>CM023103.1:106028864-108428864 GCA_013103745.1 Gardenia jasminoides
AGTAAGTCGGTGAAGCAAGAGAATAGCATTCAATCCCCAGCTCCCCACTGAACTAGTAAAATGAGCCTCTGGACGATTTTTTTTATTTTCTAATTTCGGAAAAATGGTGGGTTTGGGAAGTTCTGATGAATCATCTCTGCAACTGGTGATTCTACAGAGAGAGCCTTTGGCTGATTGGCTTGTCTGGTGCAACTTTTGTGGAGCGAACAAACCCGTCATCAAAACCCTACGAGTCCTGGTGCTTGAGGTTAAAAGGAATCATTTTTCAGCAATGGGCTTTTTGGTGTTGAGCTTTCGTGGCTTTATGACCCAGTCTGGTCTTAGTTCTTGGCATGCATTTCTTGAATCGCTCATTCAGCTTCCTCAGTCATTCAGAAAAGTTTTGCAAGCCTAAATGCGCAAATCGAGCTAGAATAAGTAACGCCACATCCATTTACAAGAACAATAAGCTCCAAAAAGTTCAACTCGATTAATAACACCTTTATACAAGGGAAAAAGAAAAAATCGTCTTATCACGTATCTCTCCAAATTATAAGACGTTCCATCTATCAATGATCATGATTAGCCATTCACTGAGGATAGTATATAGTAGACTAGTAGTAGAATATTTGAAGACGACAGAGAAAAGTTCAGGTACATGTTTTCGGTAGAATCTTATGGTTGAGCACGGCGGAAATAGAATAGCAAGACATGTACGATGACATGGTGTATGTGGACAATTCATTCATTTTAACTGCCCCCAACGGCAACAAACCCCCCCCTTCCCCCCTATTTTTCCCCAAAAAAAAAAATTTTTTTTTTTCAAGAATAGCCTTCGTTTGTGAGTTCTACTAAGTTTAAGACCATTATAATTTTTTCTGCCATCGGCTCTAGCTGGTGTTACGCAACCACAGAAGCAAATGTTCATAAATCTAATGATGTGTGTATATACAAAAACACAGCCAGACTCGATTGCAGTGTTGCTATCTTCTCTTCTGGCTTTTTTGGGGAAGCAAAGGGCAAGAGGTTGTGTCGTTTGTGGGTTCATGCGAACTTTACAAACCTGCCGAGGGTTAAAAAGCATTTGCGTCCGACTCCAACCTTCCAAGTTGATGCGGAGGCCGTACCACTTAAAAATGTGGAGGACAACTACATGCACCAAACCCTTTTCTTTTTTCCCATGTTTTCTTAAATTTAATTTTTTTTTGGCTTAAATTGAAGAAACCTTGAATACTGAAGTAACTATTGTGACGAATGTAACAAGACATGTACTCAATTGATATACTTCAGACATGTCTAATCTCTTCTTTTTATCTTTTGGAGCAGCAATAGGTCATTCCATTAATATGCAGCAACAAAAGAGACACTTACAATTTCAAAACGCTGCGTGTGTGTGTTCATTTATCAGTTGCCACTGTCAAGTGATGTCAAGTACATATCGTAAGACCAAAGAGTTGAAATGCGTGGGGTTACCAATAATTTTACATTTGATAGGTTAATAGGAGATAAACCACAAGTCCAAGGCATCTTTAGCTCAGGTGTTTGAATACAAGATACGCTTTGGGATTCAATCTAGGACATCAATTCTTGAAAATAAAGACTAGGGCTGTCAAATTTTCATTATATTTATTATTTTATACTACGATCGGTTACTGTGCCTGGAAAAAGTTCAGGGAAGAGAAGTCTCAGATCTCTATGGTTGCGGTCCCTCGTAGGTATTTGCTGGGAAATTGTTCATATTTGGAGGGCGGACATGGATATGTGCCCATTTTTTCATGTCCACAATTAGTTTTTAAAACAGCTAACAAGACTCTTTCATTTCGCAAGAGTAATCTGAGCCATTCAAGCATTAATATAGCTGCATGATAAACTGTTAAATCAAGGACTTGACCACTGATCCTTTATCCATGTATAGTTTAGCACGCCAGGCTGATTTTAGTGCTTCAAATTCCCTTTTTTTTTTTAACAGTTTTTTAAATGGGCGGTTAGCTAGACATTTAACGTAGTACTAGTAGAACAAGTTAAAGGATTTACAGTTGATTTGGGGTTGAAGAAATGGCTGTTAAGTTAATGTTTCAAACAACAATGAAGCATACACAGATGATTTTTTTTTTAAAAAAAAATTTAACCTAGAAAATGTTGGGTCACTCGGTGTCTTGCTTTCGTCGCTACAATTTATTCAGTGGCATTCTTCATGCCTGCTCGCAATCGGCTGCCCAAAACACATAAGACTATCATACTTGGTGCAACTTATTTGTATAGGTAATCTGAAAAGGGCAACCAAAAAAAAAAACTCTTCTATTAGGGAGAAATTTTTTGATAAATCCTGCATCTTAATTTGATTATCTCTTGGGACCATTCAGTTGCACATGGATTTCACGTTCATGTTAGACATGATGAAAGATGTACTGTGCCATTACCCTATTACGAACTTGTAAATGTACGTAGTTATTAGATTCCATGTGGTATGTCTTGATCATCATACATCTAATACTTTCGTGTCGAAACTAATTAAAACAAAATGAGCAACATACACATCCTACAAAGCGACATGGGGTGTGGAAAATTTCTTTTCCTTTTTCGAATCAGCAATTTCTTTTGTCTCTACTATTCATCAATTTCCGCTATGGATTGCGCTTTCATGCAACTTGGTAGTAAGCATCTCCTATGCTGAACTACCAAAAGGAAAGAAGTGTTTACCCTATCGCTGATTCTTTGTAATGTCACCTTAATTTGCACCTCTTGTAAAAGACTTCCACCCACTCGATTCTAATTACGTAATGTTGAAATTCATTCAAAACCAAAAGCATTGTAGTTCAATTAATCGGCAGATTTTATGATTTGTGATTCATTGTTGTAACCTTTCTTATCTTGTAACTATGTTAAATTAAAAATATCTGTGATATGTTCTATGTATTTTTTCATTATTAACGCAGTTTTCTTTATCCAACAAATCGTGCTGGACAATTTATAACTAGTTTCTTAATGATATTGGCTTCTATATATATATATATATATAAGCGGTATGGTTTTGGATTAGCTCAAGTTTCACGTAATGCCTTAAAAGGCAATGGCTGAAGCTTTTGATACTAGACAAACATTTGCTTATAATTTTTTGGATATATAATCGCTCACGCTATCCCTACATCTCTAATTTTCAGGTAAGCACATACACGCTAGTTGAATTTCGCTCGCTAACTTTATATGTTGACATGCCTACCGCAAAAGAACACTTCAATTGGTGAGAGTACGAGTTAATCTGGTCGTAATGATCAATCTAGCATTTCTCAATACCTACAACTTAAAATGTCTAACGTGGAGACTTCTGCTTCTTTTGTATTTTAGTTTTATCTTCTTTTTTTTTTTTTTGGCTTTTTTTTGGGTGGGGAGGGGGGGTGGGGTGGTGGAGGAATGAGGAAGAAGGTGGGGTTAAGGATGGGGATTGTTAGCGAGGATGGCACCTGGGGTTGGTCAGCTCCGTCCTTGGCTTCAGAAGTTTGAAATAGTCATCCTGCGACTCGTTACCAGTAGTAGTCTACTGTATGACTGATTCTGACTAACAGAAACTCTAACCATAAACGTATAATCAAGGCAAATCCTTCTATATTTTGTCGTGAAATTCAAGGCACTGCAATCTTACCAAGTTCTCTTAAACAAATTTACCACCATCAAGACTCGAGTGCTTTTAAAATTTCTGGGAAAAAAAAAAAAGAAGAAGAAGAAGAAGTCCAAATGCTCAACTGCGCTCCAGCTAAACGTAGATGTATATCCCAATCTTCCGGCCCGACCTATATATATAGGGATAATTTCAGAAACCTCCCCTGAGATTTCATGAAATATCACTTAGCTCCCCTAACGTTTTTCAAATCTCTCCTACCACCCCTAAAAAGATTGTGAGTCTACATATCACTATCAGAAGGGATCAATTGCCAACAATACCCTCATTTCTTCCAACAATTATTTAGCTTCTAAAGACCAAAAAAAAAAAAGGTTTGACAAACCTCATAAGCATATAATTGTAAAATGTCTAGGAAACAATTATCACCACTCTTCTTTTTCTATACTAACAAAGTGTGAAATTATCTGCCAAAACTTACAAAGGTGTGCAATTGTTTATCAGAAGATATACTCATAAAAATATGACTTTTATTTGTATGTTGTGACCATTCTTTTTTTCTCCTTTGTTTCTTTTTCTTGTGAACAATACGAGAACTTGGAATAGAGGTGGAGAAAATTATAATTTCACTAAGATAATTCCCTAAATTTTGGAGTACATGTGTGGTTTTCAAAACAAAACTATATAACAGGTAAAAGTTATGAGTTCGTACTTTAAATGATCAATGAGTAATAGGAGATGATGTCGGTTTCATAATCAAAATAGTTACATAAAAGTAAGAGAATGATATAATTTTTATTGTTCGATTGTGAGATATTTTTCCTAATCAAACTATACAAATGAATAGTTGATGCCAAGTACTTATATGCATTCCTCCCATACGTGAACTACTTTCAGGTGGTGTTTTTTGTTTATTTGGGAATTACAAATTAGGCAATGTTACTTTATCTATTGCTATTATTGATATTATTAGATACTCCATAACTTGTTATATTATGTTTCTATTTTTTTGGATAGTCTAAGGGTATTAAGGGAACTAAAATTTCCTCTCTCTCCAACATGTATTTTTTAATATTACTTTTGGTGAGAGGGGGTGGTATTGTTAACAAAATGTCAATTCTAAGAATGGTAAGAGAAATTTTAAAAACGTCAGGGGATCTAAGTGATATTTCATAAAATCTCAAGGGAGGTTTTTGCAATTATCCCATATATATATATATATATATATATATATAAGGATGATGAAGAAAATGAAAAACGATAATCGACAACCAATAGTTGAATTTTTTTTTTTTTGTTTCTGAACCAATAGTTGAATTGATATAACAAGGAAGAAGACCCGGAGGGGGGGGGGAAGGGGTGTGGGATTATTCATTATTGGGGAGTACGCAGATATGTTGTCTCGTGATTCTTGGAAGTTAAATCACAAAAAGACGCAAGAAAAGAATGGGCAAGTGTAGCAATATTAGGCAAATAGGAAGAAATCAATTAAAGCATCGCTGCCCACTTGCAAACCAACTTGCTACTTCCTTCCAAATCCCATCTCCTTCCAGAAACCGACAACAAACATTAAATAAAAGGAACAGAAAAAAA
Organism: Gardenia jasminoides; assembly: GCA_013103745.1. Taxonomy (NCBI): domain Eukaryota; kingdom Viridiplantae; phylum Streptophyta; class Magnoliopsida; order Gentianales; family Rubiaceae; genus Gardenia; species Gardenia jasminoides. The sequence continues at coordinate 106,034,053 of CM023103.1, forward strand.
GAAAAGAAGAGAAAAGAAAAGAAAAATTGAGAGGCATCGAAAAGAAAGGAAAAAGAAAAATGCTTATAACAAGTTGCTTTTGGTTAGTAGAGCAAGTTGGTCCTCAACGTCAACTTGGGGGGGTTGCAGGCTGTGTTGATTCTTCCACACAACAACCGCAACTAGTCTAGTTGTGTTTTTTTTTTTTTTCCTTTTTAAAATAATAATATATGTTCCATTCCAACTCTCCTTGGCCTCTCGTCTCGTGTGCCCCTCCAAAGCAAAAACCTTGGAAATTAAAATCCCTCTCCCCTTGATTTAGGAGGCCTTCAGTTCTAAACCAGCAGCTGCAATTGCAATTGCCACCCCTAGACTAAGGCTGAAATCGAGTCGAGCCGAACTCGACTCAAATCAGCAGAGCTTGAGCTCGAATTATTAATCAAAATTCGAGTTCGACTCGACGAGTCGAGGTCGATCAAGCTCGATCTCGAGTTCGAGAACTCGAAATGTATGGTAATATTTTAATAAACAAGACTAAAATGGTAAATTAATAAATATAATATATTAATTTTTAAATTAATTTTCGTCGAGCCAAGTAGCTCGATGAGTACTCGAATAGGGCAATTTCAAAACTCGAACTCGACTCGATTTTAATATCAAGTAACTCGAGCTCGACTCGAACTCGATTCCAACAGAACTCGAGTCGAGCTCGAAATCGAGCTACTTGATTTCTCAAGTCAAGTAGTTCGAAAAATTTACACCCCTACCCTAGACTAAACCACTATATATACATATGTGTGTGTGTACATATAATATATATTACTGCAACATGCATTAGGGGGAATGGAGTTCGTATCTCATTTGTTTTTGTCAAGATTGCACCGCTACCAATTATCTAATAACCTTGTTTCAACAAGAATAAAGGGCGCCGTACCAAATACTAGCTAGTTTTATCATGTCTGAGATGAGATTTTAGGCTTAACAAATCATAATTAGGCCAAGGACACTGCATTGCAAGCTGGATTACTTTTTTGGGTCTGGCAAGTTGCCCGGTAAGCACATTGGCGTGTCTTCGGAACTTCTAAACAACTTCCCCAAGATTCCAACCAGTCTAATTAAGTTCATGATCAATGATCCATGCAAATATGCATTCATTCAACAAGTCAGAGCTGCTTATATTTGGATGGGATGGGTTGCCAAATGGGTAAGAACTTAGAAAAACTCTATGTTAAAATGTTCTCTGGTACTATATATATTCAGCTCATGATAAGGCTAATTAATTGTATACACAAAATATAGAGTCATACATAATATAATCCTCATAATTCAATTACTTGGACTTGCAAGCATATATGGTATATGATCCTGTCCTCTATACGTGTACCTCTGGGCTACCAAAAAATTTAAAAAAACAAAAAATGTAAGTAATCTCGTGTAGTGGAATGAGTATAAATATATATTGGCCTGACTTTGATTCCCACATTGGACGTTGTTAGCTTTAACCATAAACAAAAAGGAAATTGTACCATGTAAGTGAATCTTAATCATATACTAGTATATTAGATCAATGTAGAGCGGAGGAGGACGTCACTGGCCAAAATATTTGAATATTATTGTCCCGTTTAACTTGAAATCTAGAAAAGAAAACTCTTGCCAAGGTGTAGGAGAGCACCTAATACAGCCCATGTACAATGTACTAAAACTAATCAACAATATATTCACCAGCACTGACTGCTGAGTGAGACTAGGGCGATGGTAGAAATCATTCCTGTCCTGAGGTGCGGAACGGAATTGTTGTTACATATCAATGAATGAAGCAAAAAACACCCTAAAGAAAAATGAAGCAATTGTGGACGATCAAAGCGTTGGAGAATGACTGTGATAGTGACATAAACATCTTCACACATATCGATCGACCGAATCGATCGATCTTTACATGATCAATGGAAGAAACACAAGTTTTACGCGCGCAGGACTACGTACGTATGATCATCAAGAACATTTATATCAAAAGTATCACCTTCAGACTAATAATCTTGCGAACCAACCTCCCTCAGAGGATTGATCAGAATCCTACTATCAATCTACCACTTTTCTGTTCTGGGCTTCCATGATCTACAACACCATACATCAGAAAAAAGAAGAAAAACTCTGTCCATCATCAATCAAAGATACGAAAGAAAGAAAGATATCTCAAATACTCAAATAATATAATAATTTAATTTAGTGGTCACGATGATTTACTGTTGCTATTCTTGGCCAAGTTCTCCGCGATCTGAGCCAGTGATTGCAAGTTGCACCGCACAATGGTGTCGACAAAGACGCAAGTTTCCTCCTTGGTGTTGCCCTGGGGCACATCGACAACGTAGGATTCGACAACCACCGTCCCATTACCGTCCGGCGCGGCGTGGAGAGTGGTGATGGACCTATAATTGTTGAGCCTGTGCTCGCCACCCACAACTCTAAAGCTCATCACGTGCCTCTCGTCGTCCAGAATCTCCAGCCGCTCGGTGCTGGTTGCTGCGGGGAGACCCGACACCACGTGCACCTCGCGGAGGGTCCCGACGTCGCCGTCCCCGACGAGGACGTGGCAGCTCTTGAGGAAGTGCTTGTAGGCTTGAGGGTTGTCGAAGCGTCGTACCACGGACCACACGGTGTCGACGGGAGCCATGATGGACTGCACAGCAGCGGAGCAGCACTGGTTGGGACCCACCGCGTGGGTGTGGCAGTGCAAGACATTATCGGGGACAGGGATGGCCACTGGAATCACCCACGTGGGCTGGCCGTGCTTCTGAAAGTTAATGGCTGCAGCGGCCGGGTTGGCTGCGGAAGTGGTGGTCGTAGGGGGAGTGATTCTGTGGATTTGAAGGGATGAAGGCATGGGCATTTTTTTTTTTTTTTCCCTTTTCTTCCTTTTCTTTTTTCCCCTTCCGATGGCTACTCGGCTTCCCTCTCTCTCTCTCTGTGTATATATATATATCTGTAGAGGAAGGGAGTAAGGAAGAATAAAGCAAGAAATGAAATCAAAGAAACCAAAATCTAGTTGTCCTCTTTGGATGGTGGATGATGATATATATGTGGAAGTGACGCTAAAAGATACATAAATATATGTATATATGGTGGACGGAGAAAGGGAGTTAAAACTAATATAAAATGTTTGTCTACTTGCAATATTTTGATCTTTCCTCGGAGAACTTTCAAGCCTGGAACAGAGGAGAAAGGAGAGAAAGTGTGGGGGTCAGAGAGATAGAGAGAGAGGTTGCCTTTGATTTGATTACCAAACAGCTTACGCCGGACCCGTGCAAGTGGATGCGCAAGTTGCAACCTTGTCTGTTTGAAGTTTGGACACAGTCTTCGAATGGAAAGGCCCATGCTCTTTCATTGTAATTACGAGATATGCCAGGTTGGTTCGTTATCCTGTTCCTAGGTATGTTTGACGTTGGTTGAATGACGGAATTGTCCTCGCCTATCGGCCAAGCCATTATATTATTGTCTTCTTTCTTTCTTTCTTTCCTTTTTTTTTTCTTTTACACAAAGACAGAAAATTTTATGCTAATCAAACGTTGATTTAAATGATAATAAAATTTTATCCTTGCTTAATTTTGCTCGTTTAGCTTAATAATATGGTAAATGTAGGGTCACTTTTTGCAGTCGAACTCTTACAAAAACATCTCCGATGGGAGACAGAATAGGAAGACCGCCAAATCGCCCGATGATGACGCGAGCCCGCTTGGTTTGTGGGCGTCGTCATGTGGATGGATGGATGGCCGTTTATGGGCGAGGAGGTTTGGAATTGGAAGTCAGCCAGCTACGACTTTGCTAAGAGAGCATGCAGACGCTGGCATACGTTGCGATACAAGAGCAGCACTACTGGCTGGCTTGAGATGACGGCGAGGGTCGACAACTGACTCTGATATAATCGTAAAACTAGTGGCATTGCTCAGGTGAATCTCACACTGCTTGGATCAAGTGGATACCTCATACTCTAGTATCGCTGGTGGGGTTGGGAACATAATGCAGCATTCTTCAGCTGCTCATCACTCTTTCGCAGTAGCTGTGATGGATAGTCTTTTGCTTTTCCCTTTCTCTTTTACCAGTACCTTTCAACTTCACGAAAGTTAGTTTTCTCCAGAAATTCTACCTGATATTCCTCTGGGTCTCTTCGGTTGTTTTTAAGCGTGAGAGATATCATGGTGTTAATTTCCTTGTCATTCTTTTGAATCATAAATCAAGCCCTTCTCCTCATATCTTGTCAATACAGGATAAGCATAGATTTAAAATATTATCAACTGGATAATAAAAAGATAACAATTTCTTTAAGCTATTTCAGTGTTAATGTTACACTACTTCAACTACTTGAAATTTTTAATCCTTATATTTGTTTTTTTTGCCGCACTCAATTTTTTTTTTTTTAAAATTCAATACAATTATTTGAGAGTATGCACTTGCTGTAGATAGAGTGTGCATTAAGCACCAGTCCCAATAATGCTTTATTTTGGCAAATCATGGTTGGCCTTTTTGTCCATTCAAACTTGGCTCGACATATAATTAATAGCTTTATATAGTCAACTAGACCTCTTTCGGTTACCACATGTACATTTATTTTTACCTTCTTTTTTTCTTAAGAGGAAGAACAAACAGGTTCAGAACTCAGAAGTTAGGGGAAAGATTGGCTCCTTCTAATGACAAGACAGGCCTGGTACCGGCAATCAGCGGCTCGAATTGAAACTCGAACTTCAATTCGGAATTTCCGAGAGTAGCTTATCAGTTAAGTCAACCGCGATTAACTATATATTTGTAGCTGACTCTTTCTTAATTACTACTGCATTTCATTTGGTCCTGGTGTCGAGTTTTAATCATGCCGATGGTTTCGGTTAATAGAACTCAAATGTTCTTTAAGATAATGCAAATTGCAGGGAAAGTAGGGAAGAAAAAAATAGTGAGTGACATATAGAGCAAGACGACATTTTGTGTAATTGAAAGTTAATAAAATAGTGAGTGACAATACGTCATTTAACATTAAAGTTCACTCTACAAATGAATGCATATTCTCTTGGTTCAAAAGTCAAATAAGCCATTTTTTTCCTACTATCGTTCTAAGTAGAACTCTCTCTATTCTCTATTCTTTTCTCTTTTTTTTTTTTTCTTTTGGGTGGTAGAAGTTGTACGCAATGTTCGGACAACTAAAAAGTTAAAAGTGTTAAATTAACCCCACCAAATTAAAAGAGCCCAAAATAAAAGTTGGGAGCAAAGCAAATGGAGAAGGGTCGAAGCGTAGTCACATCCCCTGAGGGGCTCGGACTTGGCTACATGTGAATATACAATTAATGCCTGGCCATTAATAGCCCAAACAAGATGATTGCAACTCCGTGTGGTAGTCATTATCTTTTCTCATGTAAACAATAAAGCAATGCAAGTAGCTATTCATACATTAAATCTTCATGCATGTTGTTGCATCACTGTACTATAGGACGAGAAAATAAATACGAGTGGCCTTGCTAGTATCACAGATTTTTCAAACATTCAATTCTGCCTTCCATAAATTCAGAGGATGGCGAAGGGGGAAAAAAAATTAGAAAAAAATAAAGGTACCAGAAGGTTCTGTTTCTTTTATCCCGCTTCCCACATACACATATATATATAGTAATAGTTGTACATTTTTTCTGTAATTCAATCTCTTGTTCGTCCATGAATCTCATGTGTCAAAACTAGTATCCAATTGTTCAAGCTCAATTTCACATGAGCTTTGAACATCTCTGAGTACTTATTTGACTGTCTATTCTTGCCTGTTTTAAGAGAGAGAGTGTAGGTTACAGTTTTTGTAAATGGACCCAAGGATTAGATGAGGGTCAGGGAGGGATAAACACATCATGAAAACACATTTTTGTTGCTTTGTTAATCAACAACAGTTGTGGAACAATTAACATACATATGCTGTTTTGCCAATTTGCCATTCACTCACGACGTCCTTTCTAGCTAAAGACTATCCAATGAACAAATATATTCATAAATGTGTAGTAGCAGACTTGGTCTACAAAAGCTGGTTCGTTGGTCTGTCCTAATACTTTGTAACATAACCCTCTACAGCGAGATAAAGAAAGCCATTTCCTCATCAACCAAGACTGGTGAAATGATATCATCTGCCAATTGTTCTGAGAGAGAGAGAGATGGAAAGGAAATCATACCTTTCTTCTGAGTTCATAAATACCTTTCACCATTTAAACTATACAGTTTGAAGGTGTAGGCAAGAAGATGGCTAGTTCAGTAACTTTAGCCACCCTATCGACCAAGTGGACATAAATTTACTTTCTTAGTTTCTCCCGCTCAATCTATCTGTCTCTGACACTTAGGTAAGCTACTCCTAGTTGCATTTTCGGTAAGCTAGTCCTAGTTGCAATTTTTACTATTTAACTTACTTTGTCGTACAGCTTTAAGATGATACCAATTTGCAAGAATTCTTCTTCTTTGTCCTTTAGCTTTTCTCTGTTTCCAGCCACTTTGATCAACTTGATCCTTTTTTATTTTCCTCTTCTTCTTTTTTTTCCCTTTCTTTTTAGAAAGATTTGTACGTAGCCCACTCTTTCCCTGGAACTACTACTGCTGGCCGGCGTGCTGCTCAATACCACCTCCGGTTTATTCTTGAAACTAAACCCTAAAATTGAGATCTAGCTCTGCAACTTGACAATATCATAATATTCATCCGCCGTTGGGACATAGCTCTTGTTCTCGTGTTATTCATAATAGTAATATTCGTATTACCCGCAATCAAAGCGATGATAGAGAGATTTGAAAGGCGCGTTATGTATGAAATAAATCATAATCATGCATGACGATTATTGTTCGAAAAGATTTTGGTAATGTTTTTATCTTGATGCTCTTACCCTTTTACCTCAACCAATCAGCAAAAGCAGTAATTATCTATTATCTTCGTGCACCCTAAATCTCTGCTAAAGTCCTAACACAAATATGCTTGTAACGTTATTAGACAACTTTAGTTTTATTTCTTTATACCTAATTGGAAAGTTCTCCACAACCAGAAATGAAGCGAAGATTCCCTTCATCTAGGATTATTGAAATAGTTTCCTCACTAAGATATATTCCATGAATGTTTTCCTGAGATACACACACACACTACTCCGATCCACAGGATGAGAAGTAATGATCTTACAGTTGAATATGTAATGAAGCGATGTCCACTATTATAGACGATGATATCGAGCTACCACATCTTCGTGCTGAGAGAAGTCGCATTTGAATAGCACACAAAGACGGAACTTTTGAAGAATGTCATTTTGCATCCTTAATGTTTTTGGTCAATTCTTGCTTCTACCCTCAACTTCTATCTTGAAGATTTTGTACTCGAAAGCTATGAAGAGATTCATTTGATTTGATTTACGTAGACAAGCATCTAACAATGTGTCCATATTCCTTGCTTCTTGATGACTGAGACAACCGTTCATCCTGATAAGAAGAGGAGCAATGGCATGGTACGCAATGTGCACTGTGAAAGACAACACTGCTCACATACCTAAATATTTGATAGGCAAGATTCATGTGATTTGGGACTCCTTCGGAATCTTAGGATTGAAAATTGAGAGGCAAAGTAACCATAGTTTGTAGCCGTAAACAATATCAAGATAAAATTTTGAATTTCAAAGTAAGAACTAATGGAAATACTAGAGGTGCAAAGTGATTTATTTATATTTTGAAGTGAAGGTGTAAAAGATGAAAGTTTTAAGTCAACCTGATCTATCCATTGTTTTAGCACCAACTGCAGTTTACTCTGCGAGCAATTGAGTGGACATATTCCTAATTTATTGCTATTTTAAGGGGGGGGGCGGGGCCCCGCGGCCCGGGTGGGGGGTGTGGGGGGGTGGGGGTAGCTGGGAGTGAAGTCCAACCGATCCTTGGGCATATGGATCGATCATGGATGACATTTTTATGGAACTGCAGATAACTTTTGAACTTGAGTTTGTCTACTTTCGGAGTACATTGTATGTAGTACTGGAAATATCCATTCATGCATAATTCACATGGAAATAAAAAAAAATTTTTTTTAGAATAAACGCAACTTTTGCTTCTTTAATGATTAGTTAGAAACAATTCAGTATTGATCTAAAGAAGTATGGTATAAAATATCAGCAAGGTTGACTAATCTTACCAATATGCATGTTAAATATGGAAGAATGCCAAATAGTTGGTCAGTGAATTGGATCTGGTTGAGCCAAATATCAAATGTTAAAGAAACAAGAAACGCAGAAAATGCTTTATATGATTGGAGCAGAGAGAGAGAGAGAGAGAGAGATGAGCAAAAGCTTTCATGCTTGCTTTTCAAGTTGGGATGTTTTGTTCCATATACCCACTTGATAGGGGTGTTTGGTTGAAGAAAGATTCTATGCAGAGATATGTACAAAGTTTATTTATCCCACACCATGATCTAGCAAGGATTAGGTAGCTGAGATTGATCAATTCGTTGTCAAAAATTAGTCAGTTGCACTTCTTTTCTTTTTTTTTTTGGGGGGGGGTCTTTTCAAGCTTAGGATGTAGACTGGGGCACAACGTATTTAGTTTGGCATGTTGCGAGTTATCAAAAGAAATTGACTCCATATTGGTCTATCCAAGACTTGAGGCTAGTTTTTAGGAATTTCTCTCCTCTATATGACTCCTGCACTTGTGAAATTTTCTTCATTGCCTTTTCTGCTATTTACTAGATGCTAAATGGAAATAAATAGTAAGGTGTATGTTTGTACCAGGTACAATCACTATGTGTCTTTTGGGGTTAGATAAAACATTTAAAAAAAAAAAAAAACTTTCTCAATTTCGATTTTGAATAGGGGTGGCATTTAGAGCAAAACTTTCACTCATGTCATAGTGTGGTGTATATTCCTAGTACTAAGAATCGGTAACCAAATTTAGGCCCATTTAACTAGCAACTGGTTGCTATTCCATCCAAACTCGATACATCACACACACTAATAAAATGGTCTCTTTTTTTTTTTTTTTTTTGTTGTTGCAAGAAAGTACCTTACAAACAAAAATGAGCACGAGAAATTGCAACTGAGCATCCCTGAATTTTGTGAAAGAATAGCTGTTGTAATAGAGATATGACGAATATTTCAAACTTGAAGTGAGATTTATGACATAAAACGAGAACGCCTGCAACCAAACTCTTTTTTTTAAAGTTTAAAACACATGTAAAATTGACTGAAATGGAAACCAACATTTGTTACCATTAAGCAACTCGCTTGAAAGTCGAAACTAGCACGGAAGTATATACTCTGGGCTTTGGGAGTGGAAAAACTAGTTGATGGGCCTGTTACGTCCGTATATTTCACGATGATAAGTGTACAGTCCTCACCCCCAAAATACCAAAACGGGGAAAGTTAATATTTAAAGTTTATGCTGTTGGACTGGACTTTAATATTTCTGGCTTCTCCATGCCCTATCAACGATTGGGTTTTGGCTTGGGCTTACTCCTCTCATTTAGTTCTGGGCTGGACTCTGTTCTCTCTTTTGGATCCGGACCTGATCCAATTGTAGCGGAAACGCCAGCCCTGTGCCAATCTCTTTCTCTTTTTGGATTAAGCACATCAGAGGTCACCAAACTTTTTAAAAGTTCTCCTTTAGTGGCTGAATTATTTTTTTATCAAATAGTCCACAAAACTTCTTTAAAACTCACATGTTATTCACTGAATTTTTTTATGCCAAATAACCCATTAAACTTTTTAAAAGTCATATTTTTATCCATTTAACTATTTTTTATACCAAATAAGTTACGAAACTCTGTGAAGTGATTCAATCTATTAGATTCTACCCTTAAGATGGATAAAAATTTGCCATGTAACTTGAACAGACAATTTTATCATTTCACACTCAAAATCTATCTATCCAAATCAATTAGAATATTTTATAACTTAAGAAAAACTCTCAAATTTCATTTTCAGATAGGTCCAATCCCATTTTCGATGAGGGTTGAGTCGGATTCACATGGCAAATTTTAGGTTTTGAACCCACAATCTCCTCTTTATAATCTTTCCCATATTACCACCTAACCTAAACCCACCCCTCCCTTTAGTGTGCATTATCCTTTATCTTTCTTCAATTTGAATTGTACTTGGTTTTTTGAGGAGTTCGATATTCCTCTTTCAAAACTACTAAATCTCTAAAACCAAGTTCATTGCAGCCGTAGACAACTTTTATAGCATTTAACAGCCGAGATCAGCTCGGCCGAGCTTGAGTTGATTTTAGTTGTTGATTTGAAATTTTAAATTAATTGTCAAGACCATCTCAAACTCAGTTGAACCGATCTCGATCGTTAAATGCTGTCTATGATTACACCAGCAATTGTAGATAATCTAGATCCCCAAGATTACCACCAAATCTGCTTAAAATCGTGAAAACGAATGACGGGGAGCAGCCGTGCCAATCTAAATATAGCTTAACTTTGTTGATTTATTTCTTTCATTTTCGCCTTTTGCCACAGCAGGCGATTAGTATCAGGTCAAGCAGCCTATTATAGACAAGTCAGATTCTACAGTGATAGGGGAAAGATTAGTAAGCTACCCAGCTGCAGGTTTCTTTATTGTGTGACAGTGATCTTGGACCGTTAAGCAAATAATTATCTACAGTTTTAAACACGATCGTCCTTATTCTCACTATTGCCTAATTTTACTGAATGGTATGCTTTTCTAGAATTAACAGTTTTTCAGCGTGCTCCAAAAGGTGAAGGACAAAAAGATCAGTGAAGGATAACAGCACGAGAGAATGAAATTCAACAATTTGAGCCATTCATCAGTAGCTTACCTTTTTGTTTTTGTCGGCATTTTGAGACTACGAAGTACAGGACTATGATACTAGCTTGTCCCAAAAAGGATAAAGAAATAGGTGTATCCAAGTATGGCAATTGAATTAGCATATTAGGACATAATTGTGTACATTAAGAAATCACTACCTCTTCAATATATACTCTCTCTCTCTCTCTATAACTGTTGGGAGAAATATGTATGGTAGTAAACGAAGATACTTTAAAGTGTGAGATAAAATGTTTTCGTATTCACAGAGGATGATATAGTACACTACCGGTATTCCTTTGATTTAACATGGAATTTTCCTCATTTAACTGTTTTATTGAGGAATTACATGTTCTCAAATTGTCACTCGCCGGGCAGTGCAAGTTAAACTCCGACATTGTTACCAAAAATTTCACTCAGGCTTAGCTTAAACAAACTTGTCTGAAAGAGTAACTTCTGTACGCCATAACATCGGCAAAACTTTCCACCAGTTAGTTTCCTTTTTCTTTTTTTCCACGAGTTAGTTTCAAAGACGCTCTTATGCCTCCAAATGGGCATTGCTGCGAAAGCGTGACTCTCATAACCTTACCAAAACTGGAGCTGACACTAAATCATACCTTTAAACATGAAGCGATTCTCTGTTAAGCAGTACCAATATCAGCTCACCACCAGCAGGACTTACAAGCCTTAAAACAGACTATCTGTGAAGATATGAGTTCTCAGGCCTGATTATTACATGTGCCGAATGTAAAATCCATTTCAGAAATAATTACAATTTACAATATCATCCCCGGACACACAAGATATAAAGCATTGCACCAGACTATCTATCGAACGAAGTTCGGATATGCAGGATCTTTGTTCCTCGTTTCACTTCAGTACCAGAGTTTGGTTCTCACGCCCCCAATTCTCCCTTCACGCTTCGTCCTTCCCCTTCTGAAGAGCAGAAAAGATGCCAGAAAACAGAAGACAGAAAAAGGTCAGGTTCTTACATTGCATGAAATTATTTTACAGCTGTTTGTAATATGATGTCATATGATTCTTTACCTCTGATCACGCTGGATGCCTTCTCAATCTTCATTATCCTGTGAAATAATGTAGCTCGATCTTCCTCCACTATCTCCCTCAATAGCTCGTCTTCAATTTTTTGTGCTTGCCAATGAGAAGGGTCCTCAACAAGTTCTTCACTAAATATCATACTTGAAACCCACTCCTTCCATGTAGTTCTGCTGTATTTCTCTTCTTCCAGTGTGCCACCAGCCAGCAGCTGATATACATACACCACTTTGTCCTGACCTGGTCGAAAAGCCCGAGCAATTGCTTGCTTGCTCTTTGAAGGATTCCACTCAGAATCCAGTAGTATTACTCGGGACGCTGCAGTTAAACTAATCCCTTCAGCACAGGCTGTAATAGATGCCAACATAACCTTTGATGGTCCACCTGGCTCCTCAAATTTATCCATCACCCTCCCTCTTTCAAAGAGCTCGATGTCACCTTGAAGCACTAGCACCTCTTTGCCCTTTCGCCAGTGAAAAATAGTAGCAAATAGCTCGAGAAACAGATTGATTGGAGCAATGTTATGGCAAAAGATCAAAACCTTTTCCCTTCTAAACACGCACTTGGGAATAAGACTCATAACAAATCTGACCTTCGAACCAAATTTGACATCAAATTTAGTTCTTTCAAGATCCTCCAATTCTTCCGCACTGAAATACTGATTAGAACAAGCAGTTGTTCTTATCAACCAAGGATGGATTGCCCCAAGAGTGATTAAGAGTTCTAGTTCCAATGGGAAACCTTTGTAGACGGGCCTTTGATCTTGAAGCTTGTCCAGAATTCCTTGTTGAAGAGAGGTTGATTTCATCATCAATGTGTAGCATTGCAAACCAGGGAGATTGTCAGTGCTCCCACCTTCATATACATCTATAAATCCACCAGTCAGATTCTTCAAAATATTTAAACCCTCCAACCTTTCTTCAGGTATATTTGAGTCGATCAGCTTTGAAATTTTGTCAATGAACATTTTTCTTGATCTATTTTCCTGGGAGAAGCGATTTTTTGGACCTTTTTTATTCCTCTTATACCTTGGATCCAGCTCTTTCAACACCTCTTTCACAAAGTTTGGTCTTGCCAAGCAAAGAGTGTTGAAATACTCCCCAAAATTATTCTGAAATAAGGTACCAGAAAGTAATACTCTGAGTTTTGTATTAACTTTCATCAAAGCTTTCCTTAGCCTGGATTTTGTACTCCTTGGGTTATGCCCTTCATCAAGTATCAGAATCCCAGGACATTGCCGTAAAACTTGGGCCATATATTTCCGGTGAGCATAATTTGAACCTTCTCTGGTCAATGTCAAGAATGAGGTATAGCCCATGAGGAGGACACTGGGATGGGAAAGCCACTTCTGCATCTTTTCCAGACAGTCCAAGACATGCATAAAATCTTGATTTCGAGGAAGACCTGCATTTGAGCGCAATCTTTGCCTTAAAACTTCACCTTTATATGTTTGGCCACCATGAATCTGGTAAACCGGAATAGGAATATTCCACTTAATTACTTCTTTATACCACGTATAAAGTGTTGTCTTAGGAGCAAGCACCAAAGGTCGAGAACCTGGAAATAATTTCAAGTAGCTAACAAGGAAAGTTATAATCAACAGAGTCTTGCCAGCTCCAGGTGTGTGAGAAATAACACAACCACCTCTCCTTTTGCTCATTTCTTCCATGAGGCCTGGTACTAAAGATCCAGCAATGTTTCTCCAGAGAAATTCAAAAGCTCTCTTTTGGTGGTCACGCAATTTACTTCTAAGATCAGGAATTAAGGCCCATACGTTGTCCTCCACTTCTCCTTCTGACGAAGGTGCCTTGGAGGAAGCTGGGACTTGAAAATTATCGAGGCCTTCAGCTCCATTTGGCTTATGCTCTGAATTTTCTTCAGCCCTTTGCTCCTTATGTATAAACCCACCTGCAGTTGACAACTGCCAAGGTAGCAACAAAGAACCAAACAAAATAATCATGTTTTGCATGAAAACAGGTAACCTTGAGCATAACAAAGTTCATGAGCAGCATGATGGTTTCTTTTAGTCCCTAGAGACGAATGGCATATTTTGCGAATACCCAATTGGCCCTTCCTTAAGAAGGCAAAAAATATAAAATCTAGTTGGCCCTTACTCAAGCATGCAATGCTATTTAAGGCACATAGATGTTCTAGGTTCTAATCCTCCTGTCCCCTCCCTGTTTCTTAAATTCCACCCCTCCCTTTCCAGTAAAAAAATTAAAAAGAAAAGCACACGAGGATATTTTCACTGGATTACCAGTTGAAAGACTCAGAACACATTCATTCTTTCTTGTACAGTCTGTATAGCCCCACTAACATCTTAACATGCACCATTTTAGTTCTTTAAATTTCTATCCAAAATTGGTCCATGCTTTTCACATATTTGATAACTCTTTCATTCAATCTTAATTAACTTACAAATGGGGGTGAGACATCCTTTATCTCTGTGCTCACAAATCCGCATAGTCGGCAAATAATTCCAATTTCTTCATTGAGTCGATAATCATGGTGACATCCTTTTCCACCTTTCTCAGTTGACAGTTTCCCTTCAGTTGGAAATGCATGAGAATCCTGTAAATCTTTAAATCATCATAGTGTTTCTCTTACATGTTAGTAATAGACACAGACGAAGTTAAAAATAAGGAGAGTTCATGGTTGACCATTTTATTGAGGATTTGCATATACGTATTTAGAAGTCATACCTCACCATCATCAAGAAAATGACCATTTTATTGAGGATTTGCATATATGTGTTTAGAAGTCATACCTCACCATCATCAAGAAAATAACAAGATGCCAGGGCAAGCTCCATTTCCTTCCACAACATATCAATTTCAGAGATTTCCTCTTCATGATTCTCTTCAGCTTTGTCATTAGTTTCCTTTTGGTTCTCAAATTTTGTTGACTTGAACTCTTTCCATTGATCAATAATTGGTGGCTGTTCCATATTGATGGTTGCGTCAATGTTCTCCATGCATCTTGTTAACAATTCTCTGCATGCAGCAGCACTAAATGATTTCTTTCCAGAAGGCTTCATATTGTATATACTCTCCCATTCAGAACGGATGCAAAATGCATTTCTCTTGTATGTTTTTCTGGGTAAACGCTGTACCATGAATCCATGCTCCTTCCTCGTGAAGTTTAACTCAGAAGTCTTCTTTTTGCGTCCTTTGGCAGTGGAACCATTTTCATAAAGATATTTGGAAATGAGGTCAGCAATATTTCCAGAATGATCTTCAGGATTTTCACCATATGAAGCATCCAGTTCACGCAGAATTGATTTGCCCTCTGAAGATATTGATAAGGGAACCAAAGCAAGTTGTGATTGGTCAGATTGCTTCTTCTCCCGAGCTGGTAGGCTTTCAGATTTTCTAGAGACAGTTGATTTATTTCCACTTCCACATACACGTATAATCTTGTCTGATCTTCTTTCGAAAGAGAAATCCCTGTTTTCATTTTCATCATGCTTCTGATATTTGTGGTCAGCCTGAATTGATAGTGCAAGTGGCATTTCCTCACACTCGTCATCATCATATTCCCATTTGCACATCTTTCGTCCCCCTATTCTTGGAGTTTCGACATCAAACTCAGGAACATCACAACCCAAATAACGATCAGGCTGTACAAAGCGGCGCTTTGACCGGCGCAAGTCCATGGGCTCGCAGGGGCACAGTGGTGCATCAGTATGCGTCTTTTCTCCAGTTCTTTTCCCAACGCCTGGAAAAAATTTGAGAATGATGGGGGACAATATTCCATTGTCTAATTTGAAATTCACCGAATAAGATTCGCAGCCAGAAACATTGGTGCCGCCATCAATTCCCAAAACCTCGTAGACCAACTGATTTTCTACTGACCTCACATCAAAAGTGGTTTGCTTTATGGCAGATGCAACCACTAGCCATGTCAGATCAGAGCAGAATTTCCCCGTAAAGAGTTTATACTTTAGAAGTGAGGAGCAATCCTCTGAGGTGCTCCATCGGTAATGCTGATTCTCAGAAGGTATTGATTCAAGTTTCTGAAGAATCATAATCTGACCAATTTGCACCATTGTTGTTTCTTTACTAAGTTTTTTCTGCAACGTAAGAGCGGTGCCTTCCCTGACATAGAAACTGACATAGAAATGGCAAGTACATATGGCATCATGAGGCTTCCTTTCAATAGATCTTATTCTGGCATCAGCCCAGACCTATACCACAACAAGAATATGCAAATAAGCTGGCAATTCTGGACACATCTATTGAGAAAGCAATCAAACAGAAGCAATAGAAGGAATATGCGAGTTAGAGCAATTTACTTAACCACCAAAATCAGCAGAAAGGATACAGAACTCAAATACTTTCAAAATAAATCTTTTCACAATAGACATAGGAATAATGTCACGCTCTTAAAAACGAGTGTTGATTAACTTAATTACTTTGTCTAAATTTCATTCTTCGTGAAAGCTTGTATACAAATAATAGTTTGACCTCCTCTGCTATTGCAGCGAATAACGTCCAGAATAAGTTGGGCTCGCTGAAGTACAGCAAGGGAGGGCAATATGCCTGACACTTACGCTAGCCTTCATTTTCTCATTCCCAATTAGGTCTGTAGTTTTCTTATCAGGTTTCAGGAACTATTTCAATCGAATGTAAAGAGAATGCTATGTTTTGTCAAAGAGACAAATTGGGGGGAAAAAAAAGGATTAAATTCAAGGGACAAGAACTGAACTAAATTCTACAGCTCGGTACATAAAATTCTTGGTCACAAGCGAACAATATCCAAGCTTGAGAAAATCGGCCACGGAAAAACTTACAGGCGAGTCTTCATCTGAATCTTCTGTATCGGATGAAGCAGTCAGAACACATACATCAAGGCCGGGTCTTAAAATGCAGGAACAGTCATTAATTGTGGCTTTCCTTGACCTCATTCGGAGATTTGACATTGGAATCATTTCCTCCATCACCTCCCCATTATCTACTACATGCATGGTAATAGCTCCGTCCTTGATCCTTAGGCGCTCCACAGCTTGCCACGAACCCCACCAATATGCCTCAAAGGCTGTCAAATGACATAACGTAGACATGTCAACTGAACTTCCAATCAAGTAGAAGTTATTAGTCAAATAAACGGGAAAACAGAAAGCATGAATTTCATAGACGGGAATTGGTTAGTGCTTACGATATGGATCAAGCGGATGAGTGCTTTCATCCAATCTCTTCCTCTTCATGATCGATCACAAGACAAGCCTGTGGTCAAATTAGGAGGACAGGCCAGTAAATGAGTTTAAAGCTGCAATTTATTGCAAATATTCACTTTCTATGTCCAGACACAGATATATTGGCTACAGATATCTACATTTGACATGGGCGACTGCACACACTAATTAGGGTACTGCAATTTCTGCTAGTATTTGTTTCCGTGGCATTGGGCTAGCTTGTGTACCTCCGTCTAATCTACCTTCCCAGCCCAGATGCCTGGAGTGTTGTCCTCCACAAACATAACACACTGAGTAATCAGTAATAATGCACGACAAGAATATCAAATTTTTCTACCGGCTTAATGCATTTTATCTATCAAGAGCAAGGGTAGGCCCAAGAGATTAAAACTGAAACTACCCATTTGCTCAAGCGATAAGCTACTCTCATTGAAGCTCTATTGCATTAGCTGATTTCGCTTCCCCTCTGACAGTGTAGAGAGAGTGGACAATCAATCAAACCAGCATTGACATACTAACGAGACTAGCAACTTACGGTACAGAAGTGCGAGCCCGAGTTTTTCTTTTGTATATTTGTGACCTCAAGGACCAAGACCTTCTTTAAATCAGTTGAAGCTCCATGGGGTACTTAATTTTTAGTGAAACCGTCGAACAGATGGGGATCTTAACTTAAAATGGTTAATCCAAGCTTTGAAATTTGAAACCCATAAATGGATTTTGTTGATTGTTTATCCAAATGACATAAGTTTGAAAAAAAGGATAATTTTTCTATTTTTTCCCCCCTTTTTTTGTTGGTCCAAACAACAGTCGAAAGGAATTGAGGTCCAAGGACAAACTTTCCTTAATTTCAAATTACCGACATGGCTTTTTGAGTAAATGATCTAAACATATCTTTTTTATGGCTCTATTTTCCTCTTCCCCCTTTCCCCACATTTTCCCTGGGATCGATGCAGGTACAGGACTAGTAGTAAGTCATGGCTTTCAATCACACTCGGAAAAGTAGGATGATTGAACAATCAAACACAAATTTCCACCTTGATTGCCTCATATTTTCCATTATTTCCTCCTCCTTTTGCATGGCAACCCACCTTCAATAACGTATGTCATAAGCTCTTTTTTTTTTGAAATATTGTTATTTTTCTGTACACTCCTAATAATTATTCCGAAATTTCTTTTATAGTAGTAAGCAAAAGCAAGAGGATGAATATTCAAGGCCATTAAAGAGCAAAAACTTCACTTCAATGACGTTTCCATCTTTTCCACAAATGAAACGGCATGCACGCACTTAATTGCATGTGGACACGGAATCTTACAGATTTACACACCCCTTTGCCAAGACACTACTGTTAAAATGAATACTATGAGAAAAAGCAGCAGATCATTACCAAAATGAGAAAACTTTCCCGGTCAGTAGTATCTCAAGCCTCTTCCCCAATCATTTATCCATCATATTGACACCCTGAATTACCACAAAATTAAGGAAGCCAGATTGATCAAATCAGTAAGCAGAGGTAGAAAGAGGGAAGAAGAAGAAGAAGAAGAAGAAGAAGAAGAAGAAGAAGAAAGGAAAGTTAAGTCAACTGCACTAACTTCAGTGACGTTCAATCATTTCAGGGAGGTTGAAGCTAGTGAATGAAATTTGAGGAGCTTGCTTCGCCGGGCTAGACACTAGAAGTCTAGAACACAACCTAGCCGAGTCCGGTGGAGATGCATTGATTGATTGATGCTAAAGGTAATTGACCGATGGTATCATGAATCCATAGTATAAAAGTGAGAGAGAGAGAAGAGCGAAAGCGAGTCAGTGAGCGAGCGAGCGAGTGGAGGAGGAAAGCTAAATTGACAGCGAATCTGGAAGTTTGTGCACTGTGCCTGCCTCTTTTTGCATGAAAACCGGTTGAAGCGGTGGATTACGTCAGTAGCTGTGGCCGACTGAACGCCAGAATCTGCACGGTAAACGACAGTCGGGTGTGACGGTGAATAACTAGACCTCACAAGGGTAAGTCTGGGCATTAGAAAATTCAACGGTTGAGATTTCCTGCATCGGGTCTGATGGGCGTTGAGATTGGTAGATCGTACGGTGATCACTGCGAGGTCCGGGCATTGGGGTGTGATAGATCATTGGAATCTGCATGTAAAGCAGGTGTCGGAAAAGGCGCCCCAGTTGCAGTCGATGCTCAAAAAAGCAAGAAAAGGTGGTCTGGTGGTGGGTCCACTTGCTTTAATATTTCATCGAGTCGTAGGCAATTTATTGTAGGCGTACCACTGCTACTGCTGTGCTAGACTGCTAGTGCCAGTGGACAATTTACTACTGATAATTGGTAGTATTATTATCAAACTTGTACACTGGAATTGAGGTTTGGTTAATGCTTAGGAGGACCAAATGAGATCATTTGGATTTTGTATGGTTCAAATATGGAATTGGTTACACGTGATTCCACGCCGTGCTGTTACTGTTGTATAATATTACAGTATATTCAGTAGTTACTTCAAATGGATTTATTTGGACAGTAAATTATTTAGATCTTGTCTAGATTACCAGTTTTTGAATTTTTCATAGAAAAATATGCTGTAATGATTTAATGTGTGTGAGGTAAAAAAATATTTGAGAAATTAGGTCACGAAGAACATAAAAAATTTTTGTGGAAAACTCCAATACAAATAAGGTCAATTTACACTTCTTTATTTATTATATTTTCAACGCATTTTCTAATCATTTTTTTATTTCACATACATTATATCAAAAAAGCATTATAGTATTTATATTAAAATTTGTCCGGATCGCTATTTTTTAAATTTTTCATAAAAAATATACAGTAATGATTTGATGTGTGTGAGGTAAAAAAATATTTAGTAAATATGGTCACGAATAACATAAAAAAAATTTTGTGAAAAACTCCAATCCAAACAAGGTCATTACACTATGTTATTTATTATATTTCCAACACATTTTCTAACCATTTTTTCATTTCCGTACATTATATCAAAAAGCATTATAGTGTTTGGTTAAAAATTATTTTAAATAATCAACCATCCAGACATGCATTGTGCTGGATGTAGGGATTGTTTGTATGTCTGTAAATCAAACTAAGCAACTTGGTGCTCGACTCGAATCAGACTCATTCAAACTTGTTTATTTAGGTATCAATCCAACTCCAAATATAATTCTAAACTAAAAAATGTTAATGATCCAATTACAATTTTTATATTGTCCAACTCGATATGTTCGTGAACACATAATGCAAGTAAATTTCATAAAAATATGCCTATAGTTCTTTCATTAATTCCAGTTCTTTTTTTCCTATATATTGCTCATCGTCTAAAATAGTAAATATATGATAGGCATAGTTGATTTCAATTACATTCCTGATTCATCATAATAAATTTCTTGAACATCATAAAGCAAAAATTAAGAGAAACAAGCAACAATTAGGGTGGAAATATCTATGCAATATAATGTAAAAGTGTTCGTAATTTCTTACCCTCTTTAGAACTGAAAGATGAATCAAACTATTTGATACTCGAATCGAACTTGACTTGATAGGTATTCGTTTGAATTTGGTTCACTAGCTAGTCAAACCGAGATCAAACACCACATTGTCATTTTATATTCGATAACATTAAGTTCAATAAAAAATTCGTTCAAATTCAGTTCGATAAAAGCTCGTTCAAGTTTGGTTCACCAAGTAAACAAACCACATTTGAACAAAATTTTAAACTCGTTAAAATAATCAAACAAATTTGAACATTAGGGTGTTCGATTTTATTAAACTCATTTTACACCCCTAATTGTTTGAATATGTTTAGTCATATTTTATAAACGTTTCATATAAGGTTTTTATATGTTCAATTGACAGTATTTCATTGATCAAAGCACTAACTCTCGATTTAGCCTATATAAAATTTTCTCGAGTTAAATAAGAGTACAATTGTAATGCGTATACTTGCATTGATCATCCATTTACATTTTAACTGTGACATTTAACGTGACAAACCAATAACATAAAAGTATAGCAGAACGTAACCAGTAGTTCATTTTTCGGTTTTTGGAGTGTGTGCACAACACGAAATTGATAACAAGTTCGTACCAAAAAAAAAAAAAAAAAAGATAACAAAGTGTTCCAGATTATTTTGCCGCAAAATTTTGTTATTCTGACATGCCATACGAACTCAATATTTTGACGGTATCATCGCAATAAATTGCGCATATATCTTGCCTGCCATGAATATTCTCTAATAGTAAGAAGATTCACCTACAACAAATCAAACGGAATTTGTTATGTTGAAGTACAGGATTGCATCATAAGGGAGGTTCGAACTTGGTAACATTCTCTAGACGGGGTTTGAGCACCAGACGGTGAGGCATAAAATGGACTAGACATAAATGCCCACCACATCCATAGCGATACGGATCCAGTTGAGTACTTACAACTAGCTGTTTTATTTGAAGTGGCTCAGAATTTAAAAGGGATTTGCGTAGAAATTGGTTTTCCTTTTTTGAGGCCCAGCACAAGTTTTGTATCAAATGGACATTCGGCTATTGGATTCGCCCATAGGAAGAGTACAGCCTTTCGACAGCGCTATCAAAAGCTGGAAAGAAACTTGAAAACAGTTATCGCATGTTTAGTCTTTTTTTTTTTTTTTTTGTCAGTTGGGGGTGTCGAGGCTTGCGCCCCCCTAGTCCCCCAACCCCTAGCAGAGCATGCCCCTCCGATGCCAAGGAAGTTGGGGGGGGAGAGATTCGATCACTGGGCAACACGGGATACTACTACATACATTGCCAGTGGAACCAACTCCCGGGCTATCGCATGTTTAGTCGGTATCAAAGACTTCGATCAAGAAAAATTTGTCTTCTACAACGGGGAATCTGATAAAGTGAAATTTCGAGCAAGTGTTTACATAATCTTTTCTTTCCGAAGAAAGATTCATTCAATAAAGATTTGTAATACGTGTGTAAATGTACTCAATGTGTCCGATCTTTGCCTGACCGAATCCAAGGCTTAGATAAACAGGTAACGATGAGGCGGGCTAGACACCTTTGCTGCCACGTACTAACGAGGAGCAGTTCATGTAAAGAAATGCGAGTCGCTTGGTTTGTTTCTCCTCTTGTTGTATCGTTGTTTTCTCCTGATGGAGATTGACTCGGGGGGTGTTTGGAAACATCACGTCTCCGAATTCAAAAGCAACTATTTGCCAAATACTCTTTTGATTGACATCCTATATTTGCAGGTGGAGGTGGCACAATTAAAACATGCAAAAAGTCTGGAAACCCACATTCAGTATCATCGTAAAGATATGGAAGAACATTCCATCAAGTTTGCTTTGTGTCAGCCCGTGTTAGAACCCCAAATTCATCAAACAATTAGCAACAAATACAACAGAGCGTGGAGAAGCGGGTGTTTCATCATCAATAGGCTCTCCACAAAGTCAATTTGGCAGCACAAAACCAATGCCAAACATCACCAAGGAGTCGTGAACAAGAATTGTAGGAATAGCCCTATGCAGTGAATCTAGTATTCTTCAAGGTGAGAAATGAACACGCTGTCAAATTGAGATGTAAGACGGGAACATCCCTGACTATTCTGGGAAAGCAGAAGCATACAACACGAAGGCTTTCAACCAGCAGAAGAACGTCAACATGCAATATGACGACAGTCAATAAATCTCACACAGCACAGAAAATTTCTTTGCAGGTTGCGTGATGGTATTACCATCAAAGACCCTACAGCTTACGGGCAACACCCAAAAAGAGCTATCATGCCATGGATGAACTACCACGAACCATGCACAATTGGCTTACATGCTATGATGCCATCCATGGGAGGAATCTGCAGATGCAAAATCAATTAGACAATCAATCATTGAACTTTCTGACTAATTTATGCTCCCGCTGAAATGCGTCCCTAGTAGCCACGTATTGTACTAGAACTCTAATCCAAAATAAAGCAGCTGCAAATCTTCACTAGAAACAAACTCCTCTCTTTTATCCAACCAAATCATGCATCAGAGAAAGAAATAACAGGGAAAGAAGAGCAAATGATGTTTCCAAAATTAGGAACCCAACTCAAAAACACGAGAGCCATCAAGAAAGCAACATTTCATAACTTTATAATAAAGCCTGCAAACAGATTGCAAATGTTTCTTTATTGACACATCCAGACTTTAATCAAATTAAAAGCACCTCTGTATAAAAGCAGACAGCTAGCTCCCCTCATATTTACAGAAAGAATTTTGTAACCAAAACCTATTTCATAGCCCAATTCTCCTATCCAAAAACATACAGAGAATCAGCTCATGTTTCTAGTCAGCTAAGAGCAAAGATGTTAGTAGGAAATAGGAGATGAATTATAGTAATTCAAGTTTCACATATACACTCTCATAGCCTAATGTGCTCCTACACTTCAAAGATCCTCAGAACAACTTGAAAGTTGCTTTGCTGATCCTTTCCTCAACCACACAAAACTGAATCAAATCACCAAGTCAGCATCCGCATCCAAGAATCCCCAATCATCCAAAGTAAACTGTGAATTCTCCTCTCTGCCAGGCTCCAGGAAATCAAAACCATAATCAACTCCCTCAGATGTCTGCTCCATGTTCTGGCAACCTCCTAGAACTTTTGCATCTGGATTCTGCATCTGATACTGGAACTCTGAGGGCTGCATATTGCTATTCAAAGAGTGCCCACCATTAACACCAAAGTCATATTGAGACCCTGATCCATTTATGGGTGCAGAATTCAAGACGCTCAACATTTCATCAATGTCGAACATTTCATCCCACGTATCCAACAGCTCATCTCTAGAGTTGAACGTCTCATCTTTAACAGGCTCCTCTGCTTGAATACTCACATCTAAAGCTTCCATGTTCTCATCTTTTGGCTCTTCCTTAACTGCACACGGTGGAGCACCAGCATCTGACCAACACAAAGGCCTGGTATCCTGGATTCTTGATTCCCTTTCACCATCTTCCTGCTTCACATTTGAGATAGGTTCAGCATTCCTATCTGCAGGTGGACAGACCTCAGAAAGGCCAGAAGTGGTGGTGGAGGAGTCCGATGCTGAGGTGGCTGGAAAAGAAGAGGATTCAATGGAAGACTCCTGTTGTGATCTGTAATTGGGAAGATTGAGACGGGCACATAGACCATACATTGATCTTGCGGCTTCATCATAAGCAAGTGCAGCCTCAATTGCTGTCCCAAATGTACCCAACCAAAGCCTGCTACCCCTGTTTGGCTCCCGAATTTCAGCTACCCATTTGCCCCATGTCCTCTGCCTAACACCTCTGTAGTTGCAGCGAGCATTTTCAGGTCCTCCTTTACCTTTCATACATCCTTTCTTTGATCCCTTTGCAGGAACTTTACGAACTACTTTGCCTTCCTCGTCCAAAGAGTCAACCTTCTCATTGTACTCTTTCCACTTCGCCAGCGTGTCTGCTACATTCTTGGTACCATCCCTCCTCCTAGACTTCCTCTTTCTAGAGTAATCCATTGAGACAGAAGCCACGTTTGACACTTGATCAAGAAGAGCCATCGATGTATTCCTACAAACAGCAACCAGAATCTGTTAAGCACTTTAGTGCAACGATGTACATAATTGTACCAAACTCAGAAGAACTAATGTTCTACAAATTATAAAAGCACATATAAAATTAGAACAAATCGTAGCCCCAGGAATCTTCCACAGATAAGCTGACTTTGCTCCCTTGGTACCCAAGATAGAAGATAACGAATAGAAGCAGAGGATTATCAATATAATTATCCTAAATTAATAAAAAGTAACTTGAGGCATATTATCCTAAATTAATCAAATATAATTATCCTTTTTTTTTTAAGTGTGGAACGAAGTTAGCTGTTCACATTGACAAGTTACAATTTGCGGCGGCAAGTAGCGGACTTAATTCTTGGTTGCCAAGAAACCTAAACTTCGGTCCGAAAGCTGTCAATTCAAAATCTGGCCCCAACAAACCCAAATCAAGAATTATTCACACCCCAGCGCATAATTTCTCAAAAAAACCCTGTGAAATTCAGAACGAAAGTCAACCCCCCAAAAAATTTTCTTGGAAATAAATTGAAGACAGATCCCGGGAAGCAAGCCCCAAAATTGACATATTGTTCTTCCACCAGAAACCCTAAAACAGATACACATACGATTACTCTTAAAACGAAATTCGCAATCTCATGGTAAATCCAGATCAAATTAGATCCACCCGATCAAAACCACAAAAAAACAATGTATAGTCAACCAAACCAAAAAAAAAAACCCAATAAACAGAAAGAAGAAAAGCGCATGATAGTAATAGGAATAAAGTAACCTACCTCAGTCCTAAACTTGAGAAGACGAGCCCAAGGTATCAACCCCTGCTGCAAAAGACAAATCTCAATTGATGACCAGAACTTAGCGTCTCCTTCAGGAAACCCTTCAATCCTTACTTTCCTTCTTTCTTTTACTTGTCGCGTTTGCTCTTTCTTTTCCTTTGATTTTCTTCCTTGAAGTAGTGGAGTAGCGAGTAGAGAATTTTCCGAGGTATAGTTGGTTTGGGAGAAGCGTTTTGTGATAAGGCAGAAGCGATCAGAAAATCGTGCTTCTTGACAGCTGCAGAGCTATTTATAGCCTTCTCCAGATATTTCTTTCCTGCAATATCTTGAGACCGTAACAATTACTGCTTTATTTTTTATGGATATTGACAACGTGGCAGCTCCTTAGTCGAGTCGTGGCTTTCCGTATACCATGCGTTTCGGCACGTGTCAGAGGAAGCTTCCCGAACCACAAATTCTTCTTCCCTTTGAGCATGCTACTGTTTTACTCGGTGCCGTAGATTCCCCGTTTTGGGCTTGACTAAAGCCAGAAATTTCAGTTTTGCCCCTCCAAATGCGTCAAGTACGATACCCTCTCTATGGGGTTCCCTCGGGTATTTTACTTTTACTTGGGAATTGGATTTCGATTGATATTTCGGTGCGACGTTAATTCGAGATTAGTCTGGTGCGTCCTTGATTACATCACTGCCAGCCAGTTAACAACTGACTACCAACCCTTGTGGCCTATAACACCAGCAAGTTGCGGCAGCAGATTTGTGGTGGGCTCGTTTACCAGAAGCAACTCTCTAAGCAGACTAGTGTGTGCTAGTATAACTTTAAGCGATACTCTCAAGAACCTTCCTGAGGTTTTTCGTTGTATCACTCAACGCTATTAAAGTTTTTAAAAATTTAATCACCCACTCTCTCTTTTTTACATATGGCATTTTTTTTAATCTACTTCTCTTGAATTAGTAATTTTTTGAAACATGTTAGCGCTTTTGTGGAAAAATAACATTCAAAAATGCATATCATATGATATATAATATTTTAGTTCCATTAGAACTCTCAGTTTGTCCTATTTATAAAGTTTAGAATGGTAATAAATGTTAGAATAAGTCTTAAAAATAAATGTGAAAATATGAGGAATTATACATGCGATGAAAAATACACTTCTTTTAAAATGTTACTCAAATTCGTCCCTATAAAATTCTTCAATGTGTTAATTCGTTGTCAAAATTCTTTACCCGGTTTATTAATTTTCAACAAAACTAAACATCATCGCTTCTTTGATGCTCCACCGCCACCTGGATACTGAGAACTATGACCAAATTTGGGATAACAATTTGGCTATCTTTTGTAGATTTGGGGTGGAGATTGGTTACATTTTGTTCATTTTTTCTTCAAAAATTCTTCTTGTCAAACTTTTTCATTAAACACTAATTAAGAGTGCAAGAGTTGATGTCGCCAATTCGTGACCTTAATGAAATACCTAGTCATGTCAAACACATAATGAAAGTATGTGAGATTTTAAGAACTTTTAGGGCACTAAGTGAAATTATAAAGAATTTCAAGGGAAGTATTTGAAATTATCCCTAACTTTATATCATTATGCACCAGCACGCAAAAAGAAAAGCTAAATCGGACTGGTTGGAGTAATTTGAAGTATTGCACCAGTCCCTCCACAAATTGAGTCAAACGCGAACAGCCAGTTGCTACTAATTAAATAAGTGAAAAAACAACTTAATGCTATAAGTCTTTACATAAGTATTTATTGACAGCATCTTTGAATGGATACTTTTAGAACTTCTATCCCGCTGTGCCTAGCTGTTGACTTTTGTTTCCCAAAGGCATGCTTCTGAATTTATCCTTAATAGCCCCAAAAAAAAAAAAAAAAAAGACCCCCTCAATCAGAGTACACTTTTTTGTATAATTACATACTGTTTAGGCCTTGTTCTCAAATAATTTTTGCGATCTGATTTTAGATTCTCTTTTTAAAAAATCTATTTTGTTGTGTTCATCTGTTTTCAGTGTCGTGATTTTAAATTTTTTGATTCTGGAAAAAAGTTAAAAGTTAGAAGCATATATTTTGATTTTTTTTATTCAGATTTACTAATATCAATTTATTTACAATCACAAGTAATAGAGAATGAGGCCCCAAATTAACTCATTATTCACGATTGCCAACTATCTTCAGTTCTTCACTTCTCAATTCCATACTCTTTAGTACTTTCATTCAATTGAACAAGTTTATCTCTAAATCCACTAAAAGAAAGTTGTGGCTTTGTAACCTCCCACAACGGGTTCATTCCATTTATTAGATTACTTCTTTTGCGGTTTTTCATTCTTGCGTTTCATTTTCTTTTAATGCAAAAAAGAAAAAAAAAAACTTGTATAATTATGATTCAGGACAAGTGTGCCTTGAGAGCAAGTTATGTTAATGCGTGATCATTACAGTCTCGTGAGTATATTTGATAATTTCACTATTGTGGATGTCTTTTAGCGCTATATTTAATTAGAATTTGAAAAGCGTGTAAGCAATTTTTCACATTAGATAGGTCGACCCAATTTTAGGAGGTATCTTCTAAGAATAAAAATTTTATACACTTGGATACACCATTATTTGGTTTATTTTCCAAATTACATTTTCCAATCACATTTTCAATTTACATTTAGATAATCAAATTTCGTCCAAACAAACCAATGTACAACTATTTTGACACAAGCAGATTTAGTATGTAGTTAATGATAGAAATTGGCTGAAAAAAAAGATAAAAAGGTGATTGGAAAACGTGTTGATAATGTAAATAGTGTACCCTATTCTTGACTCCATTGACCACTGGCCCAATGGTTACACGAGACAATACTCACTCCCATGAAAATGATGGACGCACTCTGTCGAGTAATGACCAACAGAATGTATAACACAAAACTCAACCCACCAACCCACCAACAAACTGACTGAAGCGACCAAATGATCCATTTTGACCTTTAATTCAAGTATCGTCCAAACCCATTATTTTGTAAAATTACCCCTACAGCGTTGTAAACTGAGCTGCCAGAGCTGGGAAGGCAACTTTTGTTTGGTTTTTCATTTCATTTTTCTAACTTTCTTCTGAAAACCCGACGGGATTGATGAATTTGAACAGCCAGCCGTCAGACCACAGAACACTGAACAGCGACAGTTATACCTTTCCCGGACTTTTTTTTTTGCCAAGAACAAGCGACTGTCAAGCCTAATGTGTGTCCGTCGCTGCCACGTTTCCGATGCAGATGGCCTTAGCACAGATTATTATTATTATTATTTATTATTATTATTAACGCGTAGAACTTTTATTCCCACAATCATCATTACGTGATTCTTTCATTTACGAAATGCAAATCTACGCGTGGAATTTTATATCCCGCTCCAGCTTCCACGGTGAGGTGACACTCGACGATGCCCCCATTCAGTCCTGCCATGGATAATGTTGGCTCCACTCTAACTTCTGCATGATCGCCGCGTGTTGCGCCTGCATTAAACCTCGCTAGAACCTCTAAGCCATAGATTGACTGCTGGATCTGTCGGATGTCATCAGTGCCGTCGAGGGTCAAGATAGCAACTAACGAAAGTAAGAAAGTCAAAAGAGAGCAAAGGGGAAATCTCTAAGGACGTCATCAGTGACAGTGGACTTCTTTTTTCAAGGTGCAACAGCGATAAGATTGGCGCCCGAGCGTTTGCACTTTGCAGTGACTACCGCATCGGATCATGGTCACGAACGATTGTCACTAACAATTGTCGGAATGGAATGGTGTAAGAATTTTGAACCAGTTATAATTTAAATTAAATTATTTATAAAACTTTACAATTGACACGCAATTATTTTATATGGGACCCACATGAATAGTAGTAGATTATTACACCTCTATTATAAAGATTTACAAACAGTTCAATTTGAATTATAATTTATTCAAAAATTCTTACACTGTGTTAGAGGTTGTCATTGAGAAATGACAATCGTCCATGCTCCACTTGCTAGTGCATCTTACCGTATAGAACTAGACACGTTGAGTATAAACACAGAGAGAGTGTTTGAATTGCTATTTTTAGGAGGTTTTTAGAAAAATTATTGTAACAATTTGATGAATATTAAGTAAAAAAAATGATTAAAAAAAGTATTTATAGAATATGAAAAAAGTTTCCTATAAAAAAATACAATCCAAACAATGCCTAAACTAATCAACATAAACATTAAGACAATCATATATAAAAAAAAACATAACAAATTTTTTATCACTCATTAAAATTTGCTTCCACGACTTCAATCTCAGATTGCAAATTACTTTATCTAAACCATTAATTGCACTCATGCAGTTGCCTCCCGATAAGTTTTTGCAGAATAGCTAGCAACCTTTTCATTGCATATTCTCCAAAACAATCCTTAAAATCCTATTGGAATGATGCAAAATAATAGAAGAGGCATCATGTGGGCTGTTTCCATATGAGAGAACTGTAGTTTTGATCCATAATACTTGGCTAGTGTGTCAAATTGGTTTCTAATATTTCAACCAAAATAAATTTAGTTCCTAAAGTTTGTGATTTTAAGTAGATTTAACACAACTAATGTAAATGGAACAATGGGTAACGGTCAACATCAAATTACCATTACTCAACAACTTTAACTTTGTACTTTTGGTAGTCAATATTTTGATTTTGAATCATTATATTTTTTCAATTTTAAAGTAGTGACAATAAAGATTTTAGCATGAATTGAGATGCAAATTAGAACAAAATAATATTATATAGGTAACACTAATTCAAATTAAACTTCTTTTTATATTTTATTTTTATTTTGCTCATTCACACTTATAATATATCATATGTTTCTTTTCTTTAATTACTCGATAATGAGTTTTATTATTTTATTTCTAATGATAATTAAAAAATGTAATTAAATATCATTTAGACTATAAGAAATATATACTTTTTGTAAATTAAGTTGTTTTTTAGGTATTTTAATATGTTATCAATTGAGTTTGAAATGAAGTTGGCATTTTATACACATTATATGAAGCATTAAATGATTATCAAGGTACATAGCTATTAAAATAATGATTTAAAACTACAATATTGAAATGTTACTTTTGTTTGGCAGGAAAGACAAAAAAAAAAGGATTGTTTTCCTAGGAAATCCTAAAATTACTTCACTTGGATAGTTACAATCACTAGCTCTTATAAGTACAGTGGTTAACTACAAGAATTTGAAACCTTCATGCACAAAGCATGCAATAACTTTTGTACTACTACAATAAATTTAAATTATAAAAATAGAGTTCTCTTTTTTTTCCCACTACTTTATGTTGTATCTATTATTGGTATATTATCATCCAATTATAATATATTTAACAAAGGTATGATATTTAGACTATGATCATATTGTGCCAATTCAAAGTATTATAATTAATAATGAGAAATAATAGTATACATATGTTATACCAAATTTGAGACTAACTATGTTAAAAAAAAAACATATGATATATTTTTAACATGAATAAATGAAATAAAAATAAAAAAGAAAAAAATTTAACTCTTATTACCCATTTAATACCATTTCATTCTAATTTGCATCCCAATTCATACTAAAACACTTAATATCACTATTTAAAATTTAGAAATATATAATAAATCAGAAATCAAAATATTGGGAACCAAAATTATAAAGTCAAAGTTATTGATGAATGATAATTTGATATTGACCGTCAATCTATTTCTATTAATTATCCTAAATCTATCTTAAATTACAAATTCTGAAACTAGATTTGTTTTAGCTAAAATTTTTTATACTAATTTGACATACAGGTTAAACATTAAGGACCAAATTTGGCATCCTTCATTTCTATATTCTAATCGCTCTATCTGCCAGTAACGCCTTTCCTTCAGCCAGAAGGTCTCTCTCTCTCTCTTCTTTGGTGCGAAAGGATGAGCAATTAAATTAAACAGCAAAATCAATAGTGTTTACATAGCACACAGCCAGAAGTCTCTGGTTTGAAGTATTGATCTGGAGAAGTGGCCGCCAAACCCACTGTTTCCATGGTTGAGGGCGAAAAAACTTGCCATTTGAAATAGTTTTGTACTAGTGTAGATAACAAATCATTTTACGGTCAGTTGACAAAGAACACAGTTCCTAACGATAAGTTCGATATAGTTTCGCATTAATTGTAATATGAATATACATTTCTCAGCACCATATTAACAAACAAAGCCTGAGAGATTAAGAAAAATTCTATATTAAGCGACATTATGATTAAACAATAAAAATAAATTAAAAGATAATCCATCTCTTTCATTTAATAGATTCTCATATTTGTATCTATCATTTAATAATATCCTGACTTTTAGAGTCATTTGTTGTAACTGAACTTAGACAATTAAATAGCTTCAGAGAAGTGGTAGATCTAGAGTTTTTCCTTCATGAAATAAAAAGTAGTTCCGCTTCACAAATTTTATAGCGGAAGACTATACTGTTTGAGGGAAAACTGTGTAGTGAAAAACTGAACAACTTTGACATGCTTTACATCAGTAAAAGAACAATTGCAGGAATTTGATTTGGAAAAAGATAATCTTTCTTGATTGGTTCATCCCTTGCTTTTTCAATCAAGTAGTGTTTATTCATGCTAGAGTCCCCTCTTTTTATTTATGTGTTTATTTTATGATTTTACTGGCTGTCACTGCTTTCTCTTAATTATATCACAACAATACGAGATGCTTTAAGGGAACTAAACATATTCAGAAGTCAAAAATTTTTCCTACAATTGATTTGAAACAATAGAGCTACAACCAACTGAAAAGTTGGGTTTGACTTTGATTGGGATGGTGCACTATTTTGCAACCACGTGCACCAACTCTTCTCTACCAAAAAGAAAAGCAAGAAACAAGGTGCTACCCCAATATGGGGAAACAAACATATTTAGAATTCTTAAACTAGAAAAAATGATGGCCCCAGTTATCTAGGCCTTTAGGATACGTCTTCTTGATCAACTGATGGTTTTAACATACTGGTAGATCTGCTGGAGGGGCCTCCAGTTTTTCCGATATTCCAACTCCATCTTCCACAATGAATACCATGGCCAAACCCCATGTGATGTGAACGTCCAAGTGACAATGCATAATCCAAACACCTAGTCATTAATTAGATGATAAGAAAAGAAGAGATAAATGTTAGATACAGTCGACGTATATTGCAAAAAGGATGAAACTATTGCCTCTTTCATCTGTAATGCTGTACCTGGATTATCTGCAACAAATCTGATAACTGACCATCCTTTGACAGGTACACTTGCTGTGTTTCTTAGAGGAGGATCAACAAGGTTGAACTTGGCCGTATCAGTGTTCGGATTGAAATTGCCAAAGCCCTCTGCGATTATGTAAAAGTCATATCCGTGAAGATGAATGGGGTGGTTTTCTGCGGTGAAAATACTTGTTCCCTGTAATACTATCTGCACTCTGGCTCCAAACTTCAACTTGTATACCTTAGTTGCTGGCACTGGCTGCCAGAGTGACTGGCTCACATTACCAGTGTAATCAAATTTTACAGGCGGAGCAGCTGGAAAGTCTGTTGAGAAAACTCCAGGAATACCTTGCTGGTGTGATTGCAGTATGGAAAAGTTGGAAGGGAGTACAAAAGACACATTGTTCATGCTGGCGGTAAAACGAGTACCATTCGGGCCCTGACAGTTTGTGGAGCTGGCACCAGAGGGACAGTTTTGGAGTCCTAAGCCAACCGTGATGAAGAGACTTTCGTCAATATCAGTAGGCACCGGTACCTTTCTTGGGCTTTTGAGGCTTTTGGTGAAGGCTGTGGCAGTGGCTGTGTCGTTGAATGCGGGTAGAGGTGGTAGAACTGGTTTGATCGAGACACCCTTTGCAGGGCATGGAGCACTCTTGTACTCGAGGATGGCTGTAGTGGTAGTATTGTCAAATGGTGCGCCTTGAGCACTGGCGTATGCCCGTGCTGCTATGTAGTACCGGGCTGGTGGCTGGTCGGTGGTGATCAGGACATCAGTAGTCTGGCCTGGTCCCAGCATGAGAACCGAGGTGGTGAAGGGTTTAACATAGGAGGCATCTGCTCCAACAACTGTGAGCTTGTGGTTGGCTACGGTGAAGAAAAGTTGTTGGTTCAGTGCAGAGTTGACGACTCGGATGAGGTTGTTCTCACCTGAGTCAACAGGAACTATAGTGGTATCTGCACCACAACAAAATATGCAGAAAAAGACCATTATCTTGATGACAACAAGATCTAAAGATTATTACGAGCACACAGTCTCGAACACAAACAAATATGAGAAGTGCTATTAAAAACGAACCATTGCTGGAGCACTTTAAAAGATCACCAGGTTGCCCGTTAATAGTAAATGCGTCGGACACATTTGGAGATGCTCCAGTTCTGGTGGCTTCCCTCACAACGTCAATTGGATTAGCATCCCACCATTCACCTGATCAGCATCGTCAAATCATTTTCAAAACACTATCCACGATACACACACATATATAAGCATAAACAAGGAAACATGCAACAAAATAGGGTACAATATAGTTAACAAAGAGGGAGAACGAGAATCATCCCCTTGTGTACCATTTTAATGCATGTAGTGATGGTAAACGATTTATGTCTATCTACTGAATTCGAAATGTGAACTAAGTCATTACCAAGAAGAAGAAGTGATTCGCGCTTTGGCTTTGGGAATGGGTATGAATCTCCTTCTTTAGGGCGAATTATTAAACCACCGTAGACGGTGGCTCTGAGCCATGAGCTATGGGCATGCCACCAAAGGGTCCCTTCTTGTCCTTGAATGGTGAACCGGTACGTGTAACTCCCTCCGGGTCTAATTGGGCACTGGGTCACGAACTCCGGTCCATCTGACCAGGCTGTCCTCATCTGCCGGACGCCATGCCTGTCCACAATTACCACCTTCGTAATGAATCCATTCTGTACGCAATTTTATTGTACATGCATGCGCATTTTATCTGGCATCAGAACTCATTTGCATGCAGAGTTGCTTTCCGATACTTAGTGCTCATATTCATACAAAGTGAAAAAAGAAAGGGTCTGCACTAATGCAAAGCATGCATACCAGTGGATTGTAACGTTGTATTGAGCTTTGTTGACAACTTTGATTTCCAAAGAATCTCCGTTATTCACTTCTAAGGTTGGTCCGGGTAATTGACCATTAACAGTAATAGCGTTGTGGGTGTTGCACAGCCTCTTCACTGGTGTTGCTTGAATCTGTTTCAGAAAAAAAAGATTTCAGTACGTGCTAGCGTATGAAACAAAAAGAAAGAGGGCCGAAAGTGAGGCTTCTGATCACGCACAACAAATTGATGAGAGTAAAATTTAGCATTTCCCAGAGATACTGCATTTGCAAAGAGAAGCAAGAGGCCGAAGAGCAAGAAAATGCTGGACTTCTTCTCCATGCTATTGAAGGCCTCCGTTATCTTTACGCACGTACTTAATTTGCTAGCGTAGCTCTTCTCGTTCTTCAACAATGGAAAAAGAGTGGTAATGTTTGCTTGTGAAAGAGGTGGAGAGACGAATAGTTTTATAGGGGGCGGAACGAGAGAGAGAGAGGGTTGTTTGAGGTTGGCAGATTAGGCCCTTTAAAGTCAAATTAATGAGCAAAACGTAGTTCAACCCTGTGGAGTTGTTGCACCCACTGACCTATCAAACCGAAGGATTTCATTAATTCTTTCTTGACAAGTCTTCTCACTCTCACCATGTCCAATGTCTCAAAATCTTTTTTTTTTTTTTAAAAAAAGGGTTTAGAATACTATGCGTGTCTGCTTCTAGAAAATGGAAATTTTGTTTCTGTTCACATCTCCGTGTATTGTGTTTACTTACATGTATATGCCGTCCTTTCACATGGTTAATTAGCAATAGACAAGCCTTCTTAGGCACTTTTTTCCTTAATTTTTTTAATCTTTTATTGACAGCATGGAGGGTTCTTATTCTTAACTGTCAGACTCAGAACTCAAACCTTCAATTTGAGAATAAAACGAACTTTAAGAATCATCCCTGAGCTACTACTCCAGTGGTTACTTTCTTAGGCATCTTAATGACGTCTATATTTGCACAGGACCTGGTGGCCGCTAGCTGCTGCTTATTTCCAACATATATTTCGAGGTAGACACTAGACAAGAAGAAGCTCAAATATTAATCCACCTCTCGGATAATCTTAATTTTTAGTCTTTTTTCGTGATGCAGGGTGTTTCATGTTATAAAGTTGCTAAAATGGCTGGGAGTGATGAGAAACCAACCATCCCGAGTAAGTTAAATTCAAACAACTTAAAAGTGACAAAACTGAGTCAGGTGTTATGCCAATAATTACGAGTATTAGAGAAAAAATAGTAAATTAGTTATATATATATAGAGAGAGAGAGCGTTGTAATCAGCCACCTACAAAGATGCTGCGAATTGCTCGCCAACTTCTTGTCATTTCATGAAAGGACAGCAAACCGTACAAAAATTGTTAACTCTAATGCATATACCTGTTTTTCTTGTGCAGAAGTGAACAGCGAGAATTGTCTTTAAGGAGTTTGCTATAGTATATCCTAATGGTCGAGTATTCTTTGGCTTATATATCTCCCGTCTAATGTTCTAATAACATATTAATGTTACGTGGTGTAGTGTACCAATTGAATAATTAATGTAACCTGGCGTTTGTATTTTGTTCCAATACAAGTTTTTTGTTTCAATACAATTGCTTCAATATCAAAGAGTTTCACGCGATTGGCAAAAACTGTCGGTTAATGAGGATACGGTTGCAATTACAAAAGAGCAAGTTTTATATAATATGTAATCATTTGAATACTTCATCTCTATTCGGCTATCTGTTTTTTTTTTTTTTTTTCCTTCTTAAACATTGGTTACATTTTTTTTGGGAAAAAAAATTTTATGGGTTCGATTCAATCACCATCATAAGTCAAGATATACCATCCAAGACCATAGGCCACCACCATAGGACCATAGGTTACTAAAAAGGGTTTTTATAGATTGGCCAATAATATAAAACTTAATTTAAATACACTAACATTTACAAAAAAAAAAAGGTGATCTATTATTATCAAATGAGTCAACTTTTATCAGTTGGGTAATAATATAGGAGATGAAATATTCAAATGATTATATCTTACAAAACCTTATACAAATGTATTTGCTTGCATCATAAACACAAATTATAATCACATTTTTATCTTACACATACCACATCAAAAAAGTATTATAACATTTTTTTAAAAGAATAGCCCAAATAATTTCTATCCAAACACACTCATTGTTTCGATTACAGTTTTTGGAGAAAAATGTTTACATTTTCTGGGAATACATTATTGATCACGCTTTTATCTCACATGCATCAAATTACAGTAATGCAATTCTCTACAGAAACTCCAAAAAATAACAATTCAAACTAGAGCAATTGCGACATATCCTCATTTAATCAAAACTTTAAAAAAAAAAAAAAAAAAGCTAAACGTGTTATTCGGGTTCAAAAAGTTTCCATCTGACTCTTTTAGAAAACATGTTTAAGCAGATGAAAACGAAATGGATCAGGGATTAGACACTTGTATGGCATTTGATAACGGAAGATCAAAATTTCTCTTGATTTAGGTTGAAGGCGGACAAAGGCACACCCGATATTGACCAAGTCACATCATCCAGTGGACACAAAAAGTCATCTTCGTTAGGTGCGGATTACCATTAATAAAGTGATCTGCCAGACAAGTGATGGAGTCTAACAAAATTCCGTTAGAGAAACCCGCAATGAGAAGTTAGCATAGTGTGATTATGTCCATTTTAGTTAGACTGTCCATGACGGTTCAACAATATACTTAATTTTGGATTGCTTTTTCCTCAAAGGTAATTCGACTTGTCTATTCAACACATAAACAAATTGTATTACCTTAATTTCCAAGACTAACAACCTACGCTATGTTTTATATCATGAATACATATTGGGCTATCATCATATCTTAATGAATGAAATATGACACTTGGAAGAAATTTCCATTAGCCTTCTTGCGGAAACGTGAGCCATCATCATTAGAAACTTTGACAAAACGATTTGTCTTTGACGTTGTTGATTTACGATTATTTTAAGTTTTTGTTAGAGTCAAGGGCACGAGACTGATAATAATGGTACAATGAAAAGGAGGGATGAAAAGTGGGAGTAAGCCAGAATTTAAGAGAAATGATAAAACCGTCAGATGGTCTCTTTGAATTCAAGCAATTTCTTTCGACTTTGCTTCCCAGAAAGTACTTTTACTGATGCATATGGTAATTAGCCTAGCAGAGAAAAAAGCTAGGCTTATAGGGAAGTTAGAATTGGCCGATTAGATAGTTGAACAATATATTATTGACAAAGAAAATAAATATGAAGTCGGTGCCTGTGCCACTGACATTGCATGAATCAAATTAACTTTTGACTTAAAAAGGTTTTTTTTTTTTTTGGTATAAACTACATGTTTTTATTCGTTTTAATACTATTCGAATCGTGTTAGGTCCCCTATAGCGGAAGTTCTTTCAACATTATTTTTTTTTCATTTTCTTGGGTTTCAAACCAAGAAACCTCATGATTAAATGATACAAATTCCCTTTTATTTGTATCAACATCCATTTTAAATTAACTTTTGACTTAAAAAAAGGTGCATACTAGAAGGAAGGAAGGAAGTCGTCAAAGTACAGTGGAAAACGAAAATTGATTGAAGAGCTAATATATAGTTGCCCCGTCAAACTTGTCCACTTCCACATCCTCCATTTTATCATTTTATGCCAACCAAGCTTTAGTCTCTCAAATTTCTCAAGTAGTTAGTTATAGGTGGGTGTGAATTTTAGGTACTTAAGTTAGTGTTATATCAACTCATTACTAGCACGTTGTAATAAGAAAAGCGTGATTATAATAAAATCATTTGTGCAAGTATATCTTCTAGATCTCACTCCATGATTTTAAGGTCTCTTGCAAGGTTATATAGGATCCGCGAGTTGAAATAGTGAGATTTGCAAAGCTGCGGTAACAAATTTTCTATGTATGGTTAATTATTACGAGTGTAAATGTTAGATAAATAATAGAAAATATCTTTACTACAATAAAGTGAGAGCACCTGACTTGACAATTGGCGTTAACATTTAGTGTCACTTTACATTTTTTCAAATTTACCCCTATTAACTCCTATTGAACCACAGTTTTACCCATATTAACTGCTACTTAATTAAAATAATATTGTCCCAATTCTCACATTCCTTTAGTTATTCTAATCAACTGCTACTTTTTATTTTTTTTAAAAAAAATTTCCTTCTAAATTTGCACGAACATAGGGCGTGCCACTCCCACTAGTATTGATAAGTATGAGACTGGTAAAACACACAATTATATGATACTTCTCAAGTAAATTTTAGCCAGCTGGACCTTTCCGCATGGACTTGCTTTAAAGAATCCCGATGTTTTGAACAGCATTTGTTAGACCCAGAAGCATCACTGGTCAATTGGGCTACAATAATACCAAGAAAACTCTCAGGCGTATACCACATGTTTAAAATTGCCGGTCTAACTTGTGTAATTTGGGCCTAAGAGCCTCCACAGCTCCAGTAACTTTCAAGTCCTCCAAAACCGTCCTCATGCATTTAAGTAACCCAGCTCTTGAAGTTGACATAGGCGATTAGGCATTCTCGACCTTCAGAGTTGTCCTCCTCCTCCAAAGCGGGGACGCAGCCAATACTTGAACTGGGCTTTTTTGATCCAATAGTAAATGATTTGGACCGATTTGTGGACAGGGAGCTGCAGAAATGCAAAAGCGATGGTGCTTTTATATTGCCTCACGCGGCGAAAAAGCTTCAACAAAATATCTGTTTGGCAGCTAGTTTTTCCCTTTTTTACGTTACTTTTCTTTCCTTTTCTTTATTGGGGTGATGGATAATGTGATTAGTGCTGCGTATGCGGTTTTAGTCTTTTAGATCCCGTGGGCGGGCCAATGCCAAATTGGCTGCTGACTGCTACTGTTTCACTCCTCCGGCCAGTGATATCTGAGTTTATTTGAAATATAATTTAAATTAATTGTTGTAACGCTTTCTTTTAAGTGTGTGTGTGTGTGAGGACTTGCATTCCAAATCTTTCATTTACACTTTTATTTTGCAGACCATCTAGTACATTCTCGTCTCTTATTATAACACTTTTTATAATGTAATATATGTAAAATAAAAGATGAATAAAAAAATAAAATAGTGTGTTAAAAATTATAATCATAATGCAAGTAAGTAATTTTTGTGCAAATAATGACTATCGAGACACATCCATTGGCGTTGCGAAGAGAACTTGCTAATGTTGTCACTTTTCCACAAAGCTAGTAGTTAGTTCCCCCAAATGGAAGAGGCGAGTTTTCATGTGTTGGATGGCTCTACCAAGTTGTGATATGGCTAGAAAATCTTTTTAACGGTTTAACCATCGGATAGAGAAAACGTGGAAAAGAAATTAGTAGTAATTTGCCCCCCAAATAAATGAAGGAGGGAGAGATAGATAAATGAAGAAAGAAAAATCCCTCCAAAAAAAGGAAAAAAAAAAAAAAGGAAGAAGAAGAAGAAAGCAGGGCGTGGAGTTCTGGATAAAACAAACACTACTGCACTAATGTACAAATACAATTACCCACACACGTGGTAATCACGTGGCGACCCAATCATATCCATTCGTTCTCTCTCACTAGACTTGCCGTAGAACCTTCCCCCCGTCAAGTCTCAACGCCTGCTTCTCCTCCGCCTTCCGCCGTCTTCCTCACCATATCTGTCCCTAAGATCACCACCTTCAATACTCCCCTCAACATTTTGTTGAGTTTAGTGTTTTCGTATATTAGGATCCGTAAATCGACATTATTTGCAGAAAAATGATGGGCTATGAGAACCCCCAGGGCTTCGAACAGGCCCATCTCTACACATCCAAAGAAGAAATGGAGTCCTTGGTCCTCAACGACGACGCCGAGGACGACGCCGTTCCATCCCATCCGCTCTCCTCATCTCCTCCCTTCGTCCAAGTCCCCGCCAACCACGACGCTGACCCTGATCCTCTACGCTCTTCTCCACCCCCTCCCCTGCACCCTCAGAGTCAAACTCAAAACCCCGACCCTCACTCCTTCATTCTGGAACCTCCATCTTACGCTGACGCCGTCTTC
The DNA here is from genome assembly GCA_013103745.1 of Gardenia jasminoides. NCBI lineage: Eukaryota > Viridiplantae > Streptophyta > Magnoliopsida > Gentianales > Rubiaceae > Gardenia > Gardenia jasminoides. The sequence continues at coordinate 106,074,546 of CM023103.1, forward strand.
CGATCCTTCGACTCCTCCGCCGAGATCAACGGCCATGACCTCTCCACCTCCTCCCCCTCCTCCTCCTCTTCCTCCTCCTCAGATTTTATCCAAATATCCGTCTCCGATCCTCAGAAGGAGCAGGACCTCGCCACTTCACTTGTCCCCGGCGGTAGCTCTTATTTTACTTACTTGATTACCACGCGCACCAACTTTCCCGAGTTCAACGGTACTGAATTTAGCGTCCGGAGGAGGTTCCGAGATGTGGTTACGCTCTCGGAACGGTTATCAGAGGCTTACCGAGGGTTTATTATTCCGATTAGGCCGGATAAGAGCGTGGTGGAGAGTCAGGTGATGCAGACGCAGGAATTTGTGGAGCAGAGGAGAGCGGCATTGGAAAAGTATCTGAGGAGGTTGGCCAAGCATCCTGGGATTCGGAGGAGTGAAGAGCTGAGGTTGTTTCTGGAGTCTCAAGGCAAGCTACCGCTGGTGAAACCTACGGATGTTGCGTCGAGGATGTTGGATGGGGCTGCGAAGCTGCCGAAGCAGTTGTTTGGCGCGGAGGTTGCTGGTGGAGTGGTGGATGTGAATGAGGTGGCCCAGCCTGCAAAAGGTGGGAGGGACTTGCTGAGGCTTTTTAAGGAGTTGAAGCAAAGCGTTACTAATGACTGGGGTGCAACCAAGCCACCTTTGGTAGAGGAGGACAAGGAGTTTATGGAGAGGAGAGAGAAGTTGCAGGAGTTGGAACAGCATCTCAGCAATGTGTCTCAGCAGGTTCGATTTCTTGCCCACTATTCTGTGGCGTTCCTTGAGTTAATCTAATTTATAGTTTGTCATTATTGTGCTAGTGTCTGTTTATATGTCGGATTGCTTTCTTTAGTAGTGTGTGCTTTAGTAACGAGTTGTGAATGCGTATCCTTATATCTAGAAACGATCCTGGGAGATTTAGACTTGCTATTGGTGTACATATTAGCACGATTCTTCATTAAGTTTTAGCACGTACAATTACATATAGTTTGCACAGAAATATACCGTTTGCACTCATTATTAGCTTTCAGGGCATTAAGATCAGTAAGATTGCTAAAGCTCAGTTGAAGTTGGGGTTTGCTCAGAGATTGTGAGGATGGGTTTGATGCACTTGGCCTGCCCAGACTGGCCAGACTGCTTTCTTTATTGAACAATACCATATTCTTGTTTCTAGTTTATGGCACATAAGTATTCAATTTTCCTTGTAGCAATTTCTATTGGAAAATTCTGACAGATAGCAGAGTTGCATCATTTTAGAAAAATTGTTAATTTTTTTTGGTTATTTTAGGCTGAAGAGCTTGTGAAAGCTCAGCAAGACATTGGAGAAACAGTTGGGCAATTGGGCCTGGCTCTAGTCAAATTAACTAAGTTTGAGACTGAGGAAGCTGTTTACGATTCCCAAAGAGTGCGAGCAGCTGACATGAAGAATGCTGCAACTGCTGCTGTCAAAGCTAGCAGACTGTATCGGGAATTGAATTCACAAACTGTAAAACATTTGGTAAATCATTGGTTTATATTTCTTGAATTTCATGACCTAGAATTCATATTTCCACATGTTAGTTATCGTTCACATGGTTCATGCACTTACCAGGATAAGCTGCATGAATACCTCGGAGTGATGTTAGCTGTCAACAATGCATTTTCAGACCGATCAAATGCTCTATTGACTGTTCAGACCCTTTTATCTGAGTTGTCATCTTTAAATTCAAGAATTGAAAAACTTGAAGTTGCTTCATCTAAGATATTTGGTGGAGACAGGGCTAGAATCCGGAAAATAGAAGAGTTAAGGGAAACTGCAAGGGTTACAGAGGATGCCAAAACTTGTGCTGTTGCAGAATATAAACGAATAAAGGTAGGTTTATTTCCTTTTAATGACAGCGGCTTGAAGAACATGTAAATCTATCTTTAGCATATGTTCTTGTTTATTCACTTGTTTGTCCTGATAGGTCTTTATCCCTTGTCCAACTTCTTAAGTTGCTCGAAGTGTTTTGATACAACTAGACACTTTGAATTTCCAACTAGTCTGGCAAAAATGTAAAATATATTGTCTGTAATTCTTTGCTCAAACATCATGTTAATGGGTCTTGATATCTGAGAAGACTTTGAAATGGTGAAGGGGGAGTATTTGGTGAACTTTATGAAACTCAGACGCAAAATATAGAAGGTTATTTCTTACACTTACATGTGCTGGTTAATAGTATGGAAAGTGTGATACATGGTGTGATCTATGCAGGAAAACAATAGAAATGAGCTTGACAGATTAGACAGAGAGAGGCATGAAGACTTCTTGAGCATGTTGAAGGGATTTATTGTCAACCAGGTAAGCATTGTTTTTCTCTGCTTGTGTCAATTCTTCCCTGTGGTTTGTTTTGATGGAATGAAGTTGGCGTATGTTAAGACTAGCCCCTCTTAGACAAATCAGATTGTCAATAGTAGATGGCACAAAATGGTGAAGATGAGGAAGATTGTCTATCTGATTTTGGAAGATTAGTTTGGTCTCAATTGCTGAACCGGGCCTGTACCAGTGTTTGAATCTTTTCTACCTAAATTTAAATTGATAAAAAATCATCTGACAAGTTTTGGCCTAATTTTTGGCAAGTGGATACCTGTACTAATTTTGTTCCTTCTCCAGTTTCATCTATATTTTGAGATACCAAATAAAACTACTTGTGTCTTTAACGTGCCTCTATTGTGACATCTCGAGGCTCTTTACTTGTCCAGCTGCCATTTTCTGATCACCGTTCCGTAGATTTCTGGACATGTAACACGTTTAATTTTAGCAGGCAGGATATGCTGAGAAAATGGCCAACGTATGGGAGACGGTTGCAGAAGAAACAAGCGGATATGTGAAACACAGTAGCTGAAGAGCTGGCTGTAAATATTTCCTTTTCTAACTTCCTCTGTACTTCAGTCATGTACACTAATTAATGGAGTCACTTATTGATCATTTGGTGGAAGCTGTATTCTTATATCAGTTTTCATGTAAAATTGGTGGAAGTGTGCTTAAGAGATACTGGTTGTCACGAGAAGTGACGAAACAAATTTTGTTTTTCAGCTGGAGCTACTTACTTTGGCCCGACTTTGTGTTGGAGATACTGGTTGAATTTTCAATGCTTCAGTGGTGCGTAATCGGAGGTGTCTGTGGATTTGGTACTTTTTTTTTTTTTTCTCGAGATGATAAATCCTACTACAGCTGTATCTTATACCATGGGGAGGGAGGACCAAAGGGTCAATTGGGGGTGAGGGACTAAACATGCCACTGGACCAGACGGGTGGTGAATTTGTTTAGGAAATCCTGGTGAGAAATGCAGGGATTTGATCCATGACCTACACCTAATGAGCTTTTGTGTCTGGTGGTTCAGTGGGCTTTTCCTCCCTCGTAGTGTAGGAGCATCCTCATAGGAGAAGAATAGATTGTTATCTATGGTTAAAAAATAATAATAATAAATAAATAAATAAATATAAAAAATTGATGCTTTTATGTTACGGTTACGTGGTACGGACATGCGGAAAACCCAACTGAACCAAGTTAATAAGAGAAGAAAATTGCAAAGACGAGTGGGTCAGATAGCTAGGCGCTGGCCAAAACTATAATGGGATGTGGGGAGAAAGGTTGCATGCTGCATTCAGCAGTTCTTTTGCATAATGGTCGTAGCCCTTCTTCTCAAGGAAAGCAAAAGGATGAGATATTTTCATTATCTTAAATGCCAAAATTTATTGTCAACAAGATTTGTGGAATTGGAATTAAGAAGCATTCCAGAGTGTACACACGCTGAATCCGCATCCAAGAAAGTAGCCCCTTTTCCCAAAACTACAACGAATTTCTATTTACAGAGATAAATAGATAGACAGATGTACTACTAATACCACCATTTAGGCAAACTACCCAATCCCACACCAAATTAGAAGTCGAAGAATGAAAGAATAGTGAACCCGGGGGAGAAAAGCCGGAAAAAACCAAAAAAGAGTTCGCCAAATTAACCAAAATCCTAGATGATGTTTTAATCACTTGCTGACGAGGGGGCTGCACCAGCATCATCCCCAGGACTAGCAGCGGCAGTCTCCGGTCTGATCTCTTCCAGCTGCTGCAGAACTCGCTGAACCTCAGGTCGAGCTGATGGTGAGGGATCCACACAGTGCAAAGCCAGTTTCAACGTGTTCAGTAGCTCATCACCAATTGTGGAAGCATCCCTCATCAGTTCCAAGTCAAAAACTTCGTTGGTCCACTCCTCCTTCACTATTGAAGCGACCCATTGAGGCAAATCAACCCCATTCATCGCCTCTCCTGGAGATTTTCCCGTGAGAAGCTCCAACATGATTACGCCAAGGCTGTAAACATCCGTCTTTGCGTTTGCTTTCTTGAGCTTTGAAAGCTCAGGAGCTCGATAGCCTAGCGCTCCTGCAGTCGCGATCACATTTGCATTTGCAGCCGGTGTCATCAGACGCGAAAGTCCATAATCTGAAATTTTTGCATTTGCGTTTTCATCAAGCAAAATATTGCTTGATGTGAGATTCCCGTGAATAATATTCGGCTGGGTGTGAAGATAGAGCAATCCCCTTGTCATGCCTTTTGCTATTCTCATTCTTGTTGGCCAATCAATAGGCGTATCAGGTCCTCGAGCTGCAAGAGAGGAAGAAAGTTCAAATTACTTGAAGTGCACTGCGAATTGGTCAAATCCTATGCAAGAATAGGGGGGCTAATTTGAACTCACCGTGAAGGAAGGTTGCCAGACTTCCTTTAGGCATGTAATCGAATACGAGAAGCTTTTCACCTTTAGGACCCAAGTAATAAGCCCTCATCGCTAGAAGATTTGGATGCCTGATCTTCCCCAGTATATTAACCTCAGTTTCGAATTCCCTTTGTCCTTTAGTAATCTTCTCTCTCAATCTCTTCACTGCAACAACATTGCCATCTTCCAGTGTTGCCTTATACACTGTTCCATACGTGCTCTTACCCATGATCTCTGCTGTGGCACACAACAGGTCGTCCGCTGTAAAAACCATGGTTCCATCGAAGTGGACAAGCTTTCCTCCCGCTTCTCCAGCTGCTTCAACTTCACCGGCAGTTGGAGGAGTGCCTTTTTCTCCGGCCCTGGTTCCTGCGGCAGCCGCCCTTCCTGCAGCCTCACCATCCTTGGATTTTGTAGCAACTCTCCTCCTGATCAGCAAGCATATCAAAATGCAGCAAAGGACAAGCAGAACGACGAGGAGAGCCCCAGCTGCGATGAGAATAATGTCTTTAGTGCTCAGTCTATGATGCTTCTTTGTTGGAGTTTCTGGTGGAGTTGATGGGGCCGGAGAGGGTGGTATTGGACATTGGGTTAATGCACTGTATCCGCATAGCTCAAGATTGCCCAGGAAGGCGCTTGCATTGAACTTTTGAGCAAGCTTAGTTGGAACGGGACCAGACAGATTGTTGTAAGACACATTAAAGGAAATAAGACTGGGTAAATCACCTATAGATGCTGGAATTTCTCCACTAAAATTGTTATGAGACAAATCAACTTGTGTCAGGGAAGAAATGTTCCCAACTGTTGCTGGAATAGGACCAGCAAATTGGTTATTTCTCAAGTTGAGAACAGATAGCTTCTGTAGTTTGTCTACAGCTGCAGGAATTTGGTGGCTAAGATGGTTGCTTTCCAAGTTCAAAACTAGAAGGTTTGATAAATTGGAAAGAGCGGTGGGTAAGCTCCCATTGAGTGCATTATATGAGAAATCAAGTGTTCTAAGCCTAGATAGTCTTCCAATTTCATTGGGTATCGATCCAGCCATGTTGTTATGACTGAGTGAAATCTCTTGGAGTTCTCTTAACTTGCCAAAAGAAGCTGGAATTGTCCCAGAAAATGAATTGTGATCAAGTGTGAGGGACTGAAGTTGGTAGAGGGCCTTCACATTTCCACCCCAAGAGTCAGGAATGGGACCAGAGAGATTGTTGTGCTCTAGAGCAAGAAAGATCAACGATTGCGATTGAGTAAGGCTAGTGGGAATTGAACCAGACAAAGAGTTGTAGCTAAAATTAAGCCTAAAGAGCCTGGTTGAATTGGCAAGAGTAGCTGGAATAGTTCCAGAGAGTGAGTTGTTACTGAAATCTAGTGATTGGAGAAGGGGACTCAAACCAAGTGTAGGTGGGATTGAACCAGAAAACCGATTATTGAATAATTGAACACCTCTGAGGTTAGGTAGAAACCCCAACGAGGAAGGAATTGCACCACCAATTGCATTATCGTGGAGACTAAGCTTTCTGAGAGCTTGAAGCTGCCCAATTTTTTCAGTTACTCGACCGCCTAGACCTTTCCAGGGAAGCTGGATTACAATAACTAATCCCTGAGCACATTTAATCCCGGCCCAGCCACCCGAACAAGCTCCAAAACCACTGTCGTTCCAGCTCCTCAGGAACCCTTTAGGATCAACCAATTCATGTTTGAATGCTTGCAACGCTTGGTAGTCTGCTTGGGTGATAATTATACCATCCCAGGCCTGACTAGAAGCTGGTTGAAAGGAACAGATCAGTAGCAGCAGAAATAACAGCAAAAATTGAGCATGGAAATGGATCTTCCATCTTTCTTTCTTCCTATTAGAAATATCATGCAACTCGGCTCCTTGGATCAAGAAACGAGAAAATGGTTGTGGATTGTCTACAAAACTGTCCATGACCTCTAAGAAACTAACCAAACTAAAAGAATAATAAGGACATCAAAGAATGCAAAGGATAAAGAATGAAGAGGGACAAATTTAAGTTGAGATTCCTCAGAAAGATTTCTAAATAGTAATCAGTTGTTGAATGATTCTCTCCCTTTCATGTCGCTCGTAAAGTTTTCTTTTAGAAGTGCAGGTCCTGAGAGAGAGGACACTTCTGTAACAGTACAAGTGAAGCAAGAAAGGGAACAGTTTTTGGGACGAACGTTTTGTAGTGTGAACTTAAGAAGTAAGAGAAGAAGTTCTAAGATAAAGATGGAGGATGATGATGTAGGCTCCTGCGACGAGGCACGTGAAGAAGTGAAGAAGCTCTGAGAGAGAGAGAGCTAAAGGGAAAGAATCTGCAGTTTTTGGGAGGCATGAAATTGTCAGGTGTCAATAGAGAATAGATTGAGGCAGAGGCGCTTCTTTCATGGCGCTGAAGCACCCAACGGCTATTTTTGCTGGCTGGTGCCCTACAGTTCAGGGTTGGGAAACAGAGGCCGTGTCGCGTTTTTATTTATTTCACCGGCCGCTCCTCTACTCTAACGGCTATCTTTTTCATGTGGGCCCAGATATAGCTGCCCTTTAAACTAGTTTTGCTTATGATGGTCCCACCATTAATACTTGGTCCTTATCCTTGATGACTAATTGACCAAACACCCCATGGCAGTTGAATAGAATCGGAGTGTTATCCTTGCACATAATAGTCTTTACACGAGTGTCTTTACTTTCTTGCGTGGCTTTTTGGAGAAGTGTCTATTTCTATTTACTCTCATACGAGGTTTCCAACATGGATCTGTCCACGACCAGTAATAAACTAATGCTCCTATAGTGGTAAGCGTGGGGATCATCTCCAGCTCCACAAGACTCTTGCCAATAAACAATTAGTTCAATGACTTTGCCATGAGATAATTCACAACTTACAATTTATAGTAAGCTCTAGATTAAGGGTGGCTCTAGGTCGTACTTATTACGTAGTGTGGTTACAAAACTTTAATTGTAATTCAACCTATTATGTGCGATAAAAACGTATTTGAAAAATGTAGTACGAAAAAGCTTTTTTGTAGAAAACTCCAATCCACGTAAGACGCTTAGATTTGTGGGATATTCAAAGTAGTGTTCGAGATCGCCGGAAGAGTCTGATTGGAAAAGTAATAGAGGGAAAAGCCCATCGACTTCACGAGGATCAAAAGCTTGGTCAACCATGCCTGGAATCACCCGAGAAATCTGCAGGTGGTAGACTGGGGGTGAATATGTTCCGATTCTCTTTTCGGATTGTGGAGGATACGGAAATCTTCAAGCAACGTCCTTGTAGAAGCAGACATGGGGGAAGACCAAACTAAGAAACAACATCCCAAGAGGTGTGGTGTTACATTTACAGGAAGCAATAATCAAAAGCAAGGGAAACGGTTTGCAGAAGACATTAATTTCTAATTAATAATGCATTTATCTTTCCTACTCTAAATAAATAAAAGAAAGTAACGGTATAGAAAAGTTGGCTATGGAATAGCTGCGATTCATTGAAAGGTTCACTGATCACAGGTTGGGCTTTACGGGGCTCATTGGAATGGTAAACTGATCACATTTTGGGCTTTACCGGCTGGTCCTGACTCAAAAGTGTATCGCGTGGGAAGTAAATGTCCGCAGGATTCTTTGATAGATGGAATTTCCCAAAAGGGCTTATGTTGCTGTCATTTTACAACCATCAAGGAGGAGTAAAGAAGCGTCTAAGCCCAATGATTAATGATTGATAAGGGAACTCAGAACAAGGAAACCGCCATTTAAATTGTCTCAATAACTATGCCCAACTTAGACTCTTAAAAGATATGAAAGTGCCTAACAATTTTCTTTTGAGCTAAATAAAAAAGGACCTCAAGATTTAGAATTAGAAGGTAATCAAGTTTTGTTATAGTCAAAGCCATGTGTGTAGAGCTAGAAACATGCCAGCTCGTGTTCTAGCAAAACTTTCTTGGATTAGAAGGTAGAATTGTATTATGGAATGATTTCCTCCATCTTTGTTTAAAGCTGTAATTGAAGATTTGAACAAACGAATGAACCGTTTTCTTCAGGAAACCCAAAAAAAAAAAAAAAAGGATCCGATGATCCGAGGAGCAGGGATGGGATAAGATACAATTACAGGTGGAGAACGAGATTGGAACCAGAAACACAAAGGATCCGATGATGGCAACAATGCTAGAAGATATTCTTGCCCTGCTCACCATCTTTGAACGTAGTAATGTGACAAAATTAGCTTAGTTTGCAATGCATTTGAAAGTGTTGAATGTGCTTCCAAAAAAAGGGAGGGAAAAAAAACACACTTGTATGGCGTCATGGTCTCTCACTGTGGCCAGCACAGCTGCAGTGCAAGGTGCAAAAAGTTTGTTGCAAAGTTGGCCATCGGTCCAGTTTGTAAATACACACGGTCGTACGGGGAATACTTCTGACTACCTAATAAAATCTTTTAGCTTGAAGAAAGCACCTGTACAAATGGTGTAGCCGAATATAAGAAAAAACCTATCCTTGGATTATCCAGATATCACTAGTACTACACTAAAATCAGCACATTACAACCACTGCGCATCCATTTTCCATAAAAAATAAATCAGTAAACTTCCTCTATTATTATTTAATTGGAAAAAAAAAAAAAAGTTGAAAGAAGATGAGCTAAAAAAACTGCAATCAGGTCTACATACCCAGCATGGCTGCAAAAGCAAGCAGCATCAGTGTCCTCATCTCTAAGCAAGTCGATTGCAGCTTTAATAACATCCCAATGCATTAGAGACGAAGATTATAGGACAAACTTAGCACTAGTGCAACTTCTATTTGATATAGAATTGCATTTAACATCTGATTCAAAAAAATAAATTAGGAGCAACAGGAAAGAAGAAAACTTCTTTATTCTCACTTCTAAGAAGAGGAACCACTGAACCAGAACGCAAGCAGCTTACAGAACAGAAATATCTGGCAAAATTGATCATGCATACTGTGTCAAAATCCCCAGTCATCTGCTTAATTATTTGCAAGTAGATGGCCAAGGCAAATGTATGGTTATGTTGTCTTGCATTTTCACTAATTCAGAGGCCCATTAATCTTGAAGATCCACACAACTGTTTATGTGAAAATCAGCTCAACATATAGTGTCCAACTAAATCAGCACTTTGGAGTCACTTTGACAACTTTAGAACCATAAGCAGGCTGTTGCGGCATCTTCCATGGATATGCCTGTCTCTTACATCTTGACATATCAGGTCTTGTCAAATACATTTTACTGTGGAAGCATTCTCTTGGACAAGATTTTAGACCTTACAATTTAAAACCTAAAACGATTTAAATGAACCATACAAGCAGAAACATAACCTTAAGCAATGACCTTACAATTTGGACCACTAACAGGAGAAGAGATGGAAGAGAACAAAGAATTTCTTGTATATGCACGCATGTGTGTGTGAGAGAGGGAGATGATACAACAAAAGTGGCATTGAGGGGAACACAACTCTGCAATCTGCATAAATGCCGCTAGAATACATAACCAACAAAACCCAAATGCAGTCAAGCAAGTAACCAAAACCAAAAGTATCATAGTATCAGAATTTGTCCTATGAAGATTCCACCCAAAAAAAAAAATGCACACACACACACACACACATCTCTAGTGAAGCATCCATTCTTTTCTATTGCCCCGTTCCCCTATATTACCAACTCTGAAGCATCCATTGTTTTGCAGCCAAACAATCCAAACTTCCCCATGATGAAATGGCATATTAACAAAAATCCAATGGCATATTAACAAAAATCCGTTCAATAACCAGTCAGAAGTTTACCACCACCATTAGTCATTGGACCAAATGACAGTAGGTCTAGTGGACTTGTGAGTGGTATTGACCAGTATATCACCTAGAATTGCAAATGCCAAAAGCCTAGAAGCACATACTTTATTCTTTTTTTCCCTTTTTTGAGGTTTGGAAGCACACAATTTTACTTGAGCCATCTGCAAGTTCTAGTATTCGTGCGTATCTACAATGCATGGCATATGTCAACCCTCACAATTTTCATATGGCTCAGCACTGGTCATTCCAAACCCGAAGATCAGCCTATGCAGCCAACTAAGAAAATTAGCCAAACAAGGAAATGGGGATGTTGATATTCTATAAGGTGGAAAAGACAACAAACTGGGTATCTTCCAACAACTTACATGCAAACTTATTTGTTCAATTCCTTGTACTACTCTCACACTTTTTGGCTCCTAGTGCAATCAAATGGAGAGGAACAGAGGATTTCCAGTCCTGATAAAACAGACAAATCAAAGTGATCGACAAATTGAATGTTCGATTGAACAAATTAATGATTCTGAAAGGCAAAAGAATAGATCTAGAAAACCAGGGAACAAATCGACTGTAAATGTGATTACAGGTTACAGATCCAACCTAAGGTACAAGAAACTAAAAAAATCTCTGCAAAACCCGAGGCAAAGTCTCATACTTTAACCAACAAATTTTACAATTGGATAACCAAATATCTAAAATTATGAAATATAGAATCAGGAATCTCCAACCTGGCTGAAGTCAGGCACCAAAAATGAAATACCAGAGGGACATCGGAAGAGATGGGATCAGATCCGACTGCTAAACACGGGCGGCAACTGCTGGAGCAGCAGCGGCTGCGGCAGAGGAGGCAGCCCCGCCAAGGAAGGAGAGGAAACCGGCGTTAGCAGGCTCTTGATCGTCCAAGAACAAATCCTCGGGCATTCTAAAAGCTCCATGAGTGCAAACAATGGCCAATCCAACTAAGGAAGCGGAGATGAGAAGCGATCCGACTGTGGTGAGGAACACCACAACTATGGTGGACACGACTAAGATCAATAGAGTCTCGCGATCGGAAAAAGTGCGGCCAAAGACAACCAGAGGCTGATCGGAAGGCCTGAAGAGGTAAAGGAAGCACCAAGAAGCGAGTAAGGCGAGGAGGACGAGGAGAGAGAAAGGGTGAGAGAGGAGAGAGAGCCCGAGAACGAGAGCGAGGAGACAAATGTAATTGACGCGGAAATAGTTGAAGTTCTTGCGGACGCGGGAGGCGGCTTCAGAGAGGTTATCGGGGCGGGCGAAGGCAGTGCGGTCTAGGAGCTCGGACCAGGGGCGACGCTGGGAGAAGCCCTGGCGGACGGCGGAGGAGAGGCGGTTGATGAAGGAACGGAAGGCAGGGGTGGCGATGGGAGGCTGGGATTGGGGACCACCAGGGGGGGCGGAGCCGGCGGACTGGGGATTGGAGATGGGGAGCGTCGGTGGCGATGCCATTCCTTCTTGTTGTTTTGTGATGGTTGGTTACGAACGAAGGAATGGAGGGGAGAGGGGAAGAGAGCCGGGAGGGGCAAATAGTCCTCTTGCGAGTTGTAGTTACCGGGGGGAGTCCTCGGCGACCGCGTAATTTAATTTATTAAGTAGTAATAGGAATGGTGCATTCCCACTTCCCACCCCTTTCCTAATGGCGCGTGAGAGGAGAGCCTCCGTCTCTCTTCTTTATGCGGAGAAAAATTTTTTGCACAAAAACATTTTTTATTTTACATGAATACATTTTTTTAATTACTTTTTTACTTAACATACATCAAATCACTACACATTTAACTTTTTATAAAAAAAAAACTCTTAATAATAGCAATACAAACATGCTCATAGTTTTGTAGTCCTAATCAAGTGCAACAAAGTGACAGTGAGATGTTTATAACTAAGGAAACTTGCTGAAAACTATAAGCTTCTTTAAGCGCACCGTTAAATGAAACTCTGGGTTTCGAAGTAATCTGATAAGAGAGTTTCATATTAATGAGCTATTTGTTGTATTTAACAAGAATAGTAGCCTCATGTCCATTGGGAGCATCCAAATTCACTGACTGTAACAAATATTATAAATTTTAACTTTTAATGTACATATGTGTCAGCATATACTTCTTGGTGGAAGAAGAAGGAAGAAATAAACATAAATAATGGTGAAGTAAAGAAACGGAGGAAACTCAAGGAGAAAATAAGTGAGTATTTGAAAAAATTACTAGTAAGGATGGATTCGATCCTCCGGTCTTCTTTTTTCACTATTTTTTTTTTCTCTCTCTATAATAAAAAGTCTCCCTTTGACTAAAGTCCTGCCAATTGGCTATGAGCAGAAAAACACTTGCCGGCAGCTCGATGCGTTTCCAAATTAGTTATATTGTCTGTGTCCACCACTCGATAGAACTTGGTTGCTTGGCAAACGATTACGGTCCTTTTATCGTCAGGCCACCCGCGAGAGTTTTTGCTAACCGGTGCTGTCTTCTAGTCGTTGCAGTCACGGAGGCCGCATTACATGCCACTATCCACGTAATTAGTTTTCCCCTGCCCGTTTCTTCTGTTTTCTTCCCACATACAAAATAACTCTTAGTCTCTTCTGAAATAATTCTTAGTCTCTTCTTGCCCAAATCGATTTTATTTTACGATCCTCTCTTACAATTTTTTATTTTTCTTTTTTCATTGCTGAAACTCCAAGTAGATTCCACGCCGTGAACTGTTCAATTGTATCTGCAAATATACCATAGGTAAAATCCCATCTGGGCTAAGTTTAAGGAATGAAGATTGACAGTACTGATTTTTTCATTTTTTTCAAGTTCCATGTCCTGGTAGATGCCACAGTTACTAGGCAGTGATCCGCCTATAATCCGCGAGTTCATGATCGGGATTCACATCCTTTTCCACCGTCACTGAGAAAGATAAAATGCTGATATTCATCAACAGCTATTAAGCCGGATCCAATGGTTGACGTGTACATGAAAGAGTGCTGGCAATTCTCAAGAATCAAACACACACACACCCACAGATCACTCCAGGCCATTACGAGAACACCCAAATTTTCAGGTCTCCTTATTCTCTTTTCGTACTAAGCATGATTCTCTCTGAAGTACAGTCCAATGTATGTGCTAATGTATGCTAATATACAAAAACAAATTAAGCTCGATACAGCTTCTGAATCCGAATTTGTGATGACTTCGTTCTGGTTCTAATGCCAACTTACTAGATAAACAGTAACAAGATTCCTTCACTAGCTAGGCCTCTGCTCCCAAATTAAAAGACGAGAACAAAACTTACATGAATTGATGAACTTAGGAAAACAAACCACCACCACAGTAGTCTCCACAAAGTGCTTGGCCACAAGTGTTTCTCACACTAGGTTACTGGATACCGTGGAAGGATGGGAGAACAGCTATAAGAGGATCACCATAACCAACAGCTTCTGCATATGCCGCGTACAGATGAAAGTATAAGCCAATTGATAAATATCTCGTTCAAATAAATTACAGGCTTATGCATCAATAAATTTTCTTTGTGATGCACATCATACTAATTCAGCTTTGGAACCTTTAAAGAATAATATAGCAGCATCCCTTAGCAACGTGAATATCATGTACGTGTTGTCAGTCCTAATATTTAACACACAGTCAGCTAACAAAAATGCTCCTCGTAGTAGTATTCAATTTTCGGGAGAATAATAGTTGCTAGTTAAGAATATCCAATTTTAAACATCATGTTCCTCCAAGCAAACGGTATACTTTATTTACTAATGATGAACTGGAGCAGATGTAAGGGGGTTCAAGGAAGAAGAACTACTTGCAATATAAAAAAGTCCAAGAAATAATCCACAGAGTTCATATTATGGAGCACATAATACCAAAAATCAATAATGGCTAACAAACTTTAAGAGCACAGGATAACATGCACAAACAATCATGTCAATATCTACTTTGAAACTAGTTGCCGGCTTTCTATTTCTATTTGGTTAAGTGGAATCAAATTTGACAGTCCAAAATGACTAGCTAGGTTATGTCCTAATATAAACCATGGTCAACACCTTTAGGAGGCAGCATGGTATGATTCATGAAGATGAACGAACAATGTTGTTTGTTCTCCTAAAGCAGACCATGAAATCCCCCATAAATTAAGGGTATTTGACAAAAACCTTCTTTACCATCAGATAATTCTGGAGTATGATAAGTGAAAAGTATTTCTAACTACTAAATTAAACCCCAAAAACCAGCAGGTCCCCATATGATATGAAATGTAAAGTGAAACAGAATATGCACGTAAAAAGACAATGATGTCTTACCACAATCATTGTAAAGAATCTTCAGGACTTCTCCAGCCGCATCTGACTGCTCAGTCATTTTCCCACAAAAGAGGTGAAAGGGAACAAATTAACGATCACAAGCCAGTATTTTGAAAGCAGGGCACTATTCAAAATGTGTATATGTATAGGTGCACAGGTGTGCATATGCTAAAAAAAAAAGGCTTACTTTAACAGGAAGTTCAGTGCCAAACTGATCCAGATAGCCTATGGTTTGTCCTTCTTTGATCACATCTCCCTGCACAAGAGAAGGAAATCATCGATTATGCACTAAAAAGCAAATCACAAATTGTTAAGTTGATTTCAGCAAAATTACAAGAACATGGTCATACCGAATCACATATCTAAGGAGAATAGTTTTACCAATTCTTAAACTATGCCGCATAAAGCAGAGCAGAATAGATGAGCAATCCACAGACAAGCCACTTGCCGAACGACCATAAATTGCCAATTTACATATGATGTTGTTTTCCAAACCATTCCCTTCCCAAACTTGGAATTTCAGGAGCAATTTGTAAATACAGAAAAATAAAGAGAGTTTCTGAAGGACTTTACAATTGGCTAAACTGTGCCATATAAAATTACTAGGTTTTTGCAACCACAAATATTTTACATAGAGCTTCTAAGTCCTTCCCGGAACTAAAAAAAAAAAAAGAAGAAAGGAAAAAAGCAAACTTACCAAATATGTCATCACTGTCACAGCTAAATAAGAGAAAATGCAAAGGGAGGGGGGGGGGCAAACACAGGAACAGCAGGAGATATTTTCTTTACATCATGCAGCTTCCTATTGCCTACAAAACCACTCCACTCCACCACAGCACCTTGAAGACAATGGAATAAAGACACATTTCCAGTTCATACCTCTTTCAGAATAGGAGGTTGCTTCTTTCCTTTCAAAGTCCTGCCTCTTCGGAACGAACCGACCTAACAAAGGAATAAAAGTGAACAGATAAGTATTCATGACCAGATAACAGGTAAATATTTGTAAGTAATGGGTCAATAGTAGGTTGTGGGATACATACAGTTGGAGACGCCACTAGAACATAGCCACTAGCCCCTGAAGCCTCAAGTGCGGCTAACTTGGCTGACTTCTCTACAGGGACATTTGTAAATGGGCTCATTTTTTCTGTAGAAGGTTTGGGTGGAGCAAGTGGAGCAGGAGCAGGAGCTGATTGATTCATCGGTTCACTTGGTATAGGTGGTGCTACAGTGGGAGACTCAACAGGTGCTGGAGCTATGGGAGGTTGAATATTTCGCTTCAAATGCATCTCGAAGTCCCCAACCTACAGACAAAAATAAAAATCTCACTGACCACCATAGTTTTCCAACATGCACCTACCCATTGAAACCCAGCACCCAACAAATCTATATGATTATGTTCAATACATGCACAACTCACACAACCAATTCAATTTCAACACATAGACATGCCAAGCATTGCATGAAGCTTTGCAATCACAATCTTATGCATTTACATTTAATATTTATTCTAGACACAACTTTATGGTCATTAAACATAACTCCCACTAACTGACTCACTGTTACTAAATCCCTTATGACAGAAAATAAAGAAATCAGGTATACAGTAGACAATTCCATCACCATTTCCTGGTTAAGGAAAATAATTGAAATGCCTTCACCAAGTAACCCTGCTTTCTTCTAAGGCTGATGACCAGAAAATGATCATTTCTCCCAATAGAAATCTAAAGAAAATTCTCATAAACACATACACAATTACCTTAACTTTCAGCTCTGCAATTTCAGTGTCATCACAGACTTCTGTGAGAAGTGCCTGATATAGAAAAGGTAAGATCCCCATCATGTGTTGGCAAATAAAAAAAATGTCAGAACATGTTTATACATCACTGTACAAGCATGAGAGGCACGTTTGAACAAGAAAAGTTGAAAAGAGAAGTTTTTTGCAAGTATAGATAGAATTTGATTTTCTTAACACAAAATATCAAGTATAATTAACTTCAGAGCTTTCACATAAGCGGATCATCTGTTAATGCACTTATACCAGAATATGGGCATCCTGAGTTTATAAAGATTACAGCTTAGAGAGACAGGGAGATAAAGAAGAAGGTTAAGGCTACAAACACATGATAAGTAATACCTGATAGGTTTGATATGGCAGTAATGCAATTATCACTGTAAGTTAAACAAACGTGGATAAAGTTCTTTGGTAATTGAAAACAGAATATCCTATCCAAAGAAGAAAAGAAAAAAAGATCAAATAATAATACTTGATTGAAATACTCCCTCAGTCTATGACTTTAGTGCAACACTGAACATATAGTGTTCATTCATGAATTTCATTCAACTTATTGGTAATCAACGAATGAGAAACATGGAGAAGTCAAGCATCAACTTTGGCCAGAGGCAAACAATTCTGGAGTTTCCATCCAATTGTTTGCAAATGATTAAAGAACAACTCATGCAATTCTGGAAGCATGGCCATGGTTTGATGTTCTATGCACCATCTCTAGTGTATTTTACTAGTATTCAAAGTTAAAGCTTACTACAATGCATAAGAACACAACCACCAAGGAAAGCGTTGTCTCCATACTGCTCTTAGTTGATTTCTTTTATTTTGACTCATTCTTTTAACAATGCAAAAACTCTACTCACTCAAGAACTCAAATGGAGAGAGCAATATTCTCTAAGAGGACAGCATACCTCGAAACCATTGGGAAATGTTGCTCTCTGGATTGAATTCTTGGGACCTGACTCTTTTTGGGAGCTATCTGACATAACAGCTCCATTAGACTTGCCTAAATCTGGGATTAAAGTTAAAAAAAAAAAAAAAAAAACTAAACAGAAGCATTTAACAAATACTTAAAAGAATGAAAAAGAAAGAAAGTCAAAACCCAGGACCTTTCAGCTGTTACTTCTCATATTCCAAGGCAGATAATCAGCACTAAAAAAATATATATCAATGTGTATAAATTCCACAAAAAAAAAAAAAGTTAAATTACACTAATCCCTTGGCGCCCATTTTCCCACTGTTAAATTGAAAATGACTATCAACAGAGGTGGAGATTAAAATTTCACGCCAAGGACCATGAAACCAACTGGGAACTTGAGAGAAATTTGGTAAAAAGAAAATTATGGCACAAGTAAATCACAAGTAGGCAACTCACCATCAGATTTTGCTGTCACAGTGGCTTCAGAAGTCTTCACACATGATACTACTATCACTCCTCCCATCTTACTTGAGGAAGAGATAAGCTTCCCGCCGTATGCCAATCCTTGGATATGGCACTTGGCAAAGCCAGAGAAACCAACATTATTCATGGGAACCAGACAAGGTTTATCGATTATGGACTTAAGTGGAGATGTGATGCCTACAGAGCGTAAAAAAATGACTATAAATATGAGAAATAGATTCAAGCAAGGATATATAAGGACAAAATAATTCTAACACTAGATAAAGGGAACAGATAAAGGCAAAGGAAGGTAAAAACAAAGAGAAGATTCCAAGTCTAATAATCTTAGTTAAGAATCCAATGAGCTCTTTTCATAATTTGGAGCACAAGCATATAAAATCCAAAACCGGATGTAAAATGAGCTGTGAATAGACATCAAAATGAGAGATAGCTGAATCAAGTCCAAATAAAGCCTAGTATACGCTCTACCAATTTCATAGTATTAGTGCGGGTCGACATAAATTGACAGTCTACAGCTGAAGATACATGCTGTCTCCACAAGGTTATGAACTCAAGCAGAAGGGATAACCCATACATAATCTACGCAGGCTCTTTGCTTCTCATCATAGATAAAGGGAGCTCAAAATTCAAACCCAGACACGAATCGCACTCATATACAAGACTACTAGCGTACATGTGATACACATTATGTTAAGCTAAATAAATCAAGGTTCATCGGATCCACCGCCTAAACAACGCAATACAAATTGTGATTAAATGATTCACAACCAGTAATCTAAACAAATTAATGCCAGCTAAATCTAGGCTTTAATCCAGCATAGAATATCGTGCAGCAATCAATAATAATCACATTAGCAGAAATACAGCATTTCATCGTCAGACACGTGAACAGTAAAAAAATCACGAGAAAGAGGAGAATATATTACAATGGAAGGAGCGGAGAACAGCGGCGGACTCCATCCGGAGGAGAAGCGGAGATATCTGAGGAAGATGGGAAGTTTACCAGCAACAAGGCTTCGAGGGATAGAAAAATGGAGAGGAATTTATAATTAGAAGAATGGGGAGGGATATGCTGGGTGGCGCAGGAGGAGTTTAGAGGAGTGGTTGTCACTTGGGTGTGGGCTGATTAGTTAGCTTCGAAATGTCCGCCCCCTCGCTTCAGTTTCTTCACCCACACCCGCTGCTGGTATCCTTTACCCCTTTCCATTTGCTAATGTGCGCATCTCGTTGGCCTACCCGGATTTTCGTCTTATCCTGTGCCTCCTTTCTTAATTATCCGACATCATTTTTTTTTCTTTTCTTTTTTTCCTTTCCCCCCTCTCAGTGGTAGAGTTACCGCTAAATATCAACCTAAAACTCGAATTACCGTTAAAAAAAAAAAAAGAAAAGGTTAAATTGCTCTACCATCCCTCATGATTTCTCTTAATTACACTAATCTCTTTTCAGGTTTTTATGTTACTCCCCAAACTTATGAAGTGGCTAGAGATTAGGATTTCAGCAATAACCAAATATACTTGCAACTTCATAATTTTCCTTAATTGGAAGTCTAATGAAGAACGGGGAGTTCAGTAAAATACTGGTTACATGATTTTGCAGAATAAAGCAATCTGAGTTGCTTTTATTGTAAAACAATAAAGGTTGTAATACACCTTGTACAAATAACTTGGTCCATGAGCTACATAAGAAAATGTTCCTTTAATAATAAGCCTGCTGTTTAATTTCATTTTTACTTCAGTCATACAACTTACAAGGCATGGATAAGAGGAAAAAGAAAAAGAATTCATGCTAATATTTGCCATTTTATTACACCACCTTGATTCTTCTTCTTGTCATTATTCCTTCTCCACTGGAGTTCAAACTTCAAACTATTGCTGTATATTCCATACATAGTAGCTACATTTCTGGAACAGTCGTAGAATCATTAAGCTGGTTATGCGCGCAGAGCAATCACCATGTTTCGCCTAGTCAAGCAAGTGTAAGATTGAGGACTTCTCTAAACTCTGCCCTCCTCGTCTCCGAATAAAGGGTTCTGTGTTTATTAGGCCAATAAGTTAACCAAATCCATCCTCTGAGCTCCCATTCCATCAATTTCCCCATGGCTCTTCTGTCCACCTTCCAGCACACTTTGTCCCCATACTCGTCACCGGCAAAGATGACCCCTCCTTGCTTGTTAAAGGGCCGATAAGCAGTGGTATAGCGGTTCTTGAACCAAGCCTTGGGTTGAAGCAATGCAAGCTTGGAAGGCTTTGAAGAGAAAACCTCCTTGCCATCAGCGCTATCATGGAGAAACCAGTTGAGGATTGCACTGTTGCCGTAGACGGACTGCTCGAACTTCCATGGCCGCAAGCTCATTGTCATCGTTTCTCCTGCCGAAAAGTTGATGCCAACAAAAGGATTTGTTGGTTCCAGTGAAGCTTCGATGGCCTTTTCTAGGCCAATTTCTCTTGTGGGATTCTCAGTGGATTTGCTTACCGATATGCTTACGACATTTGTCTGCACGGTTGGAGTAATATGCAGTGATATCCGTGAAGGGAAGTGCTTTTCAGCTGTTCCAGCTCCTCTTTCGTTCATCAGTGTTTCGTTAACCAGCCTGACAACATCACACCTGGTGATCATGCGAAAACATTGTTTAGAGTCGAGTCCAGTAAGTCTACGATAGTGGACATGAATTGATGACTTCATCAGGAAAATCAACGTACCTTATATTATCTGTGTTCACCAGCACTTCAATCCACTTCTCCCGAACTATAACTCTGTAATTCAGTTGAATCACACCCTCAAGTTGATGATAATTGAGAGAGAAAAGTAGGCGATCATCCGGTGAAGGATTGCTAGTGGTTTCGACATCCATGGCTATTATAGGACAGTACAACTGAACTTTCCACAGCCCAAATGCCGAATTTGAGTAAGAATACAGGGGAGAAGGAGCTTTTAGGCTATGACTAGATGCTTGGAGTTCAGCAATCCAATTTGTAAGCGCAAGGTTTATGGAACGCATCCATTGCTCTTCTGCGTTTGATCCTAGGACTCTCATGAGCATTCTTGATACTTCTCTTGATTGCGGGCATGAGAACTGATTCTTCAGAGTGCTAAGACATTCAGAGCGGATATCAGAAGGAGCTTCATAGATGCAAATGAGGAAAGTCAGGGAGAGAAACGAGAAGTTGAAGATGCCTTTCAAGTTGAGACTCGAATCTATTGAAGGGAGTTTAAGCAACGACGGGCATCTATTTGGAGAGTAGTTAAGGATATCTTCAATGAAGTTGAGTAAGAGATTTGAGATGGTTTCCTTGTCTTGCAATGTAGACTTCACTTTGAATGGTTTAGAGGTCCAGAGGATGATGGGAACATTATAATCTGCAAGAATTGTGAGGGAGACAGATGACTGGAGAGATTTGGTTATCGATAGTTTTAGATGAGGCTGGGAGGAGCATGAAGAACATATGCATATGGACATGGAATTTGATTTCCATTGAGTGATTGGTGGAAGGTTTTGAATCCAGGTCCATACATCGGGGAAGGAAAAAGAAGCCATTCAAAATTTCGATCAAGGCTGGCTTGGAGCAAGGCTCATAGAGCTTCTCTAAGTTCTTTCTTACCACGAATCAAACTGCATAGGCAGGAGAGTTATATAAAGAAACTGATGTGGGTTACAGAAGCAAAAGATTCTGGCGAACTGCAAGGTCAAAAACCAACAAAAATAAAAGCATCAAGGCAAGTAATTGACTGCCTTTAGTTTCCTGACGGAAAGTAGCCCAAAACGTTCGTCCATTGAAGTTTCTTCGTCACTCTTTGCCTTACTAAAGGCTAGGGAGGGCTAGCAAAGAGCTTTATGTATTTTGATTCCTCCAGAAAGTCTTTGTAAATTGGTGATTCTTTTCATTAAGAAGCTTTTGTAATTGTCAAGCTTTGTTGAGAATAAGGGTCCAACGTGCCTATTTCAATATCATAATGATGGAAGTTTCATCCAACGTTAATCCTTGTTCCCTGTTTTCGTGAGAGTTCATGAAGAGAAGATAAACATGTACATGATGGCTTTTGCCAAAGATGCTCCCCCTTGCCCAAATTTTTAAAAGAGCTAGTAGAGGGAATCTTGTTTCCGTCTTATCAAGTATAGCTAACCTTTGACAAACGAACACTCGTAATTATTCCTTAGCCCATACTATGGAACTGTGGATATTTTTAATTTAAGTCTTTTCGTTTTCATAAGTTAGTTAAAGCTTTCGTACATTTATTTTCCTGATTTATCAGGAAGCAAACATCTAGAAGTAACGAAATAGCAGTGTCCCCGAATCTGGATCAACCCTGCACTCATCCAGCTCGATCTTACGTGATTAAATGACACAGTTGCGCAAATCACTGCGTGAGGCAACACATGAGATTTGTTTCCGCCAAATGGATTCCATCACAAGGGTTTTCATACTTCCATGCAGATGTATCTTCAAAACTCGAGCACGTCCAGAGCCTAACCACTCTCACTGATATACATTCTAAT
Source organism: Gardenia jasminoides (assembly GCA_013103745.1). NCBI lineage: Eukaryota > Viridiplantae > Streptophyta > Magnoliopsida > Gentianales > Rubiaceae > Gardenia > Gardenia jasminoides. The sequence goes on from CM023103.1 coordinate 106,097,028, forward strand.
GCTCGAGAAGGGTTCTATTTAAAGCATAATTAGGTGAGGAGACACAAGAATTTTCGGTGTTCAGTATTATATAGAGTGATTCTTCAAGTCAACCACCACAGATTGCAACTCCCCATTTACTCTATTCAAGCGAAGGAAAGAGTTTTTTCCTGGATGACCTTCAAGAGCAAAATAGAACTTCGTTGTATGCAAACACCATGAGTAAGCTAAGCTCGTTCTGGATTGGACAGGATACAATAAAGCAATGTCAGTTATAAATTGTTCCTTTACGAGAAAACAAGAGAAGATAATCAAAAGCTGTATGAGTCAAGCGCAAATCTTAGTCAAGATGTTTAAAGTGATTATAGTTGTAGAGAAGTTCTAACACAACAAGAGTGATGAGCCCGTTATAATACACCGACCAGCAAAGACACATTCCATGCAGCAAACATGGGGAGCCTTGCCGACTGCCAGTTCCCGTAGATACTGCCTATTGACAGCCAGACATGGACCACAATGTGCATTCACAAAACAAGAGCAGAGATGAAGCATCTTTTCCCCAAAGCTTTTGGGTTCATTACTTGCCAGCCATAACCCTCCTCGTACAGCTCTATCTGTAGTAATGAGAACAGAAAAAAATGAAAAAGTAACCCAGAATAGATTCAACACCCATTAGCATTTATGATCCCAAAACAAAACTTACCGAGTCTAAAATTTCCTCTTTGTCCTTCAACCCACCTATGGCGTATATCTTTCCTCCAATCACCACAGCACCAAAATATCCCCTTGCATGTTTCATGGGTTCTCTCATCATCCATGAACAAACACGAGGGTCAAAAACCTCAACAGTGGACACCATTTTCTCTCCATTATAACCACCAAAAGCATACCTACCAGTACAGGTTTCAAAACTAAAACACAAGGCTATCAAGATAATCAGATTCTACGAATTATCAGAACATCCACTACTATTATCAGTGTTCTTAATGTGAAAGTAGTTCTACACTTGACAAGTTTAACACGTTTCCTCAATTTATAATTGTTGCTACACTATTACAGGCATTATTGTTATGAAGACAGATTCCCAGTAGTTCTAGGTATCCACATTTTAAGCTGAAAAAAAACGGGCTGTAATTACAAGTTATGTATCGTGACTAGATGTTGCTGCAAGACAAGATCCATGATATCCATAGTGCTTTATTATTAGAAGGTTGAAATACAGTTCTTCAACCACCTCATGACTTTTAGATATATAAAAATAAAAAAAAGGAGGAAATAAAAGAGTTTGACCTGCACCTATTAGTGCCAAAGATAGTCTTTGGCAGGATTACAAATATTTTACCACAAGGCAGTATTCGACACAATACAAATTCTACTAACGCATCAATCACCCAGATCTGAATTCTGTAAAAAACACTCCAAAGCTACTGGTGTTGTAATTATGTCCAGGCACTTACCCCCCCTGTGTGTGTGTGGGGATTCTTTTTTTTTTTTTTTTGGGAGTGTGAATGTGTAGTGCATGAGAAAGCTCTCTACATGAGCAAGCCTACAAGAATGAGGCTGCTAGAAATGTTTGGATATGGACATTGCAAGCAACATCACTGGTTTTCTGGAAGTCACTAGATATTAAGCTCAATTTTTACAATCTGTTATACTTGCCATGCTAGTGCACAGTTGAGAGTGTGTTCAAGTGCTTTATTTTTTGTCTAACACAGTGCTACTTGAATATTTCAGTGCATCTAATCTGGCAAGGTACAATGAGAATTAGCTAAATTGAAACATGCTGTAAGGTGAAAATTTTAGAATGCTTTGTACTCAGCTTACACCTAAGAGTATTTCTTTATTCTTTGTTATTAAAGAGTCAGCTCACAGCCTTAGACAATTGAAAAGATTATTGAATATTTGTTCAAAATTGTACCCAAAAACCTTAAGATGATAAGGAGAAATAATCCATATCTTAAAAAACTTGAGACTTACAGTTTCTCATTCAGTGCAACTGCAGAGTGGCATCCCCTCTTTGTGCTCATGCTGCTCAGTAAAGTCCATTTAGGTTCTCTAGGATCAAATCTTTCAAGAGATCTGAAACGTGAAAAACTTTATCAGGAAAAGAAAAGAAAAAACTGAAAGTTAAAACAAAAAAGAACTGTTTGCTCTACAAACTTTGACAGACGGGACTCATTGATAACATTCCAGTGTAATAACTTGTACAAGAAGCTCAGTTTACTCCTCAATTCCAAAACTGGAACAAGATTCTGTTTGTCAATCGTTTTAGCCAAGATTGCAGATTATACAGGTATTTCAGCATGCACTGGTGCTCTATAAACATTAGTCCCTAGACCCCCACCAACTATAACGTTATAATTCCTGGTTAAGCACAGTTAAAAGGGGACAATCCATGTTTCAGGAATACTAACCCCCAAAGAGAGCGCCTATATAAATCAAGAAAATTAATACCAACAACAATGGCTTCACTAAAAATTTTAAAGGAAAAATAATCAGCTTGAAATGACAAAAGGGCCTGGACAAACTACAGAGGAAGGTTGACACACATTTAACTAATGATAGGCCATCATAAATATGGGACATAAAGAAGTAGTAATAGGAAGCATGCTAACCACATCAAAAACTACTATAATAATATCATAGCCTCAAAAGACCAAAAAAGAATTGCAAGTTTATGTACATCAATTGTCCCTCAGACAAAATAAAAAAACTTCTAATCCTCTACAAAAATGAGTAACAGTAGCACAGTGATGTGACCAGAATACACACATACACCAAAGGTAAGTTAATAACAGGAAGAATTTTAACAAATTTCGGCAAGTAACACTTGAACGCTAAGACTTGATAAACGAAGTCGATGGTCATGACAATTTGCCATCAAAATATAGTGTACACAATCAATTTGCCATCAAAATGACACTTGATCATGACAATTTGCCATCAAAATTTGCAGTACACAATCAAAAGAAAGCATGATGCATAAATTAACACTGTAATGATCTCTTACCTCAGATACTGTGCTCCATCATATCCCCCAACAACATAGACTGCACCATTTATATCTGCAACTGCTGGAGCAAATCGCTTGAAGGATCAAATCAGAAAGAGTAGAATGAAAATGAAGTCAGTCATGTGATGCAGCAAGATGAACTACTGTTGTTATCTAACATCAATATGAACCAACCGAGAAACAGTAATACAGTAGACATCTGGGGTAAACGAATTTCTCATTTTAGACCAAACTGACAGTCTTAGAAAGGGTCTAAAAATCTGCCTAAACTGGATAAAGTAAAAATTCGATGTACATGTTCCTTAATCTGAGTTCCTTTCAACAGTAATATGGTAGCCATCTGGAGGTAAACAAATTTTTTTTTTACCTTACTTTGATTTAGAAAGGTTTTAACAATCTGCCTAATTGGACAGACCATAAATTTAACGTACATGCCATGAAATCTGAGTTCCTTTGATTTTTTCTTGTTTTAAATACTAAAAGATCATCCAGAAAATAGCATCTCTCATACATGAGCCCAGAAAATATTATCTCTGATACACAAGCCCTGACAATCCTTGATAAATTATCTGTATCTTAACCTTCCTTTGATAAGAGCTAAAGTGCATAAAAGTACTTCTTTGGATGACATTTGAGTACCATTTCAGTTGATTAGGCAAAAACTTTTGAAAGACTACATCACACGTATCATATATATCATGATAAAACCTTTTTTCAAATTGAACTTTTGTGGATAAAATGTAATGAAATACCTTTTGTTGCATTGGCTGTGTGAAAATCCACTTTCCTATGTTTGCATCAAACATTTCAACCTCTGAATAACACTCAACTCCATTTCCACCACCGATTGCAAACAATTTTTCCAATACAGAAGCCCCCGCCAAACTCCCTTTTCTCTGATTTAGAGGAGGACAGGTAACCCATTGATTGTGTTTCAGATTGAATGATTCAACTAGAAACAAGTAGATAACTTAAGCTTGTCAGAAGAAGTCAAAGACAATAAATAAGACAGAAAGACAAAGTTTAAACCGTATACCTGTATCATACCAATTATTGCAATGTACCCCACCAAATAGATAAAGTTCACCATTCAACTGTGCTGCTGAGGCATAAGAACGCAGAAAGGTCATTGGACTGAGAGATTTTACAATATCGCGTGTAGGTGAATAGAGGCTCAAATCTGATATCCAAGAAGAACCATCATATCCTCCTACTATAAGTAGAGAGTTGTCAAATCCCGGAAAAGGTTTGGATGCTTCAGTATCTACTTCCTTGAAATGCCCACTTGAATAGGAAGTTGACCTAGAAGCCAACATGTTACATTGTTTTCTTAATTGTTGAATCTCTATTCTTGATTGAACCTTGAAGAAAAATAGAAACAGGAATTAATCCACAGAATCAACACATTTTTCCAAGAACTGGGGATTTAATAGAGATACTGTCAAGTGAATAATCCGTTAACTCTACTGAACAAACAAAAGGAACAAGATAAGACAGGAATGAAAACATAAAATACACTAAATCAATTTCTGGTCTAAAAAGACAGGCGAAGACAATTTACCAGTTCTTGCTCCAGAGAGTTAATTTTGAGGTTTTGTTTCAAATGAGCCCCCTTCAACTCTTCAATTTCTCGCATTAGCTTCAAAGTGAAAAGTAGAAGTATCATAATAAGTTTCTCAAAGGGAAATACTAATAGCCAAAAAAAAAAAAAAAGGCGGCAGGAAACAATCAATATGTTACCTGAGCTACAGCAGAGGGAACATTACATGACTTGAGCCCTGTACATGCTACTGAAGCATCACCTTCCCCTGGATATCCCCCAGCAGTCAGAAGCAGTTGGTCAGATTCTTGGCCATGAATTTTGACTGGATCCACAGAATTGTGCATGCCTTTTGCATCATTGGATATAGAAGTTTTTAAAGAAGTGCTATGTCCAATTAAAACACGGGGAACACATGACTCCCATTCTGCATCTGGCTCATCAGGCGTATGAAGGTGCAATCCTGAAGCAACTGACTTCATATGCCCGATTTCCTCCCTTAAACCAACAGTAGGTAATGAAACGTTTGAAATGCTAAGAGTGATTGAATCAGTTACTTTTGACAGCAGATTAGAGTCCCTGGAGCTTGGTTCCAAGTCCAATGGCTCTTCACATCCTTCTGAATCCCAATCACTAGAATAAGTTTCCAAATGCTGGTGTTCTCTGTGAAGAGAAGATGAGACGCATGAAAGCTCCCATTCCATACTGGAGTTATCTAATAGAGGCGAAGTTTTTGAAGGTTGTGTTGGCAAGCTTTCCTTTTTGCATAGCCCACTTGAAGCTGCAGAAGGTTTAAACAAAGATGTCCATGTCTTCTGCTCAAGGGTAGTGCTTTTACTACTCAGAACAGAAGCATATGATCTCTCACTTTCTGGTTTTGGGTCTACACCAGTTGATTCCCATGAGTTGCATTCTGTACCCACCTCATGCGAATTATAGGCTGTTTCTTCTGAAGTTGGAGCTCTAACTCCATTACCTACCTTCCTAGCATCAGAACTTGGTAAACCATTGAAAAGTGTGCTCCATTTAGCTGTATTCTGCGAGCGAAGAGCACTACTAGGAGGGCGAGGTGCTGAAGATAAAAATAAGCCCATCAATTTGCTCGTTTGAGTCCGATCTAGCTCAAACCAGAAATGCTTTGATTCGTAATAGTTATCAGCAATTATTGGAGCAAATTCTTCTTCAAGCAATGGCCGACACTGCTTTCGAACACGAACTTGCACCTTGAAAGAGAAAAGACATGCAAGAATTAAGTACTTGTTCTTCCTCTATAAGACCTCTAATCTAAATCGCCATAGCAGCAGCTGGAAAAATGACAGAAAGCAGAAATCTTCATCTCTTTACCTGTGCAGGGTAAGGTGTGCGGTCTGTGCCTTCATTGGTCCACCCATATGGGTTGATATTCAATTGGCCTGCACTTGCAGCTTCAAAGATGCCATGAAGCTTCCTATCGCTATAGTTGAATAGGAATAGTGTTAAGCCAGGAGTAACATTCTTCACATAGGAAAAATGTGCTGCTGGCAATCCTGTTCATATCGTTAGAAGGTACTTAATCATCAGAATCAAAACATCTACACAATATGGTCAATTAGAGAAAAATAAGTATGCCACAAGAGACAGGACCAACTGACCAAACAATTGCTTCAATTGGCATTCCTTGATTGTATAATTTTTGCATCCGAATATAACTGCACCTAGGTCAGCTTTCCTTAGATTTCTAGCAGACACACTGCAATTAACTGTCCATTTATCTTCAGGCTTTTCCTTTAATGGAAGCGTCTCTGTCTTTCGACCTGCCCCCATGCTGATATGAAAGCCCATTGAAGTCAGAAACAAGCAGGAATTGAAGCGGCATAGTGAGAAAAGTATCTGAAAAACTAGAATATTATCCCTCAAGAACCTATCTCACATGTAAAAACAGCTCAAACAAGAAGCACATTTTCAGAAACGGAGGCAAGTTGACAGATGAAATACACTTACCACTAGGATCTCCTTTTCATTTTAAATGTTGAAGTTTTAAGCAATATTATCTACATAGCATGCGTTGCACTTGATCTACGCAAATAAATGTACCCGACATGTGTAGCTCTCAATATTTTGTTTGATCTAATATTGCACATAAACAAAGTTGGAACACAAAAACCTTTTGGTTTTCCAACAATTACCAAAATTCTCAAACATGCTTCGCGAGCAATAACTCATCAAACATTGCATTAGATAATTAAAAAAAATCCTCAGCCAGAGTTGCTTATTTTAAGAGGCTCAGTGATCATAGTAAAGACATGCAAACGCTTCGGCCTGAATAAGATGGGAAAAAGTAGAGCAGAAGGGCAAAAGCAGACAACTATAGTCAAGGCAGCATCATAATTACAGTCCAAAAAAGGGAAAAAACATCACCAGAGTTTCATATCGCATGCCAGCTATATTAATCAACTTCTTCAAGTTTAGCAAACAGTTCTCTTTCAAAAAAGATTAAAAAAATTTTATATTCACATATAAATTTCAGAAATTGCAAAGGAAAAGGGAAATTTTGCAAAGTTGTAACTCCAAAAAGTAAATAAATAACTAAATAGTGACCTCCTGTGATCACATATCAACCTGTTGATCACCTAACCCGCTTTTAAGAAAATTTCATATAAAAACTTTTCACAGAAACACTCTGTTTTCCACTCACGAAAGGGAAATAATAACAATGCACCCACGGTTCCCACAGACAATGGGCCCAAAAAATCGAACAGGAAAGCGAAAACGCCCCAGGTTCGAAGAGCAAGTGATTATTATACCAGGAAATTAAAAAAAAAAAAAAAGGAACTCGTAAGAGATCAAGGGAGAGAAAGTACATTGCTTGCTCCGTACTTCAATTTCAGAGCAGCAGCAGCAGTTCCATAACTGAGAAGTGCAACAGTTACAAAAGAAATGATTGAGGAAGAAGAAAAGAAAGAGAGAAACACAGTAGTGAGATACTTATAAAGCGAGAGAGAGAGAGAGGACTAGAGTGAGGAAAGGGCAGGAAAAAAGAGAGAAAAGACAAGATTCAATAGAATCCAGAAAGTTGTAGGAGGTTTTATTGGTTTTTTGCTGCTGGGAATTGAGCCAAAATGAGTGAAATGTGTGTTAAGCTGGTCTGTGAATGCGTGCTTGCGCAGTGCCCCCCCCATGACATGAATCGTGATCAGGAGAAAGAGTTGCATGAACTGGGTCGTGCCATCGGCGTACCAAATCAATTCAACACCCGAGAGACACTACTAACTTTATGCGGTGACCCAAGGGGCGTTCTCATTTAACTGTGGTTTAGTTTAGCATTATTACGAGCTAGCTGGAAGCGGGTTCCTGTGGACACGTCTTTTAGTTTGGTTTTAATTTCAGTAAAAGGAGCCATTTAATTGCTCGCAAGGTGCTTGCCGTACTAAATTGGACTTGTACCAAAATCGTCTCTCTGTAACCCTTCTCGAAATTTTGTTTGTGTTTTGGGGAAATTGGAATTAATGGGTTAGGACTTAGGAGGGAGGGCTGGTGGGAATTGAAAGCAAACCAAAAGAGGAATTTGGAACAACAGATGAATTAAAGAATTTTTCCATGCTTGTTTGCTCAAACTTGTACCTTTTTCCATTCCAAGTAAAAATCTACAATTTGTTCTCCTAAGTTTTTTAGGAATTTCTTGAGTATGTAAAATGTTATTAATTTTGGGAAGGGGAATTTATAATTGGGGTGATCACTTTTCTTCTTCGTCACGAGATGAAATTTACATGCCCACTGTGCATTTCAGAAATGAAATGTTCTGGTATCTACCAAATTGTTGTCAACTGTCTCGAAAGGGGGAACTTGGAAAAGAAATTTTCTCGTTGTAATTAGCATGCATTAATGTGCTAAAGCTAGAAGTAGACTGTGTTATGCAATAAATGGACGGCTACTAGTACCAGCTCTGGTTACAAAAATAGCGTAGATGATATAGACTACTTTGACCGTCACATTTTCAACGCGTTTCCAATTACCTTGTAAATAACAATTATTTTTTTACGTTCGTATTATAGTTTATGGGGAAATTTTTATTGGTTGGTTCAAATTTGTTGGTTAGTACTCCCTTTGTTTCTACTTAAATATTCTGAATAATCAAATCTCTTGAATGAAGAAAATTAGTTACTCTTTAAAATTCAGTAAAAACTTTACCTAACCTATCAAAATTATCTTTATATTTCTATTCATCTATGTCTCTCTATAATTAGTGTCATATAAATAATGGTAAGTTTGAAAAGAAGTTCATAAATATTTCTTGATATGATAAAAGGCGGATAAAAATGAACATTGGGTCAGGACACTTAAATAGGAACAAGTGAAGCATCTTATATAAATGCGTTCAACATCCTTTTGTTGATTGTAGAAAAAAAAAATTATAATCTGCTATTTACAGCTATGTAAGGATTAAGAATACTAGCTTACTGGTACTTTCACACTTCTTTTATCAATTATTAAGATAAAAAAGAAAATTAAAAGGCTCTTTCACGCTTATGTCATCAATTATTAAGATTGAAAAAAAGTACTACTATTTTTGTTACATTCACTTTTCTCTCATCAACAAAAATTAATTGGTGTTTCTTTTTTCCTTGTTTCCTTAGATTGACCAGCTAGTTAAAATCACAAACCTGTCGTAGTCATGAGCTGCAGTAAAGTCCCTCCTGACAGCGATGAGCTTTTGTCGCAAACTTCCGTAGACCTAGAGCCCCTATATATGTACATTAAAATTGTTATATTATCAACACATTTTTTTATCACATTATTATTATTTTGACCACAATTTTACCTCACAGTGTCATATCAGGAAAAAAAAAAAGTGTTAAATTATTCATACAAAAAATACTCTAAAAAAGAAATTTTTATTCCCCTATTGACACATAGCTTTAACCTATTGAGCATAGCAAAATTTTTATTCTAAACCACGTTAAATTGATTACTGCTCAATATGATTACAATTTTTACTCCTTTTGTTGCGTTGTAAGGTACCTTTTAGTTCTCTCTTATATTTGCCTTTTACCACTTCTTTTACATGCAACGACCGATACTAATCAGGCAATTTAGTGCAAGAGAGATTATTTGTCCAAATTTGTAGTATCATTTTAAACATAAATATGTTTCATTACACTACTAAAAAGATTACCTAGGCAATCCCTAAAACTGATCCAATTGTTTACTTTTAGCCCCCTCATTTATTTTAAATTTCAAAATGATCTGTTAACAATAAAAAATTATCATATTTTAACGAGTATCAGGGCAATTTTTGATATATTAAATAGTGAAAATGAATTGAAGGATTAAAATCTTTTATTTTTGAGGAAGCAATTTGAGATGTGAAGTAAATGAAAGACCAAAAGTTAATAAATAAAATAGTTTAGGAATTCCTTAAATAGTTTATCCAGATTTCATGTCATTTGAAATTCTTCCTCTAGCCTCCCTGTGTCTACCATAGTATAGTCGTCATAAAGTACACCATTAATGGACCCTCAGCTATTTTCTATGAGAAGAATCTACTTTGGCCACCTGGCGAGTGCTATCGGAGAGGACAGGAAACTGATGCAGTGCTGGCTTTTTTAGATTCGTGTGAAGCAGGAGTGGAAACAGCATACTTTCTATTTGACCCCTAAACTTTCTAATTCATCATTTTCCTCCCCAACTGTGTCTTCATTCCAAATTATTGTTATTTGAAATCCATCATTTTGGTCTCTAAACATATTCACTAAAACTGGTTTTATCCCTAATAAATTATTTTAACCAATTTAATTATCGAAGAAGTTTTTTTTTTTTTTCCTAATGTAGGACTTTTGATTGAATGTTATTCAATTTGCGTGGACCTGTAGCCACATAATCGTTATACTAGTCTAATTTCTATGATTAACAGGTGAAATAGATTAGAAAGATCATTAAAGTTATTTAATAATGATATTTCTAATCTTAATTGCAGGAGCTTGTGCTTGAATGACAATTATTCCCTTATAGATTAATGTGAATTGAGTAAAATTTGATTAAAAATCCAATATTAAAAGTTAAAAAATTTGTTTAAGAATTAAATTGGTTAAAATAATTCATTAGAGACGAAATCGATTTTAACAAAAATGTTCAAAGAGATTGAAATGGCTAAATTCCCTTATTTTTATCCAAACAAAGTTGTTTAAATTTCATGGATTTCAAATTTATTCATTTCAATGCTTCCAATGCAAATATCCCTCTGTCTAAATTCAAATCTCTCCGTCCAAGTCCAAACGCACCTTAAAGAATACTGAGCACGGAACCCTGAACCACGTAACCTTAAAAGCTAAAGCAAGCCCCGTCCAGAACAGGAGCTGAAAAGGTGAAAGCTTCCTGGCCACTAGCCAGTAGCCAACCCGGCCCAGCGTTTGTCCCGTCATCTTTCGAGGATTCCATAGACAGAATCCTTCATTAGATTGACCCGCGGCAGGCGGTGCTCCCAAGTGCCAAGAGTCGAGACAAATAGTCTAGTCCCCGCCAGACCACACAACAGGTAAAAGGTACTCCAAATCACGTGTCACAGGCTCACTATGATATGATCTGGGCTGGTTCCTATCCTTACGAAAAGCCCCAGTTCTTGATATGCACAACAAACAATTACTTAAGGAGGATTATATAGTAATTATCAGCATCAGAGTTCAAGAACTAGTAATTAGTTATTGTGTTCTAATTGGTTCTTCCAGTTTACTTCAACCATTATTATGAAGTATACAACCAGAAAATAGAAATTGGACGCGAAAATGAAAATCAACTCCCGCAATTATATCATCAAATACAGAATCAGAGAAAGCAGAAATTGGATAAGAAAATGAAGATGTAGCAGGCGCAACGTGCCAAATTGCTGGCCTACCATTAAAGTTATGCATATCTTGACATCTGGCACATATGAAAAATCGCAAAAGCAGCAATCCTTTCCAGAAAATTACGTAGCATGCTCTATTCTGCCTATTAAAAAAAATAATAATAAAAAAAAGGATATAGAGAGACGAAAACTTGTACTACAAATTTTGCATTTCAGATCATTTGTCCAATTTCTCTATCCAACTTTCGTGTCTAAATTTTATTAAGTTGACAGTTTAATTAAATAAAACAGATTAACAGTTTTATTAAAAGAAAAATGATGTCGTTTTGAGTTAAACACTCGAACTTGGACATGAAATTTGTACGGAGGTGGAAAGTGCAAAATAATTGATGAAAATTGTCCACATTGATGAAAATCTGGACTCAATGCTGACGCGCAGACCATGCGGTGTGGCGTGGTGCTTGTAACTGTAAAGGGCAGCAGCTAAAGGAGCACTGCCACTGTAATCCTGGGCCACCCTGGACTGACAAAATGAAGCCCCACATTCACCGTTCCACTGGCGTCAGCTCCAGACCACTTCTTCACTTCAGTACTCATGGGGGGAGCCCTGTACGCGGCCGTCGAGTCTCCCCTGATGAAGTTTCATTCAACGGCCGCAAGCTTCGCGCTTTCAGGCGTGAGCATTGCCCCGTCGGCGTCTCCGTCCGCTGTCGTCAAGCTCCCGTGGACCATGGCCAGTCTGAAGATTCTGGGCCTAGCAGGCGTGACGTGCTTGTCGCGCCTCTCCTGGCTGTCGGCGCCTGTGTTCTTCGGTCTGCTGTTGCCAGAGCGGATGAGAAGCCTCCGGAGGTAGCTCCCCCCGCGACGGTTACGCCAGAAGCGCAGCTGGAGGAGCCCGTGGAGGAGGTGATCAATTCGAGGATTTACGACGCGACGGTGATGGGTGAGCCGCTGGCGGTTGGGAAGGATAAGACGAAGGTGTGGGAGAAGGTGATGAATGCTCGGATAGTTTATTTAGGCGAAGCTGAGCAGGTGCCTGTTCGCGACGATAGGGAATTGGAGCTGGAGATTGTGAAGAATTTGAAGAAAAGATGTGACAAGGCAGAGCGGCCGCTTTCCCTGGCTTTGGAAGCATTTCCTTCCGACCTACAAGATCTCCTCAATCACTATTTGGATAAAAAGTACTACTTCCATCTTTTAATCAGTCTGTATTACTGATTTTTGTTAGTCTACTGATTGTAAAACTCTCTACCATGCGGAAGTGCTGTCCTATTTGCAGTAATATGAATTGCGAATCATTTGTTTTGAGATCCATACATTTGCTTTGAAGGTTTGGTTATGATGGGAGAGGGTGGATCAATTACACCTGTTCTAGCTGCTAGCCTGCTTCATTTATCCTTTGAGAATATAAAATGCCTAATTTGTACACTGTTTATGAAGTATGCTTGGTTTGTTAGCTCTCCTGTACGTGTTATATGATTTTAGCATGTTTTGAATATTTTGATGAAATACAGATTAGTGAGTGAGCTGTTGTGATTTTGGAAAATCGGATTGCTATAAGTTAACTTGTACTGGGAGGACAAAGAGTGAGAAAGGATAAAGGTTGCTATCATAGACTAGCTTAGTGATCAATGAAGGTGTACTTGGAGATGAATTATGTTGCACTTCTCTTATGAAATTTATCCTTATACAGGATTGATGGAGAAACCCTCAAATCTTTTATTAGACACTGGCCTCCTGAGCGCTGGCAGGAATATGAGCCTTTGATCAGTTACTGCCGAGACAATGGAATTCAGCTGGTTGCATGTGGTGTTCCACTTGAGGTATTCCACAATTTTATTAGGCATAAGATATACTTCTTGTGTTGGGACTGCTACGCTATATACAGATGGTAAGACTTACTTGACCTAAATATTTGCTGATGCTCATAAGGAAACTTGTTCCTAGAAATCAAATTCTCATATTAGACTTGGGGAAAACAAATCAAACGTTGTAGTATTTGGTGGTGAGTTGGTTTTGATTGTTGATCTTTAGATAAGATGCAGATTTCAGGTCATTGTTGTTTATAGTATCAAAGTATAGACTGTTGCTGGCATTCTGCAATATTTGTTTCTGAAAGAGCAATATATTTTGTCAGATAGTATACTAAATCTTTTTTGCTGTTTGATTATCAATGTCACATATTCCGATGTTGTAGAGTTCACATTTCAGCTACACGAGATCTCAGAAAGCTAAGTAATCTCTGGTTGTTTTTCTTCATCTACTGGCCAAAAGAGACTGCTAAATCAGATAATCTTCTCTTATATAGAGAATTGGTGAAATTCCTGTCTCTCATAAAATTCTTTTTCCAGATCTTAAGAACAGTTCAAGCTGAAGGAATTCGTGGACTTTCCAAAGCTGATCAGAAAAAGTATGCACCACCAGCTGGTTCAGGCTTTATCTCAGGGTTTTCTTCATTCTCACGCAGATCATCAATGGATACAAATTATACATATCAATCTACTCCTTTTGGGCCAAGTTCATATTTATCGCTACAGGCAAAAGTGGTTGAGGATTATTCCATGTCTCAAATTATCTTGCAAGCTGTGATGGACGGTGGAGCAACGGGTATGCTAGTTGTAGTGACAGGTGCAAGCCACGTTACATTTGGATCAAGAGGAACTGGACTACCTGCTAGGATTTCAAGGAAGATGCCAAAGAAAAATCAAGTTGTCATTCTGCTTGATCCTGAAAGACAGCAGCTACGGGGAGAGGGAGAAGTTCCTATTGCTGATTTCTTGTGGTATTCTGCGGCGAGACCTTGCAGTCGGAATTGCTTTGATCGTGCAGAAATAGCCAGAGTGATGAATGCTGCTGGTAGAAAGCGAGATGCATTACCCCAGGTTAGTTCCATCTTTTTGTCCTCCCACAAGTGGGGAGAGTCCTTTTCTCATAACATGCTCTATCATGCGAATCATTCTCCATATACAGGGCACTTAATTTGGAACCTGTGTGGGACTCCCTCCATATTGAACAGACAAAAACTTATCTTCTGAACTTGAAAGTCTTAGAAGTCCTTAAATTATTACCAAAGAAACATTCCTTGTGGTTTTATATCTAGTGTTGGAAACAATTTGGGTTCTATCTCTATGAATTTTTCCTTTTGCTTATTTCAGAAGTTGCTCTAGTCTATTTGTGGCATTTTGTTTATCAAGAAGATAAGTCCATGTTTACGGTAGTCTTATCATTTTTATTTTTGATAAATTGTTGGCTTTCTCCTGTATTTAGCTTATTGCTTTTGGTAATTGTTTTTGGAAGTAAGGAAGCTGTTAAGATGCACAGCCTTGGGTTTCATGTTGGAAATGCCTTTTTACCTGTTTTGGATAGACGTGGACGTGTATCCTGCAGCAGACTTCACGTTATTGAGTATTTGTCCTGTTGCATCATCTCATCAATTGAATCTCATGATAATTTTATAGGACCTTCAGAAAGGACTTGATCTTGGTCTGGTATCTCCAGAAGTGCTACAGAACTTTTTTGATCTAGAGAAATATCCTGTTATTTCAGACTTAAGTCATCGTTTCCAGGTACTCTACCCACACATGATAATAAATGACCCCTTGCAAGCAGTTGCTTCCGGTTGTTGATATGGTTATGTTGGTGTATGGCAACAACTTATCTTGTGCAGGGCTTTAGAGAAAGATTATTAGCAGATCCCAAATTTTTGCATAGATTAGCTATAGAAGAAGCTATATCAATAACAACCACACTCCTGGCGCAGTATGAAAGGCGTAAAGAGAATTTTTTTTATGAGCTTGATTATGTCATCACAGACACACTGAGGGGATCAGTTGTTGACTTTTTCACAGTGTGGCTTCCTGCCCCCACACTCTCATTCCTTTCAGTTTCTGATAATTTTAGTGGGCCTGATAGCATGGAAGCATTAAAAGGTCTTCTTGGTTCTATCCCGGATAATGCTTTTCAGAGAAGTCCAGCTGGGAAGGACTGGAATTTGAGTCATAGAGTTGCTTCAGTACTTATTGGTGGTCTGAAGCTAGCAGGAGTTGGATTCATATCTAGCATAGGAGCTGTAGCTTCATCGAACATTGTATATGCAATGCGGAAAGTACTAAATCCTGCCCTTGCTGTAAAACAGCAAATTAAACGTTCACCAATACTGAAAACGGCAGTTGTATATGGGTGCTTTCTTGGAACATCAGCAAATCTTCGATATCAGGTAGGTTGGATATGTCTTTACCAAGTTTGAAATCAGCTAGAGTTATTAATTTTTTCGAGTGCTGATGATTATGTTGATTATCCAGTAAATACATATAAACTTGTCTAAAAAGCTATCATGAGCATTGGAATCACGTAACCAGAGAGCATGGCTTCTTTGGTTTTGTTACATCATAGGCTGTACCTTGACGGAAACTCCGTGAATGTTGACATTGATTTTTACATGATAATGATAAATACAGTTATCTTCTGTGTGTATGTGTGTTTATATGAGGAGACATTGATTTTTATAAGATAATGATAAATGCAGTTTTCTTTGTGTGTTCTGCATGCGTGCATGCACGAGAGAGAGAGAGATTATACATGGGCCTCTTAGGGTTATAAACTTCCTGTGACTAAGAAAACTTTTATCCAACATATCTATTTGCCACATTCTTTTTCATATCGCTTGGTGTAACCCCATGATATAGAGCAAATGGTTGAAATCAGATTCAATTCTCTTTAAGGTGAAGGCTGGTGAACCCGCAAGAATAGAATTTTGTGTGGCGAGGCCAATTTAACGTGCTAAACAAATAGACACAGGAAAAAATGTTATCTTATACATGCATTTCTGAAGCCTGAACTGCACCTTTAACATGTCACATCAACTGGTACTCATGCAACAATCTCGAACAAGTCTTTTGATTGTGTAAGATGCTTGTGAAATGACTGCAGAGTTTGAACTTGATGGATGTGCTTATCTCCTGTGTTATGATGTCAAAATTACTGAATCAACAACACCAAAGTTATTGATTTGGAAAATCCTCTGCTTCTTTCTTTCTTTTTTTTCCTCCCATCTAAAATGAGCGTTTCAGCTGGAAGTTGGGTTGGATGATTGTCTTATCATATCGTATTTGTTGAAACTGACTGGTGATTTATTGTAGGTTATTGCAGGGCTAGTGGAGCATCGGATTTCAGACATATTTAGTGATCAAGTGTTTCTTGTAAATATGCTATCCTTTGTTGCTCGAACAATCAACTCCTACTGGGGAACCCAGGTTAGGGACATTCTACTTTTTGGGAACTCTAGCTTCTCTATTTTATACTTCACAACCTAAATCTCAAGCTAATAAGGATGGACAAACTTATTTATAAATATCAACATTCAAAAAAATAGTGGTTTTATTGTTTGCTATCCTACCTAGATAAAGGGGTCAGCAAGATTGCATACTTGGAAATATGAAAAGAAAGAAATAAAGTCTCGTTACTCTGGCTATCATAAATAGGCTTTCAGTTTTTGTTGTTTTTGTGCTTTGCACAGCCTTACTCATCTTGAATTCTAACCCTTACTCTCCGTATGCCCTGGAGTAATTGCTTTGTGCTTTTGTTGACTGTATTACCTTTATGGTGCTTAATGGAAAGTTGGTCATTACTGGGTCTGTAGCACACAAGAGATGGTCTCTATTCGACAATTTGATTATTATAAATAGGATTTCAGTTTATGTTGTTTTAGATATATGATATGCGTAGCAGTATTCACTTTGAGTTGTAGCCCTTACTGTGTTGGGCACACTACTGATATTTCTTTAACATGCTGCAGCAATGGGTTGATCTAGCTAGATTCACAGGACTTCAGGCTCAGAAGAACGAAAAGGTTTCATCTGAGGCATCAGATTCTCCCCAACATGCTGCATTGGAATGTAATGCTTCAGAAGATGTCAACATTGATGAAATCAGCAAGCAATAGATGGAAACCCACGACAGCCTACTGCATGGGCTTCTTATACAACTCTAAAGAAATGAGTTTCAATTTTCCCATTGTTTTGCTTCCAGACCAAGAGTATCATGTGCATCTTTTAGAGTTTTGCACTCCACAAAATTGAATGTAAAGTGAGTGGAAAGAAGTCTAAACATATTTGCTTCTTTTCAAGATCACTTCTGTGCATAGCGCAATTGTGTGCAGTTCTCTTGGCTTGGCATAGCTTCATTCTTTTCATGGATTGTGCTAGAGCTGGGCAGTTCTCATGAATTGGCTTGACATAGCTTCATTCTTTTCATGGATTGTGCTGCTTATTGGTGCTCCATTGTTGAAAATACCGACAAAAAGAAAAAGTCGAGAAGAGGGGGACGATTAAAACTATAATTGAACTTGTAAATTAGCGCAACCTTAGTATTATAATCTGTTACTGTTCACAACATTGTGTGTATGATGTGCAATTGGATAAGTGATACAATTTGGAGAATGATAAACATAGAGGGCATTTATTTATGTCTATTTCAATAAACTTAGTCTTAATCATTCAGCTCCCTAACCATTGAGTCTGTTAAGATTTGAATTTTATGCCAGACAGTTAGGATGAGAAGGTTTACAAAAAAAAAAAAAAAAAAAAAATTCACTCAGTCGCCTGGATTGATGATCGATACATTGGATGGATTTCGATCCGTCTATCCATTCATCCGGTCTAGCAACTTACGTTTGACATCCTCGAAGGCAATTTCAAAGTCCTTCAGCTGTACCAGAAATATCATGTGTAGTTTTAAGGCCCCGTGTTTAGCTGTGAAAAGCGTAAAGTGAAAATGGGAGAATTTCTTTACCTGTTGTCTGGCAAACCTATTATGCACGAACAGCCCGCTGAATAGATCAAAACTATCGTTTGCTATGCTTTCCTTCTGCAAGTGGAACGCCACGTCTTTTAAAGGACTACTATGGTAAGAAGTGGAGACGTCTCCAATGCTGGAGATCAGTACTCTCATGGCGATCGACTTACCACTTGAAAAAGCTTTTCAAATCCTTTTGTGTCGATCGGTGTGGGTTCAACCTGCATTTCTGCCAAGACCCTGTTGAAAAGTAGGATACGTCAGATTGTCAAGTCTTTCGTATCTCTAGCCTAATTTAGTGGTCTATGGTTGAACTGGGTTGGATTTTGTACCTGCCAATGGTATGGGTTAGGAATTGGCTTTTGGCAGCCAATTTATCATGCTCTTCGCATGCCATTTCCAGCATTTTGCATCCCTGTGCAATTATCAGCTTCATAGTTGCGTGAGATAACACTAAATAACATAAAGCTCAACATATCCAGGTGAGAAACAAGGTCATTATATTTTCACTTTTATTTTTAATATCCTCTTTTAACTGGTATCAAGAAGCATACGCAGATGATGATGATCTAATAGACTCACCTCACTTGCAAAGATACGGAGAAAATCATTGCACATAGCTTCATTCCTGACGCGAACTTTCTCATACATCAAAGTCAGGCCCTGCCACCCATCTCTTCCGCTTTCTGGCCCAAACATGGGATGGGTGCAAATCAGGTCCGATTCCGGGGGCAGAGCCTTTTCAAGGGACAAAAATGAGCGCACAGTGAATGAAACGGTGTCCTGTTTTACACATTATTCTTGATTTGGCTAATCAAAATTGATTTAAGAGCATACTTGAAGTAGAACATCTCTGGGATATTCTTTCACCGAGAGTACATCAGCAAAAAGGGTCGGCTGTGTCAGGCACTGAAACGGCATGGACTTGACGACATCCGAAAGAGAGAGGATGGAGGTGCACAGCAGTACAACCTCGTTGTCTGACTGGAGAAATTCGTCCATGTCCCTGTATCGCTAGTGACTATGCGTACACATGTGGGTATTTGTTGATACGAAGAATGATGAAACAGTACAGCAACAGATTTTTCCTTCATTTGAAATGCAGAAAAGCTTATTTTTAATTGGGTTGGGGGGTAATGTGTGCCTACCTGATGAAGGAGACGCCAAGACGAGCGCATTGCTCAGAGTGGTCGGATCTCGAAGTTGCCCTGATGAAATGCCCTTGTTTTAACATGGTTTGCGCTAGGAACTGTGCAAACTGTCCAAAACCAACGATACCTATCTTCAGAGCTCTTACTAGGGGAGCAGATGACGTAGAGGAAGACATGGTAGCCGCCGGCCTGTGCGCCCGAAGAAGGTGAAGAAGCTTTCTTTTGCTTCCTGCTGCCTCTTTGGCGCTCTGGGGAAGAGGAGAATACAAATAATAATAATAATAATCGTATTTGACTTGACTGGGATCATCTTAACTCCAGTTACTCCCAAGACATGGCGTGGCTACCTAGGCAGATTGAACACGTCTCTGGTGGATATGCATGTCGAGGCGGTGTCTTTATCTTGTTTTTGGTTCATGTCCTGATGACTCACCGGGTTATATCTAATGACTTTTCTGGGGGCATCCAGATTTGAGGTTGACCCTGCCATCGTTCACACAATTCCTATTTGGGCCTAATTAATTTCCAAATCATAGTGGTTATAGATTTTACCACCGGCAGCAAGATACCAATTTTGGCTAGCCCTTGTTAATGAGCAGTAGGATAGGTGTGAAATTCAAATAACTGGTCTAATTTCCTGATCGAGCTATTATTTTTACTTGGTTTTCTTTATGATGCTACAGCTATTGCTGGAATCAAGTTGTAAATTTTGCTAAAGCAAATGTTACCCCCACTTCGTTCTTCATAGGTAATTCCTTAACGAATTTGTGTCTTAGTGCAGATTAACTTGGGCTCCGGAAAATGCTTCAAAAACACTGACGAGTAGTCTGTGAAAAAGATGAACAGTTCTGCTGCGCGTTCTTCTAGTGATGATGTTGATACTACTGTGGAGCGGTGCATTTTCACGGCATCAAACATCTACTGGAACCATACAACTGGAAGTACTATGATTACAGCTTGTTCATAAACTATGCTATGCCAGGGGCCTCCGTCTATAACATAACGTACCGGAATTTATCTACAACTGTAAGTCTTATGATTACAACAACTTGCTCATAAATTAAGCTATGCCAGGGGCCTCCGTGTATGACATACTCGGCTTTATCTACTCTAGCTTTTGTAGTCTTCTAATTTATTGGATGCGTCTATGTTGCTCTATCGCATCAGGAACCATCATGTAGCATGGAAGGGATCCTGATCAATGACTACTGGCTTTGAAATCCTGTTCATCACCTTCCCTTTTAGCCTCTGTTGTTGCACCACTAAAATGGATGCTGTCCGTTCAAAATCAGGCTCAGCAAGCATGTCCCCGATTACACCAAGCTCCGGACACTCTATCCAAGCACCGAGGCCTACCAAGAGAGGAGATTCTTGGTGACTTCTTCCTACAAGAATCAAATCAAACCTACTTCCTAATCCTCTTGCGGATGCAGCTAGTCCTACACCATCTCTGACGATCTCTTCTTGGTACGCAAAGCGCTCACTTCCTATGTTGGCATGACGGATTTCATCTATCAGGTGATTATCGATCTTCCTCTCCCTCGTATTATCACTTCCTAGGAGGAGGAAGCGGAAAACTGTAAGGCTGACCTGGGGATGCATCCCCATGCGAGCAGCATAAGATAGTGACTCTGCATCATCTGCACCACCAATGAAGATTACTGCAACATGATATGACAATTGGCCGTTTAAAGTGGTTCTGGAGCCACGCATAATTGTCCGATCCACTAAAATGGCAACGGAGCAAGGTGCCTTTTCTATGACCCGGGCGTTCATGCTTTGTATGGCACGGTTTACCGATCCGATCGAGCCATCAATCGCCCATTGCTTATGGAATGGTAGAATGATGATGGCGGTACTTTGATCAAGTCCCACGCGGCAAACATCTTCGTGCATTGTGTCAAATTGTGAGATAGAGGTGAATGACTGAAAGGTGACACAAGCCTCATTGCACAGCTCATACTGCCTCAAGGCATTGATAATGCAGCCTGATCTGGAGGAACTAGGCTGCAGCATTCTGTGGGACTGATGAGCAATGAGCATGGGGTTCGCCCGACCTACAAGCTCAATAAGCAGGACGGCTATCACTGTAACGGGGCTTTCTTCTGTTGCATTGGAAGCTTCAAGCAGATTCACCATTGCAGGGACATTCTCTTGGTTATGGATGCAGACTAATATTCTCAAGTCCGCATCGCGCTTGCCATGCTGAATGGTTCTCCGTCTTACAGCAGTAAGTCGTCTAGATGGGTCATAGAGAAGTTTGATCAGTGGTGTTGTGATTGCCGTGACTAGAATCACTGACACAACACATAAAGCAAATGCTTCAGGTTTCAGAACCTGTCATTTCAAATAAGAATAATAATAACAAAAAAGGAACTGTATCACGGATTGTGATCCCTTGTTTAAAAATGTACTAGCTAGGAAAACATAGTAGGATCAGAAAGTTGGCACCTCTACATCCAGAAACAAGTTGTACAAGACGAGCTCAGAAAGGCCTTTGACATTCATCATCAAACCGAGCACAAAAGATTCTTGAATTGTCAAGTCCATGCAACAAGCAGGCAGCATTACTGCTCCGACCTTGACCAAGCAAGACAAAAAAACTATCAATGCCACTGTCCATAAACCTTGAAAATGGACGCTGAAGATGTCTGTTTTGAGGCCACTAGCAGTTAGAAATGCTGGATACAGGATCTTTCCAACAGGAATATCGAGTTTTGCAGTTAATGAGGCGCCCAGTGGAGGACCTTCAGGCACTACCAAACCAATAACCATGGGTCCAAATACAAAGTGCTGGCCAATCACCTCGCTTATAAACCCGACTACAAGAAGAAGAGTAAACATAGCAGTAACGTGAGACTCCCCTATGGATTTTCCTTCGGGTACTCGACTCATACTTTTTAGTATTAGTGGTCGAATGATGTATACTGCAACAAGTACAAAAAAACCAAAGACTAAGATAGCCAACACTGAAAGCATTGGATAGTCCCCTGAAGTTTGTAAAATTGCAATTGCGGATGCCATGAAGCAAACACCAATCAGATCACAGAACATCGCTGATGAGACTGCAAGGCGACCCAAGTCAGTTTGAATCATCTAAGCTCAGTCAGGACGCTAGCAACATTTTGGAAGGATAACAGACACTGGGCTGCCGCTATTATAGGCAACGGTTGGGCGACGCTAGGCTCCAGAGAAGCATAACGTTTCAAGGCAAAGGCTAATAGTAGAGAAAAAAGCAGCGTTGGCACCACTGCAGAGAGACCCAGAATCATGGGCTTCCACCCCGGGCGGACCATCATCTTAGGGTCCATCTTCACTGCTACTGAGAAAAGGAAGAACATTAGGCCAAATGTTGAGAAGGTTTCGAATATGATCTTGCCTTGTGGAGGAAACAATACAGCTCCTACAGATGCTTGACGTCCTAAAAGTGATGGGCCAAAGATTATACCACCCTGATTGACAAAATACGTTCAAGATGAGAAACCAGAGAAATAGTACTAGCTAAAGATACTTGCCAAACTTACAATCAAACATTGAAATTAAAGATTCGGATATATAACGCATGTCATGGTATCGCATGCTTACAAAAATTTGTGAAACCATGGTGGATTGACCAAGAGGCTTGATGATGATATCAATGAGCATAGATGTTAAAGAGACGAGGGAAAGCTGCATTAGCAAAAGGGGTGTAGAATAATGCAGCGGGTTCTGCTTGGCCCAGAAGCCACTGGAAGAGATCTTGTGAGGGTCCTGGCACACTATTGTCATGTTTCTTCTAGGTATGACCCAGTCAGGTACAATATTAGCTGATGCTTTCATCGTCTGGGAGGCCATTTTTCTTTTCTTCTCTTTTCTTTTAGACAATGGAAGTTTAAATCATCTTCAGCGTGTAGCAGTAAGTAATTGGAGCTGCTGGGGAGAAACAAGAACGCAGAGAAAGAAACACTTTCTGAGGCCTTACTTAGAAACACACACAGAATACCCAACGTACGCAAACTGAGGGAGCAGAGGATGGGGCGGTTCACCTCCAATTTTGGTAAATTTGACTATGTCTGTCATGCCTAAACATGGTTTACCACTGCTTATGAAAGATATTACCATTACCACACACGTACTTTGTCAGGGATGTCAACTATCCTAGAGTTTTCTTCTCTTTCTTTCTATTTTTTCCCCCTTTTAAGTGTATACTTGGTGCTCCTATAGTTTTCTTTTCTTTTAGTTGATTTTGTGTTCAGGAAAAGAAATGATCTCTCTCTCTCTCTCTTAATAATAGTAGAACTTTATGTTTTATCATCTAATAATTTGATAGCATATAATCGTGATTATGCTTCATTATAAATAAAAAAAAAAAAATTTGAGTTCACTTACAAGGTTGCGACTGAAAATCATGCATGAGAATCCCTAAAATTAAAGAAATGCGCCATTATTTAGCTTAGCTTCTGTCTGTCATATGAGTATACGTAGCTTAGATTAAAATTTTTTTTCACAAAAAGTTATGATGTCCGAGTTTCATTCATCCTCCAAAATTGGCTTGAATGTGTCATAGGGTGCTCGTGAGAGGCGGTCCCTTTTTTCATTCAAATTCAGATAATAGCTTGTGTACTTTTCATTAGATGATAAATAATCTTCAACATGAACAGAGGAATGACGTTGACCACTTTAAAGGCTATGTGAAGCTCGTCATGATGGACAGCAGCTCTGGTTTTACTTGATAATTAACCAAGACTTGATCTTGAGTTGATTCATTTTTCCCTTTTAACTTTTCATTTTTGTTGTTGTGATATAAATTAAGAAAAGGAATAAGCTCCACTGCCGGCAAAGAAACGAGTGCTTTATATTAGTTTTTGCTTCCTATTTTTCTTTGTAAACATTGGTCCCATCCATGATATCAACCTTTGATTTTGTTCATTTGTTGTTGCACCACCAAGACTGAAACAGGCTTTTGCAAATCTGCAGCAGCAAGCATGTCCCCTAGAGGACCAAGCTCTGGCAATTCAGTCCACTCTATTAGTCCTGATAACAAGGGTGAGTCCTCTCTATGGCGCCGGCCTACCATGACCAGATCGAAAACTTCAGCTACCTGATGAACTAGCAAAGCAGTGGCAGATTCATCACTCACAATCTCCTCCTTAAATGCAACATTATCCTGGTGTAGAAAACGGAGCTTAAACTCCCTCAAGCTTTCTGCGTTAAGTACCTCTTCCCACTCGTCCTCTACAACGTCTTCTCGTGATATAAGCCTAACGACAGACAGGTGAACTCCTGGAGATTTTGCCATGCGAAGGCCATAGGCCAGTGCCTCGCGATCATCATTGCCTCCCAAGAAAAGCACAGCGACACGGTGCAGTACTGATGGAACACGTGATGGATTGCTTATTTTCTTGCGATCAATGAGAATGCCAACAGAACAAGGCGCCATGTCTAGCACAGAGCGGTTTATTGTCCTTATGACCTTGCTGTCACATATGAGCTTTCCGTGATGGTTCCATTTCCTGTGAAACGGAAGAATCAAAATGGATGTCAACTTGTCAAAGGCAAGGGAACAAATGTCCTCTTGCATGAATTGAGGTAGTGACACAGACGTGAAGCATTGCACGCTGATGAATCCTGGATGAAGATCTCCTTGGAAACGAAAAATATCAATTACTTTAGTTGAACGAAAGCCCACTGAAGAAGACTTTTGGCCGAGTTCATGGTTAATTAGAACTGGTGCAGCTTTGCCGACAAGCTTCTCCAGATGTAGTGCATAGACACCGATTGGACTTCCCCTGGTAGGATTAGACATATGTAGGAGCTTTATTGCAGCCAGTGCATCATCTTGTCGATGGGTGCAAAGAAGGATGCGAAATTCTGAATTGGAAGCCAAGTGCTGAATGTCTCTCTTTTGATATCCAGTATATTTTCTTGAGTAGTCATACAACGATCTGATCGTGTGAGATGTTACTATATCCACAAGTAGAACTGAACTAGTTACTGAGGCAAAAGTTTCCCGGTCTATTGTCTGTAACAAAGAAAGGGACAGGTTACTTTTCTTGTACAATTGACTAATAAAGTCAACCAATCACAGAAAGAGTTTGCTTGAAACTGCATCAGCCAGCACAACATTATCTTGTTTTCATCTCTGAAACTGTATGATTGCATGGAAAAATCACTAACCGGAAAAGACTCCAAGTTCCAACCAACAGCTTTAGAAGAAAAGAAAGAAAAGATTCTTAAATAAGAAGAGGAGTGATAATTGATGCCAAAGTAGTAGATCATACACAGATTAAAACCTGCTGAACCTCTATTGAGCCCCTGACAAGGTCAATTATTAATTTCATTCATGCAACGCCTTACTTAGACCACCAGTTTCAGTAGCTGAGTTTTAGGCTTCAGAAGCATGAAACCCCAACCAGGATTATGCTTTTAACACGTTAACATCATAGTATCCAGGAAACTTAATTTTCTCATATGATAAAGCATTGCGGTAGGAGTAAGCCTTGTCACTGCTTGACTTTCCAAAAACTGCTTAATTCACTGATCATGTCAAAACATCGTTAAGCATAAGGTAATTTTAGGAATTCAACATGTTAATTTTAACAGAGATGGTTATCATCTTATGGACTAAAGTATGTATTTTATTCAACTTGGTGTAATAACATTGGCATATGCTCGCCAACTTGTTACTATCACAGTAACTTCGAAGATGCATAAAAGTAAATTGTGTTCCCACAACTTGTTCTGTAACATGAGAATGGGATATAGAGCGCTGCACAAATAAAAAAAACACATAATTTTACCTGATTCACGAAATAGTTCTGATATAAAGCCAGTTCAACGATCCCTTGTGAACTCATGATGGCAGAAAGGACTGTAGCATCTCTAATTGGCAATTTGCACATCAATGCCGGCAAGATGACTGATATGAATTTTACAACAGAAAAAACAAAGATAATGATCCATACAATCCACAGAAATCCAGCATCATATACCTCGAATATATCAAACTTTAGTCCACAGGTAGTGATTATTAATGGGGCAAATAGCCCTGATATTAGTGTCTCCAGCTTCTCCACTAGTGTTGACCCTAAAGGTGGCCCAGATGGAACTGTCAAGCCAACTATGAAAGGACCAAAATGATACTGGAGTCCAACAGAATCACTGATAACAGCAGACAACAAGACACTTAGTGATACTAGAACAATGTAAAACCCCTTAACTGCCTGTCCTTCAGGTGTTTGCTTAATTATCCACATAAATAGTGGTCGCAAGACCAGAATAGCAGTTAAGATGATAATACTACTTAATATTGAAGTTTTTGCACTCATTGATTTATCCATATCTGCAAATGCAAATCTCATCCATGCTGTGAAAGGAGAACTCATCAAATCACTAATCAATGCGCATGCCAAGGCAAGGCGGCCAATCTCACTGTTAACAATTTTTAGGTCAATGAGGAGGGAAGCAACAACAGCAAAGGGAGTCAAAGTTTGTATTCCAACAATAGCTTTAGCTGCTGGCACACGATATCGGTGCAGAATCTTATAAAGTGCTGAATTGAAGCCAGTGACCACAATCATTGGGATAACAACTGATACTAGTCCTATTGTCCATGCCTTTTTCCCACTTTTTGTGACTGTGCTAATGTCCATGTGTACGCCAGCCAGAAACATGAAAAAGACATAGCCAACTTTCGACAACATGTCAAGGAACATTTCACCTTCTGCAGGGAAGACAATTTCTGAAAACTTTGGGATCTTTCCCATGCAACTTGGTCCAAGAATCACACCAGCCTGGATGACAGGAAATTATCTGCAAAATTAAATGCAGACACTAGTACATTCTTTCATGCTAATTTTTCATGTTACAGATAATGC
Source organism: Gardenia jasminoides (assembly GCA_013103745.1). Lineage (NCBI taxonomy): Eukaryota > Viridiplantae > Streptophyta > Magnoliopsida > Gentianales > Rubiaceae > Gardenia > Gardenia jasminoides. Next base: position 106,124,179 of record CM023103.1, read on the forward strand.
TATTGTTCGAAATAAATACGTGAATGGATATCTAAAACCAACAGTGACTAAAATTATGTGCAATGGAACTGCATAAATGCTAAACTTCCCATTAATCAAAATATTTTTTCCAATGCTTCTAGCAAGTCATCCCATTGAGATGGGGTTAGTTTTCTCTTGCATTCCCTGTGATAAATCTAGAGCTAGGACTTACGCTTGCCAAAGTGCAACATGTTTACCAGTTTCAGCAACACAACACTACTAGATTAGACATGATTGATGATAGAAAAAGTAACGCACTGACATGCATACTATCTTTATGTGTATAAAATTGTTAGAGATTGTGAAGCTCCTCAGATGACAGGTCAGCCAGATAGTTAAACTGGGGCTAAGCGATCCAACAAGAGGGTGAAAAATTGCTCCCTCATGATTGGTAACCAAGAGACGAAACATAGGGTAGGGAAATACCTTTAAGGTTCTTTTTTTTTTCCCTTTAAAGAAGAACAAATATCTTCAAGTTACGGGGCTAGGAACACCATAATCAAATGAGGCTGTGTAGGAAGGGGCAAAAATAATATAAACCAAAGCAGATGTACTGGTCTTGCTTAGTATAGTCATATATTTAGGAAATTTCTTGAGAGTCCCATAATCCACTCAATAGCAATCAGTAAGGGGTTAGCACTAATGGTCTAACATAGTACATTACGTATATTCGCGTTAGAAAATGAAGCATTCAAATACTTCTGTTCAGACTCTTGTAAATTTTAAGCAATAAACCATAGTCTCACTAAAAGAAGTTAAGGATGAAAAGAGCACGTCACCAGTTCAATGTTCCCATTCTCTGATTAATTCTGTCACAACTGTTGCTAATATGGGTGTACAAGAGTGAAATTAACAATTGAAAAACTAGGTCAGGGTGACAGAGAAAAAATGATATGAAGAATAAACCTTGACTCAAAAAATCAGTTAAACAGCATGAGAAAGCAGAGCCAGAAAATACCAGGATTTCAGAGACTAGTCTTTGAAATTTCAAGGGCCTGAAGAGAAGATGGAGAAACTGAGTGATCAGGAAAATAGCAGATAACTGAAATTCAAGACGAGGCAAAGCATGATGTAGAAAATCATGGGCTCCCTCTGGACTCCATACTCCTGGATAATGAATCGGCTCATTGAGAATGCAATGATGTTGCTCGCCATCAGTTTCCCCAGGCAGCTCCCCATGCGGGATCGACCGTCCGACCTGCATCAGCGAAGAATGGACTCTTCTTCTCTGCTGCTTTTTATTGCAACACCATCATAGTGTGTACATGTAAGTTTTATAAAGAAATTGGGACGAATATTTGCTGGAACAAAAACACGCCTAAAGAAAGGCCAAAGGCCTTTACGTTGAACAAACATGATCAAATCAAGAAAAATGAATGCTTAACAGAAACCCCTGCAGGCTGGAAGTAGCTATTAGGTACGATCATTTCGGGGGGGTTTCTGAAAGCTATTTATTACAAGTGTCATTATTGGAGAGAACCATAATAGTATTGTCTGGACACGATAACAAGGAGAGGTAAAACTTAAAGCTTAAAACCAAGTCCGAAATAAGCTGAAAATTTGTTCAACTTAAACCCTCCAATTTTCTTTAAAATGAGCTTTGTCATGCCTCCAGTGCAAGTCCAGCTCCGCATGTCATTTCTGCATGGACTTCTTTTTATGCTGCCACCACTAGGGATAGGCACGGTTTAGGTTTGGTTCGAAATCGGACCGGTTTATTGAATCGGAATCAAAACTAGAATCATAACCGTAATCATAAAGTTACGGTTCAGATCCATAAAAAGTTTGAATCAAAATCGGAACCGACGGTTCAAGAATCGTTCAAATCGTCTAAGATAACACTTAGGCCTTGTTTGGCAGTTGAGTTTTTGTCAGGTTTGTATATTGTTAGTTTTTTACCTACTTTTGCTACAGGAACCTTAAAAAACTTCCAAAATTTTAATGCAAATTTTTAGCAAGTTTGTATAAAACTTATTTTTTTCTATATTATTTGCAAGAATCCTCAAAAAACTCTCAAAATTTTTAATATAACACCCCAAAACACATAATAAACTTCACTTCTAAAAATTTTTTCTACAACTTCTACAGTAAGTTACATTGAGTCTTATACAAATTCCCAAAAACTTAGCTGCCAAACAAAAGGCCTTATATTCTGAGTAGTTTAATGTCTTTATCTTAATTTAAAGTTCAATTTTAATAGTCAACACACCAATAGCAGTTGTTTTAGTCCACCAACTTTTTATTACAATTCATTAGTAAATATAACATAAATGATTTAGGTTCAAATCCAATCTAGCCAAAGTGTTAAAATTAAATTAATCAAACTATTAAATTAACATTTGATGATTCTTTGAGTTTGATTAGCCATTACGATAAATTCACAAAAATATTTTTTTAAAGGATCAAGAAAATAGTTGTTCATGATCATAAAATAGCAATTTGTTAAATCAAAAATATATGTATTTTTTTCTTTTTCCTTGCCAAATTATAATTAAAAAAATTCATATTTTTTTCCTACATTCATTGGCATATTTACTTCAAATCAATTTTATAATAACACGTATTTTAACTTAATTAGAAGAATTAAAACCAGAACCGGAACTGGAATTGTGAGAAATTGAAATTGTAATCGGATTAGAACCGGAGGTTCAAAAATCGTAACCGTAACCGTAACCGTTCCTATAAGGAGTCGGTTCAAGTTCTACCTTTCAGAAAAAACTAAAACTTAAACCGGAACAAACGGTTCTGAAACCGTTACCACCCCTATCACCAAGGATGTGATCAAGTTGAGTAGATTAGAGTTAAAAAACTTAGACTCGATCTCGAACTCAAACCCATGAGGCTAATCGAGCTTAATCAAGTTTAATTGAGTCTAATTGAGTTTAAAAAATACAAGTTTATATTTTATATAATTTTAAACACCGGATAAAATAGACATTTTATACTACTAGATAAAAAATCAATAAAAGTATACATATGTGAAACTCGATTAAGCTCGACGAACTTTAGAACATCATATACTATAATTGACCTTGACTAGTCAAATAGCTCAATCTATTTAAACTCTAAGTCGAACTCAGTCAACGAGAGTTCGAGTTTGGGTTTTGATCAAACAGGCTTATGAACTACTCGATTAATTTCGACTGGTTTGCACCCTTAGCTGCCACCATATATAGTGATCGAGTGCATTTCATCTATGAGTTACATTTGAATTTGTCAACAAATAAATTCATTTCTGACTTTGCAGCCAACTTTAAAAATGTCCAATTCGCCCTCCCAAGTCACATGCCTTTAATCTTTTATGCTCTCCATTATATTTTTACCTTTTTTTTCCTATTGGATTTTTTGAGGAGCTTTATTCAGAGTTGAAACGGTTATATTGAGTGTGTTTGGATGGGAGATTATTTGAAAAGATAACAAGGTTATTGGAAAATGTATTCGTGATGTAATCAAAAAAATTTGTTTACAAATAAACCACTATCCGATCACACTCATTGTCGATCTTCTAATCCTCTTTAGGTGCAATTCAACAAATCAACAACGATTGATGAAATTCCTCTCTCTCTCTTTGGTGCTGAAGGATTGATGAAATTCTGATTTTTTTTAGACTTTTTTTCCATTTAAGGAAAAGGTGAAGCTAAAAGCTCATTTTATTATCTGCTTTTTTAATTGATCACCGAAAGTGTGATTACAATGTGATTGAGAAGAGTTTATTGGATGACATACATAATCAGCATCCAAATTCATTGCTAAAGGATTCGGAACTCTATCCCCCGACCAAAACCTGAACTAGAAAAACAAATTTTCTAGTTCTAGACATGAGTTAAGAGTGGTGTAGATCTGATGATCAACTAGACAGACTCGAGGAAACTGCTACAAAAGGCCTCGGCCATTTTGCTACTCAATGAGAAACGGCAACCTATCAGCGAGAATGTATGTACAGCTACTTCTCATGTTCTCATCTTTTCCTCACAATTTGTTGTTGCACCACCAGTACTGAAACTGGTCTATTAATCTCTGATGCTGCAAGCATGTCTCCTATAGGCCCCAGTTCAGGCAATTCACTCCATTCATTAAGGCCTAATAATTGAGGTGACTCTTCCCTGTGGCGACGTCCAACCATGATAAGATCAAAGGTTTCCACCATTGCATGTATCTGCAGAGCCGTTTCAGCACCATCTTTTACCTTTTCCTCCTTGTACACTATATTATCCTGGTGAGTGCCTTGCAGCCTTGTGTCCTTTAGGAGTTCTGCATCTAACACAGCATCCCACTGGATCTCGCCCACAGAATCCCAAGGAACAAATCTAATCACAGTCAAATGGACCCCCGGTGATCTTGCCATACGCTTGCCATATGCTAGTGCCTCACGATCATCAGCACCACCAATAAAGATTACAGCAACATTGTAAATTGATAAAAGAGGTGAAGGGCGCTTTATCTTGTGACGATCAACAAGAATCCCCACTGAGCAAGGAGCCATGTCGCACACACTACAATTTATTATCCTCAAACTACTGTTGTCTAAGATCAGTTTGCCTAGTTGACTCCATTTTTTATGAAATGGAAGTATAATAATCGATGCCAACTTGTCAAAGGCAAGAGAACAAATGTCATGGTGCATGAACCTGGGCAATGACATCGCAGTAAATAGTTGTACACTAACCAACCCCAAGTATTGCTGTTCAAAGGAATGGAAGACTTCAATAATCTTTTGTGAACGAGAGCCACCTGAAGAAGCTTTTTGTCCTAATTGATGATCTATTAGTAGTGGACTGGCCCGGCCAACAAGTTCCACCAAATTGAGTGCATACACAGCAAGAGGACTTTCTTTGTTAGGGAAGGAAGATTCCAGTATCCTTCTCACAGCAAGGACATCATCTAGCCGATGGGTACATGTGAGCACTCGCAGCTCAGCATTGTAAGGGATGTGCTGGATATCTCTCTTATGATATCCTGTATAGATCCTCGAGGAATCATATAATGACATTGCAGAGAGTTGTGTGCCTGCTGCTATTAAAAAGACTGATGAAGTCACCATAGTAAGTGTTTCTTCATCAAATATCTGCATTTCAGCATGAAACAGACATCAAATGTCTTGTTCAATGCAGCATTATATCTCTAAGTGAAAGATGAATGTAGATCTACAAATATATCAAACTAGAGTTATTGGTGATGATATGCGTAAGCCTCCCTCCTAAAGGCCATGAAGTAGAAGAAAATTGGAGAGAATTCTAGGCACCGAAAAAGAAGTGGTCAATTTAAACTCACGACCTTTTTCATCCAGTGTTTCATGTGAAGCAAAAAATATCTTATTTTTTTAAGATACTAAGTAGCCTAGATAAAATTCCAGCAAAAACATAAAACCATGCTTAACCTAATGTAGAGTGACTCAAATGCCACCGCCAGTGCAAATAAAAATGTAATGCTGCATTCACATATTGTAACTGTGGGCTGAAGCTAGTTCATGATTGAGCACCCGAAAGGAGTGATAAACAAAAGAAATGAGCAGGTTCTCTTTATTTTGCCTAGCCAATTTTAAACTCAGTTGAGTATGGTGATTAGCTAAGCCATTGTCCCAATGTTAGTTAAAGAATCCAAATTACTCAGAAATCAGGACTAAAGGTCCAATCTCCTGGTCCAAACACCATTGAACTATTATTAAGGAGGCCATGGGTAATGATAAATCAACTGCAGCTTCTAAATCGAGGTAAAAAAGTACCTGGACAATAGCGCAAGTAAAATAGAAAGCCATTTGGACAACTCCTTGTGTACACATGATGAACGAAAGAGCTAAAGCATCTTTAATCGGCACTTTGCATATTAATGCTGGAAAGAGAATAGCTGCGAACTTCATTGTGAGACAAACAACAATGAGAACCCACACCCTCCATACCCATTCCAGGTCATATAAAACTGTCAAATTCACTTTCATGCTACAGTAGGTCACCATAAGTGGAGTCAATAATCCACATGTCACAGTTTCCAACTTCTCAACAAGCGTTGATCCTAAAGGTGGGCCATCTGGCAAAGCCAAGCCTAGCAAGAAAGGCCCATAAAGGAAGTTGATCCCAGCATTGTGAGTGAGTATTACAGCCATCAGGACTGCACCGGATATGATAATGACGTAAACTCTGTTTATTGGCTTTCCTTCTGGTGTCTGCTTGATGATCCAACGTGCAAATGGCTCTGCTGAGCCCACAATAAGAAAACACCAAATAACTAATAAGATGACAGAAGATGCTGTTATCCCATCCCTCCAGCCCGAGCCCATCTTTATATTGGCAGCTATGGTCGCCATAAAATTGCTAATTAAATCGCTGATTAATGTGGATGCCAAAGTGAGGCGGCCAAGCTCTGAGTTCATGATTTTCAGGTCGATGAGAAGGGAAGCAATCACAGGAAAGGGGAAAAGTATATTTGTGGATATTATGCTTCGAACAGCTGGTAAGTGATAGCGGTGGACTCTGAGGGATGCATATCTCTTGCAGATTAAAACTATAGCAGAGCCCCCTGCAAATGGAATTAAGGGCGCCAGAACTCCTACGCTCCAGGCGGTCATACTACCAGCACTTCCTGTCAATACCATTCTGGGGTCCATCTTCACTCCACTCAGGAATATGAAGAAAGCATAACCGATTTTTGACAATATATCAATCAATATTTCTCCCTCTTGAGGGAACAATGTCTCTGTAAATTTTGGTATGTTTCCAAGTCCAGTTGGTCCCAATATGATACCAGCCTGATTCATACAAGAAACAGGGATTGAAAGGTTAAACAGATGATTCAGACAAGGTACTTGTAGAAAGAGCCGCTAACTTTATCTTCTTTATTCAGTTATCACAACTAATCTACTTTCCTTTGCTCCATAATTCTCCCTCCTCCTGTCTCCCAAGTTAAAAGATGTTAAAGAGGGATAAAGAATTGGTACATTTTTTTGTTGCCCTTTTAATCCTACGGAACAATAGTACCTCAGCATAAATAAGTAGAAATAGCATAAATGTAAAAACAGTTGAAGAGACAATCACAAAGACAAGGTGGCCCCATTATCCTTTTCTTTTCTTTTTTGGGTTGATATATGTATCTCTATAACTTAATTCTGACCGCAGAACAAGCAGAAGAGATAACACGTTGAATTGTTGATAACAACAACAAATAGAAAAGAATTGCAAAATTTTCTTGAGAGTACCAAGATTTCAGAGCAAATGCGGGGTAAATGCAATTGCTTGAGCAACAAATGGAGAGATTGAGTAAGGGCGAAGATGACAGCCAATTGCAATTGAAGCCGCGGCAATGCTTGAGAAAAATGTTCTTGTTGTTTTCATTCCACACACCCCCAATTATATGAATACTTGACATGGTTGGGTCGAGCATGCAGGTGTCGTTAACTGCCATGATCACGACTTCTATCTGGGTTTTAGCAATGCTTCTGACAATCACGTTCAAAAATACTGTCAATATCGCGCTATCTCTTGACTACCTACACCTTAAGTACTACTTGTATGAGAATTGGCTTGGGGAATGTGATGATGCTGGATGAAAATAATATTATTGTTGGAGTTTTTACGAGAATTTTGAAATTATTGTCAACAAATGTCTGCTGGCAGGGTGACTCGCTTTCCAAAATCAACTGGTCAATCTGAATTCGATTGTGGGAAATTCTGTTTGCCCCCTAAAAATGGATATCAACTGGTCAATTTGAATTCGATTGTGTGAACTTCTGTTTTCCCCCTAAAAATAGATGGATCAGGTGGTGTACAATTACCCAAAAAATGCTCATGGCCTTTGTTTCCTCAGCTGTAAACAGGTATGCTCTGGTTCAAAACTGTTATCTTTTCTCATTGCGGACTGAAAATGAGATTATGCTGAAATCTTTTATGACAGAAAGGATTTAACAAATGGTTGTAGCGACCCAGTCAGCCACCCTTTCTTGCATTATTATGATTACAGTCATGTGATTGTATCAATAACTACTACCCTACAATTTTGCAGGATTTTATGGGTTTCAAAGTATACATATATATAGAGAGAGAAAGGGAGAGAGAGTTGTCGTTAGTTTTCTCCTTCAGATATGTAATTTTGGGTATTATTATCCTTCTTATTTATCGGATATAACTAGTTTTATAACCCATGCTACGCATGAGAATTATAATTTTTTTAAAAAATTAATATTTAAAATAAAGATATAATAGTTAATAATTATTGAAAATCCTTACAATGAGATGCAATTCAAATATAAATATTAATTATTTATGTATAATTATATAAATATTAATTGTTAGATAAATTTGTGATTATGCTTGAAAGATGTAGGATTATTTTCCTAGTATTTAATATTCAATATTGTTTTCAACAATTGAGACTGTGACTATTTTCAGGACCTTGCATATATACTTAAAAATATGCGTACTTACTCCATCGTCATGTTTAAACATATGGATGCACTTGATTGAATTTGTTGAAATCAAGATGAAAACTAAAATCTCTTGTAATTTATTAAAATTTTCTATAAAAGGCACCTAATGTAAATTTGTTTAGATAATTTTTAATTCATTAAAAAAAGAAATCGAGAATAAGGTGAATATTTCAAATATTAAATTAGATTATTTTATTGTAACAATATGATAATCTATCTAACCAACTTCAAGCCCTTCTATTATAGTACTATATTTATAAATATTATTTTAATATTTTCTAATAATCTCCCTAACTTCAAATCATTCTACTATATTATTATATTTATAATTTTTTAAAATTTTTCTAGCAAGGATTAGGGAAAGGGTAGAGTTTAAGGAATAGGGAGGAAAAAAGAAAATTGAACTCAAGAACTCTAAATATTAAAACCTTATTGTAGTTATTGGACTAAGGCATTCATAACATGAAACGTATTTTGCTCATCATATAATCTAATGGTATCCTTTGCAAATCATACTTAATTTCAATATCTGTTGCAAAATATTTTCTTTTTCCATAGATTGAATCACAGAGAGATTATCATTATTTGCCTTTTAAACCAAAGCTGAAGGTGTCAATCATTGTAGCACAAAAAGAAACCTTTAAAATTTGCCAAGAGAAAAGAAAACAATTTGTTCTAAATTTTCAATATATGTTACTCTTAAGTGACTTGTTTTTTTCTTAAATTTAAAAATACAAAAGAAAGCGATTGATAGTAATGTATATGGAGGCCTACCTAAACATAATGGTAAAATCACTCTTTATTGTTTTCAAAAGGCATCTGATAAATATAAAAAAAAAAAGAATATTGAGGTTTGTTTATTCATTTTGAATATGTGAATAAAAATCATATTGAAATATTTAATGGTTAAATATTGAAATATGTAATAGATAGAAAAGTATTTAAGAAAAAAATATTAAATTTATGCATAAATGTTAATATGATGAAACATACCATAGCTATCTTTGAGTTGTGATTAGAAAGTTAAAAAAAAAGGATGATAAATTAGTTAAATAGAGAAATGGAGAAAGAGAATAGGGGAGAGCTCAACCAATTACTTGAGAAATATGAAAGAATTCAACCAATTATTTAAGATTAACAAAGTATTTAAAATAATAAAATTTACTTAGAATTAAACTACTTTGTTGAATTTGAAAGTAGATGATATTTTGTTAAATTTGCAAATGGATTGGATTTCATAGTATTTGAAATAAGCAAAAATAAGTTTTAAGTATTAAGTTGCTGATTGTATTATTTAAACAAAATATAATACTATAAAAAAGTTGGATGGACTTTGTTGGATATGAAACAAATTAGATTAGAATTTAGATAGTGAAAATTATTAGATTAGAATTTTAAATAGTGAAATTACATGAAAATTGCCCATATTAGCCTATATAATATAACATGTTTGGTATTGGAGAATGTTAAATGATGAATTTAAAATTTTTGGAGCATTCAAAAAAGATTGTGAAACACATACCAAACATTACCATTAGAAAATTTATAAAATATCTCAACTAATAAGTAGGCATATTAGGAAGAGTTATTGATAAGTTAGTTTAACAACAGTTTTTACTATTTGTAGGAATCATTAAAAAAATTTTATTTAGACAATCTTTTTACTAAATTAGTTTAACTCTGCCAATTTAAATATTTAAACTAAACTAATTGATAGACTTTTTGATAAGTTAGTTTAAGTAAACTTCTTTCTATTGAATTTAAATATTTGAACTAAACCAACTAATAACCATTAGATCATATTAATTGAATTTATTAAAGAATAAAATAATTCAAAAATATTAGAAAATAACATGTGCTAAAATACTAAAAAGTTCTGGAAGACATCAACTGATGAATAGTATATATTATAAAGATTAGTGTCTCAGTTGAAATAGAATCCCCTAGTAGCTGGTAACTTGAGTTACAGGCCGGACCAATTTTTGATAGGCTAGGCAAGGAGAAATTCCTTCATCAACAGACTTGCAATGGTCCGATGGACACGAGAGTGGACACCATGTCCGAGGAGCCATGGCAATGACCTGTGGGCTATGTGCTGCGATAACTTTGAACTGCGGCACCACACAATCACAGGGATACATCCAGAATGGAAAATGAGTTTCATTCACCCATACCACAACCAAGTAGGGTTTGGCATTTCAAAGGACTCGGGGAAGAAGAAGGAAAAAGGAATTACAGGATTGGCGTCACTCTGCAGCAGACTGCTAAATTGACGACTCTACTCCTTAAGAGTCTGCTAAATTTACAGCATAGAATTCTTGGCAGTTTTCAGTTACTCTACTACACTATTTATTATCTCCAGCATTTCGACCTCAAGCTGATTGATTCGGCTTCGAACCCTGCAATTTCCCTCTACAAAAAATTGAAAATGAAAAGGGATTGAGCAGGACTCTAGATTTGCTAGCTCTGTGTACTCATTTTTTTTCCACCCCAGCTTATATGCTCTAGTATTATCATGGTCGACCAGCGGTTCTGGCTTATTAGGAAATGGAAGCAACGACTAATCAGACAGAGAAAAAGTTCATGCTTTGTATAGTTTGGAAATAATTGTAAGTCCACTGTGTGATGCTATGCTAGTAGTAGGAGTGAGGATTATCTGCGGAAGGTTCTTGCTGATCCCAGTTGCTGGCTTGCTTTCCAATTTTATGAAGAACCTTAATCACCTCTTCAGTTGTGACGTTGCCCGTCACCGTCACCTTACTTAGCTGTGTGTCGATGTCATAAGTTTCAATATCTGCCACTCCAAACAAAGCCAGGCCAAGAAAATATTGATATTTTAAAAAAGAAAAAAAAAAAAACCCACCCCAGAAATTTGAGTAATGAGTACTACTTTAAGCTGTATCTGTATATACTGTGATCCGAGGAGCTCTCAAGAAAGGATGAGAAATGAAGGGGCAGGAGTTTTGTGAAGCAGAAAGAGCAGAGTACCTTCAATCTTCTTGATGGCCTTCAATATTTTCTTAATGCATTCGTCACAGTGCAGACCTACCTTCAACTCCACCACCTACCAACAAAATCACAAATTGTCAATTACGTACAGAAGAATGATCAACTGGTGAAAGCAATTGGAGCTTTTAAGATACTTACATTAGCCATAGATTACTGATCGCGGATGAACTCTGACAACTGGTTCAGTCAAACAGTGGAATCAGCAATTATGTGAGCTGATCAAGCTGTATTGATCAAATGGAATTGCCACTTCAATAATCTTTGGTAGTTGGAGGAGGAGGAGGAGTTCTCCTAAGGAATGGTTTTGGTTGGATGAAAATGAACTGTTTGAGCATTTCTAAAAAACAGATGGTTTAAGTCACCGGGAGTATACGATGCTTTTCTTTACTTGGTGGAATTTCAAGCTTTTTCAAAAAGCTACTTTAAGGCTATGTCTTTTGACTCTTAAGGCCTTGAGGGGACAACACAAGACAAACCTCCACGCTTGGGATTCACACCCGTCCCATTTTTCCATGTCTAAGAAGAATTCCACTCACTCGGGTTTATGAGAATCAAGGCTCCATAATCTTTTCTTTAAGACAAAGACGCGTTTTTTGGTTTTGAGGAAAAAACGGGGCGACTGGACTTCTTAGCCCTTCATCGGAAATGGGCTCCAGCTATTGTAGACGCGAACAACGGGTTAGCAGGGAATGGACGACCGTGCCGGTCACAAGCCAGGGGATTTGCTGGGTGGGCCATACTTTTTCGGACGCCAGCAGGTTTCTATCCTACCCTTATAGCCCAAAGCTAATCGTTGCGGCCCAGAATTGAATGGATGGAGGTTGAGGGAGTAACTCGTCACCCCAATGTTTGTCCCTAAAACCCAATTCAGCTATTATAAGCATTTGACGAGATCCTTTAAGGTTCTTTATTTCACGCTTGAACTCTTCTCTCTTTACTTTATCCCTTGCAATGTTGAAAGTATTGTTAAAAAAATATGGGTCGATCTTGCGTACAGCAACAACGAGTGTTTTTGGACATGATATTAGTTGAAATTTTTTATTTGGAATTATTCTATTGCATGCATTCTTTCTGATATGATACATATGAGATAAAAAAATAATTAAAAATTATATTTATGATACAAGCAAAATAATATTTATAAAATACTAGTGTAGTATATATTCACTAATATAGTGTATATGAGATTAATCATAAAAGCGTTGTAACCTTTTTTTTTTTTTTTCCTTCCTTCTTGGTTGGGTGGTATTGGGCTTTGAGTTTGTATGGGCCTGTAAGCTCTAGAATTCCAGATAACTACCTACTTGCTCCGATCAAAAATTCATGTGGCAGTATGCATTTCTGGTCAAGAATGCAAAACTGTCAGAGCGATTGTTGGTTTCTTATTTTGTTTCTAACGTACTATATCACATCAAAAGGTGTTCCGATAAATTTTTCTAAAAATTATCTCAAACAATCTCTTATTCAAATACGCACGCACTATATGTTTCCTTATGGAAAGATATGCCCGCTGGGGAAAAAAAAAGGTTAATTTAGTTGTTTGTTACTAGTGTACAGAATATATCTCCTTGTTTTATATTACATATAGATAGGCTTATCAAGCATTTTTGTACCCTTGTCTTAAGATTGAAAAAAAAAACAAACCCCCAAAATTCTCCCAAAAAATGGAAAAGGCTTTTAATCCCTTTTTCCCCCTTACTATCCATTTTATCTGCCCTCAGTTCCGCCTGTCCAAACAGGAGGATTAATGATCAAGAAGGATGAAATATCCTGGCGGCGAAAACAGTCATCCAAGACCAGTGTGAAGGGAACTAACCGTTGAGGCGTTGACCCCAGAACTCCTGCTGCGCACCAGCTGGATCAGATCCTCCTCATGGAATTAATAAGTGCTAGGACTGAGAAAGGGCAAGCCCCAACCTATTAGCAGATGCCACCTGCTATTCCTTCGCCAATAATTCTTTCCCAATACCCATCATCAACACAAAACTTCTCATCAACACCAATCAAATGAAAAAGATTCCTTAGCAAATCACCATAAAGCAGATCTAAAGGCCCCCCCCGGTCTCCTTCTCCTTCTCAAATCTTTGCTCCCAATCGGTTCTGAAAATCTTTAAAAAAATTTTTAAAAAAAAAAATCCAAAAAGGAAAGAGAAAATGGGAAACGCTCTGAGAATAATCTGTGGATATTGTTGCAAGCCTACAGAAGACTCGGATTCCTTGGGTCACCATGGTGTGACGGCAACCACCGTAGGCCTTTCAGCTCTAGCTCATGATCTTTATAACTTCGAAATTACCTCCCAGGTAAGGGGTCCTGTCACAGTGTTCTTGCTTGAGTTCAAGAATTTATACCCCCTTTTTGTCTTTGCTTGCTGATCAAAACGTCGATCAGCTTAGCATAAGGCATGCTTTGGTGATAGAGGGTGGGCATTAGTTTTTGTCCTCTCATGATGAGGATTGTTTTACTTCTTGTTCTTTTGTTCATGTCAAGGTTCCTGAAGGACTGAGTAAGCATGCTGTGTCATCGAAAAAGGCTCAAGCCAAGTGGTAATTGACTGAATACTTGACCAAATGTCTCTGTAACAACGCTATGCATCTCACTGATATCAACCTTTAACATTCCTACATTGTTAATTGGATGCGAATTTCGATGAATATGAAGGTACAGAAAGCTTTCCGATGCATGGCGAGAATCGAAACCTCCACCTAAAACACCGGAAGAAGCCTCCAGGCTTATAATCCAGACCTTGAAAAGACACCAGAAGGCTGATGTCGAGGTAATCTTTGAGGCATTTCTTCAGTTGTGTACACAAAGCTAAAATAAATGGGTACCGGCTGTCTAATTTAATTCATTTGTGTATTGAACTGCAGGGGTTACTGGCTTTTTATGGCCTTCCTCTGCCACATACTCTGGTTGAGCTAACTGATGGCACTCCTCCTTCATACCCGCAAGGCTCAAGTTCGAATTGCAGACACTTCCAGTTAGGAAAAATTATCTTCTGAGACATATTTGGTCATTTCTAATGCACGGTCAAGTGTCAATGAGTTCACTATCCTGTAAACTGTTTATAGGTAGACGCAAAGGCAGTAGCAGATGGAGATACAATAACTGTCTACGTTAGTACCATGGATCCTAGGGAGTCATCATCTGTTCCCGGGAATGTACAAGTCGCTGCTGTTCAAAGATCAAAAGCGCGTGCAACCAAAAATTATGCAAAAGCAGATGCATTGCATAAGCAAATTGTGGATGCAGGATACCGGTTAGTCATATCTCGCAACTTCTCCCACATCTTCTTCCATCTCGCTATTATTCTATTTTACTGTTCAACTGATTAATGTGAGCTTCTGCTTCAGGGTACTGATGATTCAAAATGAGGAAATTCTAGCTCGAAAATATAGGATCAGACTAAGGTGCGTGCAACTGCTGATGATACATGTCTTTTCATACTATCATGCATTTTTTGCTAATGACACTGGATGAGAAGCAGGGGAATGGATGCACCAGAGAGCGCTATGCCATACGGGAAGGAGGCCAAGGAAGAGCTGACTAAAATAGTTCAGGGAAAGTGCTTGAGGGTTCTTGTATTTGATGAGGATCGTTACGGGCGCTCTGTAGGAGATGTATATTGCAATGGCATATTTGTACAGGTAACAAATTTGAGAAAGATCCATCTTGGCTGCCTTATTTACATTCCTTTTTCAGTCTATACATTACATGACGAGTTTCCTCTCCATTGTTACTTGGGACCTTTAGGAAGTAATGCTTAAGAAAGGTCTAGCCTGGCATTACACAGCCTATGACAGACGCCCAGAACTAGACAAGGTAACTTTGCGTTTATGATTTGGCCCTTGTCTACTATACCTTAGTGTGATGTCGATGTCATCAAAATAATATGTTTCGCTGCCTCATTTCAGTGGGAGAAAGATGCTCGAGCCAAGCGACTTGGCCTGTGGGCTTCGTCAAACCCTGAGATGCCGTGGGAATGGAGGAAAGACAGACGTGAACAAAGCTAATTGTTTCAAAAAAGAAACTGTTCTACATGTCTGCTTCCATAACCCCGTGACGTTCAGAGTACCTGGAGTGCACAACATATTGAGGTCTAAAGCAACTGGCAACCAGATACAGCACCCACTCGCCGTTTGGAATTCGCGGATGTGATAATGATATATCTAGATAATGCTTCATGGCAAAAGAAGTTTCTAAACAAGAGCCACCAGCATTCTTGGTGGCCACTTTAAGTGCCAACATTCTCCCCTTCCCCCTATCTCCAATCCAAATATCCGATCCCCTCATGCCCCATTCTCAGGGCCGTGGGAGCCCCACTATTCGTATCTGGCAAGTGGCAAACCTCTCAGCTGTAAAATTTAATTGCAATTGTACTTTTTTGTAATTGTCCTTGCAATAATTTATGGAGAAGCAGTAAAGAAAAGTTCCAGGAGACTTGCAGTAACAGCATTCATTTTTCCACAGAGAAGCTGACATCAAATATCAAATATAAAGATCAGCCATTTCAGTGTAATGGCTTTTAGATGTAGCAAGAACCTATGATCAAAGCTCAAAACTGGAATACTAGGCAAACTCAACAAAGCTCAAAACAGGTTCAAATTTTGCACCATCTTTCTAAACAAACTCAACAAAGTATAAAAGAATGATGATCTCTCATTCAACTAGGCAGGAAGTACATGACTGATGCATCAAAGTCGCAAAGAAACCAACAAAAACTAAAAAAGTATCTGTCCAGAAAATTACGAACTAGGTTCACTGATACACTGGACAATTAGTTCCTAGGAGGAAACAAGGGGAAAAAATTAAAAAAAAGACAAAAATTTTAGATGGAAAATCTGCAGCTCAACTTCAGCTCAAAACCCAACAAATACATACACTGGCGAAGCAAAAAAAAAAAAAGAAGAAAAATACACTGCAAAAAACAACAAGTTGTGTAAGTAGACAGGAGGATTTAATCTTTTCTGCTACAGAGTTTGAATCTCTTTGCAGCAGTCCATAACTAATTTGCTATGCTAGATAACATGAAGAGACCAGGAAGTATTATTGATTCAATACATCTGAAGATAACATGAATTTGCTCCTTTATCCAGGGCTCCGCAAACAAGGGAATTTATAGCAACAAATCAAAGTAAGATGAGTAACATAATTGTTAAGGAGACCAGCAAAAATGGGAGAGCATGGAACAAATTATTGTACCTAAACAAAATTGAGGTATGAGCAGGTTGAATGTCAAAGATTCCAACCAAATGACTAAAGTAAAGGCATGTATGATATACCATTCTGGTGTTTAACATCTAATTGAAGTTGAGATGCTCTACAACACATGCTGTTACAAAATAGAAATAAGCTTCACAAATTACAGGCCAACAGTGATATAATGCACTAGAAGAAAATATCGTTCGTACAAAGACCATTGGGAGAAAAGAAGAAGAATGGAGGATGCTTCAACTCACATTCTTCTTTTCTTTCAACCAATACAGACTTCTTCCATCTTATTTGGCTTCATCTTTTGTATCCTCAGAATCTGAGTCACTTGCATTATAACCTTTCAAAAAAGAAAGAAACTTGTAAGTTAACAAAGGTACTACCTAAACAATAAACCAGGCAAACAAAATGGATATGGACATAAATAGAGACACAGAACAAAAACCTGGATGCTTATCCCTAACTTTCCATACTGAAGACCGAGTCCTCGAAGCTCTATTCATCCAAGCCTTTCCCTAAACGCAACATATTCAAATCAGACGACTACAAATTCGGGGAAGAAAAAAGCAACCATCATTAGTGAAGAGCAGAACCCCAAGTTTAACATTCACAAATATGCATCCAACGCCTGCCCTTCTTAACCAATTTTGAAAAATGAAAGAGGAAACGGGAAAATAAGCAAGAAATTCTACCTGCATTTAATCTAGTATACTAAAGTGGGATTGGAGGAAAATGTCTGAATGGAATTAAATTCCAGAATTTTAAACTTCTCTATTTCAATTATACTTTGTTTAACCTCTTTGGCATGATAACCAGAACAGGCAAGAAAAAGGCTGAGTGAACTTTTCAGTTCCCTGTCCCCGATTTTTCTCATTTTCTAAAATCTATCAAATTGCTTTCAGTTGTAATCACTTAAAGTTAAAATTGGAGCTCTAAACAGATGCATACTTGCACCTGGCAAAATCCAAAAGTATCAGAAAAGGGGTGCGGAGTGACAGTGAAAGGACCTTCTGGGCGTCTCTGGGGATACCATAACCACTATAATACATCTGGCTGACAAGGACCTGCATGGCGGTATCACCAGCCCTGGCTTCTTTGAGGGTGTCCTGAAACCAGCGTTTGACACAATCAGCCACCGCCTCCGACAGAGGAATCCGGCGGCCCTGCTCGGACGCCGACGTGGAGTTGTCGCTGGAAATCGAATTCCTCCCCTCCATCCACTTATTTTCAAGTCTAAGCTGCGGCAATTGCTGGTCCTTTGATTCAAGCCGCCGGGACCCACTAAGGTTGGCGGGGAGCTGGGCAGATGAGACGGTGGTGGGTCGGGGGGCTTTGGGGATTTGGCGGTGGTGGAGTCTGTTAGAGGTGATTACCCTGGACAGTTCTTGGAGTTTAGCTGGAGATGGTGGCAGCGACTTCCCCATAATAAAAAAGAGAACACCACATCGACGGGCAATGAAACTCAAATAAGAGAAAGATCGAAGACAGATATTACAAAAGATTTTTTCTTTATTATTATTTTTTGGGGGATTGTGGGGGAGTGTTGGGACTGGATTATTTGGGCTGACTAACCTTAGTAGAACGGATTCATATCTCGCTTTCTGATGATATGGCGATACTGAACAGAAGCGGACGAGATCGCGACTTGGCAATTTATCTTTTCTTTCTCTTTTTTTATTCGGCCTTTGAATACTCTATTTCACAAAAGTTTCCTTTTTTTTTTTTAAGTGAGAAATCTTTTTGAATTTAGAATCTTCTATTTGCAACCCTTTCCGTAACCTTTGAGTGCTCATTTGTTTCTTTGTTTTATTTTATTTTATTTTAAGGGCTCTGTTTAACTATACTTGATGTGCGTTTGTCAAAAGAGCCTCAAGTATAAATTCTTTTAAAAAATATAACTAAATCAATTATATTGTGAATACAAGAGGGCAATAAATGGCGGCGTGTAGATTCTAAAGTTTTGAAGCAAAGGAGTTTAAAAAAAAAGTAATTTATGGGATTAAAGCGTGAAAAAATAAAATAGAATAAAAACCACTAGCTCAGCCAAAAAAAAAAAAGGCTTAGGTGGAATGGAAACGGATAGGCCTAGGCAGTGACACAAAGCGGGGGAAGGGAAAGTATATTGGGCCTTAGAGTGGCCTAGTGGGGTAGACAGAGGGCCGTATACAAAAACACCTATTTCTTGGCATTTTGAATTTGGTAAATATATAGCACTTACCATCGAGGAATTTTTTTGTTACAAACAAAGTAAATAAATCTAACCATTGATTTGTAATATATTTAAGCTTAGAACAAATAAATACTTTACAGTTTCTCGCCTAAAACTTTGATTATATTGAGAAAGGAAAAATTAAAGCATAAAACAAGCACAAAAAAAAATTCCTTTAGTGTTAGGATTATCTTTTTTGTTACTAATTCTCTAACCCAGATATCAAAATCCACCCATCCACTTTATTTTGATTTCTACAGTTTCACATAATTAAGATTCCCAATTTACAAGAGAACAAATTATTCACCAATTTGATATTATTCAGAACTATCTAGACTCAAGTTGAATGTGAAGAAGACAATTACCAATAAACCGTGAAATGAAAAATGAAGAATTAGAAATGTTGGGTGTGAGGACCCAAGCCCAAATCCCGATCTTGGGCCAGGTCTCGAGGACTCCCAAAGTTCAACCAATCGGGCTGATTTCTGAGGTACCCTCTCCCAGGCATGTATCTTTTACTCTGGAAGAAGGAGCTCATCAAAGAGTTGGTTTGATCATCTTCACACATGAAAAGCTATGGAGACGACATAGAGTTGCTCAAAGCTGTAATACGATCATATCAAATCCACTTTTTTAGATACAAACGGATTTCATTAATTATAAATACCACTAATTTCCTCCCCTTTAACGTCACTCTCTTCTTTTATTCCTGAACTGCCTTACTAATTTAAGCATTGGAGGTAAAACGAGGAACGAACCCCTCCTTCGTAATTTTCTGTTGGCAGGTCCGACTCTTGCCCTGCTGGATTCGGCCTGTACACTGGGCTTTCTGTCACGGACTAGAGGTTTAACATGGACCTTGAATCTTAACCTTCAACCGACACCAAAGCCCAGAAGATTTTACAAATTCAGTCCCTCCATAAATGGTTAAATAGGAAAATCTTCTGGGCTTTGTCAAAAAAAAAAAATCCAAACATTATTGTCATTCTATGTTATATAGACAAAACGAATACGGAATAGCCATACACGTTGCTTTCTTAATCACACTGCATTGTTTTGGCTGTAGCCTGAGCTGGATAAAGCATGCATGCGACCGACAGTCAAAACTGCTTGGAACCCTTCAGTGTCAGTTGGAAAATGAAAGCTACAATTTTTACTCTTTTTTTTTTTTCGCATTAAAATTAGGCAGGGCTCTATGATTATTTGTTGGTAATGCTCCTCCACTAGTGTTAAACACGTGATTTTAACAATTATTGCTGCGAACCTGACAAATTCAAAACTGGCTCCAACCAGAGATGGTACCACAACTTACATAATTGAAAAAGATTGCATATTTATCGACTTGAACCCTGCAACCTATCCAGTAAATTGCCTTGTCTTGTAAACCTAAGTTATTGTAATTGCTAGCTAACGTAAAGATCCTAGTCTTTGCTCTGGATTCTGGATCATCAAAACATAAAGAAGATTTCCCTGCATATGTTGTGTTATATATATATGGGCAAGAGAAATAGGTAGGAGAGTGATGAATGAGTTACGGCCTTCCTCCAGTAGGACAAAAGCCATAAGAGCAAAGGCGGTCCAAAATATTAGAATCTTCATCTGGTGGGTTGTCGGGGCTGTGTGGCTCCTACTAATTAATAATTCAGCTGAATTCAGATTTTGCACCACCGTAGCCAAATTGAATTACTCTTAGATTGTCCGTTATTTTTTTTTTACCCCGAAGAGGAGTGATGAATCAATCCTATTATGAAGATGGATCAAGCTAGACCTCCGGGTGGAAAATTTTCCTATTTAACCATTTATAAGAAGTTGGTTCTTTATCATTTAGTAGTGTATATAAGATAGCTGAGGTTCTTTTGTTTTCTTCAGAGTTGATATGGTTTGACAGCCGGCTCGTAATAGGCCCCTCTCCAGCGGTTAACGAGGAAAGAAAGAATTGTCCCGCACAGTATTATTATTTTTTTAAAAAAAAAAAAAAAAGAGGTCGAATTATTGATTTATTTGCATCAGAATTTAATGTGGTGTTTCAGGCGGACTTAACACACAGCCGGATACTAATCGCAGCATGATTCCAAAATCCTAATCCACAAATTTAGGATAATAATTGGCCGATTCTAGGCCTAACTTGTGATGGAAGGAAATGATTTTCAAGGGATAGAAACTGCCGCCTGCCTAAACATCATCATTTTCTCTCCAAACAAATTTAAGGCCTTGGTTGTGTTTTACCTAAAAAAACTATCATCGAATCCTTACTATTTTGTTTTCATCAGGTTATGAGGAAATTCCGTAATCGCGCAAGCCGGAGACCCCATTGGATCGATGTAGTTAAATTTTTTGGGTTTATGAGGCTCTGGTATAAAATGCAGTGGTTATTTTACATCATAACGTTCTTCAATTTTTTTCTCGAAAATTTTGAAATTATGGGATGTCTTGTCTTTTTTGTCATAGCCATGGAGCACACATACATCAGACTATCACAGTCGTTACTCCCCATGTCACGAGCAAATAATTTTCTACTAATTAGCGGAATAGAATCCCTATCCAAAAAAAATTGAATAAATAAAGGGGTGGAATAGAATTTACTGCAGAGTAGTAACTCCAAATAAATCCGCAGGATGCCTTTGCATTTCTGAGCCTAGGAATTGCTATATCCTAATACAAATCCATTGTTATTGTTTTACCTTTTTTTCCATGCTTATCTGTCCTGCTGTGCTGCGTATCTGACGTTTGTCCTGTACAATGGGCGTCTTATAATCGGTTTTTCCGGCAAGTCACACTTGTTTTACATCATCCCATGTTTTAGTTTGATTCTATTGTTGAGAAGATTTCGGGACCTGATATAGCTTCAGACGTCGACTAAAGTTAAACTATGATTTACATCGCTATTCATGAGATATTGGACACACACAGATATTTATTTGTAACTAGACTTTTAGTTATTGAGTCGCCAATAGATTTGCAGAAATTGAACTGTGGAATGGAAAGGCCAATAGAGGAGCTGGAAGTGCGATAGTCTTCCACCATCTTTTGTCCGCACCCAGGCTTTTTGATGATATGTCATCAGTGATCAAAAACGTTAGTACCAAAGTCAAAAAACATGCTCTCTCTCTCTTGATTTATGACACTTCACCAAAATGAAATGACAGAAACTTCTAGTTAGGAAAGAACTATTAAGAGTCTTGCCTATTGTTAGGCTGTTGGAATGTAGCCTGTATGTATGGGGGATGCGAAGATCACTTTCCTTTTTTTTTTTACATATTTTTTTCTTTGTGGTGAGTCTTAATAGGAATATAGTAGTAACTTTTGAAATCTACAATCACAATGAACCTTTTCTCTCTCTTCTCTTTTTTTTTTTTTTTTGAGGGTAACCCATTTTTTCTTTCTTTATTTCTTTTTCTGAGGGAACCTTTTTTCTTTCTTCAAGTTTGCTTTCTGGGGGAAAATTTTATTGTGGCGCCCCACTTAGTCAGGAATTAACTAAAGGAGACTCCATAGGCCACTCGCCGACTTCAGAGAAAAGTGAGCAAATTCCGACAAAAGTCAGAAGAAAAAACATTCAAAAAAGAGAGCAGTAGTGGTAAAGTTGTCGAGTATTGAATTCCCGCATCAGCGTCAATTTTCCACGCAGAAAAGGCCAAGATAAGGGGTTCCCACTTCCCAGTAATCGGTTAAACCAATACAGACTCCGTCTTCTTTCTTATACGTATTCCGTTGCATGTTGGTCTTCTCTGATGATTCGAGTTCCTTTTTTTTTTTTTACGCTTAAATTGCCTATCCAATTTTGCACCTTGTCCAATTAATTAAAAAGGAATATTACAAAAAGGAAATACCGGCGGTTGATTCGAAAAGTGCGCGCGTTTATTCCCTTATTCTGACGTCAAATCTCACTCAAAAATTCAATTGAAAAAGATTTTCAACATGGCAGTTGCTGATAATTAACCCGTGCAGTTAAAATTTTGTTAGCTTATTGAAATGATTTTTGGTAATAATTAGTATGAGCTTATAAAGTAGAGAGCATTTTTGGTGAAAACCGCACGAGAGATTGGTAAATCAAGCATATACAAGTCGACGTTCTTGATAGGACGCTGCTAGATTCTATAGATAAGATTCACAAATACTTGCTGGGATGGAGCATATATGTTGTGTTGTGTTATTATTCTTTATGCTCCCAGTATCTTGACATCAATGACCGATTCTCCGGAGTAAATATTTGACACTGACTGGTTCTGGGGGTCACTGCGATACAACATCCTCTTTATTTTACGTACTAAAAAAGAAGGAATCTGGCGTCCAGAATAGAACCATGGATCGATTTCAATTTGTTTCGTTTTAGTTGCCTTTTCGGCACATGACAAAGTTAAATCCCCAGGGTGGGCAGCTATTCCCCTTTTGTCCCTCTTGAAACATTTCTGTAATTTGAGGACTGCTGAGGGACAAAAACGTTATTGTATCACATCAAGTTGTAAATTTAGAATGCGGCAGCTTGCATTGGGAATATTAGTCCATGGGGACAAAAGACTTGAGAAAAAACAAAACGCAGCGGAAGATGAAGGGTGCGGTCTACATCCTCTTTAGCGGACCTAGGAATCTACGACGTGTAAAAATTCGTTCTTCCCAAATTGCGGTATTCCCCCTATTATTATTATTTGCTACAATGCAATCCAAGTTGGTGGCTTATCTGTTCATCTTTTTATCTCGTCATGTTTAGGTTCTCTGTCTTGTACAGACATGAGGATAATGTGAGAAGAATATGGTCCATAGGTTCCGGGAGTAGTGCCACAAAGATGAATCAACTTGCGAGCTGGCTTTGTTCAAAGCTCGACTTGAGTCTGGTTAATATTGAGTTCGAGTAAATCAAGTCAAGCATATAGAGATTCAATTCCTTAACTTACAAGTTGATCAATATAATTTTAATAATAAAATTACATATGTATCTCTAATATTTTTATTAGTTATTAATATATAATTTTATTTTTTATTTTCTTGCCTCGAATTTGAATTCGAGTTTTATATTAAAAGGTTGTTGAGTTCAAATTTGAATTCAAACCTGATAAAATTGAGTCAAAACTTAAGTTAACTAGGATAAAATTTAACTTGCTTACAACCTTATTCAGGAGTGAACACGAATTTCTAGTGAAACCATGCTTTATTGTTGCAGGTCACTCGTGAGTCTTTAGCTAATTAAACAACAAACTGTATAAGCTCCTTTTCTTTTTAAGTGCAAGAAACCTTGTCCAAGAAATTCCTAATGGAAAAGCTGGCTTTTCTGGAACAAAGACAATCAGTACATCATCTGAGATTTGAGCAACCTCTAGTGTCATTTGATTTTGTACATGTATGCGTTTAACAGTTCAATTTCAAGAGAATTAAAATTAAAAAATGACTAAGGAAACCTTTAGCTGAGAAGTTTGATCTTGACAATTCAATATTAAGAGAATTAAAAATAAAAATTGACGAAGGCAACTTTCAACTGATAAGTTTGAGCATCACCACCAGTGATCGAATCCACGGTGTTTTTATGTAATTAAAAAAAAATACAGTAAAAATGCACAACAACTAGTTTCAAATCATTCGGGGATAAAACATTAAACTGTACTTTCCTAGGATTTTTTTTTTTTAGCCAAAATGAGGCAAAATCCATGCAACAAGAATTTGACATTTTTGTCCTGATTGATACGGCTAAAGTGTCAGCTAATGACAGAACGAGTAAGGGAGGGACAATAATTAAACGTGCATGAACGCGAGGAGATATAATTGTATGCATGCTGGACATCGTGAGTAAAATTTTGACCGTCAGATTGGCTAGATGAAAGGTCTTGTAAAAGCATCAAACCCAATTCTCATTCATCGGAAAGCGTCCAAATTTCCAAATCGTTGGCCTTTTCAGTCATGCCCGCGTGTTGCACACAAACTTGAGCCTGCACTGCAGGGTTACCTTCATCCTCAAGCTGGCAGTACCGATTCTACCCTTTCCACGTTCCCAAATTCCAGAAGTTTCCTTTCAAGTTAGTAAGTTCCGGAAATCTCCTTGTGTGTTGGCAATGAAATAGAAATACCAAGGCAACAGCATATGATAAGTAGCTTCTAAAAATTGACTGGCGAAGTTAATTAAAATTTTGAACTAACAGAGGAATCTAATTGTTGAATTTGTTCCAAAAGCTCTCAAATTCAACTCTCCTTTTTTTTTTTTTTTTTCAATTTCGAACCAAAAAAAAGTTTCAATTAATTGTTGTTTTCTCGCTCTCCAATGGTCATTTCTTACTGTACTAGTCAATTGTTAACTTGTGAGGAGAATTTTACATATTGATCATTTGACCACTACTCGTACGAATAAATAAACTTTTGTTACCTTCCCGTGCAAATACTCCTCATATTCATCCAATTGCTGTCTTATCAATATCTAGCGGACACGTATCGACAAAACCAAATAATACTAGTAATAATCAATTTTATGTGTCTCGAATAACATGTTGGCACACAAGTAGATACTTGCATTGAACTCTTAACAAAGATGACGCGTATTTCGCTCTTATCTACAGATCGAGTAATAATATTCGGCAAACAAACTAATTGTGAACCAGAAGCACTGCCAAATCCACTTGGTATAGTAATTTGATTCTGTACCATAAGATAAGAAGCTTGACATTTCTTCTTATTTCAGATTTTCACATCAATTTCATCGGGTGATGTTTACTTCTCCTGTCAAATTGACGGTTCAGTCCTTGCAATTTTTCTCCATAGGATCAGAGCAACATAGAGCCTCATCATCATGTTATCTTCTTGCTCTTAATTACTTCGTGATCGGGACATTTATTTGCGATTTATGAATGATAAGTCTTATCAATTATACAGTACAGAACGTGTGCTAGTATTGGACGCAACGGCAACGTATCATATTGGACAGGCTTTTCCACGTTAACACGCCTAATTTTCTATTGATTGCTTAGAAGGAAATATCAGAGACCGGATAATCTTAGAGATTCTAAGAAGATAAACTGAAATTAGGGAAAAATGAACCCTAGTTGGAAATGGTGATTTATCAGAGGGAATTCTATAAAATCATACTGGATAAATGTCGAGAATCAATATATTGTGTAGTTAATTAAGTGTGTATTGTGGATTGTTAACAATCCTTACCTAATGCAAAAATAGTTTAAAAGATTTACATCCCAGGAATGTACATGATATGCGAGTACATTTTATTGGCAAATAGATGCATGATTAATTAGCCATCACTAACCGAATCAAGGGGAATATAATTTAAGAAAACAAGCTACTACTGTAAACTCAATGAGTATAAAATAACAGAGATTCAGCCAAGGAAAAGAAAGGGGCCTAGTATAATTGGCTCGCATGAGGAACATTATTAAGCAAACAAATCCGACAACCTTTATTGCAGAAACAAACAAACCATACAAGAGTGACGTCATCAGAGACCCAGTACCAGGAACACCTCATAGTGGACTCGAGAACAGACACCATACAACCCCTTGGAACGGGACACAACAGAACCACAAGCAAAACACGCTTTTAAGGACTGAAACAACGCGCTGAAGAGTCGAACCCGACGCGGACCGCCGATCTTACATCCTCGCAGACGCGTGTAAGACACAATCTTCACCACCACCACCACTTCACTTCAGCCCCATATACTGTACTAAATAATACTACTACTAAAACCAAATCAAACCACAACAAGCGTGGTTGTTTCCTCGTACTACTCCTTTATTTAATTATTATAGTAATAACACTACTAATAGTACTACTAATTAGTAGCGCAGTAGCAGGAGATCACAACCCAATCCAAACTCAATCAAATAGCCAGGACGAGACCGGGCACGGATTTCCCGACTTGGCCAGCAGAGACTGCTCTCCCAAACGGATGGGCAATGGAGGGAGGTAATCTGGGCGAAATCCGACGAGGAGCTGCTGTCTGCGGTCCCGAATCGGGTCACCGTCAGGGAGGTGTTGAAGTACTCGCGGACTTGGGTAATTATCCCATCAGTGACGGTCCAGGCGTGAACCCAGGTGATGTTGCGGGCCTGATCGCAGCCTTCTACGAGGACGGTGGATCCAAAGGCGGCGACTGATTGCGGGACGAAATGGAAGGAGGAGGAATCTCTGTCAGTATTGCCGGTGAGAAGGCGCATCAGAAACTGGTGGGACGGCGGACCATGGAACCACCACTCCAGGTCGGGAGCTACAAGCTGCTGGACCTTGTCCACGTCGCGTGCACTCAAGGCTTCATACAGGGCGAGCACCAGCCCTTTGTTTTGAGTTTCCTCCAGAGTTTCCTGAGTGTTTGCCAGTTCCGAACGGAGGGGGAAAGGTCTCGAGAGGATGAGGATTGCACTCGATAAAGGCTGAGAAAAATTGTGATGAGGAAGGGAATTGGGGGCCGCTTATATAGGGAGAGGGGAGGGTCTTCTCGTAAATACGTGAAAAGCTGGAGGGTGATTGTTTTGAAAAACAGGATTCTGGGCTTTTGTGTGACGTGGCTGCTTTTGGTTGGGTGACGATTGTGGGGCTCGTTTTTCATTATGGGGTCGGGCCCATCTTATAAGGTTTAAGCAGTTGTCAAGCCAACTTTTATTGAAAACCCCCACACCCCGGGGCCCTGCCAGACGCAGGGGATTAAAAATAGAGGAGAGACTGCCTACCTAGCGAGCTAGTGTTGAATTCTCGCCAAATTTCAATTACTTGTGGACAACCTTTTAGCCTCTTCCTGAATTTCTTACTACTGTAATTCAAGAGTCCTGCTAACCACAGAAAATTTTGTATAAAGGTGCAAATAAATAAAAATATACTAGCACCAGTGCGATTGTCTTTACTCATGTGTGCGGTTTTTGAAAGCTGCTGCTAGGACTAATCATCACATGTAAGATCTCAGAATAATTTTTTTAAAAAAATATTATAACGCTTTTTTAATGTGATGTATGTAATATAAAAATATAATTGAAAATTATATTGATAATGCAAGTAAAAAATACTGCTTATTTGTGCATTGCGATTTTGCCACGGGAGTCTAAAGAATAAGAAGGTTGTTTGTAAGTCATGACATCTGTATTTGGCGTGTTATTGATCCAATATTAATAAGAAGACTTATTTACAGGTAATGAGGTTTTGTTTTCTTTTCTAAGGGAATTCTTGTGGTGAGATTTGGGTGATTGTGTGGCCTTTTCATCTGGGTCAAAGCGATTTGTTACCGGCCATTGAAATTATTAACTGAGTGCGCAGGCTCTAGAAGTCGAGAGGAACTTAGCGGTTTACAAATTCCAAAGATAAGGGATAAAAGGGACGCAATATCAAAAGAAGCACGAAGAAGTGGTCATGTTCCATGGTTTCGAATTCAAGGAAGGGGTATGGAAAATCTTTGCTCTGTTGATTAAGGAAGGAAGGAGATGCAAAATCTTCAACACTGACATTTCTTCTATTTCTGTCCATGCCCCTTTATTAATTTCTGAACACGTTAATCGCCGCCCTAAGATAGCTGTGAGAAACAGGAATATGAGTGAGATTTGAAAGGTTCATCGTGACCAGACTCATTTCATGATATTAATATGGCACTACACAAAAGCAAAGTTTTAATGCAGACCTAGCTAGCAACTAGTACAATTCGTTACACGATAGGAAAGTTGTACTGTGCCAGGATGACACTACACAAAAGCAAAGTTGTAACGCAGACCTAGCTAGCAACTAGCACAATTCATTGCAAGCTAGGAAGGCCACAGCTGTGCCAGGATGTGGAGAAATGATATACGAGTTGTTCTTAGCGAAGTTTGATCCTGAAGGCAAAGAGAAGTTTGATGTTATTTCAACTACTGACTAGCAAATGCCATTATAAATCCTGGCTTTGATTGCAATTCAACGGATGGATGCTGTAGGATCCCTAACTAGTTCGGTGGCAGTTTAGTCCCCTACCTACGCTCTTTAAAATGATCCAATCAGGTCCGTTTCCTTCTCTTTAGTATAGCAATTTGGCGTGAGTTTTGTCTTTGGCTCTATCAAGACTCTTCCAACTTAATTAGGCCTGTACCTTCCCTTGACAATTTTTCACTCTTAGTCAAGGAGTCGGGGACCATGCTACTTCTCTACGCATTTGCGTGTCGACAACGAGTGGATGCTACTTCACTCCTAATGACACAAAGTGGCACAAGGAGAATCGTAATAAGCTAATGCAGCCTCTGATGAGTAAAAAGGAGACGGTAGCTTAGCTTGAATATTTAAGGAGAAGTGACGAGTGCGGCGGCCACAACAATTTTGTCCATATGGTAAATCAATATGCAAAAAGTAATAGCGGAGATATGTGAAAACGAGATTAAATAAGTGAAAAACGTAACGGTTTCGACTAACAAATCAGCCGATATCCAAAAATGATACACCAGCAGGTAAGCATTCATTTGAATTTTTTTTCTTTTTTTGGTAAAAGCAATTCTGGTCACACACACATACGCACACGCATATATATTATGTGTATGATTGGGTCCGACATGGATGAGTGACAGAAAAATAATTAAAAAGATAGAAAGGAACACGTCTATCATCCACAATGCCACACTGGCAAGTGCTGTGCATCACTTTCGGAGAAAGAAAAATCAAAATACGAGTCAACTAATCACCCAATCCTCAGACTAGAGGACAAACTGGAGTTGACTGAATGAACATACACCTGACCCTCTTTTTTTTTTTTTGGGCCCCCTTTTTAAGGGGTAACTGTTAATAAAATTTAAACAAAAAAAGGACCATTAATCTGTCCCATGTTTCATCACTCTTGTAAGCCCTCTGAGATGTATGGTTAGTGAAGTAGTGAAATATCCCCAAATTTCAGACTGAAAGCTAAAAGGAGGTTTGATTTTACGGTGGACAATCGTTTGGTCTCAAGTCCAATGATGCAAGCATTCAGGCGGACTGCGTTTGCTCGAGAGGGCTAACCAAATCATTTTTTTGTTGTCCCTTCTCTTTCAATATTTATATTCTACACCTGCTACTGCTAAGTCCAAAACTTGGATGAAGCCTTCCTCACAGGTAGCAGCACTGAATAGCACTGGACCAGTATCATTTTCATCTTCTGCAGCCGTGCCCGAAACGAGAACTAAACCAACTGAAATTAGCAATGTTCCAACTAGTTAAAATTTTATTTTTAATTTATCTATCTAACTCATGAATGTAAGCAATTGAAACCCATCACGCACCTATTACCAAATCATCATTATTATTATTATTATTGCACAACTCGCAAGAATAAATCAACCCAGTACGATGGTTGGGTGTTTCTGGCTTTCTGCTGTCCCTGGCCTTGCTTGATAGTACCAAGTCAAGAAGAACTTGGACGTATGCCAAAATAGTTGGAGAATCCAACAAACGTTTAGTTGGCATTGGAAAACAATGGCAAGCAAAGGGCAATGGTGGCGCTGATAAATTCAATGTTCATTAGTGCAGGTCCTCCGCAGTCGCTGGACTGCAGTGAAAGTGAACTTAGAGCGACCGGGGGAGGTGTGGTCCGCCGCAATGTGTGTGCCTCCCTCATTAATTACGTAGCTTCTCGGCAATGCAATTTTCTTTTCTTTTCTTTTTTTTTTAAACCCTTATAGATCTAGAATACATCATATCATCTGAATTCAAATTTAAAATTTAAATTATGCATATATGATATACATTTTTAACTATTAGTATAATAAAATCACTACATTATCAATGCATAAAATTCAACAACGGTTTTTAAGATAAAATCTTAGATTCTAATCACTCTTTTCCTAAACTTCTCTTGTAAATGCCAAGCCTTCAGTTTCCTTATTTGCAACACTGGATTTTTCAAAAAGTCATTCTCTCTTTCTTGTGCTCTTTCCTCTCTTCTCCTTCTCTGCTGGATATACTATAGTTTGTTGTTCGTCTTTTTTCTTGAAAGAAAGAAGAAAATTTGTTTAATTTTGGAGAAACATTTTGACACCCTAAAATAGTTTATTAGGATAGTGATATTTAGCACGACTCAAGCATATTCATATTTCTTATTTCAATTATTAGTGTTAGCATTGTTTGGTATTTTTTTTCAATATTTTGTGTCTGCAAAATTTGTAGAATTTTAAAAGAAAATAACTAATTACTCGCAAAAGCATCAATAATTGCTATTTTCTATCATTAATTTTTTAAATTCTCTCAATAATTTTTTAACGATCAAACGTATATGAGAAATTCATCCATGCAACTTTCACTCTTCAGACAAAGGCAAATGAATATTCCACTTGTTGACACTTGATCCCAAAACTGCCGCTGCCATGTTGGACGAACATATGGCTTTCGGAGTTAGGACACAATCATAAACTAGTAGCGCATGACTATCCATGTCCAGCGACACGTGTCTTTCAGCTAGGTTGCGAAGAGTTGTGGGAACTGGGAAGTGACTGCTGACAGAGTAGCGCTGCTTAGTCATCTGGGTTACATGGGAAGCTCCTGCACCTTCCCATTGTTCGACGCTCCACGTGACAGCTGCATTGCTGGAATAATTTTACCAAGTCGCTGTAAAGACGTCAGGTGCATTTGGCTTTCACCCCATTGGCTTCATTCATGGATGCTCCTATTACTGTGTACCCTTTGCTCCGATGACAAATATACCCAGCGCAAAACCGGGGGAGTTTCATAGTCTTGCAGAGCTCAATCGGAGGTGGAAGTCCTCCTCGCTTTTTGTTTTTTTTTTTTTTGGTTTTTTCACTTTGAATTTTGTTTGGGTTTGAGAAATTACAAACGAGATACGTGATCAAAGTTAGAAACACTTCCTTTAATTTTGTGTGCTCTCTTCCATTTTTCTTGAATGTAAAAAGAAATTAAAAAGAAACTTGATTAATAATGTCAGACCAAATGAAGCAGTCAGAGAGGGAAAGAGAATGAACGCGAGTCATTGGATGAGTTGTAAAACAAGGACAATTCACAATAGAGAGCTTCTTTGTTGAGCCGAAGTCTATTTCTGATTAGTTGGCTCCTGAAACCATTTGCCCATTGTAGAAGCAAATGTAACACTTGAGGAAGCAGTGACCGAGGTGGTTTTCGGTTTCGGCTCAACAACTGATGTATCCTATCAGAAACGAGCAAGAAAAAAGAGGTCGAGGTTTTGTTCCCCAAAATCACTCTGATGCTTAGGTTCAGATAGTTGTTAAAAGAGGAAACTGGTAGATATACTGAGAGCAGATTACCCTAAATCAAGTGATGTAAGGGGTATTTATATCAGATGAGAAAGTGTATGGATAATTATAGATGATAACCAAGTGTGTGGGGGATTATGGTGAATGACCTAGATCAAAGGTTGTACAGTGATCCCCTTATCCGATGATACTAGCATGAAAACAACATGACAAGCATAAGGAGAAAGACATCGGTTATACCGAGGAATAGGCCAGAAGGAGTCTCGAAGATGCTGGACGAAGAGAGGAACAATGGAGCCTACTTCTTGTTGCTTTGCCTTTCTTGGACATCATGCAGACAATTATTGGGGTTTAAAATTTAGTAGTAGTTAGTTGTAGTAAATGACATTCAAACATGCAATAATTTTCTTTCAAGTACAAAATATTGTACGTGCATTTTGTTGGTTTTCTTTTAGGGCCTTTTTGCGTTGCCTATAGTGTTAAACGTTAGTGATGCATGCACTCACTGATGGCCCTAATAGGCTAATTAATACCTTTCGACGGAAGTGATGATGCTTAGAGAGTTCCCTAAGGAGTCATCTTGCAGCTAAAATCGACCTTTCATTCACCTAAGCGGCCATAAATCTCTAGAATTTGGAGAAGACAGATTATCCAACTATGCAAATCTATCCCAGACTTAAAGCCCAAAAAATAAATAAATAATACAAAGATTATTAACCTTATAACCTTAGGTTGCTGAGGAGGTTTCAATCCAGTTGAAATCTCATGAATTAGAGGTCTTAGATTCAGACTTCCCTTCCCCCTCCTTGTTCATTCATCCCACCCTTTCCCTACTAAAATTTTTTTCAAAAAAAAAAAAAAAGAAAAAGTGGGGGCCTTGTTACCTTGGGTTGTTATTTGCCATCCTCTTGGATATCACCTATTCATCACCGGTAATTACCAAATTCCAAGGCCGTATGAAAATATTAAAGCAGTAATTAGACCGCTTGGACGGTGCTTGCTTTTGCAAATGCACATTCAGAAAACGTCACCAGGATTGATCATGAGAGTGACAAGATACAACGGAAAGAAACCTGGAAGATTTAGTATTAAGGTAATCTATTGGTAAGAACTGAAAGAAGGGATGTTGGCGCAATTATAGGTAATGGATGTTTGTTTAGTTGATTATTTACCGACTATTCTGTCGTCCTTGTCACCAAAAAGGTACACCTTCGCTTACAATTTGACGCTGGTGTTGTGCCTTTTGTCTTAAATAGAGGTTACTTTTTACATTAATGTTGTGGCAGTTATCAAAAAGTGGCAAAGATAGCTAGTCTGGACAATAATGGAAGCTTTTCCCATAAACGTATGCACGCACTATGAGGAAGACCTCTAAGCATGCTGACTAGTGATTCCACCAAAGCCCATTATCTGCTCAACGTGATCGAGAGTGGTTTTGAAATCAGCAGCGGAATACTTCTAGTCTAGACACGGTCTGACAGTTGGGTAGATGGGTTGTTAGTTAACATTTAGTAGCAGTCTCCCTCTAACTTTTCCGTCCCACATTGATCAATTGGGGGGTTGGGTTTAGGTAGTTAAATCCCTGGTTTGCCTCAGAAGTTACCACCGTGGTTTTTGAGATTAATCTGAGAATTCGGTTTAACTTCTTAACTTTCATCTGCTGAAAGAAAGAAAATCGGGTACACGGGTCTGACAGTTGGGTAGATGGGTTGTTAGTTAACACTTAGTAGCAGTCTCCCTCTAACTTTCCCGTCCCACATCGATCAATTGGGGTTTGGGTTTAGGTAGTTAAGTCCCTGAATTGCCTCAGAAGTTA
Organism: Gardenia jasminoides; assembly: GCA_013103745.1. Lineage (NCBI taxonomy): Eukaryota > Viridiplantae > Streptophyta > Magnoliopsida > Gentianales > Rubiaceae > Gardenia > Gardenia jasminoides. Next base: position 106,157,992 of record CM023103.1, read on the forward strand.
CCACCGTGACTTTTGAGGTTAATCTGGGAATTAGGTTTAACTTCTTGACTTTCATCTCCTGAAAGAAACCAACTTTTTACCTTCTTCCATGACTAACAGAGCATTAGGCATAGGACCAGTTCCCTTCGGAGCATTGGCATAGCGAGCTCTTAGCATGCACGTCACTTACTAGAAAAAACTCCAAAAATGAATTTAACTTATTTAGACAGGTTGCTGTAATTTAGACATGATTTCCGGGATGTACATTCTCATTTCAGGAACACATAATGTCCCTACTGCAACTTGCATCAGATCAGACACGTCCGGCATATATTGCCTGGTCTAAGAACAGAAGATGTTTTGGAATGAAAATATTTCTGTTAAGCAAACTAGATAGCTTTCTCTAATACCTGTCAACGTAATTCAAAACCAGCAGAACAACTAATCACAAGGAAATTCCTCGAGAATCCAAATATAGGCTACAAATACCATCTTAAAAGCAGTTACAATTTTTTATGCCGACACAGAGAAAGGATTGGAGGCTTTGTCTATCTTCACCAATTCTACAAGAAGGTACGCACAGAAAGTTGCTTGTCAGTGAAGGGGAAAGAGGAATTAGTGACTTAGTATTACCTTTTCTTCTTTATAAATTTGAAATGGCAAAATATGAATGCGAAATTTCGTAGCTACCAGATGAGAGAGTTCAAGTTTTATCCCTAGCATCAACAACGAGGAAAAATAATATGCAGAAATAAGAGAAGAAAGGCTCAAGTCAACGTAACCTTAGAGAAACCATCAAAGGACCAAACAAATTAAAATTTAAAAAAAAAAAAAAGACGGGACGATTTCAAAATATATAATACTGCAGGCTCAACAAATTCTTTAGCTAAAAGGTTCAGAAGTTATTTAGTCCTTTCTCAACTACATTCTACAATTCAAATAAACATCAACATTCCAACTTCAGCTTGTCGTAATATCCCAAAGACTTTACAAATGGTGAAACAACAAAAGAACAAATCTTTAGCATGAAATGCATATAAAGTACAGGATTATAGACGCGGATAGTGCAAATTTACCGTTCAAATCGAAAGTACAATTCAAAATCTTGTGCTAATTGTCTTCTCTGGTTACAGATGGAGGCGACGGCGGAGTCATAATCCCATCCTTACGTCCTGTATGATATTCTTCTTCCACAGAAGGAAGGTGCCTACCAGGGCTAACATGTTCCTTTGAAAATCTAGTGGGACTAGGTGAGTTAGCTCTGAAACCCACTGGAGGGGAGGAGCTCATTCCAGGAGAACTTGGGCTGGACCTAAACTGGAACTCCCCATCTTCCCGAGGCAAAGGTGAAATTGGCAATTGGTCACCATCATCAACTTGTTTCTTATAAAATTTATCCTCCACAATATCATAGGAATTCCCTGTCCTTACTTCCTGGGCAAGAGAGCACCAGCAGCAAAATAGCCAGACTGCACAATCAGCAATAGCTGGTTTGGAACAACAAAAGTTATATGGTGGCAAATTAAACCTCCTCCGCATCTGAATCCTCCAAAAGCCACCATATAGTAACCCAAAAACACAAAGGAAAATACCAGTGACCCCCAAGGCCTCCCTCACAGTCTCATTGTTGATGTTAATTGCAGCCAAATTGAAAATCCAAAAAGGAGCCAGACAAAACAGAAGAAATGTAGCAATGTGCACATACATGTTGCCAAATCCAAGTCTCTCCATGTTCCAACCAAACACACAAAAAGTACAGAACAGAGAAAGATAAGCAGAAGATATATCATCCCAAAAATCAAAAATACCCCCACTCCACTGTGGTCTTGTCTCAAGAATTCTCCCATCATCATTCCTAGATGCAAATGAGAACCTCTTCTCAAGTGATTTTCTCCTCAATTGGCTCGCTCTACTACTCTCAGCAGTGGTAGCCTGAAGCTGTGCCTCCTCATCCAAATCAGATTCATAGTCTCTTCCAAGAGGGCTAAGCATGGAGTACAGACCGGCAGCAGCAGGTGCACCGATTGCAACAGAGATGGTTATTCCAACTCCTATAGCAGGTCGTTCAGACCTCTTGTATCCCAAGTTAAGGCCACATAATGCATACTGAGCGAAACAGTTCAACTGGAGTAAACTCACCACTACCATCATGTGTGTCCATTCATGAGGCTTGTAAGTACCATTCTTGCAATAAATCTTCCTAAGCTTCGAAACGTCTTCTGGTCTCCATCGTAGCAGAAGCACAAGATGATAGCAACGTTTTGGATGTTGATATAGGCACATTAATGTAAACAATGCATTGAGAATTTGGTTATTGACTTCAAACCAAGCATCTCTTTGGGACTTCTTTGGCAAAGCATGGTTTAACATTCCAGTCATGACCATGAAAAGGATTGCACCAGATACAGCAACACATGTAATCCAGAAGAAAAGAGCCAGATTCACAGGATCCCGAAACCATTCTTTGGAAATTTTCCATAAAGCATTCCAGTCAATTTTCCGGGAAAATAACTTACTAACTCGCTCACGAATGTGAAGACTGCTGGAAGGTACAGCACGAGAAATCTCATCCCTTTCCTGGGCAATCTGATAAAATTTTGCTGAAGGGGATGATAAGTTACCAATTTTAAAGAACCTCAGCCTCTTGGGAAGCACAGAGAAGTTACTCTGAAAATGATTTTGAGAGTCTTCATCGCTTATCAACCCCCTTTGCGATGTCGAAATGTGCAGAGCAACATTGCTTATGACTTTACCATTGTTGCTTTCCACAATTCCACCATTCTTTTCACCATAATCAGTAGACACCATACTTTCTTCTATGGAGTTTTCAGGCCCCTAACAAGTCACAATCCCCATCTGTCGCTCATGGTCAATTTCTTCCTCTCTAGTCAACAAACTTAGCTTCAGAAGCTGTAAATTTAAAATAGTAATGAACATCAGGCCAGGCCCACTATGTTCTATTGCAGTAATCACAACCTAAATAAAACCTAAAACCCCGAAAATACTGGTAAATCACATCCTACGTAAAACCCAAAAACCAAAAGCGCATATGATATACCAAGATTAGTTCCACATGTCTTTTCAGGGAATGGGGGATAAAAGAAAAGGACAAGCAATAAAGCAGTAGTTCCAGACTTCTAGTCAGAACAAGGGGATAAGAAACAGGGCCCACAAGACCAAATTTAGAATAGAAGTCCAACTACAATGAACTAGTTCCACAGCTACAAGTTCTGGGAATCAGATCAACAAGCAAAAGTTCTAACTAGTAAAACGTTGTGGACTACAGTCAATTTTTCAACCACAAGTTAAAGCCAATAAACCAAACCATCAACTGATGCCCCGGGGTAAGGAACGATAACAGGGGAAAGATCTACAATCCCATAACGGAATATACAAGATAAAAGCAGAAAGAAACAACTATTTCAGCTCAGCAAGAAAAAGAAGTAAAATTGGAAAAAGAAAACAAGGCCATCTAGAAGTAGAGGTAGTAAAAGCAAACCGTTTGTCTGGGAACAGAAGGGAAGTGCGTGGATAAGAGAAACCATCTTCACAGAGAGATTGAGGGCGGTTGATTGCTTCATCGGAGAACCATGGCCGCCAGCGCCCAGGGACAACAGGCCTTCATAATTTTACAAGAGAGGACAGAATAATAAAAAGCGACTTTGATTCTTTCAATTTTTTCTTTTTAAAATTTTGGTATCCTTTTTAACTATTTTCTTGGTTTCTCCAAAAGTTCGCTTGGGTGCGAGAGGGGCGAGTCAAGCAGATTTTAAGTGTAAGATGATTAGATACGACGTCGGCTCATGTCCGGTTGACATCAATGCAACGACGTCGTTGCCCAACTTTTGTCAACGGGAATGGTTGTAAAGGCCGTGGACTCGGTGCGGGGGCTGTTGCGTGGTTGCCAGGTAAAGAATTTCCTTCTCAATTTCCCGTACAAAGAGAAAGAGCAGACAATGAAGGAAAGAATTTTTAGAGACTTATTATTAGAGTTAATTACATTCACCTCCCTTGACGTTTGCAAAATTACAAATCAAACTCTGAGGTTTGACCATATTACAGTCCCCTCCTTGTTAACGACAGTGTCTAAACCCAACAAGCAGAACCAACGAAATGACCTTAATAACCTCTGCTGTAAAAATGAATTTGAAAAACCAAAAATAAACATAAGCTGCACTTCAACTTTCAAGATTTATGTATAGCAAGGAAAACAATAAAAGTCAAAAGTCTCTTTTGTTCATCTCAATTGAAATTGCCAAATACTAAATATAAACTAAAATTCTAAGCTAGATATTTTATCATACATGTGTTGGACACAAGAAAAAAGTTAAATTTTGCTCAAATTCATTAATAATCCACACCAACCATCAATATTAGACACAAGTCCAAACTCTCATTCTCTTATCTAGAAGTGTCAATCACAACTCATTTATATTGGTTCACCCAAACCCAACCCATTAATAATTTACCCAAATCAACCCATTAACTTTAAATGGGTATAATGGGTTGACTTGACTCACCCATTTAAAAATAAATACACATTTTATTCAAAAATTTAGTGAGTGATAAGGAGATAAATTTGAATTTCTTACCAATGTAATAACAATAAAATGCCACTATTTATTGTCAAACACCATGCGAAAATCTTAAAAAAAATAAATAATATTTCAAATAAGTCATAAATGGGTAGTTGAGTATACCCATACCCATTTATTAAATGGGTATAAATGGGTTGATTCAATTATACCCATTACCCAATTATGACTTACTCAAATATAGTCAAATCACCCATTTTGACACCTATACTTATCCTTAGAATCATCATTATCATTTTATCCATCAATCACCAAAAAAATCAGCCTTCGCTATTTATTCTTAATCTTCATTAAAAACTGCAGCCATTTTAATTTAATGGGTTTAGATCTTAATACATTTAGACGCAATTGGCAATAAAAACTAGAACATCTGAATTAATTAAGTGGCATTGAAATTTCTAAAGCAAACTTGCTCTAAAAAAAAAATGATAAACTATTCACTTATCAATTAACCTGATATATATTCAAATGTACTGGATTTAACACTTAACAATTTAATCGTTTAATGGATTTAGAATTCAGATTTTAGTGTTCAGTTTCATCAAATGCACCATAAGCTCCTACTTTTGAGCAGAAAAAAGGGAATCAAAAAACGAGGAAGAAGAGGGGCTAAGGCACGGTGGAGGGTAGTGTAGGACTTGATCAATTTAATAGTCAATACTAAAGAGATAATAACAGAGGGCTATTTGTTATAAACGTTTTCATATGAGGGCCATTTTCTTGTAATATGATCAATCCTCAGGGTAAGATTTGTAGTTCGGTCAAACCTGAAGGAGGTAAATGTAATTAATTGACTTCTTCACTTGAGCCGATTTCATCCTTCAATTATTATTTAGTTGTTTTTAGCCCCTCAACTTAAATTTAGCCACCAATTACATCCTTTTGTGCTGGCTCCATCAACTAAAACACTCTGACGTCAAATGTGATCGTCAGATCAAGAGCAATTTTGGAACTTCTTGTAGTCTTGTATTAAATATACGAAATTGGGCAAAATAGAAGTAAACTTGGGGAGGAAAACAGGGACTTTCTGTTAAACTTGGGAGAAAAACAAACCCTAGCTATTAAATTAAGGATAAAATCATATATTGGCAGAAAAAAGAGCATCACATTCTAAAATAAAATGTCCTTAGTTATAATTTGAAAAAACATGAGATTACACCATATCAAACCAAATCACAAGAAACAACCAGAATGGTAATATTAAAAACAAACTGCCAATAAGACTTTGAAGCGCCAAAATGACCAATTTCAGCATCCAAGAGTGTTGCTTGGTATCAGCTACATACAGAGCATGCCTTGGAGAGGTGGTGAGAAGAAAGGCTACGATCCGAATTTATATGAGCATGGCCGGACAATTTTGGAAATAAGTCTTTGTTTATGTGTTTGTTTTTGGTCCCCTCCCGTCATGATTTGTGGGTAAAAGACTGAACTTTTGATTGGATTAAAACATTTGGCCTAGGTTGGATTATATGCCAATTGCTCAAAAGAAAGAGTATGTCAGTCAAGTATTAACGCCCTCCGACTGCTTGTGGAAATGCCAGAATGTAAAATTGATAATGAAAATGAATTGGAGATTATGTGCATGTGATATGTGTCTACTGTAGATTTTGCCGGTAGAGAATAACAAGAAGTGGGTTGTAAGGAAAATGCATCTATTTCGCTTTAAAATCTAATTTTCTTTATTTATTGTTGTTTGGGGAGCAGACGGGAGAAGAAATAACAGCTGCAGCGATGCCTGATTTTGGGAGGAAATTACTAATTTCTATTTGTTACCCCAATTTAATTGAAACTTTAGTTTTCTCCTCCCCAAACTTAGTTTAATACATTTACTCTTCCCCACTCTTATAGACGAGTTCACTTCTAGTTCCTATATTGTCCTAGATTTTTGTGTTGAAAAAATCAAAATGGGTGGCGTTGCTACAGAAGGATTTAATTGGATAGCAAATAAAACTTGAAGGATTACATTGGTTGAAAAAAAAAGGCATTAGAGACGAAATTGGTTTTAATGAAAAAGTTTAGGAACAAAAATGATGAATTTTCCTAATTGCTCTTATTGTCATGATGATCCATCCGGAATCATATGATCATGCCACCAGTACAGTACCCTAACATGGGCACGGGGTCCGAATAGTTGTCAAAATAAATGTTCGGGACAATTCATGTAAAATAAATAGAATGTAACTCCATTTATTCAACATGTAACTCACGTTCAATAGTTTGTAACAATAGAACAATTTTTTGTGGACCTCACATATGATGTTAAAAAAGAGGTATAAGATGTAATATGAATCTTACAATTTTTCTTTGGCAAAATCCTGACCATTAACAGTTCAGCGACAGTTGAAACTGCAACCGTCCTTACCCTAAATTCCCCCAACATATACCTTGTTAAAGTAGTTAAACTACTGGCCACTCTAGGCAACTGCGTTTTTGAAGAACTATTTCTTTCTTGTTAAATAATAAAATACTTATAAAAAAAACCAAAAAATAAAATACTTACCAAATTTGCAAGTTTTTTAAGCTCTATCAGAAACGTTTACAATCACATCCCAGACCAGGCACACAAGTAACTCCATATTTCCATTTTGTCCAAGTTCACTGCCCAAATCCTTATCCAACCTCGTGCAACGTTATTTTACTTTATAACACATTAATAATTTTATGATGTCGCTTTGGATGTTTCGGCTTGCCTTCCCCTTCCTGTCTTTCTTTCAAAAAACACGATTTACTTAAATGATGAAACGACTTTTCTGGTAATTCATCTTTGGCAATCTCTTATCAATTGCACCAACTGAAAGAGAAATAAGCATGTCTCCATCCACTCTCTTTTGTAGCAGAAGATAAAACACTCCAGGGAGAGACATGAGGTGTAGGTTAGAGTGCTGATCAGAGTTCAACCCTACCAACATCATTTCCACCAGGAACAACAGTGGCAGAAAGGCACACCACAGGAGCGACATGAGGTGCCTCTCTCCTCAAAATCTATAGTGCAACTGAGTATTTACCACAAGACATACTCTTTCTGCATGAAACATCTTCTGTGTCTTTGACAGTTTTAAGCGTAAGGCGATGTACTTCAGGCACGAACTATACAGATTAGAGTGCTAAAAGCTATAATTCAGGCACGAAACTATACAGATTAGAGTGCTAAAAGCGTTTGATGGAATACCAGACTAATTGCCAATTCCAAAATCAAAGAACGAGGAGCATGAATACGGTGACACGAGCTGAAGTTCGACGAATAAGATTCAACTAAATATGCGGCAGCAGACACGTGATTCTATTAAATAGCATATGAATTAAAATATCACGAGCTTTTATAATCTGGCAACTCTCATAATACCTGAAATCAGTATAATTGTTGTTCTCGAACCAAATACCAAAAAGGAAAACACACAAGAACCAACAGCGTAAGCACTCGGCACTTTATTGGGTCATTCTAAGATAGGAATACATTAGTGAAATACATTTTAAGATAAAAATGTAGAATATGCCACTATACTCGATATAAAAAACATATTGAAATCAATTATACACGCAGTGAAGGAGCCCAAGTTTATAAGAGCAGAACACGAGCACAGAGGAGACACACAAGACCACACCGTACAAACCAATCAAGACAAACAGGTCAAAGATGTCAGTTAAAAAATAATCAAGTCAGATCATCTTCCTCCAGCTCTTTGGCCTTCAATGCTTCCTTCACTCTCAAAAGAAGACTAGTTTTCCATGCATCCTGAAACAAAAAATATAAAGACAATGGCAAGTCACCACACACACTATTAGGATTACTGGTACAAATTTAGTAGTGATCACGTTGATTTAGCAACTGTCACAGCAAAAACATATCTAGCTTGGGCAGGCAGGGCAACATTAGACAAGGATGTGGAGCAGGTTGTCCATTAAAGCCATTTCACTACATCAGAAAACACATCTAAATCCTTCGATAGAACATCTAACTTTTCAAGTCTCATGGCATTTTAACAATTGCATGCATCACTTTTGAGTAACACCATACCAACAAGAACCACATACTTAAACTTCTGTAATTATACTAAGACATACTTAAACTTCTGTAATTATACTAAGACATACTTAAACTTCTGTAATTATACTAAGAAGATCTCATTCACATGTAATATGTTTATCTTTTTGCTTCTTCTGATGGGATTTCAATTCCACAATTAATCCCTTAAAGTATATTTTCCTCTCTTTATCCCTATAGGACAAAATTACCCCCTTCTAAACTCTTATCATCGTTTATTTTTTTGCTTACAAGAAACTTCATGAAATTGCAAAGATCTGTCTTCCAATTGATTACAAAATATTCAAACTAGTTCCCCAAAATCATTTTAATCAATTCTTTTGCTTGTTCCCCTTTAATTTCAATTTTATTCTCAAGAAAATATCACAAGATGAATTTGAAATGTAATTTATCAGCAAATAAAACAGAGGCAATTACAAATTCAGAATTTTTCATGAAAGATTTCAATTCTAGAAAAGGAAAAGACAATCTCAAACAACAAGTCTCAATTTACCAGCTGAGTCATGCTATCGTATTCCTTCACAGCATCAGTAAACTTTGCCACATCTTCTTCATCAATTGCAGAAGCCAAATCCTGTCATTACAATAGCCAAACACATGAAGCCTTTATACGTGTTTTTTGCTGAAGAATTGAAAGAGGAAAGCAACAATCCAAGACAACATAAATTACAGAAGAGAAATGAGCATATCTTTGGTAATGGGTGAAAGCAAAAGAAACATGAATCTGGTGAGACAAGAATGGAGTGGCTAAAGAAGTTCAGACAACTAATAAAAAACGACCCATTTCTAGCCAGAAAAAAGACACTGAAATGCTAAACCAGAGGATATTTAGAAGATACTACATACCGCTAAAAGTCTGTACTCCCGTGTTCCTGAGAAGGTTGGATCGAGTTCCTGTACATACCAGTGTCAGAAAGAGACAACAAAAGCAAAACTACCCAGAGCCTAACAAAAATACCCATATCAGTAGTACCTGATACCGCTCCAGTGCATTATTGATTGCCACAACATCACCTTTACACAGTTGGCATATACCAGCATTAAGAAGATGGCCCTTGACTCCGTATTTCAACAAGTTATTATTAAGTGATTGTCGGGCTATGTCTTCATAAATCTCAATTGCTTTTGGATATCTGCAGAGCATTACAATCACTGGTTTTGAAGGCACACTATGAAACCCAAATTCCAAAAAAACTTAATTACCTCCTCCCCCTCCCAACCCCTAAAAACATAAAAAGGGAATGAAATTTTGGGAAGCATTTTGTGACCCTGAACTTGAAATGTTAATGAGGTTAAATGGCCTTTTGCTATCAGAGCATTTTTGGGTAAAAACAAAAAGTCTTTAAGACCAATTCCTTGCTCTTTCTTAAATCTTACCATAGTTTCCAAATTTTTATCAGCTAAAACATCATTTACATGCTACATGGGAGTAACTACTGTATGCATGCTGGCACTCAGGCTTCTTAACCTTAAAACTTTAGTAGCATCTTCCTATTTCTGCATACAGTTCATGACCATTTTGCATAAAATTACCAATGCTACTATGCTAAGACAAACGGCTTGTATTTTAGTTTTATTCACATACACTATGCTTAAACTCTAAATTGAGGAAAACATAACATCTGTATTGAAAACAGGCTTACTGTTCCAATTGAGAAGCAAATTGGGCAATTTTCTGCCTGCATTGATTTGCAGAGGTGTTGACATCTTCACTTTGGAAAAGATCAGCTGCTCTCTCATAGTAGACAATAGCCTGCTCCAAATTCTGCTCTTGCTCATACAATTCAGCAATTTCCTAGATTCGAATGAAGGAATCAATAGCTGACACTCAAAGTAGGGAAACACAGATTAAGAGATAAAGCAGATATCATGGCCATCATGGCAGGATAGACTCTGAAATATGCCATCGTAGATCACAAGTTCAGATAAGTTGAGCTATAGTTTGTACGCGTTGATATTATAGTATCTTGAACAACCTTGAGATGAGACATGAAAACTTAACATAAGAATCACAAAATTATCAAATCTACCTAAAAGAAATTATGTTTTTCTAGACAAAGAAAAGAGCTTCAAAGATAACTAAGATAGAAGATAACTACACAGGCGACAGATATTTTATTTAGGTGTAAGTGACAAAGATTGCACCTTGTAGTATCTCGCAGACATATTGAGCCTTCCAATTTCCAAGAACAAATTCACAGACTGCTCCAAGCAACATATAGACTCTGTGAAGAATCAAATTATCAGCCATCAACAGTTCCTAAATTAAAAGCTCTATAATTGAAATGAAAAACGATGGCTTAAATCCCAAAATGGCATTAAATGAAGATCAGAGGAAGAAAGGAACAAGAATATGAAAACAGATAAAAGCTAGGCTAGCAATTAGGATTAAAAAGAAATTTCAACTCAACAAGGGGCTTATACATTTCTTAAGTGCGGTTGAACTTGCAAATAAGCACTTCAATAAACTACTGGAAAATAAGTAGTGCTCGTTGACAAAAAAGACAAGATAAAATTGGTTGCAGAAGAAACCAACTGATAACATGAGAAACAAAGCAAGCAAAGAAAATAAAATTTAAGATGATATTTATTCTACTTTTTAGATGTTGAAGTATTGTCAAATTCCTAAAGACATCAGGTAATCAATAACTAAAAACTAAGACTAATCTCCAATTTAAGCCGAAACAACCAGCCCCCAGATGAACCATTGTATGAGTGATAACCTACAGCAGTAGTCTAAGCTCAAACAGTGTGTCGAAAGTGGCAAAAGACCAAACCTTTAATGTTCGCCTTCTTATAGCAATGAGCAGCATCAGCGTAAGCATTTGCAGCTTCATGTTTGCTATCCAGCTGTGATTTCAACATTATGAAAAAGAGTCAGAGGGTTTTAGTACAGCAAGAGAGAGCAGCTATGGAACTGATACAGGAAAGTAGAAGACAGATAGATATATAGATCCAAGCAATCAAAAACTTTCAAATACTTACCTTCAGATGACAGTTTGCCAACTTGACATATACAGCTCCAGCTTGATCCCCTGAAAGACCCCAAGAGTCAAAATTACTGATAAACAAGAGCAGAATTCAGCTTAATAAGTTTACAGAGGTTGAGTCAATAAATGTCCATCAGGAACTACAAACTATCAATTATCAACCACTTTAAGAAACTACAGGCTCGATTCCCGCTTACTAAATTTGAATACAAAGAGAAGGAAGCGTATTTCTTAACAAGCAAAAAGACAAACGCTCAATTTCATTTTTTTGAAAATCAATTTAATTACCAATACCACAAGGCAACCGCTTCTTTTTTCTTCAATAAATCTAGATTGTTGAACTAATAAAATAGAACTTAATTAATGTTACAACATTACATCTAAAACTTCCCAAACAGATATTTGTGTGTTCCAGGATAACCTTGAATTTGCCCGATTCTTCAGACAATTAAACAGCCCCAACAAGCACCAATTAGCTAATCATAAGCCTATCTTATGAACTGCGGAGTATAAAAGTCAAAACCTTTCCCGGTCAACGTGTCCGATCACCGATCATTTTAATCCGTCCAAACAATTAACCAATCGCATTTGCCTCTAATTCACGATTAAACCCTAAACCAGCTCAATATCAACGCAGGAAAAGGGGAAAGAAATTGTAAAAATGAATCCCATTATAACTGGCGCTAAAATAGAAGATCGATCAGGAAACCATAAAAGCTTAGAAAAAGTACAGGATTTGGCGAGTTTGTAGGCGTTGGCAGCCTTATCAAATAAATCGGCAGCGTCTTCATATTTGGAGCCGAAGAGTCCCCAGCCGCTAAGCTTCTTCTCAGCTTTCTTCTCAAATTCTTCGGCTCGAGCAATCTGGTCCCCCATTCTTCGATGTTTCTTCGTAGAGCAGAGGAACTTTTTGATTTAATGGGAAAATGGCTGCTCAAATAGGAAAAGGTAAAGAAACACCAGAGCGCACTGTACGCTTTTTTGCTATTGCCACGCACCATTTTATTTTATTTTTCAAGCCCAGCTAAAACGGAAACGGTTGGTTTGGGCTCCTGCCGTACTCAGTCCAATCGTGACCTAAACGCGATGACATCCCTTCCCTGGCCCGTCCAAACATTCTTGGATTCGATTTCGAAAATTGTCGGCCGATGGCCCTGGAGAAACGAATGGATTGGGCCAATGGGACTTGCAAATTGACGACCCTCTGTCCAATCATGCTGACCTTTTCAAGCTCTCTCTTTCTCTCTCTAATTTTCTTTCAGTTTTTTGTTTTCATTTTCTTTAGGAAGGCAAAAAAATTCCAACGCTGATGTATTTTATACATCTTCTTTTTTCCTATTATGAGGAAGAACTTGCGTGTACAAATTACAAACCACAAACGCAAGTGCATAGAACGCTACAAGGGGAAATGGATATGGACGGAGGGAGAACCGTACTTCCGTCGTATTTTTCTTTTTTAAAAAAATAAATTAAAGGGTATTTGATAAATGGTAACTAGGGACATGAATTGATATTAAAATAAATGATACTCTACTGTATTGTCTAGTATCCTGTTATCGAAATTACTCAATAAGAAAGAGAGTGTTATACCTTGCTCACTATCTCTTGGCACTTATAATTTGGATTTCAAATTAATAATTAATTAATTGATAGAATTTATGCATCCCACTGCCAAAAACCAAACAAGTAAGAAAAATAACCAAAACTATGATTTTGCTCCGAATTTTGATTTGAACAAAAAATCTAATATCCAAACACACTCCTTGTAATCTCACATGCACCTCAAAGTTTCGGTTGTTAGATGTTGATCCTTAGGGTTAATTTGAGATGGACATCATTACTTACTGCCCTGGAATTCTAGTACCGCACGCATAAACTCTGACATTTGAATCTACCTCTACCCATAGTATAGAGTAGAAGTAGGTTATAACAGTAACTATCACTTCAAGCCCAAAACAAAAGAATGAATATTACAATTTACGCGGTCCTAAATTGTCCAGGGTAGCTCGTTCTTATAAAACTCCTCTGCGAAATATATCCCCATGTCGTTTCTGGGCTACCAATCTCTATTCTTATCCGATTTCATCCTTGAAACGCCATCAACTTACCTAGTGTCTGGCATTTTACAAAACACACACACACACACACTCACTGCATCTTTGCCTACCTGTCCTATGTATTGTACTACGGCGCTTTCTTTTAACTTCGTTTAAGTTCCAACATTTTCAGTTATACGGCCGCATGATGCAAATATTTATCGATTTAACAGTCTGGTCTGCCCCCTGTCGCATGATTCTTAAGGGCACCCAATGATTTTTAGCCACTTGCTTCCCCATGTCTTTCTCCAGAGCCAACATCCCACCACGTGGATGATGTGGGGGCGGTTGTCTTTTTCTTTTCCGTCTGCGATTGACTGCTGAAATTTCAGCTCTCGCTACAGCTTATATTAATAAGCCCATAATACTCTCAGGGAGGGCATGACATGACAAACTCTTGCTCCGGAGGACGAAGGAAAAATGAAACGACAACAAGAACAACAGAGAGATGCCGGAGCAAGTGTTCCTCTTTTGCCGGAGCAAGTGGTTCAGTCAGATGGGGTGGGAGTATCAGAGGGCGCATCGATGTCTAGCGCCATTTTTAACGTGTCAACCAGCATGGTTGGCGCAGGGATCATGTCTATTCCCTCAACTTTTAAGGTTCTGGGAATAATCCCTAGTTTCGTAGTCATCTTGATTGTTGCTTTCTTTGTTGAGGTCACGGTGGAATTCCTGTTGAAGTACACTCGTTATACGCGAGAGTTGGATTCTTATGGTGCCCTGATGGCCGAGTCATTTGGCAAGCCTGGAGCTGTGGCTCTTCAAGTTTGTGTCTTGGTCACTAACCTTGGTGCCATGATTATTTATTTGATTATTATTGGTACGTTTCTGATAGTTTCGTTATTTACCTATATAAGGACTTTGATTACTGTTGTTTGGTCTGGAATATGCACTTCTTTTGTATGTCACCTCTATGTCTTAGAAGGAAGGAAGATATTATCGTATCAGTTCAATTACGACATGTAATAGGACTCCTTTTGTTTGGAATTGCTACACTTCGGGGGCTAGAATTTGATATTAGGATTGATATAGTTGCCAGCTTCAGTCACAGATGGTTATGATTTGCAGTACAGATGCTTGCATCAGTTTGTTGTCCTTTACTAGCTTTGTTACTTTTTTAGTTAGCTCAATTAGCCTCCCATGGTTGAGCCAGAAACTTAGGGATCAACTGGATGTCCACCTACAACTTCAAAAACGACAAATGCCAGCAAAGAGCAATGTGTTCGTGATTAGTTGAAGTGCACTCCTGAATTCTATTTAATTATGTAGGTGCATTGAAACTGATATTGTCCAATTAAGTATAGGATACTGGATCAATATGACACAATTGTGACATCACCTGCACAGAGACGCTTTTCATCATTGTGGTTCGGGTCTAATTCAATATTTATGTTTGCAGGAGATGTGCTCTCAGGAAATTGTTCTGGAGGGTCAAATCACTTGGGTGTACTTCAGGAATGGTTTGGCACCCATTGGTGGAATTTGCGTGCATATTCACTCTTGTTTGTCGTGCTCTTTGTTATGCTTCCATTGCTTATTTTACGCAGAATTGGTAAGTAGGAAATGTTAAAGTATGTGTTTTCAACCAACATGCTGGTGATCATAGTGATTACTAGCCTGATTGAATTCAAGATTTAAGTATTTGTGCAACATAAACTTGATAGAGGACATCTTATATCATTCTTTGTTTTCTTTGACATAGAGATTTGATCACCCCTAGGCATTAGAAATCTGATTTTGAAAGGGATTAGTGATGTCATTTAGCTTTTGTTGGTTTATTTAGCAGAGTTGTTATTTCAGGATTTTTGGGGCAAAATGAGAAGCAGAAAATTGTTGGAACTTGGTAAACATTATATAACTGGAATAGCTAAGTCTTTTATAGCTTGCCTCTGCAGACTCTTTGCGACACGCTTCAGCGGTATCTATTCTACTGGCTGTGCTCTTTGTTGTGCTGTGCTCAGGAATGGCCATACAAGCAATGTGGGAAGGTAAAACACAAAAAGCTAGACTTGTACCAGACTTTGCACATGGGATGTCGTTCTTTGATCTTTTCACCACGATTCCAGTCATTACTACAGCCTTTGGATGCCATGTGAATGGTAAGTGATCATTTAGAGATGTCATGAATAGTTAGCAAAGTATTACTTCTTTGTTTAGCATTTTTTCTGGGACATTAATGCTCTACTCAGTAGTGAGTTTATTCTTTTGTGGCACATACTCTTCTATTTTTTTAGGCATTATCATACTTAAATGTCCATGTGACAGTGCCAGCAAAAGATAAGTGGAAAAGCATTAATAATGATTAGAATTGAACTACTAAATTCTCACAGTGCTTTCTCCAACCATATAGTCTGCATCCTTAAAGTTGTTCACTCATGCCTTGCTTAGAGCTCCTTTTTTTTGGGGGGATAGCTTAAGTTGCTACTGTGCTGTTTCTTTTGCTTCATTTAGTGATTGTGGGACAGTAATATTGACAGACCTATTTTTTCATCCTGCTGTAGCAACTTTTTTTAATAAACCAAACATACCTTCTTGGCAAATTTGATGTTCAGTTCTCGACTCTCACTAGAGATTCAAATGCCTTGAACTTTTAAACCTGAATTTCGGCATTTCAAATTGCCTAGTAAAGATTGTCTTTTTTATCAAAAATTTCTTTGGTAGGATGACTAACTCTAGCAACATCACCAGTTACAGCTTCTCCTTTCTGTATCCCTACCATCAGCTGCTGTTACAGTTAGTTTGATCACTGGGTGAACTATTTGTCCAGTTCAATACGGTTGTTCTTTAGATTTTTCACTTAACCTGAAAACAAGAAGTGCCTTTGTAGGTTGCTTGCAGATGTTGCTCATTCCTTTCTTTTTGTTAGTTGTTTTCTCCTTTTCTAGAAAGAAACAATGTTTATTTGTGCTTGCAAACTTGTTGATTCTGATGTTATTTTCACCACGGAATCTATCAATTGCTGTTCTTGTTTATGGTCACCCTGGTTTTATAGGTGAATGCAAATGCGTTGAGCTAAATTATTCGTATTCTGAAATTGTGCTCTGGGTGATTGAAGCATTGCAATCCTGCAATCCACCAGTGTTCATATGCTTTTAGTTTGAGCACATTTACTTTCTAGCCTTTCATTGGAAAGCTACAAATGTAATTCTTCTTGGCTATTTTCGCTGATTGACTAATGTTAATTATGACCAGTACAGTGGGAAATCTGTTTATATCTGGTATGGTTGGACTTCTTCTGTTAAATGTGCTATTATTCTTTTGGCTCCTCAATTCTGCAGTTCATCCCATAAGAGCAGAGCTAGGTAGACCTTCTCAAATGAGCTTGGCGGTTCGGATTTCTCTGGTACTATGTATCGCCATTTACTTTGCAGTTGGCTTCTTTGGGTATATACTATTTGGCGACTCAATTATGGCCGACATGCTTGTCAACTTTGATACTGTTTCAGATTCTGTCATTGGTAAATTACTCAATGACGTTATTCGGTTGAGTTATGCGATTCATCTCATGCTGGTTTTTCCTGTGATGAACTTTTCCTTAAGAGCTAATGTGGATGAACTATTCTTTTCAAAGAGACCTTTGTTGGCAACAGGTTCTATCAGATTTTTATCTCTTACTCTCATTCTACTTGCATTTACATATTTGGCTGCTGTGGCCATCCCAAATATATGGTACTTCTTCCAGTTTATGGGAACAACCACTGTCATGTGCCTCATGTTCATTTTCCCAAGCTCGCTTATTCTTAGGTAAGAGATTGTTGTCTCTCTGTTTAATCTAAACATGATGTGCTTCTTACCTTATCCTCCTTTTGCAAATTTCCTGCAGAGATGTTCATTGCATATCCACATGCCGTGATAGGATTCTGGCTATACTGGTGATTGTTCTTGCAGTAGGGACTAGTTTAATTGCCATTTCCTCTAATATACACAACTACATTGGAAAGAAATGACAAGTGAGATAGCAGAATTGATCCTGTATGGTATGGAGGAATGCTCGAATGCTGCTTGTACAATTTCTTTGGACTGTTTTACCAACATTCATGATGAGAATGTGGAGGTAATTATATCCTCGGACAATAACTCCTGCATACTGCTGTTACATCTTTCCACTTTGTCTTTTCCAGAGGCAGGGAAAATGGGTAAAGGGACTAGAGGTTGCAGTTGATTCAATACAGCTGTTTGGACAAGTGAATCCAAACATGTCACCAGAGTGGTTAATACACTGTTAACCGTGAGATGTTTCTGGCATTGACTTGAGAATCTCTGTCACTCACAAGATGTTTCTTTTATTTACTTGTTACTCACTGTGAACTGAGCAACAAGTGTGTCCATAGAGTATTAAAAAAAAAAAATGCAGTCCTGTGTCAGCTTTCCTGGAAAATGTTATGACAGATAGTGAAGGAGAATTTTAATACAGAAATGAAACACTTGGAAAGCCCTGCTAGCTGCATTTGCTCTTAGGCTGGATTTCCTGCATATTTTGTTTTGGTGCCTTAAGCTCGCATCTTTTTTCCATTTTGTGAAATCAAACTATTATGGCCTTTAGTGAGGTATAGTTTGTAGGAAGTGCAATGCTTGACTAGCTCAATGTTGATTCCTTAATGTGCATCCTACGCAACAAGAGAAAATCAAGTTAATGCATGTTTGCTAGGCGTCCTCCTTCAACACCTGCAAGTGCTTCCTCTCTTTACTCCAGGATTTTTAGCTTCTGTCATCTCTTCTGCGGTCAGACTGGTGGTATTTCTTGTAGGACTTCAAAGTTTCTCCCTATTTTTTTTCCTGCCACTTAGAGAGTGACGAAACCATGAAAGCCATCCATGAGAAATGGTTGCGTCTCATATGCAACTGTCCTCTGCAATTGAAGATGCCGGGTATCACGTGCTAGGTGATAATCTAAATTACTGGAGCTTGTGTATTTGCACTTGGTATAATGGTCATTGTGAGGCCATGGCTTTTTTTTTTCTTTTTGGAAATATTCTCGCCAATGGATGGGGCACAAGTCCGTGTTTCCAATTATACATGATGAGCTTGTATTAACCTTGGGGGGGGGGGCTGAAATGTTAGCTTTTATATATTGATTACCAAAACTGTACACTGCATGGACCAGGGTCCAGATTTACATCGTGTGCATATGAGCAGAAAGAGTGTGATTGACCCACTTTTCATCTTGATATAGGCCTAAAGCATAGTTACTAATTTTAATACAATCTATATTTTCATTTGTGATGTGGAAGGAGGAGCACTTAAGAGAACAATGAACTCAGGGAATGAATATCGTCCAACAGTGTTGCATTTCTGGATTCATTGCATGTTCTCTGCTGGATATCCCTCACTAACCTCTTGTTACTGAGTCCCAACTTGATCTTTTTCCAGTTCCTTTCTGATGCTTTCATCATAGCTGGCCTGACTGCCTCTGCTTCATCTTGCAAGTTACTTGATGATGATCTTTCTATTAATGCCCATGCAGCCAGGATCTGCTGGTTGGTGTTGGCTGCAGTGATCCCAATTCCAAACTTACATGATTCCTTGGAATTGTTTGTCATCACTTTAATTTCCATCAGCTTTTCATCCTTCTGCTCTCTTTCATTGACTATTTGTAGCAAGACTGTTCTTGGTGGGGCTTCTTCCAGTTGAATTTTGATGAGCAGCTTCAAATTCTATCCATTCTAGCTGTGCTTTTTGGCTTGTTTTGAACGGATCTTGAGTTTTATCCTCAAAACTCCCTCCCATTTGCCGGAGGATATTCATGGTGAGTGTGGTTTGTTCGTCCCTCCTCCTGCTTAGTTGAGCTTCTGTAACTCCATTCCACCATTGCCGGCTAGCTATTGTAATCCTTCCCAACTGATATGAGAAACTCTTTCCGTACTCCTTGAGCTCTCTAGCATTGCAGCAATGTATGCTTCAGAGTTTCGACCATTTCTCCACATCCTTTACATATAGGCTCACCTTGCATGAATCAATTCCCTTTTAGTGCTAGAGCATTGTTTAGAGCTTTCCAAATAAAAGTCTTTAAATCAATTCCCTTACTGGTAGAGCATTGTTTAGAGCTTTCCAAATAAGAGTCTTTAGTTATGGCTTGGCTTTCTGTTTCCACTAAGACTTTCCAGATTTCTTGAGCCTGTACTAACATGAAATAAGTTTTTCAGCATTTATACAATTCTTGTCGTTTCCAATGTTAAATTATCTATATAAAAGTGGCTCAAATTGTGGTGCACAAAAGCTTTGACAAGTCTGATGCAATTGCTATTACTACCTATTCATGCTTGGTTTTGTGGGGCATCTAATTTTGGCTTCTGAAATTTCTGTGGCTTAGTTCTTTGTTTCTGTTTCGTATTGCGTCTTGGTTTGTATGTAATGTATGGATAGCTGATTCATAGTTAAGACATTTATTGAGTGAATCTGTTTGGACAAAATTTAGTTTAGTATGGTAGGGATTATCAAAAAACTCTTGCTTCAAATGTTAAAATAATGCAGGCGATGTATGAAATACTACAGGCGTTTAGCATTATTTTATGCTAAAATGTGTACGGGAGTTAGTGATGAGTAGGGTAGATAAGTGGACTAATGTCTTCTCAAAATTTGTCCGAACTCAAACAAAAAGAACAAGGAGAAAGAAATCGTCCAGTAATTGCCTTTTGGTTATATCTTGTGGGATAAACCTTAAGTGTTATTTTAACAACTCTTGATAAAAAAAAAAAAGAAATCGTTCGTTGTTTCCTCAGGGTCATGGGTGGTTGATCTTAGACGAAATAATGCGGTTAATCCGTGAAATGACTGAAGACAGACGTCCCCAGATTCAATTCCAGGGTTTTCAGCATCAAATTCCCCGCTATTTGGAACCTGAATAATAGGCAGTGGTCCTCACATGTGGCTTGGGATCTTAAGAGTTTGAATCATGATCAACATTAATCTATTCTCTCATTACTGTGATTGGAATTCGGTTAAAAAAAAATTACGTTTTTTTGTCAACACATTTTTTAACTATCTTTTTACTTCATATATATTGAATTATTACAGTTTATTTTTTTTTACAAAAATTCTAGAAAAGCGCAATCTGAACCTGCTCTATACAGATAGTAAATACCATTTGTTCATAACATGAGCTCCAATCTGAATTCCGTCAAACCAAAAAGAAGAAAAAGAAAAATTTTAGGAAAAATTGCCAATTTCGTCCCTAACCTTTTTATCTAAAGCCGATTTCGTCCCAATCTTTTATTTTAGGCCAATGTAATCCTTCAACTAAAATATTGGGGCCAATTAAGGATTTCCACGGGTGCGCCACCACCCACAAGCCAATTGACTTCTAATCTTGCAACCGTATAGGGTTTTATTTGGAAGTTCAAGTTCGAGCAGGGATTAAATCCTCTTCAATCGAGTCAAAATGCTTGACCGAACAAATTATTCAAGATTCCCAACTTCTAAAACTAGGGTTCTTCTAGTGACAAAATGCAAGTGTGAAGTGTGAAAAATCAAAGGTCTATCATGGTGGATAAGGAAGCGGAAGGGATTGAAGCTTCAAGGATGGAGAAATCAGGTGGAGGAATGCAAGACAACGGCAAGTGGGAAGAAGGAAAAATAAGCAAATCTAGTAAGTTCGTATTCTTAATTGGTGATCCTGGTGTTGTTTAGTTAGTATAATGATGCATGGATTTGATTTGTCTCACGTGTATTATTTCATTATAATGCTATTATGAAGTCAAATCTAGTGGGGTTGGGACTGATTTGTTTTTTGAGAAAAAGGGTTCTTGTGGTCCCTAATGCATATATTAAATTTGTCTTGTTGCTTTCATGCGTATGAAAAGGCAGACAATAAAAATATATGACCGTGTGTCTATATAGTAATACCCTATTGATTTTCATTATGTTAAACAACAAATTAGGTGAACTCTTGGATATATTTAATCTTCATATACACTACGGTGGGGCATATATTGAAGAGCCACAGCAATATATGGGGGGTTCAGTGGAGACTTTCGAGGGTGTAATTGCTATGAGAATGAATATGTCAGTTGTGAAGGACTATTGCAGTTTTGTTGGCTGCCATACAGATGCTAAGTGCATGTATAGGATCCCCAATGAAGACGGCAAGTTTACACTCTGAGAAATAACTACTGAGGATGATGTTGTGCAGATGGCTGCATTAGGTAAACAAACTAGTATAGTTGAGCTTTATGTGGTCCATGATTTTCATATAAGATTCATGAATGGTAAACATGGCTGCTCAAATCTTAGGCAAGAAGTTGAGATTGTGGATGAAAAGATGTTACATGTAGACATCTCGTTTGAGGATTTCTATGAGGAGGAAAACTTGGAAGTTCATGTGATTAAAGAAGCTGGAGCGAGAAAAAAAGAAAAAAGTAAAGGGAGAGCTAATGCAAGTGAAGAAGATGATAAGATTGAGGGTGACAGTGATACCAAATCAGAAACAAGTGAAGATGACAGTTTTGTGGATAGTGATTATGATTTTAGCAAAAATGAGGATGACGTGATATATCAGAAATCTACCGCTACTGCTGACAAAGAAATAGATTAAATTGGCAATCTAGCAATTGAAATTGGCAGGAAATGTGAAGCAACAACTGCACAAGAGCAAAAGCATTCCACACAAGGAGATAGGCACACACATGTACAAGCTAAGAAGTCTATGGAAACAGACTTCAATGTTTATGACGGTGACCAGATTCCTGTCTATGAGGAGTCAAATTCTATCAATACAGAAGAATTAAATAGCTATTATGGTTCCTCAGATGAAGATTCTGGTAGAAGCAGACCAATATACGTAAGGTTTAGGCCAGAGGTTGATATGGATGACCCAAAGTTCTTTCCTGGATTGTTGTTTGATACCAAACTACTGTTTAAGAATGCTATTGATTATTTGGTGTGAAGTGGGGCAAGGAGCAAAGTTGGGCTAAGAATGATGCACGAAGAATGAGGACAAAATGTAAAAATGATAAATGCTCGTGGTTCATTTATGCTTCCAAAGAGCCACATAGTGTAGCTTTTGTGATAAGAAAAATGGGACCAG
The DNA here is from genome assembly GCA_013103745.1 of Gardenia jasminoides. NCBI lineage: Eukaryota > Viridiplantae > Streptophyta > Magnoliopsida > Gentianales > Rubiaceae > Gardenia > Gardenia jasminoides. The sequence goes on from CM023103.1 coordinate 106,180,716, forward strand.
CTCATCAATGCGGTAGGACCTTTTACCACAAGCATGCCATCTCAGGCTTCTTAAGCAAACATTATATGGAATTTTTGAGACTGAACAAAAAGATAATAGTGTCAGAATTTAAAGATAAAGTGCACAGAGAGCTGAATGTGAATATCACTAAGGATCAGGCCCAGAAGACTTTTCAAAAAGCCAAGTTATTAATCAATAGGAGCTACAAGAAACAATATACTAGATTATGGGACTACTGTGAGGAGTTAATGCGAGCAAATCCAGGCTCTACAATCCGTATGGGAACTGAGGCTGATGAGTTTAATGGAAAGGAAAGATTTAAAAGGTTGTATGTGTGTTTTGCAGCTTTGAAAAGAGACTTCAAGGCAGGCTGCAGACCTGTCCTTGGCATTGATGGTTGTCACCTAAGAGGTTCACACCCCAAAGTTCTTCTGACTGCAGTAGGAATAGATCTAAATGATTGCATTTATCTAGTGGCATATGTAGTGGTAGAGGCTGAGAATAAGAACTCCTGGAAATGGTTCATTGAGTTCTTGAAATGGGATCTTGACATTTATGACCAGAAAAAATGGACATTGATTAGTGACCGACAAAAGTTAATGTTTTTGACTTCATTTGAATATGATTTATTCAACTTAGTCATTACTTGATATATAAAAAAGTAATCTGTTTATTATTGATGTTGGATAGTGTTTGGGAATTGCAATTCAGGACATTCTTCCAAATCTGAAACACAGACATTGTGTTCGGCATTTGCATAACAATTTCAAGAAACTGCATCCTGGAGAAACACTAAAAGGCATGTTTTGGGGATGTGCAAGGGCCTCATATATGCCCAAGTTTGAAGCTGAAATGGAGGCACTACGGGTGCATGATGAAAAAGCTTACAAGTGGTTGATTGATAATACCTCACCGTATCATTGGTCAAGGTCACATTTCAGGTGCACACCTAAATGTGATATTTTACTTAATAACCTTTGTGAAAACTTTAATTCTGTTATATTAGATGCACGAGAGAAGCTTATTTTTGGTATGCTCGAGAATATAAGAATATATCTAATGGAAAGATTGAAAACTAAGAGAGAATGGATGAGGAAAAAGAGTGATCTCATTTGTCCAAAAATTGTTAAGAAATTAGAAAAGACAAAAGATGATGCTCTAGCAAATATTGCAAGGTTTTCACATGACACAAGTTTTGAGATAACACATATGTATGGGGAACCTTTGCTGTTGATTTAGAAGAAGACATGCACTTGTAGAAGGTGGGAGCTCAAGGGCATCCCCTGCTCTCATGTTGTTGCTTGTGTTGCTGTGACTGGAGAGGACCCCGAGAAGACTGTGCACCCATGTTATTCAAAAGAAGCATACATGATGGCTTATGAGCTAGCAATTGGTCCAATTTGTGGACCTAATGGCTGGAAAAAATCAAATATAGATCCCATGTGCCCCTAAAAAGCTGACGTTACCTGGTAGACCAAAAAAAGCTAGGACAAAAGAACCAGACGAGCCACGAGTGGATGCCAAAGGTTGTACTGCCTTGTCTAGAAAGGGGATAATGAGGATGACTTGCTCTAAATGCAAGCAACAGGGGCATATTATAAGAAGATGCCCTCTTGATCTTCTTGCTGATGAGTTGCCTGCTACAAGCAAAGGAAGGATCCCACTATTTAATAGAAACAAATGCAGCAAATGCAGTGGGATTGGCCACAATGTTAGAACCTGCCCATCAAATGCCACAAGAACAAATAATGCAATCCCCGTAGATGTTACAGCAGCTTTTATAAATGGTGTAGCCAAAACTCATTCATTTAACACTTTGTGATTATTGATTACCTCTAACACTACTAACAATCTGTTTATATTTTTTTCAGCTCCTACCATGACTGGGGAGGATGATGTAATTAATTTTATGTCGCAAAACAGTGTTGTCACTGAAGATGTTGAGGTGCAGGCCACTAATCTTTGGCAAAACTCTAAGAAACATAAGATGACTGTTTGCTGTCAATTTTGTCATGTTTCAAGTCAGAGCAAAAGAGATTGCTCCTGTTTGCAAGCACAGCAGTGGAGAAGAAGTATGGAAATGTTACGTCCCTCTGGTCCTGCTTGTTCTACTATGCCAAAACTCAAGAGGAAAAAACAAAAGGTGCGGATAGATTTGTAGTTAACATATAACTACATCACTGTGTTGAAAACTAAGGTGCATGATAGTAATACTTGTGCATTTGGTCTTTTACAGGCTCATAGGTTGTTGGCTGAGCCGGATGATGTATCCCATATTTAATTGAAATACCTACTGTGATGCTCAACATGTTTGATGGCCAACTTCATTGCTGTCGGAGCTGAAGTTGATGGTTGAGACTGGGTTTTTTGTGGTCATTAACAATCGACATGTTTCTTTTGTAACTGAATTTTTTTGTAACCACTTGCTGGACCTAAAGGCTGGATTTTTTGTTGCCATTTGATAGTTGTGGCTGGAGTTTTTATTAGCATTTACTAGTTGAGGCTGGAGTTTTTGTTAGTAGCTATGTTATCATTTCTTTTGTGGAAGATATTATCGGGTTGTTATATCAGATGCACCATTAATTTAACAATTGCTTTGACCTCTTTTTTTTTTTTTTCAATATTGAACTCTAAGAATTGCTTAATTTGACTTGTTTATTATGTTGCTACAAAATTTGAACTGCATAAAAGAAATTGATGATAAAATGGAGGCCACCATACATAGATTCCAGGCTCAACGCTATTTCTGGCCTTCGGAGGTAGTAACGCAGGCAATTAGTTAGCACATGAGACAAGGAATTGTTCAATGCTTTCCCTTTGTAACTGACATGAAACTTGTCCTTTGCTATTAAAACTTCTGTATCAATTTCTTTGCTTTGACCTCTTTAATTTGTCTTTCAATACTTGAATTCACAATGTACAAATTTCCAGCTTTCATCTCTTTCCACAAAGACCCGTCCAAGTTTAATTGGACAATTTTAACCATTTCTAACCTAAAATTTAACTTGGAAAGGACTAAAAAATTATGACACTTCCAACACTTATCATCTTCCATATGCCAATTTGCAGTTTACATGGGATATAATATATTACTTTCACCACAAAAGTCCAGAAATATCAACCTCACAAGTCCAAAGTTATACATTTTTTCCCATTTTCAAATATAATCAACTCCATACAAGAGCTATCCATTCATCCAATGGACTATTATAGGGAAAATATTATATCATAGGCCATCAAAATGCAATGATGCACATCTGTCCTGAATTTAGTGCAGCATTTTCAATTCCAATACACTTGCTTCTGCCTTCCTTTGCCCGCAACTATAGCAACAATTAAAATGCAGCAACACACGCAAGCAATGCATAGAATTTTCACTCTTGACTTCAATTTGTTGACCTCAAGTTTCAATCTTGAGTTCTCTCCCTCAACCCTTCCAACTTGCCTCAATAATGAGGCCATTATACTCTTCATCTATTCGGGAATAGGTGGATCATACCACAAAAAAAATTACAAGCACCCCGTTTCTGCAAACACTACTACATTAGAGTTAGAAATTGATACTTGCTTGCATTCCAAAAATCAAAATAATTACAAAAAGAAATATTTACCCCATAATTTCTGCAACCATGAAATCGTCTAGAGGGATTTGACTCTGTCCATGACGTCACAATTCGACATTCTTCAAGGAAATAACAACGCATGATTTGTTCTACATTGGAATATTCATCTTTCCTTCGGTAAATCTGCGCTTTTGATTCTGATTGATCTGATGTGAAATTGCTTGAAACAACCTCACCACCTACGCTTGATGTTGCTTTGTTCGTCCTTGAATGTATTTAGTTGCACTTATTTGTTGAGCAGTTTATGGAATTTGGATGTTGGCAAAACGGAGAAGAACCCTAGCTTTAGAAGTTGGGAATCTTGAATAATTTGTTCGGTCAAGCATTTTGACTCGATTGAAGGGGATTTAATCCCTGCCCGAACTTTCCAAATATACCCCTGTACGGTTGCAAGATTAGAAGTCAATTGGCTTCTGGGTGGTGGCGCAGCCGTGGAAATCCTTAATTGGCTCCAATATTTTAGTTGAAGAATTACATTGGCCTAAAATAAAAGGTTGGGACGAAATTGACTTTATATAAAAAGGTTAGGGACGAAATTTGCAATTTTTCCAAAATTTTACTACAAGTAATATATGCCGTCATCCTTTACTACGAGCAAAAAAATGTTTTCCGCATGAATAACCCATTCAAGGAAACGCACAACTAAAATATGTGCCACCGCCACACATTTGGCAAACCCGGAACGCTTATCTCAGTTGAAAAGGCTATAAAAAATAGAACAGCAAGAGCAGCCAACTTCTCCTTCGAGGGGTTCAGTTCAGTGTATTCAAAGTCACAGTTCAAGGGGCTGCGGTTTTCCATTCTTGAAAGAAAGTTGAAAATGATTTTCACATGACGCTGAACTGTTTGGGCCCGCATCCGCGACGGAGACACTATCGTCTGTCTGGTGGTGATTGTGATCTTGCATTATTGGCTTTATAGCCTACAGGACAAGCATAGCAATAACTCCGCTTGAAGCATCGGCCAGCCAACAACCCATGGCTTGGCTTGGCTGTGGCTAATTATCAAGAAACTGAAATGAAACAGTACAGTGATTTGTGTTGTTATTTGCCAAAAAAGTTATTTACTTTCACTATAAACACATCTTTTAACATCCATTTTTATCCTTCTAATCACCTTTTTATTTCATATGCATCACATCACATCACAAAAAATGTTACCGTAATTCTTCCAAATAATATCTGTAATAATCTCCTGTCCAAATATTTTATGAAGCCGTACATGTGCTTTAACCATTAGCAGTAATTAGTGGTGTTCATATTTTAGAAAAAAATTGAAAAACTGACTTATTTAATTTAGATTGGATTTCAGATTTTGGTAAAATAAAATTCGAAAAAGCTGAAATATAATGTTTAGTAAAATGATTAGAAAATGGATATTAAAAATACATTATTGAATTACCGAAAATATACAGATACATACGCGCGCGCGCACACATATGTATGTATATATACATATTAGTTGTATACTTCTGTTACGTATACGAGTAAATTCTAATCCAATTACTAAAAACTAATTAGTAATTTCTAAGTAGTTAAGTTAACTATAATTATATTTAGAAGTCAAGTTTTTTATAGAAGTTAACATGTTAGAGTTTAACTTGACAATTAAATTTGAAAATCTTTATTTATTTCAATGTTATTTAAGAATTGAGATTATGATTTAGAATTAGGAATATGATTTTTTTTTTTTACATATCATATTTGTTTGAGTTAAGTTAATTGAACTTTGTTGGGAAAATACATGATATATTATTATTTTTTATACCAATTTTTTAGAAAAAATTAAAATATTTTAATTTACTATTGACATTTCAAATTTCAAATATTATCCATTTATGGCTCTCCAATCAAATTTACCTATTTAACATTTGGATAGTAATCGAGTATTGGTTTTTAAAAAATCAATTATTGAATTATTAAATTTTTTTTACTACTGAATTCCCGATTATGGGCCGATCAACACTCTTGCCAATTGCTGGTTGCCCTGTTGGGACCCCGCAGCCATCAAGACTTTTTGAATGACAGGTAGGTAAATCCATACCAATAATCATCAAGACCAGAGGATTCAGGATTCGGACTACCTCATTTCACCCACAATTACGGCCACATACATTTTATCATATTTTTTATAAAGCTCTCTACTTCCACGTCCACGTACACTTCGTAGCCGATTATACTATTCCCCAGCCAGCCAGCCAGAACTAGAAGCACTCACATCCCAGCCAATACTAGACTCTTTACCGCTAAATTCCCTCTTTACCCTTGATTTCATTACCTCTTGGGGAAATGGTGATGGTGATATACAACTTCAATTTTCCTTCTTCCCATTTGGTCCAATATAAGACAATTCGAATTTCATGTCCAGAGAAAATAATTTCTGCAATATAAAGAAATTTGGCTTCTGCTGCTCTCGGAAGGTCATGTTGGTCAATGCACGAACTAGTTCAATGATACGCTTTCCATAAATAGTGAAACATTCATGAAGTAGAAGGCAAGAGCAGCAGGAACAAACATCAGGCTTAAATATACAGCATATCCAGAGCTCAAGTCTCGACCAACTTCTATCGGGGGATGGCTCCGGCGGTAAAGGATGACACCGGAGCACGCGTCCCTCTGTTGCCCGACCTCGACTCGCCACCGGAGAAAGAACCCTCGATCCCGGGAGCCGTGTTCAATGTCTCCACGAGTATTATTGGTGCTGGGATTATGTCCATCCCCGCGACCCTTAAAGTCTTAGGTGTTGTACCAGCTTTTGTGATGATAGCGGTGGTCGGGGTAATAGTGGATATATCAGTCGAGTTCTTGTTAAGGTTTACGTACAACGGCGAGTCTAGGACATATGCCGGATTAATGTATGAATCTTTTGGTCGGGCTGGTTCCGTGGCAGTCCAAATTTGCGTCATAATCACCAATCTTGGTTGCTTGATCATTTATCTAATTATCATCGGTGAGCGACGCCTTGATCTTTGATTTCAAGTTTGCTATTTACTCCAAGTTTATCTATTATATTAAGCTCAGCATCATTTTTTTTTCCTTCTCATGTCCAAGTTCAGATTGCATACTTGTAATATGAACTGATGATGATAACTGAGAAAAATGACTGTGGTGCTGTCTGTCCATGATTTATCTGGATCACTTACATGCTATGAAAACTGAGGAAAAGCAAAGTATGCAATGAATCTGAGACTGGTTAGCCATGTGCCTATGGTACCATAGCCCCTAAACCATTCCGGATTCATGAGAATTCACCTTTGACTTTAAGCTTTAAGATTGACATGTTCTGGCGACTTTCTAATCACGAAGTTCTGCGACTTTGATTTTGTTTTTATTCTTTGTTTTTTAACTTTGAATTCCTGAGAGCTGATGTAAATTGAATTGACAAGTGTCTAGCTACTTGTGTTATGCCCCTACTAGTCATGACATGTATACTCAGAAGTTCAATGCACATGTTTCGTTAACTGTGCTTTGTGGTACAGTATTGAATCTTATGCTTAAAGCAGGAAATTTTTGCTGTTGGGATTCACCATTTTACTTCCCGCGCCTAATCCAACGAAAGTTGTTAGGGGGTTCTCAAATTTTGATCGAGCTGAAATTTTAGCTTGGGAAAAGATGAAATGAGACAAATTTTCTTTTTCTATTGATAAGTGAGAAAATGAACAATTAAGTGTTCATTTACACCATTAGACAATGTTTATCAGGAGACGTTCCTCTCTGGAAAAGGGGCAGAGCACTTGGGTGTTCTACAAGAATGGTTCGGTGCTCAATGGTGGAATACGCGTGCAGTTGCAATCCTCTTCATAGTTGTGTTTGTTATGCTACCATTAGTCTTGTACCGCAGAGTAGGTGAGTGAAAGCCACCAGATTTTCTGAGCTGTTTCTCTGCTTCTTAACATGTTCATGTAAAGTCTAACACTATGACAATGATGTTATTTGAAGTACAAGACATGATTACATATTGCTAATAAATTAGTGTCTGTTCACGTGGCTTTTGATTGCAGAATCTTTATGGCTTAGTTCTGCAGTCTCAGTATTTCTAGCAGTTGTATTTGTTGGAATATGCTCAGTGATGGCAATATATGCACTTGCACGTGGAGAAACTAGGAGTATAAGGATAGTACCAGAGCTTGAAAATGCAGCTTCCTTCTTCAACCTTTTCACAGCTTTTCCTGTTATTGTCACAGCCTTTACATTTCACTTCAATGGTAAGAACAAACATGCTTCAAGTGCTTAAGGCATTTCAAAAAGGCTTAACAATTTGCTGTCCACTCTTGTCTAATACTTGAACAAATTGTATTGGTGAATTGGTTGGCAGTTCATCCTATTGGGGTTGAGCTTGGTAAACCTGCTGCTATGATCTCAGCTGTTAGAATATCATTAGTACTCTGCGGTGCTATCTACTTCACCATTGGCATCTTCGGTTACCTTCTTTTTGGGGATTCAGTCATGGATGACATACTGGTGAATTTTGATCAAGGTTCTGGTTCAACAATTAGCTCATTACTCAATGACATAGTTAGACTAAGCTATGCACTCCATTTGATGCTGGTGTTTCCCCTTCTCAACTTCTCTTTGAGGGCCAACATCGATGAACTTCTGTTCCCTAAGAGGGCTCTTTTGGCTACAGATACCAAGAGATTTGTCATCCTTACTTTATTTTTATTAGCCTTCTCCTACGTAGCAGCAATAGCCATCCCTAGTATATGGTACTTTTTCAGTTCATGGGATCAACTTCTGCAGTCTGCCTTGCCTTCATCTTCCCAGGCATAATTGCTTTAAGGTATTCCCGAGCCCACCCTACACACATAACAAGGGGATAAAAAAGAACCTTTAACTGGAATTGCCCTTGTTTTCTTGATTTCTTATTTAACTGTTAAATTCAACCTTTTGTTTTGTTTTTTTGCCTTTGGCAGAGATATCCACGGCATTTCAACAAGAAGGGACAGAATAATAGCAGCAGTAATGGTCATTCTAGCTGTTGTGACAAGCACCATAGCTATTTCTACGAATATATACAAGTTGTTTGGAAACAAATCATAGGTCTTTCTCTTTTTCAGTTTTGTTGTGGTTGAATTGTATGTTTTTCAGTATAATATCAAATGTATGTTGTCTCTATCTGTAGAGTAATATGGTTACTATCAGGTGGATATTTGTTCAAGAGCTTGCAAGCTGAGCATAGAGAACGTGACTCAGTAACACTTAGCTGAATTCTTTGATTAGTTATGACTAGCACAGCACATTTTTTGAACCTGAGATTTGCACTCGTGCAATATTTTAATCCTTCAATTGATCGATAAAAATATAGGGGATGCCTCCAGTCTTCAGATCTTCAGGACTCTAGTTACTACCATAAGGTTGTCCAAAAGCTAGGACACTCTTTTGAACAAACCATCTAAGCTTTTACGAGAGGTTCTACCAAGATTCTAAAGGCACAATCACCTTTAAATCGGCTTGAATGATAAGCCTGCAACTACGAAGCTTAAACAATCGAACAGTTAAAAAGATAATTGTAATATTCGACAAGGCTTAGCGGTTTGTCAATGACCTTTCCTTCTGATAGGAAGCCGCCAATGTCCTGTCTCAGCCAAAAGACCGAAACTACGTAGCAAGATAACGAATTAAACCCTGTAGTTGCCATCTCTTGTGCTTCGATAGAAATCCATACAAGCAAGCCAATTGAAGCTGACAGCCAACAAGTTAGATGGCAGTATTTTTGATCTTCAAAGCTGGCTTACCTAATCCAACTGGTTCTATATTTCAGTCTGAGCTTCTTCAACAAACCTTGCATCCTAACGGCTAAACTCCAGCTGGAGGGGGGTTATATTGATTTCACGAAATTGCATATAACGAAGAATAGGCATCTTGAAATGATATGTAAGATTAAGTTAAAGGCAGACCAAACAGGGAATGACTTGTAATAGATGTTGCTCAAGTGAGGAGGCTCTGCAATCTGCATTTTACCACTCATGATTTAGTGAGAATGGGAGACAGAACGAGAGAGACATCTGAAAGCATCCCATACGGAATCAAGATAATTGAGCATCACCAGGGGTACCATCCCACTGCTACATTGTTAAAACAGCAAGGAAGACGTTGAAGCTGAGGAAACTGGAGAAGCAGCGCCTTTATCAATGAGAAGGCGTGATACATCCTCATACCCCATCATTCTTGAAACGTAAAGAGGGGTTGCACCTCTCTTGCTCTTCGCATTAACATTGGCTCCTCGATTGATCAGCACCTCAACTGTCTCCAAGCATCCACCTTCAACAGCCAAATGCAATGGGGTGTGGCCTTCAGCATCCCGGCATTCCAAGTCGGCCCCAAATTCGACAAGCGTCATTACTGCATCTTTGTGCCCTTTGATGGCAGCCACATGTATTGCTGTCAAACCATACTGATCGCACAAGTTCATGGATGCACCTGTGTCTAGCAGTGACTCAAGCAGCTTCAATTCTCCACGTCTCGCAGCATGAAGCACTGCTTCCCCTCGCTCAAGTATTCTGACTACCTCATGCTGCATTTTTAGCAAATTCATATGAGTTGGACCTAGGACTTTTCAATTTTAGTAACAAGAAAGAACAAAAAGGGGGGAAAAAAAAAAAAACAAAACTAGTAGTCCTTGGACCTAGGACCTAAGATACTGTTCTATATTGCTGTGTCCTTTGAGAAGCAAAGTGTAGTAGTAAACAGTAGACAATTCAGTGCTTACGTGTCCTTTATCTCGTGCAACATCAATAGCTGAACGGCCCAGATCTTTTTCTGCTATATTTGGGTTGGCTTGCATCTCAATCAACATGTCTACCATCTGACGATCCCCATTTGCCGCGGCCCTAAACAGAGCCGTCCGACCGTCTTTGCTTCTCGCGTCCACGTGCACACCCGCACCTAATAACAGCTTAGCACAGCCCAGGTGCCCTCTGCTCGCCGCCAAATGCAACGGTGTCCTTCCCTCCTTATCTCTACCATCCGATGAACCGAGGTCCGCCATTCTTACAATCCTCTCAACCTGGTCCGTCCGACCAAACGCCGCAGCCACGTGTAACTCCGTCCACCCCTTCGACGCCAATCTCACGTCATCCAATCCCGCACGCGCGCCAACCTTCATCCCGGCTTCCACAAGCAGACTAACCATTTCATCCGAGTTTTTCCTGGCCTGAGTGGCAGCTCGATACAGGGACTCAGCATCCTGAGGTGAGAGATCAGCGACCACAGATCTTTGGCGCTTGATAATGCTCCTGACGGCCTCGATATCTCCGGCGCCGGCGGCATGGTGGAGAAGCAGCGGGCCCACAAAAGCAACCTTGAGTTTGAGGTCGCGAGTGGGGCGGTGGGGGACGGAGTTGAACCAGGAGGTGAGGAAGTCGGGGTGAGTTGAATCGGGAGCGAGGTCGGGTGCAAGGGCGGTCTTGATGAGGAAGCGGTCGGAATGAGAACGGGGGAAGGTGGGAGGGAGGTGGGATTGGGGCCTGAGGATGATTTGGAAGGTAGCGGCGGATAAGGGAGGGAGGAGTCCAGCGGGTGGGTTGACGAGGAACTTGTGGGGAGAGGAGGTCTGGACCTTGAAGGCCACGGGGGCGGTGGGAGTGAGTGAGGTGAGAGTGAGATTGACTCGGCATTTGCAGCCCAGAGCAAAATCTATGCGAATCTCTTGTTCCGATGCCTCAACTAATTTCTCCATGATTCCTCAGCCCCTCCGGTCCACCTCACTCAGTTAATAGACAAATAAAATAATGCTTGAAGAATTGTTTGTACAATTTCTTTGTTCATAATCTGAATCCTTGACCTTGAATATTATTATTAGTATTATGCTACCAGCACATGATGCTTGAGGGTGAAGTCTTTGGACTTAAATCCAATGGGAGCAAAAAACTGAAACAGGGAGGATAAGAGTGAAGTGGTCACTTGTGCATTTAATTAAACAATTAATAAGAGGGGACACGTGTGAGGCAGGAGGCTGGTAGTACGAAATCCTGCTTGTTTCCAAGAGTAACTCTATCCCTGGGAGCATTCCTTCCACGGCCGCATCGGCGCTCAAATTCTGCACTCCAGAACTTTCGCCTGGACGAAAAATGTTTGTGTGCAGAAAATAATTGAAGAAGATGATACTGGGTAACAACTAACACGTGTAAAGGTGATTCGATATACTCAAATCAAATACTAAATCTCCTGAGATCACATGGATGCAATGCCAGTTGCGATGCTGCATATTGCACCTCTCTGTGTTGATGCCTTTGGCGCGAAATTCCGTTAATTTCATTTTGCATGGCGTCGCATTGCACATGATCTCTGTCCCTCTCTCTCTCTCACACACACACACACGCAGATTAAACCTTCTCACCAAGCAATCTTCCTTCAACTATATATATACGAAAGCTCGGTTTTAAAACTCTTCTCAAGTTCTGTGAGTATATATTCCCAAAAAAAAAAAAAAAGAAAGAAAGTTTAAGCTGTGGAGCAAAAATGTTTTACTCTAGGCAGCTCCTTGCACGCAAAGCTCCTCTCGGCCAAATATGGTGAATATTTGAATTTCGTCTTTCTCTTATTTCCAGTGCTTAATTCGAATCATGAAATTATACTTGCTTAATTCGAAAACTTTTCATAATTTACGTAGTCCTGCTTTCCTCATTTACGCTCTGTTTTGGCGTTCATTTGGACTTCGGTTTATATCAGATAAATTCGTGTCCATGGATATCTTAATCTTGTTTTCTCCGTTTTTCTGGCTTGATTTGAAGGATGGCGGCTACGACTAATGAGAAGATTGCCCGTAAAAAACTAGCCAAGCTCGACATCATCAAAATCTGGTTGCTCTCTTATTTCTCCCACTTTCTACTTGTGTTCTTCCACCCGATTGATTTTAATCTTATTATTAGTGGTTGATCATGTGCAATTTGTTGTATTTGAATGTAGCGAAGAGATTTTGAATCCATCGATTCCAATGGCGCTCAGACTCTCCAGCATTCTCATGGGTAGATGAAATTATCTGAATACTAGTATTAGACTTGCTTCATTTTCTCCAGCTCTGTTTTCAAGTTTCAGCGTTAACAAACAGAGACTTGTTCTGTGTTGATCGATTCTCTCAGGTGGAGTCGTCATCGTCTACGAACGTAAAGTGAAACTCCTCTACGGTAAAATCTTTGTAGTTGATTATATTTTTCATATTATCATAAGCCTTTTCTTTTCCCCTCTTTATGACAATAGCGATTCATGTTCTCTCTGTTGTTTTTGGTTTGAGTTGCAGATGATGTAAATCGTCTCCTGGTAAAGTATCAATCCTCCACTGCTTGTTGCAATTTTGACCTATGATACGATAGCTCTACCGTATTCACTGCCGTTACGTTATTTATGTTTGTCTAAATAGATGTTTTTCCCGTAATCTGGATATTTTTCGCAGGTGGAACTAAACCAAGCTTGGAAAATTCAATTAGTATCAGATCCAACCATATTGCCTAAGGGCAAAGCTCAAGCCAAGTTAGCACCGTTTCTGTCTCTGTCACTGTCTGTAATTAGAGCATTTACTCACAGAAGTTCATATCTCCAGCATCTATAAGAATTAATGCCTCGTTGTTACAGGAAACCATTTACTTCTGTTCAGTTAACTAATTCTAGTGCGTAGAGTTTCTACATGAACGAGATTTCTTAAACAAAATTTGATTTGGAAAATACAACAAGGCTGCATTTGGATTGAGAGATTTGACGAAGAAATTAAAATCTTCTCAAATCCCTCTAGCTGTTTATATAACTTAGGAGGTATTTAAATTTGCAAATTACCAATTATGAGTGTGTTTAAAATGCGTTTTGATAACTAGTGAATTTTAAAATCCAAATAGCTTTTAAACAACCCAAAACAACTAGACCGATGTGGATAAATTTCAAATCCTTTGTCGAAACTCCTCAATCCAAATGAAGTGTAACAGAAAAAGCAAACATTGATTTGTTAAGGAACGTTTGGATGGGACACTTTAGCAGATGTATAGCTGAAATTGACAGGCTACACTTCCTTGTTTATCTGCTCCTCCTCCTCCTTTCTTTTGGTCTGATCTTTAGTGATTTGGCTGATATGTGCAGATATGAATCCATTACTCTACCAGCAATTAGGGAGGAGGATATTCAAGAAATGGAAACTCTTCAACATTCTAATGCGCCCGCAACAATGGGCTTTACACAATCTGCCTATTTTTCAATGGTAGAGCATAGAATTAAAAAAATCTGCTTTACAGACCTCATTGTTTTTTGGGAATTTGTTTATGCTTCTTTATCTGGAATTTAACTGTTTCGATTTAGGGTAAAATACATTAGCAGACAATACGTTGATAAAATTCTCTAGTGAATTGGATGGACATGCCTTCACCGATATTGTACACTATCTCTGGACTAGAAATGAGTGAAGTTGAGAAATATAGTATCTATCATTTACGTACACCTTCGTCATTAGCAAAATGCTAGCCTGTTTAGCTGCTTCATGATTTCCAACTCTAGTCCATTACAAAGTTTGGCGGTGAAGATACTGGAATTATATGATAACTGTCATTTTTGTTTCTTTTCAGAGACCATTAATCCAGCTGCATGACTCTTTTTCCTTTTTTATGTTGCTGTCGCTTGTTTAAACTCATTTATGAATTCCTGATGTAGTGCTTTTTTTTTTTTTTTTTTAAAAAGACCTGATGTAGTGTTAGTAGTTTGCTAGTTAGACTGTCCTAGAAGATTGTATTAATATCCTTCCATTTGCTCTTTTTGTTTGAAATTTTTTTTTTTTTGGTTGTTCTTCCTCTTTTAGTTTGTACCCCTTTAAGACCAGCAGTTGTAATTTCGTGGAACAAGAAACGCTTCATTGTTCTCCTTCCTGTTAACAAATCCACATCCCATGATTCAATTTTCTGTTAGGAGGGGCTAATGTCCAGCCTGATTAACCATTGCTTATCTTGTTCGGATATGTGAAGTGAGTTGTCTTTAATGAAAGCACATAACCAGGAAGTGCAAGTAACTTTTATTATGTGGTGCATAAGTGTCATTCATCTGGCTCAGATGTGGAGCTGAACCCTTAAAACTTTATGTCTGCAGAGGCTGGATAACATGGATGAATCCTACATCAATCCGAATCCAGAGGAGGATCCTCCCCAGGATGGCCATCAAGGTATCTTTGATCCATTACAATTTGTCATTGGCATACATTAATCATTTTTCTGTTGAACTGACGTCCAATTTCCAACCAATGGTGGGTTGGCTTGGCCTTTACTTTCTCAGCTAATCCAGCTGATATCACTTTATTTGATAGCCATGATCCATCTCTGGCAGACACAATCATGCATAACCGTTTTGAAAGGTAAACTTTAGTTCCAAGTTGAGCTGTTTCATTTGGTTTTCAATTAAAAATGTCCTCTTCCATAGTTGAGTTTATCTATTGCAGTTTTTAGCCTGATCAATGGCAGCTTGATAACTTCACCACTGAATAATTGCTTTTCTTCATTTCCTTGCACGGAAGTACAGGTTTGATATTGAAGGAGATGAGGACACACAATTGAACTTTGCAGCTTCAGAACATGCTACTATTCCTAGTACTCTCATACCTTCTCCACCTTTTCAAGACAAACCTCATCCATGTAAGCAACAGGAAATGCTTCTGTTTGCATTCTAATGCTATCATCTGCATACGGAATGACTTCATCATTTCATCTTCGTGTTTTATTTCTCCAACTTAAATTGTAATACATTTGCAACTGCACGTATCCTTAAGGATAGGAAACTGAGGTTCTTGTACTACCATGGAAAGTGGACAGAATTTTTTTTTTAATTAGAGTTAATCATTTTGATGTATGTAACAGGAAATTTTGCTGCATAAACAGGCTTCATTTTGATTTTGCAATCATTATGTAACCTAAATAGCTATTACCTATGGTTGCACATGAAAATCTTCAATTTCATTTAACAATGCCGCTGGAGAACTTACAGTCTCCTAGCTCCATCTCTGGAAATAGCTATCAAGGTCAAGAGTAAAAATTAGTGGTATGGCTGTAGTACATTTCAAAGAGATATTACTGCAAGTAAAAAATAGAAAGGAAAGGAAAGGAAAACTGAAAGTATTTTAAAAAAATATATTTGTGAAGGATTTCAATATATTGGTTTGTAGTGTAGTTGTTCCTGAAATTAGAACCTTTTCTAACCAAATATCTATTCTAAACATTAAATAATTATAGAACCCAATTGTCTTGATCCTTGACATTTTCTTCAGCTAAATAACTATATATGCGAGAGGAAGGGAAGTTCTAAGAACGGAAATAGAGAACAATTTCAATGCTAAATTGTGTATTGATGAAAAGATACAGACGAGATGTTCAGTATGCTGATCACTAGCTTCTTGCAGCTGATGAAGTCCAGAATCACCATCCTGAGAACCAAGTAAATCAGCAGGCTGCCAAAGACAAGAAAGTTTCTCAGGTGTTGACATTTTGAGTGGTGTAGTTTGCTACATGAACATAATAGATGATACAGCTGAACGTGAATTTTATCAATCTGAGACGTGAATATATTTATATATCAGCAGGATCAGTCAAGGCAAGGTCCAAATCGAAAGAGAGCAAGGCAGCCTGCTGCCATCGCAATGGATTGTGAGCAAACCATTATCCCTGGTCATGTATATCAATCTTGGCTTCAGAACTGCTCTGACATTACCTCAAGAAGAAGAAAGAATAATGTACGTCCCTAATTGCTAATGTACACTTTTGAATTTGTCGCGATCCCAAAAGTATAGAAACACAATGCTTTCTTTCAATAGCAAAGAACTGGAATTTTAAAATGATTGGGTTGCTTATTTTTCTATTTTTGAAGTTTACTAGAAATAAAATGAGCGTGTTATGTTTCTAGCAGCAATCAGGTGCCATGTCCAAAAGGAAGATAGCAAATATCATGGAACTTCCTCTTACTGTACTACATGATGGATTATTCACGTATGGGAATAGAGAAGTGCATTTTCCTGCTCCTCTTCTTGAACTATGGAAAAAAATTACCCACCCAGTGCACGATTCAGCTTCTGGTGAGTTTTTTTCACATCATTATGTAAGATATCTCTCCAAAATCTTGAACCTAACATTCTCTTGCAAACAGGTGGGACTTGGACAAATCAACCCCCTGACCTATCATCATCATCCCAACCAGAACGTATACATAAACAAGATCCACTTGGTTATGTAAGACACTGCTTTTATATATTAAACTTCTAAGAGAAGGATTATGTGATTGCATCTAACAAAGTGTTGAATGTAAAGCCCATTGAAGATTTTCATAGCGGTGTTGGCTCTCAATCTGAGGAAATTTCCATCGAGAAGCAGAGGAGAGATTATGACACAAGCATGCAACCTGAAACTCTTATGGAGGAGATAGGAACTAATACTGCAACTACCAAAGTGCCATTTTCTGGGGCTTACATAGGGGGCCTTAGTAAAAGCAACGTTATGGCAACACCGGGAGATTCCAGTATATTTGCGTCCAAGTTCTTCTTATTTCTCATGCCTATGGGATGATTTGTTTTCACTCCACATAAACACGATGTTGTTTCACTGGAATATACAGGTGATGAAGTAAGATCGATCCCGAGCTCAGGATCTGGGCATGGTTTCCTGTCAAATGATTCAGAAGTCAATTTGGCAAGGTCAGTAGTTTTAAGGAAGACTGTAAATTAAAATTGCAAGATAAAGGCACAAAATGTTTGGGATGCAGTACAGGTTCAGACTATTTTATGCTAGAAAGGGACTGATATAGCTAAACAAATGTTCAGGTCCAACAAGAAAAGACCACACTCTTCACCTAGGCACAGAGGTAATGGCCTTGAACCAGTGGCAGAGGAGAACTCGTCGCATCCAAACTTCAAGTTGTCTAGACTATCTGAAAATGGTCTTTTACCAGATGAGGGTGATTAATTATCAAGAGTTCCTCCCTAGTTGGCTCATTTTTGTGGTTTTAGCAGTTGTTTTTAGCATGCGGGTTACATAATGTTGCTATTTATCTTTGCAGAACTTATGGTGGAAACTGGACCAACGCAAACCCAGAAATATTCACTTGCTGGTCAAATTAATGATCAGATCACCCGTTCGATTCAAATGCAAGGCTTTGCAATCATATTGTTGAATAATCTTTTTCTCTTTTCTTGTGACTTTGAGTAAATAGTTTGTGTAATTCATTGTCTTTTGGAACATGGCGGCTACAGGCAGCTGAAGGCTCATTTTGAAACACCAGGATCTTCTGAAGTAGAATCTTTGAACCAGTTGGCTAGAGGACTGGATAAAAAGAAGGCAGCAGCTCTTTTCTTACGAACTTGTGGTATGTATCATTGATCGAATGTTACTTGTCATCCTTCTGAAAAGTAATCAATTTGCAACCTATCTTGTCCACTCGAAACTAAGACGAGGCAATTCTGCTGGCAGTTCTAGCTACCCAAGACGTCATCAGAGTTCAGCAGAAGAAGCCATATGGAGATATACTCATCTCAAGAGGCCTAAAGATGTGAGGAAGTCAAAGAAAGCCGTTGGTGGTTATTGTACTTCTGCTATTAGCAAGTTCTAATTATTTGACGTGTGTTTGGTCAAGTGCTGCAAACTCATTTTCTTTTTCGTTTTAGGTCATGTCTTTTACGATTTGCAGAGGAGGAACTGTAATTATTCATGATGTCCATTTTTTACTAGGTGCATAATTTTAGCCGGTCTTCAGATCTCTCTTTCATTTCCTATGCCAATATCTCTCACTTTGTAATGCTTCTAGCCAAGTGTAACTTAGCCTTTCTAAAATCCTCCTATGCTGATATCGTCTGTATAACCTCGTGACACCAGAGATTTTGAGAATTGTATACAATCCATTTGATCTGAGAATCAAATGACCAAAAAGGTCCAACAGGCATAAGAGCAGGATATCTGAAATTACCAAGGTCGGGATTTGAAATCTGGACCTTAGCAGGTAGGTTAATATTTTCCCCCTAATAGTTGTGCGGATTATGGTTGAATTATTTGTATTACATCTAATTTGTTTATACCCATCCCATCATTGTGGGTCAATTTAGTATGCAATCTTATCAAGGGGAAAGAAAGAACGTGTGGATTGTTGGATCTTCATGGACGAGATATAACGATTAGATACAAATTACATTCTTTTTAACCAAAGAAATTTTTTTTTTTTTGATAACTTTGCAGACAAATAAATCCTTGTTCACTTTTTTTTTTTTTTTCAAGACCTTTTCACCATTTGCTACATCCTTTGTATCCCCAAGTGTGAGGAACATAATTCGAATCCTGAATCTAACAATCTAAAAAATGAAATCCCTGTTCACTTGGTCCTTTAATAAGTTAAATTACAAGAACAAAGAATCACTCAACCTAAAATTCATCCCAAGTAGTCTAAACAATCTAGAAAGATATGAGAAAATTTCAAATTTCATTGTCAAATCCCGCAATTGCAGCATAAAAGAAATGCCCAGAGACATTGCAAGAACAGTTTCTTAATCTATAATTTAGAATTACCTGCAAAATATTGAACCACTAGACTGCAAGTGCGAGGAGAACAAGAGGAAATCTCACCCTGAAAATCCTGATGTCAGATTGAGAAGTATTAATCCAGCATCCCCTCTGACACTAGAACAGTTCTACAATTGATTTTTGATAAGAAGCAGACAGAGTGTAACTCTATGATCAACTAAACAAGAAACATCTAGTCTAGTCCACTTCCCTCCTCTATACTGAACATCATATCTGACCAGTAAACTGGTCAAAACTTGGGGCTGATGAAACAAAAAGAGATTCGAAGTCCTATTCCAGTTCTTGAAATCAATCCTCATGACTCAGATCTTTGAATCTATCCAACAAGCTCAGCTTGAATTTCTTGACCTCTGCATCTTTAGCAGAATCAGGGACGGACCTGATGACAGAGATGGCTCCAGATTTTTGTAAAAAGCCACAAGCTTCATCTGCAGTAAAGCAATCCAATTGCTGTTATAATAACTCCACTTGATACAAATAGCTTATTATGTTCAACGTATAAACATTGGTAACTAAAAGACATCTGAAATGTTTTTCCATAATAGATATATGCAAAGTCAGACATGAAAGAACTTATTCAGAAGGTGGAAGTTAAATTTTGAGGACTAGACATGAAAGATTTTTAAAAAGTAAATCTGCCAGTTAAGCCTGTACCAAAGTCTACCATAAAGATGAACTTCACACATCTAATGTCATTCATAATAGTAACAGATAAATACAATTATCGTCATTACATGCTAATGTGTATGTGAACACCTAAAAGCAATAAAATCAGAAACAAATCACAGAAAATGAAGAGGGGAACTCACTAAATTGCTCATTTTTATGCTAGTTATGTATAGTTAAAGTACAGAAGGCCATATGGATGCCAAGAGGAACTTATTCTGGTTTGCAGTCACGGAAATCATACTTTACTGTCATCAGCAAACAGTCTCCTCAAACTTTTATGATGGAACTCATCCTCCAATCACTTCACTTACAGCAAGAGTCCTCTGTATCTCTCAAGACTATGGATACCAAATTAGGTGGTACTTTCAATATAAAATCTTACTTTACAGCTTTTATTTCTTACACACCCATTTCTTTTTCCAACGTCTTTAACAACCTACAAAAATGTGTCATGAAAAGCTATTCATGATAAGGTTTGACTGAAAACACTTCCGATACTGGAAACACAACAAAGTACAGGTATCCTACTCAGCTAACCTGATTTTGATATGGCATCAAGTGCCCTCAATGCTTCCTTTCGTGTGCTGTCATCTTTAGCGGTTCCCAACATGCTTAGAAGCTCTTGACCCCCCAATCTCAACTATCTTCATCCTTCTTTCATCTGGAAATCAAAATACCAAAACATTTAATTAACCACACTAATAATTATTCCTGTCGCAAAAAACCAATTTCTTTTGATAGCGTGACTTGGGTCGAGAATGGCAAGAACAATACATCCATTGTTTTCAACATAGGCTACCCAAACAAAATGAGGTTATGTTGAATTTATAGATTTGAGGTAAACAACTACTAGTCAAGATACTGTATCAAGCAACATAAAACCCTTTATATATGGCAGCAGTCTGTCACTGGAAAATCTTAACCTTGACCTAATCCAAGGAATCAAATAGAAGATGCTTAAGTGGAGCATAAGTGGATGAAGAAGTTTGACAACCATCAAGAGCATTAACAGGCACTAGAAAGGCATTATAAGTATGGCACTAAATGATTAACTCATTGCTAACCAATTTGCAGTTGGTCCAAACGTTACCATCTATTGCAAAATGAGCTAATCTGGAAGCTCCCATTCTCTTAAATAGGGGATCCTTAACTTGTAAAAGTGACACAGACT
This sequence comes from Gardenia jasminoides, assembly GCA_013103745.1. Taxonomy (NCBI): domain Eukaryota; kingdom Viridiplantae; phylum Streptophyta; class Magnoliopsida; order Gentianales; family Rubiaceae; genus Gardenia; species Gardenia jasminoides. Next base: position 106,201,693 of record CM023103.1, read on the forward strand.
GCAGCATCAGATTATCACCTAGAGCAATATAATATTCAAATGTCATAACCTTGAAAACAAATTAACGTCTGATATCACGGCAGTTCACTCTTAGAGATTGGATCAGTCAATTTACACATACCCATGTATGGGAGGAACTGATAAGCCACAACAGTTGCAGTGCCAGCAAAGATCAGTTTCAAGAACCATCCTATTTTCCGTTCTGCTTCCTCTTCAATTGATCTTTCATCTGATTCCAGAGGGTAGGGGATTAATAATGGGTAGCCAAAGCAATTAGAGGCCGGTACAGCCAAGCTCTACCAGCCAAACTTCATCCCCTTCTTTTTTTATGTGTGCGTAAATCAGTATAGCAAATGACAGTTGCTGCCAAATGAGATGATTAATGTGGACTGGGGATTTGGCAATACATGCTTTTGAAAATTGTATGTCGGCAGCAGACACATTAAAATGCAATGTTCGGGCAAGCAAAAACAGAAGCCCCTGTTTGCATTTTCTTTCAATGCAATCTGAAAAGGAACTATCTTCAAAAACATGATGCTTTAGAGGCTTGAGTTCTACCCAAGAATTAGAGGCTGTCATTTTCTATAATCGTAAAATGCTACTTTAAAAAAAAATTCTGCAACCAAATCCCGTGCAAATTGTAAGGTTAGCGAATAATAAAAAGCTACTTTTTTTTTTTTTTAATGTAAGGGTTTTCAATACAACAACTGCATCATCAGGCAATCGGCAACTGGAAATGAAAAAGCGAAAAATACACCGAAAGCAACACGAAAGAAAGTTTACCTCTTCCGTGAAATGATGAAGAGAAATTGCGAGATTGAGCACTTAATGGGTTTCTTCGACATAGGTACTGCATTAAAATTCACCAGAAAGATCAAAGAAAAATATTCAATCAAATAAAATATATACTCACACAATTATGAAAAAAAGCAGAGTAGTTGAGTAGTAGATTATAGAGAAGGGGAAGGAATCTTACAGTGCTGAGCCTCGCTGCTAAAATACGCATCCTGATGCCCAAAAATCTCTCAAGTTTTACTCTGTAATGTTCCTGCAATTTCGTGAGTCTTGGAGGAAAACAAATTAACGATTTACAGTTTTGTTTCTTTCTAAATCAAAGAATTCCTTGTAACTAGTGATTGAGTAAGAACTCAGCGGGGTTATCCAGTGTTGGTTTCGATTTGACCCTCTGCACTAAGTAGTCGAAATTTTGATCGAGTCCTAGCTCCTGACACGATACAAGTTTTAAGTGAAGCCCCCCCAACAGGAAAATTTATTGGATTTTACTCCCCGATTAGAATTCTGTTTGCTATCTAAGGACTATAGGGATATTTCCACAGGCCTAGACTAAAAGATTCGATGGTCATGGAAAATGTTAATGAAGAATTACGTGCTTCCAAAAAGAAAAATGAAGAATTACGTCAGCCCTCATTTCTCAATCTAATGGAGGCAATTGTGTTTTTGCATTTGGAGAAGAAGGGGTACTGTGGCAAAGAAAAAGAAAACCGTAGGAGAAGAATTTAAGATACAGGATTAAGTAGAATTTCGTCGCTTCAAATTTTCGATAAATGATAAATCCACGCCCTTTCTTCCTCAGATTCCATGTACACTCTTAATGCTCGTCTTCTTCCTTAAATCCACACCTTGTACAGTTTCAATGCAAAAATTAAAAGTTATTAATGCAGCAACGGTTCCAAATTTACTAACTCTCCCCGAATTGTTTCATGCATCTTTAGGCATTGATGAACATGCTCGTCATTGTCATTCCTAATTTTCTCATCTGCAAAGCTCGATTGATAGACTTGCAACTGAGAACTGTGTAAGCTTGGCATAGAACCAAGAAACTTAATGGAAGATCTTGAATGAGAGAGATGGCACTACTAGATTTCATCTGAACCAAAGATGAACAACGATACAATGGAACTGACATGGCACTCGGTTACATCTAAATAGAAAAGAATTTCACATCTCCGTAAAACTAAGAACTGACAACCACTCCAAAATAAGCAGCACATGAAGGCATGTCGGAACGGCACTTCCCTTCCGCCAGCCAGCTTGTGTACTCGACTTAACTATCACTTCGCTGAAATGCAATCCAAACTCAGCCTCTAATGCTAAGCTTTCCAGGACCGCCTAGAAGGCCATCCTATTTCCTGCATGAAACATGCAAAATTCTATCACCACTAACAATATAAAATGGGTATACATTTACTTCCCTTCCTTTTCTTTTCTGAAGCAGAGGGCAGGACAGCTAAAACAGTGCAGTTGCAGATGAAAATTTAGAATAACCAACCAGGAAACTAGTTTCAACAGTAGGGAATGTGAAAGTAGTTTTGGAATTGCAATTGGGATTGCATGCTGTTTTTAAAAATATATCAGTCAACTTCTTTCCAAGATCTCGGGAAAGCAATTTATTGGATGGAGAAGTTGAGTTGATGGTTGAGAAAAATATGAGAAAACACGCAAAAAATTTTGAAAGGATCAAATGTTTTTCTTATAGTTATTCATAACTAGTGATGTAAAATGTAATCGACCGGAGTTGCCTACCTGCTGCTCTTCTTACTTGGGACTATAAGTCCTCTTTTCTCAAGGCTCTTAAACCGATCCCGTGCAAGAGTGCAACAGGCCTATTTGCCACAGAGAGATGAGTAAAACCAAATAGAACAGTCAAGTTCTTAGGAATAAAACCCAAAACCTATTTGACAGGAAACTTGACCAAAGAAACCATTCACTAGAATAATGAAGTCAAATGCAAAACCTTGAGCTTTCTAAGAGAACCAGTGATTTCTTCAGATAATAGCACTTGAACTGGAGCTGGCTCAAATCTGAGAAAGAATAATACCAGTGAGTCTTCATCTAAGCTACAAGTTAAAGCAGCAAAAAGTTCAAATCAATTTCACAACAGAATGATGCATTGGCATATGCAAGGACTCCAAGCAGCATGCAGGACAAGTGCACTTATCTGAACCTTCCAGTTCAGCATTCAAACTACAAAATGTCAAAAGGTGAAAAATACAAATGACGTTCACAAGGTCATATATCTTGTATCAGAATAATCATACTTATGCTTTCCCAAGCGTGGTGGACGAGATTTTAGTCTTTCTTGTTTAGCAACTGTGCGACGGAGATGTCTTTTCTGTTTTTCTGCATCCTCTTTCTCTATTTCTTCTATGATGTCTGGCAAACTGGAGAAAAAATGAGCCTCATTAGCTCAACAATATCCTGAATGGTAAATAGTCATAGCAAAGGACCCAAGAAGGGGGTCACGTTTTTAAGAAAATTTTCAGAAATTAAGCTACCTATCAATTTCAGACGAGAGTTTCTCCACTTTTTTGGCTTCTGCTTCTGCTCTCAACCGTTCTTTGCACCTAGCCCTCCTGTTTAGCTCAACTCTTGTCACCCGTTTAGCTTTAAGGGCCCTGCAGATTTTCAAATCTTTAATGAGATTAATGTTGAGTGAAGTTGAAGTCTTCTGAGCTGGAGTCAACAAGATGGGGTTTCGTAAAAAGAAAACACGTGCCAGACAGAATTTATATTTCAGGCTGTGTTTGATTTGAAATAAATACAACACCATATTCTAACAATGGTATCAACCCATCAAAAAAGTAAAGTAAATATCTACTCAACCAAGATTATTGATAGGGTCATGTAGGAAACATATACAAAATGGTATAGTGACCCATTCTGATCAGCCAACTAGATATGAGGAACGGGATGTAGATCTATTTTACCACAATGACCAAAGCTTCATTATGGCATCAATGTGCTTACATGATCATTCAGACTGCTGACTGTTGATTAACAAGTATGCCCAAAATATGATTCAGAAACCACCATCCAAAACTTTTCAAAGAATTCACTTACTAGGCTGTAAGCCTGGTTGAATGCTCAACTTTAGAACCCTTGAATGGTGTGACAACAGAAACATCCCATTCATATATAAGCCATCCTACCAAATACACAGACTTGGGAATAGAAGCTCTGCCACGTTATGTTTCAGTTGTTCAGGTATCATTCCAGTCTCTTGGTCATTACATCTAATGATTCACTTTAATGTTTATGACCCTAAGCAAGGCCCAGAATACACCAAACACTATCCAAGGGCCCTTTCTTAACCAAGCACATGCAACCAAACTCAAAACAAGACACAAGCAACATGGCCAAGAAAACAAGGATTACTACATCAGGAACCTGCAAATCTTCCCAAATCAGCACAGCATTTAATTACTGTGCTTGCACTGCATAGAGTACCATATAAGAATAATGAGCATCAGCAAGAAACTGATAACAAAACCATGCAAAATTAACAATAAAGGACTTGAGACCACCCAACATTGTGATGATAGACAAATAAAAAGAACCAACAATGTTAAAACAATTTGGACCCAAAAGAAAAAAAAGGGTTGGACCATTATGCTCAGGAAAATATAAAGCAACCACAAGGAATTTACAGTTAAAACAGAATAAAAGAGCCAGACCTCTTATCAGGATCCATATCTCCATCCTCAGTCACACCCTCACTTTGATTCTCTTCATCAGTTCCAGTGTCAGCCTCGATGAAAAGCATCTGAATAGTGGAATTTAAGTGACATAGTCTTCTCAGGAATATGGGAGATTAGACAAAAAGACAAACCAAAAAAGGTAATCAACCATGAGAAAACTAGCTGACAATTAACAAAAGTTATACTCACATCTTCTTCATTAAGAACTTCTCCAGGAACAGTTAGAGGGACAGGTGCAGGCCCCAATTCATTTCGGTAGACTTTCTGCATTTCATCTGCAACGGCACAAGCTAATGAATCCTGGATCCAAAAGACAACCGTAAGTTGCAGGTCTGCAGCAGTAGATCAACACACGAACAACCCAAAGAGATTGAAATTTAGAGCCACCTGATGACTCTCAAAGGAGGGATTGAATGAGCATCCAGGAGGCTCAACTTCAACAGCAGGTATAATGGAAGGCTTGGACTTCTATCATGGCAGCATATGATAAGCCATAATACCATAAGAAATTTTAATAGAACAGTTATAAATGGCAAGATGGAGTGAAACTCATTTGTATATAACAGAAAACGACTTATAACCCTAATTTCATACAGTACAACAGAGACAAATACACGCCTATGTCCTTGAGAGCCAAAAAATGAAGAATGTTACTTCTAGTAACACTTTTTTAGAATATTTCAACCCACAAGAGATTTGTACCTTTTTAATTCTGACATTGTTTTCACCTGCAAAATTGCATGAACTTATGTAAATAATATATTCTATTCTCAATCAAAAGGAAAAGGACCATAAGAACTAAGAGATTTTGTCGATAAGGAGCAGGACCTTTATCATCCCATATATCCACCATGCCAGATTCTGAAACACCACTATCCTGGCACAATTTAGACGATAGTAAGCTAATTAAGTATCATCCATACTGTTTTATTTGGTCCCACAACAGACAAGGCTCACCTTTTCACAGTCTTGAGCTGCAGCTTTTGCTGGTTGGATCTCTTTGTTCTTCTTCTTGGACTTTTTCTGTTTTGAAGATGGTATCATTTGCAGAAAAGGATTCCTTTGCAGCATACTATCAGAATGGAGTACCTTCTCCCTGTGTTTTTCAATCTTTCGCTTGATGGAAAGATCTGAATCCATAGAATACATGTTATGACTTATTACACAGACTTGCCAAACCAGAATACGGTTAACCAATAGAAGGAAGCACAAAACCATCTTTTAGCTAATTTATCAACGATTATTCTGGATGCAGCGGGCCCTAAACTAAATGGAGCAGCTTGACAACATTAATCGATGTAGTGGAAAGACAATCTTTACCCTACCCAAGTGATCCTAACGCTGCTCCAAATGATCATTCACTTTGCAAGAAATGTGCATTATCATTTCAATTCAGATTAATCCTACAGCTTTTCTTCAGTGCACACCCATGATTTTCACCTATGAACTAATTACCAAACCAATATTCTGCAGCTCAGAATCATAAAGGAAGGAAAAAGACTTTAACAAATACTTGAAGAAATTTACAGCCGGGAAGACTCACGACAGCTTAATTCGCTTAACGTCCGAAGCCCTTTTTAATCCACGCGAATAATACAACCGTTGCGACTTAGTGTATCAACAAAAAACTAAACCAATAGGCTTCAACCAAAAGTCAAGAAAGAATTAAATTTGTCCTTCTCCAGGACTCTTCGAATAATTCGAAAAACGGTGAGAAAGAAAAGAACCCCTGTATATGAAACTTGAAATAAATGAAGTCAGAAGAAGGGGATCGTGTTTCTGGTACCTCTGGACTTATCGACATAGAAAAGGGAGACGCTGGGGACGTCGGCGAGTGAGCTGCCGGAAAGAGCGTCTTTGGTTGACTTCTCAAAGTAGTCTTCGATATCTTGGGTGCTTATGTTGGCCCTCCATGCCTTCTTCCCTTTCCTCGAGCTCTTTGCTTTCTTCCCCATTCTCTTTTCGCTTGTCTTCTCTTCTCTCTGTCTTTCTTCGCCTTCTGCAGATTGTCACTCCGACTGGACGAACACAAGGTACAGTCCGACTGCCACGCAAATCGGCTCAAGGTTTTGCTTAGGTATTGGTGGGTTAATATTGGGCTTTGATTCTGTTCTTGGAAAAGTCCAATTAGATGAACCCACTGACATTTCTTTTAGAAATTTTGGGCCTAACATCTCCATCTTCCACAGCCCAAAATCCCTAACCCATTGACTTGTCATGTTTTCGTGTAATAATTTCTTATTTATTTGCCCCTTGAACGCAAAAATGCAATTTCCTAGTCCCTAATCCCCCTAGAAGGCGTACGAACCATGAATTTGATAGCAAGGAGAACTCTAAAGAAACTTCTTGTGATCACAAGCCAACCACGTTTTAGCTTTCATTTTACTCTTCTACTGCGTGTTTCAATAGTTATATATATATTGTGTAAAATGTATACTAATCCACTAAACTTTTTCAAATGCTCATCGAAACTATTACTTATTTTTCTTTGTCAACTAACTCACTAAACTACTGAAAAGATTTAATCAACCCATTTGGCCAGATTGTTTGATTTAAGCTAGATGAAGTTGTATTCACAACATACTTATATGCACTTTTTAGGGAAAAAAATGATATTTCTTTCCACCTAACCTTACAATCGATCAAAATACTTAGACTGGATTTAGAAAGAAAGAAAAAAATGAATTAGGTTGATAAGATTGAAAATATTTTATCGATGGACGGAATGAGTGGAAAGAAATATCATTTTACCTTTAGAAAGTGCACACGTGTCTCACGTAAATGTAATTCTATCTAATTTAACCAGATAACTTGATAAAATGGACTGATCGAAACCTTTTCAACAGTTTAATGGGCTAATTAACACAAAAAGGAGTTCAATAGTTTCTACGAGAATTTGAAAAAGTTTGATGGGTTAATTGATACAAAAAAGAGTTTAATAGTTTTCGGTGAGAATCTGAAAAAGTTTGATGGGTTACCGTGCACTTTACCCTTATATATTTGGTCCTTGATTTTTTATGATAATATGCTATTTCAAGACGATGAACAATACACAACTTGCACCAACCTAATGAGTGGACCAGAAATATGTCAAACGAATAAATTACAAGAGGGACTAAATCTGGTCAAGAATTAAAAAATAGTCTTATTGGGCTAAGAACAGAAATTAAGTCACCGAAGGTGGCGAAACTCATAACAAGGGAGACAAGCGCTTTTAGATCAACAAGAAAAGAGACAGTACTCGGAGGAACGAACTTGAGAGAGAGTTGATGCTAGTAAACTTCTAATGCATATGTGATGACGTCAGAGAAAATGAGATGTCTGGACCATATTTTCATCATTCCGAGGTACACAAATTGTTGCCCAAACGTTAAAACAATTCAATTGATTCTTCAAACTTAATATATAAACTAAAGCTTCATGGTGACGAGTAACATTATTTTCTTTATTTATAAAACCAAAATGAATATAATGAGATCATTATTTTTCTAAATTAAAGAATACGTTTGAAGTGAGATATAATGAGATCATCGATCTATGTGCTGATAGTTTCCTTTTGTTGTTTAACTAGTCTAGCCCTTAATCAAGTTTAGTTTTGCAGGTTTAAAAAAAAAAAAAAAAACTCCGGATCAAATGTGCGTCTCTGCTAAGGTGCCATCAGATCAAAGAAAAGTTATGAGAAATAACGGAGGGTTTTTTTTTTTTTTTTGAAAAACGCGTCATATGTGGACCAAAATTATACACGTACACGTTTATAAACCTAAGACTACTTAAATCATTTTTTGTATTCAAGAACCAATTCATCACTTCACTTCCCTTTTTTTTTTTTTCCTCTATGCTGGGCTCCAACAGGGATAGATTTGTTGCATTTTGCCTATCAAATATAGCATCTGCTTTTTTATACGGCACGAAATGCAAAACAAATTTTGCTTGTCCCCCAACTTTGTGGTTTGAATAAATTTGTTTCGATTTGTCATGTTTGCATGTGAACGTACTTTCCGACGTGCAGCCTCACGTGAGCTATGCCCCTCCCTTCCAATGCAAGGATTGTATGGTGTCCTAGAACAATATTTTTCATCATCATCATTGTTTTTTTTTTTTTTTTGGGTAAGTGCAAGCTTAAAGAATTACTAAGATTAATCCTAGAATGCTGCTCACTAATCCCAGACTCGGAGGAATTAAGCACTTAGACTAGAGTAATAAGAGCCCTGGAGTTCATTTAGGGCCTTTGGCCAAAAGAACGAGCACAAGAATGCAGGAGGAGTGAGGGTGATGGATCCACAAATAAATTAATGTTGCTCGTGATTCTTGGAGTCCTGGACAAACATAAATTCCAGGAAAACAGCGAGTCTTGGCATGTTCATCAGGACGTCACGAGATACAAATACAATTTCTAATTCTGAAATGCATTGATCTGTAGATTCTGTACAATTCGTTTGTATGGTTTCTAAAATATGATCTGCTGCTGTTTGATTGATTTATCCGGGTGATCATGGATCCAGCTATGGTTAAACTTTATAATTTTGTCAGACAACGTACTAATCATCAAAAGGTAAAAGGATGGAAAGAAAAAGAACTAGTCATCTAAATGCAGTAACGTCATTCCCCATAAAAAGGGGTCACACTGGCATAAGGGCCTTAATTGGCAACACCTGATGATGTTCGAATTAGGTAATTACTTACTCTAGGAGTTCGTTTGGTTCATTGATTGGATAAGATGAGATGACTCATCATTGAATAATTAATCAGCATGGATTACTCATTAGTGTTTTTTGCCTTTCTTGATAACGATTAAGAATCTGACAACTCATTATCCCTTCTCACAATTATCCCCGAATAAATAATACTAAAATCCCCATAGGATGACTTTATACCATCTAGAGAGGATTAATTTAATTAACATGGATATCTAATCCAATTATAAAAATCTAACCAAACATTGGATAAGACAGGATAAGTCATCATCCAATCCTGTCTCGTCCTACAAACCAAATGAACCCTAAGGTGTTAGGTGTGAGGAATAACCGAGAGATGTGAGGTTACTATCTACTTATGCAGCTTTAATTTTTTGCTTTGATCAAACCCTTGCATTTCTTCGTTGACTAATTACAAGACATGTAATAGCTTGAAGACAAATTTGCAAAGAACATGATCATTCGACTCCAAATTATTTGCACGGCGCAGCACAAATTCCTGGACAAGATATATTCTTCAACGCTGGCATGACAGGCAAAAACACATTAAACTCGAGGTGGTGTTACAGTGCATGACAAAGTTATTCATTAATTAGGACTATGAAGTATGATCAATATATTTCCATGACAAATATTTTCATTGCCATGGGACCTAAGACGCAAACTTTATCATCTTTGGAGTAGTAGAGTGCTCAAACAGATCTGTCTCTCTCTCAGTCCGTCTACCAGTTATTCATGCTTGAAGAAGGCCGTTCTGAAGTTGCTTAATAACTACGTGAGTATTGGCGCTTACTTTTTCAATCTCAACCTCTTAAAAGACGTATAATATTCTCTTTAATAGTCCCACCAAGGCCACTAGCTCCTGAAAATTTTTAGTTCAACAGACTTTGTGGATGAAATAAAATTTGGGAATACTTTAGCAGTGAAATTTCTGTTCATCCCCAGGAATTGTTGTTGCTTTATGATTTCTTTCAGCTACAGCCATGAAGCATTTTGATTGGATAATGACACAGAAACATGACAAACAAAACTGGTTGGAGTGGACGAAGGGTGACCAATCGGCCATAGGGCCTGCATGCTGTCAAGGTGAGACTTGAGATGAGCTTTCGCCTTTCACTTTTTGTGAATATACCTTGTATCATTGATGCCCCCTCCTTTCAATGAACCTCCTATATTAATATTGTGGTATGAAACGATGTGCATCAAATCCCACTCATTATAAGCTGCATTTTGGAGAAACTACAAGTGTTAAAAAAAAAAAAAAAGTCATTCTGCACCGTCTTCCGCAGTCATTCGGAGCTGGGACGTAACAGTCACTACTTTCAAACGATTAACCGGTAAATATGTAAATATATATGTGCACTACTTGTACATCATGAATTTATCATTGTACATTTTTCCCAACCAAGTGTGACATTATTCTATTCGCCCAGTACCTTGCCTAAAAAACGACGTGCCATGTTTCTCTGATCCACACCGTCTTTTTTCCTAATTAAAATTCAAACTTTGGGCTCGAACAATGGCCCTTTAACTCTTCCGGCCGGATGATCACCAAAGCTCCGAAGGAACATCAGGATCACCTCTTGCGATTGTTGGTGCGGCTTTTTCAGTCAAGTAACAAAGAAAGTGGTCGCATCAATGCTCGAAGATATGTAAATATCATTCCTCGGTGCATTTCTTGATCAATAAAACAATCGAATTATGCTCTCCTTCTAATAATATCCATTCGTGACCTTATGGAGACTATCACTGTGCAGTGGCCAGATCCTAATATTCCTAAAATGAACTGCTTCACCAGTAAACTAGAATAAGGAAACTCAAGCAGGCAACACAAAATTTAGAAATTTCACAAATTGCGAGTTTAATTAGTTTAGAGCTTTATATTAGTGCTGTTTAACCTACTATTTGTGGGTTTGATTACGATCTTTTTGAGCTGTAGTTTATGGCAGGGATCCCAACATTACGAGTTCTAATACTGAAAACACGAATGCAAGATCGATCACAATTAGTTATGCTACTGGCCGTGCAGCGTGTAGGCGTGGATGGAAATAGAGATGGACAGATGATTAGGTATTTAATTATGACAAAGAAAACCTCATTAGCAGCAGTGGAAGAGAAGCATAATATGGGAGGGGGCAAGAGCGCGCCAAGCAAGGATCAGGGTGTATGTATGGAGAGGATTGTTTTGTTGTAATGATTAATGGGCGCACATGTGAATAGGTGGTGGGTACGTGATTTGTCCTTGTGGAATGGAGACAATGCTGGAAGCAAGAAGCAATACCAACTTCCATATTATGAACTGCTCTCTACATATATACTGATAACATCTCGTGATTTCGTGGCTGGAAAGGGATATTATAAGCATTTCTCTGCATGAATTCTGCAGTGCTCGTTTGAATCCAAAACTGGTAGTTCACGAATTTGGTAGATGAGATCATTATTGCAGGTAAAAAAATACACACACACACACACACACACATTAGGTCAACTTAAGCGAATGCCAGAGCTGGCTACTTAACTAAACGTCTCAAATTAATAAGTTGAGGTTGACGGGGCTTTAATATAAATATATATATATATAAACTAGTAAATGTGGCAGCCAGCGAATGACCATTGCACTAAGATATGTGGATGGATAGGAAAAGTAAGTATATGGCATTAGGCTCTCTTTCATTTTTTTTTTCTTGGTCTAAATTTTCACAAACTTGTGCGAGATAAATATGTGCTAGGCGAATATACACGTTGAAAAGGACTAGGAGAAGAAACAAGGGAGAGTCAGTATCAGTTATCCTGTCTTATGAAAGGATGGCCATTACCAGTCATCTTAACCCTCCCTCTTTCCTCCTGTGCATAGATGGATATATATTAGGAGGCGGAATGCTCAAGATTGTGGAAACTAATGAGAGCATTAGAACATATAATTGAGGATGAGGGTGGAATAACACGTGGGGAAAGAGAGAGAAGGGGAGAGGACAAAGGTGACGGCTGTTTTGAGAAAGAGAGAAAGAGGAGCTCCAAATTTCCCGTGAGGAGTGTTTGGAGGCATCCAAAAATCACGAATAAAACCATCCAATATTGACGCTTCCTCTTCAGTCTTCACTGCTTTCGATAATGTACATACGTTCCTTTGATCCATCACCCACCTACACATACCCACACAAACAGTGATACTTATATATATAAATATATATTCACTTAATCATCATCTCATTGCATTCTTGTTCTAGGTTATATCAATATCCATTATTTATTGCGTCCGCAATCCATTAGCTAATGCTCTTCAATATGAATTTACTGTTGTACCCATCAGAACATACATGCTTTCTGAATCATCCTTTTTCTACTCCTCAGGTATTTTCATCCTAGGCTATTATAAGTAGCAGAGGATTTAAGTAAATGAAGAAGTGGTTAAAGCAATTAGGTAGAGGGAATGTGGAATTGTAGCAATTGTAGATTATCAATTGTTGTGATTATATACACCACCTCTTTGGCCAGACGTACGTCCTCCAATGTAGATCCATGTTTTCTGGAAACTTTTTGAACCATTGTTTTGTAGGCTAGAATTAGAAACCTTATATTACAGAGGCGTGCATATTACATATCAATTTGTTTGTCAATTTTTTCTAGCTAATGAAGGCGATAAAGATTCATGCAATGTAAGCTGAGTACTACTAAAAATAATTTGTCAATTTCCTTCTTAGTCAGGGGCAAAATTGTACTTTTCTGTTAATTAAATAGTACTCCTACAAGTAGTGTGTCTAGCATGCTATTGCATAATTTTTTTTTTTAATCTTGATATTTTAGGGAGCCAAACTGTGGCAGTCATGTCATGTGGGAAGAAAACAAGAGATGTTATTGATATTCGAGAACGCGTTGTCTTTTTAAAGAGTCATCTTCAGAACTGGAGGACTTATGGTAGCGTAGAAGAAGTACCAAACAGCCAGAGAAGGTTAGAAAGGGAGAAATCAGCTGTAGGATAGAAATCAAGTTGAGAATGGTTCCTAGAGGGCACAAGAGAGCCAATCTGCATGAGAAGCTGCAACTTCTTCGCTCTATCACCAATTCTCATGCAGTAATTTCCCTTCATATCTCCTTCTTTTCCGGTTCTTTCCTTGTATGTTTTTTTTTTCCCCTAAATTCCACGCTTCAATCGTTTATATTATAATCCCATCAGCCTTTTTGTTGAATTACTCATCTCATACGTCTCTAGTTGCTGTAATTAATCCTTCTGTTCACTTGTTTCACTCTCCGTCGAGCAACGGTAATCTCAGAATTGTATTAGTATTTGTGCTCGAAATAGCACTACTGCTATAAGCCTATATATCTAGGATAGACCAGCGGGAATGATTTGCAATCGCCTTTTTGGTGTTCTTTGTATGTTTACATCCATACACGTACACATAATATTGACTTAACTAAAGTGACACAAACAAGTAAGAATTCAGGTTGTACATATTGAATCAATTCAAACTGTTTGTTCCGAAAAGAGCATTTGCACTCAGTATCACCGTTCTCCTTGAAACTTGAACATCATATGGTTTGTGGTTGTGGATGATCCTAATACCATGCTGATGATTGGCAGATGAATACGACCTCGATAATAGTGGATGCATCGAATTATATCGAAGAGCTAAAACAGAAGGTCGAAAGGTTAAAGGAAGACATTTCAAGCGCACGAAGCTCAAGCGACGAGTCATCTTCATGGCCTGTATTTACATATATACTATAGCTTATTAATTTCTCCTCCTTGTTTGATTTGTTGTTCGTTGGACTTCCCCGGTTACATGTGTTTTTTGGTCGGAGATTAGCTAGCTGGTACTCCATCAAACTGACTCTAGACGATGATCCACAAATTTTTCTCCCTTTTTGTTTTGTGCAGAAAGTCTCAGTAAAAACCCTAGAAAAAGGTGTCTTGGTAAATGTATATTCAGGAAAAAGCTGCCCCGGCCTGCTCGTCTCCGTATTGGAAGCTTTTGAAAATCTAGGCCTTAACGTGCTTGAAGCTAGGGTTTCTTGTGCCGACAGCTTTCACTTACAAGCAGTTGGAGGAGAAGTAAGAAATTTCTGTTGCAAATTTTCTTGTGCTTATCATGTCCCTTTTCACTGTTTAATATGCGTTCTCTAACTACTCTTGGAAAGTTGCTGGTACATAGTTAAAAAAAAAAAGTGTTCAACATGTAGGGTTTCCTCAAATTAATATATATAGTACTGATGATGTTCTCTCTCAGAGTGAAGACACTGAGGAAATTATCGATGCTCAGGTGGTGAAAAGAGCGGTTTCAGATGCCATCAGAAACTGGGAAGAAAGTGACACTAAAGAGCAATGAGAGATAGGATGAAGAGAACGAAGTTCAGCAAAATAAATGTGACAAGTTCTCTTCTGTCCCATATTCGGTTGGTTAGATCGTCCTGATGGTGATATATTTAGATCGTACTTTTAGTGGAAGAATCAAGTATTCCCTTACAACGGAGTTATAGATGATGATCGAAGATCACTAATTTTGATCGAGTTTGCAGGGACACAAACGAAGGTTGTGCCCTGCAGGAATCATGAAACTCAATCCCTACTTCCCAATTACTTGAGCTAGAGTCTTATTAGCACTTTCCCGTTGGAAGCCGTCTAAAATCCGAAACCAGTGAAGCGTCTTGGAATCAAATTAGTATATCTTCTCTGCCGTGGCATTATTCGATGTCTCTTATATATCCAGCCGCAATAAAAATCTCATGAACCGCGATAACTTTTCTGCCAACGGCAGCATTCCTGGCATAAAAGGTTTGGTTGGATATAAGATGTCCTATATATGCTGAACCTTATCTATTTTCTTGGGTGAAATGTACTATATATAAAGGGCTTTTTCCAAGAAATTTTTTGGTGTTTGGACGATAAGTTAAATTTTCCCAGCCCCTATCTTCTGTACGCTTTTATTGGTGACGATATATATATATATAGTGGACCCCGTTTTCTATGACACGACATAAGATTTGGTTAATGCATAGTTACACAATCGAGTGATGTGTAACTTCGACAATTAAGGTCTCAGTTGAGTTACAATTTTTTAAAGAAAACTTTTTTACTCCACTCTTAACTACTCTCGTCAATCATCTTTTTACGTAACAAATATTGAATTGTTATAATACATTTTTCTACAGAAACCGTAGAATCCAAACAATGCCTAAATTAAGGTGTAGTTATTAAATTAGTTGAATTGGTTAAGCATAACATAAAATTTTCAAGGTCACCAGCGACACAGTGTTGAAGGGGAACTAAAAGTGAGAATTTATGAATAACGAATGGGATAATTTCAGAAACCTCCCTGAGGTTTAGGTTTGGAACAATTTCACCAAACTCCATCAAGATTTTAAGAATTACACTTAACTCCTTTAATTTGACACTTTTAGTGACCAAAACCTTAAGAGAGGGTAAAAATCTCAATGAATATTCTAAAATGCCTCATCCAATAAAGTTTAATTTATTCTTCTAAACAACTGTATAGTAATTCAGCACAATTACAGTGGAATGAGTGTCAAGTTTTTTATATCGATCTTTGTTGTTTAATAACAACTACAATGATAAATCTCATTAGGATAGGCTACTTTTAGTAGTGCTTAGTGAAGATAGAGGTTCTTTTTAAGACAAAGAAGAAAGTGTCGCCATAATTTTTTTTTTAAATTTGTGAATTAGTCGAGTGATGAGACTACCATAGTTTATTAGTGATTTTAGCCATTTATTTTTAATTATTGTTGATTTTGATACCAGAAAACATAGATAAATAAAATAAACAAGACCTGTAAAAGAATTAGAAGATATTAAAAGTTATCAAAAAACTATTAATTGTTTGACATTTAATCACAATGGAGGTTAGTGACTATTGGTACTATGATTTTACTTATTAGAATAATTAATAAAAAAGAGAAATAAGAAAATATAAAGCCCATCATTTGTATAGGTATAGCAGTTTTATTAAAACATTAATCTCAGTATTATCATTTTAAATGGATAAGAAAGATAAGTGTAATTATTGAAACGTCAAGAGTACTAAGTAAAATTATCAGAAACCTCAGGGGAAGTTTTTGAAAGTATCCCATAACTAATGTACGAACATGGAAATAGACAACGTGTCGTTAATGTTTAACTATTTGAGAAAATTTTGGGTCTTCTTTCAAAGAATTTACAATCAGAGTAGATAGCCAAAAAAGAAGTGCCATTTAGGTGCTTTTTTTATTTATAATTTTGTGTAAACACAGCTTCATCCACTAAGCCACGATAAGAATTTTCCAGAAAATGTTTTCTTTCATGATGCAGTGTAAGACATGATAAGTAGTATTTTTCAGGAAATAAGTGATGTGTTTGGATAGGAAATTATTTTAAAAAATTTTAAAGAACACTATAATATTTTTTTGTATATGATGTATATGAGACAAAAGAGTGTTTAAAAACAAAAATAATTTATTTAAAAATGTGTATATAATGCAAATCAAATAATATTTAGAAGAAAAATTTATATTCAAATAGGCTCCAGTATTAACTTATCATCATTACCTAATGATGACAAGACGTCCCAATTGGATATCTGGAAAAATGGGCCTAGTTCGGTTTGGATTTATAAAATAGGTTTTATAAAGACACAAATGAAAGTTCATAGTTCATAAAGTGATAAATAATAAATGCTTATACCAAAGCCTTCTTCTCTTCCTTCATATATTGTAAAATATTGAGTTTCTTAATGAAAATTGAAATTCAACGGGGTCCTTCTAAATACTATATAACTTTTCAAAAAAAATAAATTTACTACATAGCCAAAAAGAAGACAACACTAAAAAAGGGCTTTTTTATGTCAATATAGGGGTACAAGAACTGTTTATTCCTCATTTCTCGTGAAACTTTGTCATTTATCATCCAGTTCGGGAAAATTCATCTACCAATTCAGAAGTCATATCCTGAAGATTAAAACGACTCGGAGTGGAACCTTCTTTGTAAACAAGTATTTGCACATTTTAATTTGTGCCAAAA
Source organism: Gardenia jasminoides (assembly GCA_013103745.1). Lineage (NCBI taxonomy): Eukaryota > Viridiplantae > Streptophyta > Magnoliopsida > Gentianales > Rubiaceae > Gardenia > Gardenia jasminoides. The sequence continues at coordinate 106,218,897 of CM023103.1, forward strand.
ATTATTCAAGATAGAGAAAATCATCGAGTCGCGGTGTTGGTATGTGTGTCTATAAACCCATCTTGATGACCTCTGAAAATAAAAACATCATATGGATGCAAAATTCTGCTCTTTGAGCACTTTTATCTGTATCAAACCTATAACTTATCGCTTAAAAAAAGTTATGGACTTTTAATTTTGACCAGTGACCCCGAGTAATTGAGGGAAACTCCACCATTTTGAGAAGCAAAAGGAACATTTCTGAGACTCAATCATTCATGTTTCCTTCTCATTCAGATCCCATTTCTTCTAGTTTTGGAATCCATACATGATGCCCTTGTGATCTGTACACTTAAATGTGGGTTCTTGAGAGCAAAAGCATCAAATTGAGCTGAGAAAACTATGTCCTCCATGCTCTGAACAATGAATCTCAATGTAGCTTCCTTCAGACTCTGACTAGAGCAAGTGTCAGAGATCTCTAGCACATCGAGTGCATTGGACGAGTTCAGAGTTCTAAGCATATGTTGTTCGCAAAATTTCTGCAGGAAAGGAACTTCATACTTGTCTGCAGCCACTGACAGTGAGTAGACGTGCTTTTCTATCTTTTCTCTTGGCAAGTTTCCGCTGTAGAGAAACTCCAGAAATGCCTGTAGCTCCTCATAGTTCAATTCAGGGAGTTTCACAATATCCTGCGACGGAGCCATGCATCCATCAAAATCCAGCATGTTTCTGAACACTGTTGATCTTGTAGCCTGCCGCACGCAAAAATATCTCATTGCCACATTGTAGAAACTACACACTCTGCTTCTTTGATCAGTAAAACATTCTAAAAGAAATTAAAAGAGATTGAGAATCACCAGCAATGCTTTGTGTGCTGGTATACAAGGACCACCACTGCCAGGCTTAACTTGAATATCAGTGTGAGTTTGGTCCTTTAAGGCAGAAACAAATCCAGCAAGATAGGACAGTCTATCACTCAATTCATCTTCTGTTTCCTTCATTTCCTTCACCCATCTCAGAGCATTTGCAAATCCCTGGCGAAAGAAGCCCCAAAAAAAAAAACGAAAAGGAAAACATGAATGTATTGTCTGTTAAGAATATTTTCTGAATTTGCTGAATATGATAAGAGCTTGCCTTCGATGGATTTGGGAGAGAGATTTTGTTGGCAGTGGACTTACTGACACCCGCATTGTGATCCAGCTTGCTCATCAAGGCCATTACGCTTCTGGCTCCTTCATAGCAAGATCCACATATTGTGTATTTGAGAGGTCTTACGAGAATTGGACTCGACATGAAGTTACAGACAGGGCAATCCATGTTCTGATCTCAGATTGTAAATACAGAGACAATTTCTTGAGTTGAGGAAGAAAGATGAAGTTTGCTTCTTGGTTATTCCGCGACCTGTATAGCTAGAATCACATAATTAATGCTTAATCCTGGTAGAAATGTCGTCGCTGAAATTTCAGAAATGTGGATGAAGTTTTCTCCACGTGTTGAATTTGGAGGAAATTAGGGAGCCAAGTAAGCAGAAAATATTTTGCCAGGACAGATCAACCAGATGGATGCATGCGGAGCTATGTTTTATCGAAGTCATCGGGGAGAAACTCAAGGATAACCACGCCTTCCTCGTATCTAAATGTACACTTCGGACACAAGTGAGACGTTGCAGCACTAGGACTGAAGTTTGCAATGGTGCGATATAAACTCTACTTTTTCTTTCTTTCTTTGTTTCTTTCTTTTGAAAGGTATAATTTACTTTTAAATTCATGGAAATCAAAACTTGTATTAACCAAGGGGGAAAAGAAAATAAAGGAAAAAGAAACAAGGACAGGTCCATCTTCAAGGAATAGTAATAAGCGGGAAGTGCTCTAGCATTTAAATTTACCTTGCAGTTGGAAATTGATGAGATATAGTTTGATGATCGTAACCTCATGGCGTCCAAAAAGACTAAACGTCTCAGATAATTTCCAATCAGGAGATGCATATATGAAACATTTATTCTTTCACTCTTTCAAATTGCAGTCCTCCTATTTCTAATGTCCATGAAGGATGCCCTGGTTATCTGTACAGTTAAATGAGGATTTTTGAGTGCAAATGCATCAAACCTATCTGAAAAGACTACATCCTCCATATTCTTTACAATGAAATTGAGGGCGGTCTCCTTCAAACTAGGATTGGAGCAAGTGTCGGCTATTTCTAAAACATCAAGAACATTTGATGAGCTTAAAGATCCGAGCATTCGATGCTCACAAAACTTCTGCAGAAACGGGATCTCATATTTATCTGCAGCAATTGATAGTGAGTAAACATGTTTGTCCACCTTTTCTTTAGGCAAGTCTCCACCGTATAAGAACTCCATTAGCGATTCAAGCTCTTCATGATTCAATTCTGGAAATGTTATGGTGTCGCTTGGAGGAGCTTTGCATCCATCAGAATCTAGCATGTTTTTGAATATATCAGACCTTGCTGCCTGCATAATGTGATGAAGAGATGGAGTTATAATTGCCACCACAAAGCTTTACTGCCACGATGCTCTGATCAGTTTGCTTTAATGATAGAAGGAAGGAAACCAAAAAATGAAAAAAGCGTCACCAGAAGAGCTCTATGTGCTGGCAAAGAGGGTCCATCATTTCCAGGCTTGACGAGAATATCAGGGTGAATCTGATGCCTAAATGCAGCAACAAATCCACTCAGGAAGTTTAGTTTTTCATTTAGTTCCTCTTCAGCCTCCTTTATTTCCTTCACCCATTTCAACGCATTTGTAAATCCCTGGAGAGGCAAAAACTACACTCTTTGAGCATTTGGACTTCAAAATTTCTTGTTGACAAACCTAACCTTTTCTCAACTCACAAGATAATCACCACAATCATGACAGTATTGATGGAAATTATCAACTGTCCTAGAGTTTCAAAACTAACTAGATCGTTTGATTCGTCCAATTGAATATGAGGTATATACCTCTAAGAGCCCGCAAGCCTCTACTGCATCAAATTTCGGAATGATGAAAGGTTGTCTATATCTACTTGAGACAAGTATTCAAACGTCATTTTAATTTGATACATAAATTTCTTTCCGAGATCCCCATATAGCACATATCTGACATGCATGATCGTTATGACAAATTTGACATATGTAGAGAAACGTTTTACAGAGTTGTGACTTCACGAATTTTTATTACACATTTTTAGCATTTCATCATCAAGAATGGAGAAAGTAAATTGTTTCCCAAGAACATTCTGCTTCGCTTCGGACTCTAGTAAGCCCGAATCGTGGAAACTAGTTTCTGGTCACCCTACAATTATTCCTTAGGATCATTAGTTCCACAGAAACTGCAGTAGGACTCTGTTTTCTACAGTTTTGCGCGCTCATCCTGGTGTGAACTTTAGCCCTTCAAACGGGACATAGTTGATGTAGGGTCCGAACTTAGAACACTAGCAATTTAAGCCTTGCCCTCCGTCCGCCGCCCACCCCGCAGAAAAGAACAATAGCCAAGAAAACACCTCGATCTAAAGAAACGAAAGTAAAACAGACATATAAACACATATGGTACCTGGTCTAGGCTGCTAGAATCGGAACCATCAGGTTCTGTGTGATCATAAATCACAAGAGCCCAGTGATCAATTACCATGGAAGAGTCTAGTAGCACGTTTTATGAATGTCAGCATTGATTCTTTGCAGGAATTATATCCCAATTCTCCATTAATTTGGTTTTCCTTTACATTATTCTGGACCTACAATTCTTTATCCTCATACCCTGACTTTTCACTACAAAAATGATCAACTGGGCACACACAAACGAGCTTAAGCTTTATGCTAGTAGTTTTTCATTCATAAGGATGACGTTTGCGTAGTATATAATTGCATGCGCCTATCTATCCTGCAACTGACTTGAGCCCTTCTTCTGCCGGGTGGTTGATCAAACATATCATAGTCCAGAAGAAGAAGAAGAAACAGGCTGAGAATGAAAGAACATACCTTGGCCGAATTATACGAAGAAACAGGATTGTTGGGTTGTTTATCCAATAATCCCTTGTCATTATCAAGCTTGTTGGTTAAGGTGATTATGCTCTTTGCTCCCTCATAGCAGGCACCACATATCGTATTTCTTGGAGGCCTTAAAATGAATGGCATCGCGCTGCAGATTGAACAATCCATCTTCCGTCTCTCGGCCGTTGCATACAAATTTAACAACTTATGGATGCAGAGAGGAAGACATGAAGAATTTAAAGGAGGATCTTTCTGGTTTGCAACTCAACTTTACCTTCACTTTGGTGGCCTGTTTATTTAAGTTCTTAGACTCTACGCCCAGCCAAAGAGTTATAGAGCGAAAGGCGCCTTAATTACTTTCTTTTGTAGGCACTTTATGGTTGTGTTGATAATAAATACTATGGAATCAATGATTAATTTAGTAAAAAATAAGGAAGAAGATGAGTGGATGCTTGGTTTTGCGTAGGGTACACAACATATTTTTCTCTATTTCTTTATATCATCGTATTCTCCAAAAGAGCTTGTGTTGAGGACATTTTTCTTTTTAATAATTACACAAGGGGCAAAGGCAGAGCAGCAGGTGAAAATTGAATATCAAATCGTGAGTAAAAACGATTTGTGCTGCCTTGGATCTTACCATTTTTTTTCTTAAATCACTAGTCCTTTGACATAATTTATCATTGAGACTTTAATTAGAAAAAAAATGAAAATTTTCTTCAATGCATTTCTCTATGACCACCACCTGATCTCATGCACATCACACGATAAAAAAGTGTGGCAATGAAAATTTTTTCTAAATTTTGTTTTATTTTATTCTTTAATTCTCCTAGTTGGTATAACAATTCTCGAATGTACTCCCAAGAGGGTGTGCAAGAATGTCTGAATATCCTCAAATTTGTGCATTGCCTTCGATTTTAGGGGAAACTGTCCAATTAAGGGAATCTAATAGGATAAGTGAAAAATAGAAAGCAGAATATTTGTTAAGTGATGGTTGGTTGGCGGTGGTCATTCTATTTTCTTTTGTTTGTGGCTGTGTAAATTTTAGTAAATCATTTGAGTAGTATTAAACAACAGGGTCGTTAGGGGCAGAATAATGTTAGGAAGTGGAAAGGGACTTTCCAACCTTACGACAGCAAGAATGTGGTAAGGCATGCACGTCTACTTCTTTCCAAACTCTCAGTATCAGAGACTTGAGCCAACAGCCCATCTCTCAATTCAATATTAGGAACTTAAGACCAACCACGAAGAAATTAGTCCTTTGTCCAACCTGTCCAAACACTTCTGCAATGATCATTGATCAGGGCACCGAAACCATCAAATTATTATCATTTTCTGCATTTGTTACTGTCACTAATTCTTTTTGTTTACGAAGTTTAGTTAATTCACCCAAAAGGAAAAGAGGACAAGAGGGGAAAAAAAAAAGTTAATTCAGATTTATCGGAGTTGTTTAGAGGCAGTGATTATGGAGAAGATATCTGTTATTTTGTCTCTGATTTAAGAAACAGAGACTAATATTATGACAACACGACATTTAACCCGTGCTTTTGTGATTGCCTGTTTGCTTTTTAGTTTTGGGCTTGGAAATTTTGCTTTCATTCCTTTCAAGTCTTAATAATTTATGTCATGCACGATTTCTTTAAAAATGTTATTGGCTAAAATTTGAATATGAATATCGTTTTACTCGACAAGTAGGACAATAGTCACTGGCCTGCTGACTGCAAATGTTTTAACTTCATCAACACTCCTGGAATTTCTGTGAAGTACACTTTCTACAATCTGTCGACTTTATATATTAAAAGTCGCTGTTTGGTTCGAATTCCACTATCACTATCACTATTAGTATCATAGAATGGTCAATGATAATGGGTTTTGATGAAAACCCACCGTGTGTTTGTTAATGTGGAATGTAATTTATAATTTATAATTTTTCTTTTTCATTGTTTCTTTTTTTCTTTTCTTTTTCTTTCCATTTGTTGAAACAGTAGCATTTTATTTTCTTATTTTTGCATTTAATGAGAATAAAAGGGTAATTAAGATGATTTAAAAAGAATAAAATGGGCAACTAAGATGATTCACTAGTAACAGGTGGTTAATCAAAAAACTCATAGAAGAGGCCCATCATTCCCATTAATTTATTCCCATTGACCCCAACCAAACATTTTATATGGGTATAATTGAATTTGAAACCCATAGTAGGAGTTGAAATCTATTTACCAAACACCCCCTTAATTACACTACTGGTATCCTCGGGTTAGCGGTTCGTTGCAAAGATTTATTTTCAGATTTTCGAAATGAAATGACATTCCTGGTGAGTTTTTTCCATGTTATATTATGCTGTTTTTGTTCACTATATTTCAATGTCAATGACACCCTATCCAATTCATAAGCGTAACTGTGAAGTGAACTTCTTAACGTATTTTATAATGATTCCATGAAATCTTTGTCAAGGGCTTTTCTCATTTTGCAGGATCAAATACACTAATTTCTTCTTCTTCTTCTTCTTCTTTTAAGGTTTATGATGATCATAACCTTTTTCTTTTTTCCTGCCAACTTCTTCTTTAGTTTTGTTTTGGTTCATGTTACATAAAATAACCTCTCTCTCCTTGTAAATGATGCTTTTATATTTTTAACATTTATGCAGTGAGGGTAATCAAAACAAGTATGACATTGCAATTCAAATGGTAAGACACGCAAACCTTGCCCATAATCTGTGAAAATCAACAGGTAACAAAGGCTGGTGATGAACCTAGGCCGCAAAATGTAAAATTCAAGGAAGAAAACTCAGAAGAAACGTAAAAACTGGGTTTCTTTGTATAACAGAAATTTGCAAAATTTATTTGCAAAATTTACTTTGCTTACATCATAATCACACTTTCCAATCACCTTTTTATCTTCCCAACAATATTTTTATCTCACATACATCACATCACAAAAAGTGCTACAGTAATTCCAAACAAAATCTCAAGTAAATTCTCTATCTAAACAAACTCACTGTCAAATTAGTTAATTTAGTGTAGTAAAAGAACCCTTTGGTGTAAGTCGCACCTGTTTTGCCATAAATTCTAACCATACAAAAATGTTGGTATGATTTTCGTCGTTGAAGGTTCAATGCATGTGCTAAAAATTGAGTGTGTGTCTCAAAGATTTGGGCCCATAAATACACACGATATTGGTTACTGGACTGGTACATGAGCATTGATATTTGATACAATGCGAAAACATTTGGTCCTAGCCTACTCCTTTCCATTCCGAATATGACGGAGACACATTAGCAGTCTTGAATGCGCAGCAAATTATGGCATGGAACAAGAGGCCCACTAGCCCGGACCCAGAGAATTGCTCTCGCTGCCGCAGAAGCTTGTGGACTAGGCAAAATCTTTAACACACAATCACAGACGCGGAAACAAAATTCACCTGACAGATTCAACCGTCTTCTAATACTAAAAACATTTAATATCATTACTTCACCGGTGACTGATACAACACCGGAGCCCTTTCGACAACATCTCAGACGAATATTTACAAAGCAGAGTACTGATAATTTGAGTAACTGGAGGAGAACAGATGAATACGACGATAAAATAACTACCCTAACTATGGATCACTGGATATATCCCTTCTTCTTCTTTCTTTTTATTTTTTTAATATTTATTGTTGTTTCTTGCTTTTGGTTCAGATAATCTGGGGGAGCTGCTCCTACTTGGGCACGGATGAATTTTCGGCTTGCTTCTCGTAGTAATGGTACATAGCTGCACCCGACAGCACTGCCAGGGTTAAGGCTTGAGCATGCATCCTATCAAATAATCAGCATTGATTAATATATGCTCAATCAAATAAGCCATTAAACAGTTCAATTATCTAGAAGAAGTCAAGAAGTAGTACGTACCTAGCATGTATGAGCCGGACGCTGGGCTTCAATGGAGTCGATCTAGCACGTGAATAAGCCAGTGAAGCACCCATTGCCGATGCCCACAGTGTTCCTGCAGAAAATACAGAATTTAGGTACGGTTTCGATTTGTTTTCATTTTCTTGATCACGATTGAAGAACCAGCTAGGTGTGGTTAATTTCAAAGCCATCAAGGATAATGCAATCGAAGAGAAGGGGTTGAGTTTGGTACAGGAAACTGACCAATGCTGGTGAGTTTGTGTTCAGCAACCCAAGATCGCGCAGCCTCCATATTGCGAGTAGTTATCGAAATGAAATGGTTTTTAGGCCCTCCTGCTCTATCTGAGTGAGAGTGAGACTATCAAGTTCAGCTGCTCTGGATGGAAGAAAGGATATGGAAAGGGATGAATATTTATAGACCAGAATTACAGGCAGTGGATATTGGGAAAGGTGCCCTTTTAGCTTTTAATCCGGTGATGAAAGTCAGGGCAGCCCTTGGTTTTGATCTCTCTCCTTTCTTGGACCAGGGGGACAATTGTTTCAAGTTATTACCGGTGAAGTACGATGAAACCACTGGCTACACTTGCGTGGTTTTTAATGCTTTTTCTTCAGTCTTTCACAGAATCATCTGTGCTCTGTCGATTTGAGTTGAGCCCTCAGTTTTTAAATGTCATCCAACAACCCCCCCAGCCGACTTTTTCAGAACTTCCCAGGTGACCCAACAGTGGCTTTGTATCGAATTGCTAGTTAGTTGTCTACTTGAAACTATAGCAGGTGAAGTTTTGGATAAGTTTTTCATTTTCTTTTCTTCTACACTCACTTGCAATTTTGCATTTGAATATATAACATTTTAGATTTGGATGTTTTTCTTTTCCTTCTCCTTTTCCCATTTCTGGATCAAGATCCAAGGCGCAACCATGCCTCGACATATTACAATCCTGTTAAAGGAGGGGATAATTTGGTTCATCAATTAGCATAACCAAATTCTTTTTCTTGGTAGAGAAAAAGGAACAAGCCAGATGAAATTGTAAAACCCCTTAAAGTGAAGTTAAAACCCTGAACCATACTTGGGGTGGTGGCTTGAATCTTGTTATTTACGTTCATCCGACTTCCAAGTTTTTCGTACAATTATATTACTGTTTATTTTGTGTCCGGATTCATAGTTTTTCTCCATTGAGAAATACAAAAGTGCGCATTATTATTATTATTATTTTATCATAGCTTGGTAAACATGCCCCCGAGATCACATGACAATTTAACCTTTCAACGTGTAAAACACTGGTTCAACCATTTAACAAGTGAAAGCCAGCCGACATTAGTGGGCAAACCACTGGTTTTGGTTAAAGTACAAGCTTCAGGTTCTATTTCGGTTGCAGTTTCAAGAGTCTTCAGCAGTTGTTAAGAAAAATAACAGCACATAGTATGGTACGCAGAAAAAAGTGAGAGAAATAATGCAATGCATGTGAGAGAACTAGATAAGTAAGTGATCTTAAAATAAAAAATGAATTAAATAATATGCTAAGAAAATATTAGCAAAAAAAAAAATTAAGTAGCAACCCAAACAAGCTTTTAGCTCTTTAAGTAGATTTACTTAGTACTAAATCTTCAAAAGGGATCTTCCCTAAGTCTAAGCAAAAAGTGTTAACACTTAAGTAGTAGACTGTCACACATTTTTGTAGTAGCCTACAAGAAAACAATAATGAGAATCCTCATTCTGCTCATGTCATTCATCTTGTCAGACGCTGGAATGTTTTGCATGATTAAAAATAAAAATTGGTCCTTTTTTTAGATACGGTCAGCGATAAGTTCACCTTGGCTTGAATATATATATATACAGACACACACATACACACATATACATATTCCTTTTAGTCCTATACAGTTCCAAATCTCACAAATGGAAAAAGCGAAAGCTTAAGAGTCAGAAATAGAAATTTCAAGTTACCTAACTAATGTCCAACCAGTTTGAGTTGGGATTAGACCAATTTTTCAATTGTGTGAAACAGGTCTCGAATGGTTAGGTACTTTGCAACTGTAACTGAGCTCAAGCTGTACCATGAAAGGGAACAAGAGTGCACTTATTTAAAAGCCCATTGGGCAAACTGCGGCCTACTAAACTGCAATGTCAATCCAGGATAGGATGCCACCACAAGGGCAGTGAACAGTTGATTCCCTTTCGTCGGCGTCAAAAGGAACGCCAGGATAGTCAGCTCCTTGAAGCATGATCGTGTTTGGATAATAGATTATTTGAGATAATTTTTTTTAAAAAAAATACTGTAGTACTTTATTGATATGGTGTATGTGAGATAAAAACGTGATTGAAAAATATGTTAATGATACAAACAAATAAACTTCGATCCAAACAAAGACGCAGTAGTTCTAATTAGCGAAAATCTATGGTGGTCTTTGAGATTGATGATCAAACATTCGTATATATGTGAGAATTTCACCCGGACAAACATCAAACAACGATAATTAACTGACTAATTATCCATCCTTTTGAATCTTGTTCACTTCTAGTATGTCATACTAGCTTTTTGCACTATAGTTAAAAGCATATGTACCTTCAATTTTTTTCTTTTTCCTTTTTTCTTTTTTTCCCTAACAAACTGTGATACTATCTAAGGATTAAAACTTGGGGACACCTCCTTAACCAAATTGATCAACTTTCCAAAAGTGGACTTAGCCAACAAGTGAGGTTAGGAATCCTTCTTCGAATTGGGATTGCAGGTTGAGGATTCAAATCCCGCACCTTATAGTTTGAAAAGAAATTTAAAGGGTGTGTATTGTTGCAGTAGGGGCTCCTACTCTCTCCCATGTAAGCCGATAGATTATACAGAGGTCTTAGTCAAAAAGCTAAGAAGACTCTCTCCTTTTAACAATTTACTGCAAATTTTTCTTCAAAAAAAAAAGAAATAATTTACAGCAAATTTATGAAAGAAAATACTCTATGCCACACAGGAATACTCATTATCGAAGAAAGCAAGACAGAAGAAAACGCTTTGAGTCCAAAGTCGGTGGAGTTGCTCACACGATTCTGAGTTCTTACCCGTAGCTTTCTGGTTCTTGCTTCACCGCAATTTACATACAGAGCGCTCTCTCGTGGGACGGACTACTGGACTAACTTGTCGAGAACGTTTTCTTCGTCTAAACTCAGGCTGGAAATTCACCAGTTTTTTTCCCGCCACTTACCAGACTAACTAACCGACCTAGATGCAGTATATAAATAGTACCAAAATCGGATAGCTAATTGTGGAATGGGAAGAAATGCAGAGGATTAAACGCCCCACAACCAAAATCCCTTCCGCTGCTGATGCTTGCAGGAGCGGTAAATCCGTCAACAACAATGAAATCAGTTGCGACGCCAATAGTACTGCCTACTGTGAGGAAGCCATTGTCGGACCTTTCTAATTTCAATCTCATCCCTACTGATACTCTTCGCAAGCTGGTCTCTTCTACTTCTGTTTCCAATTCCGAAACCCAATCTCTCTTGCACAAATCCCAGACTTCTATTTTCCCTATTTCTCATAAACCCCGAATTTCGGGTTCCAAGAAACCCTATGACAATCCCAAGTCCGATACTCCGTCCGGAGCCAGCGTCGGCTCATCCAACTCCGGCAGTGATCCTAAGGCTAAACCTCAAAACGCTACTCCTGCTCGTCGTCGGCTCCCCACTCGTTCTTCCACAATTCCTAGTATGTATGCGCGCATTTCTGGGTGTTTGCTTCTGTTTTCCGTTTCTGGTTAAGCTGAACTAAATTCAAATATCTTGGGTTTGACGTATGGTTACTGGATATTATATATCAGTTATTGAATCTCTGCCTGTAATTACTTAGCTTTAATGCATTATTATGCGCATAATTTCAGTTCAAATCCATGGATTGTGCATGGATAAATACTCCCATTGACCTTTTTTTCCCCTTTTGTTTTATTTTCTCGAATGCGCTCTACTTTTTTTTTTTTTGAATTCTGTTTGTGCCTTTTGATTAGGTCGTTGGTTTTCTCCTAGTTTTAATGGGTGTTTATTTGATTGTTCTGCTTTCAACAAATTAAAAAAAAAAAATCAGTTAAGTAAGATGAAAATGATTTTGTTTTCAGAACCAGAATTTTGTTACCAATCTTCTGTTATGATGTTTTTCCAACGGAATTGTTTTAGTTAGGAAATTGTGGAACTTAATTTCCAGTTTTTTGGTGCTCATAAGTATTCAAATTATGTACTAGTACTCTTCTAAAGTATTTCTCTCTAGTAGATCTACTTTTGACTTCTTAGCTCTTCCATGTCACAGAGTTGGTTTCAAGCTATTGCTTAAGATGCTCTTCGCCTTGCCTCTTGTTTATTTCTGAATGTGTTTTCTGTTTCAAGGCATGTCTTATGCAGTAGTAAACAAAACACACGTCCTATGTCAATATTCTGTTCTGATATAGCATTCACTTTTCATCAGGTGATGAGGGCGGTGAACTTATAATCTATAGTCGAAGGTGGGGAAAAAGGAAGCATGATGAATCACCCAAAACTTCAACCTCCTCTCAAGAAAAGAAGAATGAGGGAAAAGCAGCATCTATTCCTTTAAGTTCTACACCTGCTGAGAAGGCAAAGGATAAAGGGAAGGCAATTGCTGTGCCTTTGATTCCATTGCTGCTGAGAAAGCAACGGATCAAGGGAAATCGGTTACTGTGCCCGTTGATTCTACTCCTGTTGGGAATTTAAGGGGTAAAGAGAAGGGAATATCTGCATCTTTTAGACCTTCCAATGTTGAGACAAGCGAGAAGGGGAAGGATTTTTATGCACCTTTTAGTTCCACTCCTGTAGAGAAGATGAGGGACAAAGGGAAGGCAATTGTTGTGCCTGTCAATTGCACTCTTGAAGAAATGGAGGATAAACGAAGATCTACTGCTCTGCTTATCAATGGCAGACAAAAGAAGAAACAAAAGGAGAAAAGACAAACAGGTGCTATGGTTCAGAGTTGTCCTCCCTTGTCAAGAACTGGCAAAATTGGGTATATCTCTCTTTCTCTTGCACTGACAAACACACTACTCATCCATCCATCCATCAATGACCTAACAGAGACTTGTACTTCTACTAGTTAGAGAAATACTTGTTTAATATGCTGTTGAAATTGTTAAGTACCTTAGAAATTGTGGAGTTTCAGATGACTGAGATCATTGAGAAAGGGCAGGAATATCTGCCCTTAATGGATCCCATAAACCAGTGGTTTATCTTTTGTCAAACTTCTGCAACAATTTTATATTGTTTGATCCAATCTGTTTAAGTGGAAAAGTTTGTCATTCAAGTTTGACTGAAGATCCTTTGTGGAGGACCCACAGCTTGGGTTTAATGCTTGGGTTATTGCTTTGATTTTTTCTTTCTAGGACTGTAAGTAGATATTAGCGCATTGGAAATTGAGATTCTTGTAATTTGCAGTTGTCAGGCTTCAAGTGGATTACGTAGTACAGTTTGTGGTTTTTTTGGCAACTTTGATTTTTCTAGTTGCAACAAAACGTAAAGTTTTCTAATATATAGTTCAGGTTTGATTCTGGAGAATGATTACAACCACATCTTTTGCCTGATGCCTGTATTGAATTCAATTGTACACTAGCTTGCAATGTGTCTACATTGTTAACTCCATCATTTAAGCCTGGAGCAAATTGGTGATCAGTCTCAAGTTCTCTGCCTGGGTCTATTACTTTGGCTGATAGCCCTCATAATGGTGGTTGTCTTAATAGGAATGAACAGAATCAAGAGGGAGATGATACGCTATCAAAGTCATGGACAGGTCCTCAACGAAAGTACAAAAAGGTTTGTTAGACAATTCTGTTCTGCACTATCATCATTTTGATTGCATTCCCCCAGCCTTATTGCATCGCTTTCACCACATACAAATGAAACACTAATCTACTGATGCAACTGTCAGTCTCTATTTTTGCTGACCTTGACCTGTCATTACCGTGTTCTTCCATGTTCTTCATGCTATGCCGTATGATGTTAATTGACATATTAGACTAGTGCTTTCTCCTCATCTTTATCCTTTTCGTAGGGATGGGGTAGTTTTGCAATGGACAGAGTGATATTAATTTTCGTTGATGTCCAGTGCATTGACTGTCTGTATTGTATTGACTCATTTCTAAATGCCATGCATTAGACCATTTAACTTCATAGTTCAAAATTTATTTCTAGAGTACACTAGCTGGTCTGAATGGTCCAGGTTTTTTAAATTTTGGACACAGAATTGTTAGTCTTCCTCTTCCCCCATCCTTGGGATATGCTAAGATGAAACTTTTGTACAGAAGGTGAAAGGGAAATGTCCAATATGGTGGAAGTCATTTGTAAATTTGTATACAGAATTCTTTGATGTCGCTTTAGTTTTTTGTAAATGTCTGCCCTGATGTAATGTTGTCTACAAAAATTTCATGCAGAGAAAGTGCCCAGGAAGGCAATCTGCTGGTGGAGGTTCCTTATCACCAGAATTTGTTAAGAAGATGAAGGCTTATTTTGAAGAGGTTGATGCATTTGAACTGCCAGTTGAGGAAGTTTCGGACCATGATTTGGAATGAGGAGGGGACAAATGATAGCAGATACGTAAGAGTCCGCTGATGTTGTTTGTATAGTCAAACTTACATAGAATCTCATACAATCTGAAACTTTTGACCAGTTGCATGTGAATTATATTAGTGTCAGATGATTTTTCTTAGCCTTGGCGTATGTCAGTGTTATAATAGTAGAAAACTCGAAAGAGATGCTACCGGTATATAATGTTTTAATCAGTGAGTCAGCTAAATTCTGCAGTAAAGCATGTGGTATTTTACTGTCACGTTTTGGTACTTGGCAAGCCGTTAACGGGCACGCTTTATGGCACCAAACACCCACGCACTGCCGAGTAAGGCAGTAGAAGGTTCTTAGAGGCCCTCCTCTGCCTACTGCATTCAGAGGTATTCTTCGAGGGTACTGTTATTAGTGTATAACGATCATAATCCTGGTTTTGACATGAGCTGGAATTTATTTACTTTTGTCGATGCCATTGCCTCCATGCTATGCTTTAATTATAAATGGGTTATGATTGATACTCTAATTATATGTCAACTCCAACAGGGCTGAGCAGTTTTCTTTCAACATTAGATCAAGCGCGGTGTTCTGCTGACCCGGTTTGTTTAATGTTTAAATCCAATTGGGCAACTCGTCAGAAAGCAGAAATGGACCATTCTTTATTCCTCACTTGTAAGCAGACACCAGAGTGGCCCAAATCTTCAAAAAAGGAGCGTACACCGGAGTGACAAGTGAAACTTGGGCGTCGTATTAAGGGCCCCTTCTCCGGCGGGCCTCACGGCCCAAAGACTCACAATTTGTTTCCTTTCTATTTATCTGCTGTCCCAAGTTAACACGCTTTAATCGCTCTCTTTTTTTCTCCTTCCCCTGCTCGATCTTTTTATATTCATGGCAGGTTAACGGCTGCACAGATAGAAGCTTCTTGTTTAAGGCTTACAAGATTGGGTGCTGACCACTCTGCCAATCTTTAGAATCTAATCGTTTTTATTTATCAACATCGGAGTTCTTCAATTGCCCACCAAAAACACATTGGAGGTTTTTTTTTTGATAAGTTTAATGCCTCCTACCTACTGTCCCTTCCATCTCGTCACCTAATCCAACCAAACCCTCCCTACAATATTGCATGTTCCTTGTCATTCAATTAGTGTACAGCCTGTATAAATTGTTTAAAGAAAGTGGATAATAGATTGTTGGTATATTTTAAAAAGTTTGCGACTTAGGAAAAATGCTCCAAAGACAAGTTCACTTTAGCTTCCAACCGGTAGCAGAGGCGGATCTACAATGGGGGCACAAATAATACTATTACTTATCAAACAATTTTCAAAAATTTTCAATTGTATCCCTATTCTGGCTCATGCAATGTTGAGAAATTTTTTAATTGTGCCCCTATTATAATGTTTAGAAGTAAATATCAATACAACTAGTTTTGTAGCTTAATGGAAATGAAATGTTGCAAAATACAAGATAATGGCCTTCTACACCAGTAAAATGAAATTTGTGAATTTTTTTTCAATAAAAATAAAAATATAGAGGAATTGTGTCACTTAGTCAAAATAAAGTAAACACAAATTTTGTGAATAAAGTGGAGGTGACCTTTTTAATAAAACAAGAAATTTTATGTCACTGTGCCTTACAAAACTATAGGTCTATGGTTATTTTAAAAGGTTTCTTATAATTTTTTGAGAAAAATTATTGTGATTTTGTGTTATATTACTCATTAGACTAAAAAATTTATGTCCATCTCAAACAATTATGTGGCAAGCCTAATAATTGCTCTAAAACCAATGAAAGAGTTTGTAAGGAATCCACTAAAAACAGGCAATACATTTTATGTATATTGTTATTATGTACTACCTTTTGCCTCCACTAACAATTATTATATTCGGCACCGTCACTGTCCGGAAGCCCATGGAGCGATGCCAGAAGGCGCGATTCCGCGGCTATTGGTTGACTGGCACGGCCGGAAAATCTTCTACGATCCAAAGTCGAGAGTGGTAAAATCCCCCATGGCAATGGGAGCGAATTTGCATCTTCCGTGCACGGTTGCTGCTTGGGTATCAATACTCAATAGGGTGGGGAAGCTTGGTTGGGCAGCAAGCAAATGAAGTACTGTAGAGACGAAAATGAAACGCTACTCCAGAGTCCAGGATCATCCTCCTAGGTGAATGAATTATCTGAAAAATTTTCCTAAGATTTTTATGACATCCTGAACTAACATCAAATGACTATGACCGCGTTGCTGGTTCTTTGGGGTGGCTATCAGCGAACGATTGCCGTCGTGCATGCGTGTTAATTTCTTTTGTTTAGACCCACATTGACTGAGATTACGAATGTCACACGTCAGCTTTGATATCGGAAAGAATTAAGATTTTGTTTGGATTGTCATTTTCTAAATTTTTTTAATAAAATATAGTTACAGAAAATATAAAATTTTTTCTGTGGAGAACTCCAATCCAAACAAGGACCTCGTAATTATTAGATTTTAATGCCATTGTCACACCTACAATTTCTCTTTTCTCCACCTCCTACCTCCATTCTATTTTCTCCTTCTTAACACTAATTTTTAATTCCGAAAACTGGAAAGGAAATTAACAAAGAGACTCCAAATGATTGCTCATTTGTCATCTAGACTAGTTAGCGCACCGTGTGATTGCTCATAATATTGTAGTCTTCTGATTTTTCTTGTTAAGTTACTTGAAAATTCAGCTGCTGAATGCACGCGCTGAAAGGCTAGAACTTTTTTAACCCAAGATCTCCTACGTACACTTTTTCCTCCTGCACCCAACTCATCCCTTCCTGAAAAGTCCGAAACCCAGTTCTCCGTGCCACAGCATAAAGAATCATAAATTTGACCAACGAAGCGGACAATAATCCAGAATGAAAAGACGACAATCCGGAATCCAACAGGCAAGGTGGGGTATTGTATATTACATTCCGACTTGATCGAAGGATTCAGCTGCGCGACGACAAAGCCCAAAATGTAAGTTCGCCTATTTATAGTAGCCCAAAGGGCAACAGCCGCTTCCCAAAGCCTTAGATTCTTCCACTCCTGGCGGTGCTGTGAAACCACCATCCCCTCCCCACCTTTTCCCCTCTCCTTCCCACAAATCAGGCTTAAAATTCCGGAGGGAAATCTGGGGCATCATTGAAGAAGGTATGGAAGAAAATAAAGGCTACACACAAGATGGCACAGTTGACCTCCGGGGACGCCCGGTGCTCGCGAAAAATACTGGCAAATGGAAAGCTTGTTCCTTCATCATTGGTACGTTACGTACACGCTAGTGTATGCTGCTGTATCTTTATTCTAATTCTCCCCTGCCTGCACCTCCAGCTCGCTACTGGTCACTGCCGGATGCTACCATGTCTACGTCTCACCCTAAAACACTCATTATCAAGACTGTCGTTTTATTAGCAACACTCCAAATTTTCGTGCTTGGGGTTTGTTTTGATAAGTGACTATTTGTAATAATAATAATAATAATAAAATTTTAGACTAGGTCACAAATATATTTTTAATCGCCGATGCACTATTATTCTTTCCTTTTTTTTTTTGAGGAAATAATCTACTATGAAGGTCTTGTTTGATAATCCAATTCAGCATTTAAATTTAATGGATTCAAATTTTAATACATTCAGACGCATTTGATAATTAAAAAAAAAATAGAGCATCTGAATTAGTTAAATGACACAAATTTTCTTGACAAAACTTGCTCCAGAAAACAACAAGTGAGAAGGTACTCACTTATCACTTAATATGATATACATTCAAATATATTATATTTAGTACTCAATAATTTACTAACTTGATATATTTAGATCTTAAATTTCAGATTTCAGTTTTTAGATTTCAAATTTATCAAATACACACTAAGTATATTCTTAGAATTTCAAATTCGCAGTACAAAAGCCACCACAACACGAAAATAGTACTAGAAGGGACAAATATTTACAAATTAGTCATACTGTCTATAAACTATGAGGACCTTCTTTTGCTTACAACTGTTCTCGAGCAGCTGCCAAATGCTTCTTCCAACACAAAGTAGGACGCAGAAACCCGACTCTAGTGAAGTGGTGCCCAGACTTGACAGGGCAATTAATAAATTCGCATTTTTGATACCGCATGCATGCATATTCATTTTGAACAGGGTATGAAGCATTTGAGAGGATGGCTTTCTACGGAATATCTTCCAATTTGGTGGTCTATCTCACCGCCCACCTCCACCAAGACACCGTTTCTTCTGTCAGGAATGTTAATAATTGGTCGGGTGCACTGTGGATGACCCCAATTCTGGGCGCCTATATCGCCGATACTTACTTGGGTCGCTTTTGGACCTTCACCATCTTTTCTTTAATTTATGTCATGGTAAATTTAACATTAATCTTATCTTTTCTTTATTTCAGCAGACGCACTAATAATTGTTTAATATATATATATATATATATATATATATATAAATTATATGTTTACTCCAACCAGAAAATTCTCTTTTCTCTAGTTTCTTTGGCTCAATTCCCTGAACCTTTTGCCATGATTCTGTAGCCCTTGATGATGTAGAAGTAGCTTGTCCATCTCTGAGATACTTCTGTTGCGAAATTTTTGTTCCATGTTGTGACTGGTAAATTGCATACTATATATACTTCTATTGGAAACTGGAGTTAAAAATTTCACTTTCAATCAGACTAGTATTTCCCGTCCCGTGGCCGGCTTTAACTTGCTTAATAGTTAAGTATCTCAGTAGCCTGACTGGCTGGCTGACTCTGTTTAACTTTAGTGGTAATACCAGAAAGATCAAAATGTATCAGCAATCAAGACAGATGATAAGCAAGTGATCTTTTTTGAATTAGTCAGCTGAGAATTGGGGAAATGAACAACTCTGGAGCTGACTAAATGAAGAAGAGATTGATCGAGGATCAATGGTCTATCTTCACACAAAGAGAGAGAGAGAGAGTGTGTGTGTGTGTGAGAGAGAGAGAGTACAGAAACTGCAAGGAAGATACAAATCACAAACTCCTCCCTCATCCTTACTAGGGTTGAAAGTCAAATGAATAGTTTGATTCGAGAAAACGAGTAGCTTGTTAGCTACTCAACTCGAGCTCACTTTTGACCGAACTCAACTTGAGCTCGATCTATTGGATAAGGAAATTGAATCAATTTCGAGTAGGAAAATGACAGGTTTGACTACTCGTCGAGCTACTCGACTCGATATAATATATTGTACTTAGTAATTTACTCCTTTAGGCTTATTAGTTGAAATATTAATAAACTTTATCAACTTAGTTATAATTTTATAAAGGGTTAATAAGTCATTTCATCATTGAATTTGCAGCGGAATGCATTTCGAGCTCTTGAGCTAAAATACTCGAGCTTGATATCGAACTCGATCAACTCGTTGAGCTCAATGAGTCGAGCTTGAGCCTTCTTGTTAGCAATTCGAATCAAGCTCGAGTTTAGTTCCAAAAACTTTTGTTCGACCTCGATCTCTATTCCATTGTTTCGAGATCAAGTTCGAGTATGTCACTACTCGAGGTTGACTCGACTCAATTTTACCTCTACTCCTTACATACATTTTTATACAAAAGATATGAAAAATGTACATAATCAGTTATAATTCCTCTTTAACTAACCAGATTAACAGCATTTCTCTCCAAGTAATTGACTTGCTAAGCTGGACATTCCTTGATCATATCATGATGATCATCTTGATCATCAGCTATTGCTTTGCATATCTATCAGACTCTATCAGCCGGTGCTAAATTCTTTGCGGAACAGGGGATGACGCTCCTGACAATGGCAGTATATTTTGAATTTTTTAATTCGACTTGCTCGAATGGAACCTGCAACAGGGCTTCTTCCTCACAAGTAGCATTCTTCTACGCATCTCTTTACATAATTGTAATTGGGTTTGGCGGAACAAAACCCAATATATCTGCCTTTGGTGCTGATCAGTTCGATGATTTCAATCCCAGTGAGAAACGGATCAAAGCGTCTTTCTTCAATTGGTGGATGTTCGGTGCCTTTTCCGGTGCTCTAATTGCAACGCTTGGCCTTGTATACATCCAAGAGAACTTGAGTTGGGGACTGGGATATTGTATCCCAACAGTTGGACTTGTGCTGTCCCTCATCGTATTCTACACTGGCACCCCATTTTACAGGCATAAAGTTAAGAATACAAAGAGTCCCATTGGTGACCTAATCCGAGTTTTAATGACTGCTGTTTCCAACAGGGAACTTAAGCTCCCTGCCAACCCCTCTGAGCTATTTGAGCTTGACCAACACTACTACATTGCAACTGGAAAACGCCAACTTTATCATTCTTCAATATTTAGGTAAGTTTCAATGTGTAGCTTAGACCTTCCCCTTATCTTTGCTGTTGCATGATTAGCTTGTCACATAATAGTAAGACTATGGATGACAATTTCTTTAGGCCCTATAGAAGACCGGACGTAGTAAATGAACCAGCTGATGAAATTGTATACGAAACTTTTCAAGAATCTATAGCTATACAGGGGTTAATGGATTGATCATTCTGCTTTCAGGTTCCTGGACAGGGCTGCCATAAAACAAGACCAGGAAAGTCCACCGAGGCAACAATGCACGGTGTCTCAAGTAGAAGAACTAAAATTAGTCATGGGAATGGGCATGATACGGCTTGTTACCTTAATGCCAAGCATCACATGGGCCCAGGTAAACACTATTTTCGTCAAGCAAGGTACCACTTTGGACAGACATTTGGGCAATATCTTTCAGATTCCAGCAGCATCGCTAGGGAGTTTCATAATACTCTCTGTTCTAGTAGCGGTGCCTCTGTATGATCGCTACTTTGTGCCTTTGATGCGGAAAAAGATTGGGAATCAGAAGGGAATCACAATGTTGCAAAGGTTTGGAATTGGACTTGTGATCCAAATCCTCGCCATAGCAGTTGCATATGCTGTAGAAGTTGAGCGAATGCATGTCATAAGATTGCATCACATTAAAGGGCCCAAAGAAATAGTGCCAATGACTATTTTCACTTTACTTCCTCAGTATGTTCTTGTGGGAATTGCTGATGCTTTTAATGCCATTGGACTGCTGGAGTTCTTCTATGATCAATCTCCAGAGGACTTGAAAAGCCTTGGGACCACATTTTTCACAACTGGGGTTGCCCTTGGGAATTTCTTGAATAGCTTTTTGGTGACCATGGTGGACAAAATCTCGGCAAGGCTTGGAGGCAAGAGTTGGATAGGGAAAAACTTGAATGATTCCCATTTAGATTACTATTACGCTTTCCTTCTAGTCGTATCTACCTTAAATTTGGGAATCTTTTTGTGGGCATCAAGAAAATATGTTTACAAGAGGGAATCTCCTTCTGAAATAATGGACGAAAGTCTGGAATTGGAAGACAAAGCCATACACAGATTACAAGTTTAATTCTTTTGGTTCTAATCCATTGTATGAGAGAACTAATTAAGTTTGATATTTCACTTGAAATGATGTATCTCGCTCCTCTGAAATTTTCTGCATGGGAGCCGGATTTAAGCTATCGGATGCATAAATTTAGATGCTCGTTGCCCGTTTCTTCGATTTTTCTGAATGCGATGAGGACAGAAATCCGATAATGCTCCGTCAAAAGTGGGCTGTGGGAAAAACTGAAGGGTCTTGATTCAGAATACTGTTTGCTCCAGGCTCTTGATTGTGGATCACTACTAGGTCCACGACCCTACGTACATAAAGGAGGCTCATACCAGACAAATTAGAGATTAGAGAGTTGCTGACTGCTAATGTGGCTGAAGCATCTCAATCACCCCCCCCACCAAACCAAAATTCTTGTGCATGACTGGGCTAGTCAGACTTACCAGGCATAGAATCATATTGTCCGCGGCAACTTTGGTCATCAACATCACGTCAAGCCCATGAAAGCTGCTGGCACTGCCGTCCATGCCCCAGTCTAGATGTCCATCCTCTATTCTTCAATTTCCCAGTGCCTCTTGCAACCAATTGATGCAGGCTGACGGAGGAGTAACAGTTTACACACCACCCATATCCTGTTCTTTATGGTTCGAATGTCCCTTTGCATGCGCGGAGGTGGGTAAACAACTGGCCTTCGTGAATGTGGGTGGTTCTTAATCTTGGCCACGAGGCCGATGGGAAGATTTCCGAACCAATATCATTGTGGTCTATGGAAGGGATTCCCACTGGACGTATTCCCCACTATCCCTCTACATCTGTAGCTTCTTAACTCGTGAAAACTTTGGTCAATAGGCGAACGCCAATGCTGGCTGTCCTTGAGAGAGAGAGAGAGTTTAAAGGGAAGCAAAATGCCTATTGGGTAGTTTTCTTATTGTCAAAAGGAGGCATAAATGAGGGACAGTTACAATCTTATCCTTGTATAATGTGCATCAAGACTTGACATTCTAAAGGATCTCAGCTAGTGGATCATGGTCTATAGAAGAATCTTCTTTGTGATCCACACAAAACTGATGGATTTTTATAATTTCTTTGTACATGTAATTGTGAAAGGTCACTGTTATCAGCAGACAAACAAATATTCCAATGGTTAGGTTTAGGACCCATGTATGCCTATGCGAAAGGTTGGAATTGTTGCCTTTGCTGATGCGATTGCCCTCACTTGTATGCAATGCAAGTTCCGGCACCAATGCAACTCTTGGGCTTTGGTTCAACGGCCAATGAGGGAGAGCGCCCCTTGGAGCTCACATGCACTAAGTCAGAAATTCAAATCCCGTTTGGTGCACTAGGGGACCGTATAGGGCTTTCAAAGGGTGCAGTCATCTAACCTCTAATGCAAGTTCGGTTGGACCAATGTAATTTTTTGTTTATACATAGATCTGGAAACCAATGTAGTCATTTACTTGCCAAGTTTGCTGTCAAATTGCTTCATGATGTACAATGGGAAAACCAATTCCCAGTTTGGTTGATTGACAGGGCAGCAAAGGATATGGGGGTAGTTACCCCTTTTTGTAACTGATACTTGTTGTATCAAGTGTTAAGATATATATATGATAACAGTTTACCGTTGGAAAAAAAAAAAAAAAGTTCGGTTGGACTGCTCCTCTCTCATAGCTTTATTGACGCTAGATTAATAAAAATTTCAAAAAAAAAAAAGGATCCAAATCTAATTAATTGGTTACAACTTCTATAAATAGTTGATTATTTGACATGGGGTGCAATAATCTAGCCTTCTTGAAATACTTACGTTTTAAAGGATAACACGTACAAGTTGATTATCTTATCTTATATGATGAATTCACAGAGAGATTAATACAATTAAAAAAAACTTAAAAATGTACTTTATCTAACACAATAAGCACTTGTCTATTACGTGAGGTAGTCTTTAATAAGCCACCGCAACTCCGAAGGTTTGAAATTTGACGAGGCAAAATTCTTTGCCTAACGGATTACGCTGTTTTAGATTTCTTTAACTTATTAATTGTTGCTTAATTAGTTTTCAACTTAAACGTTGCAGCTCTCTTCATTGATGAATCCCCAGTTTTGTTATCTTTTCTTCTCACGGGTCGTCATCATCGCTCTCAAATACCTATGGGTCTACCAATTCCCCTCTCTGTCCCATTCGATCGGATCATCGGGGTTTAAGTCCAAAGTTGGGCGGGTGAAAAAAGTTCAACTGGTTCGACAACATGAACCTCCGATTTCTGGCCATCGTTCAAGTGTTTCCTTAGTTTTTGACTCGTATGTTGAACCAGATTGAGGACATTTGACTCTGTCAAATCTGAGGCATCACTTAAAAAGAAGAAAGGGCAACAAATAAATCTCCTGTACTGTGCAATTAAAATCCCCAGCCGCCCAATTAATCGAAACACAGACCGGTAAAGTATGGCCTTGTTTGGAAAGTCATTTATCATCAAAATTTTTTCATTTTCATAGACACATTTCTGAATCACATTTTTATCTTATATATATATATATATATATCAAATTGCTACACTATACTTTTTTTTATAAAAACTTTAAAAAATAGCAATCCAAATAGATTCTTTCTCCAAATCGAAATACTTATTTCCTTTTTCTCTCTTTTTATTTTTTCTTTTTTGAAATTTCTTTCCTCAGTGTCTACTTCTTCTTTATCAATTTTGGATTTAATTTTTTTTTATTATTACATATCCCTCTTTTTATGCTCTACTTTAGGTCCATGACAATTGACCCAATATTTAGGAAGTGGAGTGCCAATATCATCACTCTTAATATCTTCTCAATATCTGTTCTTGAAAATTGAGTGATCTATAATTTGTGGTGGTCCCTCTGTGTTGGATTGACTTGAGGACCAAATAGTTGCGGTTTCGACACGAACAGTGCGTGCCACAGTTTATTCCGCTAATATGAAAAAATAAGGAAAAATTATTCAAAACACCCCTCACGTTCGATCAAATTAATATTTTATCGTTTATTTTTTACACTGTTAATTTTACATTCCTTACAAATTCAAATCAGTAAAATTTGATTCCAATCCAAGTTTCCGACCATTTTTAGTCTCAAATCACCATGTGACTTATATGCAGTCATTTTTTATGTACCAAAAAAAATTTAAATATCACTATTTTAATGGTAAAAATAGATCTGAACTAGGTCAAGTAACACCTTTTAGGAGAAAAATAAATATGGTTTAGATCAATCATACTTTTTAAAGGATAAAAATAAATATAGATTGGACCATTTGTTTAATTACAGACGAGATTTGACCTTTTCGCTCCAAAAAAAAAAAAATTCATGTGCAGGTCAAGTAATGAATTCATGGTAAAAGGTGATCTAAAATTTAGATTGAAGCCAAAATTCACTGATTTGATTTTGTAAAATAAATAAAATTACCATTTTAAAAGTGAAGAACAAAAAAATTTGTTTGGTGAAACGTGAAAAACGTTGTGAACCATTTTTTCCAAAGGAGTCATGGCATTGAAACTTCGCATGATATGATTATATGATACGGCAATTCGACGGGTCTATTTGATTTGTAATCCCCAGGCTTCACTCTCGGGCCAGACATCATAAGGAGACATGAAAATTTTGGGACGGTGCGTCGTGTCTTGGTTGTTCATATGAACAAATCCATATCAATCCCCGCACTAATTGGGGCCTAGATTGCCTTACCATGTCACCACTGTCCGTCATAGTGAAAGAATTAAATAAATAAACCCCGGGAAGTTCGTAATACTCATTCACTGTGAAATGGGCTCTTTCACACATCACTAATTTGGGAGCATCATCACTGCAGACGTTCAGCCTCCCTCCCTGGAGAAGATCTTGGACATGTAGGTCTTCTGTAAGTAGACCGAATCTTCATTGATGTGTCTCCGACAAGATGTGAACCTGACGTGAATTCCATTTGTAAGGCCTACGATTCATTCAATCCATGCATGTAGACTTTGGTTTGTGATCTCTAACTAGTAGTTAAGTCTAAGCCCCAATATCTGGCAATTATAGCTTTTTCAACTGAGTGTGTGTGGGAGACGTTACACGCCGCGAAAGAGGGCAAGTTGCTACAATTATAAGCGAAACGGTTTTCCATGGTATCATGGTATGTGGTTCGTAGTATTCTTATGGGGAAATCTGCATATATATATAGAGAGAAAAAGGAGTGAGTGGACATGTTACTGAATCATCTCTAAGAAGTTGCTGCTCTTGTCTTCTAAGTCTCGTTAATTTGTTTGCAACAATTAAAAGCATAGGTGTGACAAGACACTGAAAGAATCCTTTTTGGTTCAACTTTGTGATTGATTGCGTGCTGAGACCATCCATTGCTCAAGTGGCCAAAGTCCATGCATGTGTATATGAACCAGTAAAATCTCTGATGCGATTTTCTGGTATCGGACCGCCTGTGATTGGAAGTGCATGTACGGTTGATGAACTTCGCTGGCTGCTCTCAGCCCTCAGGGCATGGAATGGGGAGGCAAGCTCTGCGCTTTGTGGACCGTACGTATACTTAACAGCAACAAAGCAGAGAATTTATGCATGCAACATCAGCAAGCGTCGTTCGGTCAGTTTATCAGATATTTAAAATTTTTAGACATGATCAAAAGGGTTTGAATTTTGAAACCATATTAAAATAATCCTGTAAAGAATGCCCCAAATTAAGCAAAAGGTTGAAGGTCGAAAGAAAATCGGATGCATGAGTATTCGTTATCGTTTAGGATCGAAAACCCCCATCTCCATGATGTGAAGTCAAGAATGGTCCAACCTACAAAAGCTTTGAAAACTTTTTTCTCAGTCATTGTGGGTGAACTCAATTGAAGATTCCCCATGATGTAAATGAGACCAAGAGCCTCATGGCTTATGCATGCATGGTTGAAGTCTTGGTGTCGATGTGGTGGAAGATTGGACCAGCAAGCAATCAGGTGACTGATTTCGCAGATAAGAAACAGGGGGTTGGATTCCCGCTGGGCAGGTCGTGACTCTAAATAAGTTAAACAAACACGGCTGATCATACTTGGCGAATGATTCAACTAATCACCTCTTAAGCGACTATCACATCTCACACATGACTCCCAAGTGTCCTTTGCCTTATATTTACCTGCAACAACATATATATATCTGTTTGACTGTTGGCTTATCGTTACCTGCAACTTGAGTACATCTATTTGACTGGCCCCAAATTGACTTTAGACTGTCAAACGTAAAAAGTAAAAACTAAAAACTAAACGCCGCCTGTTACAACATTGAAGAATTGAGTCGCTGATATACAGGAGCCAACGAAGGACGCCTGGACTCTTTGGCAAGTCCCTTGTTCTGGGAAATAGAAAACCAATGACTAAACTAAAGAGGCTGCTGTTGAGGAAATCACGGCTGTCTCCTTATCATACTATTTGGTATGCACTTGCATCTTTCATCAATCGTGGCCATCTTTAATCCTACAGTTATTTTGGTGGTTGGGTTGGGCTGGTGGGGACCAGGCGCTTTAATACACTACTGTTTTTACCAACAATCTTCCAGAAGATTTCCAAACAGCAAAAATCTAAGAATGTGGTAATTAATTTCTCTGAAGCTGTACATTACTCTAACAATAATATTTAAGATTTTAGAAATTTTATGTGCATCAGCAAAAGTATGTTTGGAATCCCGCATCATTTCAAGGCTGAACTCGGAAGGCAATTCCAGGAACCAACTGCTCAAGTTCTATCATAGCAACCACCAAAAAAAAAAAAAAAACAAACAAAAAGGTCCTATCATAGTTACCATAATTAATCACCTAAGTTCGAGATGTAACCTCTAAGTTCCAGATACCCTTACTCTTACAATGTACGAGGCAAGAATAATCTCATATGATCCAGGGCTTTTTCAATTGCTGCACCATAAAGTATAGACTATCGGTACAATAAATACAGACAGAGAACTAATTAATGCGGATATTAAAGATCACAACATGCAAAAACAAAACTTTTTTTTTTTCACTTATTGAAACTTGTGCTCCAGGTTTAATCCCAACCATCAAATTTCAAACCATGGCATCTATCTACACTAAAATTGCACTATGAGGTCACTCCTGTAATTATAGAAGATCTTGATTCATCCCTTACTGCAAAACCACACATTCTATATGCCCCAAAGATGACAAATATTCAGCAAAAGGTGGTTCAAAGGGCAAATGAAATTGATTTGCCTTTTGGAAAAACTTTACCTTTTAACACTTTAATGTTAAGCATCATTTGAGCAGAAGATTATTTGGGATAATATAATCTTTGGTGACGTGACGTATGTAACACAAAAAATGATTAAAGAAATGCAGAACAATGCAAGCAAAATATGCGGTACTTATCACTAAGCAGAAAGTGTAATTTATCCAAAAGGCAACGCGGCCTATTTATAGTCGACTTGCCAACGCTCCCAGCTTCCACTCCAGTGCTGTCCGGCAAAACCAACGCCACCCAACTCCCAAACTCCCCCCCAAACCACAAAACAAAAACAAAGTCCATCAACGCAATTCAGCCAAAGTCTTCGTTCGCAGCTTTTGTCTTCGATCTCCCGCCTAATTTTCCGAAGTTCTACTTAGAATAAAATGGAAAGTAAGGGTTATACACAAGATGGCACTGTTGATCTCCAGGGGCATCCAGTGCTCGCCCATAAGACGGGGAAATGGAAAGCCTGTGCTTTTCTCGTTGGTATGCATCTTCCTGTATATTACTATTTCTCTCTTGTCGACGACTTTGCTCAAGTGGTTGTAGAAATAATTTTTACACTCTAAACTATCACATGGAGTAAAACAGATCACCAAAAGATTCTTTATTGCTTAGTTCTTCATTAATTTTTCAAGGAGTTTCTGTGAACTTATTCAGAGTAGGCTCGAAATTCTTCGTGCTCTTTTTTATGCATAGTGCCATTCTATCTGGGAGGGACAAATATTTAAGTTTCAGAATCAGCGAACGTGTTGTAAAACACGGAGTAACTGTTCTTAATAGGATATCCAATATTTTTCAAATTTTATCCCTTAAAGGGACTGGCGCCATGATGGTTTTCCTAAGAGGAAGCTTACCTCGTAGAATACCAAAAGGGCAGGGTATTACGAACCAAAAAACCATAGGACAGCATCAAGTGTGACAAAGTTTGGTAGCTCAGTGACTTTTCCTTGGTTTAATTGATGATGCAGGGTACGAAGCATTTGAGAGGATGGCTTTCTATGGAATAGCTTCCAATTTAGTGGTTTACTTGACGACCCAACTTCACGAAGACACAGTTTCTTCGGTTAGGAACGTTAACAATTGGACCGGAGCTGTGTGGATGACACCAATTCTGGGCGCCTATATTGCTGATTCTTACTTGGGTCGCTTTTGGACCTTCACCATCTCATCTTTAATCTATGTCATGGTAATTAAAAGATCTTTTTTTTTTTTTTTTTAATGGTAGTTGAAAGATTATCTTATCTTGTCTCATATCTTTTCCACATTAACCCACTAAGAATCTTACAGACAGGTATTGTGAGTCCAATCTGGGATTTCTTTTCCATGGCTCCACCGGCTATCACCTTTTGCATGATTCCGTCTTTATGCGCTGTCTTTAAGCAGACCACTCGTTCGGCTTGTATTTGCGTTTACCACTTGCATGATCACCTTCTTTCGGAGGCCAATAATCTTCATGATTTTCTGTCGTGGGACCTGTTAATTACCCATCCTTCAGTCTTTTGTCAATCTCCACGCCACATGCTAGTGCTACATATCTGGGGGAAATATTATCAGACCCGTTGAATAAATGTCATAGGATTAACTTTAGTAGTGCCATTTGGTTGGCATAGTTGGTACGAGTACCAGAGAAAGAATCTTGCATGGTATTAAAGCATGGTGGAAAATGTAGCAAAATTTTGCTTGTTGTGACCGTTAAATTGCATGTGCACTACTTCTGAATTTGTGACATTTGGAATGGAAGTTGTATTTTCGTTACTGCGTCTAGCATCCTAACTTGTTTCACTGGTACAGTACTGATCTCCGAGGACTAAATGTTACTGCCAAAATGTTTTTAACAGGGCATGATACTTTTAACAATGGCGGTTTCCATCAAGCTTTTCAAACCAACTTGCATAAATGGAATCTGCAAAAAGGCTTCTTCTTCACAAGTAGCATTCATCTATGCATCTCTCTACATAATTGCCATTGGGGCTGGTGGAACTAAACCGAATATATCAACCTTTGGCGCTGACCAGTTTGATGATTCCAATCCGAGTGAGAAACAGCTCAAGGCGTCATTCTTTAATTGGTGGATGTTCAGCACCTTCACTGGCGCTCTATTTGCAACACTTGGCCTGGTGTACATTCAAGAGAACTTTGGTTGGGGACTAGGATATGCTATCCCTGCGGTTGGATTAGTATTATCCTTGATTATATTCTACATCGGCACCCCATATTACAGGCACAGAGTTAAGAAGGCAGACAGTCCTGTGGGTGACCTATTACGAGTCCTCGTCACTGCAATTACCAATAGAAAGCTTGAGCACCCCATCCACCCATCTCAGCTTTATGAGCTTGACCAACAGTATTACCTTAATTCAGGAAAGCGCCAAATCCATCATACTTCACTGTTCAGGTGAGAGTGCTTCAACATGATTAATCACGTACGTTTAAGATTCATTTGTATTGCTGTTGCGATGTTGCGTAAATATTACAAGTTGCATATAATGACCTGGAATATCTGCAAGTTGATTTACAAATTAGTTTGAGATATTGCTAATGTGAAAGATGTCATCTGATGGACGTTACTTTTAGTCTTCAGTAATCACTTCGGTGCAACTAGAATCACCTGAGTTTAAATGGCTTATCTACGCAGAAGACAGAAAATAATTAGATCAAGGGCTGAATTAAAACGACTGTCTAAGGTTTCTGGATGAGTAATGCAAGACCCCATGAAGCATTCAACTTTCTTATCTTTGGGATCCTAAAATCTGTACATTTTTGTTAGTAACAAGGTGAGGGGACCAACCAATAGTGTGCATTGCAACTAGCATATTTCCAATCCTCTGGAAATACTGGTAGATTGTTGCATGTAATGTAGCAATCCTACAATAAATATCTGCCATGTGCATTCTTAAGCATAGCTTCATGTATGGTGTCTCTGTCAAGTTGGTCCTGGAAAAGGGGATGTCACTAACTGCGCCTGCCCCAAAAACCACCGTTCTGTTATTCAAAGAAAACTCCATAAGCAATAGGCAAAACGTACTGGCGGTGGCTACAATATAATGCTGAGTTGCCTTGCCAACAAGGGCCCTAAAACAATAGTACTCCTTAATTGATATTGAGCCTACACTACCAACATGAATAGTTTATATCGTACTTCTCATTCGACGTTAATGCTGGAAACTTTGTGACCATGACTGGATGCTTCCACATTTATTTGCTTCGTTTCCATCACATTACGTGCCTAGAAAAAGTATAGAGCAATACTAGCTGAACCACGAAATTTTTTACATGCTAGTATCTTCACTGTGCACCACAAAGTTCAAGTCTGTTGCCCTTCAGCTGTAATGCAAAATCTTATCTAAGCCTTTCTCCTTTTATTTTAATGTGCAGTATTATTTATTAATTGAAGTTTAAACCGCAACAATGTTCCTCAAATGTATTGTTTAAAGGGCCCCTAGATGGTAAGCCAACGTTCTTGGGTCTGTCCGATTACAGGCTTGTCCCCTGAAAGTAATGGTTCCGGGTTATCATACTCCATTACAAGTTGGAATACCAGACGTCCAAAATACATTATGGAAGATATGACACTCGCTAGTGACTATATTGGTTGAATGGATCTGACGTGCAAAGAGCAAACAATCTTTTGTTTGGACCATGCTAGTATGCTAGTCGTACACTACCACTTCATGGAACTCTATTTGAAGAAATGTGTCGGTCAAATGATATTTTAGAATCGGTCCAGAACATCCAAACATTGTTAACTAATGAATTAAATTCTGTATTCAGGTTCTTAGACAAGGCTGCAATTAAGCAAGACGGGGACAGTTCACAGAGGCAACCGTGCACGGTGACTCAAGTGGAGGAATCAAAACTAATCCTGGGAATGGCCATAATATGGCTTGCAACCTTAATCCCCAGCACCATCTGGGCTCAAATCAATACTCTTTTCGTCAAGCAAGGCACCACTCTGGATAGACACTTGGGTAACACCTTTCAGATTCCAGCTGCATCCCTGGGGAGTTTTGTCACACTCTCAATGCTAGTCGCCGTACCCATGTATGACCGTTATTTTGTGCCTCTGATGCGTAAGAAAACAGGAAACCCAAGGGGTATCACGTTACTGCAGAGGCTTGGAATCGGAATTTTGATTCAAATATTTGCAATTGCGATTGCATACGCAGTGGAAGTAAGACGAATGCATGTCATAAGAGTGCACCACATCAAGGGGCCTGAGGAAATTGTGCCGATGACTATTCTAGCTCTACTTCCACAGTATGTTCTACTGGGGATCGCTGATGTTTTCAATGCCATCGGATTGCTGGAATTTTTCTACGATCAATCGCCAGACGACATGAGAAGCCTTGGGACCACGTATTTCACGAGTGGAATCGGCGTTGGGAATTTCTTGAACAGCTTCTTAGTGACAATAGTGGATCAAATTTCGGGAAGCCATGGGGGAAGGAGTTGGATCGGGAAGAACCTGAATGATTCCCGCTTGGATTACTATTACGGCTTCCTTCTTATCACATGTACCGTAAACATGGGAATCTTTTTGTGGGCATCAAGAAAGTATATTTACAAGAGGGAATCAATCGAAGTGAAGGTTGGGTGTCTGGAATTGGAGAGCAAAGCCTCAGACACATCTCGGCTGGAACTGCAAGTCTAATTTGGTTGTCTTAGATTATGGTGAGAGAATTAAGATCCGTTTTCGTTTGAAATAATTAAACGTAACATTGTTTTTGTATTGGTCTATTCCCCTTCTACTTGCCTAATGCCTAATACATTTTAGGGGAAATCCTTCAAAACATCTCATACATTTATTTTTTTTTCTCGTCTTTCATTTGTAAAATAATGACTTTATGTCTCGTACAAAATCAATCCTATAAAATTTGGTTCTAATCTAGATTTTTCTACCACTCTTTTTACTCTCAATCCATTACGTGATTTATATATGATCATTTTCTTGGTGACAAAAAAGTTTAGATCACATTTATAATAAAAAAATAATCTATATTCATTTTTCCCCTAAAGTCATATTCATTTTTTTCCTACAAAAGTGGGATCATATTCATTTTTGCCACTAAAAATGTGGAATCTAAACTTTTCATACCAAAAAAAAAAAAAATTGACTACATGTGGGTAACGTGGTAGTTTCAAGCTAAACAGTAATTGAAAACCTAAATTGCGACTAAATTTTACCGGTTTGATTTGGTAAGGAAAGTAAAGTTACTATTTTAAAAGAGAACAATGAAAAAAATTCAATTAACAAAATGTGAATGACATTTTAAATAAATTTTCCTTCTTTTTAATTTTAGCATGATTGTTCAAAACTAAAAAGCTATTAATCCGGATATTACACTAAAAAAAAGGAAAAATGATCCTTGCTCGGTTGTTTTTCTTCATTACATGCGAGAAATTGGTCATGGATCCATTGGAAAACAAAAGAAGTTTAAAACAAGAAATAAGCAATCTAATTTCAGTGAACGAAATAAGAGCAGTAATAGAAGTCCAAAATTAAAGAATTTGCTTCTCAGCATTGAAGCCCTATTTGATAGCCCAATTCAACATTTAAAACTAATGGATTCAAATTTTAACATATATGGATGCGTTTGATGATGAAAAATAGAACATATGAATTAGGCAAAATTTGCCCCAAAAGAAGAAGTGATAAGTTATTCACTTATCATATATGCGCTTAAATATATCAAATTTAATATTTAATAATTTAGTAATTTAATATATTCAGATTTAAGATTTCAATTTTATCAAATCCACCATTAGTCTCTAGTAGTTAGAAAAACTCAGACACATATACTACTTATTATGTCCAAACACAAATATTTGACATATGCTAGCAATTTCCTTTTTTATTTAATAGGATTACGGTAAACCAACAATCATTTGATCAAATTCATAGGCAAACATATTATGGTTCAAAAATTTCCATCTCAATTTACTCAATGCCGACTAAACTTATCCCGCGACCATTATAAACTTTCAAGTAAATTGTTTTCCATTTTTCCTTTTCTTAAAAAAAAAAAAGAAAAAGAAAATGACAAAGCTGTGGAGTGAATTTTACTTCATTCACTTATCAAGAAACTGGGACACACAAATGCCCTAAATAGTAGAATGAATTCCTCTGTTCTTCTCATCATCTTCAATGCAGTTCGTACTTTTGGGCAGTAGTGCGCGAATCTTCAAAAAGAAAGAATTAAAGATGCACAATCCATTTGATCCGAAATGTTTGTGGTGCAAAACCTAATTATCCTTTTCCATAGGTAGATACGTGAATATTGATTAAAGTCCAAAGAAAAACATTAAGTGCGAAACATCTTGCTTCAAAAAATTTAAGATAAAAAAAAAAAAGAGTTAATACTAAAGGTTAAACAACAGTTTCCGTGTTGAAAGATGGACTTACCAGTCCCAACAATTAATTGCAATATTTGGTTCCTGTTTTGGTGGTCCAAAAGTGACATCCATGTGCCCACACGAAGCTCCACATATATCAAATATCAAAACAAAGGAGATTTACGTTAAAGAAGGAATGGTGCTCACGTTCTCTGATTTTTTGCGCTATGGAGCACCCTTTTCTTTTTATTTTTTATTTTATAATTTCAATCAAAGTAGTTAATGAAATTAATTGGATAATGACGTGAAACTGTCATTCACGCCCATAATTTCTACATCGTCCACCTGCCTAAATTTGTTAAAAATGAGCTTTCATTGGATTGGGGAAGCCGTAACATTTCACGGTCAAACTTGCATCTTTGCATGGATGGCGAAGTTCGAAGACAAATTGCTTTATATCTCTGATGCCAGGAAGATCATAGACGGAACCGCCTCTCAAAATCCAAATATCCAGCGGACCAGCACATAGGTTTCAAACAATAGATCTGGTTTGGTGCATTGTTCTGATTACCAATCATATGCAATTGTTGATCAATATATATTTTATGCAGGACAGCTATGGTGTGCTTGGAAGGGTGGATTCGGATGGATATAATTTCAAATTCACAATTCAAATTCTTTTCATTGTTTGAAAATTTTACTTAGGAATGAGATTTCAAATCCACCTATAAGATAGAATAGGTTAGTTCTTCTTGTGTGTTGGATGGGTGAATTTGATTTTAAATCCACAATCCAACTACTTTCTACTGTTTGAAAATTTTACTTAAAGTATGAGATTCCAAATTCATCTATGAGATGGAGTAGGCTAATTATTATGTTGTGTTTGGATGGGTGAATTTGGATGGATTTAATTTCAAATCCATAGTCCATATCATTTCCATTGTTTAGGAATTTTATTTTAATGATGAAATTTCAGATTCACATATAAGATGGAGTAGGTTAATATAAAGAATTTCAAATTCATCCAATACAAGCGTTATTTAAAATCCATCTCTCCCAAATCTTTCTCCAAATCCAAATCTATCGATCCAAACACAACCTAAGGAAATTTTAAATCCATCCAATACAAAGAGTTATTTGGAATCCATCCCTATCAAATCCATCGATCCAAATACAACATTAGAGAACTTCAAATCTATTCAATGTAATAGTCATTTGAAATCCATCATTCTCAAATCCTTTTTCAAATGCAAATTCATCGATCCAAACACAAGTGAATTATAAGGGAAGACAGATTAAAGGTTGAGTCTCCAATATACAAGCGAATGACTTGTAATATCTCATGATTGATAATTGGATTTTCTAACCAACGTCCCTGCCTAACATATACGATTTTTTGTTTGTGCAGACATGGGTACATAAATGACTTCATTTGCATTTTGGCACATGTCTACTTAAATCTTTAAGAGTTATCGCTTTTATCCAACAACTAAAGCCCAACCAAGTGCATTAGTCAGACAAACCCCTGATGATTTTCATCTCTACTCTCAAAGCTTTCAAATAGTAATTCCAGCTAGCACTGATTCATCTGAGCTAAAGAGATGTGGGGGAAAAAAATATATTAAAACAACCACTCAAGTGATAAGAAAGAAAAAAAAAAATTTTGGGTGTAACTGCTAATTGATGATGTGATACTTCAATGCCAAGTGATATTGCAACACGGAAATTCTCAAAAGCTGCTTTAAAAGTAGCACTGAAATCAAAATGTCAAGGTTTAACATGTTAGAGCTTATTAAAAGGTGGAATTTAGGAAACAAAATGTCACGTTTAACATTTTTTTTTTTATATCTAGAACATTACCTTTTACTTTTATTAAAAATAAAACAAAATTTAATAAAGCTGTGTGATCTACGCATCTATAATGAAAGGCAGATCCAACGCAATCTCTAAAATTGGAAAATACCGGAATGGGCACCACAAATCACGCTAGTTAAATATGCTCAAATTTCAATCAGCTGGGAGGCCTTGGACACTTGGTACTCTGTGAGCTTGTACAGGCCAAATCAAGATGAAATTTCTTTTACTCTTCGCAAGTAGCTCATTTATGAAGAATTTGACTTACCAAAGTGGGTATCATCTCATCTACAATTTCTAGATCCTACTGAAGAAGAAAATTCCAAACAGTGAATCCTTGGGGAGGTGGAATGTAGTGAAAATCGGGAACTCCCGGATCAAAACTCAAAAGAAGCATCGCAAACTTGTGTCTTTACGAGGTGAGAATTATCGGACACTGGCTGTCAAGCTCCCCTTGATGAACAAACATTTACCAAACTGCGAGCTTTTTCTTGAAGAACTGGAACTGGAACTGGAAGGGGCAAAGAAGAGGCAGTAAGGGGAAGAGAAGGGTAAAATTAAATGATCGTTTAAATATGAGAAATAATTACTCTTTCTTTCTAATTCATTCAGTTAACAACCGAATAACATTGGTTATCTA
Organism: Gardenia jasminoides; assembly: GCA_013103745.1. Classification (NCBI taxonomy): domain Eukaryota; kingdom Viridiplantae; phylum Streptophyta; class Magnoliopsida; order Gentianales; family Rubiaceae; genus Gardenia; species Gardenia jasminoides. Next base: position 106,255,737 of record CM023103.1, read on the forward strand.
GATTGAATTCTCATAAATAATTGCAATTGTCCGTGTTTACTCTTACTCGATGAATTCCCAGATTTGTTTTAACTTCTGCCCAAGTTGCTACCGGTCACTTCAAAGACCAATAAATAACGTGAACATTTTCATAGCTTCTTTATTTAAAAAACAAAAGAAGGTGACAAGAAACTATTAAATATCTCTGATAATTGACCGGATTACGACTTGAAGGATGACAATTTCAACCAGACCTATTTCTACTCGGCTAAATTATAATAATATTAACCACAATTGATCATTTGATTAATTATTGTAAACAGTGAAGCAATTTCAATTGACCCGGTAACTTACTCAAAACGCAAAGACAATCATCCTGCAAATTTCAGGTAGCATCTACGGGTCTTCTAAAGTAAAGAACAGCCGTAAAGGTTGACCTTTGATAACACTCGAAATGATTTAGGTGAAATCCTTTTGAAAATCACTCTCCCATGAAGTATTTTTTTGGCTTTAGCAGAATCTCATCTTCTTCTCTTTTAAGCTTTTAAAATTTTAAGTGGGGCAAAAGGCAAATGAATATATCAATGTGTAGCGCACTACAGTTGGATGCCTCAAATTTCTATTTGTCAACTCAGCGCATGTCTATTACATTAATATACTCCCAATTCAACAACCTTCAAATACAAGGCGCGGCCATGACTTACACCTTAGGTAAGGTCTTAAATGGCAATGACCATTCTTAAAGTTTTCGTAAAATCTTCATTAGTTGTTGATAGACATTCATCTTCCCCGAAGTTTTCGACCAACTTATAATTTCATGGTCATAACCAATTTACCTTAGTTGAGTTACTCATTAGCTGAAACATAAAGTGTTAGTTATTAGGTGAAATATAAAGTACTGAATTGAGTTCAAACATCTATATCTACAATAAAATCTAAAGGATGTGCAATATTGCACCCCTTTATCTAGATATAGAAACCACTCCTTCTCACCCCCTTTTCCTTGGTCTGACTAGGCCCTCTCCTAAATAGATTAGAGTGGGATTAGGAGTATGAATAATAATGTAAGAGTTGACAATTGAATATCTGTGTGTACTTAAGCAAATAATGAATAATGGCCCTATTTTCAATCGATTTTAGAAATCATATTTTAGCTTTCGATCTTCAGAAAGCTATTTTGTTATATTCTAATTTAAAAAAAAAAAAAAACCCCCCATGTTATCTAATTTTACTCAGCATTTAGGAGTAAGAATAGCAGTGCAAGAGTTGACGAGTGCATATTGCCTTTGTACTAGGTTGCTGGGAAGAAGGAACATCTAGTTTGTGGGATTGCGCTAGCCACGACCATGGAAGCTTCTAAAATTAATTCCTAATACCACTGATTTTGTTGAAGATAGCAAATGCCACTCCTTAAGTGGTCAAGTGTAATTTCAGAAAACCTAAAATGTCATCTCTTTCTTGTCAAATAAATCTACTCTTGGCGACTTGTTCTGGCATTTTCTTACTCCGGTTGGTTACTACATGCAACCTCGCAACGGCTTTATCTGAATTCACTGTACTGCAGATTTTTAATTGTTAAGAAGTCTAGTCAAACTTTTAGTTACTCGTGTCGGAAAAGTCCACTGTGCTTTTATTCTCGTCATCTCTCGAGTCTTCACCAAATCAAAAGATTAATGTCGCTTTATTGGGCCCCCGTTTTTGACAAAATCGTACAAGCATTCACTCTCTTTTATTCTTAAAAACCAAGCAAGCTAGTCTTTACTCTGTTTTACTAGTTCCCTCCTTGTGTCGGCTTCTATTTCTTGCATGGATTCCGTTCAAGCGGTTCCTTTCAGACGTAGAGAAATGACTTGCAAGCGAGTCTTCGAGTTAGGTAACCTGCCGTGGCCAACACATGACGAAAGAGCAGTTCACACCACTACTCATGACCCTCTCTATATAAACTTCGACTTTCATCAAGTATGTTTGCACAACAAACCCCTCCACTGATTTTCATAATTAAGCTTCCTAGAAACTGTTATCTTCCAAAATCCACGAATGGCTTCATTTCCGGCCTCTTCGAGCTTAACTATCTTTGTGCTCTTCCTAGTTGTAGGAAGCACTTCAGCTCAACTTTCAACTAATTTCTACTACCACTCTTGTCCAGATCTTTTTAGTGTGGTCAAGTCCACAGTGCAGTCTGCAATATCAAAGGAAGCCCGGATGGGAGCCTCTCTCCTCCGCTTATTTTTCCATGATTGCTTTGTTAACGTAATTCACCTTCGCATCTTTGCTTAAAGTTTGACAACCTGTATATTCCCATGCACCATATATGACTACGAACTTCTAAGCACCTAGCTTAAACTATTTTGGTCTGCATTACTTTAGTGTAAACAATAGCGTGTCAAATTTTGTCCTATAGTGTCTTGTCGAACTTTCGGGCGACTTTTAGGAACCCTGCAAAATGTCACGCAGAAGTACGACGTTGGGCGACAGGTCCCATGCAATGGCCCAATATCTAACAACTTTAATAGACAACAGATGAATCAAGAAACTGAGTAGTGATATTAACCCCCCCGGGTCTCTTCTCTCCCCCTCTCCTACTTTATGTTTTAGCTGAAAGGGCTACATGTTGCAAATTCTAAGATCTGCCAAAATTACATGTTAATAACCCAGTACATGCTGGAATCTGCACTGCAGGGATGCGATGGTTCACTCCTGCTGGACGACACTTCCTCCTTCACAGGGGAGAAGAGGGCAGCTCCTAATTTCAATTCTGCCAGGGGATTTGAGGTGGTCGACAACATAAAGTCAGCTGTGGAGAAGGCATGTCCCGGCGTGGTCTCCTGTGCTGACATTTTAGCCATTGCCGCTCGTGACTCTACAGAGATTGTAAGTTGCTGTGTCCCCCACTTTTACTACTGCAGAAAAGCCCCCAACTCATGCGAACTACCAAATTAGTTGCAACCATTGCATTCTGCTGCAGAAATCCATGCCTTGCGAGTAGCTTTAACTAGAAATTGGTATTATTTAGTGATTAGCGCAAACCAATAGCCCTTTGCTTTTAAGTACATAATATGACTCGTTTATAGACCGTGAATCAAGTGTATAGCTGCAATAATCTTTGGTGTCACTAGTTCAACAAAAAAGCTTGTGCATGCTGTCTCAAGAATGTACAATTACTTATTTTATCAATCGAATCATCAACTAATTTAGCGTCGGTAACCTTGATGAACTGGTCAAGAGCCTCATAATTACCTAGTAAGCTCGTGGGATTAAATTAATTATGGTTTGTATTCTGTTGTGGTCGCAGCTTGGTGGCCCCAGCTGGAATGTAAAACTTGGGAGAAGAGATGCTAGGACTGCAAGTCAAGCTGCCGCAAATAATAGCATTCCTCCTCCAACCTCCAATCTCAACGCTCTAATTTCTAGTTTCAGTGCAGTTGGGCTGTCTACCAAGGACCTCGTTGCTTTATCTGGTTGAACTTCTCTCTCTCTTTTAAGACCAGTCATTCGTCGTAACAAGATTCAATAAATACGTAACTTGCGTAAACATGATTTGTTGCAAGATATTCAACTCGAAAAAGTTCTTTCATTGAACTGGCACGTAAAATCACGGCTGAAAATAAAAAAACTTGGTGATGATTTCAGGATCTCACACGATCGGACAAGCAAGATGCACAAATTTCAGGGCACGCATCTACAATGAGACCAACAATTTGGACAGTTCCTTAGCTCGAGCAAGGCAGAGCAACTGCCCAAGTGTTAGCGGATCAGGGGACAACAACTTGGCGCCTCTGGATCTCCAACTCCCACAAAATTTGACAATAACTATTTCAAGAACCTTGTTAACCGAAGAGGGCTGCTTCATTCCGATCAACAGCTATTTAATGGCGGGTCAACTGATTCAGCCGTTACAGCATATAGCAACAATCCGAGCTCCTTTGCCTCTGATTTTGCGGCGGCCATGATCAAGATGGGTGATATTAAGCCTCTCACCGGAACCAAGGGCGAGATAAGGAAGAACTGCAGGAGGATTAACTAGACCAGCATTTTTATTTCTTTGGAAGACATTTACGATAAAGACTTGCGTGCTTTATATGTCAGCAGCTTTTTTTTCTTTTTTTTTTTTGGGTATTCTAGTTTCCGGATTTTCTTGCTTGGTTCCCCATTACTATTGTCTAAGGTACCATTAAAGTCAGACCAATGTTTTAATCAAAAAGATACGAGTGTACTTCCAGATTTTCTTTGAAAATCCTAAAATACGCACCTTTTTCATGCTTATCAATTATTCCTTTCGTCTCCCCCATCTTTCCTTTTCTTTTTTTTTTTTTCATTTCCATTTTTGTCAGTTAGGTGATTAACCTAAGTAGCCCAAAAAGATTTCACTGTAGCAACAGAAAACAAAACCAAAGACGGAAAGAGAAAGGGAGTAGCGAAAGAGGTGGAATTTGTACAGGATGAGAGCTGTCCCTTTTGTGGCGTTACTAAGGAAGATAGTTACCATGTTCTGGTTTTCTGCCCTCGTGCTAAAGCCTTGTGGCATAATCCTTCCATTCCCTCGAATTTTTGGCAATCTGTAGACCAAGATCTCTGCTCCTGGTTGCACAAAGTTTGTTTAGCTCCTACTCCTTCACATCTTTGTGACCTCCCTTTGGGCTCACTCATGGCTTTTGGCTGCTGGCTTTTATGGAAGGAAAGAAACAAAAATTTGTGCGACACCACCCCCAAAAAAAAAAAAACAAAAAAACAAAAAAAAACCACCAACACAAAAACAACCAAAAGCAAACTTAGCCCGCGTTACTGTTGCAATTACTGCAGAATTTCTAAACATGGGATCTTGGGAACAAATCCCAGTTTCTTGGGAACCGCCCCCAACCTCTTCCTTCAAACTCAAAACTGACGGAGCTTCTTAAGGAATCCTGGCCCAGCAGGAGCAGGAGGAGTCATTGGTCATTACCATGGAGAATGGATAAGTGGTTTTAGTAGGTATTTGGACTGGGCTACAAATACAATTGCTGAACTCTGGGCACTGAGAGATGGCCTCCAGTTAGCTAAGTCACTGAATATTCAACACATCCATATTGAAATTGATGCAAAAGGTGATTGCTGATCTGCTTTCTAATGGGTGATTGTTTCGGCATGTGTATCCAGAAACAAATAGCGTGGCAGACTTTTTGGCAAAATGGGGCATCAAGGCCTCCGAAGACTTTATTTTGTTTTCTCATAAACCTGATTTTATTTCTAAACATGTGGAAAATGATTGTAGGGGTTTTGGTATGCCTCGCTATGTAAACACTTTTCATTTTGCTGTTTATTTTAATTGCTCATCCTTTCGCAAAAAAAAAAAAAAAAAAAGAAAGAGGAGGAATTTGGTACTAATGGGCCTTCAGACAAACCACGGTTTACATTTAGCAGGCTGACACTTGGTCATTACCGCGTAGCGCCCAACTACAGCTGGATCCGCTTAATGCCTTGCAACATTATCCCCTACCCCAAAAGTTCCCATTTTGTGCTTTCCAATTCATTGGACCAACATTTGGAACACTTCTGCATTTATGGCAGGCCTAAACCTAAAGCCTGTCTCATCTCCTTGGACAAATAATGCACGTTTTGTCGGCAACAATTTAAATCCCCCCAACCAAAAAAACAAAAAACCACCCAAAAAAAAAAAACCTTGTCTTTTTGCTTTTCTATTCGGACCTTTTTGGGCTGAACTTCCAAGTTCCACGCATGTCACATACACAAATCTTGAAGTCCATTTTGAAATGTAAGAAACTATTTGACGAGGCCCTCAGAGAAAATCCCTCCCCACTATTTCTTTAATTTTTCCTTCATTTTATATCTACTTATTCGAAATCTAAGGCCTTGTTTTGGCAGCTCAAGTTTTTGATAAGTTTGTATAAAACATGTTCCTTTTCTATTTTAACTAGATGAACACCAAAAAACTCCTCAAAAATTTTAACCTACACACTTTAAAATATCCCAAAAAATGAATATTCAAAAGTATTTTTACAACTTCTATAATAAAAAACTTCGTTCCGAAATAGGGCCTAGCTAAGCCATGTTATGATCCAATCATCCAACTAACTTGCACCAATGCTACAAGCTATCCCGTGGGTTTTAATCTTGTCAAGCCTGAAGTCAATCCTTGTCGTAGTCAAGTTTCTTGACTTAGGACCTTTTTTGTTGGGTAATTTCCACTACAAATACAATGAATTCTGCAACCACTATCATTTTGTTGTCATAAGTCAACAATTAGGTCAACAAATTAGTTAGTCACTTAAGGGAGATAAATCTAAGTGGGACCCACGAGAAACTCCTATCTAGTCAATTGGTGACAAGAATGTGCTCCTATGGCACTTAAATCTAAGGGCACTACCTCACTTACTCCGAATGTGGGATGAAACACTCATCTTTTACCTCAAGTTAGCACTCACCAAGAATTAGTTTTCTTTTTGCCTTTGTTGTCATAAGTCAACATAACTTTTTTTAATTTGAGAATGTATTCATTGCTGAATAAGTTAAAGAGACTAAAGTACAAAACTTTTTAAAAACATGTTAAGGGGCAAGATATTATTCTTAAGAAAAATCAGAAATCGAGCCTTCAATCAAATGCCCCAAAATATTTACGAGCTACAGCTCCTCCACGACCTTTAGCTGATACTTAAAGAATATCTAACTCAAACTTCAAGAAACTAATCCACATTCCTTTTCTTTTCTTTTTTTTTTTTTTTGCCCCGGGGATCTAATTTACATAACCTGGTCACGTTAAATGTATTGAAATGCTATATTTACACAATACTCTTCGGTTATAAAAATTCAAATTTCTTTAGCTATATATCTATAAAGTGAATCTAACATGTACTACAAGGAAATGGCCTCTTTGGACGTAAGATTCTGCGCTACTACAAAGATAATGCCCCGGATTTGCTTGAAAATGCTGATTAACAGCAAGATAGTTCCAAGAATACATGCGTTGGTTAATTAACTACTACGTTTTCTTTAAGGAAGCAAATCACTACTTCTGATTTAGGAGAATGAAAATGGCTCCGGTCAAAGGGGGAATATAGAACAACGATAAGAAACATATTACTTTCCTCTCTTGGCTTTATATTTAGATTATGTTAAGTACTTAATCACGTAGTCATGACCAAATCTGCTAGAACCGTAGAAGTTGCCAGCTTAAAAAATAAAAATGTCAAACCAATTAAGGATCCGAAAGCTAAGAGGGTTAAGTGTTATTCAATATTTTATTACGATTCGTTGTCCAATCCGTTAGAAATTTTCTAAGTGTCAATACAATTAATTTAAAACCATCGATGATCTTTTTAGGGTCTCTTCAAATATTTTAAAGATACTGATGTGGCAAGAGAATATTACAAAGATGCAATATCGGTCCGCGAATCCAGAACTTATCACAAACTCTCTTTTATCATGTCAACTATATATATAAAGTAAGAAATATTTGTGCAAATTAATAGGAATCACAATCGGAAAAGTTACTTAGACACACTAGTCAAGGCAAGATGAAGCTTCGAATGAGGTCAACGCCACCAATCCTTTCTCTAACTTTAAAGTTTCTTCTCATAGCTTGGGAACTAACGAGATCGAGTTGTGATTGTTCAACCATTTTCTTTTTTCTAGTATTATCATTTGAAAAAGGAAAATTTATTACACAAGATTAATGGAATAGGCTTCATCATTGCCTTGTTGGGAAAGAAGGTCCAGACTAAGGTCTTGTCTTCCTAAATATTTTCCGAAGCAGGCGGGGGCACAGCCTTACCATTGTCCAATATGAAGATGGGAGCAGGGTGAAGAACATAGGGACAAAGGGGAATGCATGTAATCTAAAAGCTGCTTGTCGCTATTACTAAACCATGAGGCACTGATAAGAAAGAGTTTCTCTGGAACCCATGTCATATTGTTAATTACTAGTAACAAATTCGAGCCAATTATGAACATTGGCAACCACAATTATGAAGCATTGGATCTCTGAATTCACGTGCTCATGTTCACATGAATTTTGGCCAATAACCCATGATATAACATTATTAATGCAGAGGGCAGTACCTTCGAATTAGGAGTGTCACGTTAGAGATGCAACTATTATTGGCAAAAGATTAATTAGTGGGGAACTGTGTGTAGACAAGTTTTAAGATGCCACCATCAGAAGCAACCGCGACTTCCAACCAAATTCCCATCACATCTATAGTCTCTTTGCTACTGCTTCTAGACACCACTTTTGAATCAGACTGGAATGGAAAGAGACTCCTAAATTCACTATACATTAATTTATCGATTGTGGCAAGAAGAGAAAAGTGGAAGATCAAGGATCTCATAAATTGAGTTTTGTCCAACTCAGATTGAGTTTTATCCGGTTCAAATGGGTTCCTATAATCTTTACAGCTTTTGATATAAACTTGTGTAATTTGAGTATAAATTTAAATTTATCTATTCATATAATTTAGTTGATGGTTATTTATACCAAAACTATATAAATCTACACGAAGTGTAGTAAAAATTACATGAATCGATTTGAGTGGTGTAGAATTATACTTGTGACTAATGAACTCCTTCAAAGTTTAGTCTGTTCACTAAATAGTTCATTTCCTTGGGTGAAATCTACACGCCAAGATAACCCCAAAGCCAATACAACGTACGCATATGTATAGCTGGCAAGATTGCTGACCGTGTAACAATACACAATCACATATATTGGAAGACCCGTAGCTTCCAAAGCTTGCAACTTCCATTATGCACAATACTCACCACTAAAAATCAAATGTTACAACTCATTTGAAGGCCATTTAGCTTCACAACAGTCAACTTCAACCAAAGCAAGATTACTCCAATGGAATACTTTACTTAGTATTCAGGAAATAATGCGTAAAATTTATCCTTTTTTTTTTAAGATTAACTTTTTATACACCGACAATATAATGATTTTTTCAATTTAGCAGTTCGGGATTTTAAGGAAAAAAATCCATGACTTGGAACATTAGCGTATTAGCTGTTCATCTGGTAATTAGTAGCACTACTATTTGTTTTTTGAGATTATATACAAAAACCGGTTTCACTGTTGATCTAATCACATCACACAAATTTATCATGAATACCTATCAAGTTCCCCGACTTGGCTTTGTTTTGTTTAATAACACATATAGATTCGTTTCAAGCAGGCTATCCCCACACTTAATACGGAGTTTCAACATCTCAACATCGTGGATGTAATCAGTAAATGGTGCAAAAAAATATCAAGATATCGAACTATAAGAAACAACGGAACTCAATTTAAAGGAGGTTTGGTGCTGGAATTCCTTGTGATTATTCTAAACGTAAGTGCATCACCTGTATTTAGAGTATAGCTGCTTATCTTAAACCGCCCAAGATTAAAGTTTTAGTATTAATTCATCCCGTTCAAAAGGACAAAAAGGAAGAGACCCCCCAAGTTATTCCTTATACAGACCGTCAAAAGAGACTCTCAAATTAAGTAATGTGAACTCAATTTCAGCTAAGTTTCAATTAGATCGGAAAAAGAAATCGAGACAATATTATCAGCTAACAAATTACAGCCAAACTTAATAGTCTCATTCACTGACGTGTAATAGAACAGAATGGAGATACTATTAAGGTTTTTTAAGTTCCTAATTAACACGATGATCAAATATAATCTCAAGATATACATGAGGGGAAATCATTACAGTTGTTCCTTTACTCTTCTCAGATTAGAGATAATCATATGCACGAAACAAACGGTCTCCATTGGATTTCATGAAGACCCTAAGCTACGTCTGTATCAAAATGAATTCACCCTTACTGTTTAATGTCAGAGCAAAAGGAGATATACGATGATAATAAATGAGAAATGAATTTTACCACTTTTGTTCAATAACATCAAAATACTAATAATTTATCATATACTTGTGTCCCCCCCTAGTTCGTGGTTTTGATCAATAACGGGTTATTAAACTAAGAAAATCAATCTAACCAAAAAAAGAAATATTCTCGTTGGAGATGGTGCTAAAATCGGTGGCAGTACTAGAGGGTGGGGAGTACATGGAAGAAGAGGAAGATGTATGAGGAAGTGAAGGGGGCGGAGGGGGCAGATGCAGCGGAGGAGGAGGAGTGGGGGGAGTCGGTGGCAGTGCAGCAATAGAAACAACCCGGGGAGAAAGCAAGGCCAAATTAGAATTGGAGGGCAGATGAATATCAATGTTGGAGGTTTCCCTAAGTCTGTATTGCAAAATTTCAGCCCTTACTGCGTTGAGTTCTGCTTGCAAAGATTGAACTTGGTGCTGTAAAGCAGAAATTGCTCCCATGCATCCGTACACTGGATCTCTTAGCCTTACGTTCGCCTCGTAGACTAGACTATTTGCTGTATCTGCTCTTTGACTTTCTGGAACTTCCTGCGGTTGGTTGTTGACAACAAAAGCAGCATGCAACGCAAGTAATTAATGTACCAGTTGATCAGAAAGTTAAAGATTATTGACTCGGGAGTTAAAAACGAAGAGGGTTTGGATTTAATCACCATGAGCATCTTGGAAACGTTACTTGCCCCAAATACTCTGTGGACTGAAGCAAATTTCTGGGGCTCGTGAGGAGAAAAATATGGGGAGAAAGGGCACTCTTGAGCACAACGTCGTCTCAAAAGTTTACAAGCGGCACAAGGTGTAATAGTGTTAAGGGCTCCTCCTCCCAACATATGTCTCCTTCCCAACTGACTGCTGAACGCATCCGATTCTCTCTTGATCTTCTTCCCAATCTCCTCAAGCCTCTCCCTGCTAAAATTAATTTCACAGAACAATGAATTGATTATGATTTATTCAAGCGCATAGGTACTCTCCAACATCGGGTTACTTTTCTTGAACATGTTGTACACCTTAAGCGCTGCTAATGATCAGAGGTATCATGGATTACCTTTCTCCAGACATTCAGGCATGCTATAATTGTACGGAGCTGGCAGCGGATGTGCCCGCACGCGGGAGGAAAAGGCAAAGGAGGATCTGAAAATTAAGAAAAAAAGTTAAAAAGGAAAAAGAAAAGGAAGAGCAGAATAAAAATCGGCAGAGAGGGGGTAGAAATTAGAAGAGAGTGCTTAAAAGGCAAGACATTCAGGAAAAAGATGGTCCAGAGTTTTATTATAGAAACTGACAAAATTCGATGAATAGGGACTGAAAGGAGGTTGAGTCCCCTTCGTTAATTAAGGAAATGATCTCGTGGCTGATGTACGAGAATTCAAGTCACTTGTACAAATTATACTACTAGCAAGCCTGCAGGAAGATCTTTAAAGTTTAAAGAAAGGTTTGTTTCTTTTATGCCACCCATCAATACATTTCACAGATTCATCAAACCTATTGTGTGTATGTATATACATGTATTAATAATAATTTAGCTTCTCTTACATTTATATACTTTCCAACAAATCTAAAATTTACTTAACCTACTATATGTGTGTGTTAACAATTATTACCTTCTCTCATTTATATACTTTCTCTATTTAACAATACCTACCCTCCATTGTATTTATATACTTTCTATAATCAATCTTACATCTTCAAAAATATGATACCCAAAATATATCTTAACACATACCTAATGAAACCCATTAGACAGACCCTTATAGAAAAAGAAAAAGGAAAAAAAAAAAAAGAACTCTGGGAGGACCGGCTAATTATAGTTGAAAGCTTGCACTTCTTTCAAGTTTATTCATTGAATTTGCATATATGTTCACGTATTTCTCACGTGAGTCCTTGGAGAGGGTTTACTTTTTCCAGCTATATAGCATATATGTATCCACTACGCATTAGCTTTGCTTCAATTCTGCTTGATTGCCTGTTAAAACTAGAATATTGGTGCATGTGAAATTGCTTCTATCTTCGGATAACCCTATAAGTACTAGTAAAAGAATGGTCGCATTGGAGCGCCTTATTTTTAATTTTATTTTTTTCCTGTCAATGCTTGATGGCTATTAATACACCTAAAATTATTCCATTCTTGGTATGAAGTGATAGAGAAGAGGAGCTTGTGTTGTGAACTTGTGATAGATACTTTCCCAAGTCATTAGTCTAGGCAATTGGTGGCTTTTTGGGTCAATGTCGGTAACTTGCTTTCATTAAAATGACCATTTCCGGCTCTAATTAATTCCATTTTCATCCACCTTGCTTAAGAAAAATAAATAAATAATATTCTTTACGCAGCATCATTTTGAAGAATCAATGGGTTCTGCCGTCTCCTCCTTTAACCCCGAAAAGTGGTGGGGACGAAAATATAATCCGATTCAACTGAGAAGTGGTTAAAGTCCATGCCACCGATCGATTTAACTTAAGGCGGCGTCATTTTCACTGGTTTCGCTATTTAGCAAGTGGAAGCAAAGTCATGGTAGTGGGACTGAATTGGAAGTAATTATAACAACTACTATATTCTCAACCATTAAACGGAAAAAATAAAGCTTCTTGATTCTTGAACGGTGATTGATCGAAGATTGGAGACGGTAATTGATTAGCTTCTGGATCAGAGGCAAACAATTTGAATTGTTAGGTGCAAAGTGATTGATCGGCGCTCGTAGACAATCAGTTTTGTATTTAGTGTGGAGATTAACGATGCACCGCACACACTTGGAAAGCTGCTAAATATGAGTGCAATTGAAGTTCTAACTGCATAATTTGGTACAAATTCTCCAATTTACTGCTTTGCTATACCTTTTTTTTTTTTTTTTTCTGCATGCAGATTTGAGGAGGCTCATTTTTGCAATTAATTGCATGTAGAGTTCGGAATACGAAAGGACCACTAAATTAGGATGAATGGAATATTGAGAAAGCACCTGTGCAGCCTAGGTTAGGTCCATTTGAAGATAATGATGAAGATTGAGAAGTTAAGAGAAGTAAAAAGTCCTAATCTCAATTTTTTTATGAACATGTGCTTGGTTACATTTTCTACCATTTAGTGTTAACAATACGTTGCGGTATCATTCATCAGATCATACATGGAACAAGAAAAATTATTTTGAAAGGGCTGATTTTATCATTTTAAAAACTTAGATATATAACAAGAAAAACTTCGGCAAAACTTGAAATTCATATAGATTGTTTTTTTTTTTTGGTGGAAAATCTTCAACGTTTTGGGGGAGAAAGGTTAATTTTTGGAACTTAGATGCAGTGGCCCCCTCTCCAGCTCTGTCCATGCGCCAGACCATTTTATCATAGGATGAATTTTATTTGCTGAGCAATATATTACAAACGACTTCTGTCCACTATATCATCCATGCATGGATGTTACTATAGCCCTTATCACTTGAACATTTATCGATGCTCATCCATGCCAACTAGCACAATACAAAAGAATAGCATACGCTTGAGCAGACCAAATGAAGTATTTGGTTGCGATTTAATTAGTTTTTACAGCAGATGTAGAACTTTATTAGTCCAGAGTCTCCAGACACAAGCACAAAAGATGCGCAGAGCATTCCGGTAAATCTTTTTGCAGTAATAAATAGAGACCACAAAAACCAAAAAGGGCCTTGATCTTGACAATCACTTCATCACCAGCCTGACTGCAATCCACATGGTTCATCTTGATAAAGCCAATGAAGGTGATGAACCCCAGAACCAGTGAATAGGGATGTGGGAAGCAGAGAGTAAAAACTCCACTCAGAAGCTGGGTAGGCGTACGACAGATGAAGAGAACAAAGACACGGTTGGCTGTGAAGTCTTGAGATGTTATTTCAGAGTGGGTGGTGATGGGGAGGGTTATGGGATGGGGAAATAAACAACTTGGCAGTTGATTGCATAAATTTGCTTAAGTTGTAAGGCAATGACACCATGGATTCTTGTTTGACCCTTATCTTAAGGCAAACAGGGCGCCCCTACCTTCTTCACTCTGCCCCAGGCTCCCCCAACACCCCCCTTCTCAAATAAAAAAAATCATCAATTTATCATTATCAAAACAGATGTCCGTCCATCCCCTAATAGCTTAGCTAATCTAATTAACCCTTCAGCCTGGCTGGCTTCTACAATTTAAACTGTCATGCCGGCCTTTCTTCTAAAACAACATGGTCCTAAAACAATTCTTCCATCCACCAAAATTTACAGGGAGGAGGCGAGGGAGGGAGGGATAAAGAACATGGTCCTAAGCAACATTCCCAGTGCCGATTAGTCAAAATCTGGAAGACGGCAGAGTGACTTAAATAAATGGATTTGGGAAAGCAAGTCAGCTAGTCAAGTCACCTGATTACTGATTAGCTTAGTCCTCATGATATATATCGGCTCTCTACCTGGCTACGACTCAAAATCGTCCCCTACTCTTACAAGATGCCCTTCCTTAACTGTAAACTTACGATAAGGTTATGCCAAAGGCCGTTAGTGGCGCCCATTGCCCCTTTTCTAACCAGTAGGGGAAAAAAAAGCCACACAAGTCTAACTGCCGAATACACAAGATAAATTTTGATCCCAAAAAGAAAAGAATACACAAGATAAATGGAAAATAATGTAATGCACGCCCATTATTCACTCAAGGATAGTGGTTTTTAGAAGAATTAATATTTGTTACACTGACATATATACTATATACACACTATCTTAATTTATAATTTAAAATCTAAATTTTACACATATAACTGATGTTATATGCACAGTTAATATATAGAAAATGAATCAATTTTTTTAAAGGCTTCATCATTGTTTGATAGCAAAACCGTTGCACTAAAATGTTCATTAAAAATTAATCAAATTTTTAAAGGCTCCATTTTCTTTTTCTTTTTTTTTTGCTAGCAAAACCATTGCACTAAAGTATTCATAGACTTTGGGCTTTGACTTCATATAAGCATTAATCATTCGGCTGAATTCATGACAAATGAATTCAATTTGGATAACAGAAAAATTATCTATTTAATACTCATTAAGCAAGTAAGAATTAAAAGAAAAAAAAAGAAAAACATAAGCAGCCATGGAGTTTGGTAACTTTCGTGCCTAATTCTTATGGTTTTCCATTATTTTAAGGTGATATAGGCTTGGAGATCCAAAACATTTTTGTGCACTGTACAAGGGCCTTTACAAGGGCCAACTTAGCTATTTGAATCAAAGTTTGGATCCAAACTCATTCAGCCTCAGTCCACTGGACGAAAATCAAGATCAGACAGCACTGGGTCCTACCAATATCCGGAAAAGGCCCGTTAGATCGGGGACTGGGTCGTGCGGCTGAAAGCTCAGAAACTTGAACTCATTTCTCATTTGCATCATGGCCTCCGCTCCTAAAGACTTGGCAGCGGTTTTATACAGTGAGCTAGCAGAATGGCCATGCACACGATCGAGTTACTGGGTTCAGAAATTGCCTGGACTTTCAGATGGAAATTCAACATCTCAACCAAATACCTTGGACTAAATTTGGGATATAATTGAAGGATCGTGAAGGAAACGAACTAAAATACTTCATATTTTTTTCACATTTATTGATACTTAAACTTAATCCATCCAGTCTAAGAAAACAAAGGATAATTAATTAGGAGAATCCAGAGCTAGAAACTTGGTGACGGCTAGTAAGTAGTGACATCACAAGCATGCATGCAAACTGCAAAGCATGCCTCCTTTTCGCTTAAGCGAATGGTACCAGCCCAAGTTACCCATTAACTGACGACCACTAGTATCATGTTCAGCCATTCAAAGTATCTCAACTCGAAACAAAACTACCCAGAAAGGAGAGGAAAGAAAGCAGCCCAAGGAAAAATTGGAACCCTTGACGGTTGTCAACTCGAATTGACTAAAGCAAAAATGCCAGCTACACACATTAAAAATTTGAAAGCACAAGTCAAAACAGATAAAAGGGAGACATTGATCATATAAAAATGGTTCCAAAGTCGATTAGTATATATCAGCTAAAAGCCACACCAATAGACCAGTCATTGCATGTAATTAGCATGTAACCACTCCATGAGAGATCATTGTCGTTTAACTTGAAATGGTGCTAAAATCAGCGGCGGAAGATGGTGGGGAGTTATACTGGTTGGACGAGGCGGAGGATGAAAGCAGAAGTGAACCTGAACTGGTAGGAGGGGGCGGTGGTACTAGTAGTACTGTCGGAGAAGGGACAGGCGGCAAAGCAGCAGTTTTGGCAATGGAAGGAAGCGAGGCTACATAGGGAGATGGCTGCTCTGCCTTAAAGATATCGGGTTCATGATGGGGATTCTTGTATTTGAGCAGTTCAGCCCATGCTGAATTGAGTTGTTGTTGCAATGATTCAACTTGCTGTCGCAAAGCAGAAATTTCTGCGGTGCATCCGTAGACAGGATCTCTTAGCCTTGCATCTGCCTCGTATACAAGACTATTTGCTACGTCTGCTCTCAGGCTCTCCCGGACCTCCTACAACATTTTATTATCTAGTTATTTTTGCTTATGCATGTACATTCTTTTTTTTTGGGGGAAGGCAAGCAAAGAACAACATATCGAAGGGAAAAATAGGCATAAAGAACCACCCAGATTAAATTTATGTTGTACAAGTATTTAAAAAAAAAAAAAGTGAAAGTGAATGAATGGGATGGGATTTATTGATCAATTTACCACATACCGTGAGCATCTTTGAAACATTGCTTGTGCCAAAGACTCTGTGAACGGAAGCAAATCTGAGAGGCTCATGAGGGGGGAAGTATGGATAAAAGGGACATCCTTCTGCTGAACAGCGTCGTCTCATTTGCTTACAGGCGGCACAAGGTCTAATAACGCTCACGCCTCCTTCTCCTCCTCCTATTTGATTCAAACCCATAAGCCCATCCCCATAATCCGTCTCTATCTTTACCTCCTCAACCTTTTCCCTGCAAAATCCTTCAATATGTATATATCAGAAACAGAGGAATTACTCGGTACTTGATTTTAATCTTATCTTTTCAGCTCACCTTTATTATACGTACTACTTTAAACGACATGATCATTATTAGAAGTACTGAGGCTCGCACACAATCACGTCCCAAATATATATTGTAATAATAATAGCCAAAGCAAGACTTTATTGGCGTTTTTGTCTAAAATGGGATGATTAAAATGCTAGTAGTAAATTTGGTTAGTGACCGGTGAGAGTAGAGACTAATTGTTAAGAGTACCTTTCCGCAGACATTGAGGCATCAAATTATGTTGCAGGCAAGCTAGTAAGCAAATGTCCTGATTTGTTGTTGCCGCAGAAGATGGAGTGCGAGAGAGAAAGAGAAAGAAGAAAAGGGAGGAGGCGGCGTTAAAAGGAGAGTGTATAAGCTGTACAAAACCGAGGGGATCCAAATTCAGTAGGAACGCTTGCGGGGCAAGATATGCTGAGAGGTAAAAAGAAATAAGAAAGAGAAGAAAAAAAAAAAAAAAGGACAGAAGGATTTGTAACAAAGTGACAAAATCACATAGCTGTAATAAGAGGGTGGAGTGGAGGGAGTCTGCAAAACTGAAAAGAATGGGTAGGCAATGGGTTGAGTGGGTTTGGTTTATATGATATGAGGAAGGGTCATGATGTTTTTGTTGTGTTGATCATGTACGAGGAAACGGAGTCACTCCAAATTTCAGAAATTATGCTACCACTCTTACCACTACTTCTGTGTGTGTGTATGTGTGTGTGCAGAAACGAATGGCATCTTCCAGGAAGGACGGACGGACGGACGGACCCGGGGCCCCCCGGCGGAATGCAAAAACCAACAAAAAAAGAAAAAAACTGTGTAGTAGTACAACCAAATTCCCCATTGTGCCAACAAATTTTGGTCCCTCAAAAATTGAGTGTTCAATCCAAGCCCTACGTTTATTTTGGACATACTGATCAATGATCATCGAGGTGAATGGAATGTTTCAAAACCAAGATCTCCTATTTATAATTCCACTCATCTTATCAATCAATCCAACCCTTCTCCCAAATGACTTTGACCTTATCAGATTAAAAAATGAAATCGGAGTAGATGCCAATGCTAAAAAGATTAGTTTAGGTACTCGTTAAAAACTTAAAATATACTTTAGATGTGAGAATTTTTCAGAGATAAACTTGATTAGAAAAAGTATATCAATGCAAGGGAGTGAGGAGGGATAGGTTAGATAGTATGAGGGGCGGAACGTAAGTGAGAGGTTCAAAGTTCGAAACCTCCTACTTACATTAAAAAAAATGAATAATAAAATGCAAGGAAAGGTATTCACTATTAATGTGTGTATATACATGGTAGATAGGGTGGAATTTAAATGTATTATTGAATGCCAATAGGCACCCCTTAGAAATGCTCATGTATATATCTCTACAATAATAAAACTAATGTAGGTAGTTAATTTTTTTGGTGTAACCGTTTCATGTCCTTCTTCGTATTTTCAAATTGTTACATGTACTCATCTCATACTTGAATACTACTCACTCAAAATAGTAGTATTCTCAATCCAATACCATATTCCCCTTTACTTATTCTGCTTAACTAATATTTCTCCTCCCCCTCCCCTCTTTACCCTTCCACCTTCAACTAAATAACAAATTTCCACAACTTTGTAACTTCCCAGACCTCTTCTTAGCAGTCTTTCTCTGTTCTCTAAATTTTTCTCCACTCAATCAATTTTTTTCCCACCTTCTTAAAATTGTTTCCATAACCCGTAAGTTCAAATCTCTTCGTATTGTTGTTCTTCTACATGAAGCTCAGCTATTTCAACATTCATATGTCCATTACTTTCATGTCAACTGACCTTTTTATGACCGTACACTAAATTGCGATGTATGGTTTTAATCAATCCTTCATCCCTTCCTAAGGGCCTTACTTAAGGCATTGCAGGTACTGCTCTAGCAAAGTTCAAACCTTAAGTTACATTTCAACTGTGGTATCGTCTTCTCCACATGTATTATGTCTCATGAATACTTCAAAACTTAATTTATTTTTCTTCCTACCTTCTAAATTTGCATGAAAAAACTCTACTCTCTTATCAATAGACAACATAGACACAGTAGTATATTTACCCATTTATTTATAATTTTTTGTTTACTTTTTTGGCTTCAATTGGTCGATTTATGTATAGGTATTTACTTTTCAAGAAAGATGTCAACCTAAAGGTTTTTGCGCATCCTAACCGTTGGTACTATTACTTGGCACCAATTATTATTATTATTTACTTGCTCCAAAGCATATTGTTAATTACTTTTATAGGTTAGGAATTAACATGAGATGGAGCTCCAAAATAAGCCCACGCACGCAATCGCCTCCGCTATTATTGAGGTTATGAATGATAGCCTAAAATATACAAGTCATTCGTTCGTCTCAAATGCAGAAGATCGGAGCTTTTTATTGCATTATCTCTACATTATCCTGCAATTCCGATCCATAGTACATTGAGAATGTTGGTTGTGTTCATTGTTCTGATGATTTTGCAGGCTGAGGTATTACAAGCTAATCTGTCAACCTTTAAGAGGAAAATTATTCCTAGATTATACACACATCGGATCGGATGTGCCCTTTTCATAACCATTGTGTATAATAATACAGAACCACTTTAATTTTTTTAGCAGAATAATTACTTTTGCATTACGAAGTACTAATGCTATAAATTTGGGATTTGATGTGAGGATAACATACCCAATTTACCTCAATTCACGGTCAATGGTTTCAAGGATGTTGATATATCAATGAAATGATGAATTTACTATATTTTGTAAACAAGATATTGAAAGCTAGAAAGCTTTATTACGTACTCTAGGAAACATCTTTGTTAGATTTGACAGATAGTCTGTTGGAATCTTTCTAAGAAAATATTGTTGTACAGTAATTAGCAAAGTATTGTTGTACAGTAATTAAGTTCTCTTCAATTTTTTTGTTGCTTTTTTTTTTTTCTCTGTTCTTTTTTCCTTGGTAAAAATCGAGTTTGTTGCACCATAGATATATGGGCCTCACTGTATTGGCCTGCTGTGGCATGAAAAAGTAGATTGGTGTTCTCTGACAGTTGTCTTAAGGCTGCGGCAAAACATTAAGAAAATTATGCTGGGCCTTATAAAATGGGAGTGTTTTACTCCCTCTGGACGACCAACAGGCTCTTCCCCAAAGAGCCCACATTTAGGAAAGACAGCGACTACACAGGCCCTGGCTGCTCTTTTTTTTTTTTTTAAGGTAAGACAGGCCCTGGCCGTGAAAACGCGTATTCTAAAACGTACTCCAATTATACAACTTCCGTACACGTGTGATGTATCAGGACATGGATGTTAGAGACAATAGAGGCCCCATGATTCAAAGTTCAAACCTCCACATCAGAATTTCCATCAAGTAATTTATTTCTCTGGTCCCAAATAAAATGAGAGTGTAGTCTCCATACATATATGCTGGTGACACGTGGTTTCAAGTCTTATTCGGCTTTTCCCTGACATCCAATAACGAGCATTCGATTTGGGATAAAAAGAAACACAAACAAACCCAGTGCAATGCAGTATTAAGGAAGAGCTCAAATTAATTATGTCCAGTGGAGGAGAAAGCGACGTTGATGAACATCCCTGAAAAGAAAGGAAAAGCTATAAATGCCACAGTAGTTTTTTTAAAAAATAATTCTAAAAACTGTTAATTCAAACGGACCCAAATATCAATGGTCTGACCAACCAATAAAATAGAACTGCCAAAGGTATTTGTACACCATTAAGGTATAAGACGTTTCGTACCAGCCCATTTATGAACAGCACATATTAACAACATAATGGCGGTAGTTTGAGGTCTTGAAGTGATATTTTGGTGCTCCTACCAACAAATACGAGGGTAGCTTCACGTATGCTTAATGGGAATTTGGATAGGTAGTACAACGATTGAAGGAGTTTTAAATATATCTGTAAGACTATAAACTTTCAAGATTATCGTGCCACCAATTATGCTATTTAGGTATTGTCTCGATTACCATTTTTTAGATTTTTTTTATAGAAAAATATATTGTAATGATTTGATGTATATAAAGTAAAATGATATTTAAAAAATATGATTACAGAAAACATAAAAACTTTCTTTGTTGTTTCGGCAATCGTCATTATCTTTTGCAATCCTCGAGGGCCGAGAAACTTGTGGCAAAACTCTTCAGCTAAAAAAATTTGTTAAATATCAATAATCTTTGAGGCCAATGTATAAACTTTCACAGTTGCATGCATCCAGTTCTGAATCCACAAAACATCCTTGGTGAAAACTGGTTTTCTTCTTCTTCTTCTTATTTTTTTGTGTATGAGAGTTGGACCGCAATAAGCCTTTAAGAGGCGTAACAGTTTTCTGAGGACGACACATGTGGTGGCAGGTGCAGTGTAGCCAGTTTCGTGGAATATGCCTTCTTCTGTCGAACTTCTGAATTTGCTTTGGCGTCTCTTGACCGCAATTAATTTCCGTTTCCATCACTTACGTTTTTCCCCTTGTTTTTCACTTTTCTCCTTTGTTTCCGATTTTTGCAAGCTCTTTCTTCCGTTAAATTGACCGCCATTAAAATCATTTCAAGGTACGGCTAGACCACAGTAGAAAGGTAGGGGACAAAATATATATATATATATTCCCAGCAAAGATGAAAACTCATTTCTTGTTAGAGATGCTTATTATTATTATCAAAAAACCCCTAATGCTTCTATTGCCAATTGAGTAGGTCTTTAAGAATTCTCAAAGACCTAATTCCTGAAAGATGTGAATGAGATGAAATTGAAATGCCCTTGATTAACGAAGCAACAAAGATGAAAAGAAAAGGATAATTTGCTTTAACATTTTTTCCCGGTGACAAGGTTTTCGGTCCCTCCCTACATCCTTTTTTACCCTAAAACTGGCTGCGGGAACAACTCTAATAGTGGTTAAGTGACAAAAGTTGTTGATACATCTGCTTTCATATAATTTGGAAAAACATTCAAGAAGAAAACAAGAAAAAGAGGAGAACCCTAAACTTATCCAGTTTGGAGAGTGAATAGATTTCACTCACTTTATCATGGACCAATTACATCATCCAAAGAAAAAAGAAAAAAGAAAACAAGACGAACGCTAAACTACTCCGAATTGGGAGAGTGAATATATTTCACTCATTTAATCAGGGTCCAAATATATCACAATTCATTTCTTGCACCCTGGATTTTGACAAAGATGCACCTACATAAATCGTCACTCCCTGTATTCTAAACGGTGTTGAAAATGGACAGCTTTCCAATTTCGATGTGTATCGTCTAAGCCGCAGCACCGTGGCCAGCAATGGACAGGAACGCCTTCTTCATCACACTCTTCATTGGGTGACCGCTCCCAGACTTGCCGACACATTTGGTTCCGGCACCAAAGCACAAAGTTGATGTCGGTGAAGTAGACATGTGGTCATGATCATCATCCTCATCTAGCCCAAAGTGGATGGCTGATCTCGATCGTTGCATACCATTATTTCTCCGGCTAGCGTATGCATTCATTGGAGTAGACGGCAGCGAGTATGATGAGGAGTGCGACGACGATGAGTGTGATAAAGAAGATGATGAAAACGAGGCCGATTTACTAGCAGACTTCTTCCAAGGGAAAATGGAGCTCAAGAAACTGGGCTTGGAGTGCTTCTGCATGGTTTTCATCCTGGGGCTGCTCAACTGGTAAGAGGGAGGTGGTGTGAGAGGAGGGAGAGAATTATCAGAAAATGTGTGTTTTGGGGTGCCTGGCCGAGATTCCCACGTGAAGGGGATCGAACCCGAGTTTCCTCCATAGTACAAGACCCTGAAAGAGGCTTCGCCTTTAGAGCTTTCTTTGGACAGAAGCCTTGAGAAAAATTTGTCATCCTGCTTAATTTGAAGAAACTTGGGAGGTGGAAGGTCATGGCCTCTGGTAATCATTTCTTTTCTTGCGCTTCCTCTCCCCGCTGGTATGTCTCACCTGCAGTTCAAGATCCAAAGCAAAGTTGGAGTAGATGAGAAGTAAAGAGAGATGACTTATCTAGACTAGCACTGCACCATTTGGACGCTCTCTCTGTGTTGCTGCTTTAAAAGATGTTTGACATTAAAAACTTAGATACGAGTATTTAAAACAGTGAGGGCAGACCATGCACATTGATTATTGGGTTCTGAATTAAGAAACCCCGAGTCTAAATCTGGAGGGAATTACTCTACTATTTTATTATCAAAGGGACATTAGTCCAAGAAAGGCTTGTGTGAGATCATCCCATGGGTGCCCACAAAAGCCAATAATCAGGGGGGATTAGTTACTACATTAAGTAGTGAAATTTAATACTCTTAGGGCGGTAGTAACGTCCCCTTTTCAAAAAAAAAAAAAAAAAAAAGAATTTTTTTTTTCTTTTTCTTTTGGTTTTGTACTCGGACCACCGTCTGTATTGATCTTGATGATGAAAGCACTTAGAAAACGATAAGTATTGTTAGAGGCGCGAAGATGAATTTAAAGGCAATAAATGAGAAGGCATAGTGGTCCATGGCTGTTTGTGGGAAGTAGTTGCAATGGCTGGTGAGGAGGGGAGATAAAGGTTGGCTCACATTCACACAGCAGCAGAGCTATACTGCTTGCTGAAATTGGTGCGCGTAGCATATTATTATTTATGCCACACGAGTCATAATACAGAAATGAAGGCATCGGCAGTACGATTCTGAGCCCGCCGGACAATCTAGAATCAGATGGCTCGTGGGCTGCAATAAGTTCTCCTGCAACTAACGTTGCTAAAGTATTTGCTCTGATGCAGTTTAGCTTTAGCACTGCAGGATTAAAGAAGTCTTGCTCATGATACACATGCAATTAGTAGAATAGAAATCCACTTGGGACGGACGGGACCAAATTAAACATGCATATAACCAGCCTTGAATACCAGACGTGTTACTTATGACCGTTAATTGATGGTTCGATTTGGAAACAAAGAATTCTTGCCCATCGGAATGTACCAGGTCCTCTGAGCTCAATCTTTACGGCTTGCAATACCATCCTAAAACTATGGAATCTACTGACTGACTGACTGAAGAAGTTTCATGTCATCACTCACATAATAACAAGACCTTTTCCCAGTATATGAGGTCTGATTGGTGTGTTCTTGCTTTATCCAGACAGAAGAAGATAGGTGCTTGTTGTTGACTCATGCTCCTGTTTCCAAAAGCAGTACTCTACATGCTAGCTGGTGGAGCTCAATCTCTCCATCCACTCTTTTTAGCAGGGAAAGCAAGGTGATGTACGAATTTGATCTGGCGCACCATCATTTAGATTAAGATTCAGCAAGCTGGGATGAATTAATCGGAACACCACATATGTATACATAAGATGTATTGGTATCAAAGGAGTATAAAATGGCAGCTGCTGACATATATATATATATATATATATATATATATAATTAATAGGCATCTATGGCACGACCTCTGGACGCTATATTTTTGTTTGGTATGCATACTGCCAATTAACATAAGGGTTCCCAGACTCCCATTCATATGGTGAAATGCCTCTATCTATCAACAATCGTCAAATCAAAACTAATGCGTATTGTTGAATACCATGATATTAGGGTACATATAAGCATTTACTTGTGTAGCTGAACCATTAATTCCCGACAAAATTCAAGCATAGACAGCCGGATGTCTACCGTATATGTCTTATTAGTCTTATCTTCCGTAACTTTCAAGGTCCCTGTGATATAAACAAAAAAAAGCTTGACACCATAACTTTTCATATTTACTTCAAAAAGCAAAAACTGCTCTTACATAAACAACGAAAAACAAATCACTCTACCTACCGCTACCAGACACTAAGATGCAGGCTAACTTGCATAACCCAATAACATCTCCACACCTTCTCACAGTACATTCATTCTTAGGGAGCTTAATTAATTAACTTTAATAATTGTGTTCTTTCCCTCTATAAACGCATCATAAATCATGACGTGCATCCCACTTATGAACTCTTGCACACCCTAAAAGTAAAGTAGCTCAACGAGCAGCATACTAAATAGGGTTTTTCTTACGCGCGCCTGATGAGCATTGATTAACACATCCAAATTCCATCTAATTTATCACACTGACCATTGTTATCCTCTCTTACAGTTATACTCTTTCCCTTGTTAAGTCTACCTTTCTAAAAATTTAACATTTGAAGTAAATATTTCAAAAGAAATTTAAAACAAAATTTATACCATGACGAAAGCAAAACTCCACCCATGATCCATGCAACTTTCCACGTACTCGGCTCCCAAGACCACCCCATAAACGTATGCCCGGGCATGAGGTGCGCCGAATTTCTTGATTGGTGTTAATAATTGCTCAGTTAACATCTGCTTAATAATTCCTACGACTGAAAGAAGAAACCGTGGTTGAAAAAAAAAAAGTGAGCGCGTCTCCTTGCGGGTTCAGAGGGGCAGACCGTTTTCAATCCACATGCTACTTCCTCACAGCACGTGACAGTCGGTTTCCACATGGTTTTCCATTTCTTCTTCCCTTTAAAGCCCATGTACTTAGGGTCAGTCAAGCCCAAGAAAAGAATTATTTCAACTAGTAGGATGTTTTTTTTTTTTTAATTATTATAGGAAAGAGTAGGATTCTTAGAGTCATAACTGATAGTACTAATTGTTGAGCACATTCTTCCTTTAAATCTTGTCTCCTTTTGACTTTTTGTGATGGGTTTAATTTTTTTTAAGGACACTAAAATTATTTAACAAGCTCATTTTTTTTAACATTGAGGTTAGCATAGCGATTAAGAAAGGATTTTTAAAGTCTTTCCTATTATCAAATTCAGGGTTGCATTTCTTTGCGTAATAGTTGAGGGTAGGAAGGATTGGAAAGGAATGGGAGGGATAGAAAAAAGTTTCTTTTTTTTTTTTGGTTTTGTTATAAGTTCATAATTTGACAAATCACTTGTTTATTTCTTTCCTCGTAATTGCTTCTCGTGCCAATCTCAATAAACGCAAAACTACGTCTTGTACACAAAGCATTATGAATTAAAACCAAAGTAATATCCTTGATTGTGCATGATAAGAGAGTATAAGACACGGTTATTTTGGGTTAAAAAAGTTCAAATTCCAATGATGGGAACAAGAAGTTTAGCAAATGGAAAGAGAATAACATGCAGAAGTAATGTAGTGTAGTTAATAGTTGCTAGTTTTTCAGTACGAGTCCTATGTAAAGCTTACGCACTATGCTTTTCTAAAATCATCACAAACTTTGGGTGAATTGTTGCTTGAAAAATCTTTTTTTTCACATACATACAAAGAGGAAAGAATTACCATCACTCTTATTCATATGCAGTGTCGCATGCATTTGCAAGACCCTACAACAAACTCTCAGTGATACTATCAGTTAGAGCAATGATGGAGTACGAGCGATAAAGACGTGAAAGTCATGCAAATATTGATGAATCATTCATCCATCTCTATTAATTATTTTTTTTTTTTTTTTGGGGAAGGGGGAGAGGGGTGTGCGGTGTACCAGTAGTCGCTGTAGCATTCATGACACCAGTTTTTCTCGGTGGAAGATTAGCGCCACACTTGAATATTTATGACGGATTACTGATTAATCACAAGACTGCGCAGCTGTCGTATATCCAAAATAATCTGAGCTACTCAAAACAAGATTCCCAGTAATGAAGATATTTCGACCTTATCTTTCGTACATCGGAATGCACTGCCCTTGACTATTGTCATCAATTCTGCAGCTTTTCTTTTCTTTTTTTTTTTTGGGAGGGCCGGGGGAGGCTATTGTCATCAGATTAATACCCAATTGCTAGATGACATCGATTACTCCATATGATTATTGTGAGAATTTTAATAGTGAAACACTGGTTGATGCACCTAAATTCCACTTAATTTATCATGTAAATACAATTATTGCCTCCGAATGTCTATTAAATATCCGTCAGCCAAGCCAAGTCGTTCTTCTAATCATACACTGCAGTTGTCAGCACAATCTGCCTAAGAAATAACCAGTTGGTTAAGGCTACTTACAACTTAAGAGGCTTCCCCGGGGCCACATTCCAAAATGTAGGGGAAATTGGGCTGTACGCTTGGATTGACCCATCTGACGGGAAATATATTACACGGACAATACCAATGGACTTCTACTCATCAAACGATCGTCATTCCGAGGCAAAAAAGCCCAATAATTGGCAGGCGTGCTGATACGTGCCAAGTGCAGATGCGTGCTGCACTAAAGCCTCTGTTTATTAATTCCACCCAAACCAGTTGGAATAGTTTAAGATTAATGCAGGCTGCTAATAATGAAATCTTGAATCCTCAAGTCGAGTCAAATCTTTCTGAGCTGCAATCCAACATCGAAGATCATTGGGCCACTCACTGAACCTGGAGATTTAAGAGAATGACTACACGCAACGACCCAGTTCACTTTTGGACTCTGGACCACTTATTTAAAGTGGGCACCCGACGCATCTCCACTCAGCCGAGATCCTTTCATTTTACTAGCTTTTATCTGGAACTTGTACAACGTAAAACAAACCTAATGTTTTAATTCGTGGAGTAAAATATCACTTTCGGTAACGCATCTCATCCTGAAAAGTAGGTTAAGAAAAATTGTTAAGTTACAGACTTACACTAAAGAACTGAAGAAGAAAAGAGAGGGAAGATCCCAGAAGAGAAATGAAAATTTGCTGCATAGGGCAGAGGATATCGATGGACCGGGTCCCCCTAGACTGATAACGAATAATTTCATTTCACACGCTATTGTGGTGCATCATGCATGGGGGTGCTATAATTATATGTTCAATATTAGGAAAATGACATTGCGGGAGAAGGGGTGTTTGGGGTTTCTCTCTTCTCATGGCAATCGAATCAAATGAATGAATCCTATATGGTAGTTCATGCATCACTATCATTCAATGAAACTATGATTAATCCCATATTACTTCATCATCTGCTTTGAGACGGAAAATTAAGACCTCCTTTCAGCATTATCTCTTTTTTTTTTCCCCCGATTTCATCTACCATTAGTACCGTTGAGTTATAATTCATCCCATTAACTCTCTTGAAATCTTGATGACTTTGGTGTATTTTAAACGTGTTATGCACCTCTTTGGGAGACAGAGAAAACAAAACTCCTCCAACTAATTGAGGCAATGAATTGCTTGTAGAAAGTGGAATGATAGATCTTAGGACTTTTTTTTTTTTTTTTTAATCTAAGAGTAGTTAGCACATCCACTTATTTTTCGTACATGATGACGATTCTTTTTCTTTGAATATATAATGATGTCCAAGTGGTAGTAATAAGGACGGACGACTTCTGTTAAGAACTGGATCGGCAGATGCAAGTGAATTTGGTCTGGAAGCAAATTGGATACTCCATCAGCTTTAAACACAGCAATATCACTACAGTATTGAAATCTAATCTTCTTGTCTTCCCACATCTTTAGAACTGATTGTTTGGCGAAGAATTCAAAGCTCAGAAAGATTCTATAAAGGTATTGGGCTGGAAATGCTTAGGCAACATCAGTTATGAAAGCAGCTGAAATTTTCGTGTCAATCTTGACAAATCAACGCTTCACGATCAGTTACCAAAGATTCGATGTGGAAATAGACGAAAAGAGAGGTCACCACTAGCCAGGGAAAAAGCTTTATATGCTGGAAACTTTTTGTGGTACCACATAATGATGTGCACCACTTTGTATAAACTTCTTACTACACTACTGTTATGGTAGTAGTATTGTTATGGGTTGCAAATGCATTTTCTTGTTTAAACCTTAGAACTTGTTTGGATTGCAATTTTTCACTGAAAAATTTTTACGTTTTCTGTGATTACATTTCTCAAACACCTTTCTACTTCACATATATCACATCGCTACAGTATATTTTTCTGTGAAAAATTCAAAAGATGGCAATCCAGACAACTCCTCACTAAACCTGTTTAGGATTGAATCCTTTTGGACTGCTATCGTTAGGTGTTTTTGTTGGAAATGTATTGAAGTAAAATAATAATTAAAAAATATGTTTATGATTGTGTTTACAGAAAATGTAAACATTTTTCTATAAAAACAGCAATCCAAATAAGGTACATAGATATAATACCTACTTCAATCCTAGGGTTGCAAACGAATTGAATCGCTCGCGAGTCGGCTCGAGTTCGAGCTAGACTCGATCTCGAGTTGAGATCGAGCAACTCATTTTGATGTTTGAGTCGAGTTTGATCTCGATTCTCTCAGACTCGATAGCTCACGAGTCAGTTCGAATAGTTTTGAATATATATATATATATATATTATTTTTTATTTTAATAGTGAAATTGCATATTTATTTCTAATATTTTTATTATTTACTAAGAAAAATAATTTTTTATTTTATTTTTTAAAATAGAAAATAATAATTTTTTATTTTTTCAAGCTCGAGTGAACTCGAACTCGAGTTTCATTTTGAGAGTTGGTCGAGTTCGAACTCAATGAAAATGAATCAAGTTCGCCTTGATAAGGCAAAACTCGGTTTGATTCGGCTCGTTTACAACCCTATTCAATCCTCAATTAATGAGTTTTTGTAAATCTCAAATCTCTCTCTGTAGCAAAATACTATAGTGCATGCATACAACTTATTACAAAACTTTGCAGTTGAAGTGTATTTATAGGGAGATCTTCTACTGATTTGTTGAATGGGGTTTTGATCGTAAGAAGAAAGTAATGATTGAGGATAAGGCGAAAGATGCGACATCCTGAGTTGTAGGCAGGCAAAGGCAAGGCTAGTTGATGACTCAAAGGTAAAGGGGGAAGGTGTCCGACGCTGGGTCAGTAACACTTTTAATTTGGTTCCTGCAATCACGCGAAAGGTTTTCGCCATGGATGAGCTTTCCATTCATTTGTGTGCCTAATTAATAATGGTAAAGGGTTCCATGTCCTGCTTTTGTGGCTACTTTTCTTTTTCTTTAGTCAAATCCTCCTTGTGCGTTTGTGAACCATCCCCTAATCCTGCTCTGTGCCTTTAGTAGCGTGATCGTCCTCACCCTACCAAGTTACCAACCTCCTTCAGGAATGGATAAAAAGCAAGAGATGGGATACACCAAAAAAGTAAATAGAGAGAGAGAGAGAGAGGCACAAGCGAGGAGGAGGGGGAGGACAAACTCCAGAAAATGACAGGGGACCAACTGCTCTGAATTGACATTAAAACGAGGCTATTTACAGACCCAAAATCTGAAACATGCATATTTCACTCCCTACCAAGAACAGTCAAAAAAATGAACCAAGTTGTCCTAGGCACATTGGCCACCAAAAAGAGATTTAAAATCCCCTCCTGCAGTTAAAAAAAATTCAAAGAGTATGTCATAGCATCGATTTAGTTTAGATGGATATCTTACAAAACCTCTTTAAATTCCCCCTTCCGCATGGTGTAGGAATAAAATAGAATGTGATGGTTACCGATAAAAAAAATTAAAAAAAAATGGATGGAGAATTAAATGAACTCCCAGTCCCCATTTAGAAGCCCTATATTTCTTGTCTGGAGATTTAACTAAGCTTTTTATAAAGTGCTCAGAGTTGATATGATTGCAGATTTATAGCGTATAAATCAACGCCACTTGCACTAGTCAATGAATCAAAAACAGATTTAAAGATTATTTATCTGTTGCATCTCAATCTTAATGCCTCTCAGAAGATGTGTTCTTGACTGAACTCTTTCCAGGAAAAAATCCATGTTTTGCGCCATAAAGGAAGGAAAATAAAAGATGATACTGGTACTAAACAAAAATAGTCCGTATCTGTTTCTTGTTCTCTCACTTTTCCCTTGTCTAGAATA
The DNA here is from genome assembly GCA_013103745.1 of Gardenia jasminoides. Classification (NCBI taxonomy): domain Eukaryota; kingdom Viridiplantae; phylum Streptophyta; class Magnoliopsida; order Gentianales; family Rubiaceae; genus Gardenia; species Gardenia jasminoides. Next base: position 106,286,332 of record CM023103.1, read on the forward strand.
ACATTTTTTACTACTACTTTAATATTCTCCATTCAACTTTAGAATTTCTTCTTCTTTTCTTTTTTTTTTTTCCTTCTTTAGCAACCACTAAATTACAGCACCACGGACATTAACTTCTAATATTTCTACTTTTTCTTTCCGCGTCCATCAACTGTGCATGCCATCCCGTCATTGCACTCACACACACACACACACAAAGCTTGACAGTACTCATACACACACACTCCTCCCATCGGGGAGTTGTTCTGCTGCAGTGGAGAGCCAGAAAAACTGCTATATCTTTACCTGGTCCCTGTTTACACTCCCAAAACATCATTATTACCCCTCACCTTCCCCCTCACTAGCACCAACAGTATCACCAACTCATCCTTCTACTTGCTATAAAATACCAACAGTCAATTCGTGGGATTCTCCAATTCTACTACCCTAACAGGCTTCTTGACTGCTGAGTGCTGAGAGACATATAAACATATACATACAGGGGTGGTGCTTGGTGGGCGATGTTATGGCGGAAGGTACAGAATCTGCAATGACTGAGACCAAGAAGGTGATCAATCCCAGAGTTGAAATCGATACTTCACCGCCCTTTGAGTCGGTCAAGGAGGCTGTGGACCGTTTTGGAGGGGGTGGTCCTTGGTTGCCCCCTCACTTGCTGGGTTTAGCTGATTACCATGTAAGTAAAATTTTTCTACTTCGCAGTCTCATGTATTCTTCCTCGTACTCCAATTTGGTTTCGCAAGTTAACACTAGAAGATGGTACCACCGTTGGGACTCGTTCTCACTGCATATTATTGATGATCCTGAATCTCGTACAATCGATACTTGTAATGGATAGCACTGTCACAAATCTTAATGTTTCCTTTCTTTCATAACTAGGAGGAGGGCCGGAAGTTACATTTTGTTTACTAGGTGAGGTGTTGAAGGAATTAATTTCTCTGTAACTCTGTGTTACAGTTTACATGATATTCTTCAATGTTGAACCATGTTTGCATCAAATGAGCACGAAACGCTACTGCTGACTTCTGATTTAGCTGATGAATTTCACGCAGTCATTATCCCTGGGTTTCAGTTGGATGCCTTCAGCTTACAATTCTCTGTTTCGGCTTATATTTCGTTTCCAGTTGCAGCAATATGCCTGTCTTCTGTCCACAACCAGTAGCAGTAGCTAATTCTTTGCACTATTTAAGATCGAACTTCTGTTATTCATATTTCATTCTCTTTTTTCTTTTTTTTTTTTTTTTGTTTCCTTTTCTTTTTGGAAATAACTTCCGTATTTAAACACTTCTCCTGCTCCCAGGGAGATGAGACTCAATTGTACCCTCATTTTTAGTCAGTCACGCACTAAGCAGTCTTCAACTTGAGAAACTGTTGCGGGCTTCAGCGAAACACGAGAATACGCCCCATGATCATTATGGGACTTGCAAAGAGCAAATGAATTCAAACCTCTGGATTACATTTTGTGGATTCAATTCTGACATAAGCACTGACTTTTCACCCTGAATTGCCAGAATTCCTTGATAACTAAGTGACATTTCCACAATTGAAAGAGTTTCTGACATCTTTACTTTGTTATGTATGACAAATGATTGTTTTTTTTTTAAATTTTTTACTTACACTTTATTTTGTTTTTTAACATTTAGCAGCATGGCACTGAGGTCTTTGACATTGATAAAGTGGAGGAGCAAGCTGCACAATTGGAGAGGGACCTCATCATGAAAGAGCAGGAAACGCTTAGTGTCTTGAAAGAAGTAGAAGCTGCAAAAAGGTTTGTTGAAGGCTTAAAGTTGAACTTAATTCAAGAAATGACTGCATTCATGGAAAGTCCGGATTTGAAGCCAGAATGCCCGGATTCAGCTGGGAGATTAAGCTTGTTTCCTGTTGTCTCACCTGGTTTGATCTCAATGGAATTGAACCAAGCTAAGATGAACCTCTGTAAGACAACCACAAATCTTGCAATGATTCGAGCTTCTGTGGAGACTCTGAATAGTAAAATGAAGGGAGAAAAGGTTTTGGTTGAAAGGAGCGGTGATAGGAAAATTCCAAATTCTACTAAATTACTATCAGCTCAGGAGGATTGTGATAAATGCAGAGTAATGCCGGATGAAGACCAAAATTTGCCAACTCCCAAGAACCCCGAAACCTCCATAGATATCTTGAGGGATGTCAAAGAAGTAAATTTTGAGGCTGAGCAATTCAAGAAAATGACAGAGGCTTCCAGATATGAGGTTATGAAGGCAATGTCAGAAATTGAACGAACAAAGACTAGCATCAAGATGGCTGAAATGAGGTTAACCGCTGCCAGAAAAATGGAAGAAGCAGCTAAGGCTGTGGAGGCTATTGCTCTTGCCGAAAGAAGTGCTCTATTAGATGGCAACAATTCACCAGATATGTTCTTCCATAAGCCTGGTGGAGTAACTCTGTCCATTGAGGAGTACAACTCCCTTACTCACAAGGCTCAACAAGCTGAAGAGCTGTGTAAGACCAAGTTTGTAGATATGAATACCTTGCGCCAGACTGATCGAGCAAATCAGTCAGAAGTAACCATCATGAAGAAGGTAGAAACAACAAAACAAGAAACTAGACGCTGCAAAAAATCCCTTGAAGAGGCTTTGGGCAGTGAAGATGGTTGTGATAGAAAAAGGTTGGGATTTGACAATGACAGTGGTAAGGATGCTTCCGAAGTGGATCAAATGGGATATTCGGGAAATAATTCTGCCAAATTCAGGTTTAGAAACTCCCATCCAGCTTCTGCTCCAAGAGGGTCGGAGGCACAGAATGAAAATGAACAAAATGTTGTTAAAGACAAAGTTTATAGGTCTACCATTTCCATTGGTGATATACTAAGCAGGAAGTTGATTCTGCAAGATGATATTGTAGTGGGAAAGCATGTTGAGAGCCATGCTGAAAGGCAAGAGGTGTCTTTGAGCCAAATGCTCCGTGAACAAAGTGGACTTCTGTTGCACCCTACGAAATCTATGAAAGATGCGAATCTGGACAAGCAATTCTATACTCAGAGGAAGAAATTTGGATTTATTCATGTAAGTATTCCCAGGCACAGCAAGAAAAAAGCACAGGTTTAATGATCATGACTTGGGTTATAGAGGAATTGCTTTATTCCCCATGCTTGTAACTTGCCCCCTTTATCAGTTCCCAGCTAATTTGTTGCGTGTTAGGCTTGCTTAATTTGTGTGGATTTTGAGAGGTTGTCTCCCAAAAGTTATTTGTGAAGGTGTTGAGTGTATCTTCTGTATAGAAGTTTTAGCACAATGGCTTATACTTTGTATATAGGCCAATTTCGGATGTATGCTGTTGATTAGTTATGAATTCATGATACCTTTCAATTCCATCCTCTGGTGTTAAACTAATAAATTGCTGATTAGCGTATGATATGGGGTGCTGGTGTTCTGCGCATTTCAGAATTGGAGAGCCGCTGTCGTTCTGCCTTCTAGCTGGGGACTTTCTACATAGGGAGGATGCCAACCTATTTGATCATCAGTTTAAATTTAGACAAATGAATATTTGCACTCTAATAAGAACCTCTGGTATTCCAACCACTGTTTCATGTTTATTGGGTTTCGAAAATAATCCTTACCATCTACAATTCATGGCATTTCTTCTACCTTTTGTTTATGTCCCAAACTCATGATTGTCACTCTTCTAAATCAAAATTATCTTCTTTTTTTTTCATCAACTCAGCATAGTTTTCTACTTCAATCATTCTCTTATTCATTATGATTTCATAATGTCGTTCAAAATCTAAACCAATCACTACCTCAGACGTATCCAGGCATCATAAACATAACCTCCAAGTATAGTATAAACTATCATTCTTGCAAGCAATCGTCACCAAACTTAACAAAAATCTATCTTACGATGTATAAAACATATTCAAATCTTTAGTTGACCATAAATTTGAATAGAAAAATAACAAAGAAACACACAATTACCTCCGATCCCTTGTACGCCAAAAGGAAAAAAAAAAAAAAAGGGAGTGCTAGAAACCTTTTTTTTTTTTTCTCTTTTAAGGGTGATAATATCATTTATCAAAATTTAAGTTATTCTCAAATGAATACTTGAAGCACTCATTAACACCTTACTTAACATATAAACACATATACTTACAATTATTATGCTTACATATTCAGACACCTCACTAAATTAACTTCACTCTACTCTTGCCGATAGATTAATAATATCTCTATCCTAATGAGTGCGTCAAGCGACTGTTAGTCAAACTCTAAATTTAATGATCCTAAGAAAGCAATTGAAAGGGAATACATGCATATGGTCAAAGTCCAAAATTTTATTAGACCGTCCCCTCCCACTCCAAATATTGACCCACAAGGCCCAATAATCAAATGACTTGTCATTTGTGGCCGTTCCAACTTCCAACGGCATTGGTGACGGCCCATCACTGGCCACAGTATCTCACAGTTAATATTTCTCTTTCGTTTAGTCTTTGTTTACCCAATGAAATATCTCGATTACTTTTTTCAACCCCAAACAAAAAGGGCTACGATTAACATAAGAAGGCTCTTGCTGAACGCCGTAAGAACACTGACTTCTTGATATTCAAGCTAGAGAACTCATATGGTAGCTATTTTATTTTAACCAAAATCTTAAGAGAAGTAGTAGAAAAGAGTTTGAGAGTTAATAATTAGTGAAGTCAGAGTTACCAAAGCTAATAACTCTACTAATTTTCCCCGCGGGGTAGCTCGAGTGGTTTGGTGGCCTCTTTAGGCAGAGCCGACTAAGGATCGAGTCTCGTTGTTACCTTGCTCGGAGTTCAGGTTGGGGACACCTTCCCCCGGGCCCTAGGGGATTAGTCGGGCCGAAGGCCCGGACACCCCTAGTGAAAAAATAATAATAATAATAATAATAACTCTACTAATTGAACTGAATCGGGCGTTAGTGAAGTAGTCTTCTACTGGTGTGAGTATGTTTATCGAGTCCAACTGGACCAACTTGAACTACTATATCAAAAGTGAATGTGGGCCTCATCCAAAACTTTGACCATTCTCGAGCTCATATCGAATGTGTGGCAGTGGGCTACTTACGATCATTTTCGGGTGAAGCAAATCCCCACCCAACAAATCCAACCCACTGTTTATGTTGCTGGGTGAAAAAAAGCTTTTTCCCCAACGCCACCTCATTTTCTTTATTTTGTTTAATTTCGGAAAATCACGGAATAATATGGAAGGACTGGAGTAATATTAATTTATTGTCAACACAAATAGTACTAAATTAACATCAAAACTTCTAGCAAGTGGTTCCTAAATTAGTTAAGAGTTCATGTCTTGATCATTCATTTCTTTTTTAACTAAAATGGTCACTCATTTTTTATGTTTGAGAACCAAAGAGTGCACGTTCTTATTAGTTCAGTTGCAAAATATATGTATGTTCTTGTTCGCAGCAAAACAAAAAAATCTATATTTTTATTAATTGAGCGATCATTTTGACTAATGAATATGAAAAATAAACAATATAGTGATTTTAAATAGATAGATAACCACATGCACCGTTTTTCCAATGTTTTTGTCACCGTGCCAATATCTCTTCAAAACTGCAAAACCTAATTTAGATCAATCTTACTTTATACGCTAAGAAGGATTAAATTGTTTTTGGGGTAATAAGGCTGTGTATGGATTATAGATTAGGAGTATTTTGAAATCAAGTTTTTTTTTTTTTTGAAATTTACAATAACATACTTCAAAAAACGCTCTAAATACACATAATATCAAATGCATTTAATAAAAAATAAAAAAATTTGACTACCTCTTTTTTCTTCTGTCCACCACCCCTCCTCCAGCTCTAGTTGCATTCTATGACAAATATGAGATAGAGGGGTTGGGGTTGCGAGGAAGCGAGGGAAGTAAGGAGAGGGAAGAAGGTTCCAGCACAAGTGGCAATTTGCAAAAGTATGCTGTCATTTATTTACTTATTTAAAAGATTGCTTGAAGTCTTTACATGTAAAACTAGAAAAGGATAGTAGATCAAGTGAAATTTGTAGAATCGCGTGTCTCTCGAGCACATTTAACCGTTACTATTAAACTAAATTGAAGGGAAATCAGTGGTGGAAGGCACAAATGGATTAACACACTCTTATAAAAGAGAAACGACTTGCATAAGTAACTCATTTACTCGTGTATCACTCCTTTCTTTACATTTTTTTTTTTTGGAGTGGGGGAGGGGATGGGGTTAGTACCTTGTAGTTGGTACATGAACCAGTCTTTCCTTTTTTTTTTTTTTTTTTGATAAGATAAGAAATTCATTAATAACTGAAAGGAGTACCAAGTTATCTCCTAAGTCCTAACTATTACAAAAGCATTCTAACACCATCAGGTAGGCAGACCCCTCCGCTGTCCTTCCTATCGTGTTGGAGAGAATTCTCTTTCACTTGAAAATTAATTTCAAAAATCAACATTATTCATAATATATTTAATTGTTTTTTTTTTGGTGAAAACATCATTTGTGTTAGTAATATATAAAATTTTACATAATATTGGCTAAACTATGTCGTCTAGTTAATTGTCACAATTTTTGTAGCAAGCAATTTTGACTCCTTTTTAACCTTTCAAATGTTTCGTGTTAAAGCAACCATCAACATTACCCATTAACACATCCCTAACATCGTTAGCACAATTTTGACTCACACGACATTTTGTGAGGAAGTGGTCCATCATTACCACCGAACTAATTTGTATCATTTTTCTAGTATGTTAATCTCACGATCAAAAGAAAAGTAGCGATGACATAATCAGATGATTTTATAAAATAGAGAGATTAATAGACAAGATCCCAGCCCTTAGTGGTTAGTGCCTCATCCTGATACATATTACTACATCAATTCTGTATTACCCAGTTCCTCATTCTTACCCTTACGTCTTTCTTTGTGCCCCGGAAAGAAATCTTTACCCTGGCATGGAAACGGCCAGAGCCGTGCTTCACAACTGCGACGAAGAATTTGTCTCCCTCCGTCATGTGTCATGATTATTCTCTCATCCACCCAATGCTATGCTGACGCGTGTTTGCGTACGACTCTCACGTGTCTATTCAGCAATGGACTTGTTGAAAAAATCCAACTTTTAGGTCACGGCGGGAAAAAGGAAAAGTAAAAGAACAGTGCTCCAATTACGCAATTGCTTCCCGCTTGCGCAAAAAATTAGCCCAAATGTGTGACCCATCAGCAAGTCTGGCTAGCTGACACTGTTCATCAACTTTTTCCATAGAGTAGTGAACAGCAGTCGGCATTTGTATCTGGAAGTTGTAAGGAGGAGAGTAGTGACTAGGGCAATCAGAGTGTGGCGATGGTGTACCAGTCAAGAATAAGAAAAAGGGTCCATGCATTCCCAATCCGCCGTGGCCCTGATGGAAGTGCTTTCCAGAAATGGTTATTTTCTCTCCTGTTTCTTTTGTCGGTTAACTTTGTTTCTTTTTTTTTTTTTCAAAGTAGTAACTCTTTATGTGAAAGTGTATGGTTTTGACACATATTGCAGTGAAAGGTGTGGTATTTCTGTAGCAATTGCGTTGGCTGATATGCATGAGTGTGAGTCAACTAATAACCTGAAGAAACTGAAAGGGCGGCGGCAGAGTGGAAACGTTAAATTCCAGAACATTGAAGATCAACCCAGATCAGCTTTCCGCTTTTTCATGTACTGCATTGAGCATTACATTGCTTCATTTGTTGGGTCTGATTCTTGAGCATTTTCTTTTTCAATGCTTGCGTTATTATTGTTTATTGCAATTTAACCCTTGTTCTCTATTTCTTTTCTTCTTGAGTAGGTTTAGTTTGTAATTTTTGGTCTATAGGAGGCAAAAGGTAGAGCCTTTCTTGTCTAGCAAACGAGAAAAAAGGACTACGGATTAATAAAAGACCACGGATTCTTAAATTTTATTCATTGGAAATGTGTCGGACATTTACGGAGCATGTGCGATTCAATAGTCTGCGTAAAGATGTAAACTGCCAATTGTAATCAATTTTTTTTTTTTAATTCTGGGTTGATGCTTTGCCTGTTTAAGCTTTTACCCGAGTAGGTAGCTATTTATATTCATCCTCCCCCTTTCAGCTTTGAAGCAAGACTCCAAGAGTAGAATTAGCTAGGACAAAGTGAGGTTACAAATTGATTCGTTTTGCAGGGAAGAATTATTGGAAATTTACAAGGTGGAAAATGAGATTGCAATTGATAGCAAGGGCTTTGAGATGTGGAAGAAAATGTCTAAACAGGTAAATATAGTATGTTTCACCAATATGGGAAAGGTTTAATATCACAGGTGGAACAAGCTTCGGCCTTCGCTTTGCTTATTACCATTTGCTCTGTTTGTTCATTTGTTGGTGTCCTTAGGAGAGGCAACCATATCTTGTGAAAGCGGAAAAGGTGAATTCGGCTCACACAAAAGCTCTGCTCTAAGAGGAAAATGATGTGTCATGGGTGAAGTGACTAACTCTTGGTTTATATATATGTAAATATTATGCATTATTTAATTCTTTAAACACGTATTCACGGTTCACTCAAGAAAAGATACCTAAAACTACTGACTTTTGCGAGTACTTCTTGATACAATTAGTGAGAGCGACCAGTTCTTTTCGGGTTTTAGTATGCCAATTCTTTTTGATACAGTTGGATTTTTCATAAACATAACGATGCCGGCATGGTGATTGTTGCATCTTTGTTCTTCTCTGATACTTTGTAGTAGTTGTATTGTATGTAGTAATGTGGCAGTTCACAAGATGCTGAATGAATAAGAACAAACAAGTGATATTTATATCTGACACATATTTGCACCAATCAGCGAAAATCTTGTACTAAAGTTGCTTGAAAGCCTACGTTGTTGCTGCTTTTAACTCAGGAGTCCCTCAAGGTCTGAAAAAATGTATTTACAGTAATTGTCCAAGTATTTCCACCAAATTTTTGCAAGTCAAAATGATCTTACGCAGGTTATGTTTCACATCTTCCGTTATGGTGGTTGTATCTGGTGTAGTTTATGTTCTGCACTAGCAGCACTACATGTTTCTTTGAAAACAAGGAATGTTGTCCTCCATAGTCTAGCTCTATGATTTCTATGGTCAATTAAATCAAAAGAAAATGTCTTGCCTTTCCTCACTCCAACGTAAGCGGTTTATCTTATTCTGGTCCTGGTATTGTTCTATTTGTATGCGGATGATGAAGCGGATTCAGCAGAAGTAGGGAAGTATGATGAGGTGTGTCTGTTTCATCTAATCCTTGTGCTCATATATCAGAATATATAATAACCTTGGTGGATCCTCAGATTTCTGATTGTACTTCAACCACATTACACCTTTCCTGCGTGTCCTCGTCAGAGAGGAAGAGATAATGATTCACCTATGTTGTTGTTTCTGTGGTTTTCTAACTTATAGTTGTATACCAACTAATCCTGTTTAATTTGGTCACAGAACTACGTAGAAGATGGATACTTTGATGGTTCTGAATACGATATATGCGATGATCCCCACAGCTCAGACAGCTTTCTTTTCTGGTCTGAAATCAGTGACAGCAAAATTTGGTATACTTCCTTGTCTTCTGCCTTAATTATAGGTGCTTATGTTTCTGCAGCATCAAGAGAATGTGCTGGGTTCACAGCTTTGCATTTTGCATGACAATCTTTATATTTGCACTTGCAAGCTGGTGAAGCATTATGAGGTCAATGATAGATGCTAAGCTAAGACACTTAACTGGTTCATCTGAAACAGGCCAGAGAAGTGGCTGAATCTGCTGAGGAATTGAATTCCATTTTGGACGGGTTGCATGGTTTTGTTGACGATGTTTGGAGTCTTGAATGGTAAAATCAACATTCTGGCAGTGGCAGACATTAGAAAATCGGGCGGAGATTTTGGCCATTGCTTACATAAAGTGAGGCAAGTCACTTTGGCTATTGTACATACAAGTTTAGGAATTTTAGTACGTCCAAACTATGTAAAAGTTTGAAAAAAAAAAAAAAAGAGGGGCTACTGTGATTTATATTTGTGAATTATCCTAGAGAGGAGTGGAGCCTTTTTTGGCTTTCGGTTTGGGAGAATGTGTGCTGTGGCCTGTGGGTAGTGGCAGGAATATATACACTGATTTTGGGGTGTTTTGTCTTTCCACTTGAAGGCTGTGCGTCAAGCACCCTGACTGGTTTTGTTTATTTATTTATTTATTTTGTGGCCATTGTGTTTGGATACATAGGGCGTCTTCTGTTAATGCCAAATTTCTTTCCAGTTATTTTCTGGCTTCATACAAAACGCACCTATGCATAATGGTTAATACTAACGACTAACAACTTTCCCAAAAAAGAGAGAGAAAAAAAAAAGGGAAGAAAGGATGACAATAGAAAAAGCAGAAATGAATGAACACAGATATTCTTGATAGGGTGTAATTTTAGTTATTTGTTGTGTTAATATTTCCTAATTATTTAGACTAAAAATTGCATTCTTGGGTGGATTCTACTAAGTTTATTTAATTGGTGGTCAATTGCGATTTGGTGAAATTGTCTTTGAAAAGGAAAATCAGGCGTCCTCACAGGTTAAGCGCTAAGTCATCGTCCAGACTTCAAGTTTCTAAAATTTCCAAGGCAGTGGGCAATTCTCAAAGTGTGGGTTCAAATTCGAAAATATTATGGGGTTAATTGTGATGTTTTGTTATTTAGTAGTTGATTTCAGTTTAGGGAACTAAATTGATATTTTATTTTAGGAACCTTTAGAATAGGATTTGGTATTATTGGTAGTTTTTCCTTCTTGGAGTTCAATTTGGAAAAGGAAAAAGAGTGGGGCTGCGTGGGAGTTAAAGGCACGCTACTATATATATATATTTTTGTATGGGCTAAAAAAACAATCGAGAAGGAGGACTCATTTTTTGGCTGCAACATCTTCTGACACATCACCATCTTTTCCTGGGGAAGTAATCCGCTTGGCTGCGGACTTGCTGGAAGAATAGGACATCATCTTGGGGAAAGCAAAGCATCACGGGCTTGGGAGAAAAGACTAAAGCAACGGGACGAGGAAGAACGAAAAACAACCAGCAATAGTTCTTCCGACTTCCTTCCGATCTTTTCGCTATTTTCCTTTAGAATATTAATAGATGATTTTGCTATTTTCTTTCAACAACCGGTGGAAACTCAAAGCATAATGTGTGGCTAATTTCTTATTTCTAGTCAAGGGTCAAGCGAGGATTTGGTTCAATTATTCCCTTGAGATCTAACTTGTTTTTTACCCTTTATTCATTGGTATTTGTATGTTTTCTACATCTTTATTGATTGTAGTGATCGTGTGTGGTTAAATAGGTGTACAATATTTAATTATTCCGTGATCTATTCTAATTAAAGTAATTGAATCCGTGAATTGTTTGGTTACTTTAATCCGTGAAGCAACCGCACAATTGGGTTTGTGAGAAAATATACAATCTAATTTAAATGGACCCTCGTGGCGTGGCGTGTTTGTTAATTAGACGGGGTTTCTCTAATTTTAATGCAATTAGGAATTAAATCCCATGGTCGTTACCTAGGGTTATTCTTGGATTAGAGAAATAGTCAATGGTCGTACCTTGGCTATCGAAACAATAAGAGAGCTAGCTTCGGATCGTTATCGGTGAAAACCCTGCTTATCAATGAATGTTGGAATTATATTTGCATCAATGATCGTTATTTGAACCATATCTCAAGTGAAATTCTGGCTAGAGTTTTCCCATTAATTATCTTCTTTTAATTATTTCTCATTGTTGATTGATTAGTTAATATTTGTTTAGTATTCAATTCCTAAAATTCCCCATTTCATCGAAAAGGAGTTAATTTTCCCAGGTCCAGGACGATCCTACTCCCTTATACTCAAAATTTATATTTCCTAGAGTAGGTATTTATTATTGTATGCTCACACCGTCAATTTTTGGCGCTGTTTCGGTTACCCGGTGCCCCAATTATTTGCTCTTTGAGTTTACTTTGCTTTATTTTTATTTCTATTTTATTCTTGTTTTTATTCTTGGTGTTCTTTGATAGTTTATGCCTCTCTTCTCGCAATTGAATTGATATCTGATCAGGAGGTTGAGAGAGAGAGGCAGTAGCGTGTGGCTAAGAAAGGGAGACCAAAGAACAAAAGAGGCAATCGTCTACCCCATCTCCCGGGCTCAATTTGGCAATTGAATTGATTGAATCTTCAACTGATTCCTCTAGTGATTCAGAGCAAGAGGACTATATTATGGCCAATCGTACTAGGACACTCGGGGAATTGGTCGCCTGATTTTCCTCAACAACCCCTTTGCATAACTTTTCCAAACATAGCTGAAAATACTTCGTTTGAGTTAAAATCTGGTTTGATTCACCTCTTACCATCTTTTCATGGACTTTCGGTGAAGAACCTCACAAACACCTCCAGAATTTGCGTGGTTCCTCAAGCATGAAACCGCCTGGGTAACTTGAAGAGCAAATAAAGCGAAAGCATTCCGTTCTCACTTAAGGATGCAGCCAAAGATTGGTTGTACTACCTACCGCCAGTGGTATCACATGGGCACAATTGAAGAAAAATTCTTAGAAAAATATTTTCCGCATCCATTTTGCCGGTCACTGAAGGAGATATGCGGCATTAAGCGAGGCAAGATCACAGGGGAATCTCACATGCGAGTACTTGGGAAAGATTCAATAGATTCGCACAAAATGTCCACAACATCAAATTGGTGAGCATTATTGATCCGATACTTCTATGAGGGACTTGTTCTATCGATAGAAATATCATTGATGCCGCAGTGGAGGGCCCTAGCCAATAAGACCCTGACCAAGCATGGGTGCTATTGAGGAGATGGCAGAAAATTCACAACAATTTGGCACCCGGTGAGAATCCATCCATCCGTAGAGTCAATGAAGTGGAGGTGTCTTCTATGCAACAATTATTTGCGAACTAACATCCCTTTGTTCGGACAACTAGGCGTAGGGAATGCCCAACAGACGAAAGTATGTGGATTTGTTCAAATGGAGGCACCTCCAGCTGATACATGCCCCTATGTTGCAAGAAGATGGGGTGAGCAGTGAATATGGGCTCGGGGCGTGCCGCCTAGAAGACAATATGATCCTTACTCAAATACATACAATCGGGATGGAGGATCATCTAACTTGGCTATGGAAAACAAGGTTCATTCCCTAACCGCCCCGTGATTCCAAACAATCTTACCAACCCAAGCCACAACAACCGCCTTCAGTTCATCCAATGCATCTCTAGAGGAAATAGTCAAGAGTTTGGCTTTAGTACTATGTACAATTCCAAAAAAAAAGCGGACTCCAGACATACAAGATCTACGGACCCAAGTGAGTCACAGCTATTGCTTTGCCTAGAAGCCAAGGTAGATGGCAGGTTACCTCCCAACCTGAGTGAATCAAAAAAATGTGAGTGCTATGACCCTCAGAAGTGGAAAAGAGGTTGAAGGTCCTAAACCAACAATTCCCAAAGACAAGAATGGGACCAAATTGAGAAAACCTGGAAGAAGAAGGTGAAGGCAAAAGGCTCACTTGAGGTAACTCAGGATCCAATAATTCAAGTGAAAGCTACTCCACCACCATTCCCTAGTAGGTTGGAGAAGCTTTTGGTGTTTCAGGAGACAGAGAAGGAAAAGGAGATACTAGAGGTATTCAAAAAAGTACAAGTAAATATACCTCTGTTAGAAGCAATCAAGCAAGTCCCCAAATACGCCAAGTTTTTGAAAGACTTGTGCGTTAATAAGAGAAAGTTGAGGGGAGATGAACGAGTTGTGGTGGGCGAGAACGTATCGGCAGTACTGCAAAGGAAATTACCACCAAAGTGTGGAGATCCAGGTATGTTCTCCATCTCATGTGGAATAGGGAATCTTAAAATTAGAGATGCAATGCTAGATTTAGGAGCATCCATCAATGTGATGCCAAAAAGTGTCTACACCTCCTTAAATCTAGGACCATTGAAAGACTAGAATCATAATTAGGTTAGCGGGCCGCATACTAATGCCTATCCGGCGGACTAATTGAAGATGTTACGTCACGGTTAATGAATTAGTGTTCCCTGCTGATTTTTTATGTGCTTGACATGCATGATGAACACTCTCAGTCCATCACCACTCATATTAGGGAGACCACTTTTGAGCACCTTCTTGAAACAAAATAGATGTCAAAAGGGGACCCTGACAATGGAATTCGATGGGGAGGTGGTCCATTTCAATATATTTGATGTCATGAAGTATCCCCCTGAATCTCATTCTGTTTTTTCTATAAGTGCAATTGCTCCTGTGGTCCAGGAAGTTTTTGAGTTAAATGGCAGGGATGAACTAGAAGTTGCTCTAACCAAGCATCTTGAGTTGGGGACGACTTATGATGTGGAGTTAAGTCACAGAATTGAAGAATATGGTTGGAGACGCAGGTCCTTGGCATCATTACGGGAAGGTATGACCTTGCACCCCTCTTTATACACAATCTCATAAAGGTTGTTACCCTCGGGAGCACCTAAAAAAATAGAGTTGAAGCCCTTGCCAAATCATCTCAAGTATGCATATCTGGTGATGAGAAGACTTTGCCGAGTCATTATTTCAGCTCAACTATCACCCATACAAGAGGAGAAATTGCTAAGAGTGCTTAGAGAACACAAGGAAGCAATAGGATGGTCCATAGCGCGATATCAAGGGCATAAGTCCCTCCTTGTGTATGCACCGGATTCGACTTGAGGAAGAGGCAAAGCCAGTGCGGCAAGCACAAAGGAGGCTGAACCCAATGATGATGGAGGTGGTAAGAATGAAATACTCAAACTTCTAGGCGTAGGAATAATCTTGCCATTTCGATAGTCAATGGGTCAGCCAGTGCAAAGTAGTTCAAAAAAGTGGAATCACAAAGTGGAGGCAAATCATGAGGGTGAAATGGTTCAGTTCGTAAGCCTCTGAGGATGGCGTCGTGCATTGACTATCGCAAGCTCAATGCGGTGACTAAGGACTACTATCCTCTTCCTTTATTGATCAAATGGTTGAAAGATTAGCTGTCGTGCTTACTATTGCTTTTGGATGGTTTTTCAGGTACTTTCAATTGCCATAGCTCACGAGGATCAAGGCGACATTCACATGTCCATTTGGTACCTTTGCCTATGGGAGAATGCCTTCCGGTTTGTGCAATGCTCCAGGCAACTTTTCAAGGTGCATGGTAATCTTTTAGTATGTGGAGAAAATCATAGAAGTCTTTATGGGACGACTTTAGTGTTTATGGTGATAGTTTAGATGAATGCCTTGATAACTTGACTTTGATCTTAAAGCGATGCATTGAAACTAATCTTGTGCTTAAGTGGGAAAAATGCCATTTCATGGTTGAACAGGATTGTTTTTGGGTCGCGTGGTATCATCTAAAGGCATTGAAGTCGACAAAGCTAAGATAGATCTTGTTTCTTCTACCTTACAGTGTGCGGAAGTCGCGTTCCTTTTGGGTCATGCGGTTTCTATCGAAGATTCATTAAAGACTTCTCAAAATTGGATCCCTTTGTTCAAATTATTGCAAAAGGCGTGGCGTTTGATTTCAATGAAGATTGCAAGCAATCATTTGACAAGTTGAAAGAGCTTTAACCTACCACCAATTATCCAACCCGGTTAGAGTCTCCGTTTGAGATCATGTGTGATGCTAGTGACACGTGATGGGGGGGGCGATCTTGGGGCAAAAGTTGGAAGAGTTGCTCATGCAATTTATTATGCTTCAAAGGCACTTAATGGAGCTCAGTTGAACTATTCCACTCTGAAAAGGAGTTCTTAGTGTGATTTTGCTTTAGAAAATTTAGATCTTATTTGCTAGGAGCTAAAGTAATTGTATACTCGACCATGCAGCGTTGAGGTACGATGACCAAAAGGAAGCCAAGCCAAGGCTAATCCGGTGGATATTACTTGCTCAGAATTTGATCACGGAAATACGTGATAAAGGGGAGTGAGAATCTAGTTCTTGACCATTTGAGCAGATTACCTACCGCTAAGGATGATTTCCCTTAAGAGAAACCTTCCTGAGGAAAGCATTTATTTTCCATTCAATCGCTCTCCTTGGTATGCGGATATGGTAAATTTTTGGTTACTAACCAATTTCCTGCAGGTTGGTCCAAGGCACAAAGAGACAAACTCAAGAGTGATGCTAAGTACTACATATGGGACGATCCATATCTTTGGAAGCACTGTGCGGATCAAGTAATGAGAAGATGCGTAAATGAAAGTGAATTTGCCTCTATCTTACTTTCTCATTCCTATGCATGTGGGGTCATTTTGGACCAAACGCACCCGTAAGGTGTTGGAAAGTGGGTTCTATTGGCCTACTATTTTCAAAGATGCATACTTGTTTTGTAAGTCTTGTGATAGATGTCAGAGAGTAGGTAACATTTCTAGTAGAGATCAAATGCCCCAGAACCCTATATTCTTTTGTGAAATTTTTGAGGTATGGGGGATTGATTTTATGGGGCCATTTCCCTCTTCTTATGGTTATCTGTATATCTTATTAGCTGTTGACTATGTTTGAAGTGGGTGGAAGCAAAGCCACCGGACTAGATTCTAAAGTAGTCGGATTTTGTGAAATCTCACATCTTTGCCCGTTTGGGATGCCAAGAGCTATGATTAGTGATTGAGGAAAGCACTTACGCAATAGGGGTGATCAACTTTACTCTGCACTATGGGGTCATTCACAAAGTTTCTACATCCCATCACCCATGCAAACAAATGGACAAGCTGAAATTTCCAATAGAGATCAAGTCCATTTTGGAGAAGATGGTTATCGATAGGAAGGATTGGAGTTTAAAAGCGGAAGATGCACTTTGGGCAGTATAGAATGATACAAGACACCTATGTGGGATGTCTCTATAGGTTGGTATTTGGAAAACCGTGCCATCTTCAGTGGAATTGAGAGCATAAGGCATTTTAGGCTGATTAAGGAATGTAATATGGACTTGGTTGAGGCGGGGAGTGCAAAGGAAGCTTGATTTACAAGAATTGGAGGAGTTGAGGAATGAGGCCTATGAAAATGCCATGATTTACAAAGAGAAAAACAAAGCCTTTCATGACCAACAAATTTCAAGGAAGACTTTTGAAGTGGGCAAAAGTCCTCCTCTATCACTCCAAACGCGACTTTCAGTGTAAGTTACGCTCCCGTTGGATAGGCCCATTTGTTATTACTAATGTCTTTCATTATGGTGCGGTTGAGATTCAAAGTTTGAAAGCGGACAAAGATTTGTTGTGAATGGCCACCGTCTTAAGCCATATTATGAAAGTTTTTTCCGTAGGGAGGTTGAGCTAATGCCTGTGGGATCCCACTTATACAAGTTAAAAAGCTTCCGGATTGTCTAGCCAAAGACATTAAAGAAAGGCGCTTCTTGGGAGGCAACAAGGATCCCTACTTTGCTCATTTTACATTTTTGTAGTATTTCTGAGTTTTACTAAGTAATTTTTAACTAAGTTGAATGTTCAAATTTCTCAGGTGTTAGGTAGTCACTAGTTAAGGCGTGCCAGTAAAATGGAGCACGCGTTTAAAACAAGAACTATCTGGTGGTGTCACCACCACGGTTAGGCGTGCCAGCGAACCGGTCCGAATTACGTAGCTGTGCGATAGAACTAGTTAGCGTGCCAGCGCCTAACTATCTCAACGCCACATTTGGGACTCACAAATTCCATCACTCCATCGAGCGTTGGCATGGGTTAAGGCGTGCCAGCAGCAACTCTCTAAACTTCGGTTGCCATCAAAATTTTCCCAGACCAATTCCTTTTCCTTTTTTCTTTCCTTTTCTTTTCTTCCTTTTCTTTCTTCTTCGTTCTTCCTTCTTTATTTCTTCTTCAGTCTTTGTCCTGCTCATGTCTTTTCCGTTCGCCCCATTTCTTTCATTCTACCAGCATATCACCACATTTGTTGGAACATCATCATCAGAGTTCAACGGAGATCCACCCGGTTCGCGACCCATCTTCAGCGATCGTGTATTAAGCCGCGAGCGTCACCTTTCTCTGCTTCTCCAGCGATCGTCGAGCATCCCTACTTCTCCTTGTATTGCAGCGTCATGGCGAGTCTCCATGTATTGCCGCTTCTGCCTCATTTGTCGGCGTTCAGCGGAGTTCTTTTTTCGTGGTAATTCCGTGCTCAGCCTCCATCGCCTTCTTGAACATCCTGTTCTTTGCGGCTTAAGCTTTGTGCAGTGAACATCCACGCATCAGCTTAAAGCTTCCACTCGTTGTGCAAGCGGCCATCTCTGCGAGAATTTTCCGATTCCACTTGATTTCGCTTTTCGGTTGATGGTTGATTGGTCGATACTTTGGCATTCCATCATCTCTCAATTCATTTGTCTTGTGAATCTTACGTGGTGGGCTCGAATGTCGGTTGATTGGTTGAATTGAGTTGCATTAGTTTACTTTGCCGTGTTTTTGTGTGACGTGTCGGGCATTTGGGAACATTTGTGCATTTGTTGAGTAAATTTTAGGATTTTGTCGTTGGTTGGGCATTTCAATTGGGCATTCATACCGTGGTTTTAACCTTGCTATTGTGTTGGGATTTGCTTTGGTGCTTTTTTTCCTCAACAACATGCCTAAAACTAAAGATAGGAAAGGACCACCACCCACTTCTGCACCCCAACCCTCTTGTTCCCCTATCTGGCCCCTCTCCAGCATCTACTTCCCGGTCCCGCCTTGGAAGAGTAAGGCGGTATCTGTCTTCACCCACTTTGGTGGGCATTTAAATTCCTGGCCGGCAGCTGGTGATAAGGAGCGTTTTCAGCCAGCATTTTGCACACGTAAGATGGTCCCTGTAAATGCACGTCCATGGCCCCACCCTTGACACTCCGCACGTCAGGGGGGCGTCACTAAAACTAGCGCTATTGGGTGGAATCATTATGCTTCTATTGTTTTACTTTCTTGAATTGACATGGGAATTTTATGCTACATTTGAATTTACTATCTCATCAATTTTAAATCTCCACCCCTTTTGAAGTTGATTCGATTTGGTTAATGGGAAGGACTTTAAGATGTCTCATTCTGATTTTAACTTGGCTTTTGGATTTATTGATGTCCCATTCCCAAGCTGAATATTTGCATAGCCCTTGTGAATACTGAACCTTTTACTCCCATAACAGGGCTATTGGGCTTGCTCGTCGTAGAGATAAATCCCTTATGATCCTAGCAAATCTAAGGCTTCGTTTCTTAAAGATCCTACTTTCCGCTATTTGCATAGGTTCATGGCTTATAGTTTTCAGGTAGACGACAGCTCTGGTATTTTGACTAAGCACGAGTTCTTCTTTTCTGGTGTATGATTTGCTGATGTCAAGGTCAATTTGGGTTGTTGGTTAGCCTCTCAATTTGCCAATGTGCTTGCTAAAAAAAATAAGCCATTATTCTAGGGTCTTATATCACTCACTTGGTTTGTGAATCTTGGGGTTACGGATTTGACGACCATAACTGCATCATGCTTGTGATATGGACCACTTGACTTGGCTTGTTTGGAAAAGATGGGTTTAATTCAGCGGGTCATTGGGTGTTCCACTTCACTCCTCCAGTATTCACCTCCCTCTCCCTCGGTGCGACCTCCACAACCACCTGCTGCTCCATGCCTCTACTTCCAGACCACCGGCTTCATCCTCTCTGAGGAGATTCCCCGGTCTCGCTTCACATCACATGGATGCTCGAATGGAGAGGATTGAGCGCCAAGTGTCACGGATGGCCCAAAATTTGGCACAGTACTTCCACCATGTGGGCTTCCACCCACCTTTTCCTCCCGAGCCGTAGGTGGATGGTTGCACCTCCTCCAGGATTCAGGGGAGTCCCGTTATCCCTTTTTCTTTCATTTTCCTGTTCTTTATTTGCTCCATTGAGGGCAATGTAGGAATTAGGTGTGGGGGAGGGTCCTATATGCTTTAAGTCCTTCATTCTTTATTTTACTTTCTTGTGATATCAAAATGATGAGAACAATGATGAAAACAATCAAGATATGGGTATGAGTAGTGAGTTCATGCAAATTAAGTTTTCTATTTTTGGTGCATTAAAATGACAAGGGCGCCTAGGATTAGCCACTTTTGACTTTTGAAAAAAATCCTTCCTTTATTTTATCTACCCCTAGTGAACCAATTTGAGCCATTAACCCCGTCTTTGTTTGATAACCGCATTTTTAGCCTAGACCTCTTTTTAGACTTTCTTTTTGAACCCGTATGTTAAAGTAATGCTTGAATATCATTGCATAAGGCCTAGTGTATTATTTTTATTTAATGGATGAAAAAAAAAAAAAACAAGTGTAGCAAGTTAGGTGCTTTATATATTGTTTGTTTCCTTTGTCTTGAAAAAAAAGAAGAAAAAAAAACAAAGAAAAAAGAAAAAAAGCAATGAAAAAAAAAAAAAAAAAAAAAAATGAAAAAATGAAAAAATAGAAAAAAAAAAAAAGAATGTGTGAAGTTCTCATGTTGAAATGAGATAAGCACCAATACACACATTTGTTGGTTGATGAAGTTACATTTTGAAGGTGAAAATTTGTAAAGAAATTGTGCATTGGAATTTTGGCATTTTTCTTTAGCATATTTACACCTAAATTGATTATCCCACCTTCACCTAAGCCCCATTACAACCTTGTAAAGTCCCTTTGATTTTGCATTTGATTCATGATTAAGTGGTGGAGATGTGATATATGAACAAGCCTATGGTAATGTCATCCCATGGTGTTGAATTGAGTGATGTGCCTATCCTTTACATCTTGGAGTGAATGAGTGCAATTGTTAAATTCCTGGTGAGGTTTGCCAAATTAATATATTCGATTTTGGTGAAATTGTTGGGGAATATATGGGAAGCTTGATTGGTATGGAATTGCTACGATTATCCTATGTCTTGATTGTGCTTCGAGGTGGGCTATGCTTGAGGACAAGCATCATTTAGGTGTGGGAGTTTGATAGGGTGTAATTTTAGTTATTTGTTGTGTTAATATTTCCTATTATTTAGACTAAAATTGCATTCTTGGGTGGATTCTACCTAAGTTTATTTAATTGGTGGTCAATTGCGAATTTGGTGAAATTGTGTCAAAAGGAAAATCGTGTTCTAAGCAGGTTAAGGCGGCAGGCCTAAGTCATAACGCGTCCACTTCAAGTTTCTAAAATTTCCAAGGCGTGGGCAATTCTCAAGAAGTGTGGAGTTCAAATTCTGAAAATATATGGGTTAATTGTGATGTTTTGTTATTTAGTAGTTGATTTAGTTTAGGGAACTAGTGATATTTTATTTTAGGAAACCTTTAGAATAGGATTTGGTATTGGTAGTTTTTTCCTTCTTGGAGTTCAATTTGGAAAAGGAAAAGAGTGGGGCTGCGTGGGAGTTAAAGGCACGCATTTACTATATATATATATTTTGTATGGGCTAAAAAAACAATCGAGAAGGAGGACTCATTTTTTGGTACATCTTCCGACACATCACCATCTTTCACATCCGCAATGGGCGGACTTGCTGGAAGAATAGGACATCATCTTGGGCTGAAACAAGATCACCGGCTTGGGAGAAAAGGACGGAAAGCATGGGACGAGAAGAAGCGAAAAAAACAGCAAGCCAATAGTTCTTCCGACTTCCTTCCCTCGCTATTTTCCTTTAGAATATTAATAGATGATTTTGCTATTTTCTTTCAACAACCCCAAACTCAAGCATAATGTGTGGCTAATTTCTTATTTCTAGTCAAGGGTCAAGAGGCGAGGATTTGGTTCAATTATTCCCGTGAGATCTAACTTGTTTTACTTATTCCCTTTATTCATTGGTATTTGTATGTTTTCTGCCTTTATTGATTGTAGTCGTGTGTGGTTAAATAGGTGTACAATATTTAATTATTCACGTGATCTATTTGCTAATTAAAGTAATTGAATCCTGTAATTGTTTGGTTACTTTAATCCGGTAGCACAGCGGCAATTGGGTTTGTGGGAAAAATATACAATCTAATTTAAATGGACCCTCGTGGCGTGTTTGTTAATTAGAAAGGGTTTTCTAATTTTTAATGCAATTAGGAATTAAATCCCTTATGGTCGCGTACCTAGGGTTATTCTTGGAATATATGTGGGAAGCTTGATTGGTATGGAATTGCTAATCACGATTATCCTAATGTCTTGATGTGTATTACGAGTGGGCTATGCTTGAGGACAAGCATCATTTAGGTGTGGGAGTTTGATAGGGTGTAATTTTAGTTATTTGTTGTGTTAATATTTCCTAATTATTTAGACTAAAAATTGCATTCTTGGGTGGATTCTACTAAGTTTATTTAATTGGTGGTCAATTGCAGAATTTGGTGAAATGTGTGAAAAGGAAAATCGAGCGTTCCTCGATAGGCGGCGCCTAAGTCATCGTCCACTCAAGTTTCTAAAATTTCCAAGGGCGCGTGGGCAATTCTCAAGAAGTGTGGAGTTCAAATTCTGAAAATATTATGGGGTTAATTGTGATGTTTTGTTATTTAGTAGTTGATTTCGTTTAGGGAACTAAATTGATATTTTATTTTTAGGAAACCTTTTAGAATAGGATTTGGTATTATTGGTAGTTTTTCCTTCTTGGAGTTCAATTTGGAAAAGGAAAAAGAGTGGGCAGGAGTTAAAGGCACGCTACTATATATATATATTTTTGTATGGGCTAAAAAAACAATCGAGAAGGAGGACTCATTTTTTGGCTGCAACATCTTCTGACACATCACCATCTTTTCCTGGGGAAGTAATCCGCTTGGCTGCGGACTTGCTGGAAGAATAGGACATCATCTTGGGCTGAAACAGCATCACGGCTTGGGGAGAAAAGACGGAAAGCAACGGGACGAGAAGAAGCGAAAAAGCAAGCCGCAATAGTTCTTCGACTTCTTCCGCCTTTCGCTATTTTTCCTTTAGAATATTAATAGATGATTTTGCTATTTTCTTTCAACAACCCTGGTGGAAACTCAAGCATAATGTGTGGCTAATTTCTTATTTCTAGTCAAGGGTCAACTGAGGATTTGGTTCAATTATTCCTGTGAGATCTAACTTGTTTTACTTATTCCCTTTATTCATTGGTATTTGTATGTTTTCTGTCTTTATTGATTGTAGTGATCGTGTGTGGTTAAATAGGTGTACAATATTTAATTATTCACGTGATCTATTTGCTAAGTAAAAGTAATTGAATCCGTAATTGTTTGGTTACTTTAATCCGGTAGCAACCGGCACAATTGGGTTTGATGTGAAAATATACAATCTAATTTAAATGGACCCTCGTAGTGTTTGTTAATTAGAAACGGGGTTTCTAATTTTTAATGCAATTAGGAATTAAATCCTATGGTCGTACCTAGGGTTATTCTTGGATTAGAGAAATAGTCAATGGTCGTACCTTGGCTATCGAAACAATAAGGAGAGACTGCTGTCAGATCGTATCGGCAGTGAAAAACCTGTTTATCAATGAATGTTGGAATTATATTTGCATCAATGATCAATTATTTGAACCATATCGTGAAGTGTTTTTTGGCTAGAGTTTTTCCCATTAATTATCTTCTTTTAATTATTTCTCATTGTTGATTGATTAGTTAATATTTGTTTAGTATTCAATTCTAAAATTCCCCATTTCAATCAAAAAAAAGGAGTTAATTTTCCCAGGTCCTGCGGAGGAGCGATCCTACTCACCCTTATACTCAAAATTTATATTTCCGAGAGTAGGTATTTATTATTGTACAGGCTCGACACCTGTCAATTCTAAAGCAAAAGAGTGTGAAACTCCCCTAAAATGTGTGTTCACATAATCTTGATTTTAAAATGAAGACCACACGACTAGAAGTTACATTTCATCGCACTTTGCCCTTTTTATGGGGATGAACATTGCACTAGACTTAAAAGTAGAACAACAAAAGACAAAGTCACGAATGTATTTGCAGAAAGATTGCACGTATTAATCCTCCTCCCTTATCACAAAGAAGATAATAACAAACGATACTTCTTGTTTTCAGAATTATAAATGAAATTGGAACTTTGATGATCAAAATTGTGACATATATTGATAAAATATGCTCTTTTCTATCTAATTGAAAGTATCATACTTTTCATTTTTCATTTTGAGATGATTCAAAATATTTGTCATCTCATCAAATTCGAAGTCATTTTTCAATATTATTCCCACTTTTATCTATATTTTTATACTAAATTTAAATATAAAATAAATTTTCAAGGACAATATTGAAAACAAATTCACTGACATTATCATCAAATCACTTATTTTTTAAAAAAATTAAAATATAAGAATATGATAAAAAATTTAGAAAGGAGGGATTACTTGCTAATTTGGTGTGAAACAAATCAATTTGCCCATTGCCCTCCCCCCTCCCCCCCACCCCAAAGGTAAAAAAAGAAAAAAACTCGAGATGCGGAATGCTTCCGCAATCCGCGATGGGCTCGGAAATTCTTATTTTCTCAATTTTGTTTCAAAAAAGAAGTAAAGGGATATATGACGTAGCAACGTAATCAGATCTCTCAGCAACTTAAAAGCCCACATCTGCTTCGATTTCAAAAGGCCCATGTGAACTGTCTAAGACACCGAACAAAAATAAAGGCCCAAGGTTCTACACGATCTATGGATTCTGGCAAGAGGTTATAAGGCTGATACTACCCAACTCTTGAAAGCCACCCTGGCCTCGTCTCGGACATCTTCTGCTGACTAACGATTCTTTCTGCTTGAGTGGTTGAATTGAACATGGAAAATGCTCTGAGCTGCACCGCCTCCTCCTCCACGCCCATTCTCCACCACCCTCTCTCTCCGGCGTCGTTCACTCCTCAGTTCCCTTCACAGCTCCGACTATCGGTTCGTCTGCCTTTCGGCTTATTGCTTTATTTCTGTATTAATTTTATAATAATTAGGAAGCATATCACCATTTTTTTTTTAAAACAAATTTCCTGAATTAACAGAGACTTAAACGTTCAAACTCAGTAGGGCAGCATCATAGTCGTTCCCTGGTCATAAGCAAGGCTTGTGGGCCTCAAGAAAATGGGTTCCCAATTATCCCCACCAAGATTTTCATCGAAGAGGTACTTTCAGTTTTCCCCTCCTTTATGGTTTTTTTTCTTTCTTTATTGATTATGCACAGGCAGTAATTTAACTGTCTTTCTTTAAAAGATTTACTAAGAAGATAAGTTGTATGACTCTGGTGTTCTCTCTCTCTGTCTCTCTCTCTGATAAACTTTGTTTAGCTGTAGTGAGGATGTAGAAGTTGGCTCTGATTTACGTTCCTTGGACTAAAGTCTGTGTCTTAGAAGAGCAATATTGATGAAGTTCATTTTTGTTCTGTCATTTGTTTACTTTTGTGTTTTTCTTCTCTTGGGAAGGCAATTGGAGCTGAATATGGAGAAGGATTTGAGACCTTTAGACCAGAGGGGCCCCTCAAAATCGATGTGGTAGGCTACAGAAAGCACAAACTTAGATGCATTCTTTGTCAAATTGGCTTTGTATGGATTGTGTTTGCGCTGCTTCTGATGCAGAGTCGCTGTCTTTATCACTTACAAGATAAGAGTATTGTTTTTGCTTTGTCCAGGATTTCTTGAATGACAGGCTACAAGAAGGTTTTCTTCAGAGAATTCGTTATGCCATGAAACCTGATGAAGCATATGGCCTTATCTTCTCATGGGACAATGTGGTGGTAAAGTTTCAACCTTACCGGCATCTAATTTTATTCAAGAAAGTTTGGTTATTAACAAGATGTTCATATGGACTTCAGGCAGATGCTCGAGGTTTGAAGTTAAATGCCTGGAAACAACTTGCCTCAGAGGAAGGTGAATTTGCTTTTTCTCACAATGGCTTCATGACATATGGAGCAGAATTGTAGCTTCACCTTGGTTTTGTTGCAAAGCAACAGAAAAAATTTAAGCAGTTTGCAAAGCAACGGAAGAAATTTAATCTTGTCGCTGTCTTTAATCTTGTTTGTCTTTAGTTTCCAGCTTGGAGATGAAAGTTCCTATAGACATTTAAACAACAACATAATTTATTCTTCTGCCCTTTGGGACCTCATAAGTGTATTTTTTATGTGACATTTGTGCAGGAAAAGTGTTTCCTAAAGACGATGAAGTACAAAGGCTCATGCTTTATGCTGGTGCTGAACACGTTTTACATAAGGTTTCAAATTCTGGCTTCTTTAGTGGCTGAACAGCAAATTCCATACTTTCTTTGTCGTATTTGATGATTATTTCTTTTCAGAATGTACCATTATTTGCTTATTGGTAGTAGTGGCTTGTGATCCTTGGTTTTTGCGAGTATGAGTTGTTTTAGTTCTTCGTACCATTCTGTTATGTACAAGAATCAGGTAGTGATATCCAGTGCCATCTATTGTTGAGCACAGGCACTTCTATGTATATTCCTTCTTGTTAACAATCATTTTTTCCTTTCTGGATAGTCTCATGCTTCTTATTTTTAAGCTGGGGATATTATTCTTCTATTTGTTTGGAGTCTGCAGCTAGCTGCAATAATCAAGTTTCATTGCCTACTGTCTGATTCATAATATCTTTTGCGAAATTGAAGGTTTTGCTCTGGGATAAGGCAGAGAATGATTTGGACAGATTAAAACTGAGACTCTCACAGTTATATTACGAAAATCTTCTCAAGGTCCGCACCTTTCCAACACCATTCTTTTTTCTGTAACGAACATAGCATATCATTATCACTAATATTCTCTAATTTATCTGCTCAATCATCAGCTTTCAGAACCAGTCGAAGGCCTAAAAGATTGGTTAGATGCAGTATCAACTGCACGCATCCCTTGTGCTGTTGTGTCAAGTCTTGATCGAAGAAGTATGATTGAGGCGTTGGAAAGAATGGGTCTTATGAAGTATTTTCAGGTTGGTTGTTATTTTATTTCATCAAGATAAATATATAAGCTTTGCCCTTTATTATGACAACCAAAGTAATGTGTCTTGTAACAAGTCTTATCTTGTAAATATTATTTGATGAAGTGTTGATTTTACATTTATGTCTGGTGAACTTTGTTTGTCTCTTAGTCCATACACCTGCCTTGTTTCTAACTATGTCCTCACTGGTAGTGGACCTTCACTAATCCCAAAGGTGACATACATTTAGAGTCTGATTGCATGTGTACTAAATGACATATTTATTGCGAGTACTCGCCTAGAACCTCTCTTACTGAAGCAGTTTAAATTTCTAACAGTGATAGGTTGAAAGTGTGAGTCTGATGCTCTTGGATATCTATAAAATGAGACTAATGTGGTCATCTTTTTCTTTCTGTGCCCTTTTATTTTTTTTGGCCCGGGATGGGGTTTGCGTCGCCCCATCGGTTGAGTGAACCTTATATTCTGCACTTTGTCTGAATTCACGACTTATCTGGTGCAGGCAGTTGTGGCTGAGGAAGATGGTATGGAGTCAATAGCACACAGGTTTCTTTCTGCGGCAGTGAAGGTATAAGATGATGAAATGAAAAAGTAAGAATTTTTGTTTGACACGGGTTTAATTTTCTGGGTGTGCTGATCTGCTTGAGAATACATTGCAGTTGGACAGGAAGCCATCGAAGTGTGTGGTTTTTGAGGATGATCCTAGGGGGATAACTGCTGCGCATAACTGTACAATGATGGCTGTAGCAATAATTGGTGCTCACCCAGCGTAAGTATTCATGCTGATGATTGTGTGTGCTAGTCTTTTATTTCAGAAAGATATAGTGAAGGTTCAAGGTGAAATTATACAAGCAAGTAAATTACAATACTCTGCTGATTTTATTTTTTCTTATGGACTTGATAATAGCTCCAAATTTCTTCTTCGCATGCGCCGCCTAATCACTAAATTGGGATAGCGAAGAGCTTTTCCCATTCAATAGTTGGATAGAAGCAGTTTTAAGTATCAACCTTTTTCTTTGCCATTTTGTCATTGTAGATTTCTTGTCTTTCTGCTTTATTACCTTACAAAGCTGACTTGATTTTGGTGCCTCGACATTGCAGGTATGAGCTACAGCAGGCTGACCTTGCTGTCGCCAGCTTTTGCGAGCTCTCTGTCATCAACCTTCGAAGATTGTTTGCGCATAAAGGTTCCTCTTTCATGGACATGCAGAAGCAAATAATCGAGAAATCTCCTCCTAGAAGGAAGCTTACAATTGACACAATTTTCTAGCTGCAGAGGAAATCATCATGTTCTCTATTTCGGAGCTTTGTGTAAATTTGAGATCGTCTGACGCTATATCCTGATTCTTTTCCATCAAAATTGATAGCGTGACATGTTTCACTTGTACATAATCATTCATAATTAGAAATCACCAAAGAAGATTATTTCTCCATTACTTCCCTATTTGCAGAGAAATGAAAACTCCCTCAATGGCCCCTGAATTTTCGGTGGTGTGGGTAAAAGGACGAGACTTTTTTGACCTAATAAGAACGAAGAAAGAAATAAATTAACTAGCACAATAATTCCAAACCTTAAAAGGCCAAATATCCATGAAAGTGCCACTTGAATTTGTGTTCCATCTTTCTTCTTATTTCCACAATACTTGCACAGGTCAGGTGCCACATTGGTGCATTAATATTTACGGCATTTGTGATAATGGGAGGAGAAATGGGTTGAGGGGTAAAAGGAAGAGAGTGTAAGTGCGAGAGATCTTATAAATCAAAAAAAAAAAAAATCAGAGATCTGTGGCAGAAATTTTAAAACTTTTACTGCCAGTTCACCCCTTAAAGTGTTCATCATTAAAAAAGAAAAAAAATCTGATGACCTGCGTGACTAACGTTAGGATGGGGTAACTCACCCCCCCCCCCTCTCTCTGTCTCTTTTTTGGCCCTTTTCTTTTCTTTTTTGGGTTAAACCAAAATCCATATAAAAACCAAATTTTTCTTAACAGAAAATGCAACACAGGGGGAAAAATAACAAAAACAAAAAGTTAATGCAGATTAAAGAAGGCCACGAAAGTGGACCCCGTGGCCTTGCATTCGGAGCTGGGAAGTGGTCTGAAAGCTAAAGAAGATAGATTTCGTCCCCTTATCTGTTTATCTAAGCTCCTTTGTCCACCCCGTGCAATAAAATGTAAATCAAGTCGAAATCCCATACAAGTTCTTCTTTTGGGAGAGACCAGAAACAATTTCACTCCCAATTTTAGCTGATTGTTTCTGCTGCCAAAATTTTGAATTCAATTAGATAGAACAATGTCTTGCATTCACACCTCCGTTTCTTCTTTCTCAATCTCCTCGAATTCAACCTTCAGTTCTTGGCGTTTGAATTCCAAGTCCAGGCCCAGCATATACTGCGCCGTTGGAGGTACAGTTTGGAGCTAAAGCCTTATCACTTTCATTTTCCTGTACGAGTATAATCTGGATGCATAATCTGAAGCTTTTTAACCGGGGTTTTAACTTGTGACTGCAATTGTCAACGCTTTTCGGATCTTTCTAAAGAAAATTTTGGTGCGTTCAATTCTGTTCGTGTTTGCTTATGTAATTTTTCTTGGCCATTGGATTCTACTGTTGAAGGATTAAATCTTTGTTGAGGTAGAGAAACGAATTTTCAATTAGAGCTCAATTGTATACACTATCCTGTCGTTGGGTGGTTTAATATGATGTTAAACCTTAGAAAAATTTGGGACCCTAGTTGAGAATTTTAATTCTGTTGCTCAATGCTTTGTTTCATGGAAGATTTGGGAGGCTAAATTCAGTTTATGATTATGCTGCAGCCGTTATTTTCTGAATTAAGGAACAGTGCTTATATTCAGATGCAAATTCCTGGATCAGTGTTTTCTTTCTGTGCTGTGTATTTAGGGTTTACACCCTTCAGATGATACTCATGTAAACTTCATTTTACCATTTGGATACACAACTCAAAACTTATCTGTTTGGAAAACGTTCAAAGAGGTGTTTAGATGCATTTCACATGGTCAATCACTCTGTGAAGTTAACTATGGGCGAAAAATATACATAGACATCCCTGGTGCTTGTTTGTTTGCATGTCTTTCGAAATACATGCTTGTGGCAAGCTGGATGTGGTGGTGTAGTAAATAGGATGTGCAGCCTAAGATGTTTTTGCCATTAATGCAAGGAGGATCCAAGTTCTGGAAATGATTCTCTTAAGAAAAAATTTGGTCAAATCAAATCCAAATAGTACTACTTTCCAGACAGACATTAGGTAGTAAGTCTGCCTTTAAGGTCCTCTGTTGAGTGATGACTTGACTTGGAATTTCTAAATACTGCCTTACCATTTTCCAGGGACTGTTGCCGAACCAAAAACCGTTAGTGTCACTGAGCCTTTGTTGCTTAATGCTGCTCGAGGAAAAGTAGTAGACAGACCCCCAGTTTGGCTGATGAGGCAAGCTGGGAGGTACATGAAGGCAGGTTTATATGTCTACTATTCAGATGATGCTTCTCATATTCATGTTAATACAATGTCATTTTGTTTATATGCCCAAGAGAGTTTGCATGAAGGAAGGTGATTGCAGTCCTGTGATTTGAGTGTGCCAGGAATTTTACAGCTAAAATTGTTTACATTCAAGTCCTTTTCTACATTATTTCTCTCTTTAAGTATAAGTGTATCATTCAACTGAGGGCTGAGTGGTTTTGCATTTCTCTAATAGAGCTATCAAGCTATATGCGAGAAGTATCCATCTTTCCGTGAAAGATCAGAAAATGTTGACCTTGTGGTGGAAATTTCTCTACAGCCGTGGCAAGTGTTTCGGCCTGATGGGGTACGTATGTGTCTGTACATAGCATCTTGTAAATTTTGTGGAGCATATTGCATCTGAAAAATCCCTTTTTTAACCTACAAAAGTATCATTCTTTAGTGCTTGTTTGTGGTTGAGTTAGGTTTTCCTTGCTAATCTACATTTACCTTTAGGATGTATGCTGCACTGCTGATTAATGTAACTGCAAGTGGTCAATTTCCTCTCACAGGCTTCTTCTGTTATTGCTCATTATTGCAGGTCATTTTATTCTCAGACATTCTTACCCCGCTTTCTGGTATGAATATCCCATTTGACATAGTAAAAGGAAAAGGCCCGGTCATATTTGATCCTCTGAGCACAGCTGCTGATGTTGAGAAAGTCAGAGAATTCATTCCAGAAGAATCGGTTCCATACGTTGGTGAAGCTTTAACAATCTTGCAGAAGGAGGTTTGGATCCACTTCCTGCTGTTGTTTCAATGAGAATTTAAGGCAGGAAATAATTCTGCACATTGGATCTAGTTAATCTTATATGCTAAATTACTTTGACCTTCCTATTGTGTACTATAAGATAATTGCAGTATGAGATTTTTCTCAAAACTGAAAACATTGTGTTTCTTTCACATTTGAAAAACTTTGTCATTTGAAAAGCTTCGTTAAAACATTGAGATTTTGAAAATCAGATTTTTCTTGGACATTTGTGGTACTTTCCCATGATACTGTTCTCTGGTTTGAAAGTTCCTCACTTCAACTGCAACAGACCATCCCTTGAGAACATGTGGGCCAAGATCATGGATCTGCATCTAAATAAACAAAACTATCCATTACCATTGGTTTTTACATAGTCGAACGTGAGTCTACTTGCAACTTCTAAGATCACACTCGCCAAGCATGTCCCAGCTCTCCAACATTCCTTTTCTATCTAATTTAGGATGTGAGTTGTTACAGATATCTGTGGAATTAACAATGTGAGGTTAACTTAATTGGTCGCTGACACGTCTTTTCTTTGGTCAGGTTAACAATGAAGCAGCAGTGCTTGGATTTGTTGGAGCCCCTTTCACCCTAGCGTCATATGTGGTTGAAGGTGGTTCATCCAAGCACTTCACAAAAATCAAAAGGCTAGCTTTCTCGCAGCCCCAGGTAAACTGAGTGTATCCATCTCTGTCAATATTTCTTGGATTGAAAGCATGTGAACATCTGTTTTACCAAGATTTGTAGATAAAGCTGCAATATATGTGGATCTATCTAATAGTTCACTTGGTTTTTCCTCCTTGCTTTATAATCTGCAGTAAATAGAATCTTAAAATCCCTTGAAATACTTTTAGGTCATTTTCACCTAACGTAATAATTTTTAACACACAATTAAGAATGCTCAGAAAGAGGCCTCAGTGAAACACCATAGGAAAAATTGATCCTGCATGACATGTCGCAAACTGACATTGTAATTAAATCCTTTTTTTTTTTTTTTTTAAAAATTTAAATGCAGGTTCTTCACGCTCTGCTTCAAAAATTTGCAACCTCCATGGCAAAGTATATTCGGTATCAAGCTGACAACGGAGCTCAAGCTGTCCAGATCTTTGATTCATGGGCAACAGAGCTTAGTCCGGTTGACTTTGAGGAGTTTAGTCTGCCTTATCTAAGACTGATAGTGGATTCCGTGAAACAGAGTCATCCAGAACTTCCATTGATTTTATATGCGAGCGGCTCAGGAGGCTTGCTCGAGAGACTGCCTTTAACGGGTGTGGATGTGATCAGCTTGGACTGGACTGTTGATATGGCCGAAGGCCGAAGGCGCTTAGGTCCTGATGTAGCAGTGCAGGGTAATGTGGATCCTGGTGTTCTGTTCGGTTCAAAAGAATTCATCACAAACCGTATCAACGACACTGTGAGGAAAGCTGGCAAAGGTAAACATATTTTGAATCTTGGACACGGCATAATTGTAGGAACGCCGGAGGAGAACGTTGCTCATTTCTTTGAGGTTGCCAAAGGACTCAGATACTAGATTCCAATGTGGAGATAGTTGATCTTGAACTGACTTGTATTGCTAGCTAAGTTATAGCACTAGTCAATTTTTTTTTGGCATATTGCGGCTCGAGGATGTAATAGAGTGGAATGTAAAACAGCTATTTGTGATAAATCTTGTTAGTCTATCTGTCACCTGTATAGGCTGAAGATGTAAACTAACATATTCCCCGGCGACGATGAAGTGGAAATACTGGAAACAGGATGATTTTTACTTCATCAGGTGTTCTAAACGATTTAGGGGCAAACCTGGCCGAAAACCTGATCAGGCTTCTTGATTAAAAATTTTACAGCTGTGAGGTGCTTTGATCGGGGAATGAAAAATTGGTTTGTTTGTATAACAGAAATTTGCAAAATTTATTTGCAAAAGTTACTTTGCTTACATCATAATCACACTTTCCAATCACCTTTTTATCTTTCCAACAACATTTTTATTTCACATACATCACATCACAAAAAGTGCTACAGTAAATATTCCAAATAAAATCTCAAGTAAATTCTCTATCCAAACAAAATGATTTTTTCGGTCTCTAGGTGTATACCTACGTGATTAAACAGCGGTAATACTGAAGGACTGGTAGTTCATATCGGGGTAAAGGCCTCCTCCTCCTCCTCCTCCTCCTCCTCCATAGCTCAATTCACAGCTTTACAATCTGTCGAGGAATTTTCAACTCCTCGGATAGGATAGGATTGGGGGGCAAAAAGAAAGTGCGTGGTTGTGGACTTGTGGTATATCTTATTACCTCATCTTCTGGAGAGGTATATTTATTTATTTCTTAGTTTTTATTCTTTAAATGTAAAGGAGAACCGTCCCCTTCCTTGGAGCCATCCATTTTATGTTAGACATAAAACAACCTAAAGTTCTAAAATTACTTATGATGTTTTGTAATACATTTTGTTTGTACCTGCTCAAAGCCAAAGCAATCAAATCATCCTTATTTGAAGTCAGATTTGGATTAATTATCATGCATCGAAAAGTTTAATCTAATTTTTTTTATTGCCTCATACTCTTTTTCATCTTCCAACCAACACAAAAAAAAAAAAAAAAAGGGACCTTCGAGTTAATTGAGAAGACTCCAAATCGATATTTCTGCCAAACAAATAGAAGAATCCCGAGTTAGAAAGAGACTGGAAAAGAATGAGTCGGTTTTTCAAGTTTTTAAAAATTGCTGGAGAGCCACATAGAAACGGGCTAGCAAGACATTTACAGCCCTTACTTACAAGCAATTCATTCAAAACATGATTGGACGGACACAACAGTTTTTCCAGTTTCCACATGAGTAGTTCAGCTTTTGCAAATCATGGTCGGTGGGTCCGGTCCGGTCCAGCATACCAATCCACAAAAAGTTCAAAAGATGGAATATACTAAGAATAAAATCCTAGATACTTGGTCGCCCGGTTGGGTCCCCCATTCTGTCTAGGAGGATCCCCTCCTCCTCCCCGAAATCACCAAATTACCCCTGACAGAAGATGCCGCCCACAGGTGTCAACTGGTGATTCCTTCTGGTTGACCTGCGAAAGATTGTCTGTTGGGAAACTCAAGCGACCTATAAAATTTTCTCACTACCTCTCATTTTTTTTTATAAAAGTTTTTCACTTTCACAGGAAGTTCCAACTAATTAAATTTTTTTTCGCAACTTCTTTTTAAGCTATTTCTACTATTTTAAACTTCTATATAAAATAAAACAACTTAAAATTTACAATTCAAAAAAGTTGACTAGTAGTTAGACAGCTTATTCTTATTTTAATAATTAATGAATTAGTAATTTGTTGAATTTATATGGCATTAGTATTTTTTCAAAA
Source organism: Gardenia jasminoides (assembly GCA_013103745.1). NCBI lineage: Eukaryota > Viridiplantae > Streptophyta > Magnoliopsida > Gentianales > Rubiaceae > Gardenia > Gardenia jasminoides. The sequence goes on from CM023103.1 coordinate 106,320,709, forward strand.
TTTTATGCTCCTTTTTTATGCCTATACATTTTTGAAACAACACACACACATATAAACTTATTCTTAAATAATGTGATTAATTTTGAGGTAAACTACTCTTCCAATGTGCAAAATGTTTATTAGATTTATATATTAAATACAAAAAATGAAAAAGTTCAATATATAATATTTTCTATCAGCAAATATGACCAGTTAATTTTTTTGTGACTTTTCGGTTAATTAAATATAAAAATTTGTATTTTCTTAGATCATTTTCTTGTCCATCAAATACAACTCTTTTAACTCACCTTGACTCCACCTTTTTGATGATACATTTTCTTACAAGACTTTCCCTCAAACAAATAATTAATATCTTTTCCTTTGCTTTATTTTTTAGGCGACACGACATCCCCCGCCAACAAACAAACAAAACCTAGAAAAAGACGAAAGAAGGTCACCTGCTACCGAGTTACGACCCTTTACAGGTAAGCCCACAACAGATTCTCTCACCCTCACGTCGTACCTAAGACAGACACTGCACCTTGCCTCATATTAGGTCCCTGTGCTAATAAAATATTACTTAAATTAATTTATTTCTTCTTGTCAAATTTCCTCTTTTATGCACTAACAATATGTGTCCCTATTAAAGGCTTTCCGTGTTAATTTTTTTGTAAGCATAGATCTCCCCTCGCTTCTCTGCAGGTCTTGTTCATTTGTTCCGACAAATCCAGCAAGTTCTTCTGCAAACCCAAGGTATTCTCTTGAATCTTGCCTGCCTTTTTTCCCCATTCCCTCGTTTTTAACGTTATTTGTTTATTAGGTAGGATAGTAATTTTCTTGCCATTGCTCAATCCGTTTTTGATGTCCCAGATGCTAGAAGAAAGGGAAACGAATTTTATCGTGTTTTTGGTTCCTCGATGACTCTGCTGGAAGGAGAATATGAGAACTAGTTCTTTGCATCTGGTCATAGTCTAAGTTTTCTTTGTCAAATCTATACTTCTGTTGTCTGTTTCTTCTTTTCTGGCAAAGGCATCAGGCTGTGGTGACTGTTATTTCTGAATACATGTGCTATGAAGTTGGAAGATCTGGGTCATCAATTATCGTATAGGATCATAGTACAAGTTGGTGACGAATTTTGCAAAGTTGAATGAAACGATTGAATCAGGGTGTTCTGTTTATGTTTAAAGGTGTAATCTTTTACAGCAGGGTGCTCTGTTATGATCAAATTCCATGAGGGATCTTGTTTCGTAGATGAGCCTTGCAAAATCTATGATCTGCAAGATTTTGTCTTTCTTGTTCCCTTTTTTTTCTCTTTTGTGTTTTTGTTTTTGGGTACAAAATTTTGGGGGTTCTGAAAAGGAACTAGGAAAAAAAAAAAGGTTAAGATAAAAGTTAATGTGCCAATAGCTATCTACTGAACCTTGGATGTCAGATAGTTTCTTCAGCATTGTTTAGTTTACTGGAAAACTGAAGTGCGATTTTAACTCTTTTTTTTTTCCCCACCTTCTTCACTTGTCAAAATTTTTTTGTTTTCTCATTCTAACATTTTATTTCCACCATCTTCACTAGTCAAAGATTTTTTTTACTGTTTTTATTGTAATTTGGTTATATTCCATTGTTTTCACCATCGTGGAATTTTTGCTTGGTTTTTCTGATAAAAAACACCTATCTGTATATTACAGAATATTGACAGGTAGGATTGATTGAGAAATTACTTGGGAATGCAGAAAGATGTGGCTGAACGCGAGTACTTGTCACTCTGATGTCAATGTGCCTTCCTTTCCCTCTGGGGTGGTATCGTTCATTCTTGATGAAGTTGGGTGCATGAATCATGGCATATCAAATTTTTGCAGACAGATGCAGAATGAAAGCAGCACTTGTTGCCTTGTTCTCGTGTTGAAGCACGAGGGAGACGGTTAAATTTGTCAAATTAAACTGCTCCTGCCTTGTATAAAACAAATATTTCTACAAGCAGGAGACTGTAATAGAAGGTGTATAATAGTTTTCTGATTAGAATGGATAATAAGACAAACATATTAATGCAAAGATATGAACTTGGAAGATTACTAGGCCAAGGAAACTTTGCAAAAGTATACTATGGTAGAAATCTTGCAACAGGGCAGACTGTGGCCATCAAGGTAATTGATAAAGAGAAGATTTTGAAGGTTGGACTGATCAATCAGACCAAGCGAGAGATATCTGTCATGGCACTGGTTAAACACCCCAATGTGCTACAGCTTTATGAGGTCATGGCAACCAAAACCAAGATTTACGTCGTGTTGGAGTATGCCAAAGGTGGTGAACTTTTTAACAAGGTAGCCAAGGGAAGGCTGAAGGAAGACATTGCCAGAAAGTACTTTCAACAATTGATCACTGCTGTTGACTTTTGCCATAGCAGGGGGGTCTACCACCGTGATTTAAAGCCAGAAAATCTGCTGCTAGATGAGAATGGGAATTTAAAGGTGTCAGATTTTGGGTTGAGTGCTCTAGCTGAATCTAGGCGGCAAGACGGACTGCTTCATACAACCTGTGGAACCCCAGCCTATGTTGCTCCTGAGGTTATTAGCAGAAAAGGTTATGATGGGGCCAAAGCTGATATCTGGTCTTGCGGTGTAATCTTATTTGTTCTACTGGCTGGTTATCTTCCATTCCACGGCTCAAATCTTATGGATATGTATAGGAAGATAAGCAAGGCTGAGTACAAATGCCCTAATTGGTTTCCTCCGGAAGTGTGCAGACTGCTATCAAGGATCCTCGACCCAAATCCTTACACTAGGATTTCCATAGCCAAAATTATGGAAAACCCCTGGTTCAGGAAAGGGCTGGATCGGAGACATTTAGGAGCTAGTATTGTGGACAAGGAAAAGAATCCCTTAAATGCTGATATTGCATTTGACCTCAATGAGTGTTGCAGCAGTCCTCCTACCGAGACAAAGCCTGAAGAAGTGCAGAAGCCAACTAACTTCAATGCATTTGACATAATCTCCCTTTCAACTGGGTTTGACTTGTCTGGTTTGTTCGTGAGGAATGATCAGAAGGAACAATTGCAGTTTATATCGAAAAAGTCCGCACCATCTATCATAACCAAAATTGAAGAAATTGCTAGATGTTTTAAGCTGAAAGTCATGAAGAAGGAAGGAGGGGTGATGAAATTGGAGCAGCTAAACGAGTGTAGAGATGGGACTGTGTCCATCGACGTTGAAATTTTTGAAATCACTTCGTCCTTTCACTTGGTGGAGGTTAGAAAGTCAAGCGGAGATACATTGGATTATCTGAAGATGTTGCAACAGTATCTAAAACCAGCTCTGACAGAAATTGTTTGGGCTTGGCAAGGCGAGCAGCAACAGTAGCAGTGACGATGGCAGTGAGAAGCTACTAATGTCACACTCATTCACTGTGTGTAAGTTGCCAGTTTAGCATACGTGCTGATTTCCATGTTTGTATGTTTTGCTGCCTGAATGCGTGTTGTAGGAACCTTCTGTGCTTGTTTCCTGGAAACTGTCCCATTACCTTCCAGGATATGTTTTCTGGGCGTTCTATCTTCTTCTTGTAGTTTCTTTGTATGTGGATTCATTAGACAACATTTCTTCACATCCGCATGCCTTCTATTGAGCAATCTAATTAAAATGGTCTAGTAGTTCTTTTAACACACCATTTTCATTGGCCAAAATATGGAAGTACTACTCGGGTGATTAAAATTTGCGGTTATACGAGGTGGCCGCATCTGGAAACTAATACCTAGTAAGTTTCGGATTTTTGGTTGAGCTTTCAAGATTTCCACTTTCTTCTCTCATCGGTCGAATGATTCTGGCGGCCATATTTGGAATAAAAGCTCGAGACATCAATCACTGAACCACTGCATTTTTGTGATGGCTAGCTGGATATCACTTTTGCATCAAAATACAATAAAGAACAGATCATCAAATTTTATTTCGTTTCCTTTGAAGATTGCTTCAAGATGACTAATAGCCCCAGACGGATTCATTGCCAAATGATGTCCAATTCAAGGGAAATCTAAGTTCAATTCTATATTCGGTCGGGAAGAAAGACTGTGTTCTACATTAAGTAGCTACTTGCTTAAACAGTAAAAATCGCACGTTTTGGTCTAATGCTATCACTGAAAAAAAAAAAAATCCTTTTCCATTTAGTTGAAAGGCTCAGGAAATAGCCATCCAGAAGAGGGGCCAGGACCAAATCCGGGCCGGGAGCTGTTGCCTAAAGAAATGCATGTATACTGTGTTCAAATTGATTTGCATTCCAAGCAAATGCATCTGTATTTTATTGGAATGCACGAAACAGTTGCAGGATAGACATTTACTGTCGGACAGAAGCTCTGGCAGGGTGCTGCTTCTTCACTTTTATCGGGTTCAATTGCACTTCAAACATAGATACAAATTTATTTTTTTTATTTTATCAAAGTTAACCAGAGTATGTTAAAACTGCCCAAATCAACCGGTTCGTCATGACAAAACGGGTTAGATTTTGATCATTTCAGATGAGCGTGCACCATTTTCTGCAGAGCTGAGCACCATATTGTTATTCTTACGTAAATACGGCCCTCTGAGCATGGCTTTAATTGTATTTTCTTTCCTCTTTCCAAAGTCGTCAGTTGGGCAGAAATTTTCCTTAATCCTCGGCTGCCGTGGTAAGTTCCATGCGATGTTGCATCTCAAATCTCAGTTGTCACCCACGCAGTCGGTGACGCTTGTACAGGTGCGTCGCATAAACTATCACATCTTTCAATCAGATTATTCACTCTCTATTTTTGGGTATATAATTGGGAAAAGCGCGTTCCCGCACAGATGGCGATCATTGGTTGTGTGAATCTAGATTCTGTTGGTTTTTGGATCCGGTTCTCTATTATTCTCCAATATGCTACTACTCGCTCCCTTTTTTTTAATTGACATTTAAGGTTTTGCACATCAATTAAGAAAATTTTTTCATTACTTAAATCTGTACACTACTTTCTTTTTGTATCATCATTAATTGTCTAACTCATCCATGTTTTCTCTCAATAGAGTACTAAATAGTGCTGTTTTACTAGGCCAAAAGTAATGAGAGAAGCAGTAATTACTAGGAGTAGTGATTAAGAACCCTGTATTACAAATGAGAGATAGAATGATAAAATTGTGAAAAAATAATTAATACTGTATGGGGTTTATAAAACGATAAATAAAAATACACTAGAGCAAATTTCTTAAACGTCAGTTAAAAAAAAAAAAAAGGGAGGGAGTATTATTAATTGCTTGTAAGCAATTGGGGAATAAAGACCTCACACTTCCAATCTACGTGTCTGTTGCTCCGACCGTCAATTTCAATAGCATGACTTGGTAATTAAAAAGGAAAAAAAAAAGCGTGTAGTTTTATCCATTGTGTAATGGAAGAGAGTACGGGCGGTCTGACTCGGAGTTCCCCTTTATGGTATTTTGGACTATGGTGGGAGCAACCAAAAGGAAAAAAAAGATTAGGAAAACAAAAAAAAAAGATCCATCAGTCGAAACTAGATGTGCAATTACATACCACAAGTGGTGGTGCTTCCCCTCAATTCTGGGTATATATATAAGTAGCATTAATTAATAAAAACACTACACATGGATACCGATGGCCAAAGTTTGACCTTAGAGGGCCCTAGAGAAAGTCGGTCATCCGATTAGATCAGGGATGTGAGCGGCCCGCCTGTGCCCAATATGCAACGTATCTAATCACTCGATGCTCATCATAAAGAAAAAGAAGAAACAAATGATTAGTAGTGTCACAGATGTTTTAACTTTTCCTGCTTCGGCCATCAACTGAGCTCAGGACCGGGCAAAATTAAGTGCAGCTTCGTCGTATAAAAGCTTGCCATCCACAATTTTGAATGATTTGACAGTGCTCTTGCGGTTGCACCTAAATCACCTTAACCCTTCTTACCACTCCTCCAACCTGCACCGATGAGAAATCTCAATTCAGCACCACTCCTCGAATTATGGAGTTTGCTATTTTGGTACTTGGAGATACCGTTTAATCACTTTTCTGCAATCTTTCTCAAGCAATATTTCAGTTCACTTCTTAATCATGTAGCTATTATTGAACAAAAGATGGAGAAGATGCTTAAACGATCAATTCCAAGTGTCGATGGCATTCCATAATCGATCTTCAACAACTAATATGCTCCAAGAGGCCGACTGTTGCACATCATTTTTCATGAGCGGAGTGGGGCAATGGCGCGCTGGGAGATTGCTTAGAATTTTGTTGTGTGTGTGTGTGTGTGTGTATATATATATATGAGGTGGATAATGATGTTTAGTGTTTACTATATTTGAGCATTACAAAAAATACGCGACAAAGTAACACATAATATACAATATGTTCAAACAGCGTCAGACTTTTATCTTTTGTGACCATTAATTTCAAAGCAAAGACTGGAGATCAAAGGGTGACATATATTTTTCTGAAGTTGCGCATTGTTATGCCATTAGCATTTCGAAAAATCTGTCCTATGATCTTAATTGAAAGTCTGAATCAGGATGAGCATTGTTCCTTCTTTTTTTTTTTTTGATGTTGTACATGTGATAATAATTGCTTGGTAGTCCATCGCTTCTACCCAAGTCCCATGATATTGAAGTAGTAATTCCCATGTGACGGTTATTACTTTTCAAGCTTCTGCAACGTGTCTGAAAAGCTTTGAAAGTGGAAAAATGAAAATCAAAGTGTACCTAAATAAAAGGAGACGTCCATTTCTCTTCGTACTGCCATCTATCACCCATTAATTATCACAGCCAACTATGGCAACTGACAAAGGCGCATCCTTTGATCCCCCTGCATTTTGTTTGTATAGAATTCAACAATGTCCAAAGTCCAAACTGAAATGGGGCTGCCTACCTTATCCAGTATCCATCCTTGCGTTCAGGGAAATGCAAAATATTCTTGCCAGCTTCTACATTCGACTTATAATGGCTAAGGAGGTTGACCAATTATGGGGGATGAGTGCTGGCTACTTAGTGTCGTGTTTTCTTGAATCTGAGCACCAAATTTGACATTTAACCTGCCCTGTCACCATATTTTTCATTTGCACTATTTATTACTTTGGCTTCTAAGTTCACATTATGCAAGTCAAGACTAACAAGGGCCTTATCAGATGTGAACTAAAACTCCCTTTCCATCTTTTCATGTTCTGCTTTTAATTCATTCAGCTCATGTAAACGAAATTTCTTCCTAAGAAGACGCGACCTTATCTACTCTCCCACCCATGCATCTTTCTCGTTATGCAGAATAATTACTCCTTCGATCCATCTATGCTCTTTCTTTTAAATGGATGTTAAAGTGCTTTAAGTCTAACTATGAGTGTAGGAAAACAATAAACATGAAACTCAGATAATTGTCTTGTGTACACAACCAATGTTCGCAACAACAAAATCCCATATTGAAATTAAATGGCATAATTCTACTGCTGGTGAAGAAATCACCCTTTTTGGTCTGGAATATGAAAGAAACGTCGCATGATTAACGTCCAAGTTTTAAGCATCTAAAGTCATGAGTTGATGCAGATGGAGGGGTCTTGTCGAGTTTGAGAGAGGGATTTTTCTTCAACACCCCCCTTCCCCTCCCAAAAAAAACCCCAAAAGGGAAAAAAAAAAAAACTTTGGTTGTGTTCCAGCTTATGGCAAGTTGTACTTAAATCTCACGTCATTTCTCACTACAAAAAACTGAAAAAGAAGAGAGGAGGAGGGAGTAGCATCGGTCTGCTTTCTAGTTTAAAAATAATGAATCCCCTCACTAGTCACTACACACTACTTGAGGGCCATCGGTAGCCTCTCCCTCTCCTTTCCACACACACACACACATATATATATATAAAACACATACTAGTAGTATTTATGTAACGCATCCGCATCATTGGTCAGCTCTCTAATAATTGCTTTTGTCTAAAGCTAGTTGGAATTCAACCACACCCTGTGATTGAAGGATTGGAGCCACTTTCCTCTCAAAGTGAGGGTAGGAAATGATTCTATCTCGTCTCTACCGCCAATTGCCGGGTACTACAGGGAAACCAAAAAAAAAATCTTTTTAATATGTTTTGGAGTTCAACTTTCTACCACAATAAGTTTGTGTCCTAACCAATAATAGCCATAGCATTGGTATATATATGGAGTATATATTTTGGGGTCTTCCCCAAGAGCATAGTTTTCAACATCCTTATTAGTCAAGGAAAGTACACGGAGAAGGAAAGATGAATACACAATTAACTCCATAGTTCTTCTAGTCTTCAAGGCATTTACATGCACCATTATATAGGAAATTTTTTTAATCATATCCTCTCTTTGTGTGTGTGTGTGTTTCTTTCAAGCGACATATCATATTTTATAACACCATACATCTCCTCCACAAAGAAATGGTATTATGTTATATATATATATATATATTAAATTTTGGATTTGCTATAAGAAAATAAGAAATCTCGACTTCAAAACCTCCAGTTGATTGGTTAAATTTTGGATTTTCTATAAGAAAATAAGAAGCCTTGAGGGCTTCAAAACCTCGAGTCAGTTGGTTAAAAAAAAAAAAAAAAATGCGGTCAGTTAGGAGGTGTGGTCCATAGAAGTACTGGGATGGTAATAAAAAACGAAACAAGAATATAAAGCAAGAGTTGAAAATATTTGCTTCAGCAGTTTCACGTTTACTCCTCGCATAATATAATAATTATTGAAAATGGGGAAAGTCAATCAGGTCCAACTTAACCCGCCGAATCCCGGAGAATCTGTTGGTATATCCACCAAAAGCCGAAGCGGAATCTTCCAATGTGCAATGTGTGTACACGCGTAGATGATCCCATCCTACAAATACACTCACGAGTTTTGTGGAATCCATCTACCCAGTCGCCATTTTCTTCCTTTGACCAAATACCTTTTCTAACACGGGAAACGAATCCATTCCATATATTTGAATTTCATTTTTCTTTCTTTTCTTTTATTTGGGGGTTGACCTATCCCCATCTTGACCTAAATGCTAGACAGCTAGAGAGTAGCAGGATGGAAGGGGAGGCGAATTTAATTTAATTTAATTTAACATCCTCCTCAGTCGGGCCTGAAAACTGCGTAGTAATTCCGTCCAAGGCCCAGGTATGTCATCCTCGACTTGCCGTGAGGGGCTGGATTACGGATGACCACCACCAAGTCAATTCCAAATTTGCTAATTCGAATCTAAACACACTACAAACACACAGCCCCGGTGTCAATTGTCCTCCAATTTCCAAACTTGAATTTGCTTAATTCAAAGTTTTTATGGGCAGGTGTGAACTGCAGCTGGTTTGATCTTGAATGTTCAATGCCAGCAACGAAGACTACTATTTTTCTTGTCAGATAAGATGCAGTTTGGATTGAACTTTCAAGTGTTCGCAGGTTATTACTATAATATAATAATATGTCTCCTCATTCCATAATCACCACATCCACGAAAGTGCAACGAGAAGTTCTCAACAATATTCTTTCTTTTTCATTTTTGCCTTTATATTCCAAAAATAGTAAATATACTACTGTGTGTGTGGTGGGTCCAAGAGAATTGAATATAATTAAGATATGTCAGTCAATGAACATTACCCACTATGCTCATTCATTATTATTCTACTAATATTCGCATTTAATCTTTTAATATCGACAACGTTTATATGGTGCCATTGATACTGATAAATTGGTAGTGGTCATAATACATATACGACTATATGAGACATCAACTTATTTTCCTATTCCTATTTCCTACTAGCCCGCTGGACAGCTGCTGGTGTGAAGCCGATATATAAATCTATTACTACTAATTCTAATGGTCTTACCACTCAAAACATGTTCTCGCGAAATTTGAAACGGAACCTGAATTCAAATCAAACCAATCCTCAACCGTAGTAGCATTGAGTCCCTCAGAGGAGATTGTTTGTTTGCACTTGGGATTTAGGATTTGTCCCATACCTATATTTATATTTTAAGTGCTTCTCCCCTTTATTCCTTATTTGTTACCTAGTACTACTTCCTCGGTTCCTACTGCCAACTCCAAATTCTCCAATCATCAACCCCCCCGAAAGAAAATCACCCAGCCCCACCCCCCACCCATCTAGGAGGAAGAAGAGGAGCTCTGGAGGCTGGGACCTATCCAAAAGCTTAAACCCCCCCCCCCCCCCCCCGCGGGGGGTATCGCCCTCAAACTATCGTTAACAAATACAATACTACTATTACTACTAGAATTCTATTGTGACAGAGGAAGCTTCAAAAATACATAGCAGTAAAGAGTTCCACAAGAAAGAAAGAAAGAGACAACCCTTTCATTCATTCAAGCAGGAGATCCCTGACTAATTAGCTACTGATTAGTACTAGCCCAAGCAATCCCCCCCAATGGACGTGGAGTCTGGGATGCCCCCTACCACAACCGCCAAGCCCTCGGCGATAACTAGGCTGAACGCAACCGTCGCCAAGAGCCGACTCGGAAAACGCTTCAAACTCAACGAGCGCAACACCTCCTTCACCACTGAGCTCCGCGCTGGCACCGCCACTTTTCTCACCATGGCTTACATCTTGGCCGTAAATGCCTCCATTCTATCCGACTCCGGCGGCACCTGTTCCGTCTCCGACTGCGTTCCCCTTTGCTCCGACCCCACCGTGTCGCCCGCAGACTGCACCAAAAACCCCAACCTCCGTCTCCTCACCCCGGACGACTCCTGCAAATTCGACCCCGTCAACCCCGGCTACGCTGCTTGTCTCGAGAGAACTCGCAAAGACTTGATCGTCGCCACCGTCGCTTCCTCCCTAATCGGCTGCGTCATCATGGGGCTATTCGCCAACTTGCCCTTAGCGTTAGCCCCAGGAATGGGAACCAACGCATACTTCGCCTACACAGTCGTCGGCTTCCACGGCTCCGGCACCGTATCTTACCAAACTGCGTTGGCCGCAGTTTTCATTGAAGGTCTCATATTCTTATTGATCTCCGCTGTCGGTCTGCGCGCCAGGCTCGCCAAACTTGTCCCCAAGCCCGTGAGGATCTCAGCATCCGCTGGGATTGGCCTTTTTCTGGCATTCATCGGATTACAAAACAATCAAGGGGTTGGACTCGTAGGATACAGCTCGTCGACGTTGGTGACCCTCGCAGCATGTCCGCGGTCATCCCGCGCATCGGTGGCGCCTGTGATCACGTCATTAAATGGGACGGTATCGCTTCTCCCTGGTGGGACCGTATCCGGCGACATCTTATGCTTGCATGGGCGCATGGAGAGCCATACATTTTGGCTTGGAGTCGTGGGTTTTGTTATCATCGCTTACTGTTTGGTGAAGAACATTAAAGGCGCGATGATATACGGCATTGTCTTCGTAACCGCCGTTTCGTGGTTTCGCAACACCAGCGTGACGGCTTTTCCCGACACTGCAACTGGGAATTCCGCCTACAAATACTTCAAGAAAGTCGTCGACGTTCATAAGATAGAGAGCACGGCTGGGGCGTTAAGTTTCAAAGGTATTGGGAAAGGCCGTTTTTGGGAAGCCCTAGTTACGTTTCTGTACGTCGACATACTGGACACGACCGGAACTTTATATTCAATGGCGCGGTTTGCGGGCTTTACAGACGCAAACGGTGATTTCGAGGGGCAGTATTTTGCGTTTATGTCGGATGCGACGTCTATAGTTGTGGGGTCACTGTTAGGTACGTCCCCGGTGACGGTGTTCATTGAGTCGTCTACCGGGATAAGGGAGGGGGGGCGGACGGGGCTGACGGCGTTAACTGCGGCGGGGTATTTTATGTTGGCGTTCTTCTTCACGCCGTTGTTGGCTTCGATTCCGGCGTGGGCGGTGGGGCCGCCGCTAATACTGGTGGGAGTGTTGATGATGAGGGCAGTAGTGGAGGTGGAGTGGGATGATATGCGGCAGGCAATACCGGCGTTCATAACATTGCTGCTGATGCCGTTGACTTATTCGATTGCCTACGGTCTGATTGGTGGGATCGGGACTTACATCGTCCTGCATTTGTGGGACTGGGGTGAGAGCTGTTTGAGGAAGTTTGGGGTGATTAAGGAGGGAAGAGAAGTAGCAGTAGCAGCAGCAATAGAGGAGTTATGAATTATGGAACCACTACTCCTCCTCCTCCTCCCGCCCCTGTGGATGGAAGTATTAAAGGTACAAGTGATGTTTAACCAGGTGATTACACGTCGTAACTAGTACTAGACATTTTTCTTGTTTAAAGTGGTCTATTTTCTTTAAATTTTGGAGGTGGGGGGAAAAAGGAGGAGAAAGGATGTGGCAACTTTGAGTTGATCAGCTCTTAATTCATGGTGTACAGTGTTGTTAATAATTAGATTCTTGTAATCCGAATGAATCATCTTTACTATATGCTCCTTTTGTTTTTATTTTCTTAATCTGCCGGTGATAATGCCATCCTCTAGACAGACATAGGATTAATTCACTCTCCCAATTTGTGGAATGTATTTTTTTTTTATGGATTCATGCACTCTCCCTGTTTATGGAATGTAGGACATTTTTTTACATCCTCACCTCTTGAAATCAGGAACTAAATGGTCAAAATACCATGCCTTCATCTCTTTGCAAATCCTCAACTTCAACTCCCGGAAGAAACGAATACAGAAATGAAGAATCCTTGAAGAAGAAAACTCAGCATAAGACAGCACTTCAAATAAAAATGACACTAAATCGTATATCTTGCTCTCTTTTTTTTTTTTTTTTACGTACTAATTGAATGCCGCTAAGATTTTAGAGAGGTAGGCAAAATACGCGTTCGTACAACTGAAACTGGAAATCATGTGATGTAGGACTAACTTCTCTGCCATTCACTCAGAGACAACTGGCAGGTGGGTACTTGGTTGGCAGGACAAGCTTAGTGTGTGTTTTTTTTTTTTTGGGATCAAGCAGCAACATCTATTCTATAATTATTCCTACTTCTACTCTAGCTTAGTCCGAGGGAGAGTCCAACTGGATCAAAAAATAATAATAATGAGAACTGAACCATCACCTAAGCGGACTGGAGCTTTACAGCATCTTTCAGATTTGAGAAGTTACGAAATCTTGACGGAACCCCTATCCAACATCCCAATAAGGGACTTAAGTTGCTCATGATCGCTATTGGACCAAAATTCAATGGTTTCCTTAAGTTGCTCGTGATCGCTATTGGAACAAAACTCAATGGCTAGACAAACTTAGTAGTGGTACACGGCTTTACTTGCTCTCATTTGCTCAGCCTTAGGAGAGCAATGAATGTCCACCGTATATAACTCTTCATCGGTGCAAAGACATCGGTGGCAGATTACCACACCAAAACGTCGGTATCCCACGACCCTTATTGCTCTTGTGCTGCTTGTAGAAGCAGCAAGCATGGATCCAGGTTGTTTTGTTCCACATGTCCGCATGCAGTTGTTGATTTTTAAGTATATATTCTGAAAGTCTACTCCAATCAGGTTGGGTTGAATTTGATTGGCTATGATGTACTGGAGGTCCTCAATGAGTAGATTCGGCATCTCTACAATCACAAGTTAGATTGTGGAATGCAATTACTGGTAGCATGAGTTGATCAATACGTAATTTTGTGGATGAGATTAATTGAAAGACGCAGTTTTTAAGAAATGTTAGAACATGTTATCCTTTTTGCATGTTATTGTCTTCTTGTTTATATGTAATAAGCTAGCATCTACTGCGTTTCTACTACGTTGATGTTACACTGCACCATACAATTGAGACTGGTAACGATAGAAACCCTAGTGCGCTTTCAATATAATGGAAGTTGTATTCAAAATTTGGTTGCTACTGCATCTCGCAACTAACGCTGACCAGTGACCATCCCAGCAGCATGCGTGCGGTAATGAAATTCTGATATTCCAGATTGAACGAAGCATCGATACGACTATGAGCAGCGTGGAACCCATTCAAAAGAAAATTGACACATTGATCTCACACACTCTTTGTCCAAAACACCCCCCCCCCAAACCAAAAAAATAAAAAATAAAAAAGCAGTAGATTATCTCGTGTTGACAATCAAAAGGCACACAATACATCCTAAACTTTACTGTGTCCTGCCTTGGAAATTTAGACATTGTTCAGATTGCTATATTCTACAGAAAAATTCTTATATTTTCCACATACACATTTCTCAATTGCTTATGTTATATATATCAAATCACTGCACTATATAGCAATCCAAACATGCTCTTAAAGGCTCTCCAAGAGGAGATAAATCACGTTTCTTTTCATGCTTCAATTGTTCACTCTTTCGTAGAGGGTTAAGGACACGACCATGGAATTAGTGCATAAGTAATTTGGTAATTAAACCATGCATGCCATCAACATCAGTGAAGGAATAGAGTATTTTGGACGATGAAGAAGCCTGAAATATGGAAATCTTTATGACCCATATCATTAATTTTACTACTTGTTGTAATGGAAAGCTAGCTTTGAAGGACGAATGAAACATCAATCTGAAATTTGACGCATTAGATTGGTGGACATATAAATGCCAAGAACTAGGAAGCAAAATCTCAATGAATGTGTGAAAGAGGATCCATTTTTATTGCCAGTCGCTTTCTTTTGCGCTCTATTATTGGTCCGGATGAGGGAGGAGTAGGGCACTGGAATCACACAGGCTAATGATTTCATTTGCTTATATATACGTTGTAGTTGAGGTTCCAGTCATGGAGGGGCCTGAGCTAATAAGGAGGGTGGTTGTTATTGAATGTATCTGAACTGGCCCCGTCCCCAAATGATGACATGCCTGAACTATGTGTCTTTCAGTATTAAATTTCACATCTGCTGCTGCTACGAAGATAGGAATCCTCTTTATGACACTGAGTTAGCTGGTGTATTGGTGAGGCTATTTAAATCTTGATCGCGGCTCTTCCTTCTTCGAGCCTTGAGGTACAGGTTTTTGATTGCGGATCCCAACCCCAAAAATGTTGGGAGTAAATCAGATTCACTGCTGATATTATTTGGTTCTACTACCATTTACTAGGAGCATCAACTAGCGACAGTTTGCCACTCCCAAGCTAAACAGAGTTTTCAGCATTCTTTTTCTAATCACAATACATTTCGCTGTTTCTTTTTTTTTTTTTTGTGAAGAAAAAATATATATTAAAAAAATTAAGTGTAATGCAACTGGTTTTGGCGAATATGAAATAGAAGCACTAGGATTTTATTTCTACGTCTTTTAACCATTTTTTCTTTAATTTTTTGTCATGTGATATACTGTTGTCCTCCAACAAATCCATTCATTATTATTATTATTATTAATTACAACTACTACTATTTTTTAGCTTTTGCGAGACGTACAGCCGATGAGCTGACAATATTCATTGTCTATCATTAGCCCATGCAAGAATTGTGCATTCACTTATGTAGTATAACATTGAATATCTTGTAAAAATTCTTCACCCAACTGGTTACTTGATAGACCATTATCTTTGTTGTAGTATACAATAATTGCTAATTCTATTTCATACTATTCGCCAAGACCAGTTGCATTGTAATCTAAGAGTTGATACATGTCGTTGAAACCATTAAAACACGTTAGTGACAATGCAGTTTTAATTTTGGGTATCAAGAAAAAGAGTTCAGATCATACACCTGTCCTTGTTAATCGTATTGGAGCTCAATCATAATGACGGAGTGAAGCCTTTTTGGAGTGGACAAACTGCATTTTGAACCAACAAAAAAAAGTCGAGAATCCATGGTTTAAATCATCTAAGGATTAATTAGGACTATTCCCATTAAAGAAAGGAAAATGGATTTTTGGACTATAAGACTATTATTATATGTGAATGTGAGATTCTCCTGGGAGTTAATAGAGATCACTACATAAAATGTTCGTACGATACGTTCAAACCTTTACAAGCCCCATTAAGATAAAGAGTACCTAAATGCGACTCCAAAAGTTTTATTTTTGATAATTCGTACTTGCTCTCCACGTAGAGGCATCAAATGTGGCCAATACTTCTTCTTCCCTTTTCTTGACAAGAAATACTACAACTAAATATTCCCACGGAAGGAGGGCTTGGAATAAATTCCTAGGCGACGGTTGATTTGGCAGAATTACGTGCGTTTTGTCATCTTGAAAGATCATTCTTGGGAGTCTCTTTCTCGGGACATCCAAGGGTTAACCTCATCACGAACTTGTCTACCAATTTCATTGACCTGTCCCGTCTTCTTTGACACATATACATTTGCAAAGAAAGAAAGAATCCAAACAAACCATCCTCTTTCTTTGGTTTGCATTTATTTCAATCTTGGAAAGCGCTGCTTCAGTCAGATATTTTCGTCGCATTCAAACTTAGATGATACTAATGTCGTATCTCTCTTTCTTTTTGACGCATCAAACTTTGCATCCTTGTTTTTCGTCGCAGAAGCAATCCTTAGTTGGTAGCTAGGCTTAAAAAACTGTCAATGAAGTTGCATCATCGCTTTGTAATTCACTAGTCGTCCTTCATACGCAAGTATTGTTCAATCACAAGTTGCCCAGTGTCCTTCTTTGAAGGAAAAAAAAGAAAGGTTCTAAATACATGTTGGGCATCGTTGACCGCTTCGATTTTTTATAGCGAATAGAAAAGTAACTTGGGCTGCGTAACTTACGTTGGGCTTTGATTCCCGTACACAGTAAACAAACTACAACATGTAGTTTCAGGCTTTCAGCGTTTCAAGGCCCAAGGCCTGCACATGGCTATTGCTCATGGGGATGAGTTTTTTTTTTTTTTTTGGGCCCCGGGGGTGTGGCTGGTGGGTGCAGGGTTTGGAGTCCAATAAGTGTTGATTGAATAACTGTGATTTATCAGATGATTTTTTAATTTAATAATATATAATTTTGAATTTTTTTAAAACATATTTATCTCTTCATTTATATTAAATTTTATAATAAAGGGATAATTTCAGAAACCTCTATTAAGCTTTCTGATAATTTCACTCACCACCTGAGCTTTACAAAACTATACAAACATCCCCTGAAGTTAAGATTTTGTAATAAACTTAATCCAAATGAAAAAAATAACATTAAAAAACTACTTTGAGGAGAGAGATGAAACGTTATTCCACAAATGCTCTTTATGCTTGTGTAAAATTTGTATTGTAAATGAATGGATTAATAAAATAGAGAAAGTGAATGCAAATAGTAAAGAACTAAAAATAAGTAGCAACTGACTTTTTCTATAAATTTAAATCAATGACTAGTGCACTGAATTAACAATCGATATTTTTTCAGATCTTTGTTATTTTGCATATAAAGGCAACAAAAAGCATTAAGATGGATCTTATTTTCACTTGAAGCAACAAAATTTAAAATAGCAAAATAGTGATTTTGTGTTGATTCGAAATGTGAAATATAGGTGCAAAAACTATGACTTTGTCAAGATATTGGGCAAAATCATGAAATTCAAGAATATCCTTTAACATCAATAACAAATATTGCAAGTATAATCGTAAGAAAAATATTTGATAATATTTTTAGAGAAAAATTCAAACAAATTGTTATTTGCTATATCGATTTCCAAGAGTGAACAAATATTTGGTATATCAATTAGTACTATTTTGTAATTGCAAATAATTGTTTATCATTAAAGAAATCATCAACAATTGTTTTCATTAATTAATTACTATAAATTAATTAGTGTCCTAACTACTTAATTACCTATATTAGTTTTCAATAGGGCTAATTTTAGAAACCTCCACTTAGATACATTAACCACTATTTTCCCACCTTAAATTTTATTGTTTCAAGTGAAAATGACAAATTAATATTTCTTGTTGCATTTATATGCAAAATGGTAAAAATCTAAAAAATGGCCATTATAATTCAATACAAATTATTGATTTAGTTTTATAGAAAAAATCAGTTGCTATTTATTTTTTGGTTCTTTACTATTTGTGCTTATTTTCCTCACTTTTATTAATATATTTTTCATTCTGTTATAATATAATTTTTGCACAGGTATAAAGGGTATTTATGAAATCAAAGTTCCATCTCTTTCCTCAAAGTATTTTTATAATGTTACTTTTTTAATTTGGACTAACTTTATAACAAAATCTTAACCTCAGGTGAGGTTTGTAAAATTTTATAAAGTTCAGGGGAGGTGAGTAAAATTATTAGAAATCTCAAGTGAGGTTTCTGAAATTATTCCTATAATAAAATAGTCAAAGTTAATTTTTATTTTATTAAACAGCAGAATTGTTTTTAAATTTTGAGTTCATGTTAAAGTGCTTTAATGGCCAAAAGGCCTACTTCTAAATTTAAGAAATCGTGTTCACTAAAAAGTACTTTTATCCTTCAAAAGTACTCTTTCTTTCTTTCTTTTAACAAAAGTCGTGCAACTCAAAACAGACTTGCAAAGAAGAGGTAAAGGATAGAGAAGCCGGTTGGTCAAGGATTGGAGTTCTTTCTTTTCGGTCTCCTAGCGCGGAGGCAACCCAACACCCAAAACCCCTCCCCCCGGGGCACCCAAAAAAAAAAAAAAAAAAACCACAAAAAAATTTTAAAAAACTTTTTTTTTTGGTCAAATCTACAAAAATAGCTCTATATGAGCAATTTGAAAACAAAAGTACTTGCTTTTAAAATGCTTATATTTGTGCCAATATATGTGCTTGGATAGGAGATTTTTTTAATAATATTTAGAATAAACACTGTATAACTTTTATAATGTGATATATATGAAATAAAAATGTAGTTAAAAATATATTTATAATGCAATTAAATAATTTATTATAAATAAATCCCATTCAAACAATGATACATCCCAGCGTATCACTGAATGTACGAAAAACCCCCAGCACTCTTCAGTAGTAAAATTTTTATTTGCTACTAGTACAAGCCTCAAAAGAGTAGTACGCTGTCGGGAAGTCAAGCTGTTGAAGGGCACTCTAGTCAAATCAAATTTCTTAAATTTCCATATGTACACCAATAAAAAAATTCTAGGTAAATTTCCAGAAACGTTGTGGAAAAATCACAAAAATAAGGTTCTGTAGGAGGTATTTCTATAATAACATAGCAGAATTTTATTTTACTTTATATTTTTTAAATGTGCAAAAAGAATTTCTTTTATAAAACAACTATAGAAACGAACATTTTTTTTAAATACTAGTGATTTTGTTTTTTAAAATGCAGCAACAGAGTTTTGTTTAAAAGAAAAATCTATCGCCTTATACCCCTTGCCACATACGCCAAATGCATAAATTATAAAAATGCCCAAAATCTATTTTTGTGATTTAAAAAAAAAAAATTTTCGTCACCCCGCTTAAAAAAAATTAAAAATAAAATAAAATTCTATCCTCCGCCGCATATTCCACATGCGGTCCGTGAAACCAAGAATCACTTTTGCCAAAATTCTGAGGACATGACAGGAAATAGAACAGACCCAAGATGGGAATGGAAGGTCCATTAGGCAGAGAGTTGAGCTTCTCTTCTTCATCGATGGTGCTTCCTCACCCGCTTGAGGGTAATGTCTTTTTATTCTCTTCTTTACACAGGTCAGCTATCAGGCTTAGGGAGCCTAAAGATAACTTGAGACTGAACAAGAAGATTTATTGCAAAGCGCCTGAGAGTGAAGTTGAAGAAAACCCCACAAGTAAAGGCAGCTCCTTCAAAAGCATAATGGAAGAGTATAACATAGCTATGAAGAGAATAATGAGAAACCCTTACGAGTATCATCATGATCTTGGTTAGTTCCTTGCTTTTTTTTCAGCTCTTGACTTTGTAAAGTTCATTCATTTTTTGGATTTGGAATGTTCATTCACAAAGATTGAGAAAGCCAAGGATTGGGATATGTTATTGTTTATGGTAGTATCATGCTATTGGTCGTGTGTGTTTTGTGGTTATTGTTATTCGCTGATTTGTTTTTTTTTTTTTTGGGAGGGTTTCCTATATGAATCAGGAAGATTTGGGACATGATTTACCGTCTGCACTAGAAGCTTTTGAATTATTATACTAAAATCGTTCTCAAGGTTTTTGAGAGCATGGACGCATATCTTCATCTTGATAAACTTATTTAGCTGCCTCAGGACAAAGTTGATAATCTCTTGAATATGGTTTTTCAGTTCAAGGGTTTTTTTTTTTTAACCAAAATGCAGTTGAGTCTTGAGATGGATGTCTAGATGTCAACCTGCCGTAAGTCCTGATTTACTGGTATAAGACAATCAAATTTGTTTGTTACTCTATATATGTTTTTCTAAGAAGACGACTCTTTCTGTTTCCTTTACAATATTACACTCAAATTTGCTAAACATCTTCATTGAGCTCAATTCCCTTTCCAAGCATATGTGCTACCTGTCCAGAGCTATAGTACTTTCAACACTTTCAATGAAGCTCCTTCAGTGGTGCAATTTTATTTTATTTTATTTATTTATTTTTTGGGGATGCCTAAGTAGACTGCAGCCTTTCTGAAATAAGATATCATCGTCTGTCTAGTATTCTGATATGAGAAAAGTGGAAGACCGTGCATCCTAAGTCGATTGGTATTCTACAAAACTGAGAACCTGTGCCTAGTAAACCATCAATCCAGATGTTTATTGCTAATTTGACAGCCAAGACTTGCATTACCCTAATCAAGCATGATAATGAAGAGTGGCCAGATGGGTTCAGCATTATTCATGGAGAGATCTGA
The DNA here is from genome assembly GCA_013103745.1 of Gardenia jasminoides. Taxonomy (NCBI): domain Eukaryota; kingdom Viridiplantae; phylum Streptophyta; class Magnoliopsida; order Gentianales; family Rubiaceae; genus Gardenia; species Gardenia jasminoides. The sequence continues at coordinate 106,341,275 of CM023103.1, forward strand.
GAATCCGTGGGGTGAAATTTTACTCCAACATATACATAAGTGGCAGCCAGCTTCTTCACGAAGAGTTCACTCATGTTTGTTAATCACTTGGCTTTCCCCTTTTGCTACTGTCATACCATTCATTTTGACTAATGAAAGATTAACTCATTTGTGATGCATTTACACACTCATAAAGATTTTCTAGTCTGGTTAAGTGGGATCCACTTAATTTTCATGAGCAAAATATTGCACTGAATTTCCATACTTGTGTGCATGTGTTTGATGTACATTTCTACTGAACTTGAGTCTTTGTAAGTTATCTAACAAGTGTATTTTCACGTCAGGCATGAATTACACATTGATTACCAAAGATCTAATTGTTGGCTCCCAACCTCAGAAAGTTGAAGACATAGATCATTTGAAAGAACAAGAGAACGTGGCCTATATTCTGAATCTGCAGCAAGACGAAGATGTCGAGTATTGGCGAATAGACCTCCAATCAATAGTAAAAAGATGTGAAGAAATTGGTATCCATCACATGAGAAGGCCTGTAAGCAATTAGCAACGCTTGCATTTTTGGAATCCACACTTGAGAGTTCACTGAAAGTTTTGAACTTGTATTGATGACAAAAATTGTTATGTGATAACTTCCTTTCTCAACCATGCTTTGTTTCTGTAATAACTATACTATATAACTGCTTGTGCGTGTGCAGATTCAGCAATCATGTCTTTGTGTTAGAAAAGAATGCCATTGATCAGGTTTTAGTAGAACAATTGTGCAATTTAATTACCTGTGTTCTGAGGATCATCATGAACTTGTATACTTGTGCTTCTTGGCCTTGTTTTACTCTTTCATTGTGGTATATCATTTTAGATACTTGCAAATATTCATTTAGTTTGTTTTTAAATTACTGTCGATTCACAAATTCCAAAAATGAATAGTCTTCTATGTGTGTGTAATACTGTGTAAAGAATGCATTTTCTCTTGATCTTTATGAGTCGCCATTTAATGTTGTAAATTTTTCTAATTACCGATGCCAGCTTAAACAGTGCCTCTAAATTATCTGGGACTCATATGTCCGGAGCCACGTCCTGCAAACCATTGTTTTCAAAATTTTCACAGATGAAGGGCATGTTTCTTTTATTATTAGTTTTTTTAAATTTCTCTATTGTCATGCAATTGTTGGTAGTGCTTATAACAGATATACATTGTGTACTTGCAGGCAAGGGATTTTGATCCAGAATCTTTAAGAAGTATGTTACCCAGAGCTGGTTCCTCACTGGAATGGGCAATTGAAGAAGGTAAGGGGAAAGTATATGTACATTGCACAGCTGGACTGGGGAGGGCACCTGCAACAGCAATTGCTTACATGTTCTGGTTTCAGGGCATGGATGTAAGTGATCAAGTCTTTTTCATCCTGAAGCTTCTCCACTGAAAATCAGCTTGACAGTCTCAGCTCTTTTTAAGAACTGATAGCATATAGGCTGTGTTGGCTTTGAGATTAGTTTGTTTTGATTACCAAGAGATAGGAATTGATGTTTAATGTTTTTTGTCATATGCTATTGAGCAGCTAAATACTGCCTACGATAAACTTACTTCAAAGAGACCTTGTGGACCCAATAAAAGAGCAATCCGGGCTACTTACGATTTGGCTAAGACTGAGCCCTGGAAGGAGCCTTTTGATAGTCTTCCAGATTATGCCTTTCAGGATGTAGCAGACTGGGAAAGGAAACTGATTAAGGATCGTGTCCGTGGTCTTCGAAGCACTTGAGAGTAAAGAGTACTGGAGTATTGGTAACTTCCGTCCACTTATACAATTTTTTTCTTTCCTGGTTTGGCACAGTCCAAAGCTTGTGCCTGTACTTTTGTAATCTACAAGATGTTCTTTTCTACTTGCCCGAGTACTTTGTCACACCCGTCACCGTTTCATGCTTTCTAGTAAAGCACCTATGGATGTAAATCTAGGTAACCATTTCTATGGCATTGGGCAGTTGTGACCCATTGGTGTCATGAAGGCACCCCTTTATAGGAGGACATGACTTCTTACCTACGAACTTGTTCGCAAATCATCTACATTGCCCTAACCTCTTTTGGCCATTGAGTAGTTGAGCACTTTGAGATTTTTTTTTTTTTCCCTTTGTCATTTCATGAATTTGACATCTAAGTACTGCAAATTTTCATGCTTTTAGGTTTTGTCAAATCTGGGAGGAAGATCAGCAGCATATGATCAAGATCGAATGGAAATGATGCGGGTAGAAGAAAATAGAAGCTTTATCAGTAAATAAAGGCGACTTTTTGGACTTGGCTTCGTGAATTTTGAAGCTAATGATAATAAGCACCCGTCATTTGAATAAGGTTTTGCCTGTAATAACCAGTGATGAGGATTCCTGGAAACCTATAGTTTATTAAAATGAACTGAAGACAACTGCTGGAATTTTGGGAGATTCATACAGCATTATGGGGACCGTCGGGCAACTGCTGCAAGCTACTAATGTAATTCATGAGAATACAGCTACGTCTTTTGTTGTTGTTTCCATTGTCGCTGCTACTATTATTATTATTATTATAATATTTGATTTCTCATTTCCAAAGCTTCTTACTACCTCAGCCTCAAACAGCTACATTATCTCGAAGCTGCTATTGAAATCCTAATTCAGTGTATATCAAAAGAAAATTTTGGGTGTACAATCATTTTGCCAATGTTGGAACCATCTATAGAAGTAAGAAGCAGCAGATAAAATGACGGAACTTTTCAGATGGTAAAAGGAAATAGCAACTACAAACCCAAAAGCCAAGCTTATATTGCTTCGTCTGCCTCAAAGAATAACCTCATATATTGCTGTGCCCTGTGCATATTTTTTTACAATAAATAAGTCAAAACAGATTATCAATTACCTACGTTCGGCTGAGACCAAATTTAGTCCCTACCATTTTGGTCGATTTCAATGTAAACTTTATCAGGATATCAATCAAACAGAATGATTAGCAGCTCCACTTCAACATTGCTTGGTCTTGTGGTGGAAATCAAAACAAAGGTTCCCTCGTCATGCCTCAGAAACTTCTAGTCCAACCATTGCCTAGTAAGGTTCACTTCTGATTGTATTAACAAGACCTCCACCAATATCATCTTGGGGAGGTTTCAAGTGACCGTGATGGTGGCAGCTTTGCAAGTCGTTTTTGCTGGCACCCTAAATGGAATGCTGTCACCATCCACAACACGCACACCTGGAATCATGGTACAAGGAAAAAAAATGTAAAAATATCACAGCTCCATTCAAGGTAAAACAACTTGAATTACAATTCAAAGTCGTTTTGACAATTAGAAGGCACAACTCATTTTGCTAGTAACAAACAAACTACATACAGGAAGGGCACAAAGAGAGGCAAGAGACGCCTTTCCACTAAGCGTGTCAAAGAGTAGCTTGTACATTCCAGCAGCTGAAGCATCCCCCAGCCGTTGAACAATTACATCTATGCATACCTGAAACATCAGAATATCTAATGTAAACAGCTGCACTCCAGACACTACAACTAAATCCTAATCATACATGCATTTATCAGCCTACATCCCATTGAACATTAGACTGAATTTTCCTGGAGCTAGTGCAATATGTCTAATACCTTTGCTTTGTACTTCTCATCTTGTGAGACAACAGTGAAAAGCAGCTCTCTTCCAGGCCTGGTTACAACATACGTAACCACCTGAAGCAACAAAAAGAATAGATAATACATTTAGCTTGCAACTAATGTAACTTCAATGCCACAATCTGGCTCCCTCACTATTGCCCACAAAAAAGGTACAGCTACATGTTTCCCTATTACTTTTCCCCATCCAACGGGTGAATAAAACGGACCTTGCGTAATGTTTCGCACACAGCAACTGTAATCCATGTCGGCCACACAGCTATAGCAATTAAATTAATGATGGCAACAAATGGGGCAGAGCTTATAGCAGTTGTAACCCCAAAGATAGTGAGGATACGACCCTGTGATGTCAGAGGAAATTTGTTAAAGAATTGAGGGTGTAAACCACGAAATCACTCAAGGTAAATGCAAAGAAAACTGTGAAAAAGCCCCTATCTGGATAATCAGAGGAAATTCCAAGAGCACCAAACCAAAAACCAATGGGACAATTGTGTCATACCGTTACACTAAGTTGTCCAGCAAGAATAAAAACAGCAATAAAGCTATTGATCTGAGCAAACAATCTTCTTCTGTCAATGGGACTTGTAAAACTTGTGGCAATCACAGTCACTTTCTGCAGAAGGAAGAGAACCGGACAACACCAGTCAGAGGAAAAGGTCTCTAGAAATATTATCCAGTCACTGTATTCAATCCCTCTGCCTCGTCCAAAAATAATTTCCATAAAGACACTCAGAAGCATCTATAGAGGGGGGGAAAGAGGGAGGGGGAAAGAGGGAGGGGGAGAGAGGGAAATATATATATATATATATATATAGAGAGAGAGAGAGAGAGAGAGAGGGGGGGAGATGAAAATGAAAGAAAAAACATGAAAAAGAGGCTGAACAAAACAAAACCCTCAAATTCTTCAGTTGACTAAAATGATCAGGCATCCTTTACCTGAAAGTAAAAGAAAGAGGACACGACTGCACTCAGCCACAAGAATAATGCAACAAGTAGTAAGTATTTCGATGCAAATATCAGGCGTATTCCATCTAATATAGTCAAGAACTGAGGATTTGCTGCTGTAGAAGATAATCTAGGGGAAGATCGTCTATCAGCAGGTTCAGTCTGTTCATCAGCCGTATTAGGATGATCAAAGTCAGATTTCCTAGAGCCCAAATGAAAAGAAGGTTAATCATCTTATTAAACCCCACCAAATCCTGAAGAAGGTTAAGATTATATGCTCATGCATGTGCATGTACATAAAATCTCTATAGAAGATAAATGTATATAGACATGCACAGCCATGAAGACGCATATATGAATAAGAAAACATGTTATAAGAAATAAGAAAGATATAAACTAGGTCATGAAGAGACAAACCAAGAAGAATAAAATCAAAACCTTATGGGAAACTGTTCTTCAGGAAGACGAGAGATATCTTTGTCAATTCCTTTAGCTGATTGTGCAGCAAATTCCATCAAAATAGCAGCAAAAAGAAGCAAGTCTACACATACCCAGATTCACAGTTATAAAGTAGGACGACAAATTTTAACACAAAAAGGAGGGGGGGAGGGGGGAAGAGAAAAGAACAAATGAGAGACCAAGAGAAGTGCAAGGTGAGAGGCAGAAGCAAAATAGATTTAAATTAGAGCTTCTGACTAAGCAGGGAATATTGACATACATGGTCCTAACCACGCCATTACAGTTGCAAATACTGAACCAAATAGCTGACCGAGTGTAGCACCAGCACCAATAAAACCAAACAATCTTGAACCTGACTGGATTTAAGGGTGAGTTAATTGATGTAGACGCTTGTTATCAAAGCAGCAACAATAGCAGTCTTAAGACTTCTGCTATTGCTTCGAAGTTTTTTAGCTACTATCAGTTGCTCATAAAAAAGTTCTCAAAGGTGGGAAGGAGTAGTTAACTGACCTCACTATCCATCACATCAATAACTCTAGCCCAGGTTGATGATATAGTGATGAGATTAAGCAGTGCAACCTGAGGTGAGAAATGAAGAAGGTAAAAATTTCTATAGTTACATTATACCAAGATCTGAGGAATAGAAGCAAACACATACCCAGAGAAACAAAGAGATTCTGACTGAATTGTAAAACCACCCATTATTGCTCCATCCATCAGAAGATGGAGGAGTGGCTTGATTAACTTGAACCTTGAGTTCTTCTTTAATAGTGGACGACATGTGAAGAAACCCCTAAAAATTGGGAAAAAAAAAAGGAAGAGAATCTCAAATCGAAGAAGCCAAACATTCTGAAGTTGAAGAGCTGATATAAAACCCCACCTTGAAATTGAAAGCTGCACTTCCAGGTGAGGAGGAAAGCCAGAGGACAAAGAAGACAACAAGAGACACACCAAAAAACCTGTGGATGAAGACCAAAGCCTGCAAGTTTAAGAATCCATCAGTGATGGCATAGACCGGAGACTCAAATCAAAGCACACTGTATGTGTAATAACTATATCTCATGTAAAATGATAAATTAATAGACTAGTAGAAAAATACTCAAAAATTTTTAACTTATTCCAGGTGGGTGAATTCTTTCTCGACATCCAATTAGTACATGAGTGTGAAACTAAATAAACAAAAAGAAAACAAATGCTGAATTCATTAGTTGTGTCAGCATGCGCGTCTACAGGGGGAAATAGAATTGAAGTGAATCCGATTGAAAGGAGAATGCAGCGACCTTTCTTTTAGGAAGATTAGGCAAAGAGAAGATGAGGGTGGAAAGGGGAGCAGCAAGCAAGGTGAGTAGCAATGATCCCACAAATAGGCCAGGCAATTTGCCTAACCCTAACGAGATTGCCCCTTCGTCGCGCAAGGGCAAAACCACGAAATAAGCACCCAATATCTGCAATTATTACACTGGTAATTTAATTCATCGAACAAAAGAGATCAAATTAACTAAAAGAGATTTATTATATACTACTACAAAAGGGACAGTAGTCGAAGAAGATGAAGAAGAAAATAACGGGAGTGGAGAAGAAAAGCTTACGAAGAAGAAAGTGGAGGTGGAATGTAACAAAGGGGAGGCCTCATGGGGATGAACTCTGACGAAACAAGACATGAACGCTTCAATGCGGGATTTACCGATCATCATCTTCTTCTTCTTCTTCCTCCTCCTCCTCTCCGTTTGTTCAGAATTGAGCAAAGATCGTGGCGATGGGAGGCCAATAATCATCGCAGTCTCGGTGCTATCATCCTTCCCTCTGATTTTAACTTTTAAGGCGGCTATCAATCACAGAATTCATGAACCACTCAATTCACTCACACTGACTGACTGACGATTTGGAGCACATACGGAAAGAAGGAAAGTGTTCCCAGAAGCTATAATAAACTGTCCCACAATAATCGTACTTCGCTAGGTACGCTTTATAGGAACTCTAAGTCTATAATAACCATACCAATTTGTTGACTCATGGCCAATTTCTTTTTCCGTTTAAATGACCATTATGTCCTTTCACTGATCCGGACAACCATTAAAAAGTACACTTAAAACTGCTGCAGTGCAGTCCTGACCCTGTCCTGCTGCATCAAATTTTAGTGGTGGCTCTTACCTTGGATCCATCACCATTCTATAGTCATACCCTACACTACAGTCATTGCTGGTTTACAGCAGCACTAGGCACATCATTCCCTGCTGCAGCTTTGCTTTTAGGATGAAGGCTGAGTGACTTAGGCAGATTTAAGAGTCTTTCTTTGCAGATTTAGAGTCTTCTCCATCATATGCTTCAGAATTCAAATACGTATTTGGAAAGAATGTAGGGAAGGATTGAAAGGCCAAATAAAAAATTAAAAAGTAATTGGCAGCTACTCCTACTCTTCCCAAGTGTTACTATTACTAACAACTAACAACAGAACAAACCAACTTGGTTTAGTCCAATCTAGTTGACCGTCAAAAAAGGGCTTAAGTCCCTCTATCAGTGTAGATGGAGAGATCAAATCTCCCCTTACATGAGGTGCCTTAAGTGCACCATTTATTTCTTAAATTCAGCGGGTTCAGCCGAGTTGGCCACCAGATGAGGGCTTTAAGTCCCTCCCTGAGTGTAAGTGTGAACTTAAATCCCCTCTGATAGTTTAGTCTCCTCTGATCTAGTTAGATCTTCCCCTTCCCTCTTAGACTAGAAGTAGGTGTAAGAATAGTTGAAGGTTATTGCCAATAATAATAATAATAATCATCCAGAACAGGTAAACATTCCAACAAAGCAAAAACTAAAGAACTCTTGCTTCATGTATACTTAAATTAAATTGCACGATATATCATACTACAATGTAATGTAGCTTCAAGCGTGCTAAGTGCAAGTCGAGCCTTGAGCAGTCATTTTACATTTTGCATTACCATAAGGCTGAATTCAGATGCTGATAGTTACAAGATGATCTTCCTTACAACACTACTTCATCACAAAGCCTCTCGCATTGTCTACCAGATTGACAAGTAGCAAGTAACACTCTTTGACTCTCTTCTCCCATCATCCCCTTGCTTCACCTACATACTCCCCTGGAGCCTTTCCCTCCTCAGCCTCTCCAGCTCCTTCACCATCTGCCAATGATCCAACGACAGACAGGTGTCACCAAAGCTCACTGAAACCAATCGCCCCATGGTAAGCAATCTGCAAACAAGTGGTCTCACACCATCAACCATACTATGAGAATCATTTATGGGAAATATGGGCAAGTTCATAATCTGCAACCAACCTGCTAAGTTCTTGGCTTCCTAAGCTTCTATCAGCTTGCCTTGCAGCAACCAAGTCATCTTCTACCACCTGCAAATATGTTTGATCAGTGTTAGCGATGAGTCAGTTGTAGATAATGCACAATATATGCAAGTATGTCTTCACGTATGTCAATGTTAAATTGGAAAAGGAATATCATATGGGGAAATTGTGAATCCCTCACTGGCACTTTGCGAACAGTGCACTAACAAATTAAACCCAACTTCACTGAATAAATAAAAGAAATTTCAAACACCGTTAGCAGTTTGCAGACATGCAGGTATATTTTAATTTTGTGGGCACCAACCACGACTGTAAATGAGGAAATCATTGACTGCCATTGGGACTTTTTCAACTACAAAGATCATATACATACATGAATCAACAGAACAGAAAATACCAAATCAAGAAAAATTTTGGAAAGACATGTCACTTTCTTGGAGAAGTTGTGAACAAATATCAAAATTAATGTAACCCTTACCTTCTGCATCTCCTGCTCAATGGAATGTGGCAATGATCTCATTGTAGCTAAGTACCATCTCCAAGCTTTCAGTAGTTTTGGGTCCACATCACCAATACAGTCTACCGAGGATGGACACAAAGGCAACACTAAATCAGCGGGTAAGATATTAGATTTTCCCTCAGAAAGAATTAACATTTGGATGTCTGCAGCCATCTCCATTTTATAGTATGTAAAATCATACTCCACCTGGAAAAGGGAATGAAGTTGTTAGCTAAGCTAATATATCGATCTAAACCATCTTTCTCTGAAGTCATGCAAAAAAGAAATTGTAAATCAACTCCTCAAAGCAGACATACCAGAAAAAAAATCTACATCTCTCAGAGAAACTTAATGCAACATGAGACTGAAAAAATAATACACAACCATAACATTATGAGTCCAAATATCAGTGTACCTTTTGCAACTCTGTCAAGCTCTTCAGCATTCTTGCATTATCAACTCCAGTTGAGTTAAGGGTCCCTGCTTGTAACTGAGTCTCATCGATAGTTAAATGAGTGCCCTCAGCTAGTTGTAAAGCTCCAGAAACCAATCTATGACATTGAGAACATAGAACCACAAGATTACACTGAAGCACTATTGGAGTGCACTTCAAGGAGAAGTATTCTTCAGGCCAAAAGTTTAACGTCAGAATACCTGTTTGTCTGGTAATCCTTTCTTGGGGCAAGAGAAACAGAATTAAGGTAATGAATGGTGAGAGGTAGAGAATGTGCAAAAGGTACAAGGCTCCTGATAGCGAGGTTTAAACGGTTTCCAAAAATAGATATGCTTTCCTTGTTTAAACAAGTAAGGTTTAGTGAAAGCTTTCCCACAGCAACTGTATCCACCCTAGCATGTACCTGCAACGACATTACTTGGTGGTTACATCCACTTATGTCCAACAACAGCATGACAAGGAAAGAGGATGGCAAATATGATATTCTGATAAATAAAAGGAGTAGGAAACCTGGTCTCTTATGAAACATACCCTGGATAAAAGGTGTAATAACATGAACTGAGCTGCTAGCCCATCATTTCCAAGAACAGCGGTGAGATGGACCAACAGTGTTTCTCTTATCCCTTTCACCAGGTGTGGTTTTGGCTGCTGTATGACAAGAGTTCGGTTACACAATTAAATAACCAAATGACATAAGACGCATCTTTATTTCTTGCTTCCCCTTCTGTTAGTTTGGGTGGAAGGATAAAAGATGGAAAAAAAGGGGAGATAGCATTGCAACTAATTTGCAGGTTCTTTTTTACTCTCATACAACAACCACAAGCTCACTCATCTCACCTCCAACATTGTGGGACTTGAAAGAAAGTCATGAACCGCTAGTTTCCTGTGTACTAGACAATGGATACGAGGCACCTGCAAAAGGAAGTGATCAGCAAATCACTTAATTTTTGTATGAAAATCATTTTATTTTAGATAAATTGGTTTTGCTGTATGGTATCAAATGAACATATGCTGGTTAAGACAAATCATGACTAGTTTTTCTTAAGGTCAGCAAGCTGCAATAGGATTTCAACTTTTTGGATTCACAGATCCCAGCGCATGACTACCAATTTGTTCTCACTTCCATTTCTGTAAAGAAAATTAACGAAAAATTATTGGCTTTAAGACAAAACGTGATGGGACTTTTCCTTCTGATTGCTGTCTATGGCAATTCAAAAGCATGACTGTTAGCTATAATCATCTTATTCATAAGCAGGAGGATTAAAAGCCAACAGCATATCATTATCAGAGAGAGAGAGAGAGGGAGGGGGGAGAGGGGAGAGAGAGAGAGACCATTGCAGGTTTTCATTTACGATTGATATGCTACAGTCCTCCATGAAATTAACCATCAACCATTGAAATGAGATGTTGCATGAGGCTATATAGTGGCACAAGCAGCACATAAAGAATTTTGAAAAGCATACAATCAAAAAGGTTGGCGATAATAGTGATCCTTATTTTTTTCCTTATCATTGCACAAGTCATCTTACGCACTGTTAATTGTTTGGTTACTTGGTGAGAAAAGTAGACAGGGCGAACAAGAAACATGAAACATTTGGTGGTTAAGAATCAATTAAGACCTTGCTAGGGGGCAGATGAGTCGATTCTTCTTCATATAAACTGTTATTCAATTCAGTAACCTCATCTGCAACTGTTTTAAGCTCTGTATCAAAGGTAAGGACACCAATAAACTCGAATACATCATTCAGCTTCAAATCCGACTCAGGAGAATCATATATCTGCAAATTCAAGAGGATAGAGAAACTAATTAATTCGGATTAACAAGAGCAGAACATGCAGCTGCTACCACTACATGCAAGTTCTCACAATTAATAGCAATGAATTCACCTTCAGTAGACAGGAAAACGAATTTCTGTCAAAATCAGGCACCGACCCAGTGTTAGAACCAATTTCTCCAATTTTATTCGCCTGGAGATTAGAAGACTGTGAAGAAACACTTTCCTCTCGCTAACAAAGACAAAATTAAACCAAATAAACTTAAGAGTCAGTTCAAACAGCTTAGTTACCTCAAATACAAAAAGGAAAACCAAATTGGCCACTTCGGCCCATTTCACAGATTAAACTTTATAAGCATTGAAATTTTCAATTATATCAAATGACAACTGACTTCATAGTTCGGTTCCTATCATCCCCTTCAAAGATTTCATATTGGAAATACACGTAGAATGACTTACTGTAGAATTGGGAGGGTGACTGGGGATTGATAGGAGATAGGAGAAGATAGTTGAGGAAAGAATGTAAAGTACAGATATTAGCTAACCTTCCTTTTTGCAGATGGAGAATCGTCAAACTCATGATCCGAGGCCTGTAATCACACAAAGTAAAATACATGTAACAAAACTCTTCATCCTGGTTGAAAACAATGAATGATAAAATTCAATTACTATCTAACAAAGTGAAGGCAACGAAAAAATCTCTTATTGGAATTGTCCAATGATTCAGTATAACTCAGGTCAAACAAGATAGCAACTTTCCCTAAGCATAGTCTTGTTTCCTGTATGATTCATGCATCAAATAACTAAGGCGCCCATATTAGATTTCCAATGAAGAATTATCTCCAAGTTGATAGCATACGTATAAAAATAAGAAGGACCAGGTAGTTTAAAGTAACCTGCATGTCCACGTCATCCATAGGCACGTCAGTCTCCCTCTGGCGCTTCTCTCTTGCTGGGGATCTAGAATTTGTAAACGGAGCCACTGCAGCTTGGCAGAAGGACTCAGTCCATGAGTTCTGTCCTGGAACCTAAAATGAGAAAAACACTAAACTTACTTATCTAACCCCACGGAACATTTTGCCTAAATACGGACACTCGAAAACGTTGTGACATTTGATGCAAAACCCCAGTAAAGCATATGTAAAAGGAACAGAGCTTACAGGCACACAATAAAGTAAACGGCGTTCCCATAATCGCATATCAGATGATGATCCAATGGGGAACTGGGAATGATCAGCGAACTTATTTGTTCTCCAGACATTCCCATCCTTAACAAAAGGAAAAAGTTTAAACATCAAGGACATTAAGAGATGAGAAGGTTCTATCTATTACATACAGACATGTGAAATAGATAAGTAATAAGCAGTACCTTATAAGCACCAACGTAAAATTCATTTCCTAACATGTCTTGAATCATGCCCCGGAACTTAACCAGAGTGTTAGGCTGAAGCGATCTGATGGTGGAAGCGTTTAACGTTGGCACCTAAAAATTCAATATCCCAGTGAACACAATTTGGCTACGGTCGTACTAAATTCAGTTTTATGACCACCGAAGTAAAATCTGATATAAGCCGAAAATACTCGTACATCATGGACTCCCATCTTAGTACCATGTTCTTGTTAGACATTGAATTAGAAAGGTAAGGGTGGATTGGGAGGGCTATAAGTGAAGAATGCTGACCTTCACAACTTAACTTGCCAGACTAGATACAACACAGGAAGAAATTCCCAATCACAGATTACACTACTGTTCCTTATAGGTTTCCGCCCTAGAATCTTTTAGTAGATTGAAGCAATTAAATGAACCAAACGAGACACGTGACCTAGGGTGGGTACAAATACTACAACAAATTAATCAGCAGATTAGAGTGTCATTTCACGTATAGGAAATCGCGAAAGAGGTCGGTGGCGCCCCAATCCTTGCCGTCGAAGGCCGAAGGATCCATGGCTGAGGCAACAGCCTTCTCGAACGTCAATCGGACGGCTCCTCCAGTGGGTTTTGCAGGCAATCGTGTAGCCCAATAACCAACCATTCTTTCTTTCTTTTCCTTAGCTCTGTAGCTCTGAGTTGTGGATTATCTCCCTCAAGCCCTATCCCCGGGAAATGGAGAACCAAGAGCAGTTGCCGGCTTCCCGCGCTAAACTGCTACAGGGATCTTTTCCCGCCAAGTCTTGGGGGAGTCTTCCCGCCAATTCGGCCTACAATGATATTGGAGGCTGAGGCTCAAGGCCCATCACTGAGAGACTGCTTAGACACTGCATTGTCCTGTGAGTGGGCCCTAATTTCTTGGGCTTGTTCAGTGTAATAAACTGTGGAGTTTTTCAACGTTGCAGTCCTCTTCAAAAGAAATGAAAGAGTTTCTCTTTAACTAGTAGGGAAAGAAAATTTATTTGTTGTAAAATTTCAAGTAAATGGATATTTTCTTGCAAAATAAATAATATTAAAACGTATATTGTATTGTTGCAAATTTCTTTGATTATTTTTATTAATTAGTTTGACATTGTCAAATTGAATTTCTACTAGTTCTTTTTTTCAATTTTTCTTTTTTTTTTTTAGTTGCATAAGCATTGCGTTGTGTTTCTTAATTAGTGAACTTCATTGCTCAGAAATTTCATTAGCGCCTTATACAATGATCTTACTTTATACCTTACAACATTAACTGTCAACTTTTTATTTCTAAATTAAGGCTCCAAATGTTAAATGGAACAAAGTTTGAATGAATCGTAGATTGTCACTCGCGTGTGACCTACCAATTATCAACTCAATCAAGCTCAATTGTATATATAAGTCTCTTTCGTGCATTGATTTTGATACCAAAATTTACCGAAATATGAATATATATAAGAGCTTCGTGGTCTAGGATTAGTGTCTATTTTAACACTATACGATAACTATATCTCTAATAAATTTTCCAATTGGCTCAGCTCAGCCTTGGTGTTCTTCCACTAAGATGCAAAATTTTTTCCGAACATGTTGTGTTAGTCATGTATCACAGCCTTTGTATCATTGCATGAACATGCCACAATTCAAGAATTTTAGACTAAGCAAAGCATCTAAAATTACTAGAGATCCGTGGATACTCCATACAAAACACATAGTGCTTAAAAGAAGTTCATCCAGCCGCAACAAATGCAGAGCTCATCAGAAACAGATGCTTAGGAGTTGATTTCACTCAAGCATGCCGGAACTGCGATTTCAATATAGGAAGTGTACAACTATTGTGTCCATATGGAAATAAGTTCTTGAATCAAAACCTAAGCCCAGGAAAAGGGAACAATCTGGGGAGGGTGGTTTGATGTTTATGTGCCTCTTCCAGAAATCAGCTGGAGAAGAGCCTGGTGAGAAAATTTCCGGACTTGGACTTCTCAAGACATTCTACATGAGCGTATCTCCCAAATTTATCCACCTGCCTTGGCTCACCCCTGGTATCTTTCTTGCATACTTTGCATGTTTTGTCAACCCATCCTTCTTCAACGTATTGCCCATCCACTGTTTTATATATATATATTTTTTCCAAATATATTGTATCAGTAGGAGATGATTAGACTGAGAGCTTCAAATAGTGGGGAAAACATATTATCTTGGAATCAAGAAATACGCATTACGAAATGTTAATAATTACCTTCAACGTAGGATTTGAAGAAATCTTTGTATGTTCCACCGATTTTCCTTCTAAGAGCCCCATACTGCAAAGAGGTCAATTAAAAGTGTTAGCAACGGCCGCTGAGCAAAATATTAGCATTACAGATCATGAAGTACAGGATAAATTAAGTTTCTTCCAGTTTCATAATTGCATCCCACAGCAGCAGTATCCACAGAACTAGCGAGGTTGAGTAGTAATCAGCAAGCTGAAATTAAATTAAAGAAGAGCTGTAAAAACTTGATGACTAGTATACTCAGAATTCACCTGTTCCCTACTCATGCGTCCACCAGAGCGCGTAGATTCCCTAGCTTCTTCCAAGAGCTCGGCATCCTTAGCTGATCGAACCTGAGAAAAGTCCAGAGCTTCTGCCACACTTGAAAACAGAGACTGCTGCTTCTTTGCGTTGCCTCCTGCTTCTTCTTCGGTGCTAGTGCTGTCTTTCTTGTCGGAAAAAACAGTGAAGCTGCAGCTCCTGCTAGAATTGTATCTCGAGAATTTTGGTGCAGCCGCCGCATTACCCAGGAACCCATTTTGAGAGGGCGACAGGGGAAGTGCTCTTAGCCCCATATTTATTCTTCGGTTCAAGCACCAGAGTCCCTTTGAGTCTTTCTTTATTACGACTCAATAGTCCCTGCTGGCATGAAAATTCAAATTAGTTGCTTTGACGCTGCAATGCTTCCTGAATATGTAGAGAAGTTAAAAGGACTTGAAAGGAGTGGGAGTAGTTGGGGGAGGCCAACTGTGTGATTGTGGATGTATTACAGTGTGATTTGTTTGTCTTCTGGTGGGAGTTTTTGGGTGATTTAGGAGTAATCTGCCGTCGAAAGATTGCATATCTGCCACTCGGGGGAGCTGGTGGTGTTCATGGGAGGACGACGTGGCCTTTTAGGCTTCATTTGACCATTTAGACAGGAACAGGAAAAGTTCTCAGCGTTTCGATAGCAGCACTCAGTATCAAAATGCAAGAAATATCCTCTTTGGCATTACTTCTGCTTTCTCATAACAAATTTACGAGAGAGAAAGATAATCAAACAAAAAAAGAAAAAGTAAGGGATTTCTTTGAAGAGAAGAGTTATTCTTGTTTTTTTTTTCTTTGATTTTTATTGCCATAAACGTTGCAAGGTCTGCGATGGTTGGTATATGATTACAGATAGAAGTTTAACTTTTTAAAATTGTTATTTTCGCACGTCCCTTGTTTCTTTCCTCCTCTGAGTTGAACCAAAAAGAAAGAAAGAAAGAAAGAAAAATACTCTAGTAGTAAATTACTTTGCTCAGGAAATGTGACTCACTTAATTGTTTCTTCAAATTTATGTAGAGAATGGGAAGCCCGTGACCGGACACTAAACAAAGCATTCCCTGGTCACTAAACAAAGCATTCACTAGGCTAAATTTTGCTTGTTTAAGAACCTGGAAGTCCAGAGCCGTTCCTACCCAGCGGTTGCCCTTAATTGTATATTCTTCTTGTTTGTTGCATTTTTCTTATTAGAGGACAGGCCACGGTTTCAGAGAACATACCAATCGTGCAAGTTTCTTACGTAGCCATCCACAACTCTTGGCATTATCAAGATAAAAAGCAGTGACCCATAAGGAACCTCATTTTTCTATGTCCCCTTTCATTTCCGTTTGTGACATCCTGAACTTTTTCAAGTGGGTTTTTGCTTTTAGGGGAGAGAGTTTTCCCAAAACATGTTTCCTATCTGATCCCATGTTCTGTACGCTGATCTACCTTCTACACCTCCTCTGGACAAGCTTTGTAATGGTAGGCTACAATACAAACTCACAAGCAACAGCAGGACTACTTCTTCCACAAAAGTGCTCACACTACGTAAACCATGCCAACCTCTAGGAGTGAGGCCGGAGGCACCTTCAACGCCACATCTGGTCCTCTGCAATTCCTCCTCAAGAAATTATAACCAATATTAATTGCCAACCTCTTGAGGAGGGATGATCCTTGTTTTGCTCTCACATGTGAGTGACCAAGGATGAAAGCAGTCCCAGCTTGTTGAGCTCCATACAAATCCTCAAGCTCTTCCCGGAGTTGGATGTCCATTTCAGGCCGTGAATCAGCTTCAGACTCGTAGTCAACAGCAAATCTAACTCTTCTTTCGACGACACCGACTGCTTCCATTTCTATTACATCCGTCACACTGTCTACTGTTGGGAAGCCAACAGATACGCTTGCTGGTTGCACGTTCTCCTCAATCTCAAAAGCCGGTGTGCCAGCGAAACCCACAGTTCCTATCACTGCCAATTTATGATCACTCGACGATCGAGAACCATCTTCATCATTACACGTATCAGTTATGCCATGTCCTTTAAACCAGTCAAAGCGGATGAAA
The DNA here is from genome assembly GCA_013103745.1 of Gardenia jasminoides. Classification (NCBI taxonomy): domain Eukaryota; kingdom Viridiplantae; phylum Streptophyta; class Magnoliopsida; order Gentianales; family Rubiaceae; genus Gardenia; species Gardenia jasminoides. Next base: position 106,358,324 of record CM023103.1, read on the forward strand.
TCAGCCAGCTTGCTGACCAGCTCGGATTCAAAAGAGTCAACATCCTGGTGAACATCACGGTAACCATATCGCACTATGCACCTATAGGATCGGTGAGCTGGGGGGCCAACACGACCCACGAGATATCTCTCAGCTGGGGGTACAAAGGGTACAGGCACTGATTTTACACATACAAAAACAAGAACACGGTGGAAAGCAGGAAGGTTTGTGACAAAACGTGAAAAGTTGGCAGGTATGCCTGATGTTAGGTCAGTGAAAACAAGACCGATGCCAGGGACTCGAGCAATGCCCAAACTTGGGCCCAAGGCTAATAACCATTCTAGTGAGACCTTGTTGTGGAGGTCATATTCATATTTCTTGACAGTGGCATAGTGCCAAACAAACATGACACTGACCAGGAAGAGTGCGAGGAGGATGGGAAGCCAGGCACCTTCAAGAAACTTAATGAGGGAGGCAGAGAAGTAGAGCAGCTCAATGGAACCAAAGAAAAGAAGGAAGCAAAGGGCTACAATTGGAGGTTTATGCCAACAGAGTATGATGACCAATGATGTGAGGCAAGTTGTCACCAGCATTACAGCCATCACTGCTAATCCTGCAACAGTCAAAAATAAACAACAAAATGTTAAATGCTACCAACAAAAGCTCATAATTTAATATCGTTTGCAATTCTCAATTGAGATTTGTTCTCTCCAGAGAAGGAAAGGAGAATTTCCTAAACAACCTTCAGCTGGTCAGGTCAGTGTTAGTTAGTTCAGGCAAATGCTGACAATTAGCTAGTTGATGTTGTTGAATCTAAATACTGAATACTTAGAAGCTTCCCTTTGCAGGAGCAATCTACATCTTTAAACAACTCAAATGCAAATGTTCCTTGGCGTTTTCTATATCTAATAGTTGATACAGAACAGCAAGCAGCTTCGCAGTCTGGAGGCAACCATAAACTGACAGCTTGATTGTGTATATAATTTGTGAGCAGACTTACCGGATGCATTTCCCAGGTGTTTTACATCTCTGAATCCAATTGTAACAGCAATACAGAGGATCATGAGTGTCCAATTGATCTCAGGGATGTAAATTTGGCCATGTATCTTATCAGAAGTATGAACAACCTTAACTCTTGGAAAGCAACCAAGCGACTGACTCTGGTTGATTATAGAGAATGTTCCACTGATGATTGCCTGGCTTCCAACCACTGAAGCAAGGATGGCAATAACAAGGACTGGCCACCTTACACATTCTGTATCGAGAAAATAAAAAACAGAATGTTATTTATGTACTTTGCATGCGGTTCTGGTAGCCTGAACTGCCACACCCAAGGTAATGTGCGAGCCTTTCTGAATGAAATGAATTCTCAAAATGTTTTATCTCTACCATTTCCTTTGCAGACTGAAGAATTTATCCTATGCATTATACTTGTCATTGGTTTGAGGAAAAATGAAAAGAAATAAAACAACTATTTCTTCACAAAACAAAAGGACTGTTTACCTGTCCAGTAACAGGAAAAGAAAAGGAGACATATTTGGATATTGTTATTCTATATGATGATAGTGATTCAACAAGTTTTGTTGGGTTTACTGAAAACAACAGGCAAGAAGTAAACTTATTTTATGTATGTCAATCACTAGAAACAATGTTAATGAACCCACAGGAAAGAAATTCCCTGCGATGTTTGACGTTCCCAGATCTCTCTCGCATGTGTATTCATGGTATTCTTCTCTCAGAAATTCTTCCTCATTGTACATAGACCGTGCAAAATGCTAACTTTTTAATAAGAGATGGTAATACCTGGAACTGACACATAAAATCCAATCTGGTTATTGGTATCATGATGCTTTGATAAGAAAGCTGCTTGACCCATGTAAGCCAAAATTAGAGCTGGATATACCATAAAGGTGAAAGCAATCTGCAGAAGAAGAGGGCGTTACAACAAGTATTCCAGAATGTAAGCAAGAATTGGCTCCAGTTAGAGCTGTGGCAGACTGGACCAAGGAATATTAACCAAACAATTGTACCTGAATTGCAGTATAAGAAAAATGACCAAGATCAGCAAACATTGCTTCTGAGCCTGAAAATGACATGCTAAAGAGGATCAGAAGCCCTAGATCTTACTGATAATCTCCAAAATATCAAGTAGTAAAATTAGAGTCAGTCATTCATTGGTTAAGGTCTTAGAAAAAGTATCATACCATCTGGGATGTCATTTAACTTCAAAAGCACCAAGTGTATTAAGTTATGTACATTTATTGTAATATGAAAAATTCTACTTATATTTTCAAGGCTTTACCTGTTATACACAAGAGGATGCCACCCAAAGACATCCACCCTCTTTTTCTTGTCTTCTTCAAGAACTTGAACATGTAATATGGAGAAAGAGCTTTGTAGACGTGTGGATTCCAGTGAAAGATGTTATATAAACCGAGACTGCTGATGCATAGTAACCAAGTGAGAACCACTGGAGCAAAACAGAAACCTATGCGATGTGTGCCATAGTGTTGTAGTGCAAATAGGCACACCAGTATGAAGCAAGTGATTGGAATCACAGCATCTGCAAACCAAAATTTGATGCAGATGTAATACATGACAGAATGAACTCGCAACCAGTGACTTGTTTCAAGCAGTCGAACACAAAATAAGATTTCTCTTATGGCTTGGATTAGTTCTTGGAACCCTAGGGCTAAGAAAGATGTTTTCAGATTATGAAGAATTTGAGTTCATCCAAAAAATTAGCCAAGGAACTCAAACTTATACTCTCAGATTTGTCATTAAGAACTTCTCTCCTATCTTAGTTAAATCTATTGAGATCTCACAGATTTCAAATATATTTCCACTTTTGATTCACTAATCTATGTAATCATGTTGGTGAAATTTGTTTCAAAGATGAGAATTACATGACTTCTTGAACCTTGAATCCAAAATGTGTCCTACAAGGCAGGTTTCAACAGATTTCCTTGGAAGTGTCATACTACATATGCATTGCTACAATAAACGGCAGGTACTGATGACTTTTGACACTGAAATTGCTCTCAAGTTTCTCGAGTATAACAGAGCATTTTCAACAATCATATAGAACAAGTACCTTCATTGTCAAATCCTATTCTAACAGCAATATTGGTGGGAAAAAAAAAATCACAATTAGCCCCAGTCCGAATTAGTTATAAGGTATAATCAATGAGAGAAAACCATCCGAACCACTTTAGGAGTTAGCTGAATAAGTTCTCCAGGTATTCCATCCAAATGGCATGATCAAACTGCTTATCCTATCCAGAACAACTCCACATGATACAGGCCAAATATCCCACGACTCTTTAAACAAAACACATGAAGTTTCCAAATAGAACAACTAAGCATAAGGGGGAGAGAGATTCCGTTCTATGTTTTCTCTTGTGATTTAAGCATTTAAAAACTCTGGCAGACTAAATTGATTCAATTTTAAAACTTCCACTTTTATCTAAGACAAATATAACTTCACAGAGGATGCCCTAACCCATTTTCAGGTTACATATACACCTTGTGGCAAAGAGAAAGCAAACAAAGACACTATAGCATCATCTTACCCCTAGAACCAGCTGCCTAACTAGCAGTCCTAAATAGAGTAAACCCTTAAAAAATTCTGACATAAGAAAAAGCCCGAAAATGCATCATGTGATTATATGTTCTAGTACTCAAGAAAAATTGCCAGTCAAAACCGAATTATGAGAAAGCCATAAAGACACAGCATCGATGGGAGTGAGGAGGTAGAGAAGCCAATCATCATGCCAGCTGTTACTACTTTCTACTTGGGATGGCTATAAATTATCACTTTAAACAACCAGAAAGCAGAAAGAGTTTCTAACCTGTAGAAAAGATTGGAATCTTCAAAAATAATAAATTGACATATTCCTCTTTTTTGGGCAACAACCATACATTACCATATTAATCTACTTATCGATTGCGTTTAAGTCTGCAACCCATTTAAGAAAGGAAGCTTCAAAGTAACATAAGAACAAGCTTACATTGGTGGCGATCTTTAGACATGGATAGCTCAAGGCCAGAAACTGCCGAGAAAACTACAAAAGACAAACAGTTCGCATCAGAACTAGAATCACTGCTGCACCATTAAGGATACGTACCATGAAGAATATTTACCAGATATAGCTGGAGTGAGTAGCCCATCTCCGATGACCATGCAAGTGCCTAGGAGTACCAAAATCAATAAAGCTGTGTGCAAGGATTTGTGCTTCTCAAGCAAAAGTTTCACTCTGGAGCTATTCTTTGCCTCAGGTGAGTGCTCAAGTTTATATGTAGAAAGAGCTTCATCAGCAACTTGGCGGTTGGGGAGAAGGCTTACTTTGGCATGCCTGCAAATTAGTGAATAGAGAGCAAAAGTACCACCTGCAACATCATGACAGAACTTCAATTAAATCACTAACTCACTAGCATGCCTTTTAACTGCCTGTTTCAGCACTGGGAACATACCCTCTCCATTGTCATCAGCTCGCAGAACTATGAACACATACTTGAACAGAGGAACCAGAGTTAAAGTCCAGAACACAAAAGAAAGAACACCAAGAATTTCTTCATTTGTATCTGAATGCTGAATATCTTCAGCAAATGAGCTCTTGTACACATAGAGAGGGGAAATGCTGAGGTCCCCATATACTACACCAAGACTTTGATAGGCTAATATCAACGTATTTTTCCAAGAGTTCTTCTGATATGCAAATATGCAAGAAAGTGATAGAAAAGCACAGTTAGAGATGACAACAACATTCCAATAGACCTTAAACTGCTACCAGAAACTTCGAATTCAGCAAGGACCAACCTTTGAGGTGCTCCAACACCTTCCCCAGTCAAGATCCATGGAGCTTAAATGTCAATGGTCTGCACGGTTGCTGATGATTGACAAAGATGGATGCAGATGCTCACTATAAGAACATTATATATGATGATATTAGAATCCCTAAATGAAAACGACACATGTTTTATTCAATTCCCAACTGCAAATAAATAAGATAAAAAAGAAAAAAGAAAGAAACATTTGCCCACATTTCAATTAATCCCCATACATAACATTCTTAATCCAGTAGACTAACACTTTTGCAGAATCCACAAAATGGCCTACACAAAACCCCGCAGCAAACTGAACCTCCCATCAACTGTTCCTTCAACAAGCTAAATAAAACTAACAGCAAACCACTAAGTAATACCCATACAAGTCATATTATTGAAAGAATGCTGATTTTGAAGGGGGGAACACACCTTCACTTTACAAGCATTATTTCTACTTCAATTTCTCTGGGGAAAAAAGGTAAAGGAAAGTGGCAGACAACTTCCTCGCCTATAATGCCTTGATTAAGGAAGCAAGCCAGTTAGAAAACACTAGACGCAAGAAAAAGAGAGAATGGCATGAAAATTGGAAACTACAGTATTATTAACGGTTCATCCACATTAGGACATTGAACAACTGAAGCGAAAAAATTGAAAGCACTCTAAACCAAGAGAGATTGCATAATGTTGACGAGGAACGGACACTAATCACATGAGGTGAAGACAGTTACATTACCAAATCAAAAATCACACCAACTTGAGCTCATAGAAGCCAATTAATAATAATAACAATAATGATAATGATAATAAAAACAACACAATCATGCCAAGTTGAGCCCCACGGGAATGCGGGCGATCTTCAGGACCATAAGACGCACATACTTTTCATCCACACTCCCCACCCCATTCCCTTCTGTATATGCCAACAGTGTGCACCAAAACAATATTATAATATATCTTATGAATACACGGTAAGTGTGTGTTTGTGTACAAAAATAGTAAAGGGTACCTGATAGTGATAGGCCAAACTCCGACCAACCAACCAACCTGAAGAAGATAAAACCAATTTATCCAAAAATAATCAGAATGCAAAGAAGCTCCACAAGCTTGAAACAAAAAATAGTCGCAATGACTACAGAGCTAGAAATTTTTTTTGGGGGGTTTGGGGTTTGGGGGGGTGTTGATCTTTGTGTGGAAGGGAAAAGGGGGTCCATCTTCTACCTACCATACTCAGCTGAACTGATTCCACTGAACAGAAAACAACAAAAGATGAAAAGTTACTGGAAATAACATCAAGGCAGAGCTTTCAAATTTACAAAAATAGTAGAGCACGTACCAATATTGGAGGTTAGCTTCAAAATCTGGTGATGGAGAAAGAGGAAAGTCCCGTAGAGATTGAAAAGATGTGTCCGAATAAAAAGCCGGTACACTATCTTGATTAGTACTAATATCTTCTTTAAAGACAGCACCACGTGATTAGAACATGGACCTCCACTTCTACCTATTTATGCAAACATTTAGATGCTTGCAAGTACTTTGCTGTTCACCAACTTTTATTCTAACTACTTTTGATTTCTTGCTTGTTTTCATTCTTCACAACTTCAACGTTTTACCATCCGTCTTTAAAGCAACGCAAAACTGATGGGAAAAAGTTTCCGCTTTTTTCCAGTTTTTCACATTCCCTTTAGCCCACTTTGCCTGTAACTGCCACTTTGCATGCTTTTTCTATTTCTTGAAAAGACTGACTTTTTTTTTTTTTTAAGCTGTCATTGTTCTTCAATTTAGTGGGTACTGCTGCCCAATCCATCTGCATCATCTATAGCGAAAATGACCAGCTTATGGCACGAGATCTCCTGGGATGGCAATTGTTGCTGTTGAATATCCAAATGGATTTCTAGGATTCATCATAGTTTGGAGGATAATTATGCATCTTTCTGAATTCTGAGTACTCAAGAGAAAATATGCAAACGGTCCTTTTCTGCTATAAATGTACTACTACTACTAATAAAGTGTTGATGGCCACCTTGCGATATCCATTAAATAGCCAGGGAGGAGAACGGTTTCAGTCAAGTGGTACTTGCTGTCCACTCGTGTAGGCCAATGAAATTTTAATTTCTAACCTACATCATGAATCTTTTCTTTTTTTTTTTCCAATAAAAAGTTTGGTAGGTTCAACTCCGACATAGGTCTTTTTCAGAGATTTTACTGATTGCTCACTAATGTAATTTTCACATTCATTCAGTAATATAATTTTACTGATTGCTGTCCATATATTCTGATTCTTTTCTGTTCTCGGTTTTGTCACGCAAGAGGGGAATAGTAACCTCTTTTTTTTTTTTTTTTCTCGGGCCCCTTCTCATTGGGTAGTTTCAAAACTCTAACAACGATTTAGCAGGTTAAAAGGGTACTTCATCCCCGTTTTGGTTTGTTTTGTACATGGGCCATTTATGCCAGAACATCAGCTCCTACACCTAGTTGAAGTATAAGCAAAATGCAAATACATTGCTTAGTGGGGGTAATATATCACAAGACGTAAAACTGTTTGGATAGTAGATTATTTGGGATAATTTGGTTATTCAAATACTTTAGTACTCTTTTAATGTAACGTATGTGAGATAAAAAGATGATTGAAAACGTGCTGATGATGTAAATAGAAAAATAAGCCAAATAATTGGCTATCCAAACACGATTGGCTCGTAGGATTCTTATTTTATTTTATTTCACAGGTGAGGCTTCCTGCACAATAAACGATACTAGTGATGTTGGAATCCATGCACGGACATACATTTGCTGAACAAAACCTGGTCAAGAAACAGGAGAAAATCCTCGTATTGGAATTAAACCAAACACAGGGGGCGCCATCTTGTACTTGTTTATTTTTTGTTTTCCTGGGAGCTCGATTATCCTTGCAGGAGATTAGAATAATACCCTACTATATTATATGGCTTCCGACCGTTACGACGAATGTTAACGCATGTTCCGGCTAATGAGCCTTTTCTTTGTTTTTGTCTGTATTTGTTTACAAAGCGGTACAGATGAAAAAGGTCTTAAAGAATTAACGTTAAAGCCTTTTCTTCTATGACGCTTGTAAACAGAGAAGACGGATAAAACAGTATCTATTACGTCACATGAATATATGTCGTCAGCGACTGACATATTCTACTCATGGATTTCACTCCGTTAGGGGCGCTTTCCGCTATTCATACTTGCACATTCAGAATCTGTAAAGTGGTTTGCTGATTGGTGTTCTTGTCAAAATTTAAAAGAGGTCTCAAGTGTTAATTTTATTATAACAATGTAGTTAATTCGGAAATGTGTGTAAATATAGAGGTATAATAAACGTGAGCGTGTATATTTAGTTAATTTAAGCATGTTAATAAATAAGCACCCGTTAGAGAACTCTTTAGTTAAAGAAGAAAAGAGTGGCCTACAATTACTACTATTGCTTGTTTAAATTTTTTCTTTGAGTTTCATGATTTTTTTTTCCAAATGTACTTTAATAGCAGCTTTTATTTATCACTCAAATTTCTATATCTTGTAAAGGGTAGGTGCGTTATTTTCCAAATCCCCACAAAAGGAATTATGCGTTGCTTATGTATACGTGCCAATATATTATCTTTTGAATGTAAAGAAAATAAAAAGGAAATACAAGTGAGTCTGTCTAGGTATTCATTTTCTTGTGTATCATCAATCAAGTTGTGATTGTGATCGCTCTAGCACTACTTATATTGACCAATGATACATGCTAAGAGTACCTTTTTAGTGCATCAGTCACGACCTCAAATGGTCTTTATTCAAAAAAAAAAAAAAAAACCAATGCATTGAGTTACTTCGAAATTACACAATCTAGTTATGGGTTTTTTTTCTTTCTATACCTAAATCACATTCAATCTAACATATGAATGCATATATTTGTAATTCGTGCCCTCCCTTACATTTATATATTTTTAACTTAGCTTTATTCTTTAAAAAAATTAACATTTAAAGTTCATCGTAACACCGCAAATCCTTGGTTATTACGTGGAGAAATAGAAGAATAAGCAATACAAATATACAATTCCAAAATCGATTACCAACTCAACTGCTAAGTGGTAATACAAATCGAAGAGTAGGAACTAGATTTATTAACACTCGGCAGAAACATGTTTTGTTTTCCTACGACACCACCGTTTTAACTATTTACAAAAGTTGGGCCTCTTGGAATGGGCTTGTTCGGCCGGCCTAAGTTTAACCCCCTTGTGGCAAATACCAAGCCAGGGCTATCCTTTTTAGAATATCAAGCCCACTAGCAAGGCTGAGCCCGTAGGATACAACAGATATATACACATGAGTTAGGAAAATTTGTCAAACTAGTCCCTCACATTTTTAGAAAAAAATTTTTTAGTCCTTCACATTTAAAATCAGCTAGAATAGTCCCCACATATAGAATATATACTTGTTTGGTCTAATGCTCATTTTTCCTCATTCCTTCTAGCCAAAAGCAAGTTTCTTTTTCCCTAGTTTTCCCCATTTCCATCATATTTTAACCACCTAAACTTAACTACTTGACATTAAAATCAAATGCAAGAGCATCACATACCAAGACCAAAATTCCACCCTCAAACCCAAACCAAACTAAAATATTTAAAAGCTTACTCCATAATTTGGGTAGTCGTGGAATCTCCTTCCTAGATTTGCAAGTTTCCAATAAATTATGATGATAGGTTCTCTACCACAATGACATAAATTATTTTTTGAATCCCTGAAAATCTTCAACAGGTCAGTCTCTTGTACTCATTTTCTTGCTATTCTCTCTTACTTACAAGTCATCAGTTGAGTTTTCCTTTTGATTTTGGTTTTAATGTTAAGCAATTAGGGTTTGATAGTTAAAATATGAAAAAAAAGGGGAAAAACTAGCAGGAAAAGAAGTGTTTTTCCGGATTACTCTTGAAATTATACTCACATAAGAGAGGCATGCAATTTTTGACTAGAGAAATGAGCAAAAACAAGCATTATGACCAAACAGGAACATATTCTGTATGTGAGGGACTAAAATATTTTTTCTAAAAATGTGAGGAACTAATTTTCGCAAATTTCCCTATGAGTTAAGAGTAAGCCAGGTGTTGAAGACTCCTTTGTTTGAGATTGTGTTCCTTTCTCCCCTTTTGTATGTTTTCGTTTTTACAATATTACATGGGTATTCACTATTAACTTTTAGGACGAGAACATTTAAACTAAATTATTGGCAATGATTTGCTGAAGGAGTGGAGAACTAATATCCCAAGTCATGCGTAACGAGGAAATTATGACACTCTTACAAGTTCAAATGTCGGAGATAGGCTTAATTTTAGCTACTTAGACTTTTTGCTAATGATGAAAGTTTTTAATCAATGCGCAAGAAAACTTAAGTCAGTGACATAATTCGGATAGGAGATTATTTAGAACAATAATGTATCATTTTTTACGATACAACGGGCATATAAGATGAAAAGGTTGTCGAAACAAAATATAAAAGATGTGCGTGTAATGCAAATCAAGTTGGATCCAAACAAATCTAGAACGTGATTTGCAAGGCATTAAATCATTGGCATTTTTATAGTATGTTAATTTTCTGAGTTGGTTAGAGGCAAGAGCTGATGTCCTAATCTTCTACAGCAGCATCCCAGATACTACTAATACAATGTGTACGAAAAGGCTGGTGGTATTGCTTTTCAGTCACCCACTCTTGCAACAATACGCGGGTGCTGCTAATTCGTCCATATATACAGTCGGAAGGTTCGCGAATGCTGCCTCCTTGTTTGTGACATGCACATTCCTCGCGTGTTGCACTTTTTACACTTGAATACTGGCCTTTAAAATATATGGTAAGCAACTATTATTATTAATATTTGTTTTAAACTCTAGGCCATCGGTTCAAATGATGTAGAGGCAGTGCAAATGCATTACCTAGGAAGTATTCAGTGGGTTCATGCACAAAAGGGGTAGATTTGTTCTTTGGAAAGTTGTGGATGATATTTTGGAAAACTCTTTTATGAAGTATAAGGGCAATTCATTTATCATGTAAAATAAGAGCTGGAACAGATTTGCCAAACATGAAATAGTAGATTTTCATTCAAAGCATTCAATCAACTATAGCAATAATTGTACATCAGTAAATATTAATAAACAGAATAGGTAATAGTTTGATCATGAATGCGTGTTTTCGTCCAAGACTTCTTCTTCGTTTAATCATATCTTCAATTTCTGTTTATTCCCCTCTATAATTACTAGAAAACTCTTACAACCATAATACTTTGGTTTTTTTAGTTGTTTTACTCTTCTCCTTCTTCTTTTCTTAAGATTCGATCCGAACTATATATCTTGTTTTCCTTCACTTACCTGCCAATCACACCCCCCACCTACCTCCCAAAAAAAAAAATGAAATTAGCCATAATAGTTTTAACGAATTGAGTTGTGGCCCTAATAGACCAAAAAGCTGATTCCCCAGAAGACAATTCTACAAATAGAGGATTTGTAACTGCAACTGAAAAGTTCTATGCATTACCACCGTAAGCAACTCAGATCTAATGGAGGTTTCTTACAGATTCTCAAAAACATGCTAAAATGGTAAGAAAAAGGAAGAGGACAAAATTTCAGTAGCCTCAGAAAACTCTACCTCACAAGGAAATATAACACAGTGGAAAGCCAAGCGCGTGAGTGGGCAGTCGGAGTTCTCCCAGTCTTGAGCCTGTGACTTTCGACCACCACTTGTTTACATTCTCATCCAGTACGCTAAAACATAAAACTGCCCTTGGATTGGCTTTCCACCCCTACTAGCAATATAAAACTGATGGACGTACTCCTGTCCTGGCAGGAGCATACAATACAAGCAGCCGACTCCTTTCTTGCACTCAGTTCCAGTTTCTTGCAAAGAAACCATCGGAACCCAAACTGATAGTCCTCTCCACAAAGAAAAGAAAAATCAGCAGAAATAACTATACATTTAAATTCATTGCAGATTTTGAGATGATGATGATGATGATTGAGGCCAAGTCAAAGAAACCATACTTGCAGCTTACGACGTTGATTCTCTTGCTGTGCCTCGTTCTCTGCAAATCTTCATCATCCATACCCCCAACTAATGACATCAATTCACAAAGTCTTGCGGCTGAAACAGACTCGCATCAATTGAAGGGAGCCCCTCCGAGGCTAGGGAAAGTTGGAGGAATATTTGGATTAGTATTCATGCAAGTGCTTCCCAGAGGACCCACTCCTCCATCTGCACCAAGCCAAAGAAACAACGGCAACCAAACCTAGCCAGGATCGAACAACATGTAGTTATGATCATAGGGCGGATCGGCTGGTGATGATAACGATGCACGCCATGGTAATCAAGGGTTTCAGCATATATATATATATATATATATCTATGTATGTATGTATAAGTCTTCTGCTGCTTGCTTGCTGCTGATCTCTCAAAGTGTCATCTCAGTCGCTTCTATATTCATTTCATTCTCGTCTCCCCTTCTTCTTCTCGACTCTATCTTTACTATACCGTGCTTTTCCTTCTACTAGTAGCCAGTAGCACTAGTTGTATGTAGCCTATAAAGCCTTGAAAAAACTATATATATGCAGAAGTTATCGAAAGGCAGTATATTTATCAGCTAATTCCATGCATCAGTAGTGCAATCGTCATCGTTTTCATGGGGAAAATTTTGCGTCCCATCATCCGTACATGGAATTTTCATGTGTTTGAGTGAAACATAGGTCAACGAATTAAATATGTGAACTCAGGAATGGAAATGTAACTGAGATAGAGCACCCCATTAATTAGTTTTGCAACTGGCTAATTCTATTCCACCTTAGGTGAGTAGTTCTTTCTTTTGTCAAGGATTCTAATTAATCTTTGCACCACCAAATGAGAACCTTGAGTTGTATTCCCACCATTCTTGCAACGATTTCTTGAAGGAAAAAGTTGTCATGGGGATTTAATCACCATACATTGATTAACTACTTGGGAAAAAAACATAAGTGAATCAAGAACAGCACCAACGTAGAAAGCTCAACTCGACGACGACGACGACTGCATCACGCATGCTTTGGAGTTTAGGTCATCCAGTTAAGGATTAATGAGGAATGAACCAAACATAAAAATTGATTTCGAAGTTGTTGAGTCCACAAAATAGCAAACGGTCGCGCCATCACTGGATGACCTACGCATGGCAGTATAGATGCCTTTCCAATTTTTAATTCGCCGTGGTCAACTCATGTGAGAGGCATGGTTGGGCGACGGTGGCTATAGTTCTTTCTTTTATTATTTTCAACTACGTATATACCAAACTTGAAAAACCAAACGCAGTATTATAAAAGGGGTCTTTTTTTCTTTTTTGGTGACAAAATGCTTTGAAGTGAGAATAAATGCCCAGTAGAGTTTTTTTTTCCTTTTTCTTTTTCCCACCAATGAACTACGAAACACTTTGTACAAAAAAAAAAAAAAAGTTTGTGCACGTAGAAAACTATTATGATTTATTAGGAGTAGCAATAAGGCAAGAGATCTATAAAACAAGATTTTGAAACCTAGATTGTTCAACGGGATTCCATAATCAAGTTGCCTCCACCAGCACCATTATCACTGAGTTGCCTCTGCCAAATTCTTACTAGGCTTAAAACCTCTATTCTTAAGGCTCTCCCGTGGCTTAGGTCGGGGGTTCAAACCCCGTCTAGTGCATCAATAAGAAGTAAAGTGTTTCTTGTCCTTAAAAAATCCAGAGAGTGCAGTAGTGCACTTGTCTGGTCTGGTGGTTAATCCCCCAACCCCTATACAAGCCTCTTTAGGCTCCCTCCCCCATAGAGTATGAGTAGGTTAGATAGTTGCCGATTGACAAAAAAAAAATAATTAAAACCTCTATTCTTAATCTTCTTCTTCTTTCTTTCCTTTCTTTTTTTTTCCTCTTAGTTGGTAACATCTATCATCCCCTACCCTATAAGGAACCGAACATATTATTAATGTGTTATATAAAGGAGTCGAAGAGCAACAGGCCCACTTAAACCAACCAATGAGGAGAAGACAGGACATCTACTCTCAAATAATTTATCAAGTTACGATAACTCTGGACCAAAGTTTATTTGGTCGTTCTTGTCGTGCCAATGTTGCACATTCTTACGGCTTTTTTCTTCTTATAGTACCCTAGTTTAAGAAAATATTAGTTCATTTGTCAAACAAAAAAGAAAATATGGAAACAAATTTACTTGGCAATACAGTCAAGTGTCACTGTGTCAATTGTCCTTGATAGTAAAGATTAATCCACTGCCAATGGTTCCACTACTTAATAAAAATAAATGATTCCCAAAAATAATTTTCTTCCTTCTGCTTAAAGCCTTAAAGTAAAAAAAAAAAAAAAGGAAACACAAAAGTCGAATGGCATATATTACTTATTTTGACACAATTTATCAATGTCCTTATAAGTTCCTTGTCGTAGACGAAAGGGATTACAAAACTTTGGGAATTGAAAATGAATTAGGAATAATGTTTTAATAGCATCAATCATAGCTCCCAAAATAGATATATATATATATATATATAAAATAAATCGAGTAGAGAGAAGAAGAGTTTGATGTAAAAGAATCAAAGCAAATGATTGTCCGTATTATGATGGATCATCTTCTTCTAAATCCTTATCCTCGTTGCTATCACCGCTTTTGTATGGTCAATGATTACGAACCTACCATGTTTATCAATCATCGAACCTACCAAATACTTAAAGATATTAGATACCGAATCAAAATCCAAGATTTATCATCAACGTCAAGGCTAACACTTTGTTTGAATTGCTATTTCTTAGATCTCTCCCTTTTTTTCTTTTTTTTTTTTTGTAAAACAATGTACTATAGCGACTTGATGTATGTGAAATAAAAAGATAACTGTGAAAAACCTAAAAATTTTCAAGGACAAAATACCAATCTTGAGACTTTGTTTGGATTGATTTTTTTTTGCAGAAAATTATGTATGTTTTCTCTGTGAACACATTTTTTAATTATCTTTTTATCTTACATACATTAATACAATACTTTTTTTTTTAACAAAAACCCCAGAAAAACTCCCGTACATTTTTCTTCATTACATGGGTATTCACTATTAATATGGGTATTCACTATTGACTTTTAGGACGAGAACATTTAAACTAAATTATTGACAATGATCTGCAGAAGGAGTGGAGAACTAATATCCCAAGTCATGCGTAACAAGGAAATTATGACACTCTTAAAAGTTCAAATGTCGGAGATAGGCTTAATTTTAGCTATCTAGACTTTTTGCTAATGATGAAAGTTTTTAATCAATGTGTGAGAAAACATAAGTCAGTGACATAATTCCGATTGGAGATTATTTAGAACAATGTGACATTTTTTACGATACAACGGGTATGTAAGATGAAAAGGTTGTCGAAACAAAAATATAAAAAGATGTGCGTGTAATGCAAATCAAGTTGGATCCAAACAAATCTAAAACGTGATTTGCAAGGCATTAAATCATTGGCATTTTTATAGTACGTTAATTTTCTGAGTTGGTCAGAGGCAAGAGCTGATGTCCTAATCTTCTACAGCAGCATCCCAGATACTACTAATACAATGTACGAAAAGGCTGGTGGTATTGCTTTTCAGTCACCCACTCTTGCACAATACGCGGGTGCTAATTCGTCCATATATACGGTCGGAAGGCTCGCATATGCTGGCTCCTTGTTTGTGACATGCACATTCCTCGCGTGTTGCACTTTTTACACTTGCATACTGGCCTTTAAAATATATGTGGTAAGCAACTATTATTATTAATATTGTTTTAAACTCTAGGCCATCGGTTAAAATGATGTAGAGGCAGTGCAAATGCATTACCTAGGAAGTATTCAGTGGGTTCATGCACAAAAGGGGCTCGGACCAAATTATCAAATTAACCAGAAACAAAGAACTCTTTTTAAATTCTAGAAAAATGAAAATCAAACCAATGTTGAACATGTACAAAGGCTTGTTTAGATCGTAGCCCGATCAAGTTATAAGTTTCTGATTATGTAGCAGAGTGATCTATTTGGACAAATTTAACTTAACTTTAATGGATGATTAAAGCTGAGTATTACACTCAGAAATGAATGTCTAATGGTGGGAAGAACGCACAAGCATGAGGTTTGATTAAGCATCAGAGGACATGACTACAAAGTGAAGAAACATAGACTATGATAGTTGGTCTTTGAAGACTAAGATATTGAATTCAGAAGAAACTAACTCAACAAATTCCGTGATAACTACACAGCTGGATAACCAACAGTTAGCTTTAAAAAAATCAAAAGGGAATGTAGGAGCTAAATGAGCTCTCAATCATTCTGCTTTTGCCCCTCAAAGTTCTTTTAGACAAATATTGGCCTAATAACTGTGTAGCAGAAACTCAAGCTGCAATTTTTTGCAAGAGGAATATGTCTCCAGACATAGATAATTATTAGAATATGCCATCAGAGAGAGGGAAGAGAAGTTATCAATCAGAGCAACAACATCATCCACAAGAAGTGGGATGAATATAGTGACCATTTGGCATAAGCTTCTGAAACTGTAGAGGTGTCTGCATTGTTCACATTTTTGACTGGAACCCGTTGAACCTTCAAGCCATACAGTAGGATTTCGCGATGCTTTGGTACTTGCACGAAGCTCATTGGCAAATTCACGAGCCTATAAAGGCAAGTACTAAGGGAACATTCAAACTCCATGTAACAAACTCGCTATTGCTTTATAACTGTAATACTATAAAACTTTCTTCCACTATTTTTTGATTTGCATCTTGCAGTAACCTAAGATGCATACCCAAATTACACAAATCATATGGAAAATGACCCAGCTTAGCCATTTGAAAGAGCAAAAATTTTAAGATACAACTAGACATAATTCATTTATTTAGTAATTTAGTTTGAATTATACCAACAAAGATCCACGAATCACTCTCATTCTTGAAGGGCAGCAAGCGAGATGTTCAAATTAGACCAAGTAACATAGATAATCACTACGGGAAATTATTGCCAACTATTAGTTCCCCAAATGCATAGATACCCTCGACGAGGAAGTAACAACAAACTGCTTTCACACCAATACATTAGACAACCAATGATGAGAAAAATAAAATCAGATTCTGATAAATAGCTTAATTATTTTGAAACTTTTCTTACTTGAATACAATCATCACATAGATCAATAACGATTTATCGCATTATGAGACACGAGATCTAAATCCAAGTAATTTGCACACAGAAACGTCATTAACCACAACTGAAGGAATCATTTGCACAAAGGCAACTTTGCCAACCTCACAGCGCAATAGTAAATTCAAGGGAGCTACAGTAAGCTTTCTGCAGTGGACCGAGACAATTTTTATCGAGACTCTGCAAATGAAAGGACAGAACAAAAATTCAAAGTAAGCAAAAGAATAACACCTCACAACTGGCAATTCATCAACCAAATTTAACAGTTCAGCAGACCTTCAAGTGCTGCAGAAGCGAGCATACGTCCTGCACTTATACCGCAGATCCGCATGATCAGGCCTCTTCAACTGTCCACGCTGTTAATCAAGTGAACATCAAATTTAGTATTATCTTCAGGACATTGATTGTGACTGCAAAGTAGGATTTCTGTAAGAATACCCGAGAGAAATAACTCGTCACTTATCATGAAATCCACCAAGCTAGCAAAATAGTCTCTCAAGAACTCAGATGCTCTCCGAACAAAAGTGTCTTCAACTTGTCCAGTTTGGTGCGCTTTTCTCTTACCTGATAGAAGTCACTCATAATTCTTATAAGGTAAATCAAAATCATGAAGTTTTCATGATACTTCACATTTCTTCAGAAAGTAGTAGATAAAAGCTGCACCGTTTCTACAAAATTAACATGTAATCATTTACTGCACAACAACTAAAAGCTTGACATCATCCCTCAAAAAAAAAAAAAAACACCTTAATCTTTGCATGGTGATCAAGAGAAATTACATTCTTTTGTTTACCCCCACGTTTTAAGCACAAACACCTGGATTTCTGGGGCAGATGATTATGCTTAAGAATTAATTCCAAAGGCACAAACTATAATTGATTTTTCAAGAGCCAGAGGTTCCAGATACAGCAAGAGATTCATGTCTATCATCACATGCATGATTTGCCAAAGGGTGTCCTCTATTGAATCCCTATAAATTGCAAATTCTGTCACTAAATCCTGCATACTATCATCTCACTGTGTAGCAAGCCAAGCTAACCCAAAAAGAAAAGGGAGCAAAAAAGTCATAGTTCTCCAGTCTGCTGAAATACTTTTTGTTACGTTTCTTAATCGATCGATCCAGAGCCCTTAACTGCTCAGAAATACATATCCATCTCAAGTACCACAACTACAACTATCACCAGATGACAAATTTAAAAATAACAGTAAATGCAAAAAGGTCCAAAAAAGTTTACATACAGCATGCATGTCTGCGTAGCAAGGATCCAAGCTAGGAACTTCAAGGCTGTGCAAAGCGTTAGTTAACCATTCACATGCTTCAATATTTTGAAGCATCCTTGCCTCATCAAAGGAACCACCGGTCAGACATGCTGCATACTGCAACAAAACAAACATAGTAACTACCAAATCTGATAACTGACTAAATAGACTTTATAAATCAAACAAGGATTGTTGAGACCACAACATAATTAAAATGTGGAAGTACCTTGGAAGGGATGCGCAATCTTTCAAGAAGCTTATGAAGTTGCTCAACCAGTGATTTGTTGTTCACAGAATGCAATTCAAGCTTGTTATTGCGAGTCTCTATCTGCCCACAGATAGAAAATGCAGATCATTAGAACTTCAATATGCCCCTCAGAAAGGACAAGATACTATTATTTTCCAGCATGATCCAATTAAATGTCAAATGACATGAAAAAAATGATAACTTGCAAGTACCAACTAGAAACAGCTCATTTTGTGCAATGATGCTTTCTGATCCTCAGGAACAAATGAAACACAAATTAGTGATAGGAGCACAATCAAGTCAAACAAAAAGGCTATTACTCAAAGGGTATTTAAAAATTTGAAAGGTAGGTTTTTTTTTTTAATATTTTGGAGGGGCGACCCACATGCTACTTTCCAAAAGGTAGGTTTTTTAGGAAAAAAATTTAGATAAAAGTAAAGTATAATAAACAAGAACAACTCAGCAACGGCTTCTAGCTATTAAAAGAATACCACTGAAATCATGTCAATTTAGACAAATGACAATAGCTGCGCAGGCCAATGCAGTGAAGTTCACTTCCCAGGTAAAATCAATAGAATAAGCAGAGATGCAACAGAATTATGTAAATTTGGGTAACTAAAAGGATTTTAAACAAAGGCTAAGCAAACAGTACATAAACATTTAGAAATCTCAGCTCAATTTCTAGCATATACTCACCGATTCAATATCTTCTCTCTCATGTGTCCTAAGCTTTACATTGAAAATGCCCAATCATTCATCCATGTCCTCAACACAGTTAGTCGCAGACTCCAGTCCCTGCAATACCTGCAGACAATTTGCGAGACCAAATAATATGTATTGCTTTGGAGAACAAAGAACTCAGGCAACAGATCAAAACATTGACTACCATAACTATCACAACACAGTTCACTAGAAAAGATGCAACAGTACTGTTATTGCCTGAGGACAGAAATAGGATAAACTCCGGAGGCCAATGGAAGTCACTATTGCACATGAAAACTAAAAAATCATCATGATGAAATGGATTGTTAGGTAATGAAGAATACAACAGATTAAATATCTTCATGCTGCATGCGTATCAGAGGATATATTGTGACAGAGGTACTGCACTAACTTACAAATGGTGAGACAATGTAAAGAGGCACATTCATGATCTGTTGTCTCATAGTAAATCAAGGTTAAACTGACATTGAGCAAAAGAAGCGAAACAATTGCATTCAGTAGCAGAACAACCAATGGACTTTGGCCATATGCTCTAATAGGCCTTTAGAAACAATTCAAGACATTTATTCAAAATCTAACCTCATCTATTAAAGGCTCATTTTCCAAAATAGCATGCACATTTGCTGCTTCCAAAGCTTGAAGTTCTCGCTTTAATCGCTCAGAAAATGCTTCAGCTTCACCAATGCCCATGACATAGCTGCAAATGAAATGATCAGTCTGACTATTCTCATCATTAGAGTAAGATCGTACAAAAGAATGCTGTCAAGACCTAGTGCATACTGGCTTCTCAGCTAGCTTGTTTCTCATGTTATATCTCAGCCCAAAAATAGAGCAAAGAAGCACAGAATCAAGCTCAAGACAAGCTAAAATGGAAATTAAGTGCACCAGAAAACAACACTACAAGCAATAGCAGACAAGAAAAAAGTTCCCAAATATCCATTGCCTGGCAATCTACAAGGCAATCTATACCTGACCAATAAAATTATTTTCTTGTGTATCTTTTTGTCTTTTTACTACTACATGTGTAAAATCAAAGAAAATTTCTACAATGCAAATTTATCTTTCACATCAATTAGGCATCTACAGGTGCATAAATACACATTTATGCACTATGAAGTAAATTTCTGTGAAAGAAGATAAACATACGTACGTGCCTAAAAGGGCCTCCATATCCTCTTCCTCTGCTTGTGAAACAAGTTCTTTTTCAACTGTCACTTTCATGTCACCTTCAGACACTGTAACTTCAACGGGACCATCTTGTTGATTCCCTAGTTGTTTAGGAATAGTGGGAGTATTTTCCTGTTCAAAGTTAAATAGTCAAATGCATTTGAAGATACTAAGTTACTCATCACCATATGTGAAAGTTAATAAGCAGCAGACCTGTTCAGCCAAAAAGAATTAAAATTAAAATAAAAGCATCTAACCTGAAGCATAAACACAGTCCTCTACCCATATTGCTCAATACAAATATCCAATGAGAGAGATTTCATTTTAATTTCATAATTCATGTAGAAAAACTACACAAAATAATTGTTGCTGTGTTTCATGAATGCCAGCATACAGAAACCACTTGTTTGGTAATTTTGAAAGAAGCAGACCAAGTAAAAAGAGTTCAATTACAATGACAGCAGCAAGAAAAGTCAAGGACTTCGACAATGTCTTTTCAGATAGATAAATTCATAAAGATGCAGCATCTTACAGCAAACAATAATGAAGAACAGCTGAAAGGTTTCAGGAAAAAAGAAAATATTTACTCAACCAGTACAAGATAAATTTTATAGAAGGAAAAATAAAACCAAAGAAATAAAGAACAAGTCTTTCCTGAGCTGCCAGGAGAAAATACCTTAGCCCAAAGAGCCATCTCCACAACATCCATTCCAACAACTTTGGGAAGACGACCTAATACATCTTTGCAGATGTTTAAAATGCACATCAGAAGGCGATTTCTGCATAATAGTGTATCAAAGACTTGAGACAAGATGGAGATAACCGTTAGAATACTTCAAAATCTAATAAGGTATTTATGAGCCAAGGGCTCATAAGGTACCTATCATCAACATTGCGCATGGTCCACTGAGGTGGAGCAACACTCTGACTCCTAAGGTTATCAAAGCCCTGTAGGAATAAGATCAATCCAAAATAAAGTCTGAAACTTTTTTATTGCATGGGATTCAGACAATAACAAAAATAAAACATTTTTCCCACTAGCTGCGTTAGACCAATACCAGCATAAATGTGTATCCACTGGGGTCATTTGTTACAACCTCAACCTTCGAAAGATGCTTCAGCTTGTATAATTTTGCAGGCTACAAGAGCAGAAAAAATACATGCTACGCAGTAGGCTAAAGTTTCCGAATTGCATATCATTACTCCTGAACAATTCATGAGCTGACTTGCACCAACCATCTAAACTCTGTACCAAAACTTGCAGCCTCACAATCGGCGAATCCTTCAGAGACTATTAACTTGTTCCTTATGCATCAAATTAATACTCCAACTTCCACAAACGTAATTTCATTTGCTTCAAAAATTAAAAACGAAAATTAAACCAGCTAGCTCCGAAATTGAACTTAAGGAAAGTGGAAAACTGGAAAGGCGAGAAAATGATTAAGGAAGACGTGGACGTACTGGAGATGGCGAGAACCCTAGGTTTAGCCATCTGACCGCGGCCCAATTTGCCAGATTTGCCCCAGATCCCGCGTTTTCTGGCGACTCGGATAGACATTACAATCTTCTGCTTGGTGCCTTCGATGGCAGCTTCGCATGCTCTCCGGAGCTCCTCATCATCGGCACTCGATTTCGCAATGATTCCGGCAGAGTTTCGTTCTTCTGTCGACGTAAATCCTCAAGCTTCGCACAATTGTCTCAGCTCACGGGTAGAAAACTGGATGAAAGAGACGAAAAAAGGGATGGGTCAAAGGAGCAGCGGTTGATTAAGGGAAAAAGATGTGCAACGAGGTCGCTCATCAGTTATTTCGAGTTCGAGCACGCGCCAAATGATACGTGGACGAGTTGTTACGCCATCTGTACTGTTTTGTACAACTGTAACCAGAAAAGCGGGTCGGCCCATTTAGCCGTCGGCTTCTCTATCTTTTTTTTCCCCACTTTTACTTGGTTTTATTTTTAATATCAGTTTAGAAATGCAACTTAGACAAAAACGATTTTCCTCAAAACACTTTGTAATATTTTACTTCTAAAAGAAACCAAGAGCAAATTGAATAATAATTAACCAGAAAATTAGAGACCATGAAAATCGTTTTGTACATTGAGGTGAGAGTTACATAATTTTTCATTTTCCAACTTTTTTTTTTATAGAATGCCATACGTATCTTTACATGCTTTTTATTTTCACCCCTAAAAAGCAAACTTCTTACTGTTTTGGGATTTTCCATGGCTGTTGCAAAAGAGTTAGTCCATTTGAACTGAATTTTATTTGGAAAATATTTTTATATTACTCACTGTAGTGTTCTTTTTTTTTTTTTGTGATGAGATATATATGAGATAAGAGTGTAATTGAAAAACATATTTATGGAATCATCTGTTTAATCTACAATTGAAGAGCTTTCAATTGATCATCATTGATATTCAGCAACAGATTTTCTATTTTTTGGTGCATCATACCGTAAATCTTTGTTAAGTACCATCTAGATTGGTAATGAGGTGCCCGAGAGTGCTATTACAGCATACTTGTGACACAGATCGCACATTCCGTCTCCACAACCGGTCTCATGACCGGCACCCAACAAGCTTGGAGGACAGCATTCCCTATAGGAGCTAAAGGGGAAAAATCCCAACCGTAGTTAAAATGCATCCATTGTGAACTTAGCTATTTTGGCCAAGGTCAAGGCATAGAGGCTTCTCAAACGTGAATACAAGCTTGTAGATGAGTGTATGGAGTTCTGCATAGCTCTAGATCCTTCTTGAAGCTTGAAGGAAGTTCTAGGCCTTGTACATAAGAATTAGTCTTGTGTAGAGGTTTCTAGAGACTAAGTGTAGTAAGTTACTTGTGTAGAAGTTTCTAAAATCATGTAGGGCATCTTGGCTTGCCTATAAATAGGCCAAACCTCCACATTTGTAAACACTTTTGGAAAGCTTTGCATTTGAGCAATATAAGAGTTTCTTGCCTCCAACCGTTTCCTTCTGTTTTCGTTTGCTAACTTCCATTTTCGCTTCCACACACACACACACGAGTTTAAGGCTGAACTAGGTATTGTTGTAGCTCAAGACTAAGGCATTGCTAGTGTCGCACGGGTTTTGTGTGGTTAATAGGGAAATTAACCAACCCGTGACACTTGGAACTACTTTCTGTCTTCTATCGAGCAAAAAAGAACTTTTCTGTCAACTCATTCCATAACTTTTTTTTTTTTTTTTGCAATTATTACTTCAACCTTCTCAGGTCAGTGCTGAAAAATCTTCTTAGTTCATGATAACATGAAAGAAAAATAAGCATCGAACCTTGAGAAACTTGAAATTGCAAGGTGAACCAAATGGCTCTCTGCATGACAAGACATGACGCAGGGTTGATCTTTCTGATGATTTATTTTTTTTTTTTTGGGTTAATACAACAAGCAATTTTATCAAAAGATAAGATGGCTATCAATTACAATTACCAAAAGATAAACCAGCACATTACGCTATTCCCATGTAATCTTGAGCCAGATTTCTAAATATATGAGCACAGCTCAAAACTTAGGTTTGGTCAGGGCTGATTCCATTTCCTATTCTCTACCCTCTCTCTCCAATCAAGCACCCCCTTATTGTGTCTAGTGCTCCTCGACGTATTTCAAAAGACAGTGCAAATTTCTCTGTGTCATGATATTTGATTCCAGGGAAATTGTCCTCAGTCACTTGTATCTCCTTATATTACACCTATTATCTCGCCAGAGCTAGCAGTTCACGGAATATTTGGCGCATAGTTCAGCCCAAGGTTGGATATGATCTTCTAGAACATATAGAATTGGTCATGGCTTATGCTTGATAACTGATCAAAATGTAACTCTCTTATGGAAATATATGGAATAATTTAAGTCAACAAGGAATGCCTTACAGAAGATCACAACCACCTGATTTAACCTGCTCTCTCCGAAAAAAAAAAAAAAGGATAATGTAGACTATCAAACATTTTAAGGATTACACAACAGATATAAATAGGATAACTTAAAAACAATCGCTAAAACTACTTGTACATAAACCTAAAATTGAGCTGCATTTCCCGTTTGCAGCTATAGAATCGAAAATTCAATCTGCGAAGGTATTAATCCCTCAAGCTGTTGCTTGGCACAAATTCTACCTAGCTTTTCCTGCTTCTTTTCCTGCATCTTTTCCCCTCTCGTTTTGGGCCAAGTGCCAGTCTGATCACGAGGGTCAATTATAAGTTTCTCGAGGACAATGGCATTCTCTAGAAAGTATTCAACAAGTTCAAGTTCACTTCTGCGACCATAGTATCCAAGTAACTCAACCACTTTCAGATGTTGGAGCGGAAAGCTCGCAGCTTTCTCCAACTCTCTATCTCCCCTAACCATATCATTCCTCCATGATTCCAACTGCAAGCAAACAGAATAAGCTGTCAATAGATAAATATTGCAAATCAAAAAGAAGGGGGGGAAATCTCCTAGACTACACAGCACAAATTAGAAAAAGAAAGAAAAGAATAGGAGCAGCAACAGAAACGGCACGTCATACTAGGGCCAAGCATATTAGTATAATCGTTGCTTTCTTGCTTTGAAGAATTGATTGGGGGTCCTAGACTGCATTCAAGAGTTCATAATCATAAGAACGTTCAAGTCCCAGAGTATAATGCTCAATGGCATGGCATATAGAAAATGCCACAGTGAAAGACAGGAGAATAACTAAAGCAAGGCCCAAGAAAACGAAACAACACAACAAAACAAAACAATGGCTGAGATTAGAACAACAATATGCTACCTTCAGCACAAACTTCTCCAAGTTGGGTGAAGCCCTGATGATAGAAGTAAATCCAATCAAACTGTCATCTTTTGATGCAAAAGCTATTAAGATGAACTCCTTCAGATTAGTGAGTTGCTGAAGCTCATGAACAATTCCTTTTTCCTAGGATGATCAAACAAGAAGAAAGCAAAATCAAACAAGTGAGGCACCACTTGAAGGCCACAATAAACAATAAATGGAAACGAATCTCTTCCTAGAGTCTCACTGAATAAGCAGCAAAAACCTGTGAAACTTGAAACTCATTGGCACGTAAAGTAAGAACCTCCAGTTTTGACAAGCAGCAAGAAAGCCAAGAAACAACATCCCCAACCAAGTTACGGGAATGCCCAGAAACCCATACATCCACAAGCATGGGGACATTCTGAAGTACAAGATGATGTGCTTCAGTAGTCTTAAGGGAGACTAAATTTGTATCGCTAACAATAATGGATTGCAAGCTGAAACAATCACATATCTCTAGATATTTCAAGGCAATAGATGGACCACAAACTTGAAGGTTGATCAAAACTGTCGAGCCCTGCACTATTAGGCGTTCAAGAGATAGACAATTGACTAAGAAGAATTCCAGAACTTCTCCAGTTACATTCAGATTTTTCAAACTCAATGCTCTAAGGGACTTGAAGTCAATCTGTGCATGATGATGAATTTCAGAGTAACCAGGTTGAGATCTACCACTGCTCAGGCCAAGAAGTCTGTCATGAAAAGTATAAGATTTTGGAGAAGAAACCGGGCCATCACCTGGACACAGGTCCAATTCAAGCCTTTGCACTCTCCTTGCAAATGCATGCTGAAGCCATTTATCAATCTCGTCTCCATGAAATTTGTTCAAATCAAAAGCAATCCTCAAATCATTTAATGCCAAGGATTTGTCTGATTGGAGCAGCACTTTGTCAACCCATTCGACATACTTATGCCTTTCCTTTTTAACAAACCTCCTATACTTTGCCCTGCTGCATATTGAGAACATCTTCTCTAGCACTTTTGAAGCATCGAAATCAAGGCAAGCTATAGACCTCCACAGATCTATCCAACGCTTTGAAAGAACACTTGTTCTGGCAGCTTCTTTTAGCGTTAGAGAAGACAGAATATGAACAAGGATTTCATCCGGAAGCTGACTAATATGATCCTTGAGGGGCTGCCCTATCTTTGCACACTATAAAGAAGGGAGAGGGTAAGAAAAAGATCCAGCAGCAAACATATGTTTCCTTTAGCAAATAGTTACAAGAAAGAAGCTTCTTTTGTTTTGTGTTAGTAAGAGTGATCCTATCTCACCTTCCTCAGTCCAAAACCAGTGGCAAGTACTGCCCTTGTTTCCATCAAGATCAAAACTTTCTGCTACTTTTCGCTCTGTTATCAAGAATGAGAAAATGAACAACAAAGAATTCCATTTAATACCATTTTAAGAGCAACAAGAACAAGATTACTATGCGGAAGCTCGTTAATTGACCTCTTGGAGTCCTATGTGAACAAAAGAACCATAAAAGTCCTTAGAAGGAAAGTAAGCCTGACCAAATATCCATTAAGAATGACCAGTACAGATAGCATAGAATCCAAAAACAATAGCCCAAAAAAGAGGGGGGGGGGTCTGCTACAACGCAGGATTGTTTTCGTGTCCTCCTCCATGCTCTTCTTCCAACGTAAATAACAATAAATAAAACACAAATATACCCCTGCAATAAAAATACAACCTTGGAACAAACTGCAAGCCTGCCGGCAGACGAAAGTTTATCAACAAATGAAACAAGCTTAGCATGCTTAGCAAATAATTTTTGGCCAAATAATCACTATCCAAACACACCGATAATTCAGCTTAAACATGCTTACCAGAAATTCGTCCTATAATAAATAAATAAATAAATAAGCAATAAAATTCAGTCTTGGCCAAAATCATTCTAATCAAAGGATGCTGCATAACAAATTGTTCCAAAAAATCTAACTGATATAAAAAATATATATGTATATAAGCTACCAAAAAACGTAATCCACAGAACTTAGCAGGCAAATAATATGGCTAAACTGAAGATCCTAACAGAAAAAGAAAAAAAAACCTAATATGGAAGTGAGGCAGCTACAATCAATTGCGATTTAGAAGAAAAAGGATTTTGAAACTAACTGCTGCAGCCCACCGTCGAGCCGGGGGAGATAAGTACAACCACCGCTCTAAACGCCTGGTATCCGCCTACTTCGGCTTGGACTCAAGTGACCAGGAGTAAAAGAGGCAGGAGATTATTACTTTTTTTTTTTGTTAATCAATAGGCAACTATCTTAACTACTCCTAATCTCCAAATCTTAGGAGGAATAGGGGTTGGGAATTAATTTGAACCCGACCTAGTGCACGGAGAGCTTGAGAAGGCTCCCTGCCATTGGACCACTGGCCCAATGGTTGGCCGGAGATTATTACTTGTTTGCGGAAAAGAGAAGACTGATTTAGGATGCTTTATAAAATAATCGGGTTGATTCCAGTTGCGTCCTTTCTCGTTGTTGGGTCGAGTCCAGTGGACCCTACGAACGGGTTTGTGTCCATTAATCCTCCCGCCCGCGACACATATTTTAAAACTTGCAAGTTTTAACTAACACGCGTACTGAAAGCCAAGGGTGGATTTTACATTTTTACTTTCTCTCGTATCTTTCTTTCCGGGGATAATATCAAAAACCTCTCCCATAATTTCTTTTAATATCATTTAATACACCTAAAGTTTTAAAAATACTACTTACTTCACTTACTTTTATTATTTATATAACAAAATTTTTAAAAACCCTGAGTTCCCCTTTTACTTCTTTCACTAAATAAGAAAACTTTTAAAATACTTTGTTTCCTCTATTAAAAAGTACCATCTAAAAAATAATTTCAAGTGCTATTACCACCTCACAAGGCCATAACTCCTAAAAATATAATTTGAAAAACAAAAAAGATAACTGTGACGAAACACTTTAGCACCAACCAATTTTATATAATCAAAATGAATTCTTTATGAACCCATTTTTTCAACCTCTTCTCAATCCATTACTTAAACTTTTATGTTGTACTAAATCACTATGAAAATTAAATTTAAAAATTAAATAAATCATACCGCACTTTATCACAACAATTCAAAAAAATGCAGTTTTCAATAATTTGAAAAACAAATGCATAACATCTCAAAAAATGACTTTTGTTGAGAAAAGGGGATTGATTCTTTTTTGTTCTTTAATTTCATTTTATTTTGTCAATTGGTTTTCCCATAATGCTATCGATCTTTTTTCACTTTTCTACTTCAATTGAAAAGATATGATGAAATTGAAAAATTAAGAAATATTGAAGCCATTTTGCATGAAATCTTTCCCAATGCTAACCGCTTTTGTCGATTTTGTTTTTAAATATTGAATGAGTGTTGATAAAGAAATTTACTAGTGCATCACCAATTTAGGCAATAGCTTAACAAGAAGGGAAAAAAAATTAAGAAAACGAAAGTCACAAAAAGTATAAATTAGTAGAAAAGAAAAGAGAATGACGTTAAGAATGAGGGGTACTTTTGTCTTCAAAGTGGCTAAGCAAAAAAAATTTTTTTTTTTGTCTACACAGTAAAATAAAATAGCTAGCTTATTTTTTTTTTTAAATTCCGAAACAATAAGTGAGATTTCCATATATTGGCAAAACTGTGCAGTGTGGGAGAAAGGGCACCATTCTTACACAAATGCAAAGTGCAAACCAGTGCTATGAAGTCGTGTGGGGCCACTCTATGTCACACAAATTTTCTAGAGCAATTTTGCTCAAACTATAACATAGGATGTCATGTTCCCAATGTTACCAGTCAAAAGATCACGTTTGAAACAAGGAGGTCATGACTATCCACTTTAAAAGGTTAAAAAAAAAAGGAAAGCAAGAGCAATAATGTTTAATATTGTCATAACTATCTATATTACCTCAATCGAATATTATTTAATATAGCAGTAATTTGGAAGGTAAACAAAAAAGTCTAGTTTTTTCTACAAATAGATTCTTACTTAATTAGTATCACTTTTTTTAGGAAAAAGGGGGAGGACGTCGGCATCAACATTTTTTTTTTTTGAAGAGATATAAACAAATTTGTTAAAGAACTTTGTCAAAGTACATGAATAATGATTTGAATTTAATGTTATTAAGGAATTTTATTTTTATAAAGGATAATCACCTAAGGCATTTTAGGATTATTTATGGGAATATTTTGCTTACATAGGCAAAGTGAGACACCAACTATTTCTTGAGGGAGGTTTCTGCGATTTTCTAAACCTCAAGATTACTATTTTCATTTATTACAAACCTCAGGGAGGTTTGTGTAATTATACCCAAACTAGTTGCTTGGGGATATTAATCATGGGGATATTAATCATCATACATTGATTAACTACTTGGGAAAAAAACATAAGTGAATCAAGAACAGCACCAACGTAGAAAGCTCAATTGGATGAATGAGGAATGAACCAAACATAAAAATTGATTTCGAAGTTGTTGAGTCCACAAAATAGCAAAAGGTCGCGCCATCACTGGATGACCTACGCATGGCAGTATAGATGCCTTTGCAATTTTTAATTTGGCGTGGTCAACTCATGTGAGAGGCATGGTTGGGCGACGGTGACTATAGTTCTTTCTTTTATTATTTTCAACTACGTATATACCAAACTTGAAAAACCAAACGCAGTATTATAAAAGGGGTCTTTTTTTCTTTTTTGGTGACAAAATGCTTTGAAGTGAGAATAAATGCCCAGTAGAGTTTTTTTTTTCCTTTTTCTTTTTCCCACCAATGAACTACGAAACACTTTGTACAAAAAAAAAAAAAAAGTTTGTGCACGTAGAAAACTATTATGATTTATTAGGAGTAGCAATCTCCTTCAAAAGGCAAGAGATCTATAAAACAAGATTTTGAAACTTAGATTGTTCAACGGGATTCCATAATCAAGTTGCCTCCACCAGCACCATTATCACTGAGTTGCCTCTGCCAAATTCTTACTAGCCTTAAAACCTCTATTCTTAAGGCTCTCCCATGCCCTAGGTCGGGGGTTCAAACCCCGCCTGGTGCATCAATAAAAAATAAAGTGTTTCTTGTCCTTAAAATCCAGAGAGTGCAGTAATGCACTTGTCTGGTTTGGTGGTTAATCCCCATCCCCTATACAAGCCTCTTTAGGCTCCCCTCCCTCATAGAGTAGGAGTAGATTAGATAGTTGCTGATTAATAAAAAAAATAAAAAATTTAAAACCTCTATTCTTAATCTTCTTTTTCTTTCTTTCCTTTCTTTTTTTTTTTTTCTCTTAGTTGGTAACATCTATCATCCCCTACCCTATAAGGAACGGAACATATTACTAATGTGTTATATAAAGGAGTCGAAGAGCAACAGGCCCACTTAAACCAATGAGGGAGAAGACAGGACATCTACTCTCAAATAATTTATCAAGTTCCGATAACTCTGGACCAAAGTTTATTTGGTCGTTCTTGTCGTGCCAATGTTGCACATTCTTACGGCTTTTGTCTTCTTATAGTACCCTAGTTTAAGAAAATATTAGTTCATTTGTCAAACAAAAAAGAAAATATGGAAACAAATTTACTTGGCAATATAGTCAAGTGTCAATTGTCCTTGATAGTAAAGATTAATCCACTGCCAATGGTTCCACTACTTAATAAAAATAAATGATTCCCAAAAATAATTTTCTTCCTTCTGCTTAAAGCCTTAAAGTAAAAAAAAAAAAAAAAGGAAACACAAAAGTCGAATGGCATATATTACTTATTTTGACACAATTTATCAATGTCCTTATAAGTTCCTTGTCGTAGACGAAAGGGATTACAAAACTTTGGGAATTGAAAATGAATTAGGAATAATGTTTTAATAGCATCAATCATAGCTCCCAAAATAGATATATATATATATATATATATATATATAATAAATCGAGTAGAGAGAGGAAGAGTTTGATGTAAAAGAATCAAAGCAAATGATTGTCCATATTATGATGGATCATCTTCTTCTAAATCCTTATCCTCGTTGCTATCACCGCTTTTGTATGGTCAATGATTACGAACCTACCATGTTTATCAATCATCGAACCTACCAAATACTTAAAGATATTAGATACCGAATCAAAATCCAAGATTTATCATCAACATCAAGGCTAACACTTTGTTTGAATTGCTATTTCTTAGATTTTTTTTAAACAATGTACTACAGCGACTTGATATATGTGAAATAAAAAGATAACTGTGAAAAATGTAAAAATTTTTAGGGACAAAATACCAATCTTTAGACTTTGTTTGGATTGATAATTTTTTACAAAAAACTATTTACATTTTCTATGAACACATTTTTTAATTATCTTTTTATTTCATATACGTTAATACAATACTTTTTTAAAAACAAAACCCTAGAAAAACTCCGGTACATTTTCTGCACCATCCATCGCTTTAAGGAAGCATAATAATAAGTTGTCAACCCACAAATAATATGGAAGAAATCAAGAATAATCAAACCACATTAAGACTGGTCTCTTCCCCAAGTTAAAATCAAAATATTGCCCCAAGCATTTCCGACCGAGAATAGTACCATGTCAAAATTCATGCGGATTTTAGTACATATTTTCCTTGAAATCCTGTCGGCTGTCTAAGAAAAATTCATGCGGATGTTAGCACATATTTTATCCGGACGAAGAAGCTAGAATAGAAGTGGGACCACGTCCAGTATTGTTGAAGGTTCGCTAAATGGACGGTTCTGCGAATGAAAGAACAGCGGATTAAAGACATTTGAGCTGCTTATAAACGGAAAAAAATCAGCGTCTTCCCCTTTCCGCATATTCTTTCCCAAACCAGAGGAAATATACTGGACTGGAGTACTACTAGTTTCACTACCTATGGTGTTGCAGAGCAGAGGCAGCTTGGCCATGGCGCCTGTACTTATAACAGTCATGTATATGTATGTCATGTCCCTGATGATCGCGGCTAGAACGGTTCTACCACTTCATCCTTATTCAACAAGTCTAGAAAAACCCATCTCCAATATCTTTGATACTTCCAACTATGGCGTTTTCCAGCTCGATAATGGCCTGGCTCGAACTCCACAGATGGGGTACGACTTACATTCATCTTCATCTCTCTCTCGCATACATTTTAATTGCATGATGACTGTTTTGTTTCCTTTTCTTTTTCACAATTTTGCTTTCTGGGAACCTGCAAGATATATAAAGTCTGTAACTTGGGTTTTCAAATTTGAGATTCTATAATTCCATGTGTACGTTTTAACTGAGATTGAAATTGGATTTTGCTTGTTTGACTGTAGCTTTTTTAGTAGTTTGATAATTCAAACTACTACTTGCAACTAAGTTTATCTGTTGGGTTTTCATTGTGTAACCATTTGATCTCCACACATGCGTTTAGGTTTTAGCTGTCCTTGGTGAAATAAATTGTAATTTGTTCTTTGAAGTTTTAATTTTGGATAAGGTTTTGTTAATGTTACTTAGTGTATGTGTGGCAGGTGGAATAGCTGGAATTTTTTTGCCTGCAACATCAATGAAACAGTTATCAAGGAAACAGGTGATGCTCTGATTTTTTTGTTAGATATGCTCGTGCATTAGATGGAAGGCCTAATTAAGCTTCCTTTTTTCTAATGGTTCTTAGAAGCTTAAAAATTTGTTTCATGAAAACTAATGTTATTAAGTTGAGAATGGGTTTCGTATGTGATCACAATAACGAGATATCAATGCCAGTTTCATAAAGACAAAAAGATTTATAAGATCTTGTTCTGTGCTAATCATAATGTCTTTGATGTGTGTAATAGCGGCAAGTTACATCAATGATGCTTCCAAGAATCTGACAAAGTAGTCTGGTTTAATTTGGATGGGAAGCTGAAAATGACAGGCTCTACTTACCGTCCCACATTTTTCATCAAGTAGTGTTGGTTGTTGCCACACTTCCCGTTTCTTTCATTGACTTGAAGAGCATGCATGCTTTGGAGAAACACATTCTTGTTTAATCTGGTGCAAAGCTGTAACTTGTTTTTCCATGCTATGCATATGCTTCCAATAGATCTCTGCTTCAGGGGTTGATGTTGCTAGATGCATGCACTAGCTGCAGTTTGCTTACAGATCTGCTAACTAGTGGAGCTACACATATATGTTCATGTGTTTCTGTTGTATTTTTCTTTCTTTGGGGCCATAAGGAGTTCACTTTACCCTTAGAATTCTGACAGCCATATTTTCTGATGCGGGACCCTTACTCTTTGAATAGCTAACATGTATTACTCTCTTTTACAGCGGATGCACTGATCTCCACTGGTTTGGCTGGCCTAGGTTATAACTATCTTAACATAGGTATTGATTTCATATGTACCCCTGATTGGCCATGTAATCACATATGGACAGTAGAAATACTGAGTATCACTTACTGCAGATGATTGCTGGTCTAGCTGGGCTCGAAACTTGGAGGTCAGTTCAAAGACTTTTTAAACTTGTCCTTCGTTGTAGTCCTTTTAATTAGAGGCCTTGTAAAGAAGACAATGTTATTTCTCTAGTTATAAAATGCTTTTAAGAAGCTATTCAGGCTGCAATCTTTGAGATGGCATACTGAAGAGGTTGAAGTAACTGCTGTTGGGACATTTGTTTAATCAATTATGGCAAATTTAGTGATAAACCAAAGGTTAATTGTGGAGATGGTTGTGCAGGGTCAGTTGGTCCCTGATCCTAAAACTTTCCCATCAGGAATCAAAGCTCTGGCAGATTATGTGCATGCAAAAGGGCTCAAGCTTGGTATCTATTCTGATGCAGGGTAGGGTCAATTTACTCAGAACTGGTCAGAATGGTTACAGTTAGACATAGTTATACAATCACTTTTCCCTGTAAACCATGAAATCCTGCTGTAGTCAACATCTGTTTCTCTTCTTATTGATTCAAGCAACTAAAATGTGTAGAGTTTTTACTTGTCAAGTTCGACCTGGATCACTATACCATGAAAGTGATGATGCGGCTCTCTTTGCATCTTGGGTTAGTTTCTATTTATTGTTGAATAACTCTCATATTATAATTTTTTGGGTTTGAGAAGTCTGTCCCCTGAAGTCATCTACTCTTTTCTAGTATAATTTAGATTTATTTTTTTTTCGATGTTGAACTATCCTTTATAAGAGCTTAAGATAATATAACATGGGTTTACTCCTGATATCCAGTTCTGCTTTGGGATTTTTTTTTTTTTTTATTGGACTCAGGTTAATATCATAACCCCAAACATAAGAACATGTTATTTACATGGAAGATTTACCTATGGTAAGCACTGTTATGCACAGGAGATAAGCACCTAATCAAGCCTCTTGGTGTAGGTGTATGGTGGATTCCTGGTAACGAAGGACATAAATCTCTTAGTTTACTATTTTATTACGTTCTGCTGTCCGATACAGTTATATGGGCTTCACATAAGTTAGGAAATTTACTAAGTCTAACCAGTATTTCAAATTCTGATACTTGCATTCACGGGTGTCTCATATACTTTTTTACCCTCTATCTAAATGCTACGATAGCTTTGGTGGCAGTATTTTCGACAATCTTGTATTTGTCTGATGAATTTTTTTTAACCTGGAGTCATAGCAGATTTAAAGCTGGTGTTTAATTTGTTAAGAAAATAATGGTTAGACGGAAATTTGAGGTAGGTATGAGTTGGAATAGAGTGTGTGGTACTAGGGCTGGTCAATCCACTTAGGGGATGATAAGAGCTTTGGTTTAGTTGGTGGGAAGGATGGAGGCAGTGATGGCTACGAATTTTGCTTAGTATCTGCCTTGCCATCTTTAAACAGTGTGTTCTACTGCTGTTCAATAATTTCTATACCTGAGTTCCAGTTGTAGCTAAATAACTTATTTGGATCTTTTGAAATCTATAAATTCAAGCAGCTACGTTATGTGTCACATTGTCTGTTGTACAGGATGTGGATTATTTAAAATATGACAACTGCTTCAACTTGGGTATCAAGCCGAAAGAAAGGTTATAATCTTTCCCATGTTAGTGTGGATCTTATTTCTCAATGTCCAAGGTTTGATCCATGTACCTATTTCTTGATCGCCAGATACCCACCAATGCAAGATGCCCTAAATGCAACTGGGCGAAAAAATATTCTATTCTATTTGTGAATGGTAATCTTCAATTTCTTTTGCTTGTTTACAATTCCAAATTCAAGCCTCTGGATATTGATCATGGATTTTGCTTAATTGTACATATATGGCAGGGGCGTTGATGATCCTGCTTTGTGGGCTGGCAAAGTTGGAAATAGCTGGCGCACAACAGATGACATCAGTGATACATGGGCAAGGTTTTGTAATTTAAGCATCTTTCTCTTAGCTGGGCTGAAAGAATTTCTTAGAAGGATGATAATATAAAGCCTAAGGATGATGATATATAGCCTTCAAGTTAAAATAAGGCAGTACTCTTCTTTCTAATGCTTTTGCCCTGTTTCTAAATCAAGTTGATTTACAGTAACTGCTATCCCATTGCCATGCAGTATATAATTAGTGGCATTTACGAAATGTTACCTATTTAATTACACCATGAATAGAAGTTTTCTGCCAATTGTATTGAATAAAGCTTTAGATGTCACTTTCAACATTATCAATTTGTATGTAGATGCTAAAGCTTTCAGCCACTACTGCTTATGAAGTTTTACCTGCAAAGTTAACATGATTTACAAGCATCTACTTGAGAAAACGAAGTTTGAGGGTCCTAATGCTGCTTGCAGCTATGGTTTCTCCAATATAATTGTATAAAAAAATAGCTAGAAAAACCAGGGCATGGATGATCTCAAGT
The DNA here is from genome assembly GCA_013103745.1 of Gardenia jasminoides. Lineage (NCBI taxonomy): Eukaryota > Viridiplantae > Streptophyta > Magnoliopsida > Gentianales > Rubiaceae > Gardenia > Gardenia jasminoides. The sequence continues at coordinate 106,394,292 of CM023103.1, forward strand.
TACTCTTCCATCTTCATGCATTAGTAGTAACTGTCTCTAACCAAAAATTACGCTGACGGGCTTGTAATTTTTTTTGTTCTTTCTTTTCCAGCATGACTAGTATTGCTGATCTAAATGACAAGTGGGCAGCTTATGCTGGTCCTGGTGGATGGAATGGTAAGAATGTGTAGCTTTGTCTTATGAATGTTAACATAGCCTTTATGGTCTGAATTTCAGTTTCTTACATAACCGCTTGATCTTCTGTCAGACCCTGATATGTTAGAGGTTGGGAATGGGGGAATGAGTTACCAGGAGTATCGAGCACATTTTAGCATTTGGGCTTTGATGAAGGTGCTCTTTTCCCAAATTTTCACACCTCTTGGTAACTTATATTTTACTTTACTTCCAGTATAACTGTGATTGTTTAGTAAAACTGAGTTCAGTGTCGCTTTTAGTTTTCCTTTTCATTGGGTCATTCCCCATTCTGTATACCAGGTAGATCTCGAAGTATCAAAATATTATACTGGTGAACTAACCTTTTCTATGCACATCCTTTTTTTACACTAAATTCTTTTAAAAATTTACTTTAGTTTGTTTCATGAATCCGACAATGGAAAGTAAATTGCTTGATGCAGGCCCCTCTTTTGATTGGTTGCGATGTGAGAAATATGACTGCTGAAACATTTGAAATTCTGAGCAATGAAGAGGTTATTGCCATAAACCAAGGTAAAATGTCTCATTTGACGGTTTTCTAGCTTGCTTCTGTCTGTGAATGTAATGAAATAGGTTTGAAAACTGAGTTGCTTACTGGAATGAGTTTGCACTGCTCAGCAAAGACATCTCAGCTTGATGTCTTTGAAAGAATAATCTTGATTGATTCTCTCTGCAGACTCACTTGGGGTTCAGGGAAGGAAAGTTTACATGTCTGGAACTGATGGATGCGAACAGGTGTCATTCTCTTTTGCTTTTATGTTCTCCCTTTCTCTTTGGCTGCGTTTTTCTTTAATGCACTTTCAGTTGTATACATCTATAAAAGTAGTCTGACTAATAGAACAGCTGTATTTTTTAACTGGATCAACTTTTGGGGTTGTAATGATTGATATGTGTTCTAGAAGTAATTAACTTGAAAATGAAGTTGGTATGGATACTTTAGAGCCAGAGTAGGAAGAAAAGAAAGTGTGTAATCCCTTTTATGAGAAGTCTGAGCCCCAGCAACATTGTTTGCTTTCAATGGGACTATTCTGAAAGACAAGATAACAGTTCCCTCAGGTTCTAATTTTGTAAGCTGTGATTGATGTGGAGAATCTGCGGTTCTTCTAAATTACCATTTGAGTGTTCAAAGTCCAAACGGGTGCAGGATAATTAGACTATATGGTTTCTTCTTTTAGCATCAATTCAAGCTTCAATTTTGGAACTGCCAGAAATGAAAATTACAAGCCTTTTCCTGGACGGAATTCAAGGAGTTATTAAAATTTTTAAGCCTGTAGAAAAGAGTAACGTGAATCAGCTGACACATAAAGCAGCACAAAAGTTCTGTCTGCAGTTGTGAAAAGAGAGAGTCGATTGATTCTGGAAATGAAAACTCTTCCCTCGGGCAAGAAGTGGTGATAATTGCGTGTTTATTCTATGCACTTTGCAAAGATGGTATATGGTTATTTTCTTATTGGGCTTGCTCAACTTTCAGAACTTAATTGTCACAAGGGGGTGTCAGGCTACAGCTGTCTTGCTTCATGCCACTGGTTACCTTTTCATCCATAGTTGTAATGTCCTTGTAGATGTGTTTCCTTGAGTGCAAACTTGATGTTTCTTGAGAGATGGGTCAACTGAAACTGAATTTCTGAGAAGCTTTATAAAGGTTCTATCTTTTCATTTTCTCGGTGGGATGCAGTTGTGATGCAAACAAATTTTGTCTGCTAAGGTGTGCCATGACTACATTCTGTTACATGAAATACATATAATTTGTGCCCACAGAGTTATATTTCTCTTTCCAGGTTTGGGCTGGCCCTTTATCTGGGCAACGTGTGGTTGTTGCTCTATGGAATCGATGTTCAAAAGTAGCAAATATTACAGCTGGATGGTCAGCATTGGGACTCGAATCTTCAACCCTTGTGTCTGTTAGAGATTTGTGGAAGGTGATTAATAATAGTACACTTGGAAAAATAAGGCAATAATGTCACTTACTTGAAACTTTTTCTTCTTAAGGCTTCTCTTCCACACTTTTTAGTATTTTCTTGAGATTTGATCCTGCTCACTTTAAGTTGCTACGACCTCTAAGGCCTTTTTAAGAAAGGAATTATATGCAGTTACTTAAGCCCCAAAATTAAGTTGGTTCTAGCTTTTCCTATTTCAAAAAACTTAGATGCAATTTAGAGAACTGTGGAAACTCGTATAGATCACTAGAACACTCTTTATCATATGCCTCTGTGATTCTCTGGTGGCTTTTTTGAACCTGCAGGCTTCTAATATTTTGCCTCTGTTATTGACGTAATGCTAATACAGAAAATGGATTCATGAATTTGTACCTCATTATGTTTCTGATTATGATCTTTGCCAGCTATATATGTTAGTGCCATCACAGTGTTGGAATTTAGTATTTAGAACTGAAATATAGCGCCTAAGGAATTTTTATATTCTTTTTTATCAGCGGTAACATGATCCAATTCTGTTACTGAGCAAGTATTGTTTCTATATTTGTAATATCCTAGTTGAATCTGTTCTTCTGACTGATTGCAGCATGAAGTTGTTTTGGTTAACAAGGTGGCTTCAATAAGTGCTCGAGTTGAAGCTCATGCGTGTGAAATGTTCATGTTAACTCCTCAGACTGCTACTAGCTCTCAGATTCGGTAATTTGATGTATGACACAAAGAGGAATCTGTATCTATTACTTGATGCTTCACCGACTTAGACACCCATCCATGGTGTCCTTGAGTGAATAATTCCAATTCTGTGTACGAAGTTGATGGACAAGTTGGTCATTATCACCTTTATAATCATTCTTTTTGATTTTTTGTGAATCTTGAAGGTGACAAGGTTTGGTTGCTTAGAAATACTATAGGGGGTTTTTTTTTTTTTTGGTAGAAAGAAACTAAACACCGCAGTGAGATTCGTCTGTCACAGTTCGCGCATGGGTGAGAGAAGCTGCACGGTTCCTGCGTTGGAAACGCGGGTCGTCATGTCCAAGCATAACTGGTTTGGAAACAACTTTTAAGTATTGCTATCTACATTTTATCGTTGGATGGTCACCCTATGCGAGGAACCCTAGAACCTAGTCTGATCCAATTTGTTGCAATGAATCTGCACCAAGCAAATCTTGTTTGACTGTGCTCTATTCTCTATCTCAATCCTGACGCGCTTCAAGTGTCGAGGATCTAAAACTATTCAAGTCTGCGTAAACAAGAGAACTTGCTAACAGTAAGATAGACCAAATACAACTACATGGACCGGATATTCTCCCTCAGCAAATAACCAGTGTAGCTTTCCAGGAACAATTTCTAGGCGGACTGACCATTAATCCAGAACGAAAAATGCCGTAAGAATTTAGCTATGCATGAAAAATAAGTATACTCTTTCAAGAAAAGTCACGCTTCTAAAGGAAATTCAAGTACTTAACATCTCTACTCTTTTAACATATCCAGTAAGGATTTAGCTATGTATGAAGGTAGCACTTACTGTGCCATTTGAGACCACTATATCTATGGTCTTAGAGCACTTGACATGGCATTTAATAGTATGACATTTATCTCGTTTACGAATGGAAATTTATACAGAAGAAATGTGCGAAACGTCAAGCCACAGATGGTCTGAAACATGATCCTGCTGCTTCTCTGTCATCGGTAAGGACATGACTGATACAGCTACTCAAAATCTCCGCAGGTTAGCTTGCAACTGAAGATCTCCGCAGTTGGGATGTTTGCAAGCCCAGGGGGAATCATTAGTTAGCTGAATCTGGCTGTGACTTTGCTCGAACAGGTTTTTTGCAGCTGGGAAGGAGAGGAAAATCATTTAGTGACAGATCAAAAGTGCTGCTTCCATCATCCTTGTCTGATCCAGCAGAAGTTTTACAAGAAGAAAGAAGGCGGTGCTCTTCTCTTGGGACGTTAACGCAACTGCTTTGCCTAACCCTGTTCGACTTGAATGCGATATCAGCCCGCCGGTTACTTGTAGAGGTTTTCAGCGATGATCCTGCTGAATACCGTTCCATCTGAGACCAGTTTATCTGCTGTGCCTGCAAAAAGTGAATCACAGATCAACCTGAAAAAACCAGCCCCAGTTGCATTGAAAGAATGACAGCTTAGATAAATTACTCACCTCAGGCGAACACAAATCTCTTTCTTTTGACTTTGGCTTATTACTCACCTCAGGTGAACACAAATATCTTTCTTTTGACTTCGGCTTCCTTTCTGTATCCACTTTAGGGATGAACAAACCTGTTCCTTCACACTTCGCTTTCTCCCTAACAGCAGAACTAATGAAAGGTGGAGCAGACGGGTTCAACTTGAATTTTCCCTTAGAACTTGCAGGGGGTACAGATGTGCCCTCTCCCAGGTACTTCGGTGTTTCATAAACACTCAAAACAGAATCTAAAAGCTGGGAAGAATTTGGATGGACAATTGATGATGGGACAAAACAGTCTAAACCTCCAGCAAAATAGATATTCTGAGTAAATTCATCTTCTATGATTTGGCTTTGAAACACAGAAGGTAATAAATGAAGGCATGATTGTCGAAAGATGTCCAAGTTAATATACCACTGGGAATAGTTTAGGCACTGGATGGGACAATTATAATCCCCTTTGAGTTGAAAGATTCTAGCTTGGCTATCAACAGCAGAAACTTCTGCCTCAAGGGTTTGTAACCTTCCACTCCGTTCGATAGTGTTGACAAAGAATGCCATTACACGATCACCTATGCTTTCTACTGGTCCCTTGAGAACGTCTCTGAGCTTTTCACATCCATAGGAAAGAGCAATTTTCATGCGACCGAAATTGCCTGCAGGACAAAAGGCACAATTAATGACTTATCAGCCAAAAATCAAGAATTGAAATAAAGTGCATAAATACTGTAACAAGAAGTCATGTCAAAAGCTTAAAAATATATTATACATATGAACATTACATTAAGTCTTTGGCTACAACTGCAAAACACCAACTGATCATGAACTACTCGTTAATGTTCAAAAACTAATTACAATGTCACAAGTCAATCCACTTTATGGCACAAAGCTGATTTTTTGTAAACTGAGTTCCAAACATTTCTGCAGAATCTCTCTATATACTATAATGGTTGAAGAGGAAGTCTGAAGATACATATTTCACGATGTATTGCAGACAAAAATCATACAACAAAAGAGACAAGGAAAAGGAGAAACAACAGCATTCAAACTATTGGATCATAAAATTTGTCATATGACATGACATCTGCTACAAGCCTTTCTGGCCAACAAATTCTCTTTTAGGTCTTAAAACTCAGGAGTTTCGTATCCTTTTATGCATCTCCATATTTTATCTTTGCTGCTTTTTGCTCTCTCATGGATGTAAGTTTCTTTCTGTGTCCTTTCATTTCCTTAATCTCAAAGTTTCTTGACTCTTTAAAAATTTATTCATATGCTGGATAGACATACTAGTTTTCACCAATTGAAAATGTTAGTATAAAAGGTTTGGCATTTCTTATGAAAAATGGCAAGAGAGGTGGAAAGGAAATGAGGACAATTAGTCCATCAGTTTGGAGCCAATATAAATGCTAAGAATGAATCCAATTAATCGAAACATGTACAAATGCAAAAAGTTAATAAACCAAATAACTCAAATAACGAGTGAACTAAGTCCCACAATTTTTTATAGTCAGAGAGTTGCATGATATCATTCGACTTGAATCTGTCTCTCTGCAAGTTATTCTGATTCTAGCCTCAAAATGGGAACAGATTATCTGCTCTTGTAGTTGGTTTCAGACAAAGCACCATTAGTAATCTAGATAAATTTCCCTTCTTATCTTCTATAGTTTCATTTTCATGCATTTAACCATCCCTCCTTGAAGCTCACAATATTGGACAAAGGGAAAAGATGTGCAGCTTCTCAACTATTACATGCCATAAAATGGAACTTTAATGAATTAACTTCAGTATTGCTACCTAATATGACAGTGGAGTTGGACCCAAATAACTCAAACGGGCATAGTCTGAAGAAAACAAACAAAAAAAGACTATAACATCCCTATAAAAGTAACAGTTTCTTGAAACGACTTCCTAATACTCCATGTGTGTTAGTTGACTAATAATCTTCACTAATCAGTAAAACATGAAATTTCAAAATGTTCCCAAGTAAAGAATATTTATATCACGTCTGGTTCACAACGCTCTCAGTCTAATAGCAAGAAAAAATAACAGTTTCACAGAAAAGAATAAATGGTACCTTTGCTGATGCTACGCCCCAAGTTATTTTTGCCTTTCAGAGGATCAATTATGTTCAAATGCTTTATCGGGAACTCTTGTCCTTCAGTCTCAAATATCCCTTTTGAAGTTGAGAAAGATTTGATGCAGCTTTCAAGGAAATTCTTACTAAGCAACAAGTTTGTCCCTCTGGGTGCTGATGTCACTACTGGGCAAAAGAGAAAACCATAAGGGGAACAATGAGGAAAGAGTTTTATCAGGAAAGTAATGACCAGATGCTCAAATGTACACAGAAAAAGGAATCCATTCTCATATAATATTCAATGGCAGCACCCAAGTGCATTAAGCACCAATAGGCAATGGGTGATGACCACTGGGGCTCACATACAAGTGTAGATGAAGAAATACTTGACTGAGACATCCCCCTACCTCCTGCCGCATGAAAACCTCATGCACAAAATCCCAACCATAAAAGTGAAAAATAGGGTACAATTGAAAATTACAACAGTACAAGGAAATGTATTCAAGGATCCAAAAGACATCAAACAGAAATTGAATACAAAAGAACTTGAGTTGTCAAAGACTGCCTAACACCTAGTCCTGCCACCACAGATTATAAACAAAAACAAACTAATATAGAAAAAAAGCCCAGCCAAGCTCACACATAAGTTTGTGATGCAATTCAACAACTTGGGACCAACTCCAGTCCTGAATAAACCCATTTGCAAAAACTTTAGGTACTCAAACCGTGGTCCCAAATTATGCAAAGCTTTCCAGTTCCAAAGAAAAAACCAATTTGCATAAAATCTAATCCTTGAAACCCACACCCAATACTTTTACCCTTACATCCATGGTACTGGTAACATTACTAAAATTTGAAAAATTAAACAGCTAAAAAAGAGGAAAGGTGGAGAAAAGAGTTTCTCAGTATTTGAGGCATAATGTCACAGAGATGAGTATCCAGAGAAAGGAAAAGGAAGAAACATTGAAACAAAGACAGCTGAAAGCATTTGGAGGCACTAGATAGCATCCTTGTCAGATTCTACTCACCATCTGCTTTTGTGAGAAAATTTATGTCAACTGGACCATACACACTAATACAGTATTTGTCCCAATCCAAAGTGCTATAGTAGTCCAAAAACTTATACAAGACCTGCAAATACAACAGTAAATATGATCACTAAAAAAATCCAATAAAATGGATAAATCAGTTGAAATCATGGACCAGAACTAACCGCCAATGGTCCGCTCAAAAAACGATGAAAGAGATTGATTATGCACAAGACCAAAACCTCTAATGCATAAGTTGACATCAAGCTACAATGAGAACCAAGAAGCCGACTCTCATAGAAGCACCAAGCTTTGATCAGGATTAGACTCCGTTTGAAAAGGTGGCCTTTTCCAATATACTGGTCCATCTGTTGCATAGGCAGAAAAGATGTTGAACTTTTTCAGAAATAAACCATATTCAAAGCGAGCGAGAGAGAGAGAGAGAGCAGCACTCAACAAACATAAGAAGGAAACTACTTCAGAAATATGAAAAAACATGTATAGAATCATAAATAAACTGTTTTCTCATTTTTTTCCTCTTGGCTTTCTATATCTGGAAGTTCACAATATACACCTAAACATAAGCAAATAATACAGTCTGATCAAACAAAATGGAGAAAAAGGAAAAAGAAACTAGTCAAATAGAGCAATGAAATGAAAATAAGACCAATAACATTACTGATAATGGATCTATCTAATATCACCATTCTCGTAATTAAAATTTTGCACAAGCATGTTTTAGTTCTATAAAACATTAGATACGAGTGCAGATGAGTTGTCACTAATTATGTGGCTTATATGGAACCATGGTTGTCCAACATTTCTACACAAAGGCCAGATAGAAGACCGACTGATGAAAACTAAGAAAACACTTTCTCAAAGCAAAGAGAATATACATGTAAGCATAAATGTAAGCTAAGGATGATAAGAACAGACGGATTGGTAGAAGCAAATGGAGAGGAACAGCAGAAAAGATTTAATTGTTGACTCGTACTACAAGAAACTGGCATTGAGTAGTAATGCTGCTAGAGAAGCAAGCTTCAATGATGAAATATGGAAAGTAAGGAAATCCATATGTGACTTGGTGATTAACGTGCATGACAGGATGAGAGGGCACTAACCATCTCTTACTATAACTCAAAATGGTGGCAGTAATGCCAGATCAAAGTGCAAACTAAGATACCATAGACATAAAGAAGCAACCAAAGACAGAAGACCTTGCAACTACATTCTTAAACTCCACAAGGATCAGGAGGAAACGAAACTAACAATTAAGTTTTGACTTGTAATAATTGTGCTTTAGCTTATGAATATGTATACACATATATGTGGATGTGTAAGTTTGTATATGATTCTGGTTACCAAACTGTTAATGCTTTTATCTAAATGAAACATTTCAAACTTATATCCAGACACAGTTCTGATGATTTCATGTTATAAGACAATAGACACCTAGGTAATGTTGCTCAAAGGCAGTTTCCTGCTAGTTTGTTCTGCCAAAGCTATGGCCATATGCTGGAAGTAATTAGAAAGTCAAACCTGCTCCAGGAAGCACAAAGCATCAAGTCCAGCCACTTGATTGAAGGAAATGTCAACCCGAATATGTTGCACCAAGCACTTCACAATCTTAACCTGTGATTTACAATAATGACATCAACGCTATGAAAGTAAATATGTATCAAATTCTTGACCAGCTCACTCTGAGCATTTTGCATCCAAAAGCTCTTTCCCAGAAGCAATAAGGAATGGTTCAAGCTCAGTGTTACCAAATTAAACAAGGACGCTTCAGCCAAATCCTCTGTTGTCTTGCAATTTTAACAGCTTAACTCTTCTAACAGGCTGAAGTTAACACAAAATCATTTGTCTAATCCTGATATCAGTTATCAGAGCAAAAGAGGTAAAACCAACAAAATACAATAGGTAAGCACTCAGAGAACACTTGACAAAAAATCTGACCACGCTACCGACTCATTCAACTTTCAATTGTTCTACACAATGCTTCCAAACAGATGGAATTTCTGACAACAATATCCTGTTCACATAACAGACATGTTGATCGTAAAATTTTCATGAAAGGAAAAATTCTGATCCTCAACTTCAATGTCATTTAAGGTTGGGTTTAAACATAAGCAAAAGAAAAACAATCATTCTCCATGACTAATTATACAGCACTTTTAAAGAAGAAAGCAAATAAAAAAAAGGAAGCTTGAACCAAAGGAAACTTAGCTCTACCATTGTGACCAATTATTATGCAACACAAAAAGTTGAGGCACTCCTCATGCTTAACAAAACTGCATTAAAGCTAAATAAGGTGTAAAATGAAAACTCAATGAACAGGGCCCCAGAAAATTACAGGCCTAAGAATAAGACTGCCTACATATATGTGTATGTGGAGTTGTGACTTGCCAGGTTGAACTGGAGTAACCCCCAAGTTGATCCAAGGCAAACCCTTAAAGCTGAAACAAGGTGTACAAACGACCACATATGTCTGTATATGTGTAAGTGTATGCTTGTCTATATAGGAATTACAAGAATAATAACTAAATCAGCTGAAACAACACTAGCAACTATAAACATCACGATCATTAGCATTTTAACCGCTCTCGCCATTGTCAAACATTTACTGATTATTTTAAATTACAAAAGCTTGATATTCTCCATCTAAAATCAAAAGCAATCTTCATAAGCAATAGACAATTTATCATTTCTTTATCACCATAAGGAAATTAATCCTTCATAAGTGAAGAAGGACAAACAGGAACAATACTTAATTGCTTCAAAGTGAGGGATTGGACTTCATGTTCCTCGACAAATAGTTTAATGCATTTAAACTTTCAAAGATTTCCTAAGACAGTTATGAACAAGATTTTGATTCATGCAAAGAACATGGACAGGGAGAGAGGAAACGGGAGGAGGGAGGAGAGAGAGGTGAATGGAAAATAACTTATGTACAACAATTCAAGATAGCATCAACAGGAAAGCCAGCTGTAAAAGAAGCAAGTGCAGATCTACCACAAATTTTAAATCCAGTTAAATTCTTAAAACCAAATATAGCAGAAGTTAGATTTAAGAACTACCCGTGCATCAACAAATTGAACATCCTTTATTAGAGAACCGTCATAAATCTGCTCTTCAAGGATACTGCAAACTGAGCTAGCCAAATACTCCACATCAGGTCGAGAAGTGATTACTGTCAGATCAATATCTCCATCAGGTAGATATGTTTTCAGTGGCGTTGAACCAAGTGCCATAACCTGCAATGCAAGTGCATTATAACCTCCTCATACATCAAAAAGTCTAGACAGCGGGATAAAGTACAATATAAGGTAACCCAATGTCATGTAACATCTATTTGAGGCCATCATACAACACCCATGTGTATATGCTCCATAATCATCATGGGAAGCAAAGAACAGAAAAAGCTAACTGCCGTAGACAATAAATTTTCTGAAGTGCTTTATAACTATTTGCCTGACAAAGTCAGAGACATTGGCAAGATACACTATTCAGGAACACATGGTAAAATGAATCTTAACATTAGAAAATCAACAAATTCGACATTTTCAGATGCATTAAATGTTCAGAACAATTTGAGAAACAATAAGATTAAGGAAAATACATATGATGTCCAAATTATCCATTCCTGTCAGCAATGTCTCAGATAAGTTTGAAACTAGATGCAGAAAAACAGTACATCAATGGTTAGATCTGGAGAAATTAGTCATTATCATTATAGTTTTGCACAAAGGATGCGGACTATTAATCTTTGAAATAAAGAATGAAAATGGAGAATTTTGGAATATCCAATATAGTGGTTTTAGAGGCACAATAGTCACACGAAGTTGAAAGAAACAATTCGTGGTAAAAAAACAAAGTTAAAGCAAATACCACAATCATATATGAACACAAAATCAGTCAAAAGCCCAAAAAGTGGCACGGGGAAAAAAATTTAGGGACAAATAAAGGTCTAACCTCATCTCCAACAATATCTCTAATTAGTTGCCGAATATAGTTCACAGTTTCCAACCTTGTTTTATCAGAAAGTACAGTTGGTTGTATGACAGATATTATATGCTGGGCTGCTTTTTCAGCTGTCGACCAATGTTCAGCCTCAATGTGCAAAAGATTTTTATCTGACATTGAAGTGAAAGAGGATGAAGAACCAACGAAAGTATTATCCATGATCGTAACAATCTAGAGAATCTTATGATCAGAAGAAAAACCCAAAGCCACTCAAAAACGCTATCTGTGGTGGCTAGTTTCAATAAGATAAATCAAGACATAGCATTATGAATTAATGCAGTCTATTGCAGAAGCTGACTCGACCAACAGCAGCCCCAATTTTTAGCATCCAGAAAAACTATAAATTCCACCATGACACTATTGATGGGGTCCAAGATATTTTATCCTCTGAGCTTACATAGATATGGAGTAGGAAAAATGCAATATGTTTAGACGAGATGAACTATGAATTGTGCAAAAGCCTAACTGGGTAACAACAATTTGAGGTGAAGCTGGCAAATAGAGGACGACTTGGAACGTGAAGAAAACTAGTTCACATTCCAACCAAAAGAGATGGGGACTTGAAGAACCTGATACACAAACAAAGGAAATGTTTTCATAACCTGAGATTGAAGCAAGAAGGAAGCATAGAGGACGATCAAACAGCTAGTTACAGAAAAGTGCCACTTTCTATAACTGCTTCCAAATGAGATCCTCCGTAAAGGAAACAAGAATACCAGAAGTAATTTAGAAAAGGAAACTCTCAGACTTGAGAAATTTAAGGTTCCTTTACTGAACAAATTTAACCCCTTGAAAAAAATACTAAACCAGAGGACCTTACTCACTCCACGTCAGAGAAAGAAACAAAAAGACAATGCTACTCTGGAAGAGCTAAGCCATGATAAAGTTGGGGTCTTGCAAACGTAGACAGCATTACATGGCTGAAGTTGAAGGCATGAGGTAGTACCTCAATCATGAAACTTATACAAATTTGTTTCAGATGATGACGTCTGTGCATTTAATGCCACTCTTTGTTGGCAAATTTCAGTCACATCTATCTGCTAAGTGTTTTGTTCATTAAATTCAAAAGAAAATCCTTCACTAATTATAAGAAAAATATTGTAATATATTTGCTTTCTTGGAAATTGTGTCAAATTAAAATCATCTAATTAGCATCAATTCCATAAACTATCTAAAGCATTCCAAAACTTCATGACCTCAAACAGAAATTACAACAGTATTTTAACTCCAGAAGACGCCAAAATATTCACTATACTTTGCCTTGATGCAATTCAACAATTACAAAATGCCCCTCCACTAAATGCGATCTATACTAAATATAAGGAGTTATTAAAATCTCGTTTCTGTCACTCTAGTGCCCAATTTGGACTTCTTAGACACCCACGTTTAAGGTATGTATGATACATGAAATGAAGTTAACAATGGAGATAGTTGGCTATTGCAAGGACATAAATAAACAACTGAAAGTCAATAAAAAGTTAAATCCATTTTTTCTGACTGCATGGGTTCTCAAGCTTTAAAAAAAATACTCTCTCGAATAATAGCTGTCGAAACCCAAAAGTGTCCAAATTCTCAAGAAGGCAACCAGTGGCGGAAGTTATTACAAACTCTGGAACTTGGGTCTGTTTCAACATGTCATCAGCTTAGGTTGCAATTGAGCCAGCTCTTTGTACTTGCAGGATGTACAAGACATGTTTTATAATGATTCAGTTTTTGTGCATGACAGGTATCGTGATAAACAAATAGTTTGGCATGCACTCTACACTACATATGGAGGCAAGTATGGGATGTGCTCAATATGACAGCACAATCAAATTAAGTTTCACAGTGACCAAGAAGAATTTGGATTTTTTGATCGTAATTATCATGACATTGACATCTAGATATCCGTCTAAGTCAAACACGTTGAAAGCAAGCATTACACTTTGTGCATATATGATGATGTTACCACATTTTAAACCAAAACAGACAGATCTTAATAGCAGTAAATCACAATAAAGGACTTATCATAGTTCTATTTATATGCTAAATGGACCAAGGGTGCAATGGTTGTCGCAAAATATAGAAATTCATCAAACCTCTGCATGTCAAGTCAACTTCTAGAAACAGTAATTTGTCCTAAATACCCCCATTCAACAATTTCATTCATATCATGCATCAAAGGGCACAAGTTACTCAGTCGTATCATCCCTGATCTCAAGCTGACTTATGATTCAAAAGGAGTAGAAAAGAAATACAGCATTACCAAAAGCATTCCTATCTATTTAGGAATACTTAGGGAGAGCAGACCTACCAGCTGTAGTAGGACCACGTGGTCAATAGTGACCCACAATATCTAATAAATAAGTTTATTCTCTGGTTGGACCATGAAGAAGGTGATGAGGTTCAATCTTGACTAGATGATCCAAGAAGAGCTAGTACGCTAGGTCCATCTAAGTATTCCCCGTTCTTCTAATCTTCTAAACCCAAATTGAATGAAGTGCTTGCATTTGATTTAAAAACTAACATTACTAGGTGCATTAACAAAATACGAATACCATGTCCTACATATTTTGCCAGCTCATTTTCCCATCTTTGGCCACAATGTTATCGGAAAATTGAAGGTTAACATCCTATATAACTAAGTAGGATAGTTTAGTACAAAAGAACCTACATAGCTGGTTTTGATCACATTTTCTGTAATTATCATTATTTCCCCAAAAAGGGATTGAATTTTGAGATAACCACAATCTGGGGTACTGCAGCAATATATAATCAACGCTATAAATGAACAAATAATGGTAGAAGGATAAATGCTTGTGAGGTTAAACTGATCGAACTTGATTCACGTAATCTGACCCAAAAAAAGGAGCGAGAGAGAGAGGGAGAGACTTGAACTTTTACCTTATCATTCAATGCAAAGGGGTTGTCCACTCTTCCTTCTTTTCTTAATCTTTGTCTTCTTCTTCTTGCTGACCATATTAATTGGGTTTTGAAACTGAAATCGCATTCTTTTGTTTGCTTCCGCGAGGGTGATGATAAGCACCAAGAGATCGATTGTTTTCTCTTGCTTCCAGCAACCAAGACAAACAGTATCTGCCCGCTGTATTAACAAGCTTCCAAGAAGAGTTCTCCTTTCTCAACAACCCACAGGATGGAATCCACGATTATGAGAGAGGAAGAAGCAAGTGAGGTGAGCAGAGTAGAGGAGACAAAAATCTGCGATGTTGAGGTTTTCCCCCCTCTCTTGATCCCGTGTGAGCCAGTCCATGTTTGTCATCGTGAACCGCCCACCGCCCATCAATCGTCATCATCATCAACTGGCGAATTTGACAGTACTAGTTTGCAGGGGCAATGCTTTACCAAATAGCAGCGCGTTAGAGAAAAATAAAACTTCAGGATTAGCAGCGCAAATGCAAGAAAAATGTCAGTTTACTACAAGCTAGTATAACATTTGTTTATTGTCTAAAATTGACCTGACTGTCCAATTATTCCTGTATTTAAATACTGAGATAACATAGGAAACTAAAGTATGCAGGCATACTAAGGTCATAGATTTCCTATCTTTCATCAATCTCATCCAAACTGTTTTTTTGCCTTTTGATTGGGGCTTGAAACTTTCTCTGATCATCCAAGCTTAATTTTATTGCATGTAACTTTACATGTGGAGAACATCTATGGTTGGTGACAGTTTCATAATATCTTCAACTCACTCAAAATTGTTTGCACGATCCTTAATTTGCTAATTGTTTATGAATGTGTAGGTTTAGGAAACATATAGTCATTACTAGTGATAATACCATTATGCCATGCACGTACAAAGCTTGTTCAGTGGAGGGATTAATTCCGTCTCACTGAATTGACAATCATTTTGGTCTTAGTTTCTCATTCATCTTAAGGCATAATAGAATTTTTGGATTAAATGTAAAATAAATTAATCAACTCATGCATAATGCCTAATAAAATGTGCAGGGTTAAATTAACTTACTATTTTATAGAAAAAAAATTATAACTCAAACAATGTTAGAAATTGACGTAGCAGACGAAGGTTTAATCCGGTGGTTGAGGTTGAGATCAAATCCCCATCATTTCCCTATTAAAAAAATTAAGAAATTAGTTGGATCTTTATATAATCTGAATGAAAATATTTGAACTCAATTTGAGTTGGATATTTTCATAAATGTAATTTCCATTAATAACTGGGAATAATGATTAGCTAGATGCTCAGTGAGTATGACAGTATCAAACAAGTATTATATCACAAGTTTTAAAGGGCAATCCATCATCCTGAAGGCTGGTTGAGTGGATGACAGCCACAAGCACACACGTTTAAATGGAAAAAAGAAAAAAAAAATTCCTTGCCAACATATTATGAAGTTAAACAGACTTGAGAGTAAACTGTACCTCAGCATTCATTCAACCTTTATTTCCCCCTAAATCCGGAATGAAATGTGAGTTGACAGGATATATGTGAAGCTAAACATGCTAAATGATGAAGTTGGCATGCTACATTTAAAGAATTAAACACATAAGTTAGGTTGGATATGGTAAATGATGAGGTAAAGTTTTCCTTTTTTCCCCTGTTTGCTTTAAACTTTATATATTAATCCAACAACAACATATTGTCAACGAAGACATTTTTAACACTTGTCTTAAGACTAGTATTAAGGACACGAGAGTATAATTTGAAAATTCTTAAAGTGAATTAAATTTGTATAATTTTATTTTTTGTACATAATAATTTAATAGTAACAATACTTAGAATACTTACATATAGTTATTACAATGCTTAAATGGTTTGATTATAAGTAGTTATGTAAGTAGAATGTGACTAGATGAATAGGGTAAAATTTATTATTATTATTTTGTAAGAATATAATTACGAGCTCAAAAGATGATAATAATTGTTTATCGCAATTGTCATTACATCGGCGTGGTATATTGTATGTATGGCTAATTTTCATCTACGCTTTTACTGCACGGACATGCTGCCCATTAGGCACCCAAAAAGCCCAATCCACCCCTAACGTGCCCAGTTTCTGAAATGCATCGGCCCAGAAAGTCCAAACCATAAACGACCGCCAAATTAGGTTCAGCATGTTCTGGTCATTTCCCGCCATGCTTTCGCTCCCCCTGCATCCCCTATCCCTGCCTTTCTTCCCTCCCAATTCTCAGCCTAAAACCCTAAAACGCTTTTTTCCCAAAGCCTGCAAATCTCAATACCAAACCGAAAGGGGTCTCCAATTTGACATCGGAGACACCTTCTTCCGCCAGGAGAGCGCCACCGGTCGTGACCTCGGCGTTCTCTCGGCAGCCCTCTATAAGCAATCCAATGGCAGTCTCCGAGTTCTCGACGCCCTATGTGGATGTGGAATTCGGTCCCTTAGGTACTTAGTAGAGGCAGAGGCCGACTTCGTATTAGCTAATGACGCAAACGAAAATTATAGAGGGATTATTTCGGGAAATTTGTCCCGCATTTCGGATGAAAGATGGGTTGTGATGAATTCGGATGCCAATAAAGTTATGACGGAGCGTTATCTGGAAAAGGATTATTTTGGCCTGGTCGATGTTGATTCGTTTGGGAGTGATTCTAGCTTCTTGAGAGCCGCTATTGGTGCTGTCAAGTTGGACGGCTTGTTGTATATTACTTCTACTGATGGCTACTCATCCGGCGGCCACCGCCCTCAACAGTATGCTTGGCCTTCACATTCCTGATTTTCTTTCATTCCTACATCGATTTATGTTTGAAGCATTTACTGTGTTATTGC
This sequence comes from Gardenia jasminoides, assembly GCA_013103745.1. Lineage (NCBI taxonomy): Eukaryota > Viridiplantae > Streptophyta > Magnoliopsida > Gentianales > Rubiaceae > Gardenia > Gardenia jasminoides. Next base: position 106,411,475 of record CM023103.1, read on the forward strand.
TTTCTTCTAGTTCTTTGGCTGCATATGGAGCATATGTTCGGCCAATGCCATACTCAAATGAGCTTGGTTTGCGAATGCTTATAGGTGGGGCGCTTAGGGAGGCTTCAGTGCTTGGTTACCATGTTGTGCCGTTGTTTTCCTACTACTCGTATCATGGACCTGTTTTTAGAGTAATGCTTCAGATTAAGCGTGGAAGGCTTCCTGATTGCAGGTAAAGAATTTTTTGATTCTCTGTGAGTCATGTTCAATTCTCCTGGGATCTCTGTAATTGATGGTGACTTGCATCACTTATTACAGCAACTATAACTTCATCAGCTACTGCATTCAGTGTGGACATTCTCAAACAGTTTCTTGGGATCAACTTGGTCAGATCAGATGCCCCTGCATCACTGATGTATGCGTGAGTACCTTATCTTACCACCCATGTCCTCTTGTGTTAGAAATGTTTACAAGTGTTAGGCAGTGAACCGGTTCAAGAGATGCATTTGCATGTGAGATGAGTTAAATAACGCAGCTCTCTTTCTGCTGAATGACATGCCCTTCAAAAATATTCTATAATGAACTTCTAAATTTATGTTCTTTCATTGTAGGTTCCCAACTCGCTAATTGTCTCAGGGCCTCTTTGGACAGGACCTCTTCACCAAGCATCTCACCTTGCACACATGCTAGATTTGGCTGAGCAATTGGGGTGGATAAGCGACAGCAATGGAAGAAACCTTGAAAAACTGATAAGACTAATGGTCGATGAAAGTGACCCCAAACTGCCAGTTGGATACATCAAGATGGATGAGGTAGTTAAGGAATGTTTATGTTTAGGCCGTTGATTGTAATGTTATCAAATTCTTCACATTAAGGTAATTCAAGTTTTCTTTTTCTTTTTCCATTTTTGCTTTCTGATGGTTGCTTTTTCAGGTAGCAAGTCGTGCTAAACTTAATTCTCCATCCACTGGGGCGATAATGAACACCTTGCATGAGGTAGCATTTTCTCCTTACTAGTGTTGATTGTTGGATCAGGATCCTTCTATTGCTTTAGAAACTTTTGATCTCACAGTTTGGCCAAATATACTTTGTGGAAACCCCATCTCTTGGCTTTGGTGATGCAAGTCATTAATTATAATTATCATGAAAGCTTTGTGACACTTTGCCTGCTGAATACTAATCTAATTGGCATATTGAACATACAGTCACCTAAGAACGGGAATTTGGAATTATGGTGACAGGTGGGATACGTGGCCAGTAGATCACATATTTCTCCCAATGCCATCAAGACGAATTGCCCCATGACAGAATGTATAAAAATTTTTAAAGTACTCCAACAGTGTTCACTAAATGATCTTTAAGATGGTTTGAGTATTCAATCGAGGTCAAAGTGTAGTCTACACTTCCGAAATAACAGCAGCGTTGACAGTCACTTGAGATGCAGGTGAGTGTCCTCAAATAACGATGAAAATTTATGGAGCTACTCTAAGCTCCTAGCAGACAAAGTCTTTTGGTCGCCAAGGCAGATATGAACTTTTAAATTGCTGAAATCGACCTCGCACTGCAATGATGCCATTCCTCCTAAGCGTCAAGCTCATATGTTCATTCCTCCTAAACGGCGTTGAGCTCATATGCCTAGTTACACTTGCACTAGATTCCTAATGTTAGACACAGAGTTGGTCTCCACCAAATAGTAGTTCACCTTGGAAGGCCTTTCTACCTAACGTGATAGAAACTATTTATTCTCTGAAAGTTCTATCCAATTCAGTCTTGTATGATGTTGAAGCTATGTGTATGACATGCACAAAATTAGACAATAGGAATTCCATCGCCAAGTACTATGCCTCTGAAACAGGGGAAACTGACCTATAATCTTAATACATCTTTTCTCGTTGTTTCATGGACTTTGTGCCCGTAGATGTCAATTTATTATATGTTCATGTCAATTGATATGGTTTCACAAAATGTTCAAAAGTTGCCGAATCATTCTGTAAGTTTGGCCGAACTGCCAGTCATCAATTCATATTATTTTCAAAGCAATATTTACTTTAGTGCCAAGAACGAGAATTCCAAAAGGTTCTGCCAAATCAAATGTATGGTCCATGATTAAAGGGAACTTGCAATCTTGCATAGTTTGTGGCAAACCAGAAACTGAAACACAGGGAGGGTCGATATTAGTAAGATGATCCTGAAAGCTTTAGAACAGCAGGCAAAAAGTTAAACTAAATTTGCATTTAGCATCTAATGCTAATAATACATCATTAAGTCCACACTGCAACAGGAATTTCAGGATGCAGCACAAGTTGCAGAATTTATTGCCTATCTAAACCGGGTAGAGACCTGGTAAACCATCTACCTTAAGGCCAGTTCTCCAGTTCAGCAAGTCTCTGATCAAGGGCATTCCTTATCATAAATCTCACTTGCATATTTCCAGTTCATGACTTTCCATATGTTTTTGAGGTAATCAGGCTTTACGTTTTTGTACTGCATCAGAGGAAGCAATAAATGTATTCAGCATTAAGGGGGAGGAAAATAATAAGCTACAAAACGAATCAAGCAGATAAACAACCTGCAAGTAGTAAGCGTGCTCCCAAACATCAATACCAAGCAGAGGAACCAAACTGGTACCCTTAGTAACCAGAGGGTCCTGCAAGGAAGCATTAATACCCGTTATGAAGCTACAGCTCACTTACTTCATTACTTTGCTTATACATGTTACAGGATCGAACTAGTATAAATATCAGCTCAGAAGATTGAAATCTTTTCTTAGCTTCTTGTGTCCTAATTGAAAAAACACCTCAGAATTACGCAAAATAGCAGCACAAGGTTGAAACAGATTGGCATCAATTACAAGATATCATACTTATGAGAAAACACAGGAACACTACATGCAGCAGGCATTCATTATTCCTTAGGCAGGAAAATAAAGGTTCTAGTCAGAACTGAAATAATAAAAGGTCAAGACATGAACTTGTCAGCATTAAACTTGTTCTTTGAAAAATGAACAGAATGCCTCACATTTGCCCCCCACCACAAGAAATTTAAAATATTTAAACCACTTGACTGAAAAATCTTTTATGTAAAGCAAATGAATTGCATCTGTCGGATCTAGTAGCAATTGTATGAGGGGGAGAAAGTAGTTGGCAACTTGATCAGGCATGTCGGGTCTACCAAACTACCCCGGTTTGACTAAACAGACATTTGATTCAGTGGACTTGAAAAAAAAACAAAATTCAAAAGTTAAAGCTCATCCATAAACTCTCCAAAATTGAAGTTAGGACCAGGGATGGAACAAGAATTGAGCATTGAATATACATACAATAACAGACAAAATTTTCAGCTACAAGCTAAGAAACAAATCCAAAATCCAATACCTGATTTGCTGTAGTTTCAACCACGAGACGCTTCAGCTCTTTGTCCAATCCAAGCCACTGCCAAGTTTAGATAAAATGAGAACGTGAAGATAATACTACCTTCAAAAGCAGCAAGAGCCAATTGCAAGTTTCACCACCAGAAACACTGAAACAAGAGGATAAAACTTACCACCCAACCAGATCCCTGTAAAGCAGCACCCTCTGCATTCATCTCTTGTATTAACGTTTCCAAAGAGCCAAAATGATTATCAATAGCCCAGCCTAAAGAACCCTTTGGAGGCTCACCACCACCTTCCTGCAATGAGATTGTAATCATTTGGCACGCAGATTAGCATAATGAACAGAAGAAAAAGACAATCTTCATATGATAAACTTACACGAACAGGTGCAAGATTCTTCCAGAAAATAGAGTGATTGATATGGCCTGAAAAACAAAAAAGATAGTTAAACAATGTAAGTAGATATTAACTAATCTGTCACATTGACACAGCCACGCAAGACATCAAGCTGAGAGCAAAACAAGGTTGATGGCTGAAAAAGGAAGAAAATTTAATGTAGCGTGCTTCTAACCCCATATATCAAACATCACCAACATTTTAGAGTCCAGAGAGAAAATTTTCCTGCAACATGTTTCGCACAGAATCATGGGCCTTTACAAACTTGCAACAATGCATTGGTCGTCGCATATAGTATGAAATGAAGTTGTATCCATGTTAATCTTCACAATAAAGATGTTATTTCGCCATGCCCCTATTGCAGCACTCTGTAGACTCCAAGACATAAATACTTTGAACGTAAAGGGCTAGAAAGCCCCATAGGTCATCTACCTTCAATAAATTAATTAATCAAAACCTTCTTAACAGTCTCATGACCGTGAATTTGCCGCCGACAACCTAATTCAAACTTCTTTGGGTTACAATTATGTCAATGTGTACACTTTCATGCATTAAACTCCCATGACTTGGAAACTAGTCCATTAAGACATGATTACTTTGGAAGTCTCTCTCACCAAAGGTAACTTTTGTGCACATGGATGTGCTTTCCCTCGTAAATGCCTACCTACCAAATAATATAGATTAACACAAATTACAGGCCCCCACTTAAAGGCTAGCTAGTGAGTGAAAGTTTACTGAACTTTTCCAATAGCTTCCAACAGTGACAGACAGTCCAGCACCTTGTTCCTAAATTCCAAATGCTGCAATTGCAAGCACATATTGTTTACATCTGAGTACGCGCGTTCGTGCACAATACCGTATTGCTCTGTTAACCCTAGAAATATCAATGTAATGCCCGATTATTCCTAAATTCCAGCAATTACCATAAGAACCAGCAGGACAAACTCATAATTTGACCAAATACAGGTCAGATATGACAGCTCAAGCAGAATTTTATAGTCAAAAGGGAAAATGGAATGAACCTCCGCCGTTGAATTTGATGGCGCTTTGCAATTTGACAACAGTAGGAGCATCGCCTTTGTTAATAGCATCATCAAGCTGCTCGAGAGCCTTGTTGAAATTGGTGATGTAAGTCTGATGATGCTTCTGGTGGTGAAGCTGCATGATTTCTCCGCTTATCGCCGGCTCAAGAGCTCCATAATCATAGGGAAGATCAGGCAACGTGAAGGTCTGCAAGCCGCGGAGCTGCTGCCGGATCGCTACTGAGCTGCCTAGGGCTTTTCTGGTGACTAGAGTTCGAAGAGCCATGCCGAAGAAGCTTTTATTGATTTCGGAAATGGAAAAAGGAGACAAAATGGAGAGGGAAGCGAATCGGCAAGGTATTTGTGCAGAATACAAACAGGGAAAGATTAGTGGAGAAGATGGGGATGAGTGAGAATCCAATGTGCTGACCACAGCCCACAGGCTTGTCAATAAGGAACTGTGACTCCGGTGTTGTTTCGGTTTACGCTGTGAATCCAGTGTGCTAAAAACCACAGGCTCGTGAGAAATGAAACTTTGAAGTTCGTTGGGCCGGCCCTAATCCAATGAGCAATGTTGTTTGAAACCCTTAATTGGGTTGATTACAGAATTTGCCCCGTCAATTTTACAACGTTGCTCCCTTGCTCGTTCGCTTGCCCTTGTTGGTTCAATCCACCGTAGTCCTCGTTGTACAAATCAACATTTTAATTTTTCAATAAATGTTTGAATTAATTACAGCTAATCCCATTAAGGGATTCCATTTTTTACTTTATGCCCTAAATTTGATGACTTTTTATTTTATTTTTTTCTTTCCCTTTTTCTCCCCTTTTATTTTTTTTTCTTTCTTCTCTCTTGCATCTTTCCTAACAGAAAACCTCATTTGAAATTTTTAATTAGATTTCCTAGATGAAACTTTGAAAGACATCAAAAGCTAATTTTGATTTTTGTATGACATCACATATCACAAATTGTTGTATTTGATGAGTTATGGTTCAAGACGGGTTTAACCTGGAGATTAAAACACCAACTTCCTGCAACTTTTTTGCATAATCGTGTTATATTTTTATTTGTAGCTTTACTACATCAGTTTTTTGACTTTTTCATTATTTTGCTCTCTTTCACAGAGAAAGGCAATCATTCCCTAATGATTTAATAACTTTTAAACACGTTGCAATTTATTGTAAATTGACTGTACATTTTTTGTAACAAAAATGTCAAATTTAGTTAGTGTTTAGCTCGTATGCATTAGCTGTATTAGAATTTCATAGCATTTTCCCATATTTACATCTCAAAATTTTGCATTGTTTGCAAATTTGCAACCTTTTTATTGTTTATGACAACTGTCATTGTCCTTCACGCCTTCTCTCAAAGCTCCACCTTCTCTCCGTAGTATGGAAGTATATAATTTTAGAAGCCTTCCCTAAGGTTTCTAACAATTCCATTAATCTCTCTCAAGTTTTTAAAAAAAACACTTACCTCTCCTGTCCACATGAAATGACAATATTATCCTTAATACATTAATAAAATTCTCTTGTTAGATATGCATATAAAAAATAATGGAATTTATAATTATTTTTTTTATTTTCTTTTCTCTTCTTATTCCTCCCTTTTGTATTTCTACCAATAAAACTATGAAATATAAACACTAACCCCTTCAAATGTTAAATTAATGACTTTATTCTGGATGACTTTGAATATGATTCAACTTTTATTTGTCGATCATTTTTTGTTTGAGATATCAAAAGCAACATTGACTCAAAAAGAAATGGCTCAAAATAGTTCCACCAATTCAAAAATCCACAAATTCTAAAAAAATTACGATAATATTTTCTTCTTTTTTTTTTCAAGTCATAAAAATACATATCCCTGGTATATCACTATTAAAAGTAGTTTTATCATGGTGACAGAACTGTTATCATAGTTGCTTATCAAACAATAGCTATGGTATTAAAAACTTGACAGTCTTTCCTTGTATTTGTGTTAATTATATTATAATTGTTCTGGAAAATAATTCGAACTTTACAAGTTCAGGGTATTTTAGGATATTCATTTAAAATTTTAACCAAGTCTAAGGTTTGATGTCGTTCTACCTTATTGGTCTGCCACTTGCAGCATTACTAGGCTTCAGATCTAGATATGGCTTTGCAGGATTCTGGATGGGACTCGAAGCTGCACAGCTTTCGTGTATGCGCTTCATGGTGTCTACTTTGGTTTGCACTAATTGGACAGACCAAGCCAGTCGAGCCAAGGTACTAATCCAGGATACAAAAGGATGCAACAATGACTTGGAAACCAATATTCTTCGCTGATCTATCCTCCTTAAAAAGATTAGCAGCACAAGTTAAATGAGAGAGGGACAAGGATGTAAACGTACTTCAGTACTGCACCGTGCAAGCCAAGACCTTTGGGTCTGCCAACTACAAAATCAATGAAGGCTTTTTCGTCACATGGAGACAATCTTATTGCCTTGAACAGTTTACTCCAAACTAATTAATTGCAATATAATATGAATCACTCAATTCCTAAAATCTGCTCATTTTTACCTTCCAAGTTAATGGGCAGGAGTTTTCTGAGTTCAAAAGTTCACAATTTGACGTGTAGACATGTATTAAGTGGTTAAATTCTTCAACCTACATGGATGCAGTTCACTTCACTCGATTCCTCAGCACACCTCCCTGTCCCCCACAACCCCAGATATGAAGAAAGAGACGAAGAGAAGGAACATATTTCTTCCGGTTTAAGAACTCTATAATTAAAATACGGATACAAGTGCATAAAAGGACAAAGATCAAGTTATAGAAAAGGAAAGCAAGTATTGTCGGGATTGCTTTTGATATAAAATGTTTTAAAAAATCACAATATTCTTCTCTGTTGAGAAACTACACAATTTTACAATTAAACAAGCTATAGAAATTGAAAATTTTAATTCTAACATTCCAGACATATGCATTACTCAGATCAAAATATGATTGGCATGTTAGATGTATATACAGAAATATAAATTACGGCAATATCAAGGACCTGCTACTCACATGATTGCTTGGGTTACAGGATCAGAATTTTTATCAACATCCCCCACTTGCACTACCTTGGCCTCAACTATTCACAGTTCAAACAGTTTACTGCAGCTGTGAACACAAGCACCACAAACCTGGGAAGCATTTACGTGTGCATGTACCTCTCAGATTTCCGTTCTGGTGCCCAGGCAGCAGCAATATCATTAAATGCTGCAGCACCATTTTCCACATGCGTTAGAGGTTCAGATTCACCTTCCTTAGCCTGGATGAAAAGAGATAGTAAACTCAGGATAATTTTAGAACGAATAGAACTTACATCTGAAATAATTTTAGAGTTTTTCCTTCTTTTTTTTTTTTTTTTAAGTGTAAGTGGGATCTCTCTACATTATTGGTTGGAAGAGAATCAAAGGGGTTTTACTGAACCTTGGACCTCTCACTCACACACCCTTCCCCTGAACCGCCCAACCCATCCCTTCCCCTCGACAAATAATTTTAGAGTTGACAATAGAGAAAAAAGCAGTGGATGTAGTAATTTTATAACAAGGATATACATTTAAAGAAGAACAGAAGTACCTCAGTTGTCGGTGATGGTTCAATGGTTTTTTTCTGATTTTCACGAGTACAATAATAGGAGTAGAAAACCATCCCAACCAGCGCAATCACAATCCCAATAATGTTCCTCCAGCTAAATGGATCATGTAGTAAAACATAACCGAATGCTAATACCAGGCAAGTTTTCAAATGCCCAAGAACCTGATAGGTGACAGGAGATGTCTTTCCAATAACAAGGAATGTGCTAAAATTAACAGAGACAGAGATCAAGCATGAAAGTACAATAAAAGCCTGCAATATTGACAAAGAATTAGGCCTAGACATATTTTCATCAATACAAAGAAGTATTGCTTTCAGTAGTAATCCTCACCAGTATATATGGAGTATACTTGAACGCAAACACATTTTGATTGGTCAAAAACTTATCCAGAAATGGACCAGATATGAACAAGGTCATTGCTTGATATGGACATGATTGATATAAAAGCTGGGTTGAAGAAACTTTATATTTTTTCTGGATTGTATTCGTCATCTGAGAGAAACTAGTTAAGATGCCAAAGATGTCATAATATATGCAAAACAAAGAAACATGTGGTGTGGGATAGAGTGTTTTCAAAAGGCTGGTTAGGTGTCTTAATTTTCACTGATTAATAACAAGTAGGTCATGAATTCTCAGCAGGAGATGATGTATTTGGAGAAAGATAACAGAACCGCCAAGATGGCTTTAAAAACAAAAACTTAAGCATGGATTCAAAGGTTCGTTTCTGGATGGAGATAAGTTTAGGTATCTTGTTTTGAAGTGAAATCTTCAGTTTGCTTTTAAGGTAATCCCTCCATTATGATTGACATATTATATTTTTATTGGTCTATTGTTTATATCCACATATGCAAATAAATCAACACATAATTATTGGACAATTGAAGTTTTTTTTTTTTTTTTTTTGGCAGCAATAAAAGATACCTTGAACTCCATAATTTTATTCACTATTTCTGCAAGATGCTCATTTAGTCTGATATTATTCAGACATCCCGATGAAAGCAGTTGTACTGACAGAGATCATAAATTCAAGTTCTGCATGAATATGGCAATTCTTCTATTAGAAACCAGCTCAAATGACAGTACAAGAAATAGGAGGGTGAGACTGTAGGGAATTTGCAAGTAATAAATGATAAGCATAGCTTAATTTGAAGCAGAAAATATTCCTTTTGCAATGTCACAGTATGGCTTTTTTACATCAAACATATGAATTTACAAGCAAATGCATGTATCACATTCATTGTCCGAAATACTGTGACATCAGATTGCCAAACCAATGTTGGACTAAATTTATGACTGATGAATTGCTTCTGACAGAAAATTGTCTTATAGATTCATGTGTATGTCTAAAATCTTAAACACTGACACGGAATAATGCAGTCAAGTTAAAGGATACAATCTGTGCTATGCATGTTGTAACAACTGCAAGCAAGGACAAGACAGAGCCCAGGACATTGAGCTGCAGATCTGTAACAGTAGCAATTCCAACACCGAGAAGAAGGATGGCAAGAGAAAACTGAACACTCCGACTGCATTAATGAGAAGGAAAACAAAACAAGGTTGCATAAATTGACCAGGCAAAAAATAAGAAAACAAAGAACGAAACAATTATGAGAAGTAAACAGGAAAAGTGATTTCAGTCTGAATAGTGATTAAGGGCTTATAGAGCGCAACACCAAGAAAGTGGCATTCTGCTTTTACAAATAGAAAATGAATAAATTCAATACTTGTGACTCTGAGATATCCCCACAAAAAGAGGGAATAAATTGAAAAGTGCACCGATTCTTTATATACTCATTATATAATGTGGCTGCATAAAATCATGCATTATTATACTAAAAAAATGTTAAAATCATGGGATGTTAGGAACTTAGGCTAGAATTCACAAGGCAGCAACTTTATTTGTCCACAGGAAGATTTGAACTTGCCAAAAGCTGATCAACTAGATTTTGTTGTAGAAGTATCCTGATAAGTAATAAAGCACCGCAAAGAAAACAAAAAGGACAATAATTTTCCTGTACGGAAGCTGGCAATTCTCCCTAAAATTGTACCTATTAACAACAAATAATTTGACGATTTACTATCATTCCTTCAACCCGTAAAATGTGCTTCAAACTCATTCAAACTTTGCTTGTTTTGCTTTAAATGGTTAAATGGGGGAAATAAAAAACCTGAATAAAATGTGCTTCAAACTCATTCAAACTTTGCTTGTTTTGCTTTAAATGGTTAAATGGGGGAAATAAAAAAACCTGAATTTCTTGCTCAAGTAAAGGGTCTCCAACAGCACAGTGCAAGGGATGATTGCCAGCTTGGTCATCTACACAAAAGTTGTAAAGCCGTAATTCAGAAACCCCACATTGTTTTCAACATATAGACTAATAAAGGTTCAAATGATTAACCCAACCTGATAGAAACCAACAGAATTGAAACCCAGACTAAGGTTTAGTAATCCAATTGAAATCCCATTGAGAATTCCAAATCCAATTACAGTTTGTGGATCAAAAGGTTTGTGTTCAAACAGCTTCATCCACAGTGCAACATGTAGAGAACAGAAGGTGACAAGTAAATGCCAGCTTGTCAGAGTCGTAGCTGCATTTGGAAAGTCCAGAGACTGAGTTATAAAACATAAGTATAGCCTGCCTCTTTTCAGTATAATGTTTTAACAAAACAAGGTCTTATGGTACACAAGGAGCATATATATCAGACTTGCAATACTGTAATTAACACTACAATGCAAATAAACTATGTTCTCAGTCATGTATTTTGCCAAATCCTGGCTTTCAAATCACTGATCAGAATGTATTGGATGAACAAACTCCCATGTCCAAAGACAGTAGGGGGAAAAAAGAAATAAGATAAATGTGGAAGAACAATATTCTGACTTATGAAGATCAATCTCCTGTAAGCACATGATTCCTCGAACTACATGACAACTTAAATTACTATCACCATCTAGTAAAAGCAGATAATTGGCATTCCACGTAAAGAAACAGAATCTAAAAACAGATTAACGTTGCAAGCAGTAGTTTAGTCCTTCATGATGGTAGCTCTGCATAGAATAAATTTTCATAATTAGTAAAATAAGAAGACACTCACCTTACCCTTCTGAATAATAGTACAAGAAAGCATACCTAGTCCACTGCAGAAGCAGCCAATATAATTATTACCAAAAAAAAAAAGAGCTATTCTGTATTCTGCAGATGTTAATCTTCCTCAACCTGATCCCTTCTTATGTCCCAATTTACATGAAAATCAGCCTAGGTACAAGGTCTTTTAGACTCATTTTTCTCCATTAAATATCACGAAAGAAGAGGTAAGTAAGGTAAGGAATTCAACTGAGTTTAAAAAATGCACGCATATATAGTCGAAGCTACTAAATCCATTTCATTTAGCATAGTAGATAGTTAAGAAGTACTTGTAACTCACCAAAAATGAAACCCAGATAGCTCATAAGCGCTTTATTGCAAATTACGATCGATACTGATGAAACCACTGACAGGCTCAAAGCGCCAATGGTCCCAAGCTGAAAACTCTTGCTCTCACTCATCTCTGCAACTTCAATCCTCTGCACAGTTTTCACATCACCAGCAAAAAAAAATGAAACAGGGAAAATAGAAATACGATGAATGACTAACCAAAATTTCACACCTGCACTAGAATTTTCAAGTAGATCCGGTCCGAGCAGTTCGGCACTCCTGCGTCGACTCAGGATTGACTTTATCAGGGCAGAGAAGCTCCAGTATTTGGCTACAGAACTTTGCCTCTGGAAGTTGAGGACTTTGTCGTGTAGATATAATTTAGTACGGATTTAGGGCAAACAGGTGAGCAGTCTTTTTTGGTAGCCAGTTCAACCAGAGTTGGTTGCAGCCGCGGGTAGCGTGGAAACTACTGGTTTTTTAATATAGTAGCGGTTTGTAAAGTTTCAGTCAAATTATCAAATGAGAGTGTGGGAGGAAACGGGAGAGTGCTTCCAATTTTTCGCCTCCCCGCCGCGGAAACGGAGGCTACGGTCTTTTCAAATATTAACAAATGCAAAACAATGACGAGTGCGGATACGCGCTGATTTTAAGACCGCTGGGTATAAGAGCTCGGGGCTCGGGAGCTGTTGGCAACGCATGCCCCTAAAGTATGGCCTGATTTTCACTTTATCCTCTAAATTTTAAAATGTGCTACGTTACCTGTATGAGACAAAATTGTCCCTTCATTCTCTCGATTTTGATTTTTTTTTCCTTATCTTCTCTAATTTCTTCTTTTACTTTCACCTATCTTCTTCACATTTTCTATTCACTCTAGAGTCCCTAAATTCTTTAGATGACTAATGAATAAAAAAAAATCATAGATTATAAAAGGGAAAAAGAAACACTCAAAGACATCGTTTGGATAGGTGTAAAGGAAAATGAATTATAGATGCTCCATTTTTTAGGACATAGTCATAGAGTTTATAGAGAGAAATAGAAAAAAAAAACATTTGTCTTGTATTTTGTAGCCCTTAATCTCTTCAAACCATTTTGAGAGTTGAAATCATCAATTATATAATACATATAATGTTCTTCATATTAAAACAATGAAAGAAATTGTTTTACAAAAAAAATTCAAGCATCAATGGCATAACATAACAATGATAACTATGGAACAAATGCAATTGATAGATAATAACTGTATTAGCTCTGATGGTACTAGTAGGAATCAATCAAATCTAATAGTGGCATAACATAACAACGATAACTATGGAACAAATGCAATTGATAGATAATAAATATAGTAGCTCCAATGATACTAGCAATAATCCATCAAATCCAACTTTTATTTTTTTTTCCTATTTTTAATAATGGTAGCCAATAGAGAGAGAGAATAAATTTGATGGTCATAGGGATGAAAGAACAAGTAAATAAATGAGTAAAGAAAGTAGAAAAAATAAAAAGAATATGACAATGTGAAATGGAAAGTAAGAATGAAAATATAACATTATAGAATAATAGAAGGTAGGTTGGTCTAAAAGGAGATAAAGTGAAAAGGTTAAGAGATGAAGTGAAAATTAGGTTAGGAGAACTTATTATAATTAACACTTTTTTGGTAATTGAATAAAGGAATAATTACAAATGCCAACTAAACTATTGCTAGTTTTTTATCTGTCCCTTGAACAATCCAATTGCAATATTTTGAGCATCGAATTGTCAACGCGGAGCATGTTGAAGAAGTTTATAAATGAAAGTTACTATATCGTCTTTTTTCAGAAAATTTAAAAAGTGAAAAATTGATTAGACTAATATATGTTATATGTGTGTGTGTGTGTATATTCATTTATTGAGAGGATATTACTTGCCTAACAAACTCGTTCCAAACAAGAGGTTAATTGCATATGTTATTGGGAATTGTTATCGACTTGCTTTATGCCCCCTAAAAGATTAATATCAAAATTATATTATTGCATTAATATGTCAATCTGTGGCCACCATGCAAAGTAATTGAAAATAATAAAGAACAGGACTAAGATTTTATCTCTTAATGACCAAATTTTTATACTATTAACCTAATACTTCTCTCATTCTACCTCTCTCATTTAAACATGATTTGCATTTTCCATAGAAATGGTAATTCAGCACAGTTTATTTATTTATTTTTTTCTTGGGTGATATTCAGCACAATTTCGTTACTAGTTTTTTATTTTGTGGTAGTCAGTTTGTTTGTCTGGCTTGCAACATATCAGAGCTTTTCTGGCAACAGATCCATGTTGAGGTCATTTTTAGTTTTTTCTTTTTTTCCCCTTCTCTTCCAAACGCAAAAGATAGTGCGAGCAACTCAATTGCAACAATTGATATTCAAGATATGATAGGTGTTACGTGGTAAATTGACAGTAGTACAAGGGGCATTTTGCAATAATTCGATATATTAGTACGTTTGATGGGGCTGGGCAGGCGTTGTCAACTGTGGGGCTGCAACGACGTCGTTAGCCTTTGCGCCGGACCTCTGGTTTTCGGGATTGATTAGTTGAAGATTGTTGGAATGATTTGTTTGTTTAGTTTTCCCCTAACAGTCAAAACAAACTTAATAATATATATAGTGATCACTGTCAGATGACGACGACTCTCCAATTAGGCCGTAATTCATCATTCTTCCTTGTTTAACCTCGTTCTTTCAGATATATAAAGATCATCCTCTGCAAAATCACAGGTAACAAAAGTAATAGTTCAGTTTGGTTCTTGATTCAACGGGTTGTTTCTGAATTTCAGGTTTGACTAAAATGAATTTCTGACAAACTCCAGGGTTTTGAAATTTGTGCTTTTCTACAGAGTTTTCAAGTCGTTGAGCTTTAAGGAATTGAAGAAGTTTTAGTGCAATTGAGAATTTGATGGAGAATTCTGATGATCCATGCGATGCAGTGGTGAACGGAGATGAGAATAACAGACTTGACAATGTTCCTTCGACGTCAACGAGTTCTTCTTATAAATTGTTCGGTCGTCAAGGCTCTGTTCACCAGATGATGGGTGGCGGTAAAGGTAACAGCTGTTTTTCTCTTTCTCACCTTCTTCCGCCTTTTCTTTCTATTGCTTCGTTTGGTTTCCAAAGTGTGAGAAACGCTCGTGAGAAATTATTTTCATTGTATTTGCGTGCATGTTTGGAGCAAAGAGAAGTTCTATACTAAGACACTTTCGTGCTGGAGAAGGTGCCATCCTTGCCTTGACAGCTAACTTGGTATACTGGCTGTCTTAAAGCTAGGTAGACTTACATGTCTGACAGCAGCGCCCCCGCCTCCTTCCGGGGCAGGCGGCCGGGGGCAAGAAAAAGTTTTGTTAGGTAATTGGAGAAGTTTGTAGATGAGTAGGCTGACTGTTACACATGTAAAGACTACTGTATGTAATTTTACTGGTACTATAATATTTTGTAATGTATGCTTAGTTTAACGGCAATCCATTTCCTAATGGATGGGGTTCATGATTCCCCAATTTGAATTGAGTTTATGGACAAAGGACATTTGAATGTAAATTATGTCGTTGAATCTTGTAGATCATTTTCCTTTCTATGAATGCATTTTTTAAGATATAAAACATAGTATGGACGAAGTGAATATACCTATTAACATTGAGCTTTTAGAATTAAGCAATACAGATTCAAGTTTTGGTTTCACCCCAAAAGCGTGCAGAAAATATGGGAAAGGAAACCAGTATGTTTAATCCTTTTGACATAGGTAAACAACCTTCTTTGTGATGTAGTGGTTCCATTCACTTATTTCCGTTTTGCTAGGAAAGAGTATGTTTAGATCCTTTAGTTTCAGTTTGCATATTAGGAAATGAACACTACCCGTCTCCTTTCTCTCTCTTTCCTTTATTTTTTTTCTTAAAGGTGATGTGTTTCTTGCTGGTAATCCAACAATTGGGAGACATGGATATGCTTATCTGATTCTTGAGACTGTTAGACATTTATTTCCCTGTTTGCCATCTATGTGCATATTCGTCTTGTTTGTTCAAAGGTTTCACTAATTATTATTGCTACTGCAGCTGCTGATGTTATACTATGGAGGCAGATGCATGTCTCATGTGGCATAATAGTGGTTGCTACTGTTGCGTGGTTTTTATTTGAGCGGTCTGGGTTATCATTCCTATCAGTTTCTTGTGATATCTTGCTGATCCTGATTGTGTTGCGGTTTCTTCGAGCTAACTACGCTGTTCTCAGGGAAAGGTGCGATCTTTTAAGTCCTTTACCATTACCAATTTCACATTTTCTAGTTGTTTTTAGTATGAAAATCAAGTTAGCTCTTTCCTTTTTTTCCTTTCCAACAGACAACTGCAGTCCTTGCCTGAACTCGTCTTATCAGAAGAAATGGTGAATAATGCTGCTGCATCATTTCGTGCCAAAGTTAATTACATGCTGCTTATGGCCCATGATATCACCCTTGGCAAAGATTTCAGACTCTTTTTCAAGGTTGGTTTTTGTGGATTGTTTGACTAGAGAAGCTTTCTAATGCAGTAAGGAGTGGTTACAGAAAATAGACAAATATTACTCACCTGTATATTCATTTGCTACTTGCATTTGGAATCTTCCATCCAAATATTTCTGTCTGTTATTTTGGATTTTAAACTTTTTGGAAATTTTGCAGGTAGTGATTGCTTTGTGGCTGTTGTCCGTGATTGGCAGCTTAATATCATTCTGCACTTTGGCATATATAGGTACATATTGTTAACCATCTACTAACTGGATACTGAACTCTTTGTGGTGATTTAACTTCCTGGGTTTTTCTTGGTTTCATTTAGAATACCATTGACCAGCGGTGCCAATGCTGCTGTACCAACTTGGCTTCTTATAGACTATAAGGATCATGTCTGTTTATGGCCATTATGCACTTCTGAATGAAAAGATTGAAATTTTGTGGCAAGGTTTCAAACTGTAGTAAACATGTGAAGAATATATTTAGCACTATAGGCATGACTTGTAAAATGCATGTCAAAACTTGGGTCCATTTTCATTTTTTGGCTTTTCCTTTTGCCCTTTTCCCCTGTATCAGTGCATTGGTTGGGTTAGAGTCGTGGATGAGGAGGAGCTAACAGCAGAGAGATGATTGTGGAGTCTAGGATGGTTTTCACATTATTTTGGAATCTTATGCTCATTTTCTTGACAAAATGTTTCCCTTTGGCAATTTGATTACAGATTCTGATCTCTGTGGGTTATATTACTGTTGTGTTTCTTATGTTATGACAAATATTGTGCTATGATGGACTCTTACCTTTAAGAACGGAGGAGGACAATGGTTGATAACTAAAGAGTCTTGCATTGGCATTGATGGCAGGAACGATTTTGTTTATTACACTCCCTGCTTTATATGACAAATTCGAAGACCGTGTGGATAGGTACGCGGGAATGATCCACCGAAAATTTTCAAAGCACTATAAGATAGTGGATGAGAGTGTCATTAGCAGAATACCTCGGAATTTGCCTAGGGACAAAGATTTGTAGAATTTGGCCATGCAGACTGGACAAGCATTGATAGCAAGAATCTTTTCTAGCAGGGTCTACTCAATTTTGGCATGATCAAAGGTGGAAATTTTGCCTTGGTTTTATCTACGCGCAACGAAGTTTCCTGGTTTCAGCTTTTCCAACGCTAGAATCACGCAAGCAGACACGAAAACGAATTTGTATTACCCTATCTAAGCCTTGTCGTCGTTTTTGCTCTTTTGGTTTTTGGATATTTTTTCACATTGGTTTCACTCATTCTATTTGATACTTCATCCTTCGAGATGTTGCAAAAATGTGTTTCCGTCCGGGCATACATTCTAGCAAGGTCCATTTTTTCTCCGCAAATCCTAATTGATTTACTGGTCATGGAACTTGGCAATTTGGACGGTAGAGAGAGAGATTCTGATCCTTCTACAGATACGGGATAATAAAAGAAACCATTCAGGCTTGGCGTCAGCCTCATAATCATATGATTAATCATTTGCGAAAATTTAGCACCTTATTACACAAGCGACTTCTGAAAACAGGATCATTACATGAACTCTGAAAATGCTCAAGAGCTTCAGCTTTGGACCAATTCACCAAGTTGGCTTCTCATCTCTCTGAGTCACAACCACTTGAAAACACAGATGGCCAGTTTCTAGTAATAGATATGATATCAACCCAAAATGGCCACATCCAAGCAATATTATCATATGCACTACAAGCCACAAGTTTTTGGGTAGATCATCCTTCCTTACTGCTTAGCAGTCCTTACCTCTATCAAGGACCAAAAGTTCTACATACAAGCCACCGATTCTTTGACAATGCTCCTGAGAATTTATTAACAAACTGATCTTTAATATACACGGCAAATAGCCCATGAACCTTGGAATACTTTTTAGAGGCCGACATGCAAGACAGCTCAGATACCTCATTTTTTATCAACGACATCATCAAGCAACCAGGTCATGGATTTGAGAGCAATTCTCTGGCTGCCTTCAACCAAGCATCGTAAATCTCATCCGAGAACAAGACAAAGTGGACCTGAAAATGAATGAGGAATGACATCAAATCCTGAGCAGCCTTCACAGATACGAGCAAAGAGTCAGGAAAAGATAACTGTGAGCTTGCCTGAAAGCAAGCATGTCCCTATATCTAACCCCATTGTCATTTTTTTTTTTAAATTCTGAAAAGTGATCTTATTTTTGGGACTATAATAGCTCATGCACAAAGTAAACTGTCTAAGCAAACTTGTGTTCCCAAAGATGAAATATACCATTAAATTTAGTTCTTTTTGTCAACTATTTGATGATTGCAGTAATTATTCAATATATCATCAAGTAGTTGCCAGCTTACTAAAGAAAGACAATAGTCCATGGGCGCTAGGTACAGGCTCTACTTTTTGGTTCTGAGGCCATTTTTATTTTTCTAATAATGCTCCATAGATTTGCTACCTCAAACATACAAAAACCCATTTTACTCTATTCCTCAGATCTCGAACTACACTGAATTAGTAATTAAATGATCTTCACTTGAGCTTTTAAAGCAGTTTCTCTGCAAGAGCAAAGAAAGATTAGCTAAACAGCAAGTAATAGTTGGTGAAATTCTGCAACACCATAGGTTAAATTTTTTAACACTTGACAACTGAGAAAAGAAAATTTATTGATCAAGGGAGGTGAAAACGTTCTAATACCCTGCGTGTACTAATATGATGGAGAAAGAACTCAAACATGAAACGATAGGATTAATTCTCAAATCCAATTCTCAACGGAAAAGTTGTTTAAGTGGCTGCACAATATCATTAAACAAATCAAAGAATACTACTAAGCCATTGCTTTCATTCAAATAACTGATTCTATTCTTTTACCCATCTTCAGTTGCTCTCTTTTAAATTAGGGATACTTTCAGAAACATTCCTTGAGGTTTTGAGGTTTACCTAGCACCCCTCTAATTTCAGAAATTAAACTGACCTCCCTTTATAGTTTTTGGTAACAAATTTACCCCCTATCAGAAAAAGTGAATGAAAAGTTAAAAGGAAATTCTAAGAACAAACATCATTCTGAAATTACCCTTAAAGCTCTCACAAGAAATTATGACACGTAATATACCTAAAAAATTGGAATTAAAAAAAAAAAAGCAGAAATTGGTCCAACCCTCTTAGTAGAAAAATAAGAATGAATAAATCTCATATCTGTTGACTGGCGAGCCCAATGTAACTATTGCCAATGCAACATTGTTTCAGGTGAGGAACTAGATGAAAAAGGCTGGTAATGCAACAAAAATTAACATGCCATATCCTACTGAATTAAGAGGTAAATAAGTTCTTACCTCCTAAGTGCAGCAAGCCAAGAAACTAAAGATTTAAGCACAGCTTTTCAAAGCATGGTGGCAAGCTATAAAGAGAACTCATTTCAACTAGCAACAACATATTTGAGGATCAACAGTTGCATTTGTAGTTATGGTCATAAAGCAACATTAAGAGTTTCCAAGAGCCAAAACAATATATTTAAATTATATTTTTGCTGGTACAAAATGCTACTTGTTCAATTAGAGATTGTTTTAGTCAAATGATTAGTATTTGAGTAAAGTAGTAACGTTTTGCAAAATCACTTTGATTCAAATGATTAGTATTTGAGTAAAGTAAAGTACTAATGTTTTGCAAAATCACTTTGATTTGAAGAAGCTGTTTCACTAAAGGTACTATAGACAAATTGGGCCTTCTATTATGACTCTTTGTCCCATCAAATTGACAAGGAAGGTTTTTCAAGATTAGAGAGGTGCTGGGAAAAATTGTCAAAAACCTCAAGGGAGGTTTCTAAAATTATCCCTTTATATTAAGTAGATCCCTCGTCTACAATGTACTCATCTTGGTCACCCTTTATGCACGTACTATCTTTCCATTTTGACCTATCACCTGGTGAGCAGCCAACGAACTGTAAAGTCTTTTGCAACCAAATTTTGTAATCTGATGTTCAAAATGTAAACAAGCACAACAAGACAGTTAACTCAAAATAGGGGTACCTCTTTGAGGCCATCAGCACATTCCTTTAGTGTAGAGATAGCCACAGAGGCAGCTTCATCATAGGGGTACCTAAAGATATTTGGAAGCAAAGAACTTAGACTAATTACCTGAGCTTTTGCCAGCTCAAGATGAAACAGGAACCCAAAATGCCATCTTTACCTGTATACCCCGCATGATATGGCTGGAAAAGCAATATACTGAATATTGTTCTCTTTAGCTGCACTTAGACTATTTCTGCAACAAGTTCCAATAAACAGATGGAAAAATGTTAAACAAGGTTAGAAATAAAGTTGTGAAGTGAATATCTGTTCAGCACAAAAAGACAGTACCTATATGCATTTGCCAAAGAAGCCTCGGGGTTTCCATCAACATCATATATGGGTCCAACAGTGTGAATGACATGGGATGCAGGCAATTTAAAACCACTGCAACACACCATTTGTTAGCCATCCAACAAAACGTCAAGGAAATCAACAATCCAAGGGACCAAAAGAGGGAAAAAAATAAACGGGAGGGAGGGTGCGGGGACAGTGCATTACGGCGTAATCCTTGCTTCTCCAGTAGGGCAGCGGACTCCAGGTCGGACTTCAGGAACTTGATAGCATGCATCTCGTAGCTCTGGACCAGCAGCTCGATGTATGGCTATAAAACAATGCAAGGATTACAAAAGGACAAATTACAGGTTATGCATGGCGGGGATCACAACTTCACACTGCATGTAATCCGCACAGGAAACATAACTTACCTCCATCAGCACCACCACCTCCAAGCATTAGCTCATTAGCAGGATTAACCTAAATTAAACCAGTTCAATCAGAAATGGAAAAAAAAAAAGGGAAAAAAATCCAATATAGATTCAATCATTTAACGTACTATTAACTAGCATTTTCCAGTATTAAGAAGAAATTTGGTTAGATTAATTGCAGAATATAACTTACGATGGCATCGGAGGCTCCATCAACTGACCACTGCGTGATATCGCCTTTCTGAATTTCGAGGGAAGTGGTAGGAGACAGCTGGAAACTGACTAACTTGCTGCTGTTATCTCCGCCATTTGACAGTGTTGAAACCCTAGCAGAGCTCAATCCACCACCGTTGGCGACGGCACTGCTCTGCTCCATTCCGTTCAAAATGACCGTAAAGGGCCTGGTCGGGATTCGAGCAACGAAGAAGGGTCTCCTCTGAGGCAGGTTCCACCTGGCCTGGTGAAATTGTAAATAACTGGGGTTTCTAGGGGTAGTCAGGGATGATGAAGAGAAAAATCTGAGGAATAATCCAGAAGGAGTTCTAGAACCCGCCACTCTCATAGAAATAGTAGTGGTAACAGAAGAGAGTAGAGCTGAGGAGGAGGAGGAAATCATCTGCTGACTAGTACTTTGACTTTTCAGGGGCCGCAAACCTTCCTATAATTACATTTATTATTCACACACCAGGGATGCATTGGGCCTGAGCCCGACCACTCTACTTCACTGGTCCAACAAATCAAATTCTACTACATCGGAACATGGGCTAACTAAAGGGTGCAAGTGCCATAGCACCCAGATATTTTGTTTGCTCAATTCTCTCTTTTTTTTAGGAAGCGGGATTTGAACCAAAAACCTCTCATTCTTAGAGTTTCAACTTTAATTAATAGAAGTTTGTTCAACATTTTATCATAATGGATTCCTTTTACATGCAATTCCAAAGAAGTCTTTTTCTTTTTTTGAGTAAATTCACAAACAATTATTCCATTATCTTGTAACCAGCTAAAAGTTGACTGGGACACGTAAACTAAACATGACAAAGAATGGGATAGATATCCTAAACTGTAAATTGGTACACTATTAGTTATGATGAACACCAACAGATGTTGGTGCAAGTGAAAGGGGCTTGCATTCATTAACCATAATGTCTTGGATTTGAAATTTATGAAAATGAAAAAAAATAACGTTGGAAAAACTCCTCCCCAACAAAGGGGTCTGACAATAGTTCGAACAGAATTAGTCGCGGACTATAAAAGAAAAAAAAAATTTTATGACAAGCGGTCAATTGATGAGTTTGGTGTCACTTTTTTGCGTTTAAGAGTAACATCCGTCCAGTACAGATAATACACTAATACCGTCCGTAATATATAGATGCATTTGTATCTAATCCGTTGTTTAAAGTGGGTTGGACAGCTACGAGTGAGCTTTTACCACTATCGGGTTTTTTGTTAGGGATAATATCAGAAACCTCCCTTGAGGTTTTCCGTAATATCACCTAGCACCCCTATAGTTTTAAAAATATCACTCACCTCCCTTAGCTTTTATTATTTGTGTAACAAAATTTATAAAATCCTTACTTTTGCCCATTTTACATATCAAATAAATGGATACTCTAAACCATGCTCAAAGAGTCAAAGTCACCTAAAAATAATTTCTAGTTGTACCACCATATCACAATTTCTTTTTATCTTTTTTTTGTATAAAAGTCATAAATTTGAAAAAAAAAGATACTTATAAATTGTAATATCCTAGTACCAATTTTATTATACTTTAATTGTGATAATATGGAATACTAATTCCTTATGCCTTTTTTGTTTGTTTGAGTTGATCCAAGTTTTTAAGAATTAGTACCAATTTCATAAAGATTAACTCAAAATGAACAAAAAAAAATGGCTCATATATTCATAAATTAGAAATAATAAAATTTAATTTACTAGTATATTTATACAAATAAAATTTTTATTTTTATGAATTATAGCCATTTGAATAGTAGTACGTTGAATAAAGTAGAAAAAAAAAGGTGTGATTCATTTTTTTAACAAACAAAGTGGTTAGGATATTTTATGTACAAGTGAGCAGAAGGGAGTTTGGGTTAATATAGTCATTTTGTTATGCAACCATTACAAAGTAAGGGAGGTAAGTGATATTTTTAAAACTATAGGGGTTAGGTGATATTAAGAGAAACCTCAGGGAAGGTTTCTGATATTATCCCTTTTTGTTAAGCTAGCATGAATATGTACATGCGACCATGCCAGTTTGACCTTCCCCTGTTTTCCCTATTTTCCTGTTTGTCTGTTTTTTTTTTTTTTTTAAAAGGGGCTTTTTAGATTTCACATATAAAATATGAAGGATGTTTAGTTAAGCCACGTACCGTCACGCCTTCTGATGTATCGAACCTCAAGAGTGGCGATGTTCAGGGATACAGGAGACCACGTTTCTGAATATCTTGTCCTATCATAGATGTTAAACTCAGCCCAAACCTCCATGCACATAGGTGATCAGTTCAGTTCAACCGTAGATTGAACTGTTGAGCCGTGAATTAACTATTAGCTATATTAATATTATATAATATTATATTTTATATAACAAAAAATAATATATGTTTTAGTTAATGGTTCAATTGACAATTTTTACCGATTCACCAGTTGAACTGTGAGGTAATTAGCTGATTAGCAAATTCACTACTTGTCTGATTCAATTAGTAATCCAACTCGATCTTACAATCACCACCAGATTATCCATTTGATTATCAAGTCGAGTTGAGTTTTATAACTATGCGTCCTATTATTATTATTATTATTTGAGGATGTCCCGCTACGGTTAAGAAGTAGGCTTTTACACGATATACAATTGGGGCCACCTTTTCTTTCAATAAAGGTGAAATTAATTGTCCAGCAGAGAGAATTGTAATGTTTGTCCTCAATGTTTGGCTTGTATCTTAAATTTGTCTCTAAAGTTTTGATCAAATCAAATATAGTTTCTAAAGTTTTTTATTTTAAGCAAATTTAGAACAATTAATAGGTCATAATAACTAACAATTAAAATCAATTTTGAGTTAGCCAAAGTTTTGACTTTGCAATTTTAGCTCCTAGTACTTGAAGTTTTGGCCAATATGGTCCCTTAGGTCTCAATAAGTCATGATTAGGAGTTCAAAGATAAAATAAAATCCAAGTTGAATCAAATATATGAAAAACATATCACTAAATCCTTGCAAAAAAAATTTGTGAAAACACTTTGTATCGAGAAAACATCTTTGTCATTTAATCCAGAGAGCATATTATTGTTGAATAAATTAGAATTAGATGATAGTATACAGGTAACATACAATAAAAATTTTACTCAAATAGAAAAGGAGAATTCTAGTTCTAATGTAGAAGTTTTATTGTCATTACTACTACATAAATTCATGCATGACTTGTGAGCATAGGCCTAAAATGTAATGAAAGTAAGTACAATTATGAAGCACTTTTAGCAACTTTTTAGGAAAAAAATATCCTTTTTGTTTCCCATCATCTTCCTACGAATAAAAATCTAAAGTTTCAATATTTATTTTAACATTCATGTACGTTGATAACTATAACTAATTCAAATAATTTTATAAAAAAAAATTTATTTCAAACTCAATTAACAATCTATTCAATACCAAAAAGAAAATGATCGACTTAATTTACTTATAATATATATTCTTCATATTCTAAGAGATATTTAATTAAGTTGTTTATTTATCACTGACAATGAAAAATGATAAAACTTTTTATCAAGTAATTATTTAATAGTGTAAAACAACAACCACATATATTATATCAAATTTGAAACTAACTATACAAAAGAGACTTATATGAGAAATTAGTAATAGAAATAAATGCAATACAACAAGAAAAAGAAGTTTAATTGGTATTGCTATTATCCAATATTACATGATTTTAGTCTAATTCGGATCTCAGTTCATTCAAAAAATCTCGATACCACTATTTAAATTTGACGAGGCTATAATGATTTAAATTCCAAATATTAGGGACCCAAAGTGCAAAATCAAAACTGTTGACTAACAGTAATTTGATTTTGACCGGCAGTCAATATTGAATTTCCGCCAATTATCCTAAATATGACAAAATTTTGGGGCTAAATTTGTTTTGACTGAAATATTAGGTACTCAAACTACATTTTTGCCATCTTCTGTACAGAGCCCTCAAATTTCTCAAGTAAATGTATGGTGTCAAAGCTTTTTGATATCAGGATACTGCTTCGTTACTGGAGAATCTTCCTTGATATCGAACCTCCAATCAATTGAAGAACGTTTGCTTGAAATTAACAAAGATGTAGAAGAAAGGACAATTGATAGAACAATCAATTAACACGCGTATGGTATATATTACATACTGTACATTAATTGTTTGCCTCGTAATGGAATATGTGAGTGTGTAACAGAAGTTTCTTGCACGCTATCTTTTCAATCTGTCATAGATGGATTTTCAATAAAGGAAGAAATCGCTCAATAGTGATGTTTTTTACCATGCTGAACATGAACAAGAACTAAAGAATGACTCCAATTCCATTTGAGCGCATGCAACCGACCAGGCTTACAGTTCCACGAAAAGCATGGAATCGTTGTCTCATCAGAACTATTATTGCATACAATGGAATAGGCCATTCAAATAGTGGAAGTGCTACAATTTTCTACTGAGATAACTAAATAGGGCCCTCCAACTTTTTGCACCATAAAAGAATGATTAATATATATGTACCCTAACAAGCAACTTATTGAATCCCAGAACACTTTCTAAACAAGTAAAGGGGGACTCAATCCGGCCCGTGAAAGCTCTGAAGGGGAGACAGAACCAAATCACATGGGCTGCTGATTCACCTCACGTTGTGAGGTTGGAGAAAGTAGAAACCATCTGGAAGTGTGCATGTCCTTCACATTGCTAGTAGGAGCAATGAGCCAGTGAGGTGCTTTTGCATTATTGTTACTTAAAACCTTTGTTAAATGAGCATAGAATGCACTTGAGAGAAGAAGCCACATTTCTTGGTCTTAGACATTTATTTACTCTGTTGCACCAAAAAAACTATTCCTTATTAACTGGATTGTCGATTCTATGTGTCACTTTCCACCTTATGGAAGCCAATGGCTGGTTTATTAATTAAGACAAGGAAAGGGACGCCCCAAACTCTGAAGGTCATATAATGCGAAAAAGAGCCTTGGCTGTTGAGCAAAGAAAAGATAATTCAATCATATATGCCTGCCTCAATTCGACAATTGCACTGAATCAAGGGCTAATTCTACAAGCTTGCTCGAGCGAGATTCAACCGGCTTACATTCTACATAGCCACCGATTGAATGTCACTTCTGCGAGGAAGAAAACAAAAATGTAAAAAGAACCTAAATATATATATATATATATATATATGAAATCCACTCCTATTATATGGATTAAATATATTCTGCTATATAGCTAGGCCTAAGCGGGTGCTAACTAGCCACCACAGCAATAGAGCCACAATCCCTGAGCCTCGTCTTCCGAACCTACACCCCCTGTCTTTTAATGCCATATACAAATTCATAAATTAATAATATCCATTGATCTTTAGCGACGGTGGAAACCAGCAATCACTATCCGTCAAACGCTTCACTTTTGAAAACGAAGTAGCTGTCGTCTGAAATTTAGAACTGGCTCCCCTCAAATGTTTGCCCAAATTGCCAGTTTGCAGGGGCAGCATTGTAGCTGGTGAGTGTTCTTCCATCGCTGGTGGTGACTTGGAATGAGAGGCTCTGGCCATTCAGGTAGGAGTTGCTCTGCCAGTTTTGGCCCCAGTTCCTTGACATGGATTGCCACCCTGTTCTAGACCCCTTGATGGAGACAGAATGAACATCCCCAGCACCAGCAACGTTGGTAACCAGGACCAAGTTGAAGTAGGAGTGTCCATTAATTGTGAACCTCACTCCTCCCTTCTTCCTGCACGGCACCCTGTCAAGAATCACAAGCAACATACATTTATTAGCTGCAGAACAATACACTATGTGATAGCAGTGCGTGTTTACTTGTTTGACTGCAGGCCCTTCTCGTTTTCCTTCATATTTTGGTAAATCGTACCTCTGGAAAGCGACGGGAACGATTCCAGCGCGGTACTGGCCAATTTGCAGGAAAGCAGGCTCTGCCAAATCAAAGTGTTGGCGGGGAGGATTGCACCACCCGCCATTGTCATTGGGCAAAGCAGGGTTAGGAGGGCAGAAGTTTGTTGCCGTGACGGTAATAGTTCCCGGCAGGCAGGATTTTGGGTCGGAGTCACATCTGATCTCGTAGCATGATCCGCAGGCCAATCCATTGTTGAATAGAGCGGTGCTGAGAGCTGCAGTGTTTGTACCATAGCCTTGGCTGTACAGATTCCCATATCCACAAGCACCCCCTGCATGCATTATTTACCAACCAAAATTAATACTAATAATATTACTTATTTATTTATTTTTTTGGTTAATGGCTAAGAATATACCTTTTTTTTTTTTTTTTTGGGGTTGTTGGTGAGTAATGTATAGTAATTGTTACATGTATTTATTTTATTGTGAAGGTCACTACTATGGGCCTCGAGTGTGAAAAGATGACACTAATTACATACTTTTGGCCGTAAAAGTTAAGTCATAATAACGTGTAAAAAGACAATGCAAAAGGAAAGAACAAATATTATTATTATTGTTGAATGAATTCAATCAGAAGTTTATGAGGAAGGACACGTACCCATTGTGCCAGAAGCATCACCCCCTCCATAGAAGGTAGCATGAGCACTCTGCCACCCTCCATAGTCACCGAAAGTTGTAGGAATCCACATACTTGCTATAAAGAAGAAGAAGAGAGGAGACAAGAAGGAGGAGAATGCAGGATTAAAAGCCATTGGAATAGGAGAGAAATGGGAGAGAGAGAGAGGGGCTGTTGAGGTGCTTGGGAGCTAGTAAGAGCTAAGTGCTGGAGGATGGGCTGTTTGCTCTGTACAACGTTTGGGAATATGGTGCTCCCTTTTATAGAAAAGTCGAAGCTGGAGATTCGAGGCTGTGACGTGTTATACGGGCATTTTGCATATTTGGAAGAAATACTGGAGTGGCAAATAGAAAATGACTTGTTAGGAGGAGTGGCCACGTCCCAGAATAGGCCAATACCACAAGAGAAATAGTAGTAGTGTCAGTGTGTGATAAATTTATTAGTTATTTTTTTTTAATTTTTTTAAAGGCAACATACAATACAACGACCGGTAGTATGCACATGCAGTTGTTCCACTCGAACTACCAACTGCTAAGCTCGCAGGCCCCACATGCACATGCATTTCGTAACCGATTCCTTCCCCCACTTTTCAGATTTCCTTTCTTTCACCCTCAAATAACTTTTTCCCTCCTGCCTGGTGTGAATATAGAAATATTTTCCGCTGATATAGCCTAGATTTGCCTGAAATCGCGCCGCTCAGTTAAGCAGAGGGTTTACGTGGAGCACTTGGCTGGGTTGGTTTGCTTTGAAAGTCCAAACACTCTGCTGGGTGCCCAGCCATTCCTTCATTCGACGGACGCTCTTTTTCTCTGATTCCTGCCGTAGCTTAGCAGTAGCAGGGTAGAAATCGTTGACGGGGAATTTTTGTGTGTCCCCAAAACCAAAAGCCCATTTCTGACTGACTCAAAATCGTAAATCACATTTTGGACGGGAGCATGTAATTCCACAGTGCATTCGACCAAGTAACCAGTCACTGTAGCCTCTCTCAAGAAAAACCAAAATCCATATATTCTTTATTATGACGCGATGAAAGTGAAGATTACTGCATTTATTATCTTACCCTCGTTCTGAAACGGTTTTCACTAGCTGACAATTTTCTGTTAATATCCTACGCGGGCTGGCTGTCGTTAAAATTATCGTCCTATCCTATCGTTCGTTCAATACAGTGTGCTGCGGCGAGATTTGACATATGTGAAATAAACAATAAGTGAAATATGTGTTCACAAAAAAAAAATGTAAAATAGCTTTTCCAGACCCAGTGTAAAGTTTTTATAACATCGTCGCAATGGCTACAATAGGAGGGGGGAAGGAAAAGAAAAGAAAAAAAAGGTTTAGCTTTTAATTTGCGTTTGCGCGTAAAATAGCGCTTACCAAGTACGTATAATTGTAGAGTACAGTACAACATAGCTACTCCGGAAATAATTAACTGAAATCGGTCAAAGCTCTTAGGTCAATGTTGAGCAGCGTCCTTGAATCTTGAAAGACGAACGGGAAAACCAATCCAGGGGAAGCTGCATATCAATTTTTTTTTTTCAGTCGGTCTGTATATCGAAATCAATGAAGAAGCTCTGAGATCCGTATAAAGACTTTTAAGCTCAAAACACACATGGGCACACAGACCCAAAATTACCAAATCACGTTAAGTGATGCAACAACCAGGGTTTGCTAATTGCTATTGTAGGCCAGGCGCATAAATAAAACCCACACAACTAGGCCCGATAGGCCGGTTTAATCAGAAATGGGGTAGGTTTTGGTGTGGATTACGACTTTTATGCAGAATTTGAACACTATCAAATGCAATAAATGATTTTTCTAACAGGTGCCTATTGAATACTCGTTAGTACATTTAAAATTCACTAATCTTGCATCTACACTAATAATTATTACCATCCCTTACATTTATATATTTTCTCTATTTAATCGTATCTATCTTCTCTTGTATATATTCACTTAGCCTAATTAATTTTATATTTTCAAAAATATGCCACTTGAAATATATGCCTATTGAGCACCCTTAGACTGAAATCCACCCCCCAAACCAAGAAGAAAAAAAAAAAAAAAGGAGGTCTAATGTGGATTGTCAAATTTTCTTGTTATTATTGGTAACCGCCACATCGTATCGTTTAGTACACGTGGTTAGACAAAAAGCGTGCCATTTGTGGTAAAGTGTGCAATTAGATTGTGTGGTTACGTGAAATGATTAATTCTTAATCATGAATTTGTAATGTTACGTGATGAATAATTAATGCCGTCATCGGTGACTGACCAGTGAGAAAGTGAGCCACAAAAATCCAGAAAGGGGGAGAGCATTATTCTTAGGAAATCTGATCAATTTCTTAACGTGAGATTAGGTTTGATGCGGACAAGGTTTAAGTGGCTGAAAAGGGCGATTGGGGGAGCCATATACCTTTGAGGGCCTACCATGTTAGGGCACATGCAAGAAGCGGACATCACGGTCCCGTTGTTTCCGTGCGTCATTATCATAATCTCTCAGGAAATTCAAAAATCAGATGCTCCATTCTTTTACTAGCAAGTAGTTGTTTTTTTTTTTTTTTTTTGATGAGTGAATGCATATTTTGATCCTTCTCTCCAGAACGGAAATTTTTGTACCGACTAGAGAGATCGCCGAAGATGCTTTGGATGCATTCTCTGGTATTAATAATTTTAAAAGATAATCCCGACAATGAAATGTAATAAAATAATAACCATCCTTTCAACGAATACAATTTCTCTTACCATATCTTCAACTTTTGTCCTTTTTCCCCTTTTCTCCCTTTTTCCTCAGAATACGGTGCCAAAGAGATTGGATTCTTTATTTGGTTTTTGAGGGGGGGAATAAAATCCCCATATTCTAGTATGGCTTTCCCCTAATTCGCCAAATCTAGTCAATGCGAGCAACACAACATACGGAAAAGTTCTATGGAGTTTGAGATTATGCTTTGCCAATATGCCTAATGGACTAAGGAGTAAGTTATAAGTTGTAGGGATAATTTCAGAAATCTCCCTTGAGCCTTCTAATAGTTTCGCTTGGCACTTTTACATTTTAAAAAATTTCACTCGTCACTCCTATTTTAAACTTTTGCAACATTTATTTGAAACCCGTTTCAAAATATAATATTAAAAAATTCATTTTTGTTGGAGAGAATATGATTTTATTCCAAAACTGTGCTTTTCTTGTGATTTCCTAATTGTCATAACACACCAAAATTATCTCTTTATGTTTATAAATTGATTGGTGTAGTTCTTTAATGAAAATTTTAGAGTTGATGACAAGATCCAAAATAACTCTTTAATAGTTTTGTGTCCTTGGTTCAAACAACAAATGTTAAATTGTCTAAAATTATGAATGATTTACAATACTCTTAAAAATAACTTACAACAAATTACAATCATAAGAATATCTTTTTGTGCCGACTTAAAAACTATATAAACAAGTTTATATATAATCTTGAGCATGTTGTATCATTGTAGTGTTCAAGCCATCGATTTGGACCCCAAAAAAATAAAAAAATAAAAAAATATGCAAACAATCTGTAAAACTTATTAAGTTAACTCAAAATACCTCATAGTAAAGAAAATATTATATTTGTAACTTGCAAAATTTTTAAATAAACTTTCAAATATTAACTATTGATATTTACAAAATATACTATATTTTATCCTATCAAAATAAACCTTCATACTTTTTGTTTTTATTTTTATTTGTTTTAATATTACTCATATTTTGGTAATAAAAGTAAGACAACAAAAGGGCAAACTTGGAGTGAAATCATATTTACTATTCCAACATGAATATTTTATTATTATATTTTAAAATGAATTGTTAATAATACAAAAACTTAAATTAAGGAAGGTGATTGAGATTTTTCCAAGGTTCGAGAGTATTAAGTGAAACTATTAGAAACCTCACGGGAAGTTTCTTAAATTATCCCCACTTGTAATACCAACCGGATATATTCTTTACTATTAGCATCACGTCTGGATTTCTCTTGGACTTGAACTCGTGTTTACGTTCGACTTGGGCCTAAAATGGGGTGTGGCAAAATATTTTTTTTTTCTTTCTTCTTTCTTTTATTTATTTATTTATCTATGTTATGCCACACCATAACCCGGGGAGTAGCTAATTAGCAAAGGAAAACAGAATAGTGAAGTATTTTGAAGGGTGAAGGGAAGAAAGATCCCGTCTGGATTTGGCACTGCTGGATAAATCGAGAAGTCAATGTCATTATATTTCTCTTGTCGAGACCAAAACTGATATGTTTTGTTGACAGTGAAGTACCAAGTCCACAATCCCACCGCATTAACGAGCACTCGGCTTTAAAGGGAATATATTTTTCTTCTGGTAAATAGCGGACGAAACACTACGTGATTTTTTTTTTTTGGCAAAATTTCGAATAGACAAATCAGAGCAACATGGCTCCTTCTTCATGTTGATCAACTTTTTCAGTTTTTTTTTTTTAAATTACGACAGAACCTTATTATTCAAGAAGATATGAATACATAGAAATAAAAGAATAGGTGGTGCGACATGCACAGGCAGTTTCCACCATATAATCAGGTGGATATATTCTTTTTAGCATTTAAAGCTACCAATCGCTCAGTTTCTCTGGCATCCCTAAAGCCCTTTTCGATCTTTGTAAGAGATGGAACGGCCGGCGTTTTAGCTGATGTCTTTTGTTAAGTTCCTATACTACAAAATGGAAAACAGGGACTCAACCTCATAGTTGTGATGTGTGTGTGTGATACTCCAAAATCCCAAATACAAAAAAATATGTTCAATGTTCAAGGCTACCGAGAATTTGGTAGACATATATGCAAATGTATACTCAACTTCTTATTTTTTTTTTATGAATTATTTCAAGCCCAAGTCAGCTATGAAATCTGGAGTTGAAAACAAGGACCCTTATTTCCACAAGATATATAACGAGGCAACCATGGCACTTAATCGTATTTTTTTTTTCTGAGTAGTTGAGTATCAAAATCGTGGTCCATAAAGTCCTCATATCCCTTTTACTGGGGACACATTAATGATTCTAAGAATAGCATCCACAGAAGGGGCATGTGGATTTTATCCAAATGTCATTGGTTTGGAAGAAGTTAGGAACCATGAGAAGCGTATGTCAAAAGGGTTGTCTGCTAGTCCCACTTGTAATGGATATAGACCCCCTCAAAACCATGAAAATGGTGATTGATACCAAATATTAAGAGCTAGAGAGGCCTCTCATCTGTGCTCTCTGTGGCCTCAGCCGCTGCTCGACACTTTTTCTGATACATTTATGGACATTGTCATGTTGGAGCAGCCGCATGAATGCCCCACGGGAAGATGCATTTCCCTGTCACAGGCTTATGCTGATGTTTGCCATGTGCATTGGGCACAGGCCAATAGGCCATAGCCATTCATGGTCCCTGCTCGGCTAACAAGTTTGTTAGTTGTCTACAGTCGGGACCAGTCATGGTTTGCTGGGGAGTTCGCATCAGTAGAGTATGTTAGCTCTGTGGAATTAAATGGACGTCGAATATACATAGAATTGCAGAAACACGGAAACTTTCCTTGTTTTCGCAGTGAAGGACATCTTCACCGGAAGGATTAATTACTGCAACTAGATGTATCAACTATAATCTAATTATGTTGACCTGCCCGCTAATAAGTAGATTTGGATATGCAATGAGCTCAGGAAGGATCTAAATGAGTACCCAATCAAAACCCATTTAATTAATAACTAACCCATTTAAGTAGATTGATTCGACTAACCCATTTATACTCATTTAAAAATAATTATACATTTAAACTCAATTTTTTGTGGGTGTTAAACAGATGAATTTAAATTTTCTACCAAAGTGATAATAATAAAATGTTGTTATTTCTTATCAAACACCATGCCAAGAAATAACAAAAAAGTAAAATTTCAAGTGAGTCACAAATGGATAATTGGGCATATCCATACCTGTCTCTTAAATGGATATAAATAAATTAATTCATTTTGAGCAATTTATTAAATGGGTACGAATAAGTTAATTTAATCATACCCATTGTCCAGTTATTACTCAATTAAATCCACATGAGTCACCCATTTTGACACCTCTAAGCTGCAACCAGCCAGGATTGTTCACAGGTCGGGTTGGGTGAGCTCGGCCTATCAAAAGTAGGGTTGGACATCAATTGAATTAGGTCTGGCCTGAAGTTGGGCTCAGCACTAGAATAGGATACTGCCCAACTTCAGCCTAGCCATAGTCAACTTGAACAAACACCTGGACAATTTAGCATTAATAACTAATTGGATTGATGTTATTTGTCCAAAATTTTTAATTTAGAACTTCGTACTCATAATCCTTTTCACCTCACCATCCAATCTAACCCTCTCCCACCCTATTCTATATGCATAGCATACATGCACGCTTAAAATTAACAGAATTTTGGGAAATAATTCTCCACACAGAATTGTTCCAAAAATTTCCCATCAGCCCCATGTCCAACACAAGCCCAAATGGATAAATGGGCTCCACATGTGTGAGCTTTGTCTTGGCCAGGCTCAACACCTCGGCTGAGCTCCTTTGTGCTGGACTAGTGCTTGCTAAAGCCTGGCTCACTAGGCCCAATTGACAGGCCTAGCTGCAGCTCTCACGTGCTTGAATAGAGTACCGGTTACAGAATCCTAGTTGTTTTTCGTGTGAAGAAGAAAAGAAATAGAAAAAGAAAAAGAAAAATTCACAGTACGGTCTCAGGGTTTCAGCTAAGACAAGAGTTATAAACCAACAGTATTACATGGTCATGTTTCACCCATCGGTAAATTACAGTACAATTACTATCCCAGACACTTGACTTAATTTAACCTGGTACACATATAACACTGAGATTAAGATCACACGAGAAGTGCAACTATCGATCCCACGGCCATTTCCAGACAAATGACCAGATCAGAAATGAACTCTCTGACTTCAACCAAAATTTATGTTGGA
Source organism: Gardenia jasminoides (assembly GCA_013103745.1). NCBI lineage: Eukaryota > Viridiplantae > Streptophyta > Magnoliopsida > Gentianales > Rubiaceae > Gardenia > Gardenia jasminoides. The sequence continues at coordinate 106,446,251 of CM023103.1, forward strand.
AAATAAATAAACGAACCTCCATCACCATGACTGAAGACCCGTGCCAAAAGAACTAGTCAAGGCTACCGAAATCTAAGACACGAATCAAATAAACAATTTAAAAAATGGAAGAATAAGTGAGCCTGGAGCTTAACAGGGTGTCAGTCTATTAACAATTTCACAAACACCGTTGGAGCAATGCACCAACCATCAGCCATCAGAATGTACTGCTGCTTTCACTGGCAGAGAGTGAAGGGCCTTCGGATTTCACCGCATGCGAGGTCCTGCTCCCAATGTCAAGACCTTGAAAGTGACCAAGTGGATCCTGCTGTAGTGTATCAGAAAAAGAGTGCATTTGAGCAGGTGCAAGCAAAGAGGGGTGGCGATTGGACATGTTTGCCTGGAGGGGATTAAACTGGGCCATTTGTGGATTTTGAGAATCACTGGGTCCTGGCTGTGCCTGATGTGAAAAGAAAGATTGACTATAGGGAACATGCTGCATCCCAAACTGGTAGGCATCTGAAGGGCCTGCTATTTCTCCAGTGGCAATCCTAAGTCTTTCTACTTCTTGTTTCAGTGCTTCATTAAGTGCTGCATTTCATAAATGGCACAAACTGTCACATAAGAATTGTGGCCAATAAAATGAATGCTAGAAAGAATGAGAATTGAGCAAGCAAGACATGAACAACAGCTCATTCGCTTCTTTTGACACAAACCTCTATATCAAAGCATTTAAGTTGGGAAGTGTGAGCATAATCTAGATTTGTCAAAGAATTTGCCAGTGCAGATGAGAGCATGAGCTTTACTTATGAAATCAAATCCAGGTCATGTATGCCGAGAGTTGAGTACCAATAGAACATCACAACTACACATTGACGTAATATCAAGCATAAGATTATGGGGTTTTAGATCCAACCTTGATAGCCTCCAAGAGCAATAAATGATGCTACACAATTCATAAATTGTGGTGGATACTACAATAAACCACTAGAAAGAAAACAGCCATAGGCATTTTCGTTTGGGGGAGAGAGAGAGGGAGGGAAACAGAAAAAGCTTTCAAATGCAGACATAGTGATATGAATGATAAATCTTACGCTAAACAAGTATAATGTGTACAGCAATAATTGGAAGCTAATGAATGCATTTAAGGGAAAGGGATGCATACCGTCACGCAACTGAGCTTGTTGTTCCATAGCTTGTAACCTGAGCTTAAGCTCTGTATTTTCAGTAGTTAGTCCAGTTGTATCTCTCTGCAGAAGAAACCACAGCAAAATAAAACTGATACTCATCGACAATATCATTGATAACAAATCAAGCCTTGTAAAATATGAGCCAAGATGCATGGTTTATCCACCCTAATTTAGATGTCCTAGTTCTTAGTGGCATACTGTACGAAATTCATTCTTTCCTATCTCTGCCTAATTGTTCCACAATCTCCAATCGTTTTGTTTTTATTTTCCATTTTGCAATCAGTTGTTTAGCTTCATTTCCACCAAATATGTATGTTGCTAGTATTCTCAATTCCCAGACATTTTAAAGAGGTAACTCAAAAAGTTGATCTTTCTGCTTTGGGTATCTGATTTCAATTTAGCAGTCCCCTAATTATGGTATGTGCAGATACAGTCAGAGGGGGCCGAGGGGAGAGAGAAGGCAAGAGGTACACAGAGGTAGCCAAGAAGAGAGTGGTCACAGACGCCCAGTTGCGAGGATGATCATAGTCACATTAGATACATAGCCCCTAACAAAATGCCTATCTTGCTCTGTCATGTTTATTCCATCTAAAATAATGGCAGAATAAGACATGATGACATAGGTATACATTTCATGTAATACAACCGAAATGTAGAAGTTAGTATAGGAATGGAATAAGAACATAAGTGTTCATAATTATTGGATTGGACTTCTTTGATTTGCTGATGAAAATTAAACGGGATGAATCTGCCAGCTAATATACAAGTCTCATTCAGCTAATTTTGCATGATTCACTACATGGCAGACAACTTTCTTTGCCTCGGCAATAAGTTCCAAAATTTCAATTCTCGAGAAAAGTCTACATTTGCACTGAACTTAAGAACAAGTTATCAAAATAAGCTGGAAATCCTCAAGCAAACAAGGTTATCTCCTATAAAGGAATTTTGGATTATTGTTACTAATTTAATTGGTAAAAGGAGGCTGTTTAACAAAGAAAGAGGAAGCAAATTCAATCTTTTTCCCTTGTATTGGTAAGTACATTTAAAAGGTCTAAAAAGAATAATCCAATATCTAGAAATGAACTAACATAAACTTAAAACCTAAAAGATATCAAGATACAACTAGAATTAAAATACGTCCAAGACACTAACATAAACATAAAATCTACAAACTAGGAACATATCTAGGTTTAAATAAATCTCTGCCCCCTATGTTTTCAGTCACGTGGTATCAGTAAAAACTTGCACGAAAGGAGTTGTATATTACTACTCCAACAGACTATGTTTCATATACACGTTTTTCTTTTTCCTAAAGTAAAGCGTCTTTTGATAATTGAAACTCTATATGTGCTTTAGACAAATTATTAATTGCTTGATTGGAGCAGGACTACAATCTTATCAGATCTGATTGTAGCCTTAAAACTGACGAAAGACGAGTTCAGGGGATGGATTCATATGAGGAAATTGAAGAATGCGTAAGTTGTCCCTTTTTTTACAGCATTGTTGGTCTTCTAATTTGTTTTGATTCATCACACTTAACTCATTATATGCTATCCATCGTGTGTGTTGTCCAGGATATTTGCAGCCTCAACACCACATGAGAAAGATTCAAGACAAAAAGAATGTACAAACTGGATGCATGGTTGGAAATACAACGGCAGAGTTAATCAATCAAAGATGTGATCAACATAATCTTCATTTCAGTAAACAAGAACCTTCTAAGTACCTGGAAAAGAGTGAGTTGTGCGGATAGAGTGGTTGCTTCAGTTTGAAGTGTCTGAACTTTCCTTTCTAGTTCATTTATATAGCGGGCCTTCCTCTCTTTTGATCGAGCAGCAGACTGTCGATTCGCTAGAATTCTGCACATCATTTCGAAAACTCATCAAATGATCTTTTCAAGGAAAAAAAAAATCTTTTTGATTAAGAAAGAGAGAAATCATTCCAGTTGACCACAGTGAAAAACAAAAAAGTAAACTTGACATGCGTGTTAGACGTAGGAAGATCAGATAGATACTAAAGTTGTTCCCCACAATTGAATTGTTGGACATAAATAGTGAGGGTAACACAAAATGCATCCGACTGCATTTCTGCTGGAGAAACAACTAAATCAATGTGATCATCCTTCTGGGTTGAAATGATCAAAGTTAAAGAAAGAGTAAACATGCAGCATCCTACTTGGAAAAAAAGAAAAGAAAAGTCGCGACTTGACTAGCTCTCAAGATCCACAAAGATCTAAACACTCGAGATCTTAAAAATTTCCTAAAAATTCAAACCAAAAGGAAAAACTAAAAGCTGAATCACCAAATCCAATCACATTCAGCTGAATTGAAAAGGAAGTAAAGAGAACTGAATGCAGTAAGCGTTCATATTAAGAATACCTTTTAGCTCGTTTAGGATCAATGGTCCAGAGCTCAGCAAGCTTATCAGGAGCCATAGCTTTCTTAGCTTCAATACTGTTCTCATTCAACATTAAGCTGGAACTGTCCACGGAATTACTGTACCGATGACGCGGCCTCGTAGCTCCGGGGGGCAAGCTCTTCTCTGCATCCGCACCATTGTGGGGCAACCCAGCACCCGCATTGTCGCCGTCGTTAACATTATGATTATTAGTATTAGAGTTGGAGTTGTTAGATCCGCCGAGCTTCTCAATGTCCATGTAAGTAGAGAAGAGATCGTCCTCGGATCCCATCTCGTCGAAGCTGGTCCCGACGGGTGCATCGAAAGGGTCAGCAACCAGATCTAAGTCTTCAGGTAATCTAAAGTTAACCTCGGAATGAGCTCTTCGGTGGTGAGCGGGCCTAAATGCAAATGGCGCGGCTTGGCTCCCCTGCTGCAGCTGCTTCGCATTGCCAGCATTTGGATCTTGCATCTCCCCCTTTTACTAGCTACTACTACTACTACTACTACTACTAGTACTACTAGTACTAGGAGGCAGCCAGCAACAAGGCGCTAGTAAATTGTCTCTGTTTCAACTACTCTTCTGGATGCAAAATCTAGTGCTGGCTTGAAGGGAGTAGTAGTCAATGGAGGAGTAGTAATCTGGTACTGTTAGTAATGAGTAGACTAATACTAGCGCTGCTTCTTGCTAGTTGGCCTTGGGGGAAATTGGATCAGGTTGCGGTCCAAGTAAACTGTTGTGTTCCCCTTTTCAGTTTTCTCCCGTTGTTGGGGAGAAAAGTTGACGAGCAGGAAAAGGGATTTACGACGCTACCCGCTACAGACTAGGCTACGTTACACTTGCCTGGAAGGAGCAGGGGCGTGGGAGATGTCGTGCTCTTCGACCTGAGGGGGTCCATGCGGGTTGTAATCATTTCAGCGCTTGAGTGGGGGCATATGCATGGGCTGTGGCCCCATTTGTCATTGAAACAACTAGATTCTAGTGGTGTTTCATGAGTCGTGATTTATGGATTGGTTAATGAATCTATTTAGATTTGGTTTGGGCTGGCTATAGAATCATCATCGCCTTCGATGGGTTGACCATCAAATCGACAATGTTGTTGTCGCGTCTAACTCGTCGTTTGATTTAGAGGGCTGGACAATTATCAAAGCCCAAAAGGGGTTCGAGTTCCTTTTTTTTTTTATTTTTTGTGAGACAATCTACTCTACTCTAACCTATCCCAATCCATGGATCCAAATGTGTCTAATGGGGATCCAATGGGGACTAAATCGACGTCAGACCCCGCTAGTGAAACTTTTGATATATCTTGGAGAGAAATGCAGGGCATGGGATTTGATTCCACACCTACACCCAAACTCTTCCTAAGCCAAGTTGGATAAAAGGGGTTGGAGTTTAGCGGAGTACCATTTGGTTTCAATTTCCTGTTTCATGTACGTGTCCTTTTGAAAAATTATAAAAAAAAAAAATGTATTAACTTGTGGCCTCACACTTTTGGGAGTTCACGAGATGAGAGCTATAAATTTGTTTTTTATGTTTTCCGATGCTTAACACAACAATTATAAAATTATTGCATACTATATTATCTTTCCATCTAACATTGCATAAAAACAAAGTTGGAATGAATTTTTTAAAAAAGAAAATTCTCACCAAAAATACAATCCAAACAATGGGTTAAATTTTTTTGAACCAATGCGTCATTCCGAAATTCCTACTGCCATGTACTATGATTAAGTATTCTCATCCATTATTATGATTAAGTGTTCTCACCCATTATTAGTTTATTACTACTTGAGGAGCGAGAACTTACGTAGCGCATTGTCTGTCTACTGAGTTTCAATTGGTTGGTGTTCTGGATTGTTCCATTTATCAAAATACGCCTTCGGAAGGCAGGTATAGCGTAGGAGGCTGTGGGTTTGCGGCATCCGCCCGGCTCTATAGATTAGCAGACGACGGCACGCCTCACGCTTGTAGACTCGTCTCAGAATAGCTTCCCTGACGATGACCTGATCCGTAAAAGCTCTTCATCACTTAACCATTCTCATTCTAAGGTGCAATTGCACTTCTCACTTTTGATTTCAGAGCAGCAGCTGTTTGGTTTGTGTATTTCTTACATCACTTGACATGCATTTACAAAATATTGTTGCGTGTATAAAATCTATTTGTTTAACATCAACTCGACAAATTTTGGGGGAGAAAAAATTTAATAACGACACACTCTATCGAACCGATCCTAAGTGTACCTATCTCAATCCCCAAACATTTGAACTTCGTGGTCAGGACGTTCTTATTGAAAAATTGTGTGGTGTAGTTCAAATCAACCTTGAGAAAATTTTAATGTTTTGAATAAATGAATAGTAGATGCACACACACACACACACATATATATAGTTGACTTGTTAATCATTACCTTGGTGTGTTTATATCTACTTCTCCTCCCTACTTTAATTTGCATAATGTCACAAGTAATTTGAACCGATAACTATTGAGACACTTTTAGTTTACACTTGTGGCATGGGTCTCAAAAACAAGAGAAGTCAGGACCATTTATTATTTGTATCTGTATTACAGGAAAATGTCCTTTTCCGAGTCTCAGATATAACATCACGCACTTAATGTGCGTATGTGACACTCATAAGCCGTAGCTGTAACTGCGCAGATAAGAAAAGGAAACAAAATAAATGAAAGAGGAAGAAGAAGCATCTAGTGATGGTCCTGCATAGATTATGAACAATTTGGATTGTGTATAATCCCGGGAAATATGGCCCTGGGGTAGATTACGGACTCAATTAGCAATCGTAGCTTTTAAGATCCATTGATGCGGACAAGGTTTGTTGGGAAGGTGCCAGATGTAGACGCCTGCGTAAATGAGCTGATGATGATCGACCTGGATTAATAGATGAAGAAACCCTTGGATGATGACTATTTCAGGAAGTAGAGCAAGTGGCTCGGTTGTAGGTTACCCGACTATTTCGGAAGAGGGGCATGCAACCGTTCCTGAAGGTTCGTGGTCAAGATTTGGTTAAAAAAAAAAATGTACGGCTCAAATTTCATTTTGTACATCGTTTTTCACACGGTGTGTGGGGCTACAAAATTTTGTTCTACAAAATTTTGTTCTATAATTACATGTTGTTGAAAGTGAATTACATCGTATGTGTAGATAGAATTACACCTTGTGTATTTTACACAAAACCGGTACAAACGATTTTCCTAACAACCGATTAGCACCCGAGTCCGACTATTTCATACCCCTGCGGATTGTTGAGTGGAGCATTAATTGTGATGTGAATCCCTCAGACTGGAATAAAACGGTAACTTTTTTGCACGCAAGTTAGTATCCAGTGGCGTCTAAAGTATAACAACTGTCTCTTCAGCCTGAAAAATTTGCACAAGTAATCAAAACATACTAATATATAACTCAATCACTAATAATGAGGAAACCCCGGTGGCAGCTAGAGACAGCATGTGATCAGATCTTTCATTGAGTAGCTTTAGATTGTGATACGTAGTTGAATGAAGTGTAACCTTGGAGTTTGGCTTAATTTGCCTTAAAAAGACTTTAAGAGGAAGGGTGTTGGAGCCGAAAAAGGATTTGGTGCCGAGAGAATCAGCATTCTTGTCCCAAGCTAATTGTGAGATTAGGTGGGATCAGGTGCGGTAATAAAAATTCTCTAGCATCCTCTTCTCCCTACTTTTGTGCTATAAAAGTTGCTTGCTACTCCTCTGCCACAGATCAACTCCTCGATATTAATAATGAGTTCAAAACGATCCCACTTGAAGCTCAGCTTCTTTATCGTATCTAGCCATATTTCCCGATTTTCCCCACCAGAAAACTTAGCAGTATCTAAATAAGCCGCCTTTTCAGGTAAATATCAACTCTCTCCTCCTTGAGTAGGACTCCTGTCCGTCTACCTAGAAGGTAATGGGCTCTAAGCCCTGCAAAACTTGTGCTTGACTTCCGTGCCGTCCACTCCTTTATCTACTAGTTGCTAGGTCGTTTGCATTTTTTCTTTTTTCCGGTCTCCAATAATTTGTGGTAAAAGCAGAAGTTTTCTTGATATCTTTTAACTGTCAGACTCTAGTTATCGTTCTTTCAATCTGTTGCTTCTATTCGAGGGAAGAAGGTCAAGTTATCATGGTAGGAGTACACTTATAAGATTTTGCTTGAGGATCAAGAAGGTCAAGAATTTTAACTTTCAGGGTGTTGTCATATGCTTCCTCTCCCTAGTGGGCAGTCTAGTTCGAAGCTTCAAACTAGAGCTGAGTAAGTACTGATCCAAGAGAAATAGGAAAAGAGAGCAGGGACTGAAAGTGTGTTCTTTCTTGTGTTTCCCTGTCCAATTTCCATTTGAGGGGGTCCAGCACTAGAAACTTTTTATGCGATAGCATTCTCACTGAAGTAATCGAGCGTGTCAAATAAACAAAGAAAATTCCTTGCCGTTATATGGGTCGGATGAATTATCTAATTTCCACATCCTTTGTTGTGCGATATACTTTGGAATTGTGGGGGAGTGATGAAATTTGCGGTCTATGTGCGTAACCATTCTGTTGTGGTTTAAAGCCCCTGTGACTCTGTCCTAGTTATCAAGCTGCAACTGCAACAAGTGAGAGAGGAGAGCCTTCCTGCTGGACTTTGTTTCGTAGGTACACTTTTATGATCTGGTCGTGATGACCATCTATCATCGCCCGCATCGCTTGCTTCTGGGAGCTCAACTTGATTCACCCCCCAGTAACGAGAGCAGAACGCATAATGGGTACACAAGCGAGACAAAATTTGACACCAATATGGTCATCATTCTAGCAGCTCTACTCTGTGCATTGATATGTGCTCTTGGACTAAACTCGATCGTCAGATGTGCCTTGAGGTGCAGCCGAAGGTTTACTTTCGAGTCGCCGGACGAGACGGCTGCACGCCTGGCTGCAACCGGACTGAAGAAAAGCATGCTACGGCAGATACCGGTAGCGGAGTACGGGACCGGAGTTGTCTTACCGGCGACAGATTGTCCAATATGCCTAGGGGAATTTGAGGATGGGGAGAAGATAAGAGTCCTGCCAAGGTGTCACCACGGTTTTCATGTGAGGTGCATTGACATTTGGTTGGCTTCGCACTCTTCCTGTCCTACGTGCCGCCAGTCGCTGTTGGAGCCGCCCTCGTGCCCAGATGCTACGGATACTGAGGCTCTACGGCTACCTGCAAATGGATCAGGAGGTCATGCTGATGTGTCCGGCTCTGGTGAGGAGATAGGCTGATTGCAATTTAGGTAAACATTAAGGAAGAAAAATTTATGTAAAGATGGAAGGTTGAAGTGTCCTTTTCCTGGTCTTGTTGTCAGAGAGTCCCTTATTCTGCATGTCAAAGAATTCTTTTAGTACCATTGTCGTCTGAGAACTTTTATAATTTTGAGGGCTCTGAGGCATGACTGCAACGACTGCTCTGCTCTCTTTTCTGGATAACGAGGAATGATTTAACGCTTTAAAATTGGAGGATTCTTGATCTTCTGCTGTCAATTACCATGTGGAAGAATTGGGTTCTCTTACATTTTCAACTTATCATTGAAGTAGAACTTTGCTATAAATCTGATAAAAGTTTCTGATTCCTCGGTCATCCCTCGACTGAGGAATTTATCAGACCGCTAAACTAATCTATCTGTCGTCTAGGTTTCCAGTCAGCCAAACAATTTCCAACCTCGCATTTAGATTACCTTCCCTCAATTGTTCGTGCAGAGTCGAATTATGACCCTTCTTGTCTGATTGAGCTCGTTGCAAGTGCTGCGCACACCGAGAGCATGATCTTTCATCAAAAACGTGGTAATTTTCCCATACGTTGATACAAATTCTGCAGTATGAACAAGTAATGTAGAAACACTTGAGTTTCTGGATAGATGACAAAATTTAGGGGTATCTTTTCAAGTGCTGAAAGATAAAAGAGTGAACTTAATAATATATACTAGCCGTTGAGTAATTTCTCACTCAAGTGTCAGGGAGATTCATCACTCATCACTTGATTAGTTTTTCAAGCACCAATGATTGTCGAAGGTTGCTGTGTTCTCCAAGTCTTGTAACCACTAACCCAAGGTGGAAATAAAACATATCTTATCACTAGTAGAATTGGTGCACCTGATTTGACGGGCATATGTATTGGGATGAAAAGCAAATGGGAACACAAGGAATCATCACAAATGTGCCCATAGACTGGAATCGAATCTGGGAACTCTTTTCTCAATTTCTTCTGCGTCTTTTGCTTTATGGGCCTTGGAAGAGCCACGATCAGAATCCCTTCACCATCTCTTTGCATATATTTCTGACTTCTGAGGATGAAACATAGCGTGATGGAGACTTTAAAGTGTTAGTCTATCCCTCATCATTGGACCACATCCTTCGCTGCCTTGTTCAACTGACTTGATCTCTTGTGTTTTCCTTCAGCTGTGGAGAACATTGCCAGCAAAATGGTGTGTAATTACTTACCTGCCGGAAAACTAAAAAAGAAGAAAAAATTCAAAAGAAAAAAAAAAGGATTGGTCCAAGCCATACAAGTTTACTAATATAATTTGATAAATGCTTCGGTTTGATACTTAGGGTTTTAGTGCCGGAAAAATATCTTAAAATTTTGGGTTCACGTGAAAAATTTTGGGAGCTTCAATACTAAATAGTATAGAAATCCATTTGAAAAATATATTTTTCAATGAGACAAAGACAAATTTCAAATTTTGTGTAAAATGGTTATCATTTTTTTTTTCTTTGGGTAAAGTGAACAAACATATCACTTACGCTTAACTTTATAATTAGACTTTATTTTTAGTACACATTATTTACATGAAATGTAGGCACATTAATGGATAAGGTTAGGGTTAGATTCCTTTGATTTAGATCCAAATTGATTAAATTTAGATTCAGATTCAAATTCAGACCCTTATAGGTCTAAATACTAGATCCTCATGGATTTGAATATTTAATAGGTATTTGTGGATATTTTTCTAGACATACAGTGAAGAACTAAAGTAAAAATATTTTAAATATATATATAGAGTTGAAAAATAACATAAATACCATCTCATTTTTGTTTTCAAATAATAAAATTATTATTCAAGAAATTGAATGCAATAAAAAGGTGGGATTAGGTGATATTTTCTTAGATTAAGAGTGTATCCTTTAATCTACTAGTTTACACACGCACGGGTTTAGGCAAGATCTAATTTAAATCTATACACAGATCATTGAAAACGAGATTATATCTACACTCATGATTCTCTTACAAAATTTGAATTTGCGCAGAGCTTGAGTTTGAAAAATTAAATCCAAATCTTATTCAAATATATTCGGTATAGATTGAATTTAGTTAAGATTCGACCCATTGACATGACCTGTGAAAATAACACATAGGCATTCCTTGTCATGGTTACCAGCTAAGCTGCCACATGTCTTTGATTCGGAGCCTTGTAAGAAAACTAGAAATGGGCTTGCCTGCCAATTAACACCTTACACGATCTTTACTTTGCTACATGCCTAACCGCCCAATAAAGGGCCTGCCGGCTGCCGTTACGAAGCTAGTGGTTTTATGTCTTTTAGAGGCAGAAAGAAGCGGATCTTCTGTCTCATTTTCTGTGTCATTCTCTATCTCATCTTTTATTGTATTACAATTTTTCATTGATAAGTATCATATTTTAAATCTTTTTTGTTTCATTGCTATCAAATGAATGAGTATGCAGCAATGCACAAAATTTAACAAACTCAAAAAATCAAAATACACAAAAAATAAGATTTTTATTAATTTTCTTATGTATTTTTGAAGTTTCTATTATATAATGCTTTTTTGAGATTATTATATTTATTTTTTATTGTGTTGGTCAAATGAAGGAGAATACAGCAATACACAAAATTTAACAAGAATAAAAAAAGTCAAAATACACAAAAAAATAAGATTTTTATTAATTTTCTTATGTATTTTTGAAGTTTCTATTATATAATGCTTTTTTGATATTATTATATTTATTTTTTATTGTGTTGGCAATGCAAAATTTAACAAACTCAAAAAATCAAAATACACAAAAAATAAGATTTTTAATAATTTTCTTATGTATTTTTGAAGTTTCTATTATATAATTTTTTTTTAGATTATTATATTTATTTTTTATTGTGTTGGTAGTTATGTTATAGCAACGAAACAAAAAAGAATTAAAATATTATGCTTATGAATGAAAAATAGTAATACAATAAAGGATAACTTTTTTATACACTGTTAGTGTATAAGTTTTCATACACTAGTAGGTTTGAATTATGCCACATAATACAAATTTAAATCATGCACATATGGCATGCATCCAAACCTGCTAGTATAAAAAAAAAAAAAATAGATAAAAAAGTTAATCCTACAATAAAAAGACAATGTAAGATCCGTTGAAGATAGGAACTGAGGTATGACAATTTTAATTCCTGGTCAAACGCACGTCGGTTCATTCATTTCCAAGATTGTTAATGGAATGTAACTTATGATATATAAATTGTAAAACTTTATAGGATAAGGACAAATTAGAGACAGTTAAAAAAAGGCTGCTTTCTTTTTTTTCCCCCAATCCGGGTCCTAAAATAAGCACACAAAACTTGTTGTGCAGACAACCGGCCCACCTCTTATGCAAAATGTGGATGTTGCAAGGACGTGAGTGTATTATTCATTCGCTGATTCTTTGAAGGGCCAAAGGCCCACCATAGATTCGTTAATCTCGCAACAATGAACCCCAAGATATCTTGGCCAAGCATGAGGTCCCATTTATCCAAAATTTTATTGTATCTAATCCTTTCGATTCCTAATAATTTGATCATAATTTTATATAGAAAATTCTCGCCACTAGATTCTCTACAAATACCTATAAAATTGGTGAATGTTTAAAATTGGTGTTTAATTATCTCAAATATCTAAGTCAATTTTTCCAACTATTTTGTCCAATAATTGCATTTGGACTCAAAATTGAGAAAGATAGGATTCATTTACAATATGTCACATGTAGTTCCAAAATTTTTATTTAATTTTTAGATTATCCCAAATATTTAGTTTGTTGAGCATTTCAAAATTACCAAAATTTTCCAATAGAATGTGATCTAATCTTACTATAGAAGTTATACAAAAATTTTGTTTGTATCTTTGAGAGTTCACATTATAGAATTCCCTCACCATCCACACGCCACCAAGATAGCTTGGGGTTCACGACAGCTGGAGTCAAGTTCGAACTCCTTGTTAGATTTCATGAGTCAAGTTCAATCTCCAAATTTTAGCACTTGAAGACTCAACAAACTCATTTGAATAGTTGCATTTTTTGAATAGAATTACTAATATTGCAAAATCACTCTTTTACATATGTTGTTTGTGAAATTTACTAAAGAAATTAGAATCACTGATCGACCTTGAATTCGATTAAACTCAACAACTATTTCATGTCTTTTTAGAATCAAGTTTGAACTCAAACAGGAACCTTTAGAGTAGAACATAAGTTTCAACTTTCGATTCAAGCATTCTCTCAAGTCATCGAATTTGAGTTTGAATACAGTGATATTCAAAATTGATTTGATTTGAATGCACCCCTTCGCTACCTGATCATGACATTCACTTCTTACTCTCCTTCTCCTCCTTTCCTTGCTACCTCTCTTCCCTCATCCTCCCATCCTTTTCTCCACTTTCTCCCACTTCTCCTATCTCTCTTTTCCCTATCCCTCGCCATTGCCTTCTCCTTTCTCCTCTCTCTCTCCCACCCCACCTCCTTCTCTCATTTTTTCCTGATTTGGTTACAAGATCAGAGTTGGAGCTAGTTGTGTGATCACATTTGAGAAAGGAGAGGAGGTGTGAGAGCGGAAGGAGAGAGGAAGAGTAAAAGAGAGTGGCCAAGGGATGAGGGTGTGGGAAGATGAAAGAGGGAAGAGGAAAGGAGGAAGAGGATATGGAGGAGAAGCGAGAAGAGATAAGGATTACGATGAGAGGTGGAAATAGAGGTGGCGGCAGTAGTGGGACGTAAAGGTAGGTCAGAAAAGTGGTAGTGAAAGAAAGAAAGGAGTATGTATTTAAATATTTTGGGTGTGTTATTTAAAGATTTTACAGTGTTTTTAGAGGGTTCTTGTAGATAAAATTATTTAAAAGAACTTGTTTATTAAAAATACACCTAAAAAGAGACCTCAATGTTACTTCAAGGATCATAGAATCGAAATTAATTTGCACCATTCATCATCCTGGGTCCTATCAGTCCTAAGCTAGGCATGACGGCTAAGAATGATGAATCGTATTAGGTGATGTAAATTGATCTTAAATCTTAATTAGATAAAGTTACAAAGTTTACGCGGCCAATCCATGAATGGAGTTCACTCGAAGTGCTTTTGTTGAAGAAATGAAATTTCTTTTACATCAACATGTTAAATTGGAAAGAGGCAAACAAGGTACTAACAAATTATGTCAAATCCAAAATGCCCATATCTTTTGTACGTTTTCCACAGCTCCCTGGATTCCACCTTCCCAAATAATAAGTGAATTGTTAATCGAAGCATTCTGTCTCCACCTTCTTCAACTATCCAGATCGTGGGACACAAGTAGCTAAAACTGGATGCAACTCTAACAATAAACCATCAGCCACTTGGCATGTTTTTCCTTTAACCTTTGATGAGTTAAATTAGCATTCCAATTGATATTCTAGAACTGTTCTACGCCTTTCTTAATAAGTTCTTCCAAGTATAAAAGATCACTAATTAAATAGCGGAAAGTGTTCAAGTAACATACAGGGGAATTGCAGTAGTTCTGTTTATGAAGTAAAAGAGATTCTACGGATCTCCGAAAGGGATAATAACAGCAATAAAATATTACTCCGTCTATAATATTAGTACAGAAGGTCTCAACTGATTCAGTAGTAGACAAGGAAAAGAGATGAAGCAGAATTTATTACATTAGGAAGACCATGAATCCCAACACCAGGTAATACCATTTAGGTAGAAAGCACAGACCAAGATTCCAAGCCCAGGTACTAGACGTTTAAATTCATATTTTAGACAACTCGGCAGCAAGAGTATTGGCTAAGGAGGAGATGGTTGTCGGAGACACTCCTCCGGCTCCACCCAGATACCATTTCTTGATCATTTCAACCACATTTGCATTCTCCACCTTTATCTTTGATTCCTCTTTTCCCTCTCTTGCGAATGTAATCTGTCATCAAATATTCAGTAATCCAGGGTCAAATATCAATTCTAGATTAAACCATAGTAAGTTTATGTCCGGTAGTGCAGATAATGGTGATTACTAGTAGTATCTAAGAAACAATACTCATCACCTCAGCAGGGGCAGAAGAACTGGCAGGGAAATAAAATGTCAAGATTGAATCTTTCTTGAAATACTTGGGTTGGAAAAACTCAATAAGTTCCTCAAGAGCCGCTTCCTCCTCGTCTTCATATTTATCATCAGCTGCAAGTCGATCCCGCACCGCGCTTTCTAGCTGCACACCATATTGTGAGCCCTTGATCTCTTTAATCACTACGATTCTCAGAAACTTGTCCACCGGGGCTGCCAAAGAAGAAGTGTTAAAAAGAGTACAATCACTCGTCAGATTTACACAACTCAAAATTATTAATATTAACCGGTGAGGAAGGGCTCAAGCCCTTGTGAGAGGCACTTCGAATTTGGTCGATTGTAGATGATTTGACCCCCGGAAATCTATTGATGTGTTAGTTAAACCCCTTAAAACATCACTAAATTTTAAGCTTAGCCATCCGACTATGGGAATGCAAGTGTTCCATTGGTATTTGATTCCTATAATGTCTTTTTTATTTGATTCCTATAATGTAATAACTTGTCTTGATTTTTCCATCTAACCAGGGAATCTGGCACAACGCTTAGAGAAGCGTTGGAGCAGGAGTCAGACAACGTTTCGTTAATGGAGAGGGCTTAGAGAAGTGTTGGAGGAGGAGTCAGAGGGGACAATGTGGTAAACAAAATGATAGTTTCAGATGCTTAATTGTGACACGGTATTTTTGTTTTTTCCTTGAACTTTCATGTTTGGTCGACAGAACTTGCATTTCTGAGAGATCATATAAGAATTAGGGATAACATCAGAAACCTCACCTGATGCTCTTCTTAATATCATTTAGCTGCTCCTAAAATTTTAAAAATATCATTTACCACTCTTACTTTTGTTATTTGTGTAACAAAATGTTTAAAAGCCCTAAAATACCTTTTGCTCATTTTCCTAACTAAAATACTATTAACCACTTTGTTTACTTTAAGAAAAACCACCATTTAAAAGACAATCTCTAGTAGTGCCATCATATCATAGAGTTATAGTCCAGAAAGATATAAATTTTAAAAATAAAATTATAAATGAAATACACTAACACCTAATTCAACTCTATATATTCAAAATCGATTTCTTATGAACCTTTTTTTTTTTTTCCAACCTCTTTTCAAGAAATCATATCATAATCACAAAAAGAAAAAGATAGATAAAATTCAATTTACTACAACTTACAAATGAAAAATCAAATAGGCACCTAGAAAATGAGTAAGATGAATGTTGTAGAAAGGAAAAATAGAAGAAAGTAACTTTTGTTTCTTTTTGTTTAAATTTTTGAGTTCCATTTATTTGATATGTGAATTATGTATCAATTAAGGATTAATAGTCATTTTGCAGTCATTAGGGGAGGGGGAGAAGTTTACCAGAAATTATAGCCTCAAAGAAGGCATCGTCTTCAGCAAGGTCAGTCCCCTTCTTGCCCTTCCATTGCTGTAAGTAGGTGACAACTTCCGAATCCACGTAAACCCCAATTGCAGTGAATTTAATTTGAAGGAAGTGAATCTCAATGTCAGTTATACCTGTTGCAAAATATACCTCAACACAAGAAACAAAATGAAGATTAACGAGTTGGGGGGGACAGGGGAGGCTCATGAGTACGTTTACAACTGACTTTACCATGTCCTAGCAAAGACAGTGGCTTGGTGGTAGAAGAAGGGGTGACCTGGGAAGGGAAGGGAATTTCATCCACCATCACTACTTGAGTACCCACTGCAGAGTATACAGGCATGCAAACGAATCAATTATCAGATCCCTGTTTTCTTACCATAGCAGTAATAGCCTAAAATCCGAAGCAATTTAGTCCAAACCAACGTAGCTAATACAATTTGGTTTAAAATGAAGGCGCAGTAGAAAAGAGAAAGTTGTGCCGGAATTGTTCAAGCTGTTTTAGCATCTGCAGAAACGAATGAAGGCAAAAGCATCTGCCTGCCAGCAGTTGGCAAACTGGAGATAGCACAAGGAGGAAAGATCACTCACTCTGAGAATTATTGCGAGAAGAAACCTGGGGCAGATTCTTTATTGGCGGAGAACAATCTAGTGTGTTACTGCTAATTCAAAAGAAATCGAAGACAAGTTATATAGACATCATCATCATATTTTTGAATGGTCTCGTAGGGGCTGTAGATTTTGAATACTAGTAGTGCTAGTGTACACTAGCAATTCGTTGCCACCCGTGACTCAGCTACCACCGCTTAAATCTGCCATTCTGCTCCATAACATTAACATTGACGCTGCGTGGTAGTTGAAGTGTTTGGTTGTCAACGAACCGAGTCACCGTTGACCAGAGCCAAACAACCCCTTCACACCCAACCGCGCTCCCCCACCCAAAAAAAAAAAAACCTTTGCTATTTGTTTTTCCAATGTACAATTTTAACCTTTCTTCTTCTTCATTTTTTTTTTAAAAAAAAGCCATCTCTATAAGAATTAATATATTCGTCTTATTTATTATCTTTGATCACTTTCCGAAAATTTAATCAACAGTTAGAGTAGATGAATTCCTATATGTTGTTTTGTAAAATAAATAAATAAATAAATAAATAAATAAAAGGCCTCGTTTTCTTTCTTGGATTGGCCTGCGCTTCCAAAATTTCTAATCCTGGGCCGGCTAACTTTAGTTAGTGTTGGTTAACGAGGCACCAAGTGTAACCAGTAGTACGTCGTTTACGACTTGTGTGGTAGGCAACAATTACAAGTAACAAAATAACTAAATAAGGATCTTTTCTTCTTTTTTTTTAATATTTTTCTATTTCACAAAAGTAACTGTTTACTTCTTTTTATTTGTAGCCAAACTTAACTTTTAAGTTTGTCACAACGAATTTCATGAGCAATTCAGTCGAGCAAAAGACACGTCGCAATTTGCATGAAACAAATGCCCGTAGTGTTTCTGACTGGCTTTCCTTGGACTCTACTGCGGAGGATGCCATTTGATTTTAGCCTTTTCTTTCCTTGTGCTCCTGTCTGCATTTTTCCATCGACCTTTCTAATCCTCAGTTATTGTCTCCGTCCGTAATTTTAATACGAAAAAAAAACAGAGAGAAAAAGATACCTACACCCTCTTGCTCACGTTGTGGACCAGGACCTGCTTGATTCCTCTTAGCCTAGCTGCAGTTGGTATTGCCTTCTTTCTTCGCCATCTCCATTGTATTCCTTGAATTTTATTTCCAGCTGAAGCTTTACCCAATTCAACTTTTAATCATTTTAGTAGTTCTTATATTAATTTGTTTAAACAATTCATTCATCCAGTATCTAGTCAAAAAATAATAAATCTTATATGCGCTGATAGTAGAAGTAGACATAGGAGTAGTTGTGGTATGTTGCCGTCTGACCCAAAAAAAAAAAAAAAACTAATGGAATTTAGTATTCCAATAGCTAGCCAGAACTTGGAACATCAACGTTCCTACAAAGCAGTTACAATGTATCTCACTGTATATAAAGCAGGCAGCTACGGAGCCTTGCTGCATACAGGAATATCATTTAATGCATTGTCAATTTTGTCTTTGTTTTTAAAGATAATTATATTATTTAAGGGTGTGTTTGATAAGATTGGAGTCTAAGATCTGAATCCCTTTAAATTATTAAATACTAAATTTGATATATTTAATTATATGTCACATTAAGTAATAAATATATAGCTTATAACTTATTTTTTAGAACAATTTTTAACTAAAAAATACTGTGCCACTTAATTAATTTAAATTTTATATTTTTAGTTATTAATAGTATATTAAAGTATGAATCAATTAAATATAAATACTGAATTCGTTATCAAATAGAACTTAAGTACTCTCATTCTCTATAATCACTCTACTTCTCTACAGTTGAGCTTTCAAACTACCACTTCCTTAAAATGCGCATCCAACAATTGAATGTTTGCACCGCTAATGTTAACCTTTTTTGTATAAGTAATATTGCTTTTGCCACGATAATTCAATCTTTAACAAAAATATATTTATTTTTAATGGTTGCACACATATTGGTTGTGTCTTAAGTACCACTAGAAATTAATAATTGTAACGTCTAATAACAATAATAGAAGCTTTATTCCATTCTCATTGAACTTGGAAAGCCACACAATTAAGATTGGGCAGCTAACCTAGCCCATCGCTGGTCCCACAAAAACTCGCGAGAATTGCATTAGGTCGGTCGCTAAAATCTAACAAGGACTTGCAGAGTGAAATTATTAACCTTTTAAGTCTTTAACTAAGCCTCTTTTGATAACTCAATTCAACACTTAAATTTAATGGATTTAGATCTTAACACATTCAGATGTCTTTGATAACAAAAAATAGAACATTTGAATCAATTAAGTAGCGCTGAATCTTTTGGACAAAATTTGCTCCCAAAAATAAGTGATAACTAACCTATTCGGTTATCACTAAATGTGATATACATTCAAATGTATTAAATTTAATATTTAACAATTCAATCGTTTAATGAATTCATATTTTAGACTCCAAATTTCAGTTTTATTAAACGCACCTAGTCAATTCTAATTCTCCAAACTCCAAATAGCCATAAACTTCAATTTCTCCAAATTGCCCTCCGGAAAAAGCCCACCTCATTAATGCCTTCTTAAGTCCATCTATTTTATCTTCTCCCTTGCCTTAAGAACAAAATACGAAATAAAAAAATATCTAATTTAGCAACTGATATAAAGTCATAATCAGAATTTCAAAATTCAGATACTATATTGTCTATTATTGTAAAGGACAATGAGAAACCACTCTTAGTCTCTAAAATTCTAAATCTATTGTTATCCTATTCCTTTGCCCCTAAATTTTATATAATTTTATTTTGAAATTTTAGACACTTTTCCAACTACTTATCCAAAACAAATTTAGGGTGTAATGGACACAAACTCTCTCTCCAATGTAATAGAGAAAAGCTTGACTGAATTGTCATTTTCCAAATTTTTTATGAAAAAATATATTGTAACGATGTAATATATGTGAGGTAAAAAAAGTGTTCGGAAAATGTGATTACAGAAAATGTAAAAATTTTTTGGTGGAAAACTCCAATCCAAACAAGGCTTAGTCTATACCCTCCATTGTTTAAATTCTATTACTACCCTATTAGAAAGGAAAAAGAAAAAAAAGTTGTAATGTGTGATGTATAGAATCCTATTATAAAATTACATGGTAGTAACAAAGATGTTTAAATGCTTATAAAATATGAGGGCTTACAAAGTATGCAACACCACTGTTACCATAGGATTATTCGTATCTGCATGTAATTCTACCGACATGTCACTTTCACCGGATGGTCCAGATCCAATAATTGAAGCTCAGCCAAAACCCTCCATATAAGGAGCACATATTGGCATTTCTAGTGCACTTCAAAACTTAGCTCAGCAGTTAGCTCCCGGGATAATGCTAGCAAACTTAACTGATATGTCAATGAATGTCGAGTCTTCTCTAATCCTTGCTTTTATCCTCCTCTTTATCATCATCAAATGGGGATATAATCCCTTCAAGAAAAGCAGGCTTCGCCCAAAACTCCCCCCTGGCCCATCACCATGGCCTGTTGTAGGAAACATCCCTGAGCTACGCAAGAACAAATCACCATTTTATTGGATCGATGGCATAATGACAAAACTCAATACCGACGTTGCATGCTTCCGTTTAGGCAGCGTCCATGTCATCGTGGTGAATTCACCCCAGGTAGCTCGCGAATTCTTGCACAATAATGATGACCAGCTGGCCTCCAGACCTTTCACCATGGCTACTGAACACTCCAGCCGTGGCTTCCTGAGCATGGCTGTTTCTCCATGGGGTCCTCAGTGGAAGAAAATGAGAAAATGTACACAAGCGAGTTGATGACCCCTGCCAGACATAGGTGGTTACTCGAGAAAAGGAACCAAGAAGCAGATAACTATGTGTCTTTCATTCTTAATCGGTGCAAGAGTTCTGGCAAAGATGGCGCTGTCGTTGATGTCAGAACAGCCCTTCGTCAATATGCTATAAATGTTGTTAGGAAGGTCCTTTTCAATACAAGATACTTCGGGGAAGGTGGGAAGGATGGAGGCCCAGGTGAAGAAGAAACAGAGCATGTCAAAGCAATCTTCACAATTCTTAGGCACCTCTATGCATTCTGCGTATCCGATTATTTGCCTTGGTTGAGGGTGCTAGATATAGGCAATCACGAAAAAATTGTGAAGGAGGCTTTAGGAGTCATGAACAAGTACCATGACCCAATCATAGAGGAAAGGACTAAGAAACGCAGAACCAATGGAGAGAAGCAGGATCCACAAGATTTACTAGATATTATGATATCCCTCAAGGATGCAGCAGGAAAGCCACTATTATCAGAAGAAGAGATTAAAGCACAATGCATCGTAAGTACAGCATTTTTTGAAATATAGTGTGTGTGTCTCTCTCTCCCCTTCTCACTTTTAGTTCCTAGGAATCTAATTTTTTTTTTTTCAATTCCTAGGAATCTAATTTTTTTTTTTCCAGTTCCTAGGAATCTAATTTGACAATCCATACATTACGTGGAATAAGGAGTCGTTTCCGATAGGGAGGGAGATAAAAAAATTGGAAACGCGAATAAGTAAAAGTGAAAAAACACGAATCTAGTATTATGCATTTTAGCAATATGGTAATTGGTAAATCAAACAAACCTTTCGGCTGTTCCAAGTTCGGAAGAAGACCCGCACTAACATAAATTAAATTGAAATAGTCAATTGTTCAATTCTAGTTTGATGCCTATATCCTAATATCCCGGAGGCACTTATAGTCCCCTTCATATTTACTCACTCCATCCAACAGGACATGGATCTAAAATCCTAGAACAGAAAAACTTTACCCTAAAATTTGTATATAACTAGGATACTCTATCTAGGCAAATAAGAAATAAATACAATAACATGATTAAGATTTATAAATGTATCAACATAGCGTGTAGTGTACAAGACAGTGGCATAAAACTATAAAACTATACATTGCAGATGCTCAGATTGGTTAAAATTGAGATCATCAAAATTAGGGGTCTTGGATTCAAATCTCCTTAATTACCCTCTACCGTTTTTTAAGTCCCATCTCTTTTTTGCTAGGGAAATTTTTTTTAAATGATGTTATTTGCTATTTAAATCTTTTATGAACTGCATTATCATATTTGGAAAATTTCTGGACTAGCATATTTAGATGGATGTCACATAACTTTTATTTGAATTTAAATTCACTTTTTGCATATATGACATACATTTTGATTTGCTAGTGTAAAAAAAAAAAAAGAAAAAACTTTACATCAACATGAAAGATTTATCTTTTAAATTTGATAAATGGACTCGTCTATTTAACACCGTAAAGCCATATAATAAAAAAGGGGCACGTTCTTGGCTAACCCGTAAAAAGTAAATTTCTTTCACAAAAGTATAGCAATTCAATGGTGAACAATTATTTTAAAGTATTGATAGTGAATCGAGCTTCATTTTCTAGTTTGTTCATGGTATACCACCCCAAATGGAAAAACCATAAAGTACCGTGTAAGTCCTATAGTTCAGAAGACATTATTAATAGGAACAGGATATGAATTACAGCGACGAGGATACTTTATTTACTTCCTGCCAAACGGATCCGGGGCCTCACAAGTTTCATTTCCCTCTATTTGCATCTTGAGCCATCCATTTCATGCAAGTAAATGGACGGCTCAAGATGCAAATGGAGGGAAATGTAACTTGTGAGGCCCCATTCACCTGCCAAACGGCCACATCTGAACCATTTCTGGCCAACACGCGAACCAAATGTAAATATCTTTTGACTAAACTCGGCATGTCTTGAGTCGTTGCTTCGTAAAAAATATATCATCTTTTCTCACAACACCAAGCGAACCAAACACGTTGTTGACCCAAAAGGGGATGCCCGACGCCCAAGTGTCTGGAATTATTAAGTGTGAGGACAAGGAATACGACATTTTTGGAAATGGAAATTGCCCACAAGAAAAGAAAAGGAAATGGGGCCGTGCAAGAGCAAATAAATAATAATACAAACTTACATAACTTTGTATCCAAACAAACCCAATTGGGATTTGGGAATCTTTTAAAATGGCGAGGAGACAAGGACGTCCACGT
The DNA here is from genome assembly GCA_013103745.1 of Gardenia jasminoides. NCBI lineage: Eukaryota > Viridiplantae > Streptophyta > Magnoliopsida > Gentianales > Rubiaceae > Gardenia > Gardenia jasminoides. The sequence goes on from CM023103.1 coordinate 106,469,195, forward strand.
CGCCACATTTTGCAAGTTTTGATTGCTTAGGCCGGCATCACTCCATGACAAAGTCTCCATAATCAACTCGTTTTTGCTTGTTTTGCGCCTGCAGTGATTTTGATTGATTACTGAGTGGGACTGTAGTTGAACGACGACACTGCACAACAATTTTTGTGTAAAATCCCAGTTGGGTGTCTCTAGGATCTTCTAAACCCCAAAAATTTAATGTTTTGCTTGAGGTGACATTGCAGGAGTTGTTCTTCGGGGTGGATAGTCCGACGACTTCGCTGGAATGGGCTTTAGCACAAATGATCAACAAACCGGAGATTCAACAGAAGGCCGTAGATGAGATCGACAGGGTGGTGGGAAAAGCAAGACTCGTTCAAGAATCCGATATTCCGCAGTTAAACTACATCAAAGCTTGCGTAAAAGAGTCTTTGAGACTCCACCCCATTACACCCTTTAACTTGCCTCACCTTACCATGTCAGACACAGTTGTTGGCGGTTCCTTCATCCCTAAAGGCAGCCACATCCTGTTGGGCCGCCGTGGACTTGGTCGGAATCCTAAAGTGTGGCAGGAGCCTCTGGAGTTTAAGCCGGAACGTTATTTCAGTAACGATAAGTCGAGCAAAATAGAGCTGATGGAGCCAGAGCTAAGGTTGGTTACCTTCAGCACAGGTAAACGAGCTTGTCCAGGGATTGCACTTGGGGCCGCGTTAAGTGTGATGGCATTGGGAAGGATTTTGCAAGGGTTTGCTTGGAGTGTGCCACCCAATGAAGAAAAGATCGATCTCTCTGAAGCACCCAGTGAATTCGAAATGGCTAAACCCCTGCATGCTCATGCAAACCCACGTTTGCCTGCCACAACATATCCAGTTATCTCATAAATCCTGAAACTAGAGGGCGCGGTGGATTGGTTTCTACTTGCTACATTGGTCTCAATCTGTGGGGGTAGACAGTTGGGTTTCTGGATTGTTTTGTATTGCAACGATTAATAGCTCTAAACACACCCCTTTGAGGTTCTGTAATTTCTGTTGTTATCGTTATTGAAATAAAGTTGGGTTGTTTTTAGACCAATCAACATCTAAAATTCACTTATTGTTTACCGTATTGGAAACAGGAACACCAGTATATTATTTGTACAAAATGACTTGAATTGAACAAATATGTGCCTCTAGACATTTGTATTTGCCATTTGCTTCCTAGGGCAGAAAACAAATATTTGAATGTCAAGAATAAAAATCCCTAGTTTTCTTTCATTAAATTCCTTCATATATGTATGAAGGCTAAGTTGCCTTGCACCCAATCCACAATCTCCAAATATCTAGCAGACTGTTAATATTGAGAATTATATCCAACAGTCTAAATCTTTTTAAAACGTTAATTTTTATGATATGCGTGTTAGCCGAGTCCAGGTTCCTAGTAAAGCATGCTTCGTTATTGTTTTCCCCTATTTTGTGTATGGTAAAAGCTTGCGCGCGATGCTGGGGTAGCAAAATCAGGTGCACCGAATTAACTACTTTAAAAGATGTTTTGTTAATTAATTCCTCTCTACGGTTGAGGTCTCGTCCAGAGCTGTGGATTTTAGCCGCCGGCCTAGCTATCGAAACAATTTACTACTCCTACTAGTAATTTCATTTCAAAACTAAGCAGGCTAAAAATGACATAGCACCTAATTTCTTTGAATTTTAATGCTCCTATATGTGGAATTGTTTTCTTTTGCTTCGAGCCTACTCCCTGCCCTAAATCCTCATTGATCAAAATTTTCTGTTTCTTTTCTTATTGAGCTAATCAAATTGTTAGGCATACCTAATGCTAAACTTTACATAAAAAATGCAGAAGAATATAATAGAGGAGGAGGTAGGTAGGCTCCTATCTAATGCTAAACTTTGTAACAATAACGCAGAACAATATATATGAGATTGGAATATTAAACTACTGACGCACAACAATATATGCAGGACTAGAATCTATAACCATCGATAACGAGCTCTAAATTGCTCCAAACAAACAATAATAATGTGCTCTAACTTCACTCGAATAAATCCTAACATCCATAACTAGCTTTAAATGACTCTGTTGTTTCCTAAACTCGTAATTCAAATCGGTCTGTGTATCTTTTGATAAGGGTTAATTACAACATATCCCCTAAAGTGTATTTTAATTCTCAATTTACTTCTTAATTTTTTGTTTGCGACACTTTACCCCTCCCCCCTCCAAACTCAAACCAAATTACCCCTCCATTATTCTATTTTTTCCCATTTTCTTCTCATTTTTTCTTTTTTCTTTTCCCTTTCGTTATCTTCTTCTCCTCCTTGTTCTTTATTTTCTTGTTGCTTCTTCCGTGAACCCACTATCATACTAGTTGACAGCTCGTTTAGAAAAACACACCGAATGGGAGATTCTCAAAAATCTCAAATAATTTCAATTTTGAAATCTAAACTCAATAAATTGAGGACTATAAAGTAGAAGATATATGATTTTTTTTTCTCCAATCTAATATTCTATTTTCCTACTTATTCCTTCTCCCTAGCCCACTCTATTACCATCAAAACCTCTTCATCTTTCTTTATCATTGACCAAGAAAAAAAACGCATACACATGCACATAGACAAAGTTGGATTTGATAGGTTGCCGCTACCATCGATCACCAACGTATATTGCAGCTATCAACGTTTTTGCTATCAGTTCTTTCTTATTTTTTATTTTTCTTCTGACCACTCTTCCAAAAAATTCAATTCTTTATTTTTACTTTCAGGATAATTACACTAAAGCTAGAAGGTCCAACATGGGGTATTTATGTTGTACCGTAGTTAGAGCTTTGGGGCTTGAGTGAAGCAAATAAGAGACATGAAAACAAGAGAATAGAGGGGGAAGAAAATGAACAATAAAAAAATTGAAATACTAAAGTTATATTTTGTCTCACAGGGGATGACGTAACATAAAAGAAAGATTAGAACTTATGATCATCGACACAATTTTCAACCATTTTTTTATTTCAGATACATCATATCAAAAAAGTGCTACAGTATTTTTTTCACAAAATTATCCCAAATAATCTACTATCCAAACACACTCGGTGTATGTTAGAGGATATTCTGTAATCAACCCATTGAATGTAATCAATCATTATTATACAATCAATTATCCCTATGAACGAAAGAAAGAGAGGAAAAAATGCTCAACATTGAAAAAGTTGGAGACAAAATGCAAATCACACTAAACGTTAAGGGGGTTTAATTCTATTAAAGTATTAGTATGAGATAGAAATAAAAGATAGAGGTGTGCATCGGAATCAAAATCAGTAAATTGAAAATTTGAAATTGAATTTTTTTTAAAAAAATTGAATTGCAGAATCCAAACAATTTCGATTTCAATTTCAAATCTTCCAATTTCAAATTTATTTCAAAATGAATTTGGTGTCGAATTCAATTTTCTATTTCTACTTTCAATTTTTATATTATAAGCTATTTAACATAATAATGTACTAAACTAAATTATTAACATATTATTATATAATATACTTATAAGATTAACATAATATTGTTATATAATATAAATAATATATTATTTACATTATAATATATATATTGTGTAATGTACGATTTGAAATCAAATTAGGTAAATCGAAATCGGATTTATGATTTCAAAAAGACCATTCTCGAATCCGAACCAAATTCATTACTTTCGAAATTAGAAATTCCGATTATCAATTCATTTTTCCATTTTTTTGAATTCAAAATTCCTAATTCATTTCAAATTCGGTCAGAAATTTAGGAATTTTTGAAATTGCACACCCCTAATAGAAGGGTTTCATGGAGTGGACAAGGTAGGAAAAGGATTTTCATAGCAGGAAAGATAATAAGAATGAGGGGAAGAAAGGTAAGAAAATTTAAATTGTGATTAAGGGAGAGGAAGTGCTCAACCAACGGTACAGACTCTGAAGCTTTTGACATCTATGGGCGGCCCGGCCCCATGGGGAAAAGGCGGCAATTGTCCTGTGTGTCCGCTCAATTCTATGTGGCTCCAAATCTTATTTGAATTTGAAGAAAGCAATAATAAACCAAAATCCATAGCAGCAGCGGCAGCCCATCAGGCCATCATCAGTGGAATTCACCTTATGAGTTATGACCCAAAGACGTTGCTTAGCTGACACTTTCTAGTACAGTTACTCCCATCTACTGTAAACAAACACACACAAAACAAAACCGAAGTTTGGTTTTTGCAAAATGCAAAGATTCCATCTTTTTCCCCAACCAAAGTAGGAAAACGCTTTGCCTCCTGTGTCAGCGCAGCGCGCCCTTCTTCAATTTCAAATCCGAAACTCTCGACCCCGTCTCCCCCCTCCCCTTCCCCCTAAAGAAAAACGACGAGACCGCCGGTCCATTTCTCGTTCATTCTCTACTCTTTATCCCCAATGTACTGATTTCTTCGTTCCTCAGTCAGTCAATTACTGCAATAGAAACCTGATTCAGAAGGAACCCATTCGACTAAAAGAGTCGATGCCTTTTCTTGTCTGTTTTCGATCCTCATCAAGATTTTTCGTCTTGGGTTTTGATTTGGCCTTTTGGGGTTTGGTCCAGGGTCAGAGCTAATAATCTTGAATTTTTTGCGACTGCTTCCTTAATGGAGGACGAAGGTGGGGTTTTTGATAAATCTTTGGGAGCCCCTAGATCTGAATTAAAGGTTCGGCACATTACATTTCTCCATTTTTTATTTTTTTCTGGGTTTTGGACCTCTTGTGTATTTTTTTTTATTTCTTTAAAAAAAATTAAAGAAACTTTTTTGAGTTATAAATTTTTCAGGTTTTGGTGGGAGAGAAGAGGTCTCGCCCGGAAGTGGAAGAAAGATTCGAATTTGAACAAAAAAGAGTCAAAACAAGGGATCTAGAATCAGTGTTTCGTTCTGAAGGTATCTCTGTTCTTTACTTGATGGCATACGTTGAATTTGATATTTCAGCTTGATTAGATAAACAAGCTTAAATTTGACATATCAAACATTAGGATTTTTTATTCTTTATTTTTGGTGGGAATCTAGTCGTTAAAGGAACTTAGGTTGACTCAAATGTTTGTTTGTGCTTGACTTCGGCAATTACTTCTCTTGTTATCGTTTCTTAAGTTCTTACCGGGACGAAAACAAAAGAAATTTTCACCAGTACTGTCAGGTATCTTCTCAGTGCTGAATTTAGGTAACTTAACAAGGTTTGTAGGATGGAAATGTGGCAGAGTGGTTTGTGTTTGTACTTGATAACTGCGTAAAAGGACTCCCCCAAATTAAGAAACTGAAAGTTACGGAACTCTTTGTTGCTGGTGCAGAAAGGACAGCGAAGGATGCAGTACATCTCGCAGTTGACAATGCACCAAGAGAAATAGACCTCAATGCTAACTTTGGTGCTCCCAACAATGTGGTTGCTGATGATGCTATGGCTCCCAACAACGAGGAATGTAATGTTAGTTTGTTAAAGTCAAGAGGCTTTGGCTTAGATCTCAATGAAGGAGACATCTTTGGCTTCACCATGAACAAGGAATCACTTCATCCTTATGGAATCTATGGACATTCAAAATCTATAGATGATGGTGATTGTGGTAGTTCTGTTGGCCCGTTGGAGGAGAAAGATCCAATGAAGGTATGGAAAGAGATGAAACAAAATGGATTTCTATCCTCTTCTCACGGTGGAGTGCCGATGCCAAAGCCACGTGGAAGAAAACAGAAGAACGATGGGATCAAGAGAAAGATGGAGCTTGCTAAAAAAGAACAAGTGGACAGGTTTGCTAAGATGGCTGCTCCCAGTGGGTTACTGAATGAACTGAATCCTGGGATTATAAACCATGTGAGAAACAAAAAGCAGGTTCATTCTATAATTGAGGCTCTTCTGAAGTCTGAAAGAAATGAGAATTCTCACTCAGGAAGCAGACAGAAAGACCAGACAAAAAGGGGAACAAAAGACTCTAGTGAAATGGAAGACTTGAAAGTCATAAATCGAGCAGAAACTAAGGGACATTCACTCTCTCATGAAGATGGTTCAATGAATAGTATGCTGGAGAGAAGGCAGGTGAGTGGATATCCAACATCCTTTAATAACTCAGTGGTGACAGGAGTTGATCATGAGTCCTGCATGGTTGACACAAGAGCAGTGGGGAGTACTACATCTTTCAAGCACACAAATATAGAAAATGAGGATGACATACTTGCACTTAAGCTGTCTTATGCTAGAGCTATTACATCAGAAACTAATAGTTCCTTGTCCAACGAGGAGTCAGCAAACCTAAGTAGTGTTACTTCACTCTCTGTTCAAGGTTAGTCTTTTTTTATGAATTTTTTTTTCAAACAAATGCTCTGTCACTCTTCATGCAGTCCTCCAAAATACTATGAAAAGTGTTTTAATTTGCCTTTTGCTTTGTGGGGCTTCTTTTATTGTGGGTTAACTATTACTTAGAGTTTGCTACATTTTGAATTTTCTGTCACAAGGCCCAAATATCTAACTGAATGATGTCAATTTATGATTTTCATCTAGAAGAAAGAGTATATTAATATTTTAAGCATGGTATTTCTTTGATCTCCAGCTGCTAGCGTTGCTTCTCAGTGGTTGGAACTTCTTCATCAAGACATCAAAGGTCGTCTTGCAGGTGGGCCTTAACTCCTTGAAATATCAGTGCAATAACACAATGTTGGGAGTAAATTCACCTCTAATGTCCTATCCTCATCCGTGCAGCATTACGACGTAGTAAGAAGAGGGTGCGGGCTGTCATTCATACTGAATTGCCTTTCCTATTGTCAAAAGAATTCATGCCTGTCCAAGAGAATGCTCCTTACAACTCAAAAACTTCTGGTGCTGGTCATTCTTGCAATTCAGCTGCTGATGCACATCGTGCTAAATGGAATGTACTGTTTGGTCAGATGGATAAAACATTGTCTGAAGAAGAGAAACATTTGGTAGGTTAGCTTCAAAAGTGCTTGTTTTCTTTATTAGAAAATTTTTCCAAAATCTTCAGTCTATTTGTCACATTGGAGCGATAATGCAACATGACATCCATGCTCACCTCTTACAGTGGGTTGGCTTGTTATGAACTTATCTTTTCATGCCTTTATTTTGCCAGAGAATATGGTTGGACATTTTTTCAGAGGGAATAATATGCATGCTATGTAGAGCTTTTCATGTCTATATGTTAGGATTGAAACCAGATTGATATAACATGCTTATTGTTTTCAGGAAAGTTGGTTAAACCAAGTAACAGAAATGCAGTTGCATTGTGACAAGGGCCTTTTCAAATATAGTACAGCGTATAGTCTGCAGCATTCAAGTACTTTTGAAAACGATTGCAGGTGAATGTTCATGTTGCTTGATTCTTTTTTTGTTTATCATGGCATAGTTTGCATTGCTTACTGTTTCTTTTTTTTATTTTCTTTTGTTTTTTGTGTTATTGTGGGTTTCTTTTGGAGGAAATAACAGCATTAGTTTGCTCTGTTGTCTTAACATGCATATAATATTTGATTTGGCAAACTAATTAAGAAGGCATGGAAAACATAGAAATAAGAAGATATGCAGGTACATCACTTAAGATAGTGATTTTGTGATGGGGAAGGGCAACATGTAGAGCCAATAGCTTTCTAATAGAACGTCTAGAGTAATTATGACTAGAAATTTGGTTTATAGAAAGTAGGACATTCATTTTCAGACCGGGCAAGTACTAACTACAAGTTCCTTAACAGTAGTTTCTCATAATAAGTATGAAGGAGTTACAGTCACTCATTTCTATGCATGACATTGTAAAGCCATAGAGGAGCCAAAGTGAATTGTGCTTAAGAATTAATTTAATCACCACTTCATTTCCTATCATTCATTGGTAACCTGAATATAGCAATTGGAAGGTCTGAATTTTTGCATCACTTAAATGCCCAGCTGTGCTTTGGTGGAGCACTATCAATATGGTTCAGATTTAGAAACATGTGAACTACTTCCATCTATTTAATTTGAATCTCCACTCTGGGTCCTTTTTGTCCAATTCGAGTTTTATTTCAATATGACCACATTAAGTCTGCTGTTGCAGTCTCACTTGCAGCAATTGGTTCTCCATCTTCATGAAACTTAGGCTTTACAGTATGGAGTATCTTTCCATACTTGAACAGTAGGTTCTCTGATTCATATAATTGTGCCTTGAAAATGTAATTTCTTAAGAAGATGCTGTTGGCGTGTTGGGGGCCAGCCTTAACGACCCATTAACAGTGTTCTCTGTGATTTCCTGCAGCAATCAATAAACCAACTGGACCTGGGGTGAAAATATGAATCTTTTTGGCACCTGAGTCAAACTCACAATCTTTTTGAGTCCACAATTTGCACTTTTTTCCATGAATAGACTTAAAGATGCTTTCCATGTGTTAAATTTTAACTAGTTACAGCACTATTCACTATTAGTGAGACCAAAAATACCTATTTAATAATTTAATTAAATTATCCTTGAAAATTCCAAGTTGTGATCCTGCTTACTATTGGTATAATTGCATGTTAGATGCAGTTTCCATATGGTAGATCTTTGATAGAGATTTGCGACAGACTACAGCCTGTGTTCTACACCTGTTCCACGAGCCATTGAATGCAGGCTGTCTTAACAGGCATTATTAGCATGTCAAAATATAAGTCTTACCTAGATATTAAGTTCTGGGTTGCAAAGCTTGCGGTTCATATTATGCTTCTTACTCTTAATTTTTCATTCTACACAGTCTAACGTGCGGATTTCATTTGTACATTTTTTTTCTTTGCAGACTAAATATAGCTGATAACTCCCAGAGGGATTTAGCTGTCAGGGCTGCTGCTGCTTCCATTTATTCAACGTGCAATTTCTTATTGTCCATGGAGAATTTACCTTGCTGCTGATCAATCTATATACATTTGACCCTTGTAGCATTGAGTTCCTAATTATACTTGTATTCCTTCTCATGGTTTTAGTCCAGTTGCTACCTAGCATACACAGAGGTCTGATGATAGGAAACTTGAAATTCTTCAACTTGTATCACAAGAGTTTGACCTGGTTTATATTTCAATTTTATTTGTCAGTTTCTGTCGATTATGAAGCTGAAACCGACTAACTAATAATTCGACTCTATTCTTGTTCACTTTTTCTTCATCACTTCACGTAGAGTGTTTTTTCTTTTTCTTTTTTTTTTTTGGGGGGGATCAAAATAGCTGTGGAAGGCAAAATGCATGACCTCCTTGTTCAAATTAAGGAAATGAGATGTTAATGTTCACAAAGCATAGGGAATACAGTGGATTTGTTTGGATAGGAGAATTCTCCCAAAATTAAACCCTTTTGTTGTACACATGACAGCTCAGGGTTTTATTCTAATTATATCTACACTAGTTACAAAGTTATTAATTGCTTCACAGCTATTGACTTTTACCCTTTTTTCCATTTTGTTTACACTAAAAGTAGTGTACATTATCTAAGTTCAAATATGAATATCTCCGAAGTACACTGGGCTTTAGTTTCAATAACCCTTGTTATAACTTATATGTTACTAATAATTATAGTGCCAAATATGAACTTATCAATGTACCAACTCATGCGCACTAATATCATGTCATTAGTAGCTTTAATTATCTCACCAAGTTTAACCCTACTATTTGACTAGTTTGCTGACGGGGTAACGTGTATATATTTTCAAAACTTGGGGTACAGTCTAATTAACTTTTTGTTGAAACCACATAGATTCTATTCTTTTTCCGACATGGCGCCTGACAATTTTGAGCTGTTTTCTATTGAGGTTCTACCGGTTGATCTGCATAGTGCATATATGCAAATGCAAGCCAACGAAAGATGCAAGGGTGCCCAGATTAGAAACCATAACAAAGTAAGGCTCTTGAGCTATGCTCACAGCAACAAAGGTTGGGGAATGGTAGATGCCTATTTCTACATATTATCAGTGGCTGATTGTTTTGAATCCGTCATGAGAACGCTATTACAAGCTAGCTTGTAGGCCAATATATGAAATTTCAGGGGGAATGCCCAGAGTTTTCAAAGTTGTAATCCTGCATATAATGCAGTTATTGGATAGGGTAACGAAAATTAGGCAGGTGAACACACAAGAACAAAGGCTGTTCGGACTTGCATGATCAGCAATGTTAACCTATCCTTTTCCTGTACAAGCACCAATCAAGTACAATTTACGACGCTAAGATGTTTTTCAGCCAAAGAATTATGGCGTTGTTCAAATCTCTCAACTATTTGCCCACTACTTCCCTCCTATACTGTACAACAACTATAAGAAAATGCGTACAACAGTGAGACTACAACCAGAAAGCTCAACCAGCTTTGTAGTTAGAAGATACGAAACTTGGTACATATGCAGCCAACTACATGCAGCAATCTGGTTAAACACGAGGTTACAACCAGTTGGGTGTCACTTTACTACTTGCTATAGGCTTTGGCGACGGATTATCTGGAACTCTGGCAAGGGAGCGATACTGCAATTTTACACTTTCAGCATTGTCCAACGTCTTTACCACGTACCTGTATCATTTGATATTTCCAACAGCCAAAAGTTAATTCTTGTGAAAGTAATGCAAGAAACTAATATCAGTTTTTAGACTGAAAAGGCGCTGCAAATTAAGGGAATCAAGAAATACACAAATCCAAGCAAAAAAGAACAGCAACTTCCCCAAGAGATGAGAGCAACGGTGAGAGGAATTGCCCAGAAGACAAAACCCAATATCTCCACATAATCAACTTCAAAGAAAAGTTTACAAGTGTCTTAAGACTCACCCTGGAACAACTTTTCTTTTTGATAATCTGGAACAACTTTTCTAATTATTGGTAATTCCTGAGACAAAACTAATGACTGAACATGCAAGAGAAAATGACTTTAAAATTGACCTGCACTTATGGTATTACCAAGTAATAATTGACATACCACATCAAAATCATATAAATCCCAGCTACTTGCAAATCCTCGCCACTTAAATCCTCAAAATGTTAGACACAAAGATGCTATAGTATAGCGAAAGCTATGTCTCTGAAGATAGTCCCAACAAATGATTGTCATAACTAAACAGCGAGGTCACAAGTCATCAAGACTTGCATTGTTCTGAGATGAAACTAAATGACAGTATCAGATACTACCTGGATGACTAGGAAAAACAAATACACATGAATACCAAATCTTCCAGTCAAGTGATATCTCATTTTATTAATCCTATGAAATTCCATTTGATATGCTCTGCAGTGGAAAGTTTGTGACATAAGTTTATGGAACATCAAAAAGAATAAGAACATCGAGACAACGCAAGAGAAAGATAACAGAGCAGTCGGTTAAATATTTCCATCATGGAAGAAGCAGTAAATTGAAATTGGGAATGCCAAACTGTAATATATGGAGAGGGAGGGAGGGAGATTTACCATCCATTCAGACATTGTGTGGTAACAATAGCCTCGCGTCCAACAAAACGTGGGGGCGTCCTCTTGTTACCCTGGTTCAATTTTTTCATAATGAGTGACAACATCAAAAACTAACCCAAAGTTCTAGTAAGGCTTAACATTACAAGAGGAAACCTTTATTATAACCCTGTCAGTCACAGCAAAAGGAAATTGAACTCCTCTACCCCTTGGATGATCTATCTGAACTGAATCACCATAAGTCCCCTTATCCTACAAGAGAAATTAATAATTAAAGAAGATGCAACTGAAACCCTTCATTGCCAGCATAGGCATAATTTGCCATTTTCAAAGACTCTCGTGTTTCTACATAATATTTTAGCCAACATCAAGTACTTGGATAGACCTGCTCATGTCGTTCCCTCCTCCTCTTTGATGAACGGTGAACCTGCAACTCCTCTTCTCGGCGGAACGCCTGGACAGCCAAGCGAAGGGCTAAAGAAGAGAGAGATAAGGCAAAGTCACAAAATGTTAACTTCACAAAAACAGATTATTTATTCCTTGACCTTATTAAATGTTCATCCTTAAATTTTGTCTCTATTTACTCAAATAGAATATAGGTAAGAGGAATCTTCAAGAACTTTCTGGATATTGTTTCCAAAGATTGACTATCATCTTTATGTCATCCCTTCGCTTGTACTATCAACAAGGAGAAGGCCATATTTTCTACCATTAAGCACTTTCATTGCACTTCCTACGTGTAACTCAATGACATCACCAATCCCTTTGCTTGTCAACTCAACTCATAACTTAAAAAGGATTGTCTGAGGTGTTCCCAATTACTAGCTATAAACCACGGCAGTAAACTATAAGTACTCAGCTTCTCCAGATTCTTCTTTGCGACTAGACCACCCAAACTGACCTTAAACACACCCAGTAAAAGACTTTAGAGCATACAATCGAAATTTAGGTACACAAATCCTTCTTTTCCATTCTGCTTATCCAAGGGAACCAGGTCTTATCCAATATTAGAACAAAATCTACCTACAGTAGCTCTGATGCAATTTCTCAGAAAAAAGAAAGTATGACGAAACATGCATTGCTTGGTGTATACTTAAACTGGGATCTAATTAACAGCAATATTTCATCCACCAGCCAATTAGAGATATAACTCCAATCAAAGAAAGATATCAAACTTCAAGTACAGTGGCTTGAGTATCAGCAATGTTGGGATGACATTCCCACAAGAGAGTTTAGCATCCACTATGCAGAATCCACCAAGTTCATGGCTTTTTGACCCTTTTTTCTAATCAAGACATTCAGTATTTTTTTTTTTTTTGAAATTAGACTTTCTACAGTGTCACTCCTTAATGATCTTCCTGAATCCTGTATGCCAAAGAAGCCAAGGAAGAAAATGCTATTTTTGGAACTAAGAACCATTAATAACACCAAGCATAAAAAGAAAAAATGTTGACCACACCACAAATAATAACATGAATTGAACAAGGTTCTGTCATGCAGAAAATGTAGACAACAAGATTTCAATCAATAAGTTACACAGCAGAGCACAATAAAGATCAGTTGCAATTTGGGTGATATAAAAATTGGGAGGAGGCATCTTAATCCAGTTAGGTTGAAAATGAAAGTGACTTCTCTCGAATAAAGTGGGGAGCTTCACTTACATAGATTAGGGGAGACAGAATCTTCTGACACTGTTTGTGAACAAGTGTAGCAAGATTTCTGGCAATGAATCAAAGTAGAACAAAGCTAGATCAGTACGAAGAAACCCGACTAGATAGTCAACAGATTAGCCAAATGAATCTCAACTTTGAAAGCTTGACAGTGGATCTTCTCTCCCCACATGACAAATTCGATAAATACAAAAACAGCAGAAAGAATAAGAAAAGCTTGCAATTTTTTGGAGCAAATTAACATATTATCTGTCTCATTGCATTAAACACAAAATTAAAAAAAAAAAAAAGATAGCAAAAAAATAAAACTTCCAATGCCTGATACAGGTCAAAATATGATGAACTCTCGCTTCTGGGTAACAATATCCATGCTAAATATATACTTCCACTTAACTCACGTAGCACTTTTGGGAAGTGGAAACAATAATCAGTATGGCAATGCATCATTGATCCCAGCTCCTACTAAAGATCCACTAACACGCTAAAAGAGCAATGAAGTTCAAAAATGACCTTAAGAAATTTAGCTCTTCCAGATATGATAACAACTGATGAAACTAATGGTACTAGCAAACCCCAGCCGCAGGCTTTTGGTACAAGCGAAATGACAGAAGATAGTCATTTGAACACTCACCATTTTAAGTACATGCTGCATCCCACCACTGCCAAATGAATGCCCACAAGGCAGTATCATTGCATCATCCATGAGTGCTCCACTGTAAAGTGGGGAAAAGACACCCTTGAAATGCATTTGCAGATTTAACAATTAAATTCACCAGGCAAACAAATCCTTCAATAATATTCTTATAAGAGAAGTAAGGGGCACATCAGGAAGTAAAAGAACATTTGGTACTTTGTCTACAATGATACCTTCTTTCAGGAAAATGCAAGGGCAGATAACAATAGACAACTCAACACTCTCTGTCTCAAGCACAGCCACAGACTCTCACCACAACAACAAATGAAGTCACCATTGACTTTATCATGCACAAGCACAGTCACAATCACAAACAAAGACAGTAGCACATATGCTAACAAACAAAAGTTCCTCAATCGCTGGACCTAAGCAAAGACATTGATCCAAAAATGAGAGAGGCTTGGTACCACTGCCAGATCCAATTCAAGCTTTCACCTTGGCAACCTATTGATACAGGTCACAGAATAATATTTGACTAATTAAAGAAAGATTTTGAGTATTTTAGCTTCTATGAACAGTTATTTCAATTCACAGTGATGATTTTTGCAAATAAACAACTTTATTCAAAATCTGTTTTTATTGAGTATTCCAGACCATTCATAAGCAACAAAGATTACTGCAACTAGAAATCAAAAGACCAGATTTTGATAACACAACAGCTAACACACTCCGTCTGGTGGCAACAAACATAGGTCATAGGTGGAAGAAACTTACGTCAAAGGATCCGAAAGAATTTCCCTCAATGAGTCCCCGGATTCAGTCAAGTACGAACCCTCCTTTCTTCCACTAAACCCACAACCATTCTCAACCACCAAAACATCCTTCTGCCGGGCGTTTGGTCCCACTTCCGCGGTCCGCTGCAGATACTGTGAGTAGTACATTTCCCCATCAGCATCAGCTACTGTCACAGCATTCCTCATTTCACAGTTATTATTGTTCTCATTTCCACTCCGCCCCGCAACCCCCACAACATTTCCCTCCTTCAAGCCTAACAAAAAACTGAATAAATACTACAAAAAGAGAGAGAGACCCCCCCCCCGGGGGGGGGGGACAGAATCCAAACAGCTAATTTAATGGCGATTACCAGTTCTTAATTTAAGCCCTTACCAAATGAGGACAGCTGCTTCAATTTCTGACTTGCCATTTGTCTTCTGTCACTTTTGTTGATTTTATCATTACTGATAGCAATCCCTTCAACTTCATTTTCGTCATCGTCATCATGATTGTGGTCGTCATCGTCATCTCCGTCGTCCTCATCGTCGTCGTCATCGTCGGCCTCCTCCGATCCATCGCCGCCGCTGGTGGTGACTGAGGCACGGCCGCCGAGGTTCCAATTGTGGCTATTGTCCTGGTGGGAGGTGGCGGCTGCGGAGGAGGAGGAGAAAGTGGTGCGGCGGAAGTCAGCGGACGGAGGCTGGTGGAAGTAGGGGTGGTCGATGAAGGCTGCAGTGAGCTCCCGAGTGGGGGTTTTGGAGGTGGGGTCGGCGGGAGAGGGGCCGGAGACACGGCGTGGAGGTTGAGGCGGCGGGGGGCCGCAGCTGAAGGAGTTGTCCGGGAAGACGACGAGCTGGGGGTGGCTAAGCCCATTATCAAGGCGTTGCTGGGCTTGGACCAGGCCCATATCTTCAGAGGCCATGGAGGGTGAGAAACAATCCAATAAACCCTAAAGAATTTGATAAAAAAGAAAAAAGCACAACAAAGTTAAAGAAGTAAATTCTGGGGTGAGGGTTCAGTTCATTTTGGATTGATGGACAATTGAGGAGATGGAAGTAGTACCAGAAGAGTTGGTCTTTCCTTCCTGGGGACGATGCCAAAGCCTAAAAGGTGGTGGCGGCTGGCTGGCTGGCTGGTACGATGTCGTACTTAGGATAGGAACTAAGAAGGAAAGGGAAAGGGGTGGGGTTTGGCGTTTTGCTTTCCGCTGAGGTAAGGTCAGATGTTTTGTGCTGTTACTGCGACCAGTTTCCAGCAGTACAGCACATGCGGGTGCGGGGGATGGATATATTTCGTACTACTTACATAAGACAGATGTGAAAGTTAAGAAATGGATAATTACGTACACGACCGCGCCGGCGCCGGCGGTGTTTGGTTTTGGGAATTTGCAGGCGGCTGAGTAACGATGGATTGAGGGGAGTTTCGGTTTGTTTTGTTGGTAAGTTAGTGGGAGAGATCCCAAAGCACTTCCGCTTCACTACTCCTACAATCAGAGAAAGTTGAAATTGGTTAAACTGTTTTGACGACTCCCAAAACCACTACCACGAGTAATCAGGCGGAAAAAAAAAAAAAAAAAGGGTCAACGATCTGTGACGGCTGAACCTAGCTGCTGCAGTGCCCACCCCCTAAATTGTTTCTTTTCTTTTCCGCTTTTCTCAAGCTCCTGGATTGTGAGATTTTTGCCCAGAAAAATTTTGGAATATCTTCTTGACATCACCTCATTATTTTATATTGAGTTCACTGCAATTGAATATCACAGGTAGTTATGTACCAAAAAAAAAAAAAAAATAAAATTCCACGACATGCTATGTTTAAAACTAATTGAAAATCACGATGTATATGTAAATCTTTAAAATTAAGTAGGTGATTCATCACTCAGTCTGTGCGATTTTTTATTGTAGCTATCTTGTATGATCATTGGAAAAAAAATTATAGAGTTATAATCCAAACAAACAAATATTTCTTGTTCTTCGTTACAAGACGAATGTTGTTGAGAAATTATTAATACCGTTGACCAATGAAGAAGTAGAGATGCTATTTCCTCATCGTTGAAAAGAAAATTCTTACAAGATTTTTTCTAAGTAAAATACTTACACTGTCTTATTTTCTTGCGACAAAAATCTTTTTAGAGTTTGGTTGGGCACTTGTGAAGACAGAGTTTAAGAGTTAAAAATAATTAAATAAAGAAAACATATAAATGCAACGGATGCCAATAATTGTTAATGCATACGTATGGGAATCAACTTATAAATTACACATGGAACATGTTTGGATAATTTCGGACTCATACATACCCCTTTTTTTTTTTTTGTCTCTGCGCTGAAAAAGGTATTTAGGTGTTTAGTTTTGTCATAGATTCAGTTTTCAAGTAGGGTAAGGTAATCTATCACATCCTTAATTTTTTTTTTTTTTTTTTTGCCCCAGAAAATAAACTATCAATCACATCTAGGCTCTCAGTGCCAGTACATGGAACAGTACAATCCCGTAAAGAATACCTTTGCATTTCCCTGCTACTAGAACTCTAGAAACAACACTAATAAATACTAGGGAAAAGCCAACCCTTAATTTTGACCCCACCTGATCCCATTTCTTGTTTTCTCAGTTCATACGGAGTAGTACAAATTATTGTTTAATTCAGCTGACTGACTCGGGACGCGGTTGTCATCTGCTTCTTTCAGTCTTCTCCTTCCTCTATTCATCCGTCAACTTTGTCTTCGCATTTTTTGGTCTCTTCGCATAATTCCTCAGCCCTTCCAAACTCTGTTCTTCTTTTTATCCCATTTCTACATTTTTTTTAAAAAAAAAACTATATATTTTTAAGAGAAAACACGGGTAATACTCTTATAAAAACAACGACTAAATGCTTGATTACAAGTTTCCTATGATCAGAGGCCTTAGACTTCTTCATATCTGGGGCCGGACCCAATTTGCACGCGTCCTTCCTGAGCTCCACTTCCTCTTCCTTAATCAAGTTTAAGAAAACCACATGACCTTCGCGAGCTGTATGTATAATCGTTGGTACTTGATTACTGTATAAATTTCAGAAGAGAAATCATGAGTCATTGGAAAATCACAACTTTATTGTCCTTGCTTTATTTGATCTGGGCTGTCCCACAACGATCAAGCGCTGCATCTCTATTTCAAGCTCGGAGAGACCTAGCCCTACAAGGGGATAACTCCAACCGAAAACCCCTCCAAAAGGTACCCTTTTTCGGCCTTCAACAATGTTGATTTGCATGTTTGTTCGATGTGAAGTAGTTAAATTCTGAAAAAAAGTTTCTGAAGAACATCGATGGGGTTTTGTATTTAGGCAAGTCCGTCACCGAACCCTGCTCCGGCAGTTGCTAAATCAAAATCTCGGGATGGTTATTCTCAGGGCAATCCACCCAAGATAGAGGTACCTTTTCGGCCTTCAATAATACTATTAATTTGCGCGCGTGTTGGATGTGCGGTGGTTATATTCTAAAAGGGTCTTTGAAGAATATAAACGGTTTTGTGTGTAGGCAAGTCCTTCCTCGAGCCCTGGTCCTGAAGCTGCTATTTCAAAAGCTAGGGATGATAACGTTGAGGGCAATACACCCACAAAGACAAAAGTTGCTGCCCAGGAAACATGTGATCTCAATTTCCAGAAATGCCATGATGATGTTACCAATGTCACAGCCTGCCTTCTTCCCAAAGACGAAGATGGTAATTTACTCTGCATTTTCATGGGCATTTTACTGCTTTATTTACTCCCAGCTATTGCTTAATGCTGAGGGACAAAATGAAGATCTTTTTTGGCGTTGCCCTTCTTTGGATTAGTCATTCACTAGAGTAATTCGTCTCTGATGTAGGTAATTAACGTGACCAATTGCATTATGGACAGCATTAAGATAATGATGAGCTAAACTACGGTTAATGACTTTGTTTAGGATTTTGCCACGACAAGGATGATTATCACATTTAAACTGCAGGAGGGGAAGGGGGGGGGTGGGGGGAAACACAAACTTGCTATATATAGCTAGTCTTACAAACACACAAGCGTCACTTTGGTTTTCTGCAACCTTAATGACCTAAGAATGACATGACTGTTTTATTCTTTTACAGGTCTTTTTCTAGTTTGTTCCTTCTGCGTGTGGGATTGCATTCAGACTTGAGGTTAGAGAAGGAATAGAAACTGGTTATACTCGATTCCTTGCTTAGGTTGTCTCCAAGGGCAATAAATGCCTTTTAACAATTTAACCCTTTTTTAAGTCCCCTATATTTCGAATGAACTTTGCTATCTGCATCAGCACATAGAAAGAACCCAAGGGTAGTTACCCTTTTTTGCGTAAAAAGTTATATGAGGAAAAACCCTGTACCAGGTAGAGCTGATAGTGTCACCTTTTGCTAATGTCTTAGGGTGTGAACCAAGCTTTGTATGTTTGCATACAACATTCAGGAGACTTTTACCTGTTATTTGGTGTGCTCAAGGGCACAACTTTGATATTAACATGCTGCAGTAAATATGTTTGAATGAATGGTAAATGTAACCGGATTTTGAGTAATTTCTCACTTAATGTATAAGCCTAAGTGCTATTACAGTAGTGCTATTATTTCTCTTGATGTGGGATGGACATATGATATTTGAACAAGCTGCCTGCTACTTTCCTGTTGGAAGTCTGGTCCCTCTAAAATTTTACATTTTACTGATCTGAAAGAGGTTAACTTTTTGGCTTGCTTGGAATTTAGATGTTAGGATATAGGTTGTAGTTGCTAGTCATGAAGATTGCAGAAGATCAAAAAAAAAAAAAAAAAAAAGTTGCAGGAGATCTATCATAGAGCAAGATTTATTGCTTGTGGAGCTATTGATGGCTGAAGGGTTCATTAGTTGGTAGGTCCAGATTAATACTTTGAAATTCTGGACCTGGAGTTGATAGTAAGTGAAAAAAGACATAAGTTGGATTCATTGCAGCTGCTGAGCTTTAGAGCCTTGGAAAGTCTGAAGTTAAGTGATGTAGAATCCCAAAGAAATTTCTTGTATAGAACATAAAAGTTGGTGTGAACGCATCACAATGTTAACACAAAGAAAAGACTAATTTAGACTCGGTTGAAGGACTAGCTTTTGAAAATCGAATTAAGGAAAAAATTGTGATAAAAATCAATTTCCTAATTTTTCTTGTTCTTATTTCTCCTTAGTTTTCATAATCCAAGAATAACATATGCAGTTGAAGAGTACGAGTAGGGAAAAGTCTGTTGAAAGCACGCTAATCTTTCAAAAACTTTGTATCAATAATCAAAATTCATCAAAAGTATTGCCAATTAAGAGTTGTATGAAAATTTTGAATGCTGTAGATTCCAAGTCACACAGTTTTATTGTGGAAACATTTAGGTTGAACAAACAAATTTTGAGAGAGAAAGACAAAAAATTCTTGGCTTTCAAATAGAAAAAGCAAGAGATCCGATCAATCATATGTTCACTGGCTCAAGCAGCTGAGAATCCTTAACGTGGAACAGCAATGTTTTCCTATGTCTTACGGGAGTTGAATTTAGTGCAAAGGGATAATTTCACAAACCTCCCCTGAGGTTTTTTACAATTGCAGAGAGCTCCCCTCAAGTTTTAAAAATTACACATACCTCCCCTACTTTTACTGTTTATATATCATTATAGGCCCAACAAGTTAAATTTTCTCTCAAAAATCCTAAATTGCCCTTCTTGTAGGAAACTAAAAAAGAAAAGTATAGTATACTCAATCGCTTTCTTCCATATTTTGCATAATTGAACAAATCTAATCCCTAATAATTAGGATAAGTTCAAATTTTAAATAACTTTCCAAAAGATCTGAAATTGCATATATAGCATCAAAGCTTGCCATGCAAACATACACACACACACAAACCCCCCCCGACAACTAATTTTATATGGCAAAATTAAATATTAATGCTCAAACATCTTTTCAATGCAAGCTAATCTACTTTAGAACCACTATTACAAGCGTCTTATGATCTTAAATATATTAATATTTCAGAAGTAGAGGATAAATTCTATCTCCAAATAAAATCAGAACTAACAATTTATAATCAAACAACTAAATTTTTACGCAATTTTTGGCATTTTGCAAAAATTTTCCTTGACAACAGACAAAATATAATAAATTCCACATCTTTAGTTCTTCCTCCTATTTCAATCATCAATTTAATTATTTATTTCTCTATCTCTACGAGCCTCTTCGTTTTTTTTAGGGGTTTGTAAATCAATTGCCTTAAATTTAGAATTGTCTATGATCGAGTGGAGGGTATTATAGGTATTTTACTATGTCAAGGGAGGTAAGTGTAATTGCTTAAACCTGAGGGGAGCCGAGTGAAATTGTCAAAAAACTCAAGGGAGGTTTCTGAAATTATCCCTAGTGCAAAACAAGGCTTTCTTGCTACTTAATATTGTTCTCCATTGTGGCAGGCTTCAAATGCAATATTGTTAATGTACTGTCTGCCCTGAGAAAATTCATGAATATCTCATTACTCATCTTTTTTTTTCACATTCTGCCATCCCTAACAGCTTAATCTACGAGGTTCATCTGCTGTTTACCACAAAGATTTCACTGGAAAACTCCTTCAACATTGCTCTATGTCAACTAGGAGACTCTTGCTTGCTTCTATACTGATAGCTAACCTGCCTTGCCCCTCCTATAACCCCTAGTGGCTACTTCTTTCTTCCTACTGAAAGTAAACACAGGCTGCTTTACGAGCATAAGATTTCATGAAATGTTGTGCAATTCTTTTGTACTTCAGCTTTTAATTTGTCCTTCACACGATCGTGAGCTTTCTCACTCATTCCCCATGATTGTGCATTATCATATATTTCTGCAGTCTGTTCCCATGTGTAGTTTTTGGTGCATTAGTTACTCTTTACAAATGGAGGAGAGGAGGAGCAGTTCTATTCAGTTCCGGGGTCTGGGTGTCTGTCTCTGTCTGTGTTTGTAGTTGTCACTTTGTTTGGGCATGTTTTCTGAGCAGAAGGAACAGGAGGGGAAGGGAAGGTGCTTTGTAGGTTGGAGGGAAAATGGAAGTCTCTGGCTGATTTTCTTTTTGGAGATTTAGGAGTAGGGATAGCAAGGTAGTAGCAGCTAATACTTTTACTGAAAGGCAGAATTTGCGGAAGGTGCAAGTTTAGTACTTTCTGTTTAGGAAGGAAGCGTATAGTAGTTGAATAAAACCCTAAGAATGAAAAACTAAATTATTTTCTTGAGTTGGTTTAGGACTGATATATTTA
The DNA here is from genome assembly GCA_013103745.1 of Gardenia jasminoides. NCBI lineage: Eukaryota > Viridiplantae > Streptophyta > Magnoliopsida > Gentianales > Rubiaceae > Gardenia > Gardenia jasminoides. Next base: position 106,490,870 of record CM023103.1, read on the forward strand.
CATGTATAGTTCTATGACAAGGAGCTTACTCAATCCTGTTTCACTTGCAGCTAACAGTGGACTGTTTCTTCTTGTCCACAATGATGGTCAGAGCTCTGTGAAACTGAATGTTACACTTCTTCCTGTAAGTTCATCCCATGCTGATGCAGATGTACTGGCACACACAGTTAAAAAGGTATGCATACTTGGTAATCCTTCCTACTTTTGAATGCCCTTAGTAAGGTGTAGTTTTTCAGCTTGATGGGAGACCTAAAAACTGAATATATTTTTGAGTATATTCTGTTGGGATGGGTCTTTGTGGCACGTCGAGTCTCCCGTGCACACATAATTATATTGGGCTGTTTTGTGTCAGATCAATGTCTCGTCTATTGCTAGTGGAAGCTCATCACTTGTAGTAAATGTTGGTAATTGGTCTTGCGTAATCAAAAGAGGAGTTCGAATTCCACCTGGCCTCGCCTCTTACGCTGCATATGTAAATCCCATTAATGGAGCCTACCTACTTATCGCAACCGCTCTACTTATAGGAGTTATATGGACATGCTGCAAGCTCGGGAGAGATGGAAGGCATCTCAACGGTGTTCCGTACCAGGGACTTGAGATGGGGCAGCAAGGCTCTGGTTCGTCAAGGAACGTGGAAACATTAGAAGACGGTTGGGACCAGAGTTGGGATGATGACTGGGATGAAGAAGTGACAGTGAAGTCGCCTGGTGGAAATCGCTTAGGAAATAGACGTGCCAATGGGGTTTGATTCTAGGTCCCGCTGACTCTAATGAATGGGGAACTGATTGGAGTGATTAGTGAAGACACAATTAGACCCTCCCCTCATGATCCTTCAAACTGGGGAAGACAGGAGAAGGCAATGAGAAATAGATGTAAAAGATTAGGAATAGTGGATGGAAGAAAATTTTGTCTCAAATTTATACGCACTTAATGCCATCACGTACCGGAATTATATGAATTGACAGCTTCAGCAATTTTGGTCCATGTAAAACCTCTTCTTTTTTTTTCTTTTTTTTTTTCCCTTTTTTGTTTTTGGGTATCTATTTTGACGAATATGAATGTCTTTCTTTTCACCTCTTCTGTTGTCCTATGCGATGTCTCTAGTCTAGTGTGTTGATGAACTGTGGTTAAGCTGTATATTGCTGCCGGTGTCAAGTAACAGTTACGCCTTCTAGTCAGAAATGAAAGCCCTTAGACATTTGCCTAGAAGCAAAAAGAAGGCCCTTGACATTTATTAGTGAATTTACTTGTAGCTCTTCGGAATTCCAATCATACCCTTTCCAAATTCATACAACAATAGCAATACTTGCTAGAACCTGTCAAGGGGGCCCAAAAAAAAAAAAAAAAAAAAAGCTGCCTGATAAGACCATTATTGTACTGCTTTTGCTGACATTCTGTTACTGCTACTGATAAACAAACTTAAACCTAAAAACAAACAAGTGAAAAGAAGAGGGTCTTGACAAGAGCAATTTTATACAGTGGATGAGACCAGGATGTCTTAACACTTGGGCTTTTGAAAGACGGTGAAACTTCAACCATGTAACTCATCAGAAGTAGCAGTGGCTGCACTTGTTAATGGGAATGCCAGGATGAAAAACGGTCTAAATGTACCTAAAGCAAGAAAACTAAAAGAACGGAGGAAATAGTTTTAAAAAATTATGTCATTAAGGGATCTCATTCTTATCCTATGCATGAAAGGTTAATCTTAACGTTGAATAAGGTTACAAGAATAACCCCTCAAACGTAAGGGCTACACACACACGCACACCCACACACACATAAAAGGAAAAAAAAAGAAAAAGAAAAAGAAAAAGAGACACTACTAATTTTTGTTGATCTTCTTTCTTTTGCTCTACATTGGCCTTTTGATCTAAGCAATGTACAGGATACTGTTTGCTTGAGTCTATTAAATAGAATAGCTTGGGATTCAATCTCATTCAAACGCAGCTCATATCTGGGAAGGGATGATTATCAGCACATGCGCAGCAGTGTCTGTCTTTCCTAATTGCTTTACATGTTTGCATCAAAATCCAACATCACTTCATGGGTGAATCCTGTTTTATATAATTTATATTCCTTCCCCACTGCAATGTGCTCAACAAAAGCAGGGGAAGGGAAAAGAAAAAGGCTCATCTGCTATCATTTGGTCTCTCAGTAAAGCGCATAGTGCTGTGAAAAAGGTAGTGATGGATGGATGATGATGTTTCTTGATATCCACCAGACTCATCTCTCGTCCTTCCGTGTCTGAGCCCGTTACCTTTCTCTGTATTTGAGATTGCCTTTTTATTCTTTCGATTCTAGTTTTTTTGGCCCCCAGTCAGACAAAACCTGTCTTAAAGTTTTGGGTTCGCTGTTTATACCGCTTTTGTTTTCCATTGATTGTCAACTATACTGGTAATTATGCCTATCAAACTTAAATGAAGGCCGCATTGATCAGAGTCCAATATCTAAAATTGACATGGGCATATGGGATATCGTAACTCTTAGAAACATCTAGGAGGACATCATTCATTATCATTATTGTCTTCAACTACCAGCGCATTGCCGAATAGTAGTGCAATTTTGTAGTGCATCGGAGTAGAATTTCACCAAATGACCGCTAGAGTAATAATGACTAATGAGTAATGAGAGTTTAGTTAGAAGTGGATTGATTGTTCAAGCTACCAAGGTGCTCCCTCCTTATTAGGACAAGCGATCAAGGACACTTGATTAGATGAGGAATGGAAAAAAAAAAAAAAAATGAAGCTTCTTAATTGGTAATCAATACTTCAACAAAGTTTTCTTGGTAATCCCATGTGGCTAGTTGATTTCAATATTGCCATTAATGTTAGGTTCTTGGGCCCAACAACATTCATTATCCGGTCCTTAGGGACAACTCATATTAGTTATCGCTGCACATGGTTGAACATTTTCAACTAAAGTGATGTAATTACTATCGAATGCACTTAAGTTTTGGTAACTAAAAGTACAGTTAGATATTGAGATTAGTTGTGAAGAAAAAAGAGATGGCACTGGGACCAAATTTCCAAAATACAAAGAATTTAAAGATATACCTTCCAATCACTGAATAAAAGAACGACAATTTCGATGTTCTATTTCTTCAGAAAAAATTGTGATACTACTATTTGGTAACTGGGGAAGAGGCCATGAGCAAGTAGAAGGGCCATGAGGTCCAACCCCGGAAACCAATTAAAGATACATCATCTCCTCCTTGAAAGAAGTGGGGTGGGTGCAAATGGCCATACGGAAAGAAACAAAATATGAATTTAAAGAAGTTGATTACGAATACCTGAAGACATGGCTGGCAAAATAAATAAAAGAGTGCTGCTTCTCCGACAGGCCCCATTATTATTATATTTCCATATGCCAGACTGTTTTCTCCGTCCCATTATAGCTTCTGCTTTAACTTTTGTAGTATTTGCCTCTCTTTTAATTATTATAATCATCACTCAGATTGCTGCTTGCTTTGATGAGGGTGCTTAGAATCCTTGAGAACCCTCAAAACTATCAAGTCACTTTTGACTTGGTGCATTATGCTCTGACCTGTCGCCGGGAAGCATCCAATTGTTTAGTTAGAAAGGCCACTGTCACGGACAACTGACAAATTGTATGTAAAATTCAAGCTTGACAATTGGGAAAACCATGAATGGCCAACTAGGATGATAACTACCACTGTCCACTATACAGTAGTACTATCATTTTGACCAGGAGAGTGGGTGGTTATGGACACATTTTGTTTGTCCTTTGTTTGCAGACCCATAAATAAATAAATAAAACAAGCTCCGAAGCTTAGAGCTAACATCATCAGTTATAAGCCAATAGGTAGTTGAGGAAGGAAGCCAATAGGAAAAATAAAATGTAACATCCCATGGGACACTACATGGTAACCCGGCGAAAATGAATCCGGTGACTGAACGGAGCAAAGAGAAAAGATTGCACTAAAGAGTCAAAAGATGGCTAAAACAACAAAAGACTAAAGAATCTCTAAGAAGAAGACTTTCTTATAGTCAGATGACAAAACCGGATTCGTTCTCCCCGGATAAGCTATCACTAACACACCCTTTTGAAGTTTGAACTTCCACTAAACTCATCCCAATTCATCCTGGCCTTCAGAAGGACATCTAATCAGTTCCAGTATATTGACAACTTCTGCCATGTCAGGTCTGTTCGAAGGCACCTGAGATGTACAAATCAATCCCAATTTCATTACTGGAATTGCTTCCTCAGCCGGAAACTTCCCCTGCAGCCTCCCATCAACACATTCCTCCACCCTGCCTTCTTCCAGTGCTCCTCTGACCATGTCACAAAGTACTACTACATCGTCTTCCATGTACTCAACAGGTCTCTTCCCTGTAACTATTTCCAGAATCAGAACTCCAAATCCATACACATCACACTTCTCAGTTATCTTCACAGTTTTACAAGCAAATTCAGGTGCCATGTAACCAAGTGCACTTTGAATCTTGCTACTCAACACATATCGATCTAACATGGGCAGCAACCTGGCTAAGCCATAGTCAGCAACTTTGGGCTCACCCGAGCCATCAATCAGGATATTGCTCGACTTCAAGTTGTAGTGTATAATGTTCATTTGGTGCAAGTAAGCCAAGCTTTTGGCAGTCCCAAGAATCGTATTAAACCTCTCATTCCACGAAAGGTAGTCTCCACCAGATCCTTCATGAAGGCGCTTGTACAAATTTCCACCAGAAACAAATTCATATATAAGAAGCTGAAGTGATGAAGTCCAGTAATAACCTTCAAGCGTCACGAGATTAGAATGACGAGCTTTCCCCAATTTCTTAACTTCCCTTTCAAAATCATCCTGCGACTTGACCAGACTCGAGACAGTAAGCTTCTTAATGGCAACTGAGCGCCCATCTTTAAGAACAGTCCTGTAGACAGCTCCAAATCCACCCCGTCCAAGCTCACAGTCCTTGTTGAGTAGAGCATGCGTCCCCGTACTGAAGTCAGGATCACCAGAAAACATGACGAGTTTGCCTGAATTGGCATCTGTACTAGGAGAATGACTGAATTCATCACCACCAGAAAACGTGAGAGCAGCTGCAGAACGAGATGCAGAAGAGCGTACACGAAGATTGAGCACAGTAATAGCAATTACGCCAACGACAATCACAACAGCTGCACCAATGGCAATGAGGGCAGAAATGCTGAGAATTTTTTTTTCATGACCGAAATTTTCAGGAATTGAGCCCGGAGGGGAATCAGAAGAGTTGGGATTAAGTACAATAGGTTTTGGGAGGACTGTAGGGCATGTTCGATTGACTGAAGCACCACAAATTCCTGGATTGCCTGATACTGAGGAAGGAGATATGGTATTGAAAAAAGCACCGGCTGGTAGTTCACCTTGTAGCTGGTTGTGCGAAATGTTGAAGGAAAGAAGGCGGCTAAGATCCGCCAGCTGCTTTGGAAGGGTTCCAGTGAGTTTGTTAAAAGACAAATCCACGTACTGAAGGTACGTAAGTTTAGCTATGGCTGCAGGTACAGGGCCTGTCAGATCGTTCTGTGACAGTGACCTGCCAAATTTGGAAAAGCAACAGATAAGATTTAGAAGGATATCGAAGCATGGTCCACTATCAGGAAAACAGAGGACAGCTAAAAGGCAAAGTTCATGATTCACAAGCTATAACCAAGCCAATGCAATTCCCAGTTATTGAATGAATTTAATTAATTGGAAAAATAATAAGCTAGACCTACTATAAAACGAAAGAACTGTTGATATAGCATCTCAAAGAACCCTTTTAGCTGACAAGAGATATTACAGCAAATTTGTGAAACTTATTCAAAATTAAAGAGGTCAAATCTCAAAAAACTTTTGATCATAGACGAAGTAACCAGGCAATATAGCGTCTGAATTCTCTGACTTCCAACCAAGCATTAGCACTAAGTCTGAAACTTAATTCCATATAGATTCACAGATTGAATCAACTATTGAATCAGACAACTAGAGGCATAATCATAAAGGAAACGCACATAGAAAAGAACAAGGTAGAGAGCTTACAAGGAAGTTAACATAGAACAGTTGCCAATCGACATTGGAATATTTCCAGCCAAAAAATTCTTCTCAAGTATCAGTTTGTCTAGAGATGAAGCTCCTCCAATTCCCAAAGGTATGCTACCATTTAATTGATTCTCACTCAAATCAAGTATATCCAGCGACTTCAGTTCTCCAATATTTGATGGAATGCCACCAATTAGCGAGTTTTTAGACAAATTTAAAACTTGCAAGTTACTAAAAACCCCAATGGCTGGAGGAATTTTACCAGATATATTGTTGTGCGAGATATCCAAAGCAACAAGCTTTTGGCGAGAATTTTCCACTGATGCAGCAAAAGCATTGTCCACAGTCCCACTCAATCTATTTTCTGAAAATATAAGTTGCTGTAAACCCAATCTGAAAAGCCAAGAAGGAATGTTACCACTCAAGGAGTTGTGACTAACATCTAATACCAAAAGGTTTACACAACCACTCATGGATTCTGGCAGGATGCCATTAAAGGTATTAGTAGATATCTTTAACAGCTTTAACGAGCGAAGTTGCCCAATTGAAGTTGGAAGCGCACCCGAAAAGTTATTTTCAGAGAGATCCAGTGCCTCAAGGCTTCTCATTTCTCCAATCCAATCTGGCACGTTGCCTGTAAATGCATTACTCTGTAAACTTAGATCAGTACATAAGGTAAGCTTCTGCATTGAGCTGGGAAGCACTCCTGACAAAGAGTTTTTACTCAAATCAATTGACCTCAACAGTACACAACCTCCAATTCCATCAGGAATTTCACCAACAAACTTATTTTGACGCAAGTTTATTGCTCGGAAAGCAGTCAAACCTTCAATGCCCTTAGGAATCTCACCCTCCAGCATATTGTCAGACAGATCAAGCGTCCTAAGAGCGCGCAAAGACCACATCCCTGCAGGTAACTGTCCTGAAAACTGATTGGATGATATATTCAGGGAAGTAAGCATTGAGCATGAGCTCAAACTTGCAGGAATTTGACCCGAAAAATTGTTTTTAGCCAAAGATAACGATCTTAAAGACCCACATTGCTGAAAGAAATCACTTGAAATCGGTCCAGATAAACTGTTACCACTCAAATCTACAGTCCTGAGGTTAGAAAGCTGGCTAAGGCTGAGGCTTAGGCTGCCCGTAAGATTGTTGTCTGCCAGGGAAAGCCTATGAAGAAATTGGAGTTGAAGAAGGCCTCTGCCTAGTTTTCCTGAAAGAGAGAACCCGTCAAGAACAAGCTCAGAGACCCGATTGGATCTGGGGTTGCATTGGACGCCATTCCAGATACAGGGACTGTCGTCATCTTCATTCCAAGACGCCAGTTTCCCTTGTGGATCTTGAACGTCAGCCTTGAATACAATCAGTCCTAGAACATCGTCATTCATTGACGGGCTTAAGCCATTCACATAAATGGGGCTTAAAACAACCAAGATAAGTACCAAACCACAAAATAGCAGAAACCTTCTCATTTCAATCCCCACTCCAGCACATACAATTCCAACGCCTCCTCTTATATTTCCATCACAGCTCTGTAAAAAATAATACACATAATCAGACTCGGTACATTGTTTAGCTTCTGCATTGACTAAAATTAACAAAGATGAATCCTGTTAAAAACCACAAAAAAATATTGTCTGAAGTAAGACATTAGTATCATATATTAGCTGAAATTGTCTTTCCTCATATCCAAAAATCATAATCTTATAGCACATTTTACAGTCTATACTTAAACACCAAAATGTGCCTACTTCATTCTTTCTTTTTCCCCTAACGGCTAACTACAGGTTGGAAAATGGGAAGCAAAAACGAGAGGAAAATCGACCAAACAAAATCGAGACAACAAGGTGCACAATAGCAAAGTTAAGACCCTAAAAGGCAAGCAGAAGTCATCCTACCACGTTTCAAGTCAAGCAGCGATGGTGCCACAACAAACCTTGAAAATGGCGATGTTAGAAAACTCCGAAAGTGGAATAAAGCAGTTATTATGAGCCAAAAAAAAGGTCCTCCCCCGGCAAATGTTGGTACTAAAGCTAAACCAGCGAACTGAAATGGACTTCGAGATAGTTGAAAAGAGCTCTCGATCTGAGACTGAAGGAAGGAAGCGAAGAATGTCAGCTCTGCTGGTTGTGAGATTTCCACCGGGAATGAGGCAGCCGGAGGTGAACGAGTAAGGGAGACTTTTCGGGAAGGGAGATACCAGAAAAGTCGCCGTGAAAAGTGGGGGGAATTGAAGTTTCCGGCAACGGTGAGTCAGTGAAGCATTTAAAGCACCCTCTTTCTGTTTCTCTCTCTCTCTCTTTTGCCTTTATTTTTCTCTCTTTTTCTCTGTCTGAGACCCAAACGAGAGACTCTTTAATAACGGCAAAAAAGTGGGGGGAGGAGGGTGTGGGGGCCGCTCTTACTAGTTGGACACGTGGCTGCATAGAGTAAGTGAATATTTTTCCTATGTGGCATATACGTGGTTTTCAGTTTTGACTGTGGTTTAAATGGGTGGCGCGAGAAGTCAAAAGTAGCTACCTCCCTAAGTCCTAAAGCCCCTCTACAGGGCTTTTACCGCTGTAGCCCTAATTGGTAAATGGTAGAGTTTCAACTTTTCTTTAATTCTTCTCTCTAAATTACTTAATTTTTTGTGCATGGGTGCATGTTACTTAATTTCAATTTTTGTACATGTAATGTGTTGGTACATGTTAATGTACATAGTAGTTAGCATGTATAAAATTAATTCATTGAGGTTATGAGGTAGTAAGTAATATTTTGTCAATTTGGATAACTATATTTTAGTTATTAAAATTTAAGGTCTTGCTTGAATTGTCATTTTCTAAATTTTTTATAAAAAATATATATTGTAGTGATTTAATTTATATGAGATAAAAAAATATTTGCAGATGTGATTACAAAAGATGTAAAAAAAATTTTATGTAAAGTTTCAATCCAAACAATACCTTATAATTAACCCCTAAACCTGTAAAATGTATTCAATACAGAGATACACTTACCAACTCTCTCCTAAACTTGTAATTAATGTATGGGAAAAAAAATTTGTGAAAAGACAGAAAATCATGATACATGTATAGTGCCTCGGAGTTATATTCTATTAATTTGAAGTGTTCCAACTCACAAGTATAAAGATTATAGTACTTCAATCTTTCCCAAAAAAAAAAAAGGAAGATATAATAGTGGCAGAGCCATTAAGAGACCCAGGGGTCCATGGCCCCTCCAAAATTTTAAAACTCATATATATATATATATATATATTTATCCATTATAGCCTACTTTCCAAAAAATAAAGTAGGGCCTCTTCAATATTTTGCTCATAGTATTAAAAAAAGAAGTTTACCCTTTAACCCTTTAGAATATTTATAAAAATGTGGTTTTGTCTAAAATTTAAAAAGTCAATATGGTAAAAACTAGAGCAGAAGCTTCTTAAAGAAAACAAAATTAAAAGAGTAAAGTAAATGTTGGAACTTCAGGAAAACACCCATTCTTCATTCAATTTTCCCCATTGATAGCCAATATCTCTTTCACCCATCCTATTATTTCTAACAAAAACTTTACTCTTTCTTAATATATAATTTTTATATTATCACATTTAAACTTTTTTATGCATATTGTCTATACTCTTATAAATGAAATGCCATATATAATAAAATTTGCAAAAGAACATTTCATATAATGGTAACATATATAAGATAAATTATACTAAAAGAACTTTTTATATGACATGTTTGATTTTAGTCTCCCCCCAAAAAAAAAAATTGAAATCCTGACTCCACCGCTGGATTATAATACTCCGAGGGACATTTATATAAAATTGAGCCAGCCTTCAGAAAAGAAACCACACATACACGTAAATAAAATTTGATGTGATGGTATTAGGTATCTTGTATTTCTCACTTCCCATCGTTTATTTAGAACTAAAATAGGGAATTGCTTGTAAAGTTATAGTGTGGGTAGTAATTTTCGCTTTGTGAGTGATCAATAACGGCCCGTTTTGGTGATGTTAGCTATTTTAACTTGTTGATTTTCTTGGCTTTGCTTCATTCTCAAACATCGTCCGCATGAAGCCATGAACTTTAGGATAATAATAATGATAGGAAGCTTCAATAAACGTCACCACCAAAGAGCCGCGTCAACTTCACACGTCAAAAAAGACAAATTCAGCTTCTGCTCACCCAAGTCGTTTTACGCTTGATTCGGAGCATTTTGTCAACTAATTTAACTGTGGTAGATAAGATCATAAGATCATAGTTCGCTGCAGTGAACTTTAATTTCTATTCTTATTGAATTCTTTTGCTAATTAATCTATGGTCAGCAGTCCCTTTGAGCTATTGAGATAGTAGTGCTCTATTGGCATTTCAGTCTCCAAAAAATTCCTAGGGCCCCTTAAAGTATGGGACAGATAGAACCATCACTTTAGAGTTCAAATTGAATGTTTAGAACCATATTTTAAAAAGTTTTTGGAGAAAAATTACTATAGCGCTTGTTTAGTTGATTTAGAATGTAATATGTGCAAGGTAATGAAGTGATTAAAAATATATTAAAGAAATTATTCCTAGAAAATGGTTTTTTTTTTTTTAAAAAAAAAAAGAGAGACTGGCAATCGAGACAACGCCTTGATTGTTTTAGGTGAACAGAGGCAGCATGGAAAGAGGGAAATCACTACACCGCAAATGTGCCATCTGCATTTATTTAGAAGTGCGGAAAAGCAGTAGCAAAAGTAGGTGGAGAATAGATATTGGTGGGTGGTGTAATAAAGAAGGTTGTGTAATTGGAGCTCAGAAAATTTGCAGAGTTGGAGAGTGACCCGACTTTTGCTTTTATTATAGCTTTCTCATCCTAATTTCCATTCAATCTAAAGGGCCCCCTTCTGCTGCCCTACATCTCCATTCTCCCTATCTCTCTCATAGGCTATAGAGCACTAAAGAGTCCTCTTTTGCTTTTTCATTTCTCGTGTTTTTTGAGGGAGGAAGATTTCTTCTTCTGAAATAATTGCAGATCGATCGACCTCATTTTAAAATTTTCAATATGTTAATTAAGGAAGCTCTATTCTTTTACAAAATATTTCAAGCAAAGTTCTAAGCCTTTCCTTTACATTCATATGTATAATACTGAAAAGGGTTTATCTTCTTTTCCTGTTGTTTTGTTGGATGGTGGCCAAGTTAAAACAAACCTTGGTTGAAACTTTTTTGACCAACAATCTCTAGGAATGGTGACTTCACTTCTCTATTAGCTTCAAGGAGAAAGTTACTTCACTTCTCCACGACTTGGAGAGAAAAAAAAAAAAAAGAGAAATGGAGGGATGTCAAATCTTTGCAAACAGTTAAAACGTCTTCTCACAAGTTACAATCAATGGGAAGAAAGTGAGAACAGATGAAGGGCAATAAATGCAGATAGGAGATTGTTTTGTGGGTAGACGATGATGACTGCAGATACTACTGTGGTGCAAACTACTGTGCAGACAAGCAGGAATATTGTGGCTGGTTGGAGACTTGGAGGAAGATACATGCTGAGGACTCGTGCAAATTGAGGCTTCAGTCTGGAGTGGAAAACTTGTCCTCGAAATTTTCTGTTTGAATTAGTTTGAGATGTTTTGATCCATAGCTCTGTGCAGATATTAGGAGGGATATTATATTGTATAATGCTAGGAGTCATTCTGGGGAGTAGTAAAAAAAAAATTGGCCCAAAAGCAAAAACAAACAACTAGAAAATTCTCACTGCTCCTACCACAAAAAAAAATTATTATTATAGAATATTAAGAGAGAGAAGGTGTTTTGCCCTGTATGTTATGTCATCGTTGTGAGATTATGGATGCCTTTCAGTACAAGGGATCGTTACTAGTACTAGTAGTGATTATGAGGCGTGACATGGTAGCAGCAGAATGCATGAATGCAACATATAATTAGCTTGTGCAATGCTAGCTATCATGAAACAGCAGGAAATTTTATTACCAAAACAATCAAGCAGCAGTTGGGCATGATGATGGCCTGTGAGCAACCGATTCAACCTCAAATTTATTGCACCGTTGATGTTTTCTTCAAAAACATCATCATAATTCGTTGGGCATCAAAGTTCTGCGTCCCGGATCCATTTTGACCAAGTTACGCAATAGTTCTGTACAGTACAATAAAGTATTGTGGATTTTCCTCAAAACAATTCTCATCATGCAGATGCAAAACCTCAAGTGATCAACACTGCAATTTCTCAATCGAGCTCCTGAGGCGACTGGTTGTCCATCCTTGCTCATTTTTACCTGATAACTGTTCTATCTACATTAGATTACTACGAGAGGCAAAATACTAGTACTGCAATTAGAAGTTATATTTCGCCAGCTAAATATTTTATTGCCCCCAAGGCAAATTAAATTTTACCGAACCCCCTGACTGCATTAGTCTTTGCTCTCTGGTCTCCCTCTCTGCAGTGTGCCCTCTGTCCGTTCTTGGCCTCTTGCTGGAATGCTTGAAATTTATTGCCAACAGTACCATGTCCTTTTTGACCTAAACATAGGCTCCTGGTTCCGTTGACACACAAAAACCTTACAACCCTTTTCAGATTAAGAAGCATTAGACGGAGTTTGTTTGGATAGAGAGTATTTGAAATAATAATTTGAAATAAAATACTGTAACACTTTTTTGATGTGATGTGTGTGAAATAAAAAGGTGGTTGGAAAATGTGTTGATGATGCAAGCAAGTAAATTTTGGGTAAATTTTCCGTCAGAACTCTTGCTATAATCTGATATGCGCTTACTGCGTAAAATAAAAATTAATTAAAAATAAGCAAAATTGATTGAAAGATGTGTCCAACGGTCCAAAAAAAAAAATTTCAAAGAAAGGCCTTGTTTAGAAAGTCATTTTTTTCAATCACTTTTTTATCTTACGAATATTAAATCGTTATGATATATTTTTCTACGAAAACTCCAGAAAATAGCAATCAAAAGGGCTCAAAGCTTTCGAATTTGTAGTTTTCGTGAAATATGGAAAGGGATAATATCAGAAACCTCCCCTGAAGTTTCTCTTAATATCACCTGGTACCTCTAAACTTTTGAAAATATCACTTACCTCCCTTACTTTTGTTATTTGTGTAACAAAATTTATAAAACCAAACTACCCTTTGCTCATTTTGCTAAATAAAATACTCCTAACCACTTTGTTTGTTCAAAAAAAAAATACCACCTAAAAAATAATTTCTACCACTATATCACAAATCTATAATTCATAAAATAAAAATTTTAAAATAAAAAAAGATATTTGTAAAGAAATATACTAGTACCAATTTAATTTATATATTTATAACTAATTCATTATGAGCCTTTTTTTTTACTAACATTTTCACAACTCGTGATCAAGTTTTTAAATTGTACTAGTTCATTATAAAAGTCAACTCAAAACAAAGGAAAAAATCATACAATCATATTCCATATTATCACAATTAGAAAAAAAAATTTAATTTATTACAATTTATAAGTAAAAAATTGTACAGCCATACAAAAAAAAAGAATGTTGGATAGACAGAAAAAAGAAGAAAGTGACTTTTGATTCTTTTTCTTTCATTTTTTGACATCCATTTATTTGATATGTAAATCATGTACCAAGTGAAGGTTAATATAGTCAATTCACAGTTACCAAGGGAGGTGAGTGATATTTTTAAAACTATAGGGGTACCAGGTGATATTACGAGAAACTTAAGGGGAGGTTTCTGATATTATCCCATATGGAAATTGGAAATTTTAACAGAGGATCCGCAGCAGTAGTAGTATATACTATATAGATGTACATGGCCTTATTTTGCTTGTATAGAGGGTAGCAGGCGACTGCATGTCCTCAACCAGTAGAAGGGGTCAATAAGGCAATCCGCAGTAGGGTAGACTACCCTGGACCTGGAGTTCATGGACTGATGCCTTGGAAAGTCAAACGTCGTGAGGGGAGCATTAACGGCGCAATAAAGAAGGATAGGAGCGACCAAAGACAAACACCTCCAGACAAAAGCAGGAGTGCCGTTACGTCAATTTCTGGGATGGGTTTCGCGAATTTCAACGACATTTTATATATTCCCGCCACTCCCACTACTCCCTCCCGCCACTCCCACCTCCATCCTAGTCCTCGTCCTCCTTCCATTGTCCACACAAGTAATTCCACGCCCTCACCGTGTTCTTTTTTCTTGCACTGTGGATTGTAGTCAGGGCACCGTGTTCTTATCACCTCTCAATCATGGGTTGGGTGTTTCCCTCCTCAATTTTTCAGTTGACTTTGTATTGTCATTAATCTTTTCCACTATACTAGTAAGCGTGTTTGGATTGCTATTTTTAAAAGTTTATGTTAAAAAATTACTGTATCAACTTAATATATATGAGATAAAAAGATAATTGAAGAATGTATTTACAAAAATAAATTTTTTTTTTTTATAAAAAACTGCAATCCAAACAAGACTACGCATTTTCCCCACTTCAAGTAGACATCCTATCTGTGGCTAGAATTGAAGAGCATATGCCTAAAATTTAATACCTATACGCTCTTTAGTTAAGTTTTGCTGATCATAAATTTAAGGGATTTTCTCTTTAGGAACAGCATAGATGGATGATACTACGTTCATTAGAGGGAAATTTTAGAATTTGAATGATTATTATGTGCCATGTATGCGCATATGATGTCTATGAATGACAAGATTATATATCATGTCACAGAGTATTATTATTGAAAGCTCAAATAATAGCCCAGATTTTATCTAATGCTGCATGCATCTTACAGGTACGGTACCAGTTATTCCGACATGATGTGATGAAAAAAAATGTGGGGGCTTGTTTGATTTCTCTTTTTATCCTGCAAAACTAGCCTTTTCTAGCTAGCCCCTAGCGGACCACTGCTTAATGTGAAACTCTTTTAGGCTGCAATGTGGTGTGGTGTGCCTCCAAGAATGTGCGACTAATTTGAAACATGTGATTTCCTCACTATCTCCGTTGAGTCAATTCCTTCTCTTCTTCCCAGGTAAAAGTATTTTCTTTATCCCCTATCCTTTTAATCTAAAAAAAAAAAAAAAATCAGAAGAATGAAAACCACATGGCAGAGAAAATTCTTGGTGCAAATGTATAATAAATCCAGAGGAAAAAATGAAATGTGCTTTTGGCTCGTGCTGGTGCCACTGTCATGGTGGTTTGCTACAACAATGTTGTAGGGTCCATGGCTGTGTAGACAAGTTGGATGTTTCAGGGAGATCTTCCCATTTTATGGTGAGTCGAATTCAAAAGTTTAGCGCCTTATCCATCAAATGCCAAGTAACCCAAAAAATTCCTAGACTTTCATCAACGACACAGAAACAGAACAAAGCCACTAGAAATCAAAACTCTACTTGACAAACTAATGCGAAGAACAACGCGTAGTCATGCATAGCAAGTCAGAAGATCACACCATTGATTAAAAATTGAGCGTGTAAATTCAATGACTTCACTTTTTGAGAAAATGACCTCCTTCTCCCTCGCATTTTGGGGAAAATTTTTTTGATCATTCACTTTTAAAATGAAGTCGATCAGCCCCTCACATTCTAAAAATGACGCAAATTAGTTTCAGAATGGAAACCTGATATAGATTTTAGGCATGCAATTAGAGCATCACGTTGGTTTCTTCTAAATCTACCTACACTTTTTATATGCGCATTCCCTTAACCCAAAACACAAAAATGAAAGGAAATTATAATATAAAAAATTACCCTTAAAATATTTGAGAAACTGACAGTAAGTCAACATAATAAGGAAGGAAAATTTTAGAAATTCTGTTACAAATTTTTACCCTTAAATTGATGCTGTAATTTTATCCCTAAAATCTATATCAGATTTTGTTCTTGGTCTAATTTGCCTTATTTTTGGAATGTAAGGGACTAATGTATTTCATTTTAAAAGTGAGGAATCAAAAAATTCTTTTTTTTTTTTTCCAAAATGTGAATGACGAAATGGATCATTTCCCCCCACTTTATTAAGCCTGAGAGCAATTGAAAACATGTGCTATAAATCTTAGATTCCATATTTTTTATAAAAAATAAAAAAATTATCAGAACCAAATTTACCTATAATTCGTAATCAACATTTCAACTAGGTATTTTCTAACTTCGAAGCTTTGACTATACTATAATCTTTTCATTGGGACATCTCTCTTTCAGCTCAATGCATGGCTTAGATGCCTTTCGTTGGGCTATGACTTCGTCATGGACCCAATTACTAACTTCCTCGACTGGGCTTGGCATTCTTCTCGGGTCGGGCTCAAGCTAGGACAATCCTACGACTCCAACTGTCCAAAACCCTACAAATAAATTTCTCGTGGTTTTTAAAGCATTGCAAAAATCGTTAATAAACACCAGAAATTGAAGAGAGAAGGGAAGGAATCGGAAGAAGAATGGCATCCGTTAACCTGAAGCGACAGATTGTTACTGCTCTCTGTAGATATTACTCTCTAGATTCGGTAAGAGATTTCTTCTACACTTTGATGAATGATTTTTCTGCTCCATTCAGAAGTTTAGATTATGATTCTTTTCCCCTGGCTGTGGAATTTTTATACTACTCATTCCAGTTATTAATGTGGAATTTAGTATTAGGTGTTTTAAGTTACTAACACAGCATACATCGCTGTTCATTGTCATGACAATTTCTTGTGTTTATTTTAAGAAAATGGCTCTTTAAAGATAACTGTTCACATTGAAAGCTTGTGTTCGTTGTAATTATTTATTTATGTCTAAATGCAGAAAGCCTACCTGAGTGATGTAGATAGTAACCTTAAGAGCTTGTGTACTAAGATTACGAAGTCGTCGGCAGGGGGGGATGCTCTTGTGGATGATAAAGAGGTAAGAAGAATGCTGCTGTGATTCATGAAATTTGATTACCTAGCATGGTTTATGAGCACAATAGTTGTGGATTGATTTGTCGTTGATTGCTGTTAATTTTTGGCCTATCTATGTTGCATTATATGGAAGTGAATGTAATATCTGATTTTAGTTGATATTTTTGTGGCAGTTGACTAAGTGGGTAGCATTTGTTGAAAGCCTTCCTATAGAGTCCGGTGCATCTCTTGAGGTTCTCAGTTCATTGAATGAGGACTTGACCAAGAAGTCTGTTCTTCTGGCAAATGGTTTGAAGCCTACTGCAGCTGATATTATTGTCTTTGCAGCAGTGCATCCATTTGTGGTATTTATCCTTTAGCTCTTCTTCTAAATTTAACATGTTGAGAAATGCTCAATTACATTAATATTTGGACCTCTGTGTAGTAAAATAATTTTTATTATATTGTTTTGTCTTTTGGGTGTCCCTGTGTCTGGATTCTAGCAAAAGGCACTTATTTTAATTGGAATTTTTAGTTTCAAATGTTAATTTCAGTATCTTGGTGTCATCTGGCATTGACAGATTGGTCTTCCCAACTCAGATAGAGCAAAATTGCCACATTTCATGAGGTGGGTGGACTATATCCAGGTAAGGCTGCATGTAATAATATTCTCACTGAATTTATTGATCCATTCTTAGAAGGTGAGCCCTTGGTGGTGAAATGTGGAGGATTAGGATGTCTTATCCTTAAGTCTTTCTCGTGCACAACAGAAAAGAAATTTAAAGAGATGAAAACCACTTGCATGTTGTGTCTTCCTCTCAAGTTGTGTGGCCTTGTGTACGGACCTGTTGCACATGGTTAAATCTTTCTAATTACTCTTATTTGCTGCAGAGTAAGGTGGATTTTGGGGATCTCTTTGAATGGATTTTGCTAGAGAAGGTCCAGTTTGAGCCACCGGTATGCCATTTTTTATAGTTAGCCATACATTTCAATCAACATGTATATAGCATCAAAGTTTGTGAATTTTTGTTAATTCTTATTCATAACTTAATCTAAGCTTAAATGTGTCACTATAATGAATCATATCCAGATTAGAAAAAGATGATTACATTTAATTGAAGAGTAGCATTACAGCAGTGAGTAAATAGTAAACAAACTTTCTACTACATTTTTATTTTTGTTAATTCTTATTCATAACTTAATCTAAGCTTAAATGTTTCACTATAATGAATCATATCCAGATTAGAAAAAGATGATTACATTTAATTGAAGAGTAGCATTACAGCAGTGAGTAAACAGTAAACAAACATTCTACTACATTTTTATTTTGCAAGACATCACTGTTCAGGAAAAACAATTTGGTTATTGAATATGTTCTTTGTTTTAAAATGGTTGTGCCAGGTAGTAAAAAATGTAAAGAAGGTTGAACCAGAGTCAACCACAAAGAAAGCAAGAAACAAAAGAAACTACAAGTACCAAAGCAGAGTCAAAAGTGGCAAAGGGTGTTGAGACGGTATGTCCTTCATTGTATAACATGTTAAAACTGGATTAATATCTGCTGCCAGTAAGCTCTTAATTTTGAGCCTTGGGCTAGTATAAGAGTCAATAGTTTGAGTTGGTCTACTGTCGAATAAGCTGAGGCTAGCATTTTTTTTTTCCCGCTAACATTGTGAAGAATCTGGTGAAAGTTGTTATTTTCTTCAGTGTAGTAGAGCCTCTTAATTTTAACGCACTAATTTCATGAGGAAATTGCTGCCGGTAAATTTCAACACCAATTTTTTGATACTTCATATTCAAGCATTTTCTATCCATTTATATACGTGAAGCATGCACCTGATGCCACGTTAAATTAACGATGTGAACTTCACAAGAAGATATCTTTTTTCAAATGTCTTGCATGAGAATCTGAGATGTAGGTATAATCTTTTGATGTGATAGGATTGGCTAAATTCATTTGGAGCTTTTGCATTCTGAACATTGACTAGTTAGTGGTGAGTATGATAAAGTTAGCCACTTGGATTTATTGAGAATTAGGAAAGTCACGAGTGGAATCCACCTACATGAAGTTTCCTTCATGAATACGGGTGAGGGATGTGGTACTTCTTGTAAAAGTTTAGTTTTTTCTTTTATAGATTTAATTTAGATCGCCTGTCTTACATACTGTCAGGATAGATTTCGATGGGAGAGCTCAACGAGTATGCTAGCTAATAAATCAAGTTATCGTTTGTTGACATTGAGGGGATATCAAAAGATTGTAAAAATGGCTGGCATGAATTTTCCCATTTTAACTAGCTGGTGGTTGTAATTCATCAACAATCAAATAGGTCTTTTTCTGATTCTGTTCAAGCATATTTACCTAAATACTTTTATCTGTGTTTCTGGAGAAGTTCTTGAACAGGGCAATTGAATACCTACTTCCTCTTGATAACTTGTTTAAAATCAGATCTTGAATATAATGGTAAACTTGAATTAAATTTTTAAACTTTTATCTATGCCTTACTTTTACAAGGTATTCAACTCTCTGGCTGTATTTTGGAAACATTGATTTGTAATGTTTTGCAAGCATTGGAACGTTGTCATTTGTATTTTCTTTCTATTGACTTACAGAATTCCTTGGGAAATAATGGCAATGATATTGAATATTTATTGTCTTGTGCTCTCTACTCATTGAATGATGGACCTCTTTTTAGAAGCTGATAATTGTCTTGTAAATTATTAATGCTACTGTTCTTGTTAGTTCGACCTTTTTTTTTTTTCTCTTTCTCTGACTACTTTGTTATTGTTCTAAACCTGAAGAAGAAGGATGCAGCAGAAAACCGAGCAGCAGCTGATACTAAAAAAGTAACTTCTACTGAAACAGTTGATAAACATACAAAAGATACTGAATTCAGTGTTAGTTTGGTCAAGATACAGATTGGTCTTGTTCGTAAAGTGTCTAAACATCCATCGGCTGACAGGTAAATGTTAAATATTGACATTCAAGATCCCCTGCTTAGGTGGATAGGCTAAATGACTTTTCTTCTTTTGTCCATCTGTTGTGCAGCTTACTTGTTGAGGATATAGATATTGGAGAGAGTAAACCTCGTCAAGTCGTCAGTGGTCTAGCTAAATTTATTAGTCCTGAGCAGTTGACGGTATCAATAATGTTTGATTGATATTTGCCTGTGTATTTAGACTTTCAAAGCAGTTTTTGTTTTGAATTTTCTTCACTTCCTAGAATATTTTTGCTGTTTCTTTGTATGTTGCAGAATCGCCATGTTGTATTGATAACAAATGTAAAACCTTCAAAGCTAAGAGATATCCTGTCGGAGGCATTGGTACCTCTTCATATCTTTTCCTTGGCATCTTGAGTTATTTTAATTTTCTTGATATGCCTTGTTCACTATGTGCTTTCTCTTTGATGTGGCATTTATTAAGCAGCAGTTTGGCCCGATAGTGAGAAATATTACGTTGGGGGTTGCTGTTACATTTAATTATGTACAATTTGGACATTTATTACAGTGGAGACCCTATTTAGAAGTTAACATTGCTAGTAACTGGTATGAGCAGGTCATCAGTAATGAGAGCTTGCATGTACAAGATACTTCTGTCCTTTACTCATATTTTACTATGCAAAAAGAGTGGGCTTGATGCTTGTTCACGATTTTTTATTTGTATGTACAGATTCTGGTTTAATTTACAATGTCTAAGTTGTATTCTTAATATTATTGATATTTTTCCTTTCCAGGTATTATGTGCGTCTAATCAGGATCATTCTGTTGTGGAGCCACTTATAGTTCCAGAAGGGGCCAAAATTGGGGAATCTGTTACATTTGCCGGGTACAAGTTTAGAATGAAACTTATAATGATGATTATAAAAATCAACAAATGAACTAGAATCACTGCTACTACTTACGCTTTTAAAATGAATTGCTTGTTCAGTATTGCAGTTTGTTAGATTGCTTTCTTGTGACACTTTCTTTCTTGTTCCAAATTAAGTGTTTCGCATAAATTAAATAGTCTTACATTCTAGATCGTTCATGACTCTTTTGCTTGTTTGGTTGCAACATACTTTTCTAGTTGCTGTGGGAATTCTTAGTTTCCTATGTACTATCTTGGATAGGAAACATCGCGCATGTAGAGGAGGAGATGAACTAGAACATTGATCAATGTAAATTCAAATAGTAACTATTGTCGTCATAATCATCAAGGAAATCCATTAGAAAACATAATTTCACTACATTGGCCCAAGTTTATGCATTCTATAGTTTTACTTAGAAGACTAAATACATGTGCAGAAAAGGAGATGAACTAGGATATTGATTAGTCATCTTAATTCTACCTATCATAATAGACATCAAGGAATTCCTTGAACAAATTCTCCGGGCTTTAAATTTCAAGTTTTTGGGCAAATGCAAGCAGGGAATCAGTGAAATAGATGTGTCTATTTCAGTCTCTACCAACTCTTTCACTGGTCTGGAAATTATCCTACTAAATCCCTTGTATTTTTTTTATTTCCCTTGATCTTTTGGTTGCTTTCTCACTCAGGAAGTTCCTGTATAATGACTTGTGTTACTGTTTAGTAGACAAGTTTTTTCTTCAACTGAAAGTGTAATCAACTTGCACTCTACTTCCAACGTTTCCATGCAGATTTGAGGGAAACCAGAAGATGTTCTGAACCCAAAAAAGAAACAGTTGGAGAAGATAACTCCAGTACGTATTTCCTCTTCAATAAGCGGATCTCATGACTTGCTAGTTTATTGGTGAATATTGGGAACATCAGTGATGGCTTTGATGTTTGGCAATTTGATAAAACTGTTGGAAACCGAGGATTTGGCCTGTTGGACTTTGTGTCACTTTATATCTGAGCTTGTTGGCACTGTCTGACGAGTACCTGAAGAGATTACATGCATTTGAAATATTGCTCTTCTGTTCTGTATGGAAGCAAATTTTGTCAATAGATTAGAGATTTGTATGTAAAAACATGTGGTTAAATATTGGCTTTTTGGCGGTTACTTTGCATGAGCTGCATTTTCGATCTTTGTTCACTATGATTTCTGTAGTAATACTGACATGGTGTTCCCTCGATTGCAGCATCTTTTGACTGATAGCAGTGGGATAGCCACATTCAAAGGGGTACCATTTATGACTTCTGCTGGGCCGTGCAAATCTTCAATTCCCAATGCCAGCATCAAATGATGGAGAGGATCAGGAGTACCGGGATGCATTTTAACCTCAAACAGCCTACTTTGCAGACTGAACCTCCTTATGCGCAGAGTCCTTGAATTTTCGAATTTTGCCCTGGGGCATGCGTATTATTTCTTGTCTTAGGGTGTTGAAAATATTTATTGTACAAACTGTAAGCTCGAATCGTAGAGATCAATTTCATCATTTTCCAGAGGTTCCGTTCAGTCATCCTTCTTTTGGCCTGCCTTTGGAGAGCTTATAAATATGCTTTTACACTTTATTCCGGTTGTGCTAAAGCCGAGCGTGGAGTCAATGAAATGGAGAGGGTGCTCATAAAGCGTAGGGACCACTTGTTGTAATTTGTTTTAAGAATAAATTTATGTACCTCCCCTGAGGTTTGTCATAATTGTTGAAAGCTCCCGTCCGGTTTAAATAATTACACATACCTCGCATATCTGTACGAAACGATTTTCTTCATCTTGTTTATGTAATCTGATGCCATAGGCTACCCTCAAACACAGCATCAGCAGCACTAAAGCAGTATTTAAATAGAGGAGAGCTTCCTGCAATTATGTTAAACGTTAGGGCAGGTCTGTGATATTCTCCCTTTATTGCATATTTTTCAACCCTCTTCGCCGCTTGGGGTGTCAGAAGGTCGAAACAACAATTAGTGCTGGACGGCATCCAAGAATTGCAATCCTTTAGGTTTTGAGTGTTAACTTTGACTTCTAACTTTATTAACTTGTAAAAATAAAAAAGGCCCTCAGTTGCGTTTGCAAAGAAAGGAAAGAAGTGGGACGCGGCACGAAAGTTATAACCGTGCTTTGCAAGCAATTTCATTCTGACTGGTTCTCTGTCAAAATCTGCGGATGTGAAATGGCATTATAAAGTTTGGAGAAGTTGTTAGCAGAAACAGTGGGGGGAAAAAAATATCCTTACTAGTGTACTAGTTCAAATTGTCCTTCGAATAAAATTAAGCACCCATCAAGAAGGCCCCGAAGTTTTTAGCATGGGCATAAATGGGATTCGAATGAAAATGTTGAATGAATTGAATATTATGATCTAATTAGGTTTTTTTTTTTTTTTAAGTGTTTCTAATAGGATTGCTGCATTCATACTTGGCGATAATTCTTGAAACGTATGCGTTTCTCCGTGAAGGTTTATGGTATCTAACAAGGGTGATTATTTCCAACACAGGCAGCGTGATTTATGACTCAGAAACTCCGCATGGGATAAGCGTGCGACAGGACACGGGGACATCACCCATCGCCGTCCAGATGAAGAGCTAATAAATATGCCTATTACTGCCATTTTGTTGATTGTTTAGGGCTCTATTCCTTGTCCCTTTCTTTTACCTTTTTGTCCTAACTCTCAAACAAATACATTTCCTAAAGAAAGACGTGTGATTTTCGATGTGCTCGGTGGTTTTGTAGTGACTCGTGAATGATTTAGTGAAGCAGTCATTTTTTTTTTAGTGAAGCAGTCACTCCTACATATTTTCTCCTAGTCAAATAATACTCCATCCCTTCCTACTATTTAAGTGTACTGACAACTGAATCTTTTAGATTAAAAAAATTAGTTAATTTTTAAAATCTAGTAAAAATTTTACATGACTTGTCAAAACTGCCTTTTATCTTTTCACTTATCCATATCTATTTATAATTAATATCTGTAATTCACTCTCTCTTAATTCAAAAAAAGTGAGGGTATAAATAAGGGTAAATTTAAAAAGAACCTCATAAATGCTTTCTTGATATCATAATAAATTTGGGACACTTAAATAAGAACAGAGAGAGAGAGAGAGAGAGAGAGAGAGAGAGAATGAGACCTAAATACCAATCTCTAATTGCGGTTTAGGAATCAACTTTGTAAAAGAAATCCAAAATGATTGGAATGGATTCGATTCGATCATGTGGGTGATAAGTAAATACAAATTTCAGCAACCCAATAAATAGCTGTTCTGATTTGCGAGGGAAGCAAGAATTGACAGACCTCAGTTACGACCTCCCTTCAATTTTACTAACTTTCAACCGACAAAAGTCTACTGCTCAAAGCACCGTCCCCTGCTGCTGCGATTACACAGGTGTAACTGTGCGAGGGTTGACCAAAGCCCCTGAACTACCCAGACATGCTGCAACTTGAAGAAGGTTATTACAATCATACAAAAAACTAAACAAACCGCCACCTTTGCAAATTACTGACCATTGGCAGCAAATGGCTGCAAGATTCTCCTGCCTATCAAGCTGTGGCCGTTGATTTCCCATTTTGGATATTATTGTCTTTCTCTTCCACTTTATTGTTTCTCAAATACTAATTCATATCCACCCAGGAAGGTGGAAGGGAGTAGCTAGTGAGAATGTCAGGTATTACTCCCAAGAAAGTTAATTTGTTTGGTTCCATTCCTTTCCAGCTCCAGAGAAGGGAAAAAAGAAAAAGAATGAAGAAGCATAGCTCGTGTTGAAGCTTCAAGCTTCTGAGAGTTGATTTGATTGAAACTAATCATTCAAGTGGAAGCAAAACAGAAAGAAAAAAAATCAATAAAAATGCCTGTGATGATGGTGGTGTCTGTGATCATCCCATCCAAAACACTGCAACACTGGATAACAAGCTACAAACAGGCACCTGTTCACCATCCTGAACCCGGATGAAACTAGGGAACAGGGACAGCAACAACACTGCAACATTGGATCATCATATGGGCTGTCATGCCTTCCATGGCGGTGGTGGCGCTGACCCATGTCCCTCTCAACCTGATCATCACAAAACCGAATAAAAATTCAAAGAACAAAATTGGGTACTAGTAGTAGTATCCAGACTACCCACATATCTTCAACCACTATAACAAAACTACTCCATGATTCACTCCAGAGTACCTACCTTCTTCTAGACCTGTTTCTCTGGAGCTCTGCCCTGCGGAAAGATTTTGGAGACGATGAACAACTATAAACAAATACGATTATCAGGCAAAGAGCAAGGCATAATAAAGGGCTTGGAAGCGGAAAATAATTGGGACCATCATACCCAGCAAAACACCAACCAAGAATGCGAATATTCGTGGCGAG
Organism: Gardenia jasminoides; assembly: GCA_013103745.1. Classification (NCBI taxonomy): domain Eukaryota; kingdom Viridiplantae; phylum Streptophyta; class Magnoliopsida; order Gentianales; family Rubiaceae; genus Gardenia; species Gardenia jasminoides. Next base: position 106,515,917 of record CM023103.1, read on the forward strand.
GTGAAAAGGGTGTCAAAAGATGCAACGTAAGGGGGAAGAATAGCTGCTGCTACACAGAGTTGAGCTAAAATTTAATTTCACGACTGGGTATCTTAAGAGTTCGAAAGCGTGTGGACTGTGCGTTCATGGGTGATGGCAGCGACCCATTATTAGTACGCACCAGTAATTAAATCAATTAGCTATTCACTTTATGATAATTATTGAATAATGATGATGATGATGATACTGTCATTAGTTCAATATATTATGAGAAAAACCTTTTGGTGCGGCGGAGAACCTTTTTTTTTTTTTTTGTGATTTAATTTGGTAAATCTATAGTATTGTACTACGTAGTATTCTACAGTACATTAGTGATTAGACAACGGAGCACCATCTGTCTGTATTTGGCAGTTGGCTAGTTGCACTTGGTGCAGAATTTAATATTCTTCTAAATAATTAATGAGAGGCTTGAAGAAAATGTGGAAAGTAAAATAAATCTCTTGCTAAAACAAAAAGAAAATTATTAAAAATATTTCTTCTTTTAAAAGTTAATGTATATTTACATGAAAGGTTGTAGTTATTATATGAACAAAATTTATCCGTGTAAAGAAACTCATATAAAATTGCACTAAATTATACTTAAATTTAATGAAATATGACGTTTCTGCCTTCTGGTTACAACCGCACATTAACCATGCTACTGATCAGGAGGATGTCAAGGTTCACCATACTGTGAAGCATCAATTGACTTACTTCAATTGTATATGATGTTTTGTCTAATGACTAGGTGGTTCACCTTTCCTCACCCAAATTGAGGAGAAAAAGAAAACCACATTGGGTGTATTTAGATTCAATATTTTAAATGTTATTTTACTTCCATTATAAATGTATTTTTTAATAACTTTTTTACATTTTTTAACTTTTTTTTATTTAACATACATCGCAAATGAAATATGATACGTAATGAATTAGCATTCATCCAGTGGACGAAGGTTAACGTTGATATTTTTTCTTTTGGGGGGTGGTGAGGGAGGTCTTTGAATGTAGGATACATAGAAGTTGGTGGATCGAAAGGTAGTTTTGGAATCCGACTCTCTAACTACAACCACTTCGATTTAGACACTTATTTGGATGGAAGGAAAAGGAAGAAATGGAGGAGAGGAAATGAGAGGATTCTAGTGTAAGAAAATGGAAAGAAGTGAAGAGGAAAGCAAGAATGGAAATGTTAAAAGTATTGTTTGAAATATGTTTTTATCCATATTAATCAAAATTTTAATTTGACATATAGATTTTTGAAAAATTTGAAAATTTTCATATATCTTGATTTTCTTTCATTCCGTTTTGGCCCACTTTTGGACCAAAAAAAAAAAAGGATCTCTTCCCTCCCTTTCGCTTCATATACTTTCTTTTTCTCGAGAACCAATCCAAACATCAAAATCCGTATCCCTCTATTTCCTTTGCTTTCCCTCCCATTCTCTCAAGACAAATGAAAGAAAGCAAGCAAGGTCGCCCACATTACGGTGTCATCAGAGTGCCAAATGCGGAGTCGGGTCACGGGTGGACGAGGTCTGGGGAGTGGGAAACGCAAGCAAGATGATCTAACCAAAAAAGGAGGATCACCACCAGGGCGTAGAATTTGAAAGGTCACAAGAACCTCCGAAAGGACTGAGCAGATATTTTTTATAATTGGCACAGGAAAAATCGAAAAAAGAATCAGTGACAGTAGTATCTAACGGTCTAATCAGTGACAATTTTGAATTTAACTTTGACGAAAAAAAAAAAAAAAAAAAGGGAACATTTAATTTCTAAACATATTTGTCCCCTTCCGTGGAGAGATGGGAGGAGTCGTCGAAGGGCCATATGGTTCGACAAAAACAACTAAAAGTAGTGGATGGAGACTACATTAAACCACAGCACTTGCTCTGCCCCTGCTTGCTCTGGAAGAGCCGCAAAACCAATGGCTTCGTTCCGATTAGAGCCTTCGCCGCCGTCGGCGTATTGTTGTTATTCGCACCATTTCTTCCCTCTCAGTACCAGTACCAATGGTACTACTAGTCAGCTTGATTGGAGCCGGTGCCACTACCGACGGCGGCCTCCTACTTGCAACCTCGTAGTGCACAAGTTTCCAGTAAAATCCCCTTCCGTGGTCCTTTACTCTTCTTCAGGCGGCAGTAGCACTGCTCCCGCGGATGATGAAACTGTGGAACCTCCATCTTCGCCGCCTCATGGCTCCAAAGACAGCCGCAAGGTGGTGCAAGTGGCCTGGGAGAAGCTGGTTCGCTGGTCCCGCTCTTGGCGCTCCAAGGCCAAAACAGACGTTCTTGAACGCACTAACAAGGTAGTAATATTCCATTCCTATGCATTTTTCCTGTTTATCTTTGTAAATTGGATTTGAACACATCTATCTTCAATCACATGTGCATGTCTTTTTTGCATAATGTGGGTGGAAATGCACCAGCGGTTTATCCATTGATAGCTCCTTTGACATTGTATTATCTTGTCTCGTTGATGAGAGGACACTTTCAATCAGTGTAGCTCTTTTGCTTGTTGAAAGTTTCGGTTATGGAAAAAGTTTCGTACTGCTCTTTATCTGTAAGGTCTGCCTTTTCTTTTTGGAAACTTGTTCTCATGGCTAAATATATCTGTAAGTTTTGGTTTTGGAGATGCTTTTCGCTTGTTATCAGTAGTTTTTGGTTTTGGACAAGCTTCTTGCTTACTGTACAACACGGGTTGCCAAATTCACAGGTTTTGTTGTGAGTTGCATAAAGCCTCTCTAACTTTCCAAAAACAAACCACTACAGGAAGCCACCTAGAGTAGCTCCTTTGAGTGCGTTTCTAAAGAAATTATTTGATTCATTGGAATGTAAAAGTTATGGACGAGATGTTTCACTGAATGGAAATCTTATGAAAAGAACTTTCTAAAACATTCACAAGAACCCTCATTAGTCTAAAAACCATGTCCTAAATGGATTAGCATCTACAGAAAGTCAAGCCAATAAGAGCCATATATTTTGTTTTGGACAAATTCCTTACTGCTTAGCAGTTCAATATTTAGTTTCTATTAACCATTTTAAACTGATTGATATCCTGGATTGGCTTTGAAAGGTTGGTTTTTTCCATGATAACATAACACTGTAGCATTGACAATATGGAAACAGCTTGATGCTGCTTAACCTAGCCCTTGCTTGATTGACAACAAGTTGCTGGACTCCAGGTGCCCCTGAATTTGGTTTGTCATTTCTTAAAGGTGAGAAGAAGCTGCCTTGCTTGGATATGCACATATTCACAGTTATTTGTGAATATTGGTGTATTCTGAAAATGGTAAGATAATGGCAGTATGGGCCTGCTAAAGTAGAAGCCAGCAGATCAAGGTTATTTGGCTTGTCTGAAACTAGTGTGGGCTGTTTTTTAGCCGTGCTGCTATACAACTGTCTCTAATTGACTGATACATTATAACTCATATACCAAATTAAATGATGACACGTTGAGGAAGTAATTCAATAACCTTGTAGGCCTGTGAGTTTTGAGATGACACGTAAATGGAAACTTCTACTTAGTTGGATTTGCTGATAAACGTAGCTGGCGATACATGTGCAGCTGTGCAGTTAAGCTTGACAATAAGAGAAGAAAATGATGATTACTTGTGTTACCAATTAGTTACATTTCGAAGACTAGCCACTAAGCTGAAGCATCTCGTCTGATTTGTCTTTCTTGAAATCTTAAATTTTTGATGTAAGAAATTCTTAGTTTCCAACCATTTTCCAATAGCTGATTTAGAATTTCGGTGTATCTTTATTGACTTTGCTGCTATCATTATCATCTGACCATGCTCAGAGGAGTGAATTGGTAACCACTTAGGACTCATTACTCATCATTCCTGTTGAGGTTATGTTTAGACCCTCAATTTGGATTTCAAGGTACTCCACCCTCCTCTTTGGGAGGGTGGGGATTTTAAGGATAATTTATTTTTATATTTATATTTTATCTGGTGCTGACTGGAGGACTTTAGGTGGTGGTGCTCGGAGGTGGATCTTTTGGAACAGCAATGGCTGCTCATGTTGCAGAACAGAAAGGCCCAACTAGAAGTTAACATGCTTGTACGGGATCCTCAAGTATGTCGATCTATAAACGAGAGACACTGTAATTGGTGAGTTCCTTTCTCCTGCTCTTTCTGTAACATTACTTGCTCATGTCTGGAAAAAGCTGTATATCCTGCACTCTCATGATTCCCTTTTCTGTCAATGAACTATTCTCCTATGCAATTTCATTTTTTTCTTCTGGTTTCCCATTTCAGCATAAAATCTGATTTTCTTCTGAACTCCATCTTAATTGTTCATTGATTTCAGCAAGTATTTTCCTGATCACCAGTTACGTGAAAATGTTATTGCAACGACTGATGCCAAAGCAGCTTTGATGGGTGCAGATTTCTGCTTCCATGCTGTACCAGTGCAGGTCTCTTCCATCTACCCTCACCCCTCATAGGAGTTTTGTGTTGATTCTTGTTCCCAAGCCAAAAAGTCAGATCAGGTTGTGCTTTTATTTCTAAACATTTTCCAGCCTACCTAAAATACACTAGTTTCTTCTGTCAAACCATTACAAGAATAATTAAAAGTTGCTGTTTAATCTACTGTTTCAAATATTACAATGAGTATTATGATTCTTTTCCACTGTGATGTTATGAATAAGACACAGGTTGTCAGCTAAATTTGATTGCAGTTCAGCTCAGCGTTCCTTGAGGAGATTGCTGCATTTGTTGATCCGGGCTTACCTTTTATATCCCTCAGTAAAGGTTTGGAGCTGAATACGTTAAGAATGATGTCCCAAATAATTCCAAAAGCACTAAAAAATCCTCGCCAGCCTTTTATTGTTCTATCTGGACCTTCCTTTGCACTGGAGTTGATGAATAAATTGCCAACGGGTCAGTTGAATGTGTTTTATTGTGAAGACTGTAATTTAGATGGGTATGTTGTTTGACATTGAATATGTTTTATTCTTAAATGCAGCAATGGTGGTGGCATCGAAGGACAAGAAGATGGCAGATGCAGTTCAGCAACTTTTAGCTTCTAGAAACATGAGGATTAGTACATCCAGGTAGCAGATTTCTTTTAAATCTAGAAAACAAGACTTCAAAACGTCTCTTTTTCTTTCTGACATGCAGAAATTTTGTATATAACTGGCAAATGGGTTCATTGGGCTAAATCTTGTGCCTAGATGCTCAGATCCGCTTGTAACCTTGATGTTGCAGTGATGTTACAGGGGTTGAAATTGCAGGTGCGCTGAAGAACGTACTTGCCATAGCAGCTGGGATTGTGGAAGGACTCAATCTGGGTAACAATACAATGGCAGCACTAGTTGCACAAGGCTGCTCTGAGATACGTTGGTTGGCAACAAAGGTTAGTTAACTTGCATGGAAATCCTAAAACTGATGTTTTGTCAAGTTAAACATTAGTGGATCCCCTTTACAAGTTATCCAAAGCTAGAGTATTGTGTAAAATTTTGCTTCAATCCTACTTTCTGCTTGATCACTTGGAGGAAGCAAAATTGTCCATGAGATTATAACTGCCTGAAATATTAACTTTTTGCATATGCATACTTGTAGTTTCAAGCATCTAGGAGTTGGTTTTCCCCTAGAAATGTGTTTCATGTTCAAGTTACTTGTACATGTCAATTATGGAGTAGCAAATCCAGAATTTGAGGCTGGTAGTGTTATACACTTGAAGAGACCCATTGGTCCAACTACAAACTAGAATTAACAAAAAAAAAAAAAAAAAAGGAAAACTTGGGGTTGAAATTAAAATTTCAATAGGACTACTTGGAAATTCTCTGTTATTCAGGTGGTCTAAACATCATTGCAGCTCTCGGTTTAGTAATGTCATGCCATGGTGATATTTTTCTTGGCTGTCATTCTAATGCATGCACATTATTTATATGTGCATGATGAGTAATAAAGAGCTGTCTTCTAATAGATTACGGAATCTGCTGATGGCATTCTATGATTCTAAAAGTTGTGTAATTATCTGATTCAGTACCTATATTCTGTGACAGCTCAAAGTAATTTGACATTTTGTTTTGGTGCTTTCCTCATGATGTTGGACTTCTCTCATGCTTTGGTAATTTGTTTACTAGCGCAAGGTCATGATCCGCCTTATTTGTTTCTCTGTTTCTTGTATAGGTGTTGTCAGTTCCACAGTTTTGTTTGTGTTGAGTATTTATTGATACTGCTCTCTATTGAAATGAAGATGGGTGCAAAATCAACGACCTTAAGTGGTTTGTCAGGAAGTGGAGACATCATGCTCACTTGTTTTGTGAATCTTTCAAGAAATAGAACGGTTGGAGCTCGCCTTGGCTCAGGGGAACGTCTTGAGGATATACTGAGTTCCATGAATCAGGTCCTTGAAAAAGTATCTTATTAGCAGACTTGTGTAACTAATTTGTCTGGCTATCTAACCGCTTCAGCTTTTTAGGTGGCTGAAGGTGTGTCAACAGCTGGAGCTGTAATTACACTGGCCCAGAAATATAAGGTTAAAATGCCAGTTTTGACAGCAGTTGCCCGTATTATTGACAACGAACTGACACCCACTAAAGCAGTTTATGAGTTGATGACCCTTCCTCAGGTTTGGCCCTGTCCCATTAACACAAGCAAAGAGAATTATTTAGGTTGATCCTGCTTGATCTTAGATGATTACACTGTTTCTACAGTTTTTCATTCCCCGGTTGGGGTGCTGGGGTGCTCTCTGTTTTTGGCAATGTATCATCACTATTGCTCTTTGCTGTAATACTGATTGAGGTTTTTTTTAGTTAATTAAACTAATCTAACTCTTATCTCGTGCAGGTTGAAGAAGTTTAAAACCTACTGGTGGGTGGTAAGACGACCAAAAACTTAATACTGGCTCGGCTGCCATACTGCAGCAATACTCTAAACAGATTAGTGCTATTGTAAAAGATTACAGGCTGAAGCATCGAAGTATGAAGAGCAGAATCATTTTTCTTAACCTTTTACTGTTTCCGCCTCTTCCCCATTTTCTTTAACCGTTACTTCAAAACGTCCTCTTTACGAGGTGAAGAATTTTGTAGATAACATCGTTTGTTGATCAATGCAATGAGTTTGGAGAGGGCCGATTTTCCACTTGCTAAATTCTTGCTGTTTCATCGTGTTTAATTAACTGTCTTTGTACTTCTTAGATTAACAGAAAAGGAGAAAACATTTTCCTATACTCAAGATGCCTTCTTCATGCATGAATAGTCGTGAGAAAACCATCCAATAGAGCACGCTTTCACGCTACTCTTATAAGGCGGGAAGTCGGTCCAGCTTTTAGCGTTATGCTTCTAGCGCCTTGTTCTGAGATGAAACTCTGCTTCGCAAAATAGAAACAAAACAATTCTGGTGGGTTTGACGCTCTTTTTCAGCTTTAGAAAATGATGATATGTACCGCAAATCGATCAAATTACGCACTTTTTCAACTCTGCTTGCCTATGTACCTTCGCTGCTGAACTTCAACATCAGAGATTTAGTCCAAAGGACATTATTTTGAGGCCCTTCAGTCATATGCCAAACAACCTTCTTTCCCTCTCCTTACTTCCAAATTCACCTTCCCTGCTCTCCTCAAAGCCTGCGCTTCTCTCTCAAATCTTGGCCATGGAACCGCTATCCACGCCACCATCATCACAATGGGCTTTCAATTTGACCCCTACACTGCCGCTGCACTCATTAATATGTATGTTAAATGCGGGTCTCTTCGCGATGCATTCCAGGTGTTCGAAAATGGGTCGCACACGACAGCAGTGGCTCATGACGTTACATTTTGGAACTCTATGATTGATGGGTTCTTCAAAAATGGGCTTATCAAGGAGGGTTTGTTTCAGTTTCATCGGATGCAGTTGTCCGGTGTTAGCCCAGATGGATACTCTCTTTGTATTCTCCTTGGTGTGCTCGATTCCAATTTTGGTGTTCAAAGCGGAAAGGAAATCCATGGCTATGTTGTTAGAAAGTCATTTTTTTACGACACTTTTGTGATAACTGGTTTGATTGATATGTATTCCAATTTCGGTTGGCCAATGGATGCTTGGAATGTTTTTGAGAAGCTGCAGGATAAGAATAATAGTATTGTAGTCTGGAATGCGATGATAAATGGTTTTTATGAGAACGGATGGTGGAAAAACAGTCTGGAGCTGTATACATTTGTAAAGAATGAGGGTTGCAAACTTGTGGCTTCTACATTATCTACTGCATTGGCTGCTTGTTCTCATGTTCGATATTTAGACTTCGGAGGCCAGGTCCATGCTGATGTGATTAAGATGGGTTGTGAGGATGAACGATATGTTTGTACATCTCTATTGAGCATGTATGCTAAGTGTGGATTAGTTGAAGATGCAGCAAATGTTTTTAACTCTGTAGCAAATAAAGGAGTTGAGATATGGAACTCCATGATCTCAGCTCATGTTGGGAATAACACTGCTTCTGATGCTTTGGATACTTATTATCAGATGCGATTGGGTGCAATTCCTTCTGATTCATTCACTATAGCAGATATTCTAGTAGCTTGCAGTATGATGGGATTGTATGATTTTGGGAGGGCAATTCATGCAGAGATCGTGAAAAGACCAATACAGAATAACCTTGCTGTGCAGAGTTCTCTTTTGGCGATGTACTCAAAATCTGGACGTCTGGGCAATGCTCTTGATGTTTTTGGCAGCATGGAGAGAAAGGATGTAGTTGCTTGGGGTTCTATAATATCAGGTCATAGCCAAAACAGGAGATTCAAGGAGGCTCTGGATTTGTTTAAAGCAATGGAGTCCAGTGGTATGAAAGCAGATCCTGATATTATGGCAAGTGTAATAAATTCCTGTGTGGGATTAGAAAATATAGATCTTGGTTGCAGTGTTCATGGGTTTGTCATAAAAAGAAGATTCGAATTGGATGCCTTCGTTGGTGGTGCCCTTATGCAAGTTTACTCTAAATGGGGACAACCAAGGCTGGTTAAAACTGTGTTTTCTGACATTTTGAACAAGAACTTGGTGGTTTGGAATTCTTTGATTTCATATCACTGCCAAAATGGTCTCTTAGACCTTTCAATTAGTCTTCTTCCTGAAATGATGCGGCATTGGCTTGTATCCAGACTCTGTATCAATTACCAATGTTCTTCTTGCTATCTCATCAGCAGCAGCATTGCTTAAAGGGAAGGCAATTCATGCTTACAAGATGAGACTTCAAATTCTACATGATATTCAAATGGAGAATGCTTTGATTGACATGTACATGAAATGCGGATCCATTGTGTATGCTGAGCATGTGTTCCATGACATGTCTACTAGGAATTTAGTCACTTGGAACACTATGATTTCTGGTTATGGATCTCATGGAGAATGCCTTAAAGCAATCCATTTCTTCGATGAAATGAGAACCTCAGGTATTTTCCCTGATGACGTGACATTTCTATCCCTAATTTCATCTTGCAACCATTCGGGTTTGGTCAATGAAGGCCTGAAATTATATGAGCTGATGAGAGAATATGGAATTGAGCCTGGAATGGAGCACTATATTAACATGGTGGACCTCTTAGGTCGTGCTGGATTCTTGGATGATGCTTATGGTTTCATAAACAACATGCATGTTGAGGCTGACAAGAGCGTCTGGCTATGTTTATTATCAGCTTGTCAAGTCCATCGCAAGGTAGAGCTTGGGGAATTGGCTGCCCAAAATCTATTCAAGATGGATCCCACCAAGGGTAGCTACTACATGCCCTTGTTGAACTTGTATGTAGAAGCTGGTTTACAAGATAAGGCAGCAAAATTGAGGACATCAATGAGGCAAAGAGGGTTAAAGAAGGTCCCAGGATGTAGCTGGATCGAAGTGAAAAACAAGGTTGATGTTTTCTTCTCAGGTGATTCATCCTCTAGAAAGACAATTCAGATCTATGAAGCACTTCGAAGTCTCAGGAGTAACATGAAAAGAATAGAAGATTCTCTTGAAGTTGAAGATGCAGTCTGAGAATCAGAGAATTGGATATGTTTTTCTCTAAACAGCTCAATTTAATCAGCAACTGTTGCTTTGATGTTGAAGGAGCTTTTAGAACTTGAATTCTACAAGAGGCCATAAATATTGAATACAATCTTTGGAGTTTTTCGACTCTTTTTCAAATGAGATTAAGAGGGATTAAGAGTGATTTTGGCAAAGATCAAGTACTGTGGAGCAGGGAAAGAATGGACACGCATGACTGACCGGGTACCATTTACACATACATGCTGAAGAAACCAAAAATCCAATTGCGATCATCATAGAAATTACAAAATATACTCAACAGTTTTGTTTCTTGTTTACATGACCAAACTAAAAGCTGTATCTTGTCACTCGACCATCATAAATGGATCAAAATTTGAAACCCGTTTCTTTGACCTTCCTGCTCCAAAATGACTCAAAGGAAATCATGAAGTTGAGTGGAAATGCCTGAGGTGGCGGGGCAATTCATTAGAGCAGCTATAAATAATCTAGACGCCTAGGGAGATCATGATTTGGATTTTGAATGGAGAAGATATTTCATCCAACCGAACAATAATAAGTCCTGCTGTAGAGCTGTAGAAAGCCTTCACATCAAAGTTGCCAGAAACTCTACTTACCGACCCAAGGCAGATGAGGCCTTGGTCTCGCTAAAAATGCTTTTACAATTAAAGTATCACGAGTTGTGAGTTTGTCTTAACTGTACACCCCAAGTGTGGAGGTTAATTGTAATTCAAATGAATTTTATTTACTCGAGAATCGCGAGATACATGCAACGTTATGAAAACAAACAAAATCTCAAGTCATCTGCTGCACTGAAATAAAAATGCAAAGTGGGAAATGAGCCGAGAGGCATGGGCTTTGATACATATACCCACAGAGGAAATGTGTGTGAAGGCCCGCCCCAAATAAAATGGCCGAAATGTTTGTAAGCATAAGAGGCGCGCGATATATGAAGCGTATCCAAGCCTCCTGGGAAAGCCGCAGAGAATAGGAAAGATGGACCTTCAAATTTCACCTGAACCATAGTAATCTTTTGACAAAATTCATCAACATTGGCAAAACCCATTAGAAGGTTACAAATGCAGGATCCTGGAATCATTCTAAAACTCCCATGAAACTCCCTCAGTCAGTGCATAGAGTACCTTTCTTGGACAGCCCAAATGGTAAAGACTGGCAGAGGTACAAAAACAAAATTCTGCACTTTCACAGAAAAAGGTTCGTGCTGAGCTATCCTAGTCAATTCCCCCAGCTCCCCACCTAAAAAAAAAACAAAAACAAAAACCCCCGAAAAAAAAGGAAGAGGTAACTAATGATTTACGGGCCTTATGGCTTCTAATGCCTTCATGCACAAACCTCTTGGGACTCCTCAGTCTAGCAGAAACTCAACTGCCATATAAAAACAATCCGTAATGATAACTATGGCACAGATGATAGATCGACTGCAATATTTTTGACTCTCAATTCTATGGTATAATCTTTCTACAGCCTTTGCAACATAAACACAAAAGTGTAGCCAAACTTGTGCATGTAACATGAATCTATGAACCATGAGAGATACAAGATAGTAGGGTACTATTCTCTCTTGTCCTCTTCAAGATCTTCTCCTAGTCCAAATACATGATCAGATGTAACTGAAGCTTTTCTTTCCTTTCTCTCCAATTTGGTTGCTAAATCTCCAACCACTTTTACTCCACTGCTGGTCAAGGGTACGCCCTCCTCCTCATCTTCACCCGTCTCATCTGAGTATGCATATCTGCAGGTCATATTTAATCTCATAAGTAATTGTAGCTCAAGATAGCCCTCTCCTTAATTTGTGCTAGCTCTTGTGTAGACTAAACTCAAACAGGAAAAGGAAGATTCATAAGATGAAATCCTTTACATATTCGGAGCAGTGGAGTTAAGTTAGCTCATAAAATCTCATTACTTCATTATTCACAAACTGTAATAATTAAGTGCAAGCTCCAGAGGGGCAAACGGTTGGGTTGGGGTAGTAAGGTGGGAGGGATCATAAGTAAGAGGTCCTGGCCTCAGGACCCCCCACTTACCCGAATAATAATAATAATAATAAAGTTCTAAAAAATTCAAAGCTCCAGACAAATAGATGCAATGACTCACACACAAAATGTTCGCTTTACTTTTTCTGAAGAAATATTTTCTTTAAGAATGTGTAAAAGAACCTAACAAGAAGGAAATTCATTATCTCTCTCTCTCTCTCTCTCTCTTCTGTGCCCCTGAAGGTGTTGTTGAAGAATGGAAAGTATAAAGGGCACCAATATTATCACTTTTTCTTACCAGCCTCTTAAATGCATACAAGTTGGAGTGTCATATGTGTAGACATTGAACAATCTTGTTGCAAAATAATCCATCCAAGTATATTGCTATAAATGCTAAACACAACAACATTGACAATTAAAGAAGCAGCAATGAAGAAGCAAAAAGTCATTGAAAATTTACCTAGTAGGATTGCGTGATGGTGCCCATAGCACACATATTACTGTCAACAGTAAGCAAGCAAGCAAAGTCCAAAAAGCTGGGATGATCCAGGCTCTCCGCCACAGTTCACTATATGGATCACTTGCATTAAAGTATAACTGAATCACCACAGGTTAACAAACAATTCAAAGTTTGGGAAGCAACAAAAGTCAAATTATGTGATACACATACAGTGAAATGTGCATTTACTGCTGTCCTTTGTAATTCTACAAGATGAGAAATCTCAGAATTGGAAAAGGGACTGCAGTCTTCTATAAGGAAACTGAGTTAAATTATGTATCCTGACAGGGTCTACCAGGCAGATTTTTCAAACAAAAGTAGAACTCAGAGAGAGAGAGAGAGAACCTCATAGCCAATCCAAGCAACAGAAAGCAAAACGGATACTGCAAGAGCATTTGTAAACTTTCGGTAGAGCTCAAGTTTAGCAATGCTCCTTCTAATCTGAGGTCAGTAAACAGAAAAACTAACTTCAGGACGGGCAATTAAAAGACAAGAAAAACTACACTATCAATAATATACAAAACAGATGTTCTTCCACACACAATAAGCTGCTATACACATTTCTAAAATTTATACATGTCTCAATCAGAGGCAACAGTTGCATTGCATATCTGGCAAAATATCTAATACTGTAATAGATAGGCCAAGGTCGATAATTAAACATGCATGTCGTCAAATTTCTTGGACGACCCATTTTCAGAATGTTATGGAAGCAGTGTAAGCCATTGCTACAACACCATAAATGGACCATACAGTCAAGTATCCAAAATAATTTTGCATCATCACCTTGGAATGAGAGGATTCCCCACCACCCACCACATGTGACAGAAGTCAAAGGATTATTTAAGAAAGCCAGAATACATATTGTGGTTAGGGTTACAGTTGACTGCAAGTGTGCTTTAGCTGTGGACATCATGCAATTTGGGATGTGGCATCAAGGGTAGTCCAACAGGCAATAGCATTATACTGAACCTTGATGAAACATAATGAAAGTCCAATGCAAAACTATGATAGTTACCTGAAGTTTCTCCAACGTTTTAGATAATGATGAGAAAATCCAAACAATAAATGTGGCATCCAAGACAGCCACTGGTAGCACCAAAAATAGCCTTGTTTTCCCAGAAAAGTCATTGATATTTCCCAAATGTTCAACGAGCTCAAGGGCTTCTGAAGCCATTAAATATATCATACCAAGAAGAAATACTTTTGAGGTGACGCCACCTAGGGTGGGCCGCATGACGCCATATCCCATTGAGACCACCAGAAGAAGAAGGCGAGACACAGTCTTTTTGATAGCACTGAAGGAAACAGCCCAAAGGGTAATTGCCATAGGTCTGTAACCAACAGCATTAAGATTTGAATATTCAAAATACCAAAGAGCCATTTCACACATACCCAGGCCAATTACAGTAGTTATATGGTAGTGCAGTTGTATTACATCTTTCCAGCACTGCACAAACCGAACAAACCAGAACAGACCAAGAACAAGATATGCCAGAGACATAAATCCATAAAATGTCATAAGTGGAGCCATCTTCCCAGGTAGATAACCATCAGGGTTATGCCAGACAGTTTTTCCACTAATTAATGTGCCCTGGAGTTCTGGATTACAGAACATAAAATATAGATAGTACATCCCAGTTTTATTGATCTCAACAGTTTTGAGCACCATTTTTGCTTCTTCATTTGTTCCTTCAAAGGAGGTCTGAATCCGCATTGGCCAACCAGGATTATCAGGGTCTTGGCGAATTATAACCTCTCCTACCTTGCAGGATCCATCTTTAGCTAGAGCTGGAGTGCAGCATATAGCATCAGAGTTCATATAAGAGCCGCCAATCTTGTTCCTGTCCTTCACTTCAACTATGATGGCTTCAACCATTCCGGTACTCGGCTGCATCTCATTCTGCTTGTTTGCGGCCTCCTTGGTTCGTCTAAAAGAGATAGAGTCAAACCTGAAAACATGTCAAATGAGCCAAATGAATATTTTGGGGGGGAAAAGGTCCTCGTCTCAATCTGCTAAAAGAAATTATAGATTCATGGATTAAACTTCAATATTTTCTGAAAGAAGTATTGACTCGTGTAACTTCTACATTTTCACAGGAGAAATCGCTGAATGAGAGAATCTTGGCACAGTAACATCACATTCTTTTTGTTAAATTAATGATATATATATGATATCTGATCGCCAGCAACCTAAAATTAACTCCAGGTGCCATCCAATACGCGGGGAAGACAAGTGTCCAAGTGTCCTTGTGCTTTTAAATGAGAAATAAAGAAGGGCAAAACTTGCCTAATAGAATTGAACCCAAACTGCATAATTACGACCAATCTAACATACCTTAACACATACACATTCATATATGTGTAATTGCACACCTAACCAGCAAAAAAAAAAATTCCATGAAACATATTTGCACCATTAGGAGTACACCATGAGTCCTATGAATATTCATATCCCAGGAGATTAGCCAAGTAAAGTTGCATGAAGCTAAATTACCATTCAGCAACTGTTATGAATATCATTTTTTAAGTGGCCGCAAAATGCGTGAATGCATTGGTGATCTATCACTTGCATGTGGTGAGGATTTATGCCCCTAATTGTCCAAGATTAGATTTTTGAATGCACAACAAAGGTTTGAAAAATTCTCGATGAATTGTTGTCTCCTTTGTGTCAGGATTTATCATTATGGAAGAATTTAGAGACAGGCAAGGTCAATCGTGCAACTTCACATTCCTTAGCTCCCATCTAGATATCCAGGTTAAGAAGTCAATACTGCATACGTCACCATTTTACCTCTCCGAACACCAATCTTTATCATGTCTTGTATTACGGGTTAACAGCACTGCGATAAATCTTTGGCATCCATTTTCCAGTTAAATCCACAATTTACTACACAAACCCTTGTGTTATCCAAAGAAGCAAACCATCATAAATTAATCACGCAACTGAACTACATTTTCACAGACCCTTTGAACAAATGAGAGACAGCAAAATTTTGAAAATCATGGCTGTTCAACCAAGGAATAATCTGTACAATGAAACAAGCAAACACAAAACACATCCAATAATAACCCCTTCTTTAAAATGAAAAACTAAAAATAAAATAAAAAAGAGAAAATGCCTGTACATCAAGAGCAGTTGAGCTAGAAAACAAGATTGAAACTTTCACACCCAAAAAAAAAAAGGATTCTTGGAGGGTTTTTCCTTTTTTTTTTTTTTGGGGGAAGGTGGGGTGGGGTGGGGTGGAGAACAGAGGATGAAAGAGAATAAAAATATAAATAAAAAAGGAGAATTTACCTGATGAAGGACTTGCCGTCGAGAGGATTATTGGTATCATCAGAAGAGTTTTTCTGAGTGTCACCAACAACCCTTGAAGCATACAGACCTTCATTGCCTCCCAAAAAGAAAAAAGAATCGAACTGGGGTATGAATGCTGCATTCCTGTACTCATGAATCGAACCCTTTACACCTGGCACCATCCAATTCACCACCAACAGAAATTCTAGTAATAGCCCAATTCCTATCCTGTCCATCGTGCACCTCAGATCAAACAAATGTCTCTCCCGGTATTTCATTTCCCACCCTTCTCTAGATATGTACAAATCTGATTGATTATTTGATCATAAAGGAATGTGGATAAATTTTTAATGCAAAAGACCAGTTTTTTGATGCTCAAGAAAGGGGAAGAAAGAGAAAGAAGCAGTTGAAAGAAGAAGATGAAAGTGATGGTTGTTCTATTGGTATTTATACAGTCTCACTCCGAGTCTCTACTGCGTAATATAGCAGGGTTGAGGTGTTCTTGCACCCAATTGCGTTTTTGGAGTAAAAGAACAAAGAAGGGTCACTGGGTCAGTGACTTGGACGGAAGTGTGATTAAATAAAGGGTTCTGGGAATTCTGATTTCAGTACTAGAGGGATATCCCAATTTTTACACTTGCTGTCGCTGGGGGTGGGCTTGAAGTTAGTTAAACCAACTTCCAAGTTTTATCAAATTTACTGCTTAAGCAGGACAAATTTCTAATTAAAGACCCACCATCAAGTGAGCTTGACTCGTAGAGGTCATTCTCGTATAGCACGGTCTATGTTGTGGTTATATTTCAATTAAGATTTTGTCGAAAACAAATAGTAGTATATAATCTTGTCTAAACAGTTTGGGAGTCAACCAATGACATGGGGTAGTATTTGAGATACAAACGTATGCAAGCAAGGAAAACGCACAACGCGCTTTTCTGAAACGTAAAAACACGAACAGCAGACAAAGCTGTGCTTCTCACATGTTATAATATTTAATTGTTTGGCGCAAATTTTACGAGTGGAATGTTGCCTGTTTCTCACTTCCAACCCGAGTGAAAAATGCTGAATTAGTCCAAAGAGAGATCACATGAGGCATGTAATTTGTAAAAGGTCCACCACTGAGTTCACAAACAACCCAGCTGCTCTTTCCTTCAACGCACTCCATAGCAATTTGCATGTGTATCAGAGGGACAGCTTCCCAATGCCTCTGCTCTTTGTTTGTGTCTCGAATATTCATCCTCACTTCTGTATCATCATTTAATCGTTTCATACCACGCCCCTCTTCGCCTGCCTTTTTTCTTCCTCCTGAAAATTACCCGACTCCCTCTCCAATCGCATTTTCTTGCACTTCTAAATTGCCAAAGCCAAGATTATCCGCATTTTCTCTTACTCGGTTAACAACACTGAAAACATCCATCATATTTAACAGAGCCACCATATATATAAACAAGTGTCACCCTTATTTTTCCGTTTGAGAATATACTAAATCTCACGCTTGGAAAAACATTACAACTCGCCCCACGAAATAGATGTATTGATCATATATTTAGGTATTGCAAGCTCTTTTAAAAGTAAAAATAATATAGTAATTCAATTAAAAAATGGCATTAAAATCACATTTGATGTCTTCCAAAACTGAAAGTACAACTCATCTACCTACCAAAGCACGTCATGGTTCAACTGAACTCAAAGTTGACAGGAGAGAAAAAAATGTACACCTCTTTTCCATCTATAGCATTTCTTGCACCCTATCTATAGCATTTCTTGAACCCTATGTTCACTTTGGTTTCTTAATTTCTTTAATAATAGGATAGAACTGCTAATTTACATCCCAGATGATGTTCGATTTATCCTCTGAGCACCCAATCTTGGAGCAGCAGGCTTTGTTCCTCGACCTCTCCCAGCAGATAATGGCTTTGCTCTGGTGGTAGGAGGAGGTGCTGCAATAGCTGCCCAAGGGTCATCATCACCTACAGCATCACTTGATTTTGTGCTGAGAGGCTTAGATGAAGTTTTTGGCACTGGAGCAGCAATCGAAGCCCATGGATCATCATCATCATCTACTGTTCCACTTCTTGTTGAGCTCAAAGGTTTGGATGTTGATTTTGGAGCAGGAGCAGCTATTGAACCCCACAAATCATCATCCTCACCTTTGCTCATCTTTGATGTGCCTTTTGGTTGCAGACTTGTAACTGAATCAAACATAGTATCGTTCATAAGACAAACAAATTGAGTGTCTGTGAAAAAACCAAATATGTGCTCAAAGATAACTCTAAAGTCAACAGTACCAACATCAGACAAACTAGTTTTAGGTTTGATATAATATCAGTTTCAGCAAGATCACTACTCTAATTTTCTCTCCTCCTTATTGGGCAGCAAAAGCGGCAATTCACTTGACCAGACAAATTTGTGAAAAGCACATGATAGAAATGTACAAGGACAAAGTGTCCTCACCTTGGGGCTTTGGCTGGACAACAGACCGTTTTTGAGCTGCTTGGCTATTTGCAAGAACTGGAGAAGGTTTTGGATCGTCAAGAGGTTCAATATCATCCCACCCATTCTTTTCATCCTCAAGATCTTCATGAATTCCATTTTCAAGTTCTCCCCATCCATCAGTGGATGTTGGGGAAACCGGTACTGGTTGATTCACTGTATCACTACTGGAACTTTTGTGCATTGGGGTTAAACTTGCACTCTCCATCACTGCATTGATCATCATGAGTCAACATCAGACAAAGAACATCAACTTTAACACCACCATATAGCTTTAGAAAATGAAATTCACCTAAGTAATCGAGAGTAATTCTAGACTTTCTCAAAATTTTCAACAACCCACAAACTCACCTAAACCACATACTACCAATTTAGTAAACCCCTGTAGATGTTTCGACAATTGATTCTCGAATTCAATTGAATCTAAGATGGGTGCTTGGTTTACATTACGGAATAAAGGCATGTATATGTGGTATTAGCTATTGACTGGATATATATGACATAAGGCTATATTTCATTTGTCCTCCTCCTATGAATTTAGATGAGGATTCAAATATAAGCCCTTCTCTTTCTGTCTCTTTTTGACTGTGAATTGCATTTTCTCTCCAATGACAACAGATGAGGTAACTAAAGATCAACTTTTAAACCAACAAACACATTGACAAACTGTATAAACAATTTTTATCACCCAAAGAAATCTTTATTGAAGATCCAACCTGAGGAGGTATTGGAGGCAGCAGAACTAAGAGGTGCACTTGTGTTTGCAGAAGGAAGATGAGCCTGTTCTGTAGGTTTGCCTTTCAGAGTCAAGGAGCTCATGGCCCATCTGCATCATAAAGGTGATATTGGATGTGAACAGAAGATCCTTTAATGAATAAATGCATGTGGAATTCATTGTCATTAACACAAAATATATTAATGACACATCATAAAATCACAAGGGCATACAAGATTTCAATAATATTAAGAGCAAAAAAGAAAATCAAGTATGAACTAAGCAAGCTACAGCTCAGTAGGAACAGAAACAAAGAGGTCTTCCAGTTCAAATAAAATAATTACACTCTCTTAAGACATTATTGTCCATCAATGTATAATAGAATGTGATAAGTAGAAGCCGGTAAGAGGCAATCAGGAAACTATACTTGTCTAGAGCTATGAAAAAACCTAAATTAGAAAACAGAAAAGAATAAGCTACAAGAGGACTTGCATTTAAGCTTGGAAATATTTATCTACAAGAGAACCTTGAGCACGAAATTATTCACAAAATTGGATTCCTATCACAATTAAAAATCGGCTACAGAGATAATATCCGGGGGCATTCACAATCCATAACAAGTAAAGATACCAATCATGACCTGGCCTATACAATAAGATAGCTCCAAGGAAACATCATAGGCCAAATCTCTAAGTAATACCACCATCAGCTGTACTTCACATAATCACCAATTCCAAAGAAGTGGCTTAACAAATTAAATTAGAAAAAGAAAAGAAATGCTTCAGCACAAATGCAAAACAATCTAAGTTATGGCAGAAAAACATTAAACTAAATCACAAACTCCAAAATTTACATACCCAAGTAAACCTGCATTTCCAGGAATCTGTGAAATTCCAGTGCTTGCTGTCCCGGCATCATCCCCAGCATTAGTCTATAAAGTACCACAGAGACTATCAGTACCAAGTCAACAAATGTGTACAAACATAAAACATTATGGTTAAATGACAACGAAACATATATTTCATTGTGAGCTAGACTGGACATCCTGGGCTAAAATTTAACTGTGCAGAACCAAGAGTTAAGTGTATATAAAAGCCAGGATGAATGCTAAGTGCAAAACCTGCAAGCAAGCCCCCAGAAATTTAAGACAATGATACCCATTTGTAACTCTAAGGTACAAGCTCATACATAGGCAGTAGAGACAGATATGCTACCAAAACACATCCAAAGTCCTACACGTTAACAGATTGAGCTTGCTCAGAAATTCAGCATCTTTATAAACATAGTTAGCAGATGCTTGTCTGGTATTACCAAAAAAAAAAAATCTTGGATCTGATGGCAACGGGAGTATCTTTTATGGCACAAAAAGGGTGAAACAACTGCTCTATATCAAACATTTCATGTAATTGGAAAATATTTGCATTGATTGACCCCTTCCAAGATAAAAATTCACCATCTAAATGACACGTAAGATGAATAAAATTCGTAATACACACCTTTTGATGATATTGTTTCACTAATTGCAAAAATTGCTCAACGGCTTGGAATGCCTTTGATTGAACATCACTGCACCGAAAGGAAAGATAAATAATTTCCAAGACATGATTATAAAGTATAAATACCATTTGCCAACCAAAGCAAGAATATATAAAGCAAAGAACATGAACACCAAAAAGTGTTAAATATGTTGACAACTCAAGCATGTGATTTCACCACAGAAAACTGTGTAAGGTGGAACTCTGAGGACGTAAGTTGGTCTATAATCACCTTATAAAGTAATCAAAGGTTCCTAACTTTTTAGCATGTTCAGCTTGTTCAATAACAATCCCAGCAAAAAAAAAAAATTTCAAATCATTTTATGGGTTAACCTCTACTTGGTATCCTGTCATAGAACTATTGAAGTCAGTTGTTCTTGGACCCCATCTCCAATATTTCAGCCAGAAATATGCCATATGGGTTGCCCTCCATTTCATATGCAGTCATAGAATTATTAAAGTCATTTGTCCTTGCACAGTCTGGCTACAATATTTCAGTCAGATGCATGCCATCTTACTACAGCACTGATTGCACTCATTAATCACATCTTAACCATCATCACCATTCCAATCAGAAGGAAAATTTTCAACTCATTCTTCTATCAATCAATATTCTGATAAAAGACTTTTCGTTGTCACAATTTTCTGACAGTACTTTCTCTCTGTCTGTATAAGATAAGATCCTCTAAAGAACAAGAGAAAATGGAAAGAAATTATATAAATAAAAAAACCATCTCCAGTCCTGAATAAGTAGGAAACTTATACGTCAAGACAAGTAAAGAGAAACACTCTTCAATGCGATTGCTAGTGAACTATCAACTGAAGTAATTATTAGCCTTGCAGTCAAAGGTCTACTGACCAGCTCTAATAAGCACATGCACGCTAAAATATCTCAAAATGATGAAACGCTTGAAAAAGAAACCATGGATTTCCAAGTTTAGCAAGTACAAGACAGTAGTAATAAAATTTGTTCCCCTTGTTTGGTTCTCAACAAGAAGGAAACATAAGCAAAAGACATTTTTAAAATTTGTTCCTGGTACCATCCACCCTCCTAAAAGGTATTTTCCCTCAGCATGCAAAAGACATTTCTAATCTCTCTTCAATCTTTTCTTCCTATTCCTGTTGTGCCTTTTGGTCACCCTTTCAAGAATGAGTAATTTTTTTATGCAATATCCGTGTATACACAAGCAGATATAGATGCATACCACGTAACCCAATTTCAAATTTGAAATACATTTTTTGCATAGGTGAAATACATCTACACCTACTAGTGTAAAAAATCTATTACACTAACAGTGGATGAAAACTTAATTATTCAAGAATTGTGTAAATTATAAATGACAAGGAAAAAGAATTCCTGATGAATAATGGGTAGTCCATTATCTTAAAACAGCAGCTATCAGTCTTCCCAAGTAAAAGGTTATAAGGCGAATGGAAATAGCGCACTACCATAAACACAATTCTACATATTATAAAACAAGAAATCTTAAAAGAGATTGCCTCTTCTTCTATACTATCTCTAGGCTGGATAATATGCTCTTCCAAGTCAAGATGCCAGATTAGCTTGCATAGTGCTGGTACTTTCAAGGTTTATTCAACATGAACTAGTCAACTTCAAATTGAAAAATGTATGAAATGCAACAGAATCATCAAACTTGCAATAGAAACAGCTCAGCAAACAAATATAATATTTGGTAGATAAAAAAAAAAAAACCTAAGCTAATAGTTACAAATAAGGGAAAAATAAGATACCCGTCGGGATCAATAGTCAATATGACAATATTAGGCAAAATCCGAGTCGCAATCTCGGTCACATCATAATAAGAGCTGGTTGCACATAGAGCCATGATACCTGGCACCCACAAAATCTCTGTTTATTTACATGTATTTTCATCTACATAAAAAAGAAAGCGAGGAAGAGCAACCTTTCGAAAACAATTCAAATCCAAGTACTGGCAGGATGTGGACACTAGAAAATTACCAAAAGTTACCCATAAATGTCATTTACCAAAAAATAAAATAATAATAATAATAAGAGCGAGTTATTCCACCTGCTCCTCGGGCTGGTGAAAATGTGTCACGCAAAGCACGAACAGTAAAGGCATTTATCAGTACTCTTTTCCTCGTCTGTGACAAGTCAATCCATCAGAAAGAGCATTTCATATACTAAACGGCCCAAAAATGTTTTTATGGACGTCTACCAGCAAAAACTAGCTTAATCATATCTACTACAAACAAATAAAAAGATTCTCAACCACAAGAAAAAATCATAGAAACTCTAACTGACCCCCTCATTAAGATAGCTGGCAATGTTTCCAAGCAGTATGGTCGTATTCGTTCTGATTGCTGGTTCTTCATCAACCTTCATCAGTTCCAAAGGTTTACGAAACAAGCCACAAAGGACATAAACAAGAAAATATGATTCCACATGAAGCTGAGACACATAAATAACCACCAAGGAGAAAGCATAGGAGGAGCAAACTATAACTCAAATAGTCATGCTTTTGAAATACCTGTAGCTTTGACAGATACTTCAGCAAGGATCCTGAGATGGTGCGATGAGATAGCTGCATATAAAAGAACCAAAAAATGAATATAAGAAATCTTTTACATACCAATTTTCAAACTAAGCACACTTTCTGGCAAACTGACAAGTTACTTAGAAACATTTGGTATCAAAGAACTCTCTCCAGAGCCTTGAACAAGTATTCAACTAACAAGTTTATGTAAACTGTGCTAATATTAAACATGTTAATCCACCCAACATGACCATAAATTCCTTTGCAGCTATTCAATATCTATCTACTCTAGAATAAAAAGGAAATGTTCACATGCAAAACTACTTGTCAGACCAACAAATATCGGTAAAGAATAAACAAATTTCGGTATTCCAGGTCAAAAATCTAATACTATCAATCAAAACACATGATTAATATTCTCATGATTATGAAACACATCACAACTAGTTATTAATTTAAATAAAAGCTACTAAGAATCTACCTATTATCGTGGATTGTATAGTGTTGCTTACAACACCTTGTTTGGGGGAAGGGAAAAAGTCTCTTAATTCCAGACATAAAAAGGCACTGATGTGCAACCATTTTAGTACCTATTTAAAGGACTAGATACAGACATCTCAAGCATTAAAAGTGGGTAGTATAAGAGGCATAAAATCAATTTAGTTCTAATTAAGACAGGAAATTCAAGCTATGACATACCTTTGGAGCCAGAATTAGCATAGATTTAAGTGTCAATTCCCTCAGAAAAGCAGAGGTATCAGAGAAGCCAGTAGCCACATGAGGATAAACCTGATCAAGAAAATTGCAAGCAAATTACACTTTCAGATTTTCTGCAAGAACAAATCATGTGCTATCAAAGGAAGGAGGATAATCAAATTACTAATGGCATACTTGCTCATCAACAATTTGTGCAGATAATGATTCCCCATACTGATCAATATGCTGCAATAGACCAACTCTAATTGCCCGGTCATTAGAGGCAAATAGTTTAACCACTGTTGGTAGAACCTACAATTCAAACCAGGAGAATTAAATTGATAAGCGATCTATAAGCTGGTATGCAGAGGACAGCGCATAGAAATGTGAGCACAAGGCAACAAGTTACAATAAAGATAATAAGAGTGCAACCTTGGAACTAAATTCTTCAGTAGAAAGCCAGGAACCCATTTTCAGGAATGCTGTCAAAGCAGGTGCAGCAGCAGAACCAAACTCTAAAGCTGAAGCCAGTAAAGGAAGCAACTACAGGAACCAAAACATAATACCATAAATTCCAAAGAAAGCCCACAAACAGCATCTAAATGGAACCAATAAAATGTTTCCAATACCTTTTTTAAGACAATCTCACGAGGAAGCTGCTCCGCCAAATTAGGAAGCTTACGGAAAAATGTATCCTTTTCAACACTATCCTTCAGATTAAGAATTTCCATGAAATGTATAGTCTCAACCAACTTGTTCTGGAAATATTCTGCAAAGAGAACAAGTAGCAGGTCTGAGAGTGGACAAATCCATGCAAAAAATTGTAATACAGCAGATATACATCACAATGATCAAATGTCCCCAAATATTGCTAACTATATTCCACTACAGCAATAAACTACCCTTATATCCACTATTTCGTTTTTACCTACTTTGCCTATCTAATTGTAAACTTACCACGAGAATCACTCCGACCTATGTTTTTTTTTTTTTTTTGTTCAATTCATTGCCAGTAGAAATGTGCAAGAACATTAATTTAAAAATTGGAATCAAATTATTAGAGACAGACTGAGGGTGAACAGAAAATGGAGACCAACCACTATTCTCCAGAAGCTTGGATGCATTTAACCTGCGAGAGGGTGCAGAGCTCAAAAGCCGCTGATAATCTGGAAGTAGAGACTGTGAGAAAGGAAAATAAGAATAACATATGAAAACAATATTTCAAATCACAGGAAATTTAAGAACCTACGCACAATTTCCAAATAGCAACCTATCCAATAGGCTAGATGTAGGCATAAAAAGGGACAGACAATAACTATAATATAGTATCAAGGAAATTTGGAAGCATTACAGAAAATCATAGAATCATATTTAAAGTCATTTACCTTTGGAATTGAAGCAGTATTACGCAGCTCATCTTGTTTGCCCAACTTTGTGCCAGAGAAGAGTTCATAGATAAAACAGCCTAGTCCAAAAAAAATAAAAAGAAAGAAGGAAGAAGAATGAATCACAATTAGAAACAGGGGCAAAGATCACAAAAACCCGTCTAAGATTAGTCAAATGGCAAATAGGATGATAACTTTTTAAGACGCAACAAAAAACTGACCACTACTTTTAAGATAACTTCTTTGTCCACCAGAACTAAAAAGTGGTCAAAACAATCAGTCTGACAACAATAGAAGCTTTACAGAATTACCATTTCAAGAGAAAGACGTTCTCTAGCATTAAAGCTGACTCCAAATTTTTATGTCCTTTACCAATCTCAAGGCTGTTTAACTGCTGTGAAGCAGGGAAACTACTCACCCAAACCCCATGAATCAAGGGCCCAAGGCGGAGATTTTCTGATTGTTGCCCAGTCTGATTTTTGTAACTCCATTGGTTTGTATTGTGAACCAATAAGCCACTCGTATTGCTATAAAAAAATGAATAAAAATCACTATTGAAACATTTATACACAAATCTCACATATGTACAAGCAATTAAAACCACTTAATATTCACATGAAATAGCAGGTATGGCCAAATTCGAAAATATCCTTAAAGTGGTCAACTGCTAACACTTTTGACATGAAAAGAATGATCTTAACGAGAAAAGAATATTAAAAAGCTGCACCAAAATGAATAACCATATAACTGTTTGGATCAAGTTGACCCAAAATAAAATTGGGACACATAGATTCCTCAATTACTGCTTTACCAGTCTACAATTAGCATGAATTCATCCTTATGATAATTTTACAGTTGCTATCCATATCCTCAAATGAATTACCCATAAACTGGGTACTATCTGAAGAAATTCTTAGTCTATAATACAGAAGATACAAATTCATATTGTACCAATTATCTTTATTCAAGACCACCACATACCAGCATTGGTCCGGTAGAACCTTCATTACTCCCATCAAACTCAGAAAGAACATCAAAGGCATGCAGTTTCCAGTCCAAAGTTTCTGTAACAACAACACTAGCCATACAAACATTACCATGAACCTGCACCAACAGGAAAACAGTTCAAAGTTAGAATTACATAAGATACCAAACCAAGAATCTCAGTTAGGACAACATAAAAGAAATAAATTGAAAAGCATCCACAGGAACCGCAGCAGCAGTTTTTGCAAGTCTTTATATTACAGAAATGATATCTAATCCTCCAAATCACATATACACCAGCTTTCTGTGCATATCCGAAAACAGAATTTTTGGGTTCCAAGCAAACAGAAACACTTCAACACATGTGCAGACAGCTAAAGCAAACTGATGATAACTCTCTCTAACAAGGCTTAAAACACTGATCATATACTTAATTAAAATCAAGGATATCTGAAACACAAAGGCAAAGTATAGTGCGAAAGATAGCCAAGTTATCACTTATCAGCAGGTCAATTTAATTTGCATCCAGCAGTTCAACTTGAAACAAATATTTACAGGGATAAAAAGAGGAAATTCAAGCAATGTGTACATATACTTACTAATTTGCAGTCATTATTCAAGAAGCTAACAGCTTTAGCTATCCGGTGCAGCCCCCACGCAAAATATTCATCTCTGCCAACAGATTAAGGTAAAAGTATACAATAAAAAGCCTTGTAAACAAGTTATTAAAATCAAACAAATATTCTATCTGCTATGCAGTAGAAGAATCAATACTGAACAAGTTTAGAGGTTAGAAAACAATGGACAAGTACTTCGTCCTTTTAGAAGTATTACAAAGTGCTAATAGAAACTAAAAGCAACATGAAACCTGATATCCAGAGATTATATAAACAAATACCGGCAAGCAGCATGAAGAGCATAAAAATGACCATAAAAGAAATCATACAATTGGAAATGATGAGCATCTGTACCACTAGGTGTTGAAAATGTAAAAGAAGCGGGTATTAATCAGTCCCATTAAAATATATACCTTTGGCTACCTTTTAATGCTAATTCCTTGATCTTCTCAGACAGGGGCATTACAGGCTCCGTGACTATGTAAATGGTAACCTTGGTGGTAGAACCATCAAAAGTTTCAGCCTCGGTGCTGTGAAGAAATGATAGAATATTTGGATGCCTGACCTGAAAGAGAGGTAAACAGAAGTAGCTTATAGCTCTATACACCTTAGATCCTATGCAGCAAAAAACTCAAGGTAGAAGGAATCTTCTGAAAATTCACAACATTACTTATAGTCAATAGCAACATTAGGTGTGGTTTCATCCAACTCCAGAAACATATCCATCCCTTTTCTTATGTATGACTATAAAACAAGCACCAACATTGGCAAAATAGATGCATGGGACTAGAAGGTAGACAATTTCCACCAAAAGATCTATTGCTTTTTCTCAGCTTCTCTCTTCAGATGCACAAGTCCATGGACAAGTTTATAAATACTCTTGTTTAACCACAAAACTTCTGAAAGAAGAAGAATTTGACATCTCAGTCAAATTCCAGCAAATAACACCTCACATAAAGACTTTTATTGAGAACAGGAGTACACTAAGACCCAAAACCTATTTGCTGGTTTCCTGCTAAGTGATACTACATGCATATAATTGACTGCCTGCCCTTATCTTCACAACTCTGATCTCAATCCGTACAGATATCAGTGCTGCAGCAAAAGCACATATTAACTGAAGAATATAGCCTAAAGTTCTTTTCTGCATAATTTGCCTCAATCAACACTATATAGAAAAGGATAGTTCTATGAACTAGTATATCACTAAAGAAGAATAGTTCTATGAACTAGTATATCACTAAAGAAGAAACTAAGTTTCAATCATCAATGTTGTTGGAAATAAGAGTAATTTCTAACAAATTTGCACTACCCTGACCTGCTGCCAACAGCAGCAATGTCATTTTCAACCAAAAGACAAGACTCAGTTAGGGAAAGATGTGTACAGTGTCTTCTTTCACAGATACAAATTTATGTTTTCTAATTGTTGGTTTGCATAATTGCTCTATTGGAAAATATTGTCAGTTACTTAAAATATTCACTACTGATTTTTATTTAGTGAATAAATAAAAGCTATCATAAAACAAAGATAGTAGATGTAATCCAGCTCCACCATACACCTGCTGTCACATGAGGGCAAGGTAAACCAAAAATAAGGAAATTGAACTAGGAATTGAAACCCTGTCCCAAATGTGAAGACAAAGTTAAGCATATTACGGACAATAAGCTGCTTTTGAAGTTATATCATTAAAACAGAACAGAAAGAATCAACTAAAAATGTTTGGCATCTTTGCATCAACAGTATGCAATACAATTATAACCAGTCTAAAGGAGACTACAAAAACCAAAATCACTGGCTGCATCATATTGGTCCCAACAGGACAATTTGAAATTTGTGAGACTATATCAGTTTGAAAATCAACTGAATAAAATCAGATGTACTATGTAAAAAATGAACTCAAAGCATCAGGTAAAAGGTAAACAAAAGCCAACTAACCATTGTTACCTTCCACCTAAACAAGTTATTACAGTATCAAACAGCTCATTTTGTCTTGATATGCTCACAAAATCAAATTCCTATTTCATTGGGAAGAGTGGGAGCAAGCATTTTTTACTGTTAAAATATTCTTTCCAAGTTTTCCATGAGAAACAATATCAAAGAGCAGAAGGAAAGACTGCCACAATCATAATTTGATTACAGATGAAAAGATGCTTAACAATGCATGTCAACAGAAGATCAAATGTCTTTACAGGAACCTTAACTCGATAATAGGGAGTTCAAATTTACATTATTAATCAAACCAGAGACTAAAAATGCAAACTCAAAATATATCATGAAGACATACCGTACGTAATCGCTTGACACCATTGCGACCAGCAGCTAAATGCCCATCATTTGCATTATTTCCTTGAAGAGAAAATATTGACACGGGAGCCCCGTCCTCCTGTTAGATTCAGAAAACAAATACTTGAAAAGAATAACCAGAAGCTGATCAACTTCAACAACCAGCAACTGTAGGAAAAGCTGAGGTTTAAAAAAAAGGACATTAAACAAGACTTCGGCAACTTTGTCATCGCACACAAACTAAGAGAAAAAGGCCTTAAGCTTCCATAATCATCTGTATTAAATGGAAATGGCTAGAAGAAACCGACATAACTAGAATAACACAGACTGTTATCACCAAATTTCGGCACCACCTTCATAACGCTCACCCAAACTAATCAAAAATCAAGCCACGATTTAACATTCAGATTCCGAGCGATAATACCAAATGCAGCGAAATTAAGAGAGATCAAACCAAAACCCTAGAAGGTTTGAATGAATACAGCTGAGATAACAAATTGACTAATATAAAGTAGAAACTAAAGTAACCGGGGTGAAAAAGGGATCACACAAGCAGATAACTAGGAATACATAGTAGCTTGAAATATAATCCAAGGAAATGGTAACGGAAAGGGAGAGGAAAATTGGACCTTGGAAGTGCCGCGAAAGTGAACCCAAGAACCCCAAGCAGAGGAATAAGGTTCGCCGATGTTGTAAGGCAGATCTTTAGGGCCTGTACCAGATCCAACCACCACTCCTTTCAAGAATTTCAACATCTTTTCTCTACTTTCTGCGATCTATGAATCTACGTTTCCTCGAGTTCGGAGAAGGGGGCTGGGGGCAGTGGTTATACGGACAGAGTCCGGAACAGGGGAGACAGCGGGATTAACAGAACCGGAAGAAAACTGGTAATTTTGATATGGGATAATATCAGAAACCTCCCTAAAGTTTCTCCTAATATCACTTAGAATACCCAAAATTTTGAAAACATCAGTTACTTTCCCTAGTCATTGCAAAAACACTATATTAATTCTTACCTAATACATAATTAAGTAAAAATTAAAAAAAAAAAAAGAAAGAAACAGAAGTTACTTTCTTCTCTTTTCCGTTTCTATGACATTTCCTTACTCTTTTTTTCTGAATGACTATGTGATTATTTATATGATAATTATAGTAAATTGAATTTTATTTATCTTTTATTTTTTGTGATTATAATGATTTTCTTTACTTGTTTTAAGTTGATTTTTTTAATGATTAATACAACTTAAATACTTGGACCACGAATTGAGAAGAAGTTGAGAAAAAATATATATAATGTTCATAAGAAATCGATTTTAAACATATAAAATTAAATTGATACTAGCATATTTCTTTACAAATATCTTTTTATTTTTTAAAATTATATTTTTGTCATGTGGTGGTATTACTAGAGAGTGTTTTTTAAGTGGTAAATTTTTCTTGAAGTAAACAAAGTAGAATAGGAGTAGTTTATTTATCAAGATAAGCAAAATGATAGTTTAGCATTTTTAAAAATTTTGTTACACAAATAACAAAAGTAGGGTAGGTCAGTGATTTTCTAAAATTTTGAAAATGCTAATTGATATTAGAGAAACTTTAAAGGAGGTTTCTGATATTATCCCTCTTGATATGCTACTTGATCGGGTATTTCGCGATGTACGGTAGTTGATGCACCTTCGATCAACTTGGTTAACACTTGAGGTGCATCAACTTGGTTAACACTTGACACAGATACGAGAGTACCAGACCACCGCTAGTGCGAATTCACGAGACAAGTATGTCCAGGGCCAGTGGTCCAATGGCCCAATGGTCAGGAGAGCCTTTTTAAGACTCTCCTGTGCACTAGGTCGGGGGTTCAAACCCATCTAGTGTATCAATAAAAAGTAAAATGTTTCTTGTTCTTAAAAAATTTAGAGAGTGCAGTAGTGCACTTGTCTGGTCTGGTAGGTATAGGTTAGATAGTTGTTTTTTAACAAAAAAAAAAAAAAGTATGTGAAATATTTCTTTTAAAAAATTTTGAAATATTACAATTGATGTATTTGAATAGTAACTATTTGTCCAAAATTTTTTTACTTGCATGAGAAACACATCTTTTTTATTATTTCAATCATTTTTTTATCTCATATATACATACATATATATATATATATTATATGACAAAAAAAGTTACAATAATTATTCCAAATAATCTACTATCCAAAACACACTCAATGCTAAATCACGATTTTCCAAATATTTGTTTTTTCTTTCCTTTTTTTTAAGATACTGAAATTTAGAGGTATGAATGCTTGTACTGTAATCACTGAATAACTATTTTTTAGGTCCTCCTCTTGAAAACTCTAATTCACAGTTTTCATGTATACGATGGGAGCATATTATAATATCTCATTAGTTATTACCGAGAATTATTGTAAAGGTTTGATCAAGTGAAACTCTTGGATTACTGTATTCATTACCAAGGAATATTTAATGGCATCAAGTGAAAGTTTTGGATCACTAATCTGAAAGTTAAGTTGCTAATCATTAATGAACTCTTGTTGTCTACTAAGTGATATTAAGGATAGGCAAAAAAACACGGGCAGAAAAAGATTCTGGGAAACATGTTCAGCTTATCAACATTCCAAGTCCCAGCAACATTTCGAAAACAATGAACGAAAACGAAAAGGAGGCTAGATAATGAAAAGAAAGCTGGATAATATTCACAAATTTGCTGGAAAATTCTATTCTATACAAGGTATGACTTACATGATAGACGTAAACTAAAAGACGGTTCACATTCTGATTTTTTAAAATACAACCAACTACCTTGTACTCTGCCTTACTTAAAGATTGTTAATGAAAAATTGCTTAAGGACAAAGAAGGTAAGTTAAAAAGATTTAGAATAAACTAAAGAGATGCATACTCGGTTCAAAGACATTTAGCCTTAGCTATTAATTAATAATCAACAGTATTGACTGCTTTAAAAAAAAATTTCCCCTTGTTATATTTCATATTCTGACACTAAAATATATTTTTATATATTTCTAATTAAAATGAACCCCTTTAGTCTGCACAAATATCGAATGTGCAAACAATTACTAGGGACACAAATAAATGAATCTACCATATATAGTATATGACACCCTCATTCTTCTTCTTATTTAAGTTTGGTCCGTAAAATAAGTGCAAATACTTCTTGACAACTTTAAAGTTGAAAGTGGTGTTTGGACGAAATTAAGAGCGCAAAGAGAAGTTATCAACTTCCCTCTCCTGGAATTGACGCGAAGCTTCCCCAGAGACTATAAAAATCAAGGTCATGCACGTATGATCCACTGTTAACTTTCACATTTTAAAATTGACTTGTATGATCCACTGTTGGATTGTGAGAAAAGTATAATGAACTTACTCTTTGTATATAAAACACGTCCACGTAAAATTGTGCAGTAATGTAACATCTTTATTTTAAAGGGGAATCAAATCATTCGCCATCAAGAAACCACTTGAAAAAGATGTGCAATTTGATCAACGAATCAGAGTAGAGGCGTGGCAGATCAATCAAATGCACATGGAAAGTTAAACTGAACCGGCCATGTCCATAAGAAGCCACAGTCGGCTGATTTTGTTGACAAATTCGAAATTGCAAACAATCTTGCATAGAAATCTGCACAAGTATGAACTGAGAAAGAAAGGAAATCCGGTTATGTTTGTGCATGCACATGATGAAGAAAATCCTTCTTATGTTCTCTAATTATGGGACCTATCATCAAGGTGCGAGATTCTTGTAGTAGGGATTGAGATTGATATGAGATAAATATTCCACAGTGAATACAGATATTCTCAAGACTTGTGGAAAAAAAAATGATGAACTGTATTAAGTACTCTTAAAAACAATCCGGTCAAGGAGGGACGAAACTGAAATACATAACAACCAATTTGCAGGGACCTTATTTGTTGCTCCGGCTGTTCAAGAAACTTTCGAGGAACTGCTCAAGACATAAACCATTTCCTCTCCCAATCAAAAGAGACGAGAACTGGAAAAAAAAAAATTTAAAGAAACAAAGGAAGAAAGAAAGAAATTTGCCAGTCTCAGTATATTAGGGTTTCCTTTTCCTGTTAAATGAATCATAGTACTAGTAGGTACGTTATTAACGCAGCTAAAGAGACTGCTGCATAAGAGTCCAGTTCAATTAATGTTGAGGCTGTCCCTAATGATTGGAAATTGGGAAGGGGTAGGACATAGTAGGTTTTCTTGGTACATACTTTTCAGCGCATATATTTCGGCAGGAGGAAAAGTCCGGACAAAGTGGGAATTGAACTTCCACTGTTCCTCCGACTTGCATCGAATTTCTTTTGTGTCCGAATGATTCGGGGCAGCTCCAGATTCCAGAAAAGAAGACTATTGACTGGTGCTACTAATCGGTTTTATCCTTCGCATTTGCAATCTCCCCTAGTGGTAGTTTGAGCAATCAAATGTATCAATTGTGAGAGACCAAAAAGCATATCTATCTGTAGAAAATTCTTCTTGAGGGTCCATAAGCGTCATGAAATATACCCGGAAGTGGGTGGAGGTGGGGGTAATTTTGTTTTTAAAAAAAAAAACACATATGGGTATACAAGTTACTTGGGAAATTAAGCTTTGTTAGTAGTTATTACAAATTAATCTAAATAAACATTTCCTAATTAGTTTTACTTATGAAGGAGGAGAATGCTTATGATATTTAACAATTTCTATCACTTTATATGATTTCACATTTACCCTATTCCATTTAATTTCAAAAACTTCAAACATCCCCATCATTCTTTCCATGACATTTTTAAGTTCCAGAATTTCAAAGTTTCATTTCCTCATCTTCTATGATAGTTTTAATTCAATAATTTATTCTAATATTCCCAAAAGCTGATGCTATATTCTTCCACACCAACAAAAATATACATTTTTCAAGCAGTACAAAGAGTGTGCCAAAAACACTAATAATCAATAATAGCAGGGTACAAGTCTATCCTTTTTTTTTTTTTGTTTTCCCCCCTTCAAGAAGTACATCGTGTTTGCTTGTAGGAGATTTACCAGCCGAAAATGACCTGCCTTATCCAACCATTGTACTGACAAGCTAGGCAGTTAAAATACTAATTCTGGCAATCAAAGCAGAGGAAGTCCAGAGCATAGGTGTCAAAATGGGTCATTTGGGTAGATTTGGGTAAATTATAATTGGGCGATGGGTAT
This sequence comes from Gardenia jasminoides, assembly GCA_013103745.1. Classification (NCBI taxonomy): domain Eukaryota; kingdom Viridiplantae; phylum Streptophyta; class Magnoliopsida; order Gentianales; family Rubiaceae; genus Gardenia; species Gardenia jasminoides. Next base: position 106,550,107 of record CM023103.1, read on the forward strand.
AATTGAATCAACCCATTTATACCCATTTAATAAATAGGTATGGGTATACCCAACTACCCATTTTGAAATATTATTTATTTTTTTAAAGATTTTTCGCATGGTGTTTGATAATAAATAATGGCATTTTATTGTTATTACATTGGTAAAAAAATTCAAATTTATCTCATTATCACTCACTAAAATTTTGAATAATATGTGTATTTATTTTTAAATGGGTTAAATAGGTGAGTCAAGTCAACCCATTACCCATCAATTAAATGGGTATAAATGGGTACCCATTTAAAATTAATGGGTTGATTTGGGTAAATTATTAATAGGTTGGGTTTGAATGAGCCAATATAAATGGGTTATGATTGATCCCTCTAGTCAAGAGTTTGAGGATCTGAATTGATTCTCTTAAAGGAGAGTGTTCTAACCTTTGGGTACTAGACAGAGAATGAACGTTCTTAAGCAGTTAGTCTTGATGCATTAGAAAATAAGAAAATTGCCACCGTAATACTTTCATGTCTTTGACTGGAAGACTTTCTTTGGTAAAACTTTAAAGCCCGCTCAAATTACGGCAAAAGACCAATGAAGTCGACCAACGAATTACAAAATCCAGAAGGTCGTGATGTGGGAGTCAAGGGTTCAATCCCGTATACCTGTAATATCTCAAGTTCCTCCAGCACACAACAAATCCAAATTATAAAGCACTTGGCTAACAAGTATCTTGGGGCACTCCTTTAAAAGGCCATGGATGCCCCTTTCAAGAAGGGTTTAGATGTTAATTTTTTGGTAAAAAAATGAGAGACTAATTTGAAAAAAATATTTAAATGCTGGGGATGTATTATATTTATATTTGCGTGATAAATTAAATGTGATTTTAGACTTGTATGAAAAAAAAAATCTAAATATAAATACGCTAGTGTCAAATTCTAGAGGAGTACTATGATCTCCCCACCAAATGAATATCTCAGTCTTCCGCGCCAAACAACACTCTCCACACTTCAGAAGATACGTTCAACTTGGACCACATACTTCTTAAAATTGTGTGATCCCACTACTTTATTTTTATGCTTTTATTTTTATATATTTTTTAAGTTTAGTAGTACAACAATGCATACATAGTTTAATTACAAATAGAAACAGTAGCCGCAAAGAGTTGGGAAATAATTAATCCAATAATTAATAGCGGTATGCAGTCGCATATTCAAACATGGGAAAAATTCTTATTCATTTATGGTCCAAAAGGTTGGTTTCAATGGGGCTAAGTCTTCTCGTAGACTCCAGGGGCTGAACATGAATATGCTACGAAGACCCCATGACCTGACTCAGTCTTTTCCATCTTCTTTATGCTTCTTCAAATTCACGGTGTTCAAGATACGCAATTACTTTGAACAAATGTCTTCTGATAATTCACACTTTTTTCCAAAAGGCAACAGCGCAGAAACACACAACAACCATGCTTGAAATAGTAACTAAAACCCCTTGAGTTTCAGCTAAGCCACCATCTTCTTCAAATGCCCTCGATATTCTCTACTACCTCATTTGCCGCTCAAGTTTAAGATACGAAATTACAAACACTCGCATATATTTACTAAGACCTCAACAAAATCCATGCTAATATAAACATGGATGAGACAATTGATCTGATCTTTCAAGGGTGTAAAATGGCTAAATCTCTCGAAGAAAACCTACCTAACATGACAAACCAACCCGAAATTCTCATCCACTCATGCGACGAGATCATTAGGGTCTTCAGCAGAGTTAAGGAGAATATCTCGAAAGCCCAACTGGCAGTTCTTGCCGAGTCCCATACATCCCAGCATTTGGGGATTGCTGCTGGGGTTCAAGAATGGCTAAGAGATAGTAGTATAACGACACAAGCAATGGATTTGCTTCCTGCACAACAACTTTTGTCAGCTGATACAAAGTTGAAAGGAGTCATTGGCGGGGGGTTGGAGGAGATGGTTGTTGGCCAAATGGGTGGTGGAAGTTTCGGTGGGCCACATTCTCTGCAGAGGGGACAGGAGATTGCGCCTCCTGCAGTTGAGGCTGCGTCTTCCGGAGGCGCCAGGGCTTCATCTTCGCAAAGGCAGCGAAGAAGGTAAGAAATTTCAAATATATGCCCGGGAAAAGTCAGTTCATGTATGAAGGTTTTGCCGTGAGGTCACAAACAATAGCCTAATTTAAATATAAGGAATATATGCATTTCACCCAACAGTAGCTTATGATAAATCACAAAAAGCGAGGAAAATGCAAGGAACCCTAGTAATTCCCATACTGATTCTTCATTTGAAATTTCTGAAGGAAAGGAAGACGTACGTTTGCATTTATCTACTCTTGTTTTGGAATTTACAAAGTGCGTGTGTTTCTGATCATTTCTGTGAAACTTCTTACTATGTGCAACTTAATTATCGCAACACTATCTCAATTTGTTGAAACAGTTGCATTAATCAATAGGATTTCCTCCTAGAAGCAAATCGTTTTGTCCAATCCGTTATTACTATGAAAAGGAAGAAGTTGGAATTCCAAGACTTGATTTGTCTGTATGTTCACACTGAAGGGCCAAGAAAATTTTCTGAAAAAACCACTTTTTGTCGTCATCAGTAAGCATGTCTTTTAGAGGGTTACCAAGAAATCTAGCCCTAACATCAAAGAAGGGATGGCTAATATGATCGACTGGACTACAGCTCTTTCTCCTCTAGTATCAGTTTTTCTTTTTGAGGATGACATCTACAAAAACTTCACTTTCGTATAAAAACTTATGTTTTTCCTTTTGTGAATTGAAACTTAAAAACATCATATCCGTGGTTCTATTAATTATATATTCAGTTCACATAGGACACTTAAAAGTTCCCTAAATTTACCTCCATCCTTAGCATGTAAACCAACTTTTGTGCGTGATGATAATCCAAATTGTTGATCAGCATAGCTCTAGTTATTCTCTTGTTTTTTCTCAAAATATGGAGTCCTTTGTGATGATGGATGGCATTTCCCTCTATAACCCAACTGATAAGGGCATAGCAATCAGTGTTGACAAATCTAAAAGAGTTTTATGTTTGGCTAGTTTCTCATCAATTTGTTGTAACAAAAAAAGAAAAGTAATTAGCTATAAACAAACCTGTATGCCTTTAAAATTTTTGCAAAATGCAGGAGAAACCTATAAATTCCTGGATCTAAATCTAGTTTGTCAAGAACTAGTTACTATTCCTATTTTATACTTTTTACTTGAATACTTTCAGTAATCCCTTCATCTTTATAACCATAAAGGCAAAAAGAGATGCATTACCACAATCATGCATGACTTATAATGATCATGATGCATCAATAGCTTTATATTTGTAACTGTTTCATGGAAAAAAACTAAGCTTTTGTAGAGTAAAAAATTTGAATACATACAGGTTAGGAAAATTGTTTTCCTTACTGTATCCATGGTTGTTTTAGGCACTACTTTTTATTACTGTATTAGAAATTTCTATGTGCGTTGACAGAATTAGTTTAGTGTAACAATTAAAAGAACAGTTCTCACATTAAATGTTAGTTAGAACTGCGAAGAAGTTTCTTTGGATGATTGTGTTTCACGGAGAATTAATATTAATGTGACAATTGAAAGAACAGTCCCTCACATGTGAGCTAGGACTCTTGAAATCTGATCGAGAACTTACGGCTGCCAGTACAAATTTTATGTCTTTCGTAATTAATTTATTACTGCTCTGCAAATTAAGATGAAAGTAACTATAATATACAAAAGTTAATAGTAGAAATATTTGCTCTCTCATATTTGTCGTTCTTTGCCGTGGCCCGTGGATGGAAAAGATGATCTGTCTGGTTAGAGGTACTGTAAGTGGAAGCTGGACTGGAGGAGCTGTGGGATTGCCAGCTGCTTTCTTTTCACATTTTCTACGCACATAGATAAAGATGACAACAAAAATGATATTTTCATGAGTGAAGTATTGTCGCATGCTTACTATATCAATAGCTAACCAGATAGTAAAACATGCTAGTTATGATTAAAACTTATCCAGAATGGTAAGAGAAAAAGTTGAATATATAAGAAGACAACACACCGACAAGGGGAAAACAAATGAATACAAAATACTTAACAGTAAACATAAGAAGAATTTGCACGTACCAAAAATTCAGAAGAAACTTTTCTTTCCCAGAATCATTTTGCTCGAAGTGGTAACCTCTTTAACAACCGGAAACGGAACCTACAGCAATTTACTGCATTAGAATTAAGATCACGCTATATAAGATTCTTTTATTTTACTCGTAGCTATCCGATAAAAGGAATAGTGGAACATGCTATTGTAGTCTATCTGTCGGGCCCAACTAAGTTAACTTATCTGGCCTCATTAGCAGTAAACACGCTTAATTGATTGTAAGGAAGATCATAGGCTTGCTGGCTTGGTAGAGTGGTTCTTGCCTATAACTTTGGATGTTAGCTTATACAAAACGTTTTGGATCCTTTTAACATGAGAATGACATAGTCCCTTTTGAATCATGAAGTTCTTTGCAGTTCTCCCACTGTTGCATAATCTCGTTTTTAGCTTCTCATATGTTTTGACTAGTGCATAAAATATTCAAAATCTTGTATATACATTGACCCGGAAAAGGGATTGTGATCTGTTTATTAATTTTTTCTTTATTATGGACATGTAGGGACGGTGGTGGTGAGAGAAGGGTTGTGAGAGTAGCTGCACCACAGATGGGAAACACCGATATTCCACCTGACGATGGCTATACTTGGAGAAAATACGGCCAGAAAGACATTCTTAATTCTACATTTCCAAGGTACATACGCAAAACTGAATCTATCACAGTTTGGTGAGTTCTATGTTTCTACATAAGCTCTAGTTTGTAAGTTCTGATATTGAAAGCGTCAAAGAACATTTGCATTTTTCACAAACTGAAGTGAAGACCTTCAGCTTTTTAATTGATTACTTCATCTCTACGTAATTCTAACTTACAAGTTCTGATTCATTGAATTTGAAAGCGTCAATGAACATTTTGCATTTTTCACGTACAAACCGAAGACCTTTGAATAGAAAGCTGGAACTAAGTTGTAGCTCATGACCGCCAGAAGAGTTGTGAAGTGAAATTGCCAAGCAGTCCTTAAAAGAAGCATGTGAGTACTAAGTTTTCAGCCCTAGGCAAGGAAGCAAATTGAAGAATATTATAGAGTTGACCGGTTTTAGGATGCACTATTGCATTTATCTATCCTCAGATGCCTTTACTTTGTTATACTTCTTTGTAGTTGTATTGCTTAAGGAAATAACCCTGAAATTACATCTCATAGCTTCTGGACACCCCTTGTATCACCGATTCAGATCCTTTGTCCAGATCTTCTATTCAAGTTTCGTGTCCAACTTAAAAAGATATCGTTTTATTAAATCAACAGTTTTATTTTAAATAAAACATGCAAAGAGAGACCAGGAAAGTAAATTGCTAGGACAGAGGATCCGAACACTATTTTCTTGTGTTACTAATGAATCAGACGAAATTTGACAAGCTAGCTGTATAGGAAAGAAAATAGCTTGGAAATTAATACGCACCAGAACAACTCATTAAGAGACCAGGAAAGATGAGAATAGGCGGTGCTCAACTAGTCAACATGATTGAATTTGTAAAACTTTTGGATGATGTCTCTTTCAGGAGTTATTTTCGGTGCACCCACCAAAGGCTGTACCAATGTCCAGCCAAGAGACTGGTCCAGCGAATGGATGACAATCCAAACGTATTTGAAGTAACATACCGAGGCGAGCACACTTGCCATCTGTCTTCCACGGCCCCATCTGTACCGCCACCGCCGCCGGGGGGACGAAGACAAGCTCATAGGATGATGCAACAAGCCACGGCAGCTGCCATCCATCCTCTCCCGACTCCGACCACCTCCACCGCCTTGTCCATGAGCCAATGGCTTTCCATGGACATCAGCATGCCTAGTGACTTTCGCCTGGCTGTTGCCGGCGGAGGTGTAGTAGGGCCCACTAGCAGCATCGTTAACTTGGGTACCAGTACGAGTGGTGGGGCAGCAGCTGGTCCGTCCACCTCCCGCTACGGGAAGGATGTTGACTACCCAGTCGCGGATATGGCTGACGCCATGTTTAACTCCGGTAGCAGCAGCAGCAATAGCATGGACCTCATCTTTTCTTCCATGGATGACAAATGGCCGGATTCAGGAGACAAGAAAAGTTAATCATTAACCTATCGATTCATCTCTTGTGGTTTGGTTTAGGGCTCAAGTACCAGGTAACAACCTAATTAAGCTTCCAATTGACCGAGAAGATTCACACTCCAGGCCAAGTACACGTAGATGGAAGTCCTCCGTTAATAAATTATTTGTCCTTTTTAACTATACGATGCATGATTGAAGACTCTCCAATTGCAATAGTGGAGGAGGAGGGTAGGGAACGCGGTTCAAGCAGGATATACAGAATTCTCCCCACTTGTATAATTTAATGTTACAAATTTTGGAATAACCTTTTTCTTACTCTGATTCATTTGTGTAGTGTACCAATTAATACTGAGAGAATAAATGATTTTAAGTTCCTCAATGATTTTGGAGTTCTCCCATTTTCCCTCAGTGTACCGGCAGCAAATACAAAAAGAGACTACATGAAGCGGCCTGCAGGGCACGGAAGTTGTACATTGATCATGCAATTGCAGTAATTAATCCACCACGTGACAATAATCTAATATTGATTTGACATTGTAATATGTAGACAGAAATGCATAGCAGCACTTTGAACTTGTCTGCAGTTGGCATATCTTATGCCCCAAACTAATAATCCAAGGATTGTTGAATTCTAATATTCTTTTGTTGAATAGTATTATGCTTTTCCACTTTTAAATCTTCTAAGTTTCTTTAGAACATTTCACAATGTAATTATACTTAACAAGCCGACATCCGGCATTTTTCTTGAGTGAAACTCTTAGAAGTAATTTTGTTTTTCCCTTTAAAACTTTGAAAGTTAGAAAATAGTATGCTCTTTCAAATTTTTTAATTTTTGTTTACGACTCCTTAATAGTGGGTTCAAAAAAAGAAGGTTGTTTTCTGGGACAAACGGGAGCTCAGTTTCCATTCCCCAAGTGAATCCAGCTATCAAGTTGCCCAAAATGAAAAAAAAAATATAATTATTCCACAAGCCAACTGTATATCTACATAAACCTCAACCATAAAAGGAGGCGTGATGCCATGGCCGAGGTACGGTCATCATGTATCTCCAGCTCTAATTTATAAGTGGCTGAGTCTAGTCGAGAATTTTTTTCTGAATAAGATAAGAAGGGGAACAATCATTACTTCGAAGAATCTTAACTACGTGCCAACTGGCGGTCCACTAGCCTGATGAATTGGGCAAGATTATAATATTTACATAGGCAGTAGTGGCTTTTAAACGAGTTATTGGTTTTCTGAAGTGAAAGTAATTGTCATTTTGTGCTTTTTTGCCCGTGCATATTTTGATCTTTGTCGACGCAATGACAGTGATTGATTGATGCACTACTTCAGATCATGCAAATTATCCATCGAAAGATATTTGTGGTTTAATGGTAGTTAGATATATGGTAATATTAATGCGACTCGTTGGTTAATTTTGTGCACAGTCTAGAGCAAAACTGGCTGCAAGTAGCTCATGAGGAGAGAGAGAGGGGGGTGGCTGCAAGTAAGATCTTCTTCAGCGTAAGCATTTGCAGTTTGTCTGAGAGGTCAGAATCGCTCAATCTGTGAAGTCCAGAATTCTGAGTGCAAAAGAGAGAAAAAAAAAATGTCTAAAATTCAGAACCCTAGAGTGCAAAAGAGAGAGAAGAAGAAGGAAAAACGATGTCTCAAATCCGGAACCTTAGAGCATAGAGAGGGGAACCAAACGACTCAGATCCAATTTGGTTGGGTAAGGGCTGGAGTTTAACTCGCCAATGACGAAAATAGGCATGTCAATGATAGGATTTGAGCTAAATTCCATATTTAAACCATTAAACCCATTAAATTTGGTCAAATCCACACTCTTATGGGATGAAAAAAGTAAACTCACATTCAAATTCTCATGGATTTGAATATCCAATAGTTATCCGTGAGTATTTTTATGAACATGTGTACAGTGAAGAAGTAAATTAAAAATATTTTGAAAGAAAAATCAAGAGATAGCAAGGCAAAAGAAGTAGTTCACATGATTTCTAATAAAGCAAAATAAAGTGGGGGACAAAATCACCAAGGCACACAATAGATAGACGAAATTACGTTGTTTTCTAAGATTAAGAGCGTATCCTTTAATTTAATGTAACAATTATAAAATCTTACTATAATTTGTCTAATGGTTATAAAATAATAGATTATTTTATAAATTTATTGATACACATACACTTATACATGAGTCCGGATGGATGAAGTTTGGTATGAATCTAGATTATATGAATCATAGAAAATCAGATCCTATCCAAACTCATGACTCTCTCACATGATCGGATTTGAGTAGGTTCTGAATTCAAGAAAGTGAAAACAAACCCTATCCAAGTATATTGAGTTTAGATTGGATCTAGACAAAATCCAAACTATTGACATGCCTAGATCAAATCAAAGGGGGAGTATTTTGTGTTCATTGAGTCCAACTTGAATTTGCCTCAATTACTATAGAATTTGAAAATTTACATGTAAAAATTGGAGTTTGATAGATAAACAAATAAGTTAAACTTGAATAAAATTTTAAAATCACTAAAATAATCAAGTAAATTTAGATATTGGCCATTCGGTTTGATTAAATCCTTTTATATTTCTAATTATACATCTAGAACTTGGCTTACATTCTCTTTTGTAAAGGATTAGATTGATGTCAATTGGTGTGTTTAAATATAACAATTACTTCAAATATTTCTGACTTGTTTCATAAACATATTTTTCAATCTTTTTATATTCTTAACTACTTATATATATGTGTGCATATATACATATATATATATATGTATTATACATACATCAAAATACTACGGCAATTATTCTAAATAATACTCCAAAAGATCTCTAAATAATAGTGGCCTTGTTTGGCAACTGAGTTTTTTTACTAAGTTTGTATGCTGCTAGGTTTTTACCTACTTTTGCTACAGAAACATTAAAAAACTTCCAAAGTTTTAATGCAAATTTTTAGCAAGTTTGTATAAAACTTGTTTGTTTCCTACATCATCTGCAAGAATTCTCAAAAAACTCTCAAAGTTTTTAATATAGCACCCCCAAAACACATAAAAAACTTAACTTCCAAAAATTTTTTCTACAACTTTTATAGTAAGTTACAGTAGAGTTTTATACAAACTCCCAAAAAACTTAGCTACCAAACAAGTTGAGTATTTCGGAAATGAAAGAAACAATCCCTTTTGTTACATTCAGGTGAAAAAGCCTACAGTTTTCAATTCCCTATTTCTTTATCGTTTTATGTATGGACCAGAAATGACAAGAAATAAATTATTACAGCTTTTTATAGTAATTACATTTTTAGTTACATAGATATATGCAACTCCAAGGATGGAAGAAAAAAGCATTTAATTATCGAGTACATAAAAATTCAGAGCAAATACAATGAAAAATCTCGTGAATGAAAGACATGAAGGCTCCAGTTCCATCATCCACGTCGGTCTCAGAAATTGCATAAGTTAAGTAAAATCGAAGTATTTGGAATACCTATTTACAAAATCGTGTTTGAAATATTATTTTTAGGAGTTTTTATAGAAAAATTACTATAGCGATTTGTGATTGGAAAACCTATTTACAAAAAATGACAAAATTTTTCTGTCAAAAATGACAATCTAATAAACAACGCCTAATCAAAGAGAATTATGGAGGTATCTGAGGCGGGGCCACGCAAGATGTTACCACTTGAGCTTTTTCCTGTGGTCTTGAAGCCCTTAGTACAGGAAGATAAAGAAAACATTGGATTATGCATCTGATATGTACCAGATCGACAGTACTATAGCATACAATATGTGTAAAAGCGTCCATCAACTTGCAAACAAACGACGGCGGCTTCCCCATCTTTGCGCATTATGATATTACTTGAACGTTGATCGAGTGGTGCTGGTTTTTAACTTCTCATTTATGTATGATGGGTGGAAGCAAGTGGACATGTAAGTTAATTGCAGAGTACCATTGATAGTGATAGATGTGTTTCGTAGCCCAAAAAAAAAAAAAAGAGGATAAAAAAGGATAGTGGTAGATGGGTATTGTAAAATTAGATGGAAGAGACTATTAAGTTTTAGTGTGTCAAAAATTTTAACACGCCAATAAATTTATTATGTTTTTACTTCTTGTTGTTGTGTTAGTTTCTATTTTGTTGTGTCAGAGTGACTACATTGTGCTGCATAATTAAACTAGTAGCAATTCAGAAGAAGCCGTTGATCCCAAGAAACCAAAGATTGAGGTGAAACACATTGAAGTAGCTAGGATCACGAGCAGTACTAGTACGTACTGTCCAGTGCCAAGGGCCAACAAAGCATGCAGATTTCAGACAGAATGAATGCACAAACAAACACTAGGACAGCCGAAGACGTTGTACCCCTACAACGATGATGCCCTATGAAGGTCAAGGCCGCAGAAAAGAGAGCAATATGATTGAATTTCATTTGGGATTGATATAGTTGCTGCAACGTTTCTTCAAGGTATTTGAACGCTTGTATCAAGGAGTAGCGACGCAGGCAATTAAGCTGGCTTACTTAACGAGCCTTTCTAACTCCCAAAAGCAAGGAGCTCATGGATTACAATTACTTATCTCACACATTTAACTAGGTTATTAAACTATAGGAGTAAAAGGTATCAGCGTCGTACGTATTATGGATGATTACATTAACCATACTCCGACAAAGAAAAAGATCAAATGGGAGCTCCCACCAAACTGCGATTTACATCTACAGCTATCCTTCTACAGAAATGACAACTTAACTAGTGGACACCATGTCTTAGTGAAGCGTTGTAAGGACTTCGACCAGAGAGAAAGCAGTTCCCTTTAGCTCCAGACAGGCGAGAGCAGCTGAATTTCGATCACTTGTCTGAACAGCTTCGGGAGTTGGAACTTGGAAGGCAGTGAAGTTATATGGATAGAAGCCAAGAGCTTAGGGAACTTGGAGGAACCCGGACATTTCTTCAAATAAAAGATGATCGTCTAGATCATCAAATTTAGTACTGAAAGTCTCCATATCCAGCCCCTGCAAAGGAGTTGATGAGCATGAGTGCACGCCAGAGATCACTTCTTCATGACAAGCTCCATTAATGTTGGAGGACCTCGGTCCAGATGTCTCTGAATTAGTCGCTGGATTCTGTAGCATAGTAGAAGAATCCAAGCATGATTTGTTGTCGGAGACATCACTTTGCGTCTCATCTTTGAATTCTTGATTCCCTGTGGCTGCGGAGGTGGTCATCACACTATTAGCATAAAGAAGATTTTGCCTGGTTGAGGTTTTTGTTTCGAAACTAAGCAGACAAGGGTCCATGGGATCTGAGATGATTTGTGGAGCCCTCATCAGGGTATCATGGCAAGTGTGATGCCCGAAATATGTGGTTTGGTACATGACAGGATCCTCTTTCATCCTCTGGACTTGCTTGGTTGCCTTGCAACCTTGATCATGCTTGTGGGTGCACCTAAAGTAGCACCTGCCAATCACAAAATTGAGAAAAAGGGTATCACTATTCAGTTATAAAGGGACTTTTGTTTGTCATAACTTGTCAGTGGATCCCCATCAGATAATAATTTACAAGCATTCTTGTGCAGGTTATAACAAGGTGCTAGCTCCTTTTTAATCTTTGAAACTGAGATAATTAAGGTAATATTCTGAGGCTACTCTAATTTTCTTATACTGTTCTAGTACTGTTAGATAAAGAACCAAATCATGCTTCAGGAGAAAGATCCATGAGTCAGTAACATCTCCGAGGGGAAATGAATAATATATACCTTGGATATGTTGTATTGAGAATTTCCTTTTGCCCATACTTCCTCCATGCATGTCCATCTTCTACAGTAGGGGAGACAGTAACCGAAGAGTGTGCAACGTTTCTGCAGATTCAACATGGATAACTTAAATTAGATAGTTGAAGGAGAATGGAAATGTACATAGATCTCAAAAAAAAAAAAAAGGTGGGTTCCGAATACACAGCACAACCTTTTTGCAAGCCAAGCAGAAAAGGAAATAAGAGAAAATAAAAAGAATCACAGAAGAAACTGGCCACCGCCTTTATTTATCACAACTATTTAAAAAGAGCTGATAGCTAGTAGAGAATATTTAAGCATATATGCGTAACAGACATGTGTCTTTCTCGGTTTGGAAGCACTAAAGTAAAAGAGAATATGTAAAACCATAGGAATATTGAGAGCAATATACGAAAAACCGTCTACTCCTATGTCTAAAATTCTGCTCATATTATTAATTGGGACATTCAGCGAGTACGTACTTGCTTTGTGGTTTTTTATTTCCTTTTTAATCACAAAAGGTTTGCTATATTTGTCAGCTATACTAATAATTAGTTGAATAACTAGATAGTGTTATATTCTGGGGCTCTACAATGATGTCTGAAAAGTGAAATCAAGTCTTCTTCTTTGTTTTTATTGCAACTTGAGTTATTGAAAGTTTACTTTCTGAAAACAGCTCAGAATCTCCCAACACATACATCCAAGCAAAAATCCAAATCAATATATATACTGCTACCAATTTCTTACAGCCGCCATCACCTTACAAGAAGAATCATGCAAATTATACACCATAACATTAATAACTACGCTTGAAGAATAAACAACCCAGAATTCAACAAGAACAATAATAATAACCCACAGTAAAAACACTAGTGGTCATTGTTCCAAATAGTGATATTATCGCCTCACCTTCTCCTGTAGCAACCCCTCCGATCTTTAACTCCCAGCCTTTTCCTGCTATTGTCCGAAGTCTTGGAGCTCCGGTCAACGGAAGAAACCCCGACGACACCGTCGGCGGGCACGATCCGGCATATCTCATTACCCTCACGAGAGTTCAAGGCAGAAATACTCTCAGAAAAAGATCTAGAGATTTGCAGGGCAAGCTCCTCAGCTGAGACCGACCCACCACGATCTCCGGAGCTTCTGGGCTTTTTGAGTAAGGATAAAAGTTGGGTTGCGTAATCTTTTCCTTTGAGTAGCTCTCCGATCACAGTTTCTCGGATTGTACGGAGCTGTTGAGGGTGTGGTAAGTCCATGGCCCTGAGCTTATCCAAAAGGTGGGTTTTTTGGTTTTAGGAGGAGGGTCAAGTGAGTGAAGAAATGGAAGAATTGCGCTGCCTTTTGGTTTAGGAAAGGAGGAAGGTGGGAGGAAAACGATAAGAAAATTGGAGGAAAGGAGAAAGAAAATTACAGAAAAGATTAAAAAAAAAAAAAAAACTCTAGCGTAGATTATACTACTAAGTAAACTAATAAAAACGTACAGTTCTAGTGATGACGTTTATTCGTGATGTCTTCTTGATGGCGTCTGGGTGATGACGCAAAGGGCTACCCTTCTGGCATTTCTTATTATGTATTTCCACTTGTGCACCCAACTACGAGACAATTAGTCAGAATCTACGCTTTATTTATTCATCTCTTAGGGGGACACTTCCGTAATTTAAAATGATGGTGAACTTCTTTGAAATTACTGCTTGGGACCCCATTTTTTTTGTTTTCCTCCGAGAGGAGGAAAGGTAATTGCACAATTATGGACTTCTAGTATCACCCTTTTAATACTCTGCACCGTAGTTTTTATGTAATGACAATTTGCCACCCTCAATGTTGCCAGGCTGTAAGTTTTGATCACTCTGTAATATTATTATAATTCCTAAAAAATTGTTGAAGGTGCATTTCAAAGATGGACTGCGAATGTAACAATCGTGTTGTTGGTTACGTCAAATTATTTTTGATTAGCGAACCAGTGAAATGTCGAGTTTTAAGCAGACCAAACAACTGCATCAGTAAATTCATATGTATAAATTAAATAGTAGCAATTTTTACTTTCTTTATTACTGTGAGTGATTACTGTTATTGGCTTGAGTTAGGATATGGAAAATGATAAGAGTCTGGGACTAGTAAGTCAGATAAGTCTAAGGATGAATCAGCTCACCAGCTATTTACTAAATTCTAAACTGTAGTTTTAAACTACTAACATAGACTATTAATTATACTTGCTACACATTTCCGACAATGTCTGAGTTAATCTTGTCATATATATAGTTACTTTGGGATTTAAACTATTTCTCTTCCTACAATATCTGAGTTAATCTTGTCATATATTGTTACTTTGGGATTTAAACTATTTCTCTTCCTTGTTGATATTTAATCTCGTAGGAGAGTGGAAATTATACTAGTTAGGCACGGATTATCATAGACATACATTTATGAAGGAATTAACAGCATTCCTAATTTCATTTGATTCTTAGATGGACCAGGTTTTAAATTATGATGTGATTAAGAGTTCAGCTGCAGTGTGAAGCAAAATAGGAAAATTAGTACTAAACAACTAATGGCTTAGTTCGTAGTAATTTGAACACTAGCAGATGTGTGTGTGTGTGTGTGTCTATATATATATATATATATAAGGATATATGTATAAATATAAAGTGAACAACACTAAACCAAACTAATTACTTACTCTCTCTGTTCCTATATAAAAGTCCTGCATGGTTGAATCTCTTAAATTAAGAAAGTTAGTTAATTTCTAAAATTCAGTAAAAATTTTAATTGAATTGTCAAAACTACCATTTTTCTTTCTTCATTTCTCCAACCACTTTTATATTTAATGCTACAAACACTGCTTTAAATTTCAAGGATAATCTTGGAAAGAAGTTCATAAATGCTTTCTTGATATGATAAACGGACGGACAAAAAGGAACATAAGTTTAGGACACTTATATAGGAACAGAGGGAGTACAGTGAAAGTTGCCGTTTGTCCATTACTTGATGGACTAATGAAGTGGGTATGGAGAGTAAAACAGGAAAGGTTGAATTTATATTTTGATTTAATTACTACTATTATCACCAATTTGTTATTTCTGTTTGCTTTGTATTCAATCCCCAACAAGTATAGGAGAAAACGAAGTGTCTAAGGGATATTCAACTAGCAGCCAGCTTGAACCTTTGATCATTTCCAAACGCTTGGAAAAATATATATTTGGCAAGCTGTCTGAGATTAGCCAATAATGATATTGTAACCCGTTAATCCGTACCCACTTGATCTCGTGGTCCCTCATTAATTACATAGGGAACGAATTAAATTCGATAAATCATTTGCCAATTGCCAATAATAAAAGGTTAAGTCCAAGTTCAATGGGGTATACCCAAGTAGTTACATTGAACCTTGAATTCCATATTCAACATTGCATGTTGATCGGAATCTTAGGAGCCGTTTGGTTCAAATTCTACTATCACTATCACTATCGGTATCATAGAGTGATCGATGATAATGGGTTTTGATGAAAACCCACAGTGTGTTTGTTAATGTGGAATGGATTTTATAATTTATTATTTTTCTTTTTCATTGTTTATTTTTTCTTTTCCTTTTCTTTTCATTTGTTGAAACAGTAGCATTTTATTTTCTTATTTTTGCATTTAATGAGAATAAAAGGGTAATTAAGATGATTTAAGAAGAATAAAATGGGTAACTAAAATGATTCCCTAGTGACAGGTGGTTAATCAAAAAACCCATAGAAGAGATCTATCATTCCCATTAATTTATTCCCATTGACCCCAACCAAACATTTTATATGGGTATAATTGAATTTGAAACCCATAGTGGGGGTTGAAACCCATTTACCAAACACCCCGTTAGTGTGGTTATAAAATGGTGATGATATAATGATTTTCTACGTTATATTGAAACAATAAAATCAACTTAATCAGAAGAAGTGCCAATAAGCATGTGTACAGTTATCCTACTTCTTGTTATGCAATAAGCTTGCGATGGAAAGTGTCAAATGACTAGCTTTTTTTTTTTTTTTTTGGTCAAATGAGTAGCTAGTTAGAGAGTGAAACTACAAGAAAGTGTCAAACGACTGAATCAACTGTTTAAAAAAATATAAAAAAATAAAAACTCAAAAGTAAAATGTGAGTGATGACAACAGTAAAGTTCCTCCCTCTCTCTCTCTCTCTCTTGAGTTTTTGAAAAAGAAATCTTTCTGAACTAGCCAGGTATCTACTTCAATATATTGAATAATCAAACTGTTGCCAAGGAAAGGCTCTTCTCTTCAAGTGTAGTAATTTATTTATCCTAAAAAACGAACAGCCAGCACAGCACCTTAATCACTGGGGGGAAATAGTGAAATGATTTATTCTTGTCTTGAAAAATTAATTCCCATGCGTTGCTGAGCACAAGATTTCTAGTATCAGGCTGAATGAAACAAAAAGAGAGAGCAAAGTAATTCTGGAATTTCTCCTGATTATCACTTTTTATTTACCCAACAAGTAAATTAATTCAGCTCAGTTTGGTCTTCTGCCTCAAGTGAAAGTATCTAATCCACCTATTGAGTTTACTACAGCTGGATCATCCCAAAGTATGACTAGATGATCTATTGGTGCTAGTTGGTATCCTTTTAGAAGTTTCAAAACCATAATTCTCAGGAATCTTTTATTATAAGATCTGGAATTCTTGGAGATTGTTTAGCAATTTCCCCTTTCTCTAGTTCAGAATTAGGTAGCTCTCAAAAGTTCCAAACGCACCAACATGCCTTAAGATTGAGTCATACTACTCTACCTAAATAAACAATATAATAGTACCACAGCAAATGGGGAAGCAGTGAATGTCAAAGACTCAAAGTGGCAATTTTGTCCGCAGCGTTATTTTAACTTATCGGACACTTGGGGTCAGTTACGTTGCTGTCTTGTTGAAGCGCATAATATATGCTTAAACATTATTGTAATGGTTGGTGCACTTTTTCTAATAGTCGGTGTCTGTTTTAGAATAAATCATAGATGCTCAAGAGGACCCTTGAGTTGATGCAAATCCGGAAACAAAAGCATTTCCACAAAACAATAAAGTTCCTTCCCTGACAGAGATAATCCAACAATAATAATATAGCACCATATGTCAACTGAAACTTTCCTGTTTGGGTGTGTGGTATATGCATATAAACTAGTAGATGATATGAGAGGATATAAGTCATAAGGGACTCAATAATTGTGTGATTAATTTCAGTTGTATATATAGATTTGACTTGGTAGTCAAGTTTTTCCCAGTGGATATGTATCAATTTATGCTGTTTCGGTATTGTTCATATGCAAACTCGATCGTACCTTAAGTGTAAGCTCGTTAATTAGCACAAAATTTAAATTAAAGCAGGATTTTTTTTTTTTTTTTTTTTGTAAGAACTTTCGGTTGCATATAACAAGAAATGACTTGACTGTTGATCCACGTCACTCACAAAGATGGAATTGGCAGCAAGTCCAGATACGAGTGAAATGGTCATCCTACTGTCGCAGATTCGTGTTTTCATTTTATAGTACAACTAGTAGCATGAGTGCTAAGATAAAATATTGCACACTAATCTTTTCCACAGTTCACAATTCACGGTAGATTCAATGCACACATATGCCAGGCAGATAATTGCCTTGCTTCTTTAGCAGACCGCAAAACGTTAGCAGAAATATCACATCCATGATCAATCAATGACAGATTCACAAATTGTAGACCCCTATATATAATGTGTACAAATCCTATATTCAATGACAGATTCACAAGTGCATTTCACCTTTTGGCCTCTAAATCCTAAAGCAATGGAATGTAGTCAAAATTGGAGTGCGAGCCTAGGTTGAACCCTACAATGTACATATATCTGCAGGAGTCGATCGTCGAATTTCACCCTTGTCCCTGCCCTGCTACGAAGGGACGGATACTCATTATTTTTTGTAACTATCCAGATTGCAGAAAAGGCCAAATCATGGCGTTGAAAACGTTATGGCTTGGCCAAGTTTATCTAGAAAAAGATTGCAAGTCATTAGGTCAATAAAAGGTAGGAAAATCCAACCGATAGACGTAGACATAAAGTCATAAACATTGCATGCATCTACTCCTGTGACCATCCAAACACAGCAAGGTAAATGATACACAGCAGGTAAATGATAGGGCTTTGAATAGTATAATACCCAATGTTTATGCATATTCCTTGAATCCAGTGCACAAACAAATTATCAAATTTTATATTGTTATTAGCTTTATATAACTAGATATAAAGGAAGATATGACATAAATTTTTGATCGGTTTGGGGAAAGTAAAATTTCACTCTGACGTCAATGTCAAAAAATTAAAAATAACTGATAATTTAAAGAATCTATAAAATATTTCAACAATGTGAATTACTATACGTGAAATATGATGTTGTAGAAATTATTCATAGTCAAAAACACTACAAGTACCATAAGTTTGAGTTTCCATTTGTAAAACGGTGCATATAGTAAGATTACTAGCTAGAATTATGAGTAAAGATGCGGTTTATTGTCGCCTTGTAGGTAACCATGTTCACTAACTTGACGTCCTAATAAAATTCTAGAATTTTAACCACACAATGGTGTTGGTTTAACTAGTAAAGTTCTGGAATATTCACCATTTTAGTCCATGAACATTTTTACTAAAACCAATTTCGTTTTTAATGAATTATTTTAACCAATTTAGTTCTCGAATAAATTTTTTACTTTCAGTATAGGACTTTTGACCAAAATTACTTAATCTGCTTGGACATTTAGTGGCATAATCGTTATATTGGTCTAACATTCAACAATTAACAGATAAAATAGAATAGTTAAGCAATTTTAATGATCTTTCTGATTTATTTCATCTGTTAATTACAGAAGATTAGACCAGTATGATAATTATATCCTTGTAATTCCATGCGAATTGAGTAAAATTGAGTCAAAAGTCCTATATTAGAAGTAAAAAACTTGTTCGAGAACTAAATTGATAAAAATAATTCATTAGAGATGAAATCGATTTTAGTAAAATGTTGAAAGGACTAAAATGGCGAAATTCCCTAAAGTTTTTATACTCTCGTCTTAACATAATATCAAGTTTGAATCCAACTATCCCTTTATCCCAAAATGTATTTAAAACAAACGTTGGAATTTTGGAAACAGAAAAGTTGAACCATTATTTCCTTGTAGTGTTGTATTGCAAAAGTAACGGTTCCATCCATTTTCTGCATAAGCCCTCGATTTTATGGCACTGCTCAAAAAAAGAACAAAAGAGAAAGAGAAGAAAAGGTCAGCTTCAAAAGCAATACTTCCCAAGCAGTACTTCAAATCAAAATATGTTCTAAAACTAATCCACTCTACTTCTCAAACTAAAATGGAGCTATGGTCTTTAATGGTTCAAATACTTGACAATACATGTGTTTTCTAGTGTAGCTATTATTATTATTATTATTATTATTTGCCACTTCATTACTTTTTAAATATTTTTTAAACCATTTTTTGTATCTAGCATACAACATTTTACAAAAATTAATATGGTATCATTCTAAATAAATTTTTTTTCCAATGCTAGTGGTCCATAGAGTCTAAAATATTTGTTAACTAGAATGTATTAATACCTTTGAATTAAATGAAAATACCTATCGAGTGAGGATCTGATTTTCTTCTTCTTCTTTTTTTTTTCTCTTTCTGGAAATAGCCCATAAAATGATGGAAAGATAAACTTTTATGGGCTCCAGTTTTCTACTGACATTTTGCTCCAGTTTACAGGAGGGGAGCCTATAAAAACCCCTCCCATAATATGACTGATGGCATCGAGCCACGAAAAAATGTCTTTAAATGTTGAGAAAAACCCATGCAAAGAGTGGGAAAAGGACCTAAGTAAGGTCAAAATTTTACCAAATACCATCCAAACCAGTCTTGTAAATTCGTGAAAAGACCAAGGAGGACAAAATTGGTTCACAATTAACATAGAAATTAGCCAATAGAAAAGGGCACAAATAGGAGCAACATAACAAAAATATGGCACCAGCCATAAACAGATCAAGTAAAAGCAGGACCCTTCAAGCAGGGTCAAATCGTGGGTTTATAAGATAAGATATACCATAATGTCTATCGGCCCTCCTCCAAAAGGAGGAACCTGAATGCCAATAGCTTAACCAAGAGAAGACCAAATGAACAACCAACATCAAAACTTGATACCAACAACTTAAGCAAAACTAATGAGCTACGAGACACCCTATCTCGATGGCAATGATGACAGTTTGCACAAACTCACATAATAACCAAATAAAATCTGTTATACTCTATTCTGTTAATTAGCTCCAAACCTTTTAATTGTTGCTGCATCTTACCGTGCAAATATATTATTACCAGATTGCAGAAAAGAGCAAATCATGGCATTGAAAACTTTGTGGCTTGGCCAAGGTTTCCTAGAAAAAGAGTGCAAGCCATTAGGTCAAGAAAATGTAGGAAAACCCAAGCAATCGACGTAGACAATGGACATAAAATTATAAACATGCATCTATTCCTGTGATTATCCAAACGTAGTAGTATCATAGGCATGCGTGAGGTTCAGCATCCATAATATGAATCATCAAACAATGCTAAAGAACCGCATACCGCAGAAGAGTTTCAGCACGAAATTCAGTACAAGTTTCACCTTTTTCTTCCTTGAAAAATCCCTCTATTTTCTCCTGAAAATTAAGTATCTAACACTAAATAAACAAATAATGGAAGGAGAGGATTATGAAATAGATTTTAATCAAGATACCGTACAAATATTTCTTTTCAAAAGAGTTTAACTATATCATTTCTAACCAGCAGCAGGGTGAACACCCTCAGTAGGTGGACTGAACCTTCAAAACTAGGAAAATAATATACAGATTGATGAGAAGTCGGTAAAATATGGGGGCCAGGTTATATATTATAGCCGTTGTTGGGTATTAAACACATTGACAGAGTAACTTATGCATTAACATTATACTCACGTAAATTCATAATTTTGATAAAATAATAAGATAATAATTTTTTTAAAATTTACATAATCCATTGGTCCTATTCATATCATAAATTAATAATTCATTAAAATTACATAAAATATAAGTCTATTGCTCTTGCTTTTAGAAACCCATTACAACAATTATTTTTTATTGTATATGGGATGTTCTCTACTATACTCACATAATATTTTATGCATTTGATTAGGCATAATTGATTTATGAACACATTTTAAATGGAAAGCCATAGTTTAATAATGTAATATGTGACTTTGTGTTTGTTTATATATAAGAAGATTTCCTTGTTATCTATACACAATATTATTCATTGTATACATTTAATAGAATGAAAGTAATTATTTATTATTTATTATTTTTAAGTTTTTTTGACTTTTTAATAACAGAAAAATTTTATCAGTTACGAACATTTTAAATTATCTTGCAAATCAAATATATATGGATTGGTTTATATTTTACAAACTTTTAAGCTTCTTTTATTAATAATAGACTAATTCATATCATTATAAAATAAAATAAAACTTTGGTAAATTTTTACTTACCAAATAATAGTAAATTTTTATTGAATAATAGTAAATTTTATGATAACATAGTAAACTTGATTAATGATCAAAACTTACTGGTTTGTCATAAAAATTTACGATTTTACTTTAAAAACTTGTATAAAACTACTATTAGGATGTTTACTTGAAATAATACTAAATTTTTTTATTAATGAATGAAATTTAACTTAATAAGTTAGTAAATTTTATGTCTAAAATATTAAATCAGAAGACATATGAAAGTTACATTTTTTTTTGGAATAAATGAATTAGTACTTTATATCCCAAAATTACTTTTTAGAGAGTAGTTTTAATTCAACTAATCATAAATTTTTATAAAATAGTGGTAAAGTTTTCTAATAAAATAGTAAATTTGATTAATGATCAAAACTTACTCCTTTACTTAAAAAAGCTTATATGAAACAAGTATTAGGAAGTTTAGTTGAAAATGCTAAAATGTTTTATTAATGATTGAAATTTAACATTATATTCGTTAAAAAGAACTCGTAATGTACATGTATGATACACAATTGTACATATCATTTATAAATCTTGTGCATTTCATGCATTTTAAAGATAGTATAAAAACTATTTTTATTATTCACATGACTTTATAAATATATGTAATAGAAATTTTTCATATTATAAATTTCAAATTATTTTTCAATTTTTGAAAGATTGAATGTTTGGTTTACAATATTAGCTAACAAAATCATCCAAACTGAGTTATACATATATAACTGTAGTTGTCTATTCATCAGAATTTCTATAAATTAATACATATGAATACAATAAAATAATAAATTTTTAATAAATTTATTGTCAAGGTCATAAGTATAAAAGTTAAAGTTACAAGGGAAAGGAATATGTATGAGGGGAAGGGAAGGAACCAGTAAAGAGATAGAGCTTGTTATTGTTTGATTATTTTGCATGATTTTAGAATCTAACTTTAGATAATTAGCAGTGGAACGGCGAAAGGGCTTGCCATTAGCAAGAAGAAGAATTTGGACGACTCTCAAAACTCAACCTAGTTACGAAAGAAAATTCTGTGGATTTAGATTGGTATAGGGGTATCATAGCAAGAATTAATTAGTATTATAACTTTAATACTAATAAATGGAAACAAAAAAAAAATAAAGGCAAGCAGGACCAGCTAATATTGAAACTTTAAACTGAAATGTAGTCATTCCCCATCCAACACTAGTAATAAGCAAGGACCACATGACCAAATGAACAAAATGAACAACCAACAGTAATAAGAACCTAAATACCAACAGTAATAAGAACCTGAATACCAACAGCAATAAGAACTTGAATACCCAAGAGAAGCAAAGGCAAACTAATGAACTATAGACCACCTATCTCGATTGCAGTGACGATTCTGTCGATAGAAATAGTGAATGTTGCCCAAGAAAACAATGAATGGTGGATGGCTGCATGAGAAGCAGATCCCAGACCAGAGCGACGAAACCTCCAGCAATCAATGCCGCCAAAACGTAGACAATGGACATAAAGTCATAAACATGCATGCATCTATTCCTATGATTATCCAAACACGGCAGGTAAATGATAGGGCTTTGAGTAGTACAATATCCAATGTTTACGCATATTCCTTGAATCCCCTGCATAAAAATTATCAAATTTTACATTGTTATTAGCTTTATATAACCAGATATAAAGGAAATATGGCATAAAATTTTGATTGGTTGGGGTGAGAGTAAAATTTTACTCTGATATCAATGTTAAAAAATTAAAATAACTAATAATTAAAAAAATCTATAAAATATTTCAACAAAGTGAATTGCCATACGTGAAATATGATGTTGTATAAATTATTCATTGTCAAAAATGCTACAAGTACCATAAGTTCGAGTTTTCATTTGTAAAACAATGCATTTAGTAAGATTACTAGCTAGAATTATGAGTAAAGATGCAGTTTATTGTCACCTAGGTACTTTTTTCACTAACTTGATGTCCTAGTAAAATTCTAGGATTTTAAACACGCAATAGTGTTAGTGTAACTAGTAAAGTTTTGAAAAATTCACCATGTTAGTCCCTGAACATTTTCACTAAGATAGATTTCATTTTTTTGGAAAGAGTTTAACGGTGTCATTTCTAACGAGCAACAAGGTGAACACCCTCGGTGGGTGGACTAGATCCTCAAAACTAGGAAATGATATATAGATTGATGAGGAGCGGTTAAAACATGGGAGTTGGGTTATATATTATAGCCGCTATTAAGTATTAAACAAATTGACAGGATGAGTCATGCATTAGCTTTATACTCACATAAATTAATAATTTTGATAAAATAATAAGCTAATAATTTTTTAAAAATCATACATAATCCTTTGGTCCGATTCATATCATGAATTAATAATTCGTTAAAATTATATAAAATATTAGTCTATTGTTCTTGTTTTTAGAAACCCATTATTGCAATTATTTTAAGTGTATATGGGATGCTTATTTCTATACTCATATAATATTTTATGCATTTGATTAGGCATAATTGATTTATGAACACATTTTAAATGGAAAGGCATAGTTTAACAATGAAATATATGACTTAGTGTTTGTTTATATATAAGAAGATTTCCTTGTTATCTATAAAAATATTATTCATTGTATACATTTAATAAAATGAAAATAATCATTTATTATTTATTATTTTTAAGTTTTTTTGACCTTTTAATAATAGAAAAATTATATCAGTTACGTATATTTTAAACCATCTTGCAAATCAAGTAGATATAGATTGGTTTATATTTTATAGACTTTTAAGCTTCTTTTATTAATAATAGAATAATTAATATCATTATAAAATAAAATAAAACTTTGGTTAATTAAATGAATGTTTCTTTGAGTTGTATGTACACTCGATAAATTAATAAATTAATAGTTTATTGATTAATTAATACCTCTTTAAATTAAGAGATAATTTCAGAAATCTCCCTTGAGGTTTCTAATAGTTTCACTTGCCACCTTCAAATTTTGAAAAATCTTACGTGCCTCTCTTAATTCAAGATTTTATATCATTTACAACCCGTTTTAAAGATATAATATTAAAAAAATTTGTCTTAGGAGAGTAAATTTAATCTCATTCCAAATTGCCCTTTTGTTGTCTTACTGCATTTGTTGTTTTACCTCTTTTGTTATCTTACTTTTTACTACAAAAAAGTGAGTCTATTAATAACAAAAGAAAATAAAAACAAAAAGTATGAAAATTTATCCTAATTGGACAAAATATAATGTATTTTTAAGTGTTCTGAGTTAATTTAAGAATTTTTTAAAATCATTTACATATTTTGAATTTTACTTTTTTGTCCAAATGGAAGGGTTGAAAATTAAAAAGATACAATACGCTAAAAATTATATATAAATTTTATTTTTATTATTGTTAAGTCGAGCAAAAAAGGTATTATCATGATTATGAATTTTTATAAGTTATTTTTAAGAGTATAATAAATCATTCATAATTTTAAATAATTTAATATAACTTATCTGAATCGATGAGATAAAACTAGTAAAGCGTTTTTCAATTTCGTTATCAACTTTAAATTTTCATCAATGAATTATATCCATCTATTTACAAAATTAAGAGATAAATTTGGTATATCGTGGTAATTAAGAAATCACAAGAAAAAGACAAATTTGGATTGAGGTTATATTCTCTCTTCCAAAATGAGTTTTTTAATATTATATTTTGAAATGGGTTTTGAATATTACAAAAAGTTTAAAATAGGGGAACTAAGCGAGAATTTTTAAAGTTTGAGGGTGCCACGTGAAATTGTCAAAAAAATTTATAAGAGATTTGTGAAATTATCCCTTAGATTAATAGAATTTATATAGTTCTAAGGTTATTAATTTATAAAAGTTTTATTGTATTAATGGGATTGTAATAATAGACAATGTGTTTACCTTTCCAACTCTTTATTTCTTTGTTATTAATTAGTGATAGGATTACGAAAAGTAATGTCTATATTCAAAGTTTATATTAGATATCTATAAATTATGTAATTAAAAAGATATGTAATATTTGAGATTTTATGATTTTCTCATGAGATGCATAATTATGGTCGTATTCTTATAAAATATCATTTACCATGTAAATATATTCATATTGTTTAATATACATACGATTATAGTTTACATTTCTGTTTTCGATGTTATAGATTATCTTGTAATTATTATTTTAGCAAATCATATATAGAAAATAAAATCAAATTGTTTTTTGATATTACTAAAAAATAGTAACAATAACTTGATGTACAGCTAATATATTGTATACCAAAAACGAAATCAAGCTTTTTAAAATTTTTTGAATGTAATAATAACTAGAATTAAATCATAAGTTGGAATACGTTTAATATCTTGTATTGTACTATTTAGTAAATATCATCATTTTTCCGTCTCGTTTCATCTCTCTAACTCCAAGTTTCCTTAGACACACTTTTAGATTGAGGTTTACAGAAAAATTTTACGTTTTCATGATCGTGTTTTTCAAACACATTTTTACCGCATATATATCAAATTGTTACATTATATTTTTTACAAAAAAAAAAAAACTAGAAAATAGCAATCCAACTGAAACTTTAGTATTCCTATACGTCTTAATGCAACTAGCTTAGCCGCTACTCCTCCATTGACCACTAACTCTTTTAGCAGCAACATTGAGAATGTACTCTCTCGCCTTCTCATTAAACCCTAGTGCTAACACTCGTTTAGTAAACCACGGAATAAAGCCTACCACCATCACCAACTTCTAGTCTTGTACAACTCCAACAAAGATTTATCCATTTTTAAATCCCAAAATTACCTTCCCAAATTCCAATTTTTTTCCAACTTCAAGCGCAAGAAGCTAATGCCATCTAATGAAATATTAAACTGACTATTTGTATCAAGGTGAAAACAGTGTCAATAAAGAGCGTGATATAGGCCCCAAAAAAGATGGAACTGTGAATATAGTATGTGAGGTGGATATAATCAAGTTAAATGCTAAACACACGGAAATTGCAACAACCAAAACTATCCCAAAGTAGATGAGGAGACCCATATAAAGATAGTGGTGGTAAAAGCTAAGATTCCAAGCACAATTCCCGCCACATAAACAGAGACCAGAATCTGCACTTTGTTGCCACCATCTGGTTTGAAATAGAGAGAAGTCTTATGGGCTTACAGATAGTGTGAGTAGTTGGAAGAGTGCTAAAGATAAAGACCCACATATCCCAGAAAAGTTTGAGCAAGAAAATCAATACAAGTTTCTACTTTTTCTTTCCTAAAAAATCCCTATATTTTCTCCTGAAAATTAAATATCTAGTATAAATAAACAAATAATAGAAAAAGGATTATGAAAAAGATTTTTATCAAAATACCCCAGACATTTTTTATTGAAATAGTGTAATGGTATCAACCTTGGCGGACTGACCCTCAGAACTAGCCTCAAAACTAGGAGAGTAAGTCATCCATTAGCATTATACTCACGTAAATTAATAAATTTTAATAAAATAATAAGATACTAATTTTTTTTAAAAATATTGCATAACTCTTTTGTCCCATCCATATCATAAATTAATAATTTCATTAAAATTACATATCATATTTTCCTAAAATATTACTCTATTGTTCTTTTTTTAGAAGCCCATTACTGTAATTATTTTTGGGTGTATATGGGATGCTCTCTATAATACTCACATAATATTTTATGCATTTGATCAGTCATAATTGATTTATGAACCCATTTAAATGAAAAGTCATAGTTTAACAATGAAATATGTGACTTTGTGTTTGTTTATATATAAGAAGATTCCTTGTTATCTATACATAATATTATTCATCGTATAGATTTAATAAAATGAAAATAAACATTTATTATTTATTATTTTTAAGTTTTTTAACCTTTTCACAATAGGAAAATTATATCAGTTATGTACATTTTAGATTATCTTGGAAATCAAGTAAACATTGATTGATTTATACTCTATAGGCCTTTAACCTCCTTTTATTGATAATAGAATAATTCATATCATTATAAAATAAAATAAAACTTTGGTTAATTAAATGAATGTTTCTTTAAATTGTATGTACACTCGATAAATTAATAAATTATTAACTTATTGATTAATTAATACCCCTTTAAATTAATAAAATTTGTATAGTTCTAAGGTTATTAATTTATAGAGATTTTACTGTATTCATGGGATTGTAATAATAGAGGATGTGTTTAACTTAGCAGCTTTTTATTTCTTTTGTTATTAATTAGTGATAGGATTACGGAAAGCAATATCTATGTTTAAAGTTTATATTAAATATCTAGAAACGATGTACTTAAAAAGATATGTAGTAGTTGAGAATTTATGATTTTTTCCTGAGGTTGCATAATTATGGTTGTATTCTTATAAAATATTATTTACCTTGTAAAGATATTCGTATTATTTTAACATACATGTGATTATAATTTACATTTCTATTTCGATGTTATAGATTATCTTGTAATTATTTTTTAACAATTCATATATAGAAAACAAAATCAATTTGTTTTTGATATTACTAAACAATATTAACAATAATTTGATGTACATCTAACATAATGTATACAGAAAAAAGAAATCAAGTTTTTAAAATATTTTGAACGCAATAATAACCAGAATAAAATCAGTTGAAATACATTAAATATATTGTCTTGAACTATTTAGTAAATATCATCACTTTTCCATCTCATTTCTTCTCTCCAAGTTTCCTTACTCACACTTTTGGACTGGGGTTTGCAAAAAAAGAATTTTTTTTTTTTTACGTTTCTATTGCCGTATTTTTTAAATACCATTTTATGTGATTTGTATTAAATTGTTACCGTATATTTTTCTAAAAAAAAAAAGAAAAAAGAAAATAGCAATGCAACCGAGCTTTAGTATTCCAATGCGTCTTTGATGCAACTAGGTCGCCTTAGCTGTCTTAATGCAACCATTTCCGCCGCTACTCCGCCGCCGACCACCAACTCCTTTAGCCGCGGTGTTGAGAATGCTCTCTCCCACCTCCTCACTAAACCCTAGTGCCAACACTCGTTTAGCAAACCGCCGAATGAACCGTGCTACTATCACTCACTCCTCGTCTTGTACAACCCCGACGAAGATTCATCCATTTTCAAATCCCAAAATTGCCTTCCCAAATTCCCAGAATTTCCCTCACACCCTCACCCCGTTTAAGTGCTTTGCAACTACAGCTACTAACCTCGGTTATCATTTCGAATTCATGTGAAGCAAAAATGGAAAAGCTTGAAGCTTCCAATGACATCTGCCCTGAGTCACCATTGGTAGTGGTTTCGTTCTATAAATTTGCTGATTTTCCTGACCATGCTGATTTACAGAAGCCATTGAAGGGGCTATGCGAACGCCTGGTAATTTTCTTCTTCGCGTCGGTATGGTTTATTTTTCTATTTTGCAGTAGTTAATGAAATTGATTTAAGTTATGAGCTTGAGAGAAGTATTTTAGAAATGTGGGTAGATTTTTTTTGGAATTTTTGTAAATTGAGTAAATTTTGTCTATTTTCCCCCTTCTTCTTGCTTGTTCTTGGATTTAGCAATTGCGTGGAATCAAATGTGAAATAAAATTAGGTATGCTTATCAAGTTTGAATCTTTTATTGAGATGGATGTAGCAAGAAAGGGATTTTGCGGCTTTGATGTTTGTTATCAAGTGTATTGTACAGTCACTTGTAATTTGATATGAATTTAGCTTTGTTTTTGGATAATATTTGTAGACAGGCTTATAATATTTGTATTCATATTAATATATACATAACGATATGAAAATGGTCGTTAGATTGGATAGGATGTAATACTCGGATAGTTTGGCTAATTGACCTTTCGTCAAATATTTTCGCCGTTGTAAGATTTTATCTTATGGCCTATGGAGAGTAGCAACTATAATGACTGGTTCAGCTGGAATTGTATCTGCACCATTGTTGTTTCTGCTTTTAAGGCTTCCTTAACTCATTGATGTTGGTTCTAAATGCTTTCTGCCTAAATCTCTTTATGTGATTCATGCCTCACTGAGCTGATATTCTTCAGTGTGTTTCAGGTGGCATCATTCTTGCCCCAGAAGGAATTAATGGGAGCATATGTGGGACCCGAGATTCAGTAGAGAATGTTCTTGCATTTATTCAGAATGACAGCCGCCTAAGGGGCCTTAGGCGTGTGGAGTCACCTGTAAGTCCTGAAGAAGAAACTATTCATCATGGCCACATGGGCAGTTCTCCTCTAGCAGCTGGGGAAGATGCTCCTTTCAGATGGGATCATGTGAGGGTGAAGTTGAAAAAAGAGGTACATTCCATTTGTTAGAGCAACAAATCTTTCTGTTAACAAAAGGCTGCCTTTTTGCATACTGAAATTTGATTTTAAGCAGATCGTTACCCTTGGACTGCCTTCTATCTCACCAATCGGAAGAGTTGGAAAGTATGTGAACCCAAGAGATTGGAATGCTTTAGTTAGCGAACCAGATGTTGTAAGTAGCCTTGCTATGATTTTAGTTCTGAATCTTCTTTCTACTTGCTGAAAAACTCTGTTGTAGGGTGCTAATTTTAATAAATGCTTTCACTTATCTGTACCTTAATTCTGTTTAGAAGCTAAGAACATTTTCATTGTGTCTGAATGCATTTTGTTTGCATGCCATCATTTAGATTGTCAGATTATCCTGAATGTCGTTTTCCAGTAAGATGAACAATTGAAATTTTTTGTAGCTTGTTATGCAATATTGATGGATTTTCCTGTGTTCCTCAAAGTGTAAGTATTCCTACTTTTATGGGAAGCTTCTATAGGATTTTTTTTTTTAAAAAAAATTTGGTGAGGCTTATATATGTTGAAATTGCTTTCTTCTCTTCCCTTTTTTTTTTTGTTTGGGGGGGGGGGGTTGTGGGGTTCGGGGTTGGCAGAGGAGGTGATGGAGAACAGTTCTGGAAAAAATATATGGGTGATACAGAGTATCCAAGTTGACTTGCTTATGCTGCAATACATCAATGCACCTTCAATTGGTCAATGCACGTGTGTTTTTAGAGCTGAACATCTGGACTCCAATTTATTGCCATGAACATATCAACTGCTAGCCTTTTTTTAAAAAAAGGTCATCTTTTACTAAATATTTTTACTCAATTTTAGGTGGTGATTGATGTGCGTAATGACTATGAAACTAGAATTGGAAAATTTAAAGGAGCAGTTGATCCATGTACTGCAGCATTTCGGGATTTTCCATCTTGGGTGGTTGACAGGTTTGGACTTGCTGAACCAAAAGATCAGGCAGAAACTGCATGTTCACCTGGAAATACATCTGCTGCAAAAGGAAAAGATATACTGCCGCGAGTAGCAATGTACTGTACAGGTGGCATTCGGTGTGAGAAAGCTTCAAGTTTTCTCCTAAGTAAAGGTTTTAAGGAGGTAAATGAGTTATCTACTTTTGGTTTCTTGTGGGTAGAATTGAAGCTCTAACTGGTGGCATGATTGGCTTCAGAAAAGTAGTTTCTCTAGCAATATTTTGTTCTCTTGATGATCTTCAATGTACTTCTTGTAAAAAGGGTATTGGTTTACTTGTTAATGCATGGGTTAAAATTCCTGATCGACTGACTAGGTGGCTCTTGGTTATACTGATTCTTATACTAGGTTTATCATCTAGAAGGTGGAATTTTGAAATATCTGGAGGAAGTTCCCAAAACTGATAGCCTATGGGAGGGAGAGTGCTTTGTGTTTGACAAGCGAGTGTCAGTTGAACATGGACTGGTGCAGGGAACTTTCAAACTTTGCTACGGATGCAAGCAACCAGTGGGCGATGAGGACATGGAAGCCCCAGAGTGGGAATATGGGGTTTCTTGTCCATATTGCTACTCGTCAAAATCTGAAGAAGAGAAAGAGAGGGCAAGAGCTCGACAAAGGCAGTTCGAGAGATGGGGTATTATTGGTGGTCCGGACAAGGGCCGCAGACCAGTAAAAGCGGGTTGCAATGACGAGAGCACCCCGCAGATTTCAAATTCGATACAACAGCTTATTCCAAGATGAGTTTTTCGCTTTTGAAGTTGTTGAGAAGGACGAACTTTATAGTATTTGATTAGCTTTAATGAGGGATGAATTGTTAAGCTGACTCTGTTGAGTATTACTAGACCAGAGACAAAAATGAATTTTTTTTTTTTTTTAAATCACCATGTAACTCTGCGATTTTGTTCGGCTAGCCCACTTAAGGTTGGTATGAGCAATCTGCCGCAATAGCTTGATAGAGAGGTGGTTGATGACCAATTGATCTGGATAGTTACCTGTGCAAGTACTATTTGGAATGTTTTTCAAGTTGAACGGATTGCAAACAGTAATTTGACCCCAAGAAATAATGAAGTGTATTCCGTCAGATTTAAGTCACCAATCCCTGTTAACAATGAAGCCACAGTTAGCCATTGTATTAGCGGTGCTTGGTTAGAATAAATTTGAGAATAAATTTCAAATTTCTGTTGTTAGTGCTGAAAAATGAATCAAATTGTTCAATACTCAAACGAACTTGGCTCGATTAGTATAAAACTATAATTTACACGTAAAAATTTCAAACTATTTGAGCTCGACTCAAGTTTGACTCAATAAAAGCTCGTTCAAGCAAAGAGTCAATTATTAGTTCCCAATTCCATAAATTCGTCAATAAAATAATAGAGAAAGTTGTGATTGTGTTTCTTAAGTTATATAGGAATTTCTTTGATCCAAAAGTTAAGAATAACAAGTTTGTCGTTATCTAAAAGAGAAAAACCGTTTAGAATAACAAAGTAGATTGTACTTGTCGAGTATTGTAAAATCATATGGATTAAAACTTCAGTGTGTATGTTGATGAATTGGATCGCTTCTTTTTGCATTCCTATGCAAAATTTTACAGATGTGGCTTCCTCAATCAGTTCATCTGAAATGAAGAGTTCTCTAATTATATGAATTTTTCTAAAATACTCTTTTCTTGAATATCATTCAAAAAATTTTCATATTACCCAACATTCCACTAACTATTAACCAAATCAATTTTGAAAATAAATAAGTCAAACTTAAATAAAAATTTAAATTTATTGAAGTAATCAAATAAGTTTGAGCATTTGAACAATTCAGTTTGAGAAGATTTATTTACATTCCTACCTGTCGTCAATAATTTTTGCCTGTCTGTTTTTGCTTATTTCAGACTACCGCACTGTCCACCTTGGCCTGTGGGCCGTAAGGCCTGTCTCATCAACTGTGGATAATTCACAACACTTGGTAGAAATATGGGCCGACAGAAAAAAATTTTGGAAAGACAATAGAAGTTGGTCCCGGGCTTACTGATGTTGGAGCCGCTGCCGCCGTGTTATTCTCTTGACATAGGACATAGGATGACTCGATCATTTTCAATTTTATTTTAATGTTCATATCATCAGTTTATTTTATAAAAACTAAGGAAGCAAAGGAAAGCACGAGAAGTTCAACAGCGAGCTTTTGATCCGATCGGAGGTGAAGAACACGAAACGATATAGTACGAGAATTATATATGGCAAGCCCCGCTGCATCAGGTGGACTTTTCAAGGTCCTGAAGCCGAGTTTGCGCGTTCAGTCCACAGATATCCAGGCCGCCGCCATGTGGGGAGTCGCCGCCGGAACAACGGCCATTTGGCTCATCCAGGTTCTAAGCATCTCCTGTTCTCATTTTCTCAAATCTCACATCTCTGATTTCTCCTCTCCATTTTAGCTGATTTCTGGTTCTTCTGGTGATTCTGATTGGATCTGCTTATCTTATTGTGTTTGATAATTTGCAACATCAGTTTGATTTGGAATTTGGAGTTTTAATTTTCTTTATTTTATTGGATATCTAGGGAGCTATGAATATGATATGTCGATATGTGTCAATTTGCAGATATAAGTTTTTTTTTTGGTAATAAGTTGGTTATTGCCGTGGTAATCTGGCATCTGAGGTGCCGAAATGTTGAGTTATTTTTCTGATTATTGGCTTTTTTCTTTTTCCTTCAGAAATTAAAAATACAGCAGTTGAACGTCGATTTTTAGGAATTCGACTTTCATTGTCCACTGATTTTCGTTGTTCCTTTACTTCTTCGTATCCCCGTTAGAAACTGCATATGAAAGAAACAAAACAAATCCAAAATAGCTGCAAATTCGGCAATAATGTTGTTCTTATCAGAGGAAAAAAGAATGAAAGATCAGCTCCCAAACTCAAAAGTTAAATATTCTAGGAAACGATGGCGTGTCAGGTCACATGCTCAAAACACAGTGGTCATCGTGTATCTGTACCCCTGCAACGACTAAGCTTTTTCACACTTAAGGCAGAACTCACTCTGTTTGGCAGTTATCGCTTCCACAATTGAGCAGGCAAAATAGCCAGAAAGTTAGAACCTGAAATCGATTGCAAAAGGGCACATATGGGAAACTGATAAAGGAAGAGGGAGAAGATTGTGGTTTGGCTAACAAGGAAGGGAGAGGGTGAAGATTGAGGTTTATTGAAGGAAGAGGTGCCAAGTTGATTTTGGTGAAGGGACAAAAATATAATCATTTTGGTCTTGGCTAACTGAAGTCGATTTAATACATATTGTTAATTTTCAGCAAGAAAGGCAGTATTTTGGTGAATGACCCTGGGAATATTTGGTTTTTATCGTCAGGCTTTGACTTTTGTCATTGTCCTTTGGGCAGCCCTATGAAATTCTGGAGAGTTGAATGGTTTATTTTTATCCTTAATTTGTTTGTTTGACAAGAATTATGTGTTTGAATATTGCTTTTGCAGTTAATTGCTATAGCAATATTTTGTTTGGATAGATTTTTCACATTTGGGCTGAAGGAGGACTGTTTCATATAAATTTTGTTGTGTTAGAGACATATGAGAACTGTGCTTGTGTGTTACCTATTTGCTTGAAATTTGCTATAGATTATTGGAGCACTTTTCACTCCCTACTTTTCGTTTTACCCATTTATGCCTGTTAATGCTGCTAAACCGGAGTCTCATATTAACTTGTTAAACGTGTGCAGCCATTTGATTGGTTGAAGAAGACTTTGTTCGAGAAACCAGAGCCAGAGGGAAATGCATAGTAGAATTAACTCTTTGATATTTCACTTTATCATTGCTGATGAGAAAACTGTGAACAGTGTTGAGTAGTTATCATTGCTGATGAGAAAACTATGAACAGTGTTGAGTAGTTTTGGGTTGAATAATGCATTTCAAGATTTATTCTTCATGTTAGAACGATATGAACTTATTGGTTTTAGTTTTGGTATAATTGAATGGCAGACGTGTTTGACTGCTCTCTCGCTCCATACACTTCATTTGTATTTTTCTTGTGATGCTTACTGTTGCTTCCTGCTTTTATTAGCTAATGACGATAGTAGAGGATGCAGAAACTTTTTCAATAGGAAGAAAATTGCTCTTGTGTTCAACAGGGATGTAAGCTTATCTTCTCTTTGACCCTTCCTTTCCCTTGTAAGCATGAAATCCCTCCTGAAATATGAAACAAAAAAATTTTGATAAAAACTTGAAGGCATTGCACAATTGAAAACATTTCCAAATAGTGCTACCACCTGTTTCCTTGAAGGACCTAAGTGATTCATCATTTGCGTTGATGGCTGATTGTGGATTGTTACTGGTTATAAATTTTGTCATGAGAGAGGTGATTTGAATCCACTGGCGGAAATTAGCTCCGTTAAACTGCAATGAGTGATCTCAAAGCTTTTTATTGGGTGATTTTAGTCCACTGTCGATTGAATCTTGCTGTTAATTTATCCAAGCTTTCGTTGTTTACCTCTATCCATTCCTTCGAAATTTTTGGCATCTAACTTGGGGTGTTTTGAGGAGCTCTCCCCCACCCCAATAAAAAGTCCAGAAAATTATATATATATATATATATATATATATATATATATGAATATGAAATGAAGTACAACCATTAGACAAGAAGTACAATCATTTCGTCCTAAAACAACGAAAGAAGGTTATAACAAACCAAAGCCATTGGAAATTTATTTTGTACATAGAAAAAGTTTGTTTTGTTATTAATAGATTTGGAAAGGGCAAAGAATAACGGTAAGAAAAGAAGTCAATTATTTATTCTTTAAGATTTGATTAGAATTAGACGAATGTATATAACTCATAGACAGAGAAAAAAATTCGTTTGTTTATTTACTAAGGATAACTGTTTAATTTAGTAACTTCTATAACTTTCACACCTAATAACTTCTATTTTTCTATTTGTTTGTAGAAAAAATCATAACTTTTTTTTTTTGGCAAAAAAAATAATTTCTATTTTTTTAAATAGAAACAACGAATTTTTTTAGTTTTACTTCTTGGTTTGCACACCCATAAGGTTACTAGTATATATAGTAAATTTCTAGCAGGTTGATGTACCTAAGATAACTTTTGGGCTAAATAGCCGGTAGAATACAATCGAATGGGTACATGCCAATATCGATCGGACACGAAAAACTTGGCTTGAGGCACGCTAATTATATATTTGCAGTTGTCTTTTTAACCGGACGTTAGTAATATTCGGTTGCTTTCTGGTACATGACTAATCCATCAGATGATCCTCCTTGTCGTGATCCTCTTAGTCTCCCCCAAAAGATGGCAAAGATTTATATGCCATAACATGTAAAATTTATAATTAATAAATTACTGCTTTTCTCAGGACTTTCTTTGTTTTTTAAATTGGGGTGTGCACGAATTTAAATTTGCACTAACAAATGTTTCTAAACGGCCAGCAGTTCGTTTATTCACAACAGAGAACAAAAGAGAAGAAGGGAAAGATGTTGGCAATAAGAACTAGTAATAAATCCGAGTCTAGACTAGGTCATAGTGTTCATCGTCCAAGATTTTAATCCTCCTACATGTCCATACAAACTTTGATCGCGAAGACCCCAAAACATGGCCGCCGCGAAGGTAGCCAGCAGAAAGAGCTTCACAAAATGGCAGAGGAGACATCATCACCTCCATCATCGATCAGGTGACGCCCCAAGAGTCGAACCGCATTCGCTTCTAGAAAGATAACCGCAGCCACTAGAGCAGCAGCGCAAATTAGAGGCCAAAATTACCCCCTCCTCTCCCATGCTCTTCTCCTCCTCCGCTCCCATCGTAGTAGTAGTGCTAGGAATTTTGCTTACGCTTACAAAGCCCAGGACTGATTTTAGCATTGGTGAGACCTTGAGGAATACGTTTGGATAGTAGATTTTTTGGGATAATTTGTTGAAAAGAATACTGTAGCACTACTGTAACACTTTTTTGATGTGATGTATCTGAGAATGTAAGCAAAATTTTTTAGCTAAAAATGAGCAATTCAAACGCACTTACTGGCGTCTTATTTATTTATACTATTGATCACTGAATAATTATAATAATAATAATCATAATAATTTGGATCTAACGTGGAAAAGGGAATTCCAATTACTAACTAAATAGACTTACGGATAGACTTGGAATTAAGGTGGGATTAAACCCGTTCTCATCTGTCATGGAATACGACTTTGTACACAAAGATGATGATCATGCACTACTTTATTGATTTAATATATGCCTTTTTTTTTAAATTTTCAGCAAGAAAGGCAGTATGTTAATTTTTTTAAATTTTTGTCGATTTGGGGATTCTCTATATTGATAAAGGAAGAATAGAGAAGTCTTCCCGAATATTCCCATTCAGGTTAATTTTCTATGCAAACACACTCAGAACTAGTATCCATAAACTTTTTTGTCTCCTAAAACTAGCGGGCCTTGTAAGATCCTAGGACCTTTCCCCTCCGGAACAATTTCCAACTTCCGATCCCCAGCGTTAAGTAGCGGTAGTTTTCTACTTCTCCTCTCCCCTAGAAAAAGCCTATTCTGCCAATAGGTGGTAAGGTAGTAGCAACAGAAATAGAGTCTCAATAGAATAGAGAGAGAAGCTAATTTGCCACGACTTTGTAGGCGCACCCTGAAACCTCATGAGGCGCGTGTAAATCCCAAACCGCTGACGAAGATTTTTTTCCTCCCCAAAACTAGACCGTCCGATCGACTCACACGTGCCAGCCAGTACCCTCGGTTATCTTATCCGTCCATCTCAGCCTTCCAAACCTGTTTTACCTCTTCCCAGAAGCTAGGTGCAGTGGTAGAAATAAAATAGGAAACTAGGTTTCCGATTGCAGCTGACTCTGAACTATTTATTCACTAATGCAATTAGCTGCTGCGACTGCTGCTGCTGCAATTTTCTGAATTCCAGTCGATTTGGCATCTCTCAGGTTCAATTCCAAAACTTTTACCTTCTCTATTCTTCTTTATAATTGCATCTCATTCCCTCGGGGAAAAAAGGAGTCCTTTTTCTTCTTCTTTTTTGGGTCCCTTCTCAAGTTTTTGCTTAGAACGTGAATCAAGTCGGTTTTTGGATACAATTTGATCGCTTTTTTCTTAAATAATATCTCATCCGAATAGACTGAGGAGAGGTGATGGAGAGGGAATTGGTTGAGCTGTTTGAGAAGGCTAAGAAAGCGGCGGACGCCGCATCAGTGGATGGCGGAGCAGATTCGTCTCCGGAGGAGAGCCGTTGTCTCGACGCCCTCAAGCGGCTAAAGAAGCTCCCTATTAATTATGATATCCTCGTGTCAACGCAGGTACTCTAAAAGTTGTTCGACATCGCTTTGATGTTGTATTTTGAATCTGCATACTTAGTTTGTAATCATATGTACGTGTATGAATAGTTGTTTCTGAAATGCGGAATTCAAGAGTTCACTTTGTTTGATTTTCGAATTTGCAATTAATTGATGAAAGTTTCAATCTTTTTTTTTTCAATTGTCCTTTCTTATTGGCTTTTTCATAGTCTTTGACAGAACTTTCTGGTTTTCTCAAAGAGATGGACATTTAAAGATAGGAACTTGAGCAAACATGTTACATTGCATTTTGTATGAACAACTTGAACTTGTTTGTGTCTTGATATTTCAGGTTCTTTGCAATGCCATTGTT
This sequence comes from Gardenia jasminoides, assembly GCA_013103745.1. Classification (NCBI taxonomy): domain Eukaryota; kingdom Viridiplantae; phylum Streptophyta; class Magnoliopsida; order Gentianales; family Rubiaceae; genus Gardenia; species Gardenia jasminoides. The sequence continues at coordinate 106,588,521 of CM023103.1, forward strand.
GTTAATTGTTGGTTGCAACACGTTGCTGTTTTTCAAGAAAAAACTCTCTTTTATTCTCTGATAGCTTGTGTTGAAATATGCTACTTTTTTTCAAGCAAATAATACTCTTTTAGTCTCTGATAGCTGTCCTTATTTGTAAACCAGCGAGATAACTGTCAGTGATGGATTCACATACTGTTCCGTTCAACCAGACCTTTTTTTGGCTTTGTATTGATACCAGCGGATACAGTTCTTAATGTACCGAAGCATTGTGAGGGGCATAATCCTCTTAGCTTTTGGTGAAGAAAGCTTTATCCTCTCCAAGAGGCATCACTACCTTATTTGCTGGTGGTCTTTTGGTCTGAACATTGTTTTAGGCAAGTTCTAGAGTGCAAAACTTTTATTCTGCCCAGTTTTTGAATTTATGAATGACATGCTTTTAGTTTTTGATAGGATAGTCTGACACTGCAATTTTAGGATGACATGTTTTTTAACCTAGTTGTGGAGATGAGTTATCACCAAGGTTTTTAAAATTGGGATTCTACCTTGGATTTTTTTATTTTGCAGGATCGGATCGTGGGATCCATCGATCCTACAAAACCGTTAAAAAATAATCTTACTAGTAATTTTGATGTTTGCAATTCACATATACAGCAATAAATAATGCAACTCATGTACAATCAATATAATTGTATTATTAATTGAGGTTACAATCGTATTAACTAAAATATTTGGGATAATCTAAAAATTAAATAAAAATTTTGGAACTATATGTGACATATTGTAAATGAATCTAATTAAATTGAAAATATTGTTCTTTCTCAGTTTTGAGTCTAAATGCAATTACTGGACAAGGTAATTGAAAAAATTGACTTTATGTGTGTGTGTGTGTGTCATTTAAGTATTTATTAATGAGACAATTAAATATCAATTTTTAAAGATTCGCCAATTTTTATAGGTAAGGAATTAGCATAACATAATTATGTGGTTTTAAAGTTTTTTGAATCTAGCTTCTAATGCAACAAATAGCAGAATTTTCTATACAAAATTATGATCAAATTATTAAATTTTTAACATAATATCTTTAAATGGTAGGATCGGATCAAAATCGGATCGAAATCGAAAGCCATAATCCGGATCGTGGGATTGTAAGATCCCACGATCCGGATCATGATCCTGACAACTAAGGTTATCACAAGATGTCAAGTCTACTAGTTGTCATGGCAAACGAACCTCTTTGGTAAAAGAGGTCCTTTGCCATGACAATGTTTGCTTGAAGAGGTTTAACCTAATTACATATTAGAAGAGGACTAAATTGTGGTGATGAGTTATCACCAGATGTTGAGTCCACTAGTTGCCATGGCAAAAGAACTCTTCGATTGTGTGTGCTATACTTGTAAATACTCTATTCTTGTTCCATGTACTTTTGGAAATTGAAAAAGTAGGACTTCTATGAGCGCATCATTAATGGGGTGATAATTTGAAGTTTTAAAAAATGTGGACTTTCTTCTACAGTCAAGTCATACCTTATGCCGCGCTTGTACTATTTTTTGAGTAGTTCACACATATTAGCTTATAATGTAACTGTCATTCCAATTATTGCTAACACTTATTAGGAAGTACTAATACCCATTTGTTTTGTTCTGTTGCTGGTGTATCGTGTCTCAATTATGGTAGTCGTGTGATACGAAAAACGAGGAAAGTGTGATGTTATTCTTAAAAAAGTTGTCCTTTTGGAGTAAATGGCATTGGAATAATCCATATCTAAGCATGTTTTCCCGGAGGAAACTTGTGGCCTTCATTATTTTGCTTGACCTTTTAGGGGGAAAAAACAGATTTATCTTCTGCAGTTGTTGACTGTGATCTTGGAAGTCATTGTTTTTAGTTTAAAAGCTTTGAGGTCCCAGTTAAAGAGTGATTGATTTTAGAATTTAAGACCCATCGTATTAGGAGGACTTGAAATTGTACTCTTGCTTTCTGGAAAAAAAAAAAGAAGACAAAACACAAATGGAACGATCGTGCATCAATAGAAAAAGATCTGAATAGGTGTTTCATTTTTGCTGACTTTTATTTGCGTGATTAAATACTATTCTGTCTTCGTTTTGATCTAGTTGTACGGCGTAGAAATGTAATCTAGTGTGCTCTTTTTTTTTTTTTTTTCTTTTTCTCTCCCTGGTTAAATGTTTCATTTACTGTCACAGAATTGATTTGCCTTCTTTTATGTTGAAGCATAGAAGTTTTTTTAAACATCTTTGAAATATATTTCAGGTTGGAAAACGTCTTCGGCAACTGACAAAACATCCAAGGAAGAGTATTCAGGCTATGGCTTCTGATGTGGTTGAGATGTGGAAGGGTATTATTGTCAAAGAAACAGCCAAGAATAGGAAGAACGGGAATGTCGAGCATGAGGGTTCTGCAAAAATAGAACCTGAAGGCTCAGATTCTGGTGAGCGAACGAAGGTGGGGAGAGTGAACTCCATCAAACTTGAGGGTTCTGTAAAAGCTGAGCCTGCAGGTGCAGATTCTGGTAATGACAAAAAGTTCCAGAGAGTGAGCTCTGTAAAAGTTGAGAAGGTATCATCAGCTAGTTCTGTAAAAGTTGAGAGAGTTGATTGCTCTTTCTCTTCAACTTCTGGAAAGGTAATGAAATTCGAAAACTCCTCACCTGAGGTAAAGGTTGAGGAAGATGGAAAGGTTTCTTCTGGAGAGCGCATAAACGTGGAAAAGATAACAAAAGAAGAGAAGCCAAATTCTGACATGAGAAATCTGGCACAAACTCCTCCTGCTCCCAAGCTGACTACGCTGCTTTATACAAAGGACCAAGTCAGGGACAAAGTGCGCGAGATCTTTGCGGAGGCATTGTGCAAGGTCACTGCTGAGGTTGATGAGGATCTCAGAGAAGAAGTTGATGCATGTGATCCTTATCGGATTGCTACGATGGTGGAGAGTGCAATGTTTGAAAAGTGGGGCAGATCTACGGGTGCCCATAAAGCCAAATATAGATCCATATGTTTCAATATTAAGGATCCAAACAACCCAGATTTCCGGAGAAAAGTCCTCCTGGGGCAGTTTCCGCCTAATTCAATTGTTCACCTGGCGCCGACGACATGGCAAGTGATGCAAGACAAAAGCAGAATGAGAAAATTAAAGAAAAAGCACTCTTTGAATGTGAGCGTGGAGATACTGCAAAGGCCAGTACTAACCAATTTAAATGTGGTAGATGCGGGAAGAGGGAAACCACTTATTATCAGCTGCAGACTCGGAGTGCTGATGAGCCTATGACTACATATGTAACTTGTGTGAACTGCAATAACCATTGGAAATTCTGTTAGGCATTTGTTATTTTATTGGCATCGGATAGTTAGGTGACCAGGCTCTTGATAAGATTTAGTCCTTAGCTAGTCGGGACCGGAGGAAGAGTCATTCATTCCGTGCTGGGGCTCATTAAGATTAATTGGTTGTACTAAAGATGTCATTGGATGTTCGACTGTTTGTTATCTGTTTTATGTCTAGTTTGTTTTGATTTGTCAAAGCCTTCTGTCATTAACCTGGCTCTGGTTACCTTTAGGTGATCAGAAGGGCGTCATAAAAGCCAAGGCTCGTATCAAGAGGACCTGAACTATGCATAAATACAGAGTCATTGAAGGGCAAAGGCGCAAATGCTTCAATCTAAATTTCTGTCACAACCCTGGCACCAACGCAGTTATTTGGCGGCAAATTCCTCAATCTAGTATTTGCCAACTTTGGTGCCCTCAGACGAGTGAGCGAACATACTCCCAACATTTTGCTGTGACTGGACGGACCTCTTGCAAAACTACTCCCACTGGCGTCAGAAACAAAAATTTAAGTGGCTCTAATCGATATATTCCGTTAATAAGAGAATCTCGAACGGAATCCGTGCTTCTAAAACGTCTTCGATCGAATCACTATTTGGCAATAAAAATTTGATACTATTGAGATTGACCATTAAGGTGTAATAATCAACATGCGTTGATTGATGATTTGTGATACACATAAACTGTATGATCAAAATAGTCAAAAACATTAACTAGACAGTTTACACTTGACATCATTCTTCCAAGTTATTCAAAAATCAAGCCCACACGCTGATGCTACAGGAGGGCGCTGTCCTGGTTTTGCTTGTGCGTTCCTCATCATGTATTCCCCACTCTTTCTCCCCCAGAAATCAAAGAACAACCTAAGGGAGAGGGATGCTACTTTCTTTGAGCGCCTGGAAAACCCTGGAACTCTTGTCGAATATCTGAGCCCTTCGATTGTAATCAGTGGGCTCTTTACCTTCATCCTCCCCCATGATCGCTTCTGTTTCCAAGCACTCCAACAACTCTGCAATTCCTCTGGTCTCTTTACACTTGCCTCCCAACATCCCCAGGCCCATCAATTCTTCTTCTGTCACGATTTCATCTCCAAATTCCCTTCCCAATTCTGACACCGAAGCTGAACCCCCTTTGGCACACTCGACCACCTTCTCCAGCTGCCTGTTTGGCCATGATTGCTCCAGTCTCAGCCTCCCCCGACAAGGCGGCTGAGACCATCCGGCTGGTGTCAAAACCGAAGAAGTCGTGTACTTCGTTCTGGTAGCTGGCATGAACGGAGGTGACCGAAGATTGTGGACTTTGACAACGCGGGAAGTGGAAGTTTCCATTGCAGTACTCAGCACTGGTAAAAGTTTGTGTGCCGTCTTTGGATTCGAATCAGAGGCAAAATAGAGATACTCGGGACTTTAAAAGCGGGGGGGCTAGGTCAGGGTTGTGGATTTGCGACACGTGTCATTTTCTGCCACGCGTAAGATAGGGATGCGGCCCACTGGCCAGGATAACAGGGATGAGATTTGGCACGCGCTGAAGCGCCGCCTAACACGTGGCCGTCAAAGATTGCGGGGGAGTTGCTGGTCTGGTGACGTCATGCATGAGAAGAGCGAAGCAGTGGCTAAATCGATCGATCGATCAAATCCTGTTCCTCCCGCTGACCGATTCCAATTGGGTGGATGAGGGGCAGTGAAGGTTCATGGCCAGATTTGGCAAAAAAAAAAAAAAAAAGTGTGGATCAGATCATTTCTTGTGTATCGTTTTTTACACCGTGTGTGGGGTCCATAAATTTTGTTCTATAGTTACACGTTATGAAAAATGAGTTACATGCTGTGCAAGTGGAGTTACATGCTGTACTTTTACACAAAATCGTCCGGAACGATTTTCCTGACGACTGTTCTGGCCCCGCGTCCTAATTGGGTCGGGTCTGCGTGCCCTACTGCATTTTTGGATTGGGATGGGGCCCACCAAATCTAGTGAGTTGTGCCGAGACATGATGACTTTTTATTTTTAGATTTCTTTTTAGAGTGGAAAAGGAGTGAATATGTGATGGTCGGTGACCACCACATGGATTAAGGATATACCAGAACCAGAATGGTGCTGCAAGGCTACAATATATAAACTCTCACTCATATAGGATCCCAAGAAAAAGGGGCAGGGGGGTGGATATTGTGGGTAGCTCTGTGTCTTGTGGTTAATGCAGCAAAAACCAATTGAAACATTTTAAGAATAAACCAATTTTGTGCGTAGTCGTAGAAGGTAAAAGGTGGGATATGGCATCTCCAGAAAAAGTGGGATATGGTTGGTATATTATATTTGGAATGGGAAAATGATATTGGTCCAGTAGAAGTTTCTATAACAAGCGTAAGGTCACTGTCATCAAGGCGCAAATGTTATACAGATAATACAGACTGTCAATCCTCCCTTGCAAATTTTGTGCACCGTTTAGGTGCCTCCACACTAATCTGTCTCAATTATTGACAGCCTCTCGCAAAACATTACGCTCACAATCCTGTATGGGTTGAAACTTTCTTCTTTTTTTTTTTTTTTTTTTCCTGCTTTTATTAGTTTGTTGATCTGATCCGGAAAGAAAATTACGATATTGCACGAGAGTTTAGGACCTTACTCGTCATGCCGTCTTAATACGTTCCTGTTATCTTTTGTAAGCAAAATGCTTGAAGAACTTTCAGGTGCATCCCCACACTTGCTTCTCACGAGTTGTGTAACCAAATTACGTTTTTGGGGTCCTTCAAGCACTATTTTTCTAAGAACGGAATTCTGATTCTTTTTCCCATCGGCTTCTGCCTTGACTGGGCGGTGTCTGACCAATTGAACCACGATCCTGGCGAAAGAAGGGATCTTGCATGGACTTTGTCCTTTTTATCTTCGGATAAATAAAGGTAATATTAATCAATGGAACATGATTTCATGCTCCTCCAAGCACGCTCCGAATAACATCACATTTCCTTTAATTTTTTTTCCAACTATAATGAATCACAATACTGTACAAATTCTTTTCATCAATTTCACTTTCCCAAAGACTAAATATACAGATGAATCAGTGAAGTTGATAGAAGACTAACAGCCACAAGCATTGTCCGCACTGGACTGACCTAATTTAAGCCCTCCGAGCTATATGCATAAAGGACTAACAGGAGAACGGCTCTTATAGTGCTCACTGGAAGAAATCTCAACAAATTATGTTCCAGTCCCACGCCCTTACAACTCTATCTCCCTGCCTACATGTTGCATAAATATTAACCTGCAAGTGAGAGTCTCACTCACGTCAGGCTTTGCTCTCCAATAGCCTCCTCTCAGCGGCTACAGCAGCAGCTACAGAAGGTGGTAAGTGCATCAAGCTTCCACTTGTCTTTTGCTCGTCCATGTCCGAAGATGGAACTACTCTGAACAAGGACTCGACATCTTTCAGGGTCAAAACTGGCTGATCTTGATTTCTTCTGTTTCCACTCACGAAAGAGCCACTATTCCTACTCCTGTTTAGTTTATATATACTTTCCTCTACTGTATCTTTCACCTAGCACCCAAGTCCAAGAAGGAAAAAGGAAGCAATTATGTAAGGGATTAGCAACTATCAGACAGAGCACATAGATATAGCACGGAATCAAAAGTTGACCCATCTTTTCATGCATTTGATAGAATAACAAAATTCTGCAAATTTTCATAGAAAGCAGCTCGTAAGTGGTATAACGTACTATAAAACGATGAACAAGTGTCTTGTTCTCCTGTCCAATTCGATGCACCCTCCCTATTGCTTGTGCTTCTGCTGCAGGGTTGAGCAGTGGCTCCACGAGAATGACATGCTGAGCTTCCAAAAGATTGAGGCCATTGGCACCATGCTGGACTAGGAGCAATAACACCTGAACAAAATCATCTACTAGTTTCCCATTCTTCCTCTTTCCACTTCCTTTTATGTCATTATTCTGTCCTCTGAAATGGCTTATGGCAACATGTGATTTCCTGTACAATTGGAGCCACCCAAAAAAGCTTTAATTTTGTACTGAGATGATTATTATTCTAAAACTAACAGAAGCGACAATAATAACAACATTAAGCCAAGTTGCTGGAAGCAAGCAGTTCCCACTTATTTCAGGTACAGCAGTGTGTGTCCAACTTGTCATTAGAGAGAGGTATATAATTCAGAACAAGAAACTAACCAGCCAATTTACAGTTAGTTTTCTGCAGATAACTAAGATAAATGCATCAAATTGAATAGTTTTAGCGCATCTAGTGCTACATAATGGTTTAAATTTACAGTGCTAAAAGACTTCTTGACACATCAGCCTCAACAGGCATTACCATACTATCTCCGTCCTTTTCAATTTTAAAGATACTTCCTTCGGAAAACTTTTCCATTAATCACATAGGAGTGTCAAAATAATTTGACATATTTAGTGTTTGTGGGAATGAGAAACCCATGTCTTCTGATGTTTTCAGGTGTTGAGAGGAGGAACTAACTATTAAGGGTCACAGACATAATTGTTAGAGCTACAGAAAATTCAGGTGAAAAACAGAAAGGTGCAATGTCTTGTCAATGGTTGCTCTATGTTTTATTAGATACCATAGTAGGTTACTCTATGTTTTAGTAGGTTACAGAAAATTCAGGTGAAAAACAAAAAGATGCAATGTCTTGTCAATGGTTGCTCTATGTATTATTAGATACTGTAGTAGGTTACTCAAGCAAAAAGGTTATTGTCATTTGTGGTGGAAGCAGATCTGATAAGTTACCAGTCACTACACACAAGGACCTATAATTCTACCTTCCAGGTACAAAAACCTAAACTAAAGGTTTTCAAAACATAGAAATCATCCAAATACATTCCAACTGGACCAAACTAGATTGTAAACAGCTTTCATCCATCTAGAATTACAAGGGAGATGCAGCTAAACATCCCATGTCTTCCAGTAATTCCAAGAAAAAAAATCATCAAAGAGATTCAGTCATTGAATGACCGAAGTCAAACAGAATTAGCAGAACACCATGTTTTTTCTTGTTAAAATCTCTATCTAGAGAGATTTTGAGTCACTGCAGATAATGTTTGTACGGATGCAAATAGAAGTTGCTCAACAGACCTGACAAAATTCCTCAACAGTAACATAATTTTGAAGAAAAACTGAACATGCCAAAGAATTTCGTTCATTTAAGCAGATGTAAATAGAGCATGATGAAAATATTTTTTTTTTTTTAATTGATAGAAGGCAAAACTTGACAGACTCCATAACAAATTGTACCTGCCTCCTTTCATCCGGATGTAGCTGATACTATTGGCAGTAAAAGCATGCTCTAACACATCAAGAACATCATTCCAACTGGTAAAAACAAGAACCTTTGCTTTTGGATCTTTGGATTTGATGGATAAAATTCTCCTTGTGACTGCTTCAATCTGCAACAACCCATCCAAAACAAGGTAAAACGAAAGATATTAATTTAAGATTACCAGCATTTTGAAGTTGACAGTAAACACAGGGAAAGCACAATTTGCTAGCCATCACTGAATTGTTAAAAGGGTGCAGATTAATGATTGAACCCAAGCAATTATATTGGTTACAGAAGTAGGGAAAACCACCTTTGTACTGTATGAACCTTGGACTGTCAAAGTTTCAGAGTTTGCACAGTCCAGCATGGAAAATGCATGAGAGGCATTATGTCTATCATCAGCAAAAGCTATATTTCCATAGTCAGTATGCTGTCGGCAAGTTGGGCACATTACCCACTTCCTTCCATGATGAACTACTCTCTGTTCAGTGATTGCAAATAAACCTGCAAGCAACAGTGGAAGATGCATCAGAAGGTTTTTCATCCGTCAACGTAAGGCTATCCATGCATTTTCAGAAAAGAAAGCTCTATATGAGACCCCCGAAGGGGGGGGGGGGGACACTATCAAATCCATGTTCGAATTATAAATTTTAGCATTTCACAAGAACACTATGCCTATTTTCATCCATGGAAGCATGAAGATGGTTTCAACACAGAATTCAAACACACCAGAAATTTCAGGAGATAAAACTTACATTTGCAGCAAATAACATGCCCGCATTGGAATACCATCTTTTGGCCTTTAAGCTTCTCTTGACAAACTGGGCAGAATTCCTCATCAGCTTTAGCTTGGTGTTGCTCATCTTCTGTTGCTGATGTGACAGAGGCCTTGGTGGATTCAGTTAAATTTGATTCGTTCAAACATTCTGACTGCCTGTTTTGTTTAGATTGCACCAAGCCCTGGAAAAAAAATCAAGGAGGCAACTCAAATAATCCGAGTATAACAGAACTACCGTACATAAAATTGCAGACAACTGAGCATTTTGCCTCACTAGCCCCACAGCAAAGTCCAGTGAGTTCAAGTTTAGCCTTGCCCACCAAATTCTCCCGCAAAATTGCCAAAGTGACTCTAATGAAGAGAGGGATTAAACTCATGCATGAGATATTGGCTGATGTGAACAAAGAAAGTTGACCAATGAAATCATCAGCATGGGATGATGCCCAATGTGAACTATAAAGGTTGACCAATGAAAACAACTTTCAGGCACATGGTGCTACAAATTGGACTTACCTGCTTGTCAACAGAATATTTAGCTAGGACAACGAAACGGCAGCTATAGTACTAAGTAGCTATAACATGAGCTAGAAGAAAAAAGATATCAGATCAACTTAAATGACAATAAGAATCAGGTCAAACCAGAAAGTTGGAGTTGTATATTAAAACCTTGGTAAAGAACTGGTAGTAGTGCATTGAGGCCAATAAGGTAACCACAGGCCACTATAAGAAAGCAATGGTACTTTGGAGATCATAAAAAGGTCTAGAAAACTACATGTAAACTGCATCTCCAAATTCAAATGGGCTTATTCTGTGACTAAATGCGATATACTCAGGTCCTCTGCTGGTATCTAAATTCAGAATAATTATATATCACAGACCAAGCAGAAAGCTTAAAAACGTAACATGGACTTAGTCATTACCATCAAATAACGAAGTTGTCCTTTGATACGTGCCAATGAAGACACTGCCAGAAATTTATCACTAGAATTTTGAGTACTTGCAGCATCCAACTCCTCAGGACCCAAGGCATCAATTGAATTATCTGTTTCATCTTCTTTCAGTCGCAATCGCGAGATTGCCATCTTTATTTCGTCATGAGCCCTAAGCACATGAGCTTGGGCACGAGCCAAGGACCTTGCATGGGCATATTCCTTGCGCATTCCCTTCATTAATTTAAAAGCCAAAAATCAAATCATGTAATCCAGCTATAGTTTAGTACCCAAACCCTCTCCCAGTGGGCGTAGCCGACAAATTATGATTCTTATGTTTCTTCTAAACATAAGTACACTGCATTCATTTTTAGAAACAAGGAAAAACAGCAATTTAATATCTCACATAATGCCAATCGGTTCCCATTAGCTAATTGCTTGAGATAATCACATGAATAAACATCTCTAATCAGGAGTTGGGCTAGATAGATAAAAAACATCAAGAAGAGAAATCAGAGGATGCACAAAAAACTTAACTCATACCTCAAGAAGAAATAGGTGCTTTGTAGCTGCTGATGTACCTTCTCTTTCTAACAAACCCTTGGAATTGCTCTTGATAATCCCAAGCACCACCTCCAAATCAGAGGGAGATTTTGAAACCTACCAATCCAATGCAATTACAAATTTTTAAAGAGTAAAAAATCTTAAAAATTGATCATGTTTTTCTGCAGCCTAAATAAGCTAATTCTACTTACATTCTGCAAATAGGAATAGCTAGAAACTCGTTTAACTTTGATGACCAACCCCTACATGTGGTCTGACTAATAGCCATATGAACAACAATAATTGCAAGAAAAAGCACAACGGAGCTTGGCATGCAGGTATGCAGGCATCTTTGTCATTTTAATTGTTGCTGTTTCTACTAAAAAGAATCTATCATATGCAAGACTTGTCAATACCTAATCAAATCTTACTAGGATTTGAAAAGGCATACCTAGAAATGACTAAAACTGAACATTAGGCATGCTTACTAACCACCTCGGTATTTAAGATCAACAACTTCAAATGGTTTTGTTGTTTTCTGACCAACTCTACCATACTAGAAATGTAGCCTTTGTGAATTAATAGTCAAAATGACAGACAGAATACTTCTACATTAGGACATAAAGTATGTTTTCAACGACTGAGGGATGCTCATAACTCTATAGTAAATACATCTTATGGATATAAAAATTTCCTTGATTATAACCAGTTTGATGACAAGTTACAAGTGCCATATCATGGTTTCATTCAACTATCCTGAAACTTGGAAAGCTGATTTCTGGAAAAACAAATATAGATCCCTAATGAAATTTTAACACTTGGCCTGGGATCTTTTGATCACACAACTAAGTTTCCAAACCCAGTAAGCAGATAAGGATAATGATGAACATGCTCTTTCTAGTTTGACTAGAATCATTTGCTTAAACTACCAACATTGAATTAACATCCTCTGATAGAAAGACAAGACCAAAAATGAATGGAATAAGAGGATGACTGTGAGTGCCAAATTTTTCTCCAAATGCATGATATTCTGCAACTGTTGCTCAGTCTACAGCTCACATTATAAGCATATGATTTGATGTCAAAGAAAAGACCACCTCCCTCAATATTACAGAATAAATAAACAGACCAAACATATCCGAATATTAGCAACCAGAAATATGAAACAATTATGTTCTGACTAACCATCACTTTCTCCTTGACATCCCTCTTCTTTCCATCATCATTAAAATTGGAAGTAGTCAAAGCTGACTTCGGGTCAGGTTGTGACAGAGTGCGATAAAAGCGATTGAGTGCAGATCTTTTCTTTTGCAAATCTACTACTTCTTCAGCAGAAGTTATCACCTCACCGTTCCTTCCTTTATTTATACGGAAAAGCCTGACCTCATAAGCCTGTAGAAAATGCATAATTTAGGGAAACATCAATTGCAATCCCAAAGCTAGCTAAGTTGATGAAGAATCAAACTAAAAAGAACTTGTCTACAACACCTGAAACAAATCATCCAGCTCACAGTGGACGCAGAGAGGACCATGACCATTATCTTGACAGTTTGGACAGTGCCTTACACGTTCAACATCTGCCTCACTTGGATTTTCCATTGTGTAGTCGATCTCCAAAAGCCTATCAAGTACATTTTTCCTATACTCTTCCAATGAATCCAGACCAGTCTGAATGTAATATTTTAGACTCGTTATGCTACCAAAACTGCATTAAAGAAAGAAAAAGTGACTAGTAGTCCAAAAATATTCCAAGCAAAATCTTAAAAAATAAAAACAAGACTTTATTCCCAAGCATAACGAACCAGGATGCAATTCTTGATGTACGTGAAGTACTCAGAGTAACAGAGAGAGCTTCCCTTATTTTCCTGATCAACTCACTTGATGTGTCCTTGTTTTGCTCAAGATGATGCAGGGCATCTAACCACCAAGTCATGTGCTGGCTTTTCCTGTTGCTAAACTCAGTAGAAACCTTCAAGAAGAAACAAAAAGATAGCAACTGATGATCAGCTATTGACAAATTCCCCCTTAGATCAATCCATGAAGAATTGGCCTACACACAAAACCACCATTGCATCATCTTGCACCCACAAAGTAATAATTTAGCAAAATGATTTAGCACACAAAGAATAAAAAACAAATATTTCCCCCAAGAAAATCTGCAGTCAATGTTGTTATAAAGAGGACAGACAAAATTGTCGTCTGATCCACCTACCATAAGTCGTCGCATCCAAATGAATGAGTTTGAAAGTAAAAGGGCAACTTAAAGCTCCTTTCTAAATGTCATGACTACCACTCCCCTTCCCACCACCTGGGGATTTGGCAAAGGATATGGCATGTCTAGTCTTCACACTGCAAGCAAAGACATTGTTTTCATGCCCACCACGCACATGACGGGAAGATATATTAAACACCTAGAGAAAGATGTTGACATTCCAGAAACACAAACAAAAAATGTATAGAGTTCAAAAGAAAAGTTCTTCAAATCATATTCTAACAACCTGAAACAAGCATACCTGTTCATATGACTTCCAGAACTCTTGTTGAGCCGTGGACAACTTTGAATAGAAGAGAGATAAGTACTTCTGCTTTAAATTCTCACATACTGTTCTGAAAAATTGGTCACTTGTTGATTGAGATGAAGCATGTGGATCAACATTTAATGCTTTCAGACTGGACCCGTTTGACCCAGCATAACATGGTTGCTCAGGTAATTTCTCAGAATCAATGACCATATTAGAGTTTCCAGCATCAATTTTTGCCCTTTTTACAGCACGTTGATCACTCTGTTCAAGATCACATACCATGGATACATCTTCTTTATAGCTTCCATGGACATTCTGTGATTGTTTATTATTGTCTGATGACAACAGGAGTATCTCAGCAAGATTGTGATGAATATGTATATTCAACAAAGGGTCCAAGCGAAAATCTTCCAAGTTTTCTTCAGCTATAGCAAGTGCTTCCTTGTACAATGAAACTGCTTGTGCAAAATCTTGCTTAAGTACAGCTATACCTGCAAGTCCATTTATTGCAGAGACTAATTTTCTTAAAGCTTCCTCTCCTTCGATCTTTGTTTTACCTACAAGAGCCTACAGAGAACCCAAGGATACAGATATGCTTTAATTTGATATCTTCTGGCTAAAACTTAGGAAAAATAGTATGTTGAACCAGAAGCTAACCCTACCAACAGTATCTCCTCCATGGTCATGGGAGATTGTTGCAAAGAACGTAGACCAGAACTTCCCACTTGAGGATGGCAGCAAGCTTGTCGAAGCTTCAAGAGTGAGTTAAACATCTTTGCAGCCTCCACGTGTGTAATGAACTCATCAGATGAAGTATCAGATGTTTTGTAACCTGTGCAAGGACATCAAAACATGTAATGTAATTTTTTCTAGTCAATTAAAATTGAAACAGTGGAAGAGGCCTTAAATACCTGGTATTTTTCTCTTGACAACATCATTCTTCAAATTTCTAATCACCTCATGGGCATCCTTTACACAAGTCTCATGCTGCCTCTGGTAAAAATGCTCCTCAATTGGTGAAAGAGTGAGCCAAGACACTGATTCTTCTTGGGGAGGAATATGTAGCTCTTCTGCAACATGTACTTTTGAAGAGCGCCACATTATCTTTCTCAAAAAACTGTGTGCAAACATCATAGCTCCTGCATCCCCTGCCTGCAAATCAAGAACCTCTCACATAAGGGAAAAAGGAAGGAGAACATGACAACTAACTCCACATGATCTAGTTCAGATGTTTGCAGTCAACAATTAGAACTGATAATATACTTGTTAACTGAGAAACTTAAAGGTATATGGAAGATTATATCACACTTTCAATGAACCAAAACATCACTAGGTCTCCCTTCTAAAATTAGATGTATAAAAAAGATTTGATATGTTATATCCTCATTAGATTTACTAGAAGAACCTAAGAATTGTTATAAGAAAGAAATTTTTTTCCTTTTTTATGTATCTTCTGTGTTTAATTTTTCGACTTAAAATAGAGAGAAGGCGCTACCTTGATGAAGAATGTTGCCCAAGAATGGTTATATCAACAACAAAGGAGAACTAAACGAAAGATATGGTATTCAGCACCATCAGCAATTTTTCAATAATTTAAAGCCAGAATCTAAAGATTCCAAGTTTCTTAAAAGCCATAGGTGAAAGATTTGAATTCATTACAGAAAAAGGCACCAACATACCTCATAGGGATCACGTACAACTTCAGCCCACCACTTAAAAATATCAAAGGGGCATGCTCTGAGGAATTTCAAGAGCCCGTATAAGTCATCAAGCTTTCTCTGTATGGGAGTCCCTGTAATACACCACTGGTGCTTGGCGTGTAGTCTTAGTGCCATTTCTGTTGCTGCAGCAGCATTACTCTCAACCATCTGAGCTTCATCCAAACATACTCTCCACCATAGTATTCTAGTCAGGAGAGTTGGAACAACAGGGTATCTGCAGTTTTCAAAAAAGGAAATGAAAAATATTCAATCTAAGTTGGTAAGATTTAAAAGAAAAGAGATATATACATGCAAGAATATGCGATAGAACAAGATCTCCAATAATTTTGCACAAAATTGATGTAGAACAATGTCGCTGAGATAAAACTGCAGAACAACAATGCACGACCCAAAGATAACATGATCAGTAGATAGTTAAAACTTGTAGGATGACTAAGCCATAGTTGAATCTGACCAAAATTTTGGACTTGCAATCTGAGTGAAGGGGTTTCTTCTTATCCATGCAAAGAATGCAAAGATGAAATCTTAAATGACTTCTAGAAAAACTAGTGATTAGTAAATATTGCAAGCCATATTTGGTAGTTGCAATCCCAAGTTATTACTGCAATCCCTTTCAGATAAATCACATTTGCAATGATCCAGATACTTCTCTGCTCTCTCAATCCAAATGCTAATGATGCATTGTTGCATGGTAGAGATGTTCAAAACATCTCTTCCCAGGAGATTATTTTCTAAACCTTGAAACATAACATAGAACCCTCTGCAATTAACATGAAAATGAATACTGATGCAAAGAACAACATGAAAAATCAGCAAACATCTGCATTAACATGCATAGACTGCCAGATGTAATCTTGAGAATTTAAGAAAGGAACTAACTTCGCTTACTATTTAAATAGGTGCATATATGCCAAGTACTTAATTACTTGAATGAAGAAGATAAAAACATACGCGTAGGATTCCAATAGACGGGTGTCTTTTGAACCATGTAAACACAAGAAATGTGAAATTTTTGTTCTGGTTATGCGGAATTTATCCCCCTCCCCCAGGGAACCCTGAAGGCAGAAAATGTTAAAAACTCAGGGGAAGCAAATTTTCTACATATAAATTACTCTTAAGGTAATGAAGTTTGGACATTTTCCTCCTATAATTTGTTGTACGAAGTTTCCAATTGTATCAAAAAGTTATCAATTATGGTTTAGCAAGATTATCAACTTGTTATACCTTAATCACCAATTGATTATAGAGAACTCAGCAACACAGGAAGCATCCATAGTCTTCCTGCAATCAATGGGAAACTGTTTCAGAAATCAATTGATGAAGTGAGCTTAAACTGGTGTTTTCCCACAGCCTAAACATGAAACCATAGAGATTCAACTGTGACTCTTAAGGAATTCAAGAATAACCTATAAAGTAATTTTTTTACTTGTTTCAGCTTCTAGGAGAATTTCGGGCATGAAACTTGTGCAAAAGTGACATTCTGCCAGCCTGGACATGGTTAACCTTTTTGTCCAGAACTATTGTTTTCTATGTTTGTTAAAATCCTTAAGACCCTAAATTTCAATCAAACCTAACATATGGAGCTGCCACAACATCTGCACCCTGTTTCACAATATTGAACTAAAGACTTAATACTTGTTGACATGGTTGAAGGTGTTAAAAAGGGGGAAAAAGAAGGAAAAAAAAAAGAAGAAAAAACGTGTTCTCTTCATCCAATTACATGTATGAACATGGTTAAACAAAAACCTAGGAGATTCAGTTCTCAAGTTCAGCTCAATGCAATAAGTGCATAAGTCTTCAGATCTTCCCTTTTCTTGCTTATTGAGCAACCAATCCCACAAAAGAGGATCTTCAGATTTTCTTACAAGTCATGCTGTAGATCAATTTTTTCTCTTAATTTAGATATAACGACGATGCAAGAGAACACTAGGGTCCTCCTCCAGGTGGGACACATTGATTTCGGATGAATTTTGGTTCTCCTAGATGATTGTTAAATAGGAAGGCACATTATGCAATAAAGTTCTTCAACTTCAACTACTGAAGTTGGAGAAAGAATATCATGGATCAAATTTTTGGAAATGCAACTTTGGGTGCAGAAATATAGCAAATTGTCGCCCTTTTCATGATAGGAAAACAAGAAAAAAATCAAAAGGATCCTGGTGTTACTATAATATACAAAACCCTTGCTTATTAGTTTGAAACTATTGATCATATGATAAAGCCACTTTTTCCCCAGAAAGAATATAATCCTCCTTTATTAAAAGTTGCAGAAGAAAGCTAGATGTCCGTCGAATCAGAATGTGTCCATTTGATCAGGTTTTACTTGAAAATCCAATTTCCAATAATTTGGAAATACTACCAGGCAAAACTCACAAGCGCACTCAATTCTTTGGAGACAGAATGATGCTATCTGTCAATCAGTCCAGAAGTCGACCTAAAACTAAAAACTGGTTCTCCAACCACCAAGACAGAGGGACAGAGAGAGAAGTGAAGATTACAATAATGTTATTCAAAATCACAGGATCTTTACAGCTGAAGAGAGGAATAATTTGTAAAGAAGTCATCATGTGGGCCAGAAAGCGGATAAGTATGACAATAAAGTTACTTAGTCACGAGAGCTTCTTTTAGGCAAACAAGAAAACCACAAGAAACTTCACTCTAGAAACAAAAACCCAAGGGGCTCAGAAGAGAAATAAAAATAAAAATTGATCATCGACAACCAGCAACAAACATGTAGTGAGAACGATGTCCAATTTAAGATGACTTCACTCTAGGTACTTCTAATAAAACATAAAAAAAAAAATTAAAAAAAAATGAAAGTCTAGTGATACCTCTTCTCAAATCTCATAGTGCGACGATCACCTTCATGTCTATCAGAGTCGTGTGATAAGTCCTCCTTAAGTACATCATAGGTTGTCAAGACAATATCAGCATTCACAAGCTCACTTATATCCACAGCAGGCATATCTGGACACTTAGTATCCTTAACACCGTCATAAAGACAGATTTTCAGGGAACCAGGACTTGTATGTCTGCGGTACAAAGCATGCAAACAAATATTAGAGAGGAAGGAGGAAAGAAGAAGAAAATGAATGTATATGGATTCTATATCAGCCAAAAAAAAAAAAAAGACTCACTAAGAGAACAGCTTACATGATGAGCATGCATTACTATGGAAAACAAGTTGAAGCAAGAGAAATTTTTATTTTTGACCAAGTTGCTACAAAAGAAAGACCCCCTTTTTGTCCTCGCTAGAAGTTACATTAAGCATATCCAGGCCCATATGATACTACTACATCCTGGACCAATCTGTAACTAAGAGATTCATATTAAAAAGCAAGTTACTTGCAACCAGCACAATGCATATGCACAATTTTGTTGTTTGCAAGTGCAATATACTGTTTCTTTGTCTTGCATTTCTAACATGTATGCCACAATCGGGAATCAGAAAACTTAAGACAACAATTAAATTGACATTAATGGCAAAACCTCTTCCAAATTGAAGTCCCAGAAAGGCACATGACATATAAAATCATGCTTTTCTTCCTATCTTATGTGCAACTACCAAGAGTAGCTATTTTCTTAGTATCTTGTTCATTTGCAGATGTCTGTATACAAGGTGCAAAACATTGTCTTTTCCTGCTGTATAATGTCCTAACTGAATGAACATGAGCCCTCCTACTGACTGTGTGCTGCTGCACAAGTCTTTCCCTTCAGGCCTTTTCCCAGGTTCATGCCTCTAACAAGTAAAAAGCACCCTTAACCTCCAGACACTTTCCCCGGGTCCCCAAATCCCCACCCCACAAAACAATAAGAAAATCTGTGAAGAAAATGTTGTTTAATTAAGCAAAACCGTAAGACAAGAAAATGGAAGGTCTGAAAAATACCGAATTATTTCAGCATGCCACTGGGACAATATGGGTGTAGGACAAACTATAAGAGTTGCCCCCGTGGAAACCGGAGATTCAGTAGCTTGGATCAATTGTGAACAAAGGCTGCAAATATGAGTTCCTTCCATGACAACTACCTTGGTGTTGTTTTTTCTTCTACTATACTTTTGGGAGCTTCCAGCTGAATGTTTGCTAAATCCTTGCTCTTCTGAAGTATTTGTGGATACAGGCATTTTCCCTTTGGTAGAAAAACCTACACAATTAGCATGTTGCCAAGCATCGCACATATCACACTGCACCCACAATCCTTTGTACTTAACGCTTTCAGTCAAAGCACCACATACACATTCAACCCGTTCCCTTTTTAGTCGTTTTAGATTGCTGCTTCTCTGTCCATCAGCTTGCGTTTCACTACGAGGCAAGCCTAAAACCTCAGATGATGACATGCGGTGAGCAAAGACACAAGCAAGCAACTCAACAGTTTTCCCCAGGCCCATCTCATCTACAATTTGGTAATTAAATATAGCAGAAGCAGCCAAAACCACATTAGTGAACAATAGAAGTATTGCAGTTCCACTTAGAACAATGAAAAGCAGAAAATTTTAGTGAATAAGGACTTTGTTTTATATTATGAATCCTATTACATGCTGTACAAAAAATCAACTGATAGGAAGAACACATGTATGGCCTTTTCACCAACATACAAAACTCCAAAAATTGGGAAAAATAGTGATGCCCAACCAAAAGGGAAACAAAAAAAGGTGTGTGTTTGTAAGAACAAAAAAAAAAATTGACTTACCAGCGAGAATGCCGCCAGAAACATAAGAAGATCGATACTCTGGATGCAAGGAGATGTTTCCACTGAAACAAAACCAATTAACAAAACGTTACAAGAATTGAATTGCAGGACTGAAGAGCCAAAAAACAGCAAGAGTGAGATACATAAGAGTTTTCCACAGACATGATGACGTCTGCATATTTTCAAGTGCAATCTAGTTCTGGTCTAATTCCTAAAGAATTTTAGCTGAGATTCTTGACACCTTTCATTGGTTATCACACGGTTAATGTTGTACTCAACCACAAACAGTTAAAAATTCCTTGAATGAATACACGTGTATTTGCATGTGATGAAGTAGAGAAAGAAGTATACCAAAATGGATTGTAGTACAATGTTGCAGATGCTTCGATTAAATTCAGGGGCACACAAAGCGGGTAAACAAACTGATCTTTTTCACTCCCAGAACATTCAGAACCTCCTTTCTCACGCTGTATCATCCAGTGAGCTGCACGGCGTTGGTATGGTCTAAGTTCTGGAAGCAAGTTGGGCAATTGAACATCCAGCATAGGTTCCTCCCTGTAATAAACGGACGTTACTTGCATATAAAGTTCATAACTTTCAGACAAATTAAAACTACGTAGTCGTTATTTATACTTGTAAAGTTCAATAATTTATAATTGTTACTCACTTTGATGGCCTAATAGCTTCATAAAAACCGGCAACATCAAAACGCGCTCGGTTCTTTCTTGGAGAAGAGGAGTCTACATCTGCATTTGAATCAATACTCTTCCCAGTTGCTGCAGCACTAAACCCATATCTAGCCTCGGAAGTCAAGACTTCGGGACGCAGCCAAGCCATGACATTCATCATACTCTTCTTCCAAAGTTGCCTTGTAGTATCAAGAAGCGAATCACAAGCATCGAATACCTTTCTCAGAATCTCAACCCTCATCCTCACAGACTGCAAGTCTTCCGATAATATGAACTTCAAAATAGGCCGCAGAGTCAAGAAATTCAAGCTAACTAAATGAACAAGACCCGAAACAGCCTCATCTGGGCCGTCAAAATTCCCGGACACCATCACAGCGCTCCTCTCCACTCCCTCGGTCACATGTCTCACCACAAATTGTAAATAAATGCTGGAGGCAGATAATTCAGGCCAGTGCCCCAATTTCATTCGATTAAGATACCCACCTACATTGCTCAAACTAAATCTCAACGAAAACCTCGAGGAATCTCCATAAAATTCTTCCTCGTTCAAAGCATACCCGTAGAACTCTCGATTTAATTCCAAATTTGATAAAACAATTTCTGAAATATCAAAATGCTGGCTGGCCGTATCCCAACTAACCCTAGTATCCACTTCAACAAAATATGGCCCCTCGACGCCGATATTGCTCAATTCATCCTGTTTCTCAGGTCTAATACCGGTAGTTTCAGTGAGGTCATCCAATTCTGCTGCTTGGGAGGTTTGTCCTTGCTGCAACCCTCCCGCTCGACGCGGCCGGAATTGCTTCTTTCGACCCATTATTCTTATTGTTGTTCCAACAAAAACCCACAAGTTCGGCAGCCAAAACAACCAGACAGGAAAACCTGAGATGTGGTACTAAGGCAATAGAGCATATAAGTGTGCGAGACTTCTTGTAGGAAGAAGAGTTCCAACTGAAGACCTAACGATTTTTCTGCTCAAAACTGGAAATCCGAAGGCTGTAGACTTCAATTTTGTATAAACCAGGTGTTGCTGACAAAAATTTTGTTGGGGAAGGAATGGCGAGTGGGGAGGGAAGGTGAGGTCGGTGGCCCCTTTGTCTTCCCAAGAATCTCCCTCCGCCTGTTGGAAGAAGTCGAGAAGCAACTGTAAATAGATACTTATATGAACAGGACTTACTTAACAATTAATCTCCTTACACTAATTCTCAATTTTCTCTCCCCTATTTTGTTTTGTGCCTCTTAACTCTGCAAAAATGTTATTAAGTTCTTAATTTTCTCTCCTCCTTTTTTTCTTCATTCTTTTCCTAGTCAAACTTAATCCGCGAGTTAACTTTGACCACTCTAATTCATGGTAATAAAGTATCACAAGAGAGAAGTAGATTTATAGGGGATATACTAAAATTTGAATACTTTTAAAAAGGGATAAGGAAAATAATCTAATAAACAAAAAACATTAGATGGAAAGGGAATAGAATTGTGTCCAAAAACTAAGCATGTAAGTGCGATTGTAAGAAATGAGTACATTATATTGAATTATCTAATTATAAGGATATATAATAAATGTTCTCATTTAATTTCTTAGATTTAAAAACACATGAAATTAATTAGAAGTGTAATTGATTTGTAAACAACTAATTATTATGGTAAAAGAATACATAAGTTTCTTCATGCTTGTAATTTAGAGAATTGGTATCCTAACTTTTTGGGTAGCATGGATTATAGTAATAATAAATAAAAGAGATACAAATTAATGTAGAAACTCTATAATCTAAAATGAATAGAACAAAAATTCAATTCATTGAGAAAAATAAAGTTTAAAAAAGAAAACATATGGACAAAGGAGTTTTTTATTTTTTAAATAAGGATTTGAAATAGGAAAATAATTTGGAAAAAAGAAAAAAGAAATCAGCATAATAGAAGGGTAGTCTGCATGGGATTAAGCAATACAAAATAAAAGTTAGGGAATTAATTAATATTTAAGGTATACCTTAGGAGATAAATTTTAATGATCCCTATAAATGACCCCACCTCATGATTTCAAGTAGTGTTTTTTTTTTTTTTTTGGAACGGGTTGTAACAATTAGCTATAAGCATTTCCCTTCCTCCAAAATAAATAAATAAATAAATAAACACTAAATAAATACTAATGGTTTTGATGTTTACAAAAAGCCACAGGAACAAAAACAACTCACTCAGTCAACTGCCGTCAATCCCCTCCGATCCCTTTAGCAGAGACACGATTGGCGCGGCGGCTCAATCCCTTTACCTGTCTCCTCCAATCTCTCTATCTTTTGTTGCTGGAGCACCTTCAGCTGTAACTTCCAGGTTGGATCTCACCTCTCCACCTTCCTACTCCTTCTGGTCATTCCTTCTAGCTCCTCCCCTGCGCTTTCCTTTACCCCTCTCTAACTAAACCTCTCCTTTGTGATTATTTTATGTTTATGAAAAGTTAATTCTTGGTTTATCATTCTTTTTTGGGTCTTGGCGGTTTGAGTTTTATTCTTCTAACTTGCGCTGGTATTTCCCCTTTGGTAGCTTTTTTTGCTGTTATTACCATTTTAGTTTTACTGTACATGTCTATGAGAATTATTGCATACGCACTTTCTTTGGTAATTAGCTGATATTCTACCGAAAAAAAGGAAAAAAAAAAAACCACGAAGTAGATATGCAAGAACTACGTAAACATTTTATATGTACCTGTAAAAGTGCATTAAAGTAGTCTATAACCTGTGATTTTTATTCTTATTTTTGTTTTTGTTGGGGTGAAATCAGCGTCAGCCCTGCATCAGGTGTTAATGCTGTAACCTTGAATTTACAACAATAGGAACGCAGAAGATATGAGATCCAATTACATTGATGGTAGTATTTGGATGAGTTGTCCATTACAATGCTGACTCTAACGAATATGTGCTATTGTATTCATGTTCTGCCATTTTATGCATGCTTAATTTACTATTACCGTGACATAATGATCTTATGGACCATATATACATATATGTATATATAAAAAATTTGAAAAAATCAATCAAAAACAGAAAGACTCTCAGTTCTCTCTCTCCTTTCCCAACCCTAGCGTCTCCATGACCTCCACCCACTGCCACCGCTGCCTCCCCAACAACCTACAGCTTCCTTCACCTGCACCACCGCCATTCACTTCCTAACTTCAAACTTCAGGAATTAGGACCACCACTCCTTTCAGACGGACTTCAACTCCAAAATTCAGGCTTCCAATTCTGATCCTTTCGTCCTTCTTGATTGAGTTCTCCACCACAGCCCTTGTTGTCCTCCACCGCTGTTAGTTCCGGGCTTCAAGCTCCCAATTGGTAATTTCGTTATCTTTAATTATTTAAAATATTGGAAATTGGAATCACCTTGCCCTGTTTTGTTTCAACTTTGAATGGCTGAAGTATTTCTATTTTTGAAGGGTATAAGATTAAAATTTATAGAATCATAAAGAGGCAGTTTATATGTCTTTGGTTGGTCTTCTCAGTTTTGACATCTATGGCTCTGGTTGGGAAACAAATTGGGAGGGAAAAAGTGGAAAGAAAAGGATATGAAAAAGGAGATGGGGCATACGATGAGATGAATAATATATATAACTAAATTGTTGAAGGAGATGGCATCTTCTAAGCATGAGGACGATGATACTCCTATTTGGATAATGGATGAATAAGGCTAATGAGAACTGGAAAAGATTGATTATTTAACTTGTAACATTGTACAGGATTGTCTTGCACATGATTCTGCTAGAAGTTCCGGAATCAGTCTCAAGAGGTCACCAAATTCGTCCTTGGTCATGCTTTGAGATTATCAGATTTCTTGTAAGTCTTTTTCCCTTTTATTTGGCTATCGAAGATTTGTTTCCCGTCTTTAGTTGTAAAGAAAGCACTATTTTCTGCTGTACACTAGTATGTGGGATTTGAGATTTATTGCATATTTCCCTTTTATGAAATTAGTGTATATATGCTTTTGGCTATTAGATGACAAAGAATTGGAATTTGCAGACCTATTACCTAGTTTGTCATGTATAAATTTATACCATACGATACGAGTTGAAGGAATTGACACGAATATTTGCTTGTTTGGTTTTCTAATCATCTTTGTCATTCATACTCCACTTGCTAAATTTTCTCGCTGGCAAATTTCTGGTGATGGTAAGTTAAATGTGATTCTTGCAACTATAACTGGAGTCATCTTTAGCGGTGAAAGTTAGGTGTTATTGCAAGCGCAGAAATTGGAAAATTACGAGATATTGGAGCAGATTGGCAGAGGTTCCTTTGGTTCGGCTTTACTCACGAGGCATAAACTTGAAAAGAAAAGGTCAGCATGTTTCCAATATTTTGCCATTTGTGCAAACTTCCGTTCAAAGATAAATGGGGCTACCGAGTTACATGTGCCGTTCTCATTGCACATTATTATTTTGTAAAAATTTGTAAGTTTGGATGAATTTGGTGAATTATTTGGTGGATTCAACATGGATAGAGTTTTGGCGTCTTGGTTATATTTTGTAAATTTGATATGTAGAAAAAATGAATATAGATATGTATATATGTGACGTAATTATGAACCCATTGACCCCTAACCCCTTAGGTCGGCCGAGTCGAATCCCGGTCCGAGTCTGAAAACATAGGTTTTAAATATGAATTGTGCATCTCCAGTTCTGTGGAATTGATGAAGACTTGCTGAAAGACGGGACATTCGAGTAATTACTTCTGCTTGCATGTGGTTTTGGTCCTGTTGGTTTCAGCTCGAGAAAGTCAAGAGAAAGTAATTGAGTGAAGAAGGGCCATGGGAGGTGGACGGAAAAATTTGAAGAGGGCTGTCGAGGAAGAGACCTTAACGCTTCAACTGGGGCAAAGCATAATGCAAGTTGTGGACCTGCGGGGCTCCAATCTTATTGAGGTAATATGTCCTTTACATTCAGGGCCACATTTAATTACCAAGTTGTTGCATGCTCTGAGATTTGTTCCGATTGGAATTGATCACAAGCATTGTCCCACCTGTATCGAACCATATGAACCATAGATCTATAGATGGGCATAGCCGAAGTTTTCATGTAGTAAGGCTTGACAATGCAGCTTCTACGAGTGATATAGGTTAGTGGTTTTTTCTGATTAATAGATATTTAGTGGTTGTTAATTCAAATTTGAATGTATCAAAAGGTAATGGATGCAAAAGCGGAGAGAGCATTAGCTATATTTCCAGCAAAATTTCAAAAGACCATGTGGATAAAACGAGGTTTGTTCTTGAAAATTTTCCTTTGCATTGGGGATTTCTAGCGTGATTAAAGTTGACTTTGATCAAGTTCTTGTTTTCTTCTGCATGAAAATTTGATGTACAGGGAACTTTGTGGTGGTTGATGAGACTGGAAGGGAGGAAGCAGCTGAATTTGGTCGGAAAGTAGGGTGCATTGTTATACGAGTGCTCTTTTATGAACAAGTACGAGTGCTTCAAAAATCTCCTGAATGGTGCGTAGTTTGAGTTTATGTTTGTTTTGTTTCTCTTGTTTCTTATGTTTTACGTCACACCTTTGCAAGATAAATTTCTAACATAGTCTGAGAACCTAATGATTTGTTCTTTCATTGTTGACCTGAGATATTACTTAATAGCAAGTGAATTCTGTTCGTATGAATATCTGCCTTGTGGACATTCATATCAACCTTCCAGAGAGCGTGGCAAAAGTGACAAATTTAGAGAACAATATCATTTTATTTTTTATTTTTTATTATAGAGATCAACATCATTGATGTGATTATTTCACGTTCCTTTTTTGGGGGTTTTTTAAAGCTAGTTTATTCTATGTATTATCAATTTAGCAGTAGGTTGTATACTTGCAGAGTCTTTTGATATACTTCTATGGCTGGATAAAATTGCTCCTAATTAGGAGGTTAGTAGTATAAATAGATCCTTCGTGGTTTTCTTTTGTGCCAACTTTCTTAGTATGTAATCTTGGAAGGGCTGCTGTTATTTGTTTGATTACATCCCTTTGACAGTAATGAGACCACCCCTCTTGCTCGGAACCCTAGGGCTAAACTGACTTTCTGGGCACAAAATTCACGCACCTGCTCGCATGCATGGACAATAAGAAGGATCTTGGTGCTTATGTAATTCTTATGCTTGTTGGTTATTGCTTGTACCTGTGCAGGCCAGAAGTATTTAAAGCAGCAACTTTGGGAAATTTGAAGCAGGATTCGCAGTCGCACACTTCAAGTATGGAGGAGAATGACAATTCAAGTGATGATGATGGACTCCCATCTTTAGAAGCCAATACAAACAGATTGAGACCTTTCCAATCACATTCAGATACAGAGTCAGCTTCAGATTCTGATTCCTAGCCCTGATGCATACTTTTCACTATTTGTTATGCATGGATCTCAAGAGATGAAGAGATGACCAGAAAACTTCTTGTAAGGATGGAAGAAAGATATACTTCTGTCCAGTGATGCTGCTTCATGTTTGAAGCTTCACCAAGTTCAGAACAATGCTAAATTTTGCAAGTCTGCTGTATGTTTTAGGGCTTACTTTCCCGCATTTTAGATTTTAAGATGGCGAGTACAGTTATCATCATACATTATGATTAAAATTGGACTCATTCTGTGGTGTACCAGCATGATGTTCTTCTCCACAGGGTTCATGCTGCATTGCTTATGTGGCATTCTTGTTATTGGGTTTCGCTCGCATTCCGATTCAGGGCAGGATAATCTTCGGAGGTGTTATGCATACTATGAAGTGAGAAATATTTGCAGTTGATGAAAGGCTGCTGTGGGATTCTAGCTAGTCATCTGCAGCTTCTAGTGCGTCTATGCGTGACGGTCAAAATAATGAATGGTATACAAGTAACCGGTGGAAAAAACGAGATAAAATACAAAGAAATCTGAAGCTGTCTTTCACCCCAATTTTCTTGAAAATGAGCTTTTTTCTTCTTCTTATACCATTGAAGTGCTACTCGCGACAAGGTATAATGCTCTGTGAGTTTAGCCAATTTAGTCACCTAAACATTGTGCAGAACTTCTTAATCAAATCCTTACATTGGTTGGGCCAAAGAAGGGACGTGTGGTTCACATGTATTCCAACTTTTCATTCTCTTAATTAAGAGCAAAATCAATAAGTGATTCAACAAATTGATTGTAAAGATTGATGAATTTCAAAAAAAAAAACCCACCACCCAAAGAAAAAAAGGAAGGGTATTCCAACGGTGGTCAAACAAGTCACACCTCCATACACAAGGAGATGAAAAATACGTACGCTAATGGGCCTGGAAGGTGGTACGTGCATTCATAATGGGCCTGGAAGTTAGCGTGCGTACAGAAACGCTCATTGGGCAGGACAGGGACAAATTCAGTCTCCGCAGATAGAGGAATGTCTGGAGCCAGTCTCTTGAGAATAGGAAAGAAGGAAAGAAAGAAAAACTCCTTTACGCCCGTTGATAATGGAAGCGCTTCCGTTTTCGGTTCAAAGCTGAAGTTGTGAACTGAGAAAGAGGAAGTGGGAAAATCAGAAATGGCGGGTGTTTCAGTGATGAGAGGGATGGTTAATGATGGCTGCTCGTCTATTTTTCGTCACCAGTCGCGGCAGGTTTCTTCTTATTAGTCCTCAAGTCTTATTAATGCTTTCTTTCTCTTTGCTGGTGGACGTTATGTTGTCCAATTTTATATGCGAATAAGAGTTTTGCATCCTGATTACAGTTGGCGCCAGTAGCCGTAAGGGTGTCAAGCAGGAGCAGATCAACAGCAGCAAGGAAGCTTCAATTTCCTTCTAAAAGATTCTCCTTTTATGCTCGATACTCTCAGTCCCAAGATATTTTCACTTCTCGTGTTCAAGGTTTCCTAAACTTTTAGCGTATATTAGCTCCAAGTTTGCATTCCCACTTTATTGTTTTCTCTATGTAAAAATCTGAGTCCTATATTTAAGCTTAATTCTGTTAGTTTAGTTGTAGAGTCAGATTGCCACTGGAATCCAAGAAAATAAATTTGTCTGGGCATTTACCCATTTCGATTCTGGATGCA
Organism: Gardenia jasminoides; assembly: GCA_013103745.1. Classification (NCBI taxonomy): domain Eukaryota; kingdom Viridiplantae; phylum Streptophyta; class Magnoliopsida; order Gentianales; family Rubiaceae; genus Gardenia; species Gardenia jasminoides. Next base: position 106,616,978 of record CM023103.1, read on the forward strand.
TAAGAAGTTTGAGTGAAAATTTTTAGTGCGTTTCGAGTGTGAGAAATTCCTGCTTAGTCCTATTCAAGAGCCGGGTTGACACTTGGGAGGAAGCGTGTACTGGGAGGAGCTCGATTCTTGTTGGCTGTTAGTACTTGGACATCAAAGTTGATTTTACCTGGTGAAACGTTGGCCTTCCACACGAGATATGAATCACAAATTCAAATCAGAAGAAAGAAAGAAAGAAAAATAAGATACTGAAACACACCTTATTTTTATCTTGTCTCTGTTTAGTTTCTATTCTGAGCTCTTTTTTTTTTTTTTTTTTCCAATTTTCTTATTCTTTTTTTCTTTTAAAACACACCAATTTAGAGAATCTTATATAAATTGTATCTTAATTTGACCCCAGAGTTCATTAAACGAAGGGATATAAGTGGAAATTAATCTTGTTTAATATTTCTTAGTATTTGGATTCATGCTTATTGCTGAAATTATGAAGCATGAACTTCCACAGATGGCATTGAAAAGTTGCCCAAACTGGTGGAGGATCTTGTCCAGACATCCTTAAGCACTGGTCCACGTGGAGCCCTCAGGCTAGCTCAGGGCATTCAAGCAGTTCTTGGAGTAGGAAGCGAGTGGCTGGCAGATTTGTCAAAGGTATGGGCACTTGTACATCTTTGTTACAATTGTTTACATTTTTATATTTCCTGGTAATTGGTTTGATGTCTTTCTTTCCTCCCTCTTACCTTCCCCTTTGTCCCTCTTCTTCTCTATAATTTTTCCCCAGGATTTTGCATAGTAAATGAACAAGCAATTTCATTGAAAAGTAATTCTGGGTAATTTTGTCTAGACAGCAAACTCATCCACCACATTACCAACTGAGATGCAGCTTGGATTGTTGTCTCCGCTGTATTTGAGAAGATTATTTGAGCGAATGGGTGCAACCTACATCAAACTTGGTCAAGTAAGTAAATAGCAATGCTCACTCAGTTCTTCTTATGTTTTGAAAATTTGAAGTTTTCTTTTTCTGCCTTTTCATGTTAGGATGATTTTGTTTTAATGCTTGAATTTATATGCATTCACTTGTGGTTCCAGTATTATTTGCTTTTGCTTATGGGTTCTCTCATTTATCTGTCTCTCTCAAATTACACAGTCGCTTATGCATACATCCATCTCATTATTCAATCACTCATGTACTGTTTTTCTTGGATTTTATAGTTCATTGCTTCTGCACCAACATTATTCCCACCACAATACGTACAGGAATTCCAGTACTGTTTTGACAGAACAGCTGCAGTTCCTTTTGAAGAAATTCATGCAATCTTGCGTGAGGAATTAGGCCAACCAATCGATGCCACTTTTGAGTATGTTGATCCTACACCACTTGCCTCTGCTTCTATAGCTCAGGTCTACTCTGACTTTCCTTTCCATGCTTCATCTTGATAATATTTCATATTAAAGTCTTAAGAGCTCAATTATTTATTGTCGCGTACCCTTGTAACTGTGTACTTAAACTCTCAGGTCCATGCTGCAAGGATAAGAGGCACTCAGGAGGATGTTGTAGTAATAAAGGTGTTGAAACCTGGAATTGAAGATATATTAGTGGCAGACCTAAATTTTGTTTATATTGTAGCTCGCATCTTGGAGTTTTTGAGTCCTGAACTGAACCGGGCATCTCTGGTATGATCTTTTCATCATTACAAATTCCACCGAATGGGTCAAAACATATTTCCTTGGACTGCTAAAACATATGTCTTGCACTATGCTTAGCTACTACTTACTTTTTGGGGTAGAAAGTCATTGGACAGTTCTTAATAGTCGAGTATTTAAATGCAAATGTTGGCTTGGTCAAACATCACTTCTTTGACTTACAAATACACCCCAGATGTATAAGTACAAACCAAATTATAATCACATCTTGTGCCAGCACTTGCTTTCCTTTGTTAACTTGATTATTTCCACATGATGGTTTGACCTTTTTCAGGAGCTTATTATAATGTAAGGGATATCTTTGTGAAGGTTTTGTTTGTGTCTTTCAGTATGCTAATAATTTACTTCTGAAGTCATATACTTTGTTGAAAAACAGATTATATGCCAGCATAAACTCATTAAGCGTGTATGAGTAGAAATTTTCTCTCTTTATTTAACTTTTCCTATTTAGCGTGAAAGGAGGACAGTGGCATTGAGTTATGCTTGCATATATATTTCCTTTCTAGGTTGCTATTGTCAAAGACATAAGGGAATCAATGCTGGAAGAGGTTGACTTCAAGAAAGAGGCTGCAAATATTGAGTCTTTTAGACGATATTTAGAGGCTATGGGTCTTACAAGACAGGCTACTGCTCCAAAAGTATACCCACAATACAGTACCAGACAAGTTTTAACAATGGAGAGGCTTTATGGAGTGCCTCTTACAGATTTGGACTCCATCAATGCCCTTGTTCCAAGTCCAGAAGCCAGTCTTATAACTGCCTTAAATGTATGGTATGACTTCATCACAAGTATAATTCATCTGCCGGCAAATGTCAAGTATTTTTAGTATCAACTATATACACTGATGTTTTGTTGTGCATGACTCTTTAGGTTTGGGAGCCTGCTTGCCTGTGAAACCTTTCATGCTGATGTCCATGCAGGCAACTTGTGGCTGCTGCGTGATGGTCGTATTGGATTTCTTGACTTTGGTATACATGAATTCTCTCTTTCTTTCAGTTTTGTTTGTTTCTTTGTCTCCTTTGTTGCACATCTATTGTTTTTCATGATCCTGCATACTCTCCTCTTTTTCTTTAAAATGCATGGTGACTCTCACTCTTGTAGGCTGAGTGAATTTTTTTATGGGGTACAAGTTTTCAAATAATTTGCCTCGAGATTACTGGAAGATCTTGTTACTTATGTAACACTTCTCTTCTCGTGTCTGTGTGTTGCATCAAATTTTCAATACCTATAGTTTTAAGGTCTAGAGAAATCAGTTCTCCCACCCCCCCACCCCTTCAAGAAAAATCAGTTAGAAAAGCAAGGAGATCTGTCCATTTATAGGATTGTCATCACATTTTCAGTTTACTGTGTTTAAGAGCCAGTGTTTTCATGTTGTATAAAACAAAGGCTTATCCTTCAGAAATCAGAATACTTTAGCCTGATGGCATTTCGTTTAATTTATCTCAGAAAGTTGCTTCAAGTTGCTGCTAAGAATGTTTGGCTTACTTGGTTATTAGTTCACAAATTCTGTTCTTCCCAAACAACCTTTTACCATCTTATTTGCATATGTTTAGTTAAATTATTACTTTCCCCAATCATCATTTATCATGTTTCCTCTGCAACTTATGGAACAAAATGGATGGAGCTATACAGGAATTGTTGGGCGCATATCTCCAAAGACGTGGGCTGCTATGGAAATATTCTTGCAATCAATGGCAACTGAAGATTACAACTCAATGGCATCGGCCTTGATTGATATGGGTGCTACAAACAAGGATGTTGATTCAAAGGCCTTTGCAAGAGATCTTGAAAAGATTTTTTCTTCAATACAGGTATATATTGCATGTGGCCACAGCTACCTTTTATCTCTTGTCAAAGTGTAAGATGCCCTGACCCTCAAAAAAAAAAAAAAAAATCCATGTAGCCTGAGAAAGATACCTGTGCTTAGTATATTTTTGTCCTCAAGTCCACGTAGGTTAGTTCTCATGGAACATGATGGCCAATGGATGTATTTAGGAAAATCATGAGATCTTGATGGACGGCCTGAAACTTTGATATAAATGATACCATTGTGTTTATTAGGTTAAAATCAGAATCATATATGTAAGGAGAAGAAATTACATGTTTTTTGGTCTAAAGAGTACTGGATGACTATTCTTCTGTATAAGTTGCTGCTGATCTGCATACCTAACCTATGTTTTAAGTATTTAACTTGTGAAAAGAATAGCTACAGAGATTGAAGGGGACTTCATCTTCAATGTTTTGCTTTGATGTTAGCTCTGATGGATGACTATGCTAAGGATCCACTAGCATTGATGCTAAAAGGCATTTAGTATGTCATGATTTTGACGTAATATTACTTAAATCAGATCATCATTTTCTGATTGTAGTTTCCCATATTCTGGTGCAGGATTTGGATACAGAAATTGTTGTTGCAACTGCCAGGGGTCCAAATACAAGCGCAACTACTGTCGCTGCAAATGTAATTGTAGATGAGAGGCAAATGAATGCTCTATTTCTTGATTTGGTAAGTATCAACCTTCAAAATTCTGTCATCTTGTAGAGCAGCTATTTGCCTTAGGCTTGTAAATCTTGCAGACCTAGGCCCCAATTACAAAAGGACGGATGTCGAACCTACAAGTTGGAATATGAGGCCTCCAGCGCCCTTATAGTGACTGAGATGGCATTTGGTAGTTGCTAGAGTAGTTTATGTGGCTAGGCAGTCTTCCTCCTTCAGAGCTGGAGTGGATGATATTTGCTTGCCTACCAATAGAACGTCTTGGCATATAGCACCCCTGTTTGTTGCGTTGTGTCTGAAAAATGAAAGGATCAAAATGCCGAACTTTTCTGTACTAAAGGGAAAAACTGAAGTGAAAGGAAAGTTGTTACAAACTCCTACTAACCCAGTTTTTTCCTCCACCCATGCAAGTAATGTCTCCCCGTACCCCGCTCACACACCGAATGAAGTCTAAGTACCAGGCATTGTTCTTTCGTATCAGCTTGCCTGCTCTCTCAAATCCAAAGTATCTGACTTGTGTTTTCTTTGTCCAATAGGTTCGAGTTGGTGAATCATATGGATTGAGATTTCCTCGGGAGTTTGCACTTCTAATGAAGCAGCTTCTTTACTTTGACCGATATACCAGGTTGTTGGCTCCTAATCTGAACATGCTTCGGGATCGGAGGATCACCATTGTCTCAAATGAAAGAAGCAGGGGGATCTACTAGTGACCACTTTTTTGTCTCTGAAAATACATTGGAGATTATTATACAAGAGTATCATCGGGGGTTGTACATATAGAACAAAAGAAATTATACCTGATTGTCATGAAAGAAACCTGGCTGAAACATAATACCTCGACCATTTACAGTTGAGTACTTTGTAATGATACATGAGGCGTGAAATCATATTGCCACTCTAATTTCCATATCCAGACTTTGTGCCAATTGATATTGGGGTTTGTTCTAAAGATTTTGTCTATTGTATATGCTTGACCTACTGCAGAAGATCCGTGCTCTCTCCAATCCAAATTTCTCTTCATCCCCCGTGGTTTATGTGTTTTCGAAGGTTGCCCTGACTTCCAGCTGGGTGCTTATAGTTACTGTGCCTACTTGCTTCTTTTACGACCATCAACACAGTGTCGTGTTTTTTTATTTGGGGCAACATTTGTCTAATTGCTTAAAAAGTTACCAAAACGTTGATGGTTTCTGGAGGATGAAAAGCTGTACTGTCCAAACTTGCTAGATTTGAAAAAGAAAAAAAAAACTAATCAAGACAAGTACGACAAGGAAATATTTGTGAACGTCCAATATTTTTAGGAACTTTTGATGCTTACGAGGGAAAATTTCAACCAAAATATTCACCCACAGCTAACAGGGTCTTGAAAGGCAATAAATGAAGTGTTTGGCATCAATTCCGGCTCTCGGGATCAACATTTTATGACAATTGCATGCAGGCAGGACTTACAATTGACACCATGATTCCAAACATTTTGTGCTCGTTTCCACTAGGATTTGCGTAATCCATTCCTCAAAACAATACATGAAAAAACACTACTGCCACGTTGACCGATTTTATTCCCATAAATACCTGTTTTCCCTCTGCCTCGTCCAAAACCAGAGCATCTGCAGATGCCACTACCTCGACGGTTATGCCACGATGCTCCTAAAGTTTATACGCGATGAATAGACACTCCTGCAACCATGACATATTTGCATCTTTGAACAAAATTTCTTTCCCAAAAGAGAGGAAATAGTTAATTACACAAAACAAAAAAGTCTCTGTTTTTACTTACGAGGTACAAATAGAAATTACTATTTCTATTTATTTTTTACCATAGATCAATTTCCCCCTTGATTTGGGAGTATTGACTACCCTTAATTTTGAGCTTCATGTTACTTCTCCCAAGTGACATGTCAGGCCTGGGGATCCAAGAAATTCTAGTACCTAGATAAAATTTTGTAATCCCTTTTCCTTCTTTTAATTGATATAGACCCCCCCTTTTTCTCATAAAATGAGGACGCTACATTGGGACTGGTCGGGATAGCTCAGCTGGCTCAAATCTGGTTCGTGGCACAATCGGGGCAAAGAATGAGATTGCATTATAAGGTCGCAATTGAACAAATCGGGCAAGTTCGAATTGACGTAACATGAAACCTATTAATCCAAAAGCACCATGGAGAGCAACAAAAGTCCACAGACCGACACCAACGAGTAAAATCTCCTTGTGCTTTAGGGCCCCATAGTAATAACAAAGAATGTGCTAAACTATTAGCAAGAGTAGGAACTACGGTAGTTAAGAAATTGCAGCCTTCCAAATAGGAACTGTGAACCAACCCCCTAAAGCGAAATAGGCACAAGGAAAGAGCAATAGGCCGGACCAGCCTACAAAAATGAAACGGTCCCTAATGCTTGCGTGCATGGCATTTACAACTACGTGCTTATTGAAATACACTAATAGCCAGATACAGGGCATAGTTTCCACTCAAGTACACTATAACATAGATAATCGATACGAAATGCCTGTCTATTAGTTGGAAAAAGATCTATCCAGCGTAGGTGACAAGAGTCTGAGAATTAAGCCATTGATGCAAACCCAACATTATCGAAACAAATTAATAAATATTATCGAAACAAATCAATAAAAAAACGGTTTGACAGTAATGTGAACCTATACATACAACACTCAGATCTGCATCCTATGCAGTGTCACCAGGGCAATTTCTGTACTTCTGATCACTATACAGTACAAGCTACATATGTTTGATGACTTACGGTATTGGACTATGCAAGTTTAGCATATCGCGAGAATCTTCGAGTCAAGTAGACATTCTTCTTCCAAAACTGTCCTTTATCTTGATATAAGCTAGAACTAGAAAAACCTCCAAACATCTTTTTCTCTTGTCAGAAAGCTGAGGTGACCTTTTGGATCATTTTTTATTCTTTGAATGATTGATGCGTTAGTTTTTCATGACAGCACTTGGCGACGAATAACCCAAAAGCCGGTGAAGTGGAGATCCTCCTGATGGTGCAAGTTCCCTGATTCCTGAGGATGACTTTCGCCACTTGGATCTCTTGAACGAGGGTCCCACTGATCCATGGTTCTCTACCGACTTAATGTGCAGCTCCTGACGCCCGCCCGCTGTGGACTTCATCTTTCTATCATCCAAGGGCACGACAGGATTACCAGATGAGATGTCTCTGTTTCGAGAATTTCTTTCAACAGTATGAATTGGGGGTGTGACTAGTGAGGGCTCACCTTCAGTGGAGAAGCTTCTATCAAAGGATATTCCATAATCATCAGTACATGAAAGAGGTTCAGCATATTGATTGTCATTGGACTGAGAGGTGGATGCCCGATTCCTTTGATGAATGGATCCACTGCAGTCATCATCGACCATGCTGGGAGGAGGGGCCACAGCATCAGCAATGCGAGGTACTAGATGTGTGCTGCTCTGAAGTGAAAACTTCATAATCTTTCCGCAAGTATTGCACTGTAACTTATGGCATCGCCTTCCCGAGAGGAGAAAATCTGCAGGCAGCTGAAGCAACTCAGAGCAATGGTAACATGCAACAATAGGGGTTCCACCAGCTACAGGCCTAACATGTCGCCTTGCCAAATGACGTCTCTCTCGCAAATGCAATTTTTTCATCTCATTATCTCTATGCCTCTGGTCATCAGACTTGGTGTGTAGATCCCAAACAGAGAACTCCGAGCTATTATAGTGCTGAGGACTTGAAGATGTGGAGCACTGGCCATTGTAACATGTACTGCTGTGGGACATACAGTGGACATTATTGCAGCATAATGAATGTGAAGGTAACTGCGCTGAGCATTGCCAGTCGTGAGGATGACATTGCAAACATGCACATTCAATTTGGCACCTGTAATCTGCAGCATCTCCTGAAAAAGCCACTCTTGGGACTCTATGTAACTGGGGCAAGCCTTTCCATTGACTAAACCTTCCAGGATATCTGGAATAGTGTAAATCAGCAGATATTCCCTCCAAAGGTGCCAAGCGACGATTGTAAAACAATGGAGTATACTTGTCCTCCCTAATAACTGAAGGAGGAAACCTACTGTTTGATATACGCATTCTGTTGAGCTCATCTTTCAGTTCATGTACCATTCTTAACAGCTCTAGTTTGTCTGGTTCAGTGTAAGATGGTGCATCAGGGCTGCAAAAATCTGAATCATGCTGGAAAACATTGAATGGATAATGCAATAAATTCCCTTTTCTGTGGCCATTCAAAGAGTGCCTTGGAATAGATGGAAGCTTAGAAACATGCTCATCATCATCCTCTCTTATTCTACTTCCACTAGAATGGCTGTAACTTCTGGGGTCATGCAAACCATCCTGGTGAATTTTGTATTTCATGGTAGGATGATTCTTCTCTGGCAATATTGAGGACTTCCTTGCCTGGTTCTGTTCCTCTGGCCCAGGTCCAAGAATTGCTTGGTCTTGCATCCCAAGGTTGCTGCTCAGAACATTATTTGCTTGAGGTCCAACTTCCATTTGCAACCTACTGGAGTTGTTCAAGTTCTGCTTTAACTTTCTTTTGGGAGGTTTTGAGAACCGACCAGAGTTCCGGTTCTCAAATCCATCATAAGAAGATGCACTACCATCATCACCATAGTAGCTTCTGGTTGGAGACTTGGACAAATTTACATTCTTCTGATGAAGCTGAGAGCTCAAATTGACTAGGGGCAGATTATCCAGAACGTCCTCAGAGCTTGCATGTACAAAACCTCGAGAAATCATTCTCTGAGAGGCTCCAAGCTGTTGATCACCGGGAGAGTCAACATTGTACAATGGGCTAGTCTTGTCCATGGGATTTTCATCAGTGTCACTTGCATCAGTTTCCTTGTCATCCAACGAATCTTCTGTATTAAAACTACCAAGGACATGACCACCTAAGTTGTCCTGCACTTCTGAGTTTGCTTCTACTAATGGTGATAGTTTTTCAGGGACAATCACAGTAGATGAAGAAATTTCCAGGGAGGCACTGTCAATTTTTGGAAACTCCTTACTGTGATCTTCAAAGTTGCATTCTTTGCCAACATGTTGCATGATACATTTACTTTGATCCCTTTCTTCCAATGCACTACCTTTTGGAGAACAATCATTCTCATCAAGCTTACCTTCTGTCAGTGAAGAAACTTTACTGAGGAAGTTGGTATCCTTGTGCTGCTCCTGGTTGCAATCTTCATGTGCAATTTGTCCCATTCTTGCACAATTATCCATAGTCCTATCGCTATCACTGAGTGCCATGATTGCTTGATGTTCTGGGGATGAATTGTCTGTCTCATGGCATGGGAACTCCAATGAACTGTAAAAGTCATCAGAAAAGCTTCTACCTCTACTCCTGTTCCTTTTGGAATCACTGACCTGATTTTCATATCTGTGTATATCCTGGTCTGCATTATGCGTATCCTGGTCTGCATTATAATCATATTGAGCTTGCTCAATCTGTTCCCCAATGCTTGGTGACAAATCTCCATTTTCTCGAGAAGTAAGGCACAGTGAATTAGGAAACTCATGAGAAAAAATTTTGTCACCCGGCTGCTTCCCATTGGAATCATCCAACTGATTTTCATACTTGTGTATGTCCTGGTCTGGATTATGTATTTCCTGTTCTGCATTGTGATCGCATTGAGCTTGTTCAATCTGTTCCCCAACGATTGTTGACAAATCTCCATTTTCTCGGGAAATAAGGGGTGGCGAATTAGGAAACCCATGAGAAAAAATTTTGTCACCAGGCTGCTTCCTGTTGGAATCACCAAAATAATTTTCATACTTGTGGATATCCTGGTCTGCAATATGTGTTTCCTGTTCTGCATGATGATCACATTGAGCTTGTTCAATCTGCTCCCCAATGATTGTCGACAAATCTCCATTTTCTCGAGAAGTAAGATGCAATGAATTAGCAAGCTCATGAGAAAAAATTTTGCCACCAGACTGCTGCCCATTGCAGTCTGAAAAATGACCTTCATTCCTGTCATTGCTTGTATCTGGTGATGACTCTCCTACAGAGCTAGTTGCTTCTTGATTAAGTCTGCTGATGTCTTTCTGATCTGATGCATAATCCAGCTCCCTTTTTCCGTCAACATCAATACTATCACTGCTGAGTCTTGTGTCTTTGGTATCAGTTTTGCGCTTCTTAGCTGCTTGCAGACACATAACATTATCAGGAAACTGTACCTAAATACTACTGCTTACTACAAACTGAAAGCACCAAAATACTGTCCTATCTAATTAGCTAATGAAGTCCAACTAATTGTGATCAATACTAAATATACAATATGTGAATGAATCATATTTTAGCACCTCAACATATCCCCCTGATTTCATCTTGAAATATTATCACATCATGAACATAAAATTCGATTATACTAGATGGTAAAAATGAAAACATTTCCAGCTGGATCTAGGACAATTTAAGCTGGAACATTGTATGCTGTAAGCTCATGTCCTTTGTAGCCCTAATATACAGACAACATACATGTAACCAACTACATAGATTTAAATGCATGTCTGTGGGTTCACATACGCACGGATATGTATCAGCTTTTAGCTTGCTGCTTTTTTCAATAAAGTTTATGGTGAAAAAATAAACTGCTGTCTTGAAATTATATGACAGCTCCATCTGTCCTTTATGATGGCAATATGAACTATGCAAACAGGAGAGGACAAATATTTGATTACCTTGCAGAACAGCACCACATCCTCCACACTTGTATACAGGAATATCTGGTTCTGGAAGAAGCTGTCTGCATCTGGGACATCTAACCAGTCGAATTTTGGCAGTCATTTGACTAGTCATGTTCAGTGGAGTACTTGGCTCAATTTTGAGAGTTAACAGGACTTGAATCACCAAAATCTGGCAACAAAAAGGAGAAAATAATGGTAAATCTGAAGGCTCCTTCTATTACTTACATACCAAATCACGAAAGGTGAGCATGAAAAAGGAAGAAATTAGGATAAGCAAGAAATGACATCCAGGGAGGGGGGGTGAAAATGTAGGTAATCCATCAAACATGTAACTGAAAGATACATGTCAGAGACAGAGTGCAGTCAAAACCAAGAACACAAGAAGGCAGATGTTATAAGAATGATGCAGCACGGACAGGCCATATTACTAAAGTCGCAAACATACAAATGGAACAGATCATCAATAAAAATTTAGGGTGAAAGGAGGTGTAAGCCTTTAAAAATGAATGTTTGACTACTAACCAAAGAGTAAGGCAGGGACCAAGCAGCCAGATTAAGCAAATGTAGCGCATGCTACGTGCTGATAGATTAATAAACTCATAAAAATGAAGGCAGTGCACTTCTATGTCCTTTTCGTTTCAAATTTAAGTCAAAATAAGAAATAAAGTTATTGCGATAGCTACTCCTATGCTCAGCCTTCAAATATTCAATGTATAACTAAGAGCTAATTCTGAGCCTTAAAAAGTGCAGGAGGAATGAAATCAGTGGCAAATGATGAGATATTACTGGTAAATAGTTCCTTCTATCCCCAGAGTTCATCACAAAGAGCCATATAAATTTTAAGCTTACAATTTAACAAACTGAGCCATATCAAGATTAAAACAAGAAAACTAAAATTTTACTTTAAGTATTCATTATCTATGTACACCACTACCAGCCCCAGAAAAGAATTAATCCTGCATACTGGGATTCAAGGAGAAAAGTGCTCTTTTTTAAAGTTCACGGCAAATTATTTAGTTGGGAAATATCAATTCTAATGACAGCATATGAATTCACATGAGCAGGTGACAAAAGCAAGACCACCACAAAACTTGAAGTTGCAATTGTAATTGAATAATGAAAACTAGTGAATGAAAGAGCCCTTTTCAGCAAACAGATCAAATTGCTTCTCGTCATACGGTTCAATAATTTAAAGCTCACCTTTTTCCAGTTGAAGCAAACTCAAGGATATGAAGGGCAAGTAATTCCAGAGACATCTAAAAAATCCACCTCCGCCTTCAGAATTATAGTATATCCAATCCAACAAAACAATACTAAAAGCAAATGCAAGCAGACGAGTCAAAAGTCAAGGAAAGAGAAATGAAGAACGAACCAAACGAGGAAGAGGGCTCGACGGAGAAATTCCCAGAAATCTTTTCGTTCACGCAAAGAACATGAACTTCTCGAAGCACCAATAATTCTCATTCTTCTCCTCTCTTGGCTCGCTTTCTTCTGGGTTTTTCTTTTGGTTTCACATCTTTTACCAGTAGAAAGGAGAGTAATAATATAGCGTGTTAGGGAAGGTTCTTTGTCAACCCAAAAGTCCAATTTTGAGTCTTTTTATCTGACTGGGAATAAGTATAACCCCCTCGCCTTGCTCATTAGACATCCCAGGAGTGTTGTTTTGAACTGGCAAAGATGAAAACGAGGAAAAACAAGCGAGAGAGAGAGAGAGAGAGACAAACTCCAAGTCTTCCCTTCCGCGGAGATTAGCGCACTGCGCACCCGCCCTCTGGTCTTCCTTCCTCTCCTTATTACCCAGTCAACTAGATGCTGGAGTTTCTCGTTAGCTAAAAATTATTAATAACAAATACTAATAATAGTAAAATAGAAAAAGAAAATGGGAAAGAGAAAATTTCTTGGTTAATGAGGAATGGCCCGCTATTTCTCTTTTGGGAATGTCAAAGCCGATGTACATTTTGTGTTAATCTTTTTCCTCCCCATCCCATTAGGATAATAAAACTAAATCGGTATAATTCCCTCCTTCTTTAGTGTATTTCACGATTGAGCTAAACTGGTTTTGGTTCCAAATAATTAAAAAATGACCATCATCAAAACAACTTCAAATTTTTACTCGCGGATTTATTTACAGCGTTTTGATCATTATTGAGAAACAAACGTGTCACTTGCACTAAGGGATTAGGCCTCCTCCGTAACCAAGACCCCTTTAGCAGAATATGAGGTTCTACTACTCAATTCTCATTCTTGTATTTTCTTTTGTCAATTCTAAATTTTTTTCTATGTACAAAAATTTTATTATTTTTTAGAACCCTTTGGTTGAACCTTTTTCTCCCTAAGAATGAGAGGATTTAAATCCAAAATTTTTTAATTACAATCCCTCCCATCCATCTTGACACCCAATCCAACACATATACATATGATTTGTAGCCATTATCAATTAACCCCATTTCACTTCCTAAGAAGAAATTAATGTCAAGCAATTGCTACTTCACCTTTAAACTGTGCAAATTCCACGCTTCTGTAGTGATAGTTATACATAGATAAAAATCTTTAAATTAAAATGGTTTCTATTAAACCGTGGAGTCGTAATAATAATTCACTTACTTCTTCAGGAAAGAGATTCGTTGGAATTGCAGTTTTCATAACACATTTTTTTTTTTTATTTCACGATATAAAATGTTGAGGTGTATTAGACTAAAAGCAACTGAAAAATATGTATCTTAATTTTTTATTAAAATAATATCGAAATAAATTGCTTTTTCTTAGACGTGTGGCTCAGCCAAATTGGGAGCGGAAGAAAAAGTCAGGCGGACCACCACGACGGGCCCCACACCCAACCAGGGGAGCATTTTCTCTTCTTCTCTTCCTTTTTTCCCCTTAATTATAAAACTCGCGGCGTGTGAAGACTGCCGTTGACTGGAGAACAAAATGTTAAAAACATCCCATGACAGCTGTAAATTGGACACCTGGCATTCATTCGTTCATCCTTGACAAACCGTGAGAAGAAAGAGTCACATATTTCACACGCACTCACACACTGAGTCCCCACTGGATTAAGCTTGCCTTCCGCTGCAAGGAGCGAGTCATGTGTGGCCTCTTCTCTTCTGCGGACCACCTTCATTATGCTAGTAGTCTTGTTCTTGTAGCAGTATTTCACATTTTCATGATCACCCGGCTTGCCCCCACAAAGACTTCAGGAGGTGACGGGTTTCGACTCTTGCCTCCTATCATTTATCACTAATATATAATTTTTATTAAATTCAAATGGATTATATTATGCACTCGTATAGTCTTATGATGGTTCAGTTGATAGTCCTATGATGGTTCAGTTCCCGTTTCGATTCCGCTAATCCATTGTTACTGTTAGATAGGTTAAAGTAAGGGTAAAAATAGAGTACTCATTCAAAAACAGAGGAAAAAAAATAGAAAAGGGGCTGGCCCAGCCATTCTACTAGTAGCATAATTTATAGTGAGTTGAGCAACCCCACACCCCAAAAAAAAAAAAGATGGGGTTGCCCCGACAGCAATGCATCCGAATCATGATTCTCCGGACGGATCCATAAGCAAAGGAGTTAATGCCAGAACCGACCAACGGATCGGACAGTTCCAAATAATAGATTTGCCTTAAAGGCTGATGGCGTGGCTGCCCACGCTAATAAAGCAGAGATGGCAAGCATACCCAATAAGCGAATGCCATGCGGGAACCACAGCAGTGAAGGGCTGCCTTTGCTATCCTTTGATGTCAGCACAGCATCTGCACCTTGCAACTCAAGAATTAGTAGTACCGCATTTATTAGCTAGTACTTACTAATTCTCCAGCACAATGCCTCCAAAATAAAAAAACGCAGAGAGAGAGAAGAAAAACCTCAACCTCAATAAATACTTTTAGCTCTGTCATATCTACTACTAATTGTCAAAATAATTGTGCTGAAAAACGAATAGATCGACTGTTGTAAGCTTGAAGATGGTTCCGTTTGGATTCTCTGTTTTTTGAGCTGTTTTTGAAAAACTGTTTTTCACATCCCAAATGCTACAGTAATACACCAACAAAAAACAATCCCAAAAACACTAATCCAAACAAATATTTCAAAAACAACTTATACATGCAAAAATAAAAAAAATTATCCCTTCTTCTTCCACTCCAACCACACCACCACCCACCAACACCACTACCCACCCCCACCACCACCTCTACCCCCTCTCTCCCTCCCCCCTCCACCTATCCTCTCTCTCACCAAAAACCCTCTCTCTCTCTCTCCCCTTTTCTCTTTCTTCCCCTCCCCTCCCCTCCCCTCCCCTCTCCCCTTCCATTCAAATTAAAAATTTATTTGGGGTATTTTTGGAGCATTTTTAAAATTAAAAATTTATTTGAGGTAATTTTTTGAGGTATTTTTTGGGACTTTTTTAAAATTAAAAATTTATCTGGGGTAATTTTTTGTTGCATCTTTAAAATTAAAAATTTATTTGGGGTAATTTTTTGGGGCATTTTCAAAATTAAAAATTTATTTGGAGTAATTTTTTGGGGCATTTTTAAAGTTAAAAATTTATTTGGGGTAATTTTTGGGGCACTTTTAAAGTTAAAAATCTGTTTGGGGTAACTTTTTGGGGCATTTTTAAAATTAAAAATTTATTTGGGGTAATTTTTAGGACATTTTCAAAATTAAAAATTTATTTAGGGTAATTTTTGGGGCATTTTTAAAGTTAAAAATTTATTTGGGGTAATTTTTTAGGGCATCTTTAAAATTAAAATTTTATTTGGGGTATTTTTTTTAAATTAACCCACCCGCACCACCACCCATCAAATAAATTTCAATTTTAAAATTACCCCAAATAAAATTTTAATTTTAAAAATGTCCCAAAAAAATCCAAAATTAATTTTTAATTTTAAAATGCCCCAAAAAATTATTCCAAATAAAATTTTAATTTTAAAAATGTCCCAAAAAATTGACCCAAATAAATTTTTAATTTTAAAAATCTCACAAAAAATTATCCCAAAAACACCCTCAAAAAGTTTTTGAAAGACAGTTACAGTAGTTTTTCACATCCCAAATGCTACAGTGCTGTTTTTGAAAAACAACCCCAAAAACAACTAATCCAAACGGACCCCTAGAAAGTAAGTGTAGTCATCCCATTTGTTACCTAATACAAGTCCCATTTTGTTACTACTTAATACACGCTCACAAAGATGACCAAATTTGTGAAGCTTAACCTGTGAGCTTTGATTAATGGACTTTTTTTTTTTTTTGGGTTCGGCGAGCTGGGTGTTGTCATGCTTAGCTGACAGGAACAGGAGGCTATTGTCTGCATTCACTTTCAGATGGACCATTACATTTTCTAGAAGCCCGTTAAAGCTTTCTACGTTAAAGTGTAACCGATAGCAGCTGTATCCAGACATTAAAAAACTGTCCAATATACATATAGGTTTCAAAGTTTTTCTTTCCCATCCCCTTTTATTCTTCTCCTGTTTATCTTGTAAACCCAAATGGTTTTGCCAAGGACAAGTGTATGTTGGTCCTGAGGCAAATTTTCGCTTGAAATAGCTACATTACGACAATAAAAAACATTTTTTTGAAGGAAAAAAAACACATAATAGTAGTGATAGTTAATTATTAACAGTGTCGTGTACCAGTCCCTCATGAGATGGTTGATCTTTTTACTTTCGGTTGCCTTTCTTCTTGTGTTATATAGAGAGATTCACTGAAGACTTATGTTTTGTACTAAGGAGTCCATTGAGAGTCAGGAGCACAAATCGATGGTTATTGGATATCTTGCAATCTGGAGATTGAGCATACAGACAATGGAGAAGTCAACTCAAACCACTCTAGAACAAGCAATAACCACTCATAGACTACGCCAAAGTCAAACAAACTTTCATTGCCACTACTGGACATATGATGGAGACAAAAAAAATCAAATGATAAACAACTAGTAGTGGTAGGAAAGAAACTGACCTGAAAGCATTTGTAACCCACTAATATTTTCAGATGGAAATTGCAGAATTAAATGCCCTGAGTGACTGATTGACACATACCAACACTAACAACCTATTGCTGACCCTATCAAGAAATATGAGTTGATTTGCAGGCTACGTTTTCAAAGTCCAGAGGAGATCGTGAAAACAAGTCTTGGAATCGTATCATTCACATAAAACACGATAATTAAAGAAATATTTTCCCATAGGAAGTCAAATGCTCAATAGACAATTTCAGATTTCATCTTTGTAAGATAACGCCTCTTACATTCATGACTCAGGACATGACCGGCAACTTGGTCAGAGTACTCAATAGCAAGAAATCGTAAATTGCGAAATACTGATGGTACCACTCGTTTTTAAAGTCCTATCGGCTCTCGTTTTACGTATTTCTCTTTAGCCCTTTTCCTAGTGGGAGCTCTCGTTATATACTTAAATTTTGAATTTCCTTCTAGTTCAATAGTCTGGTCAAGTATGAGGGGAACGGATGAGTTTCACACATTAACCCTCAACATAGGATAGAAAACTGTGCCAAATATCAGTAGTAGTATTACCTTTCTAAAAGCGCATGTCCACTCCTTGTGACTATCCCAGACTGGATAAACATGCAACCTACAACAGCTGATGACTATCTCCACTTTGTGGACTAAACAGAAAAGGGTTTAACATGATTGTCAGCAGAACCCAATTTTTAGATCCCATCATGATACAATCCTGATTAAAGAAAACGTTTTTTTTTTTTTGGTTTGAAGTTAAAGTATCAATTTTAATCAACAAAGCATTTAAACATAGACAAGAAAATATAGAGCTGTGAACTTTAACATAAGATTGCACTTAGAAATCACAGAGATAAAGGAGCAATTACAGCTTGCCTCCTTTCCCCAACATATGCCTGGCGGAGCTCCTGATACCCACTTCTGTAATGCTCCAATGAGAAACACAGCTGCCGTATGGCCTCTCTTTTCTCCTCGGCTCTGTCTGAGATCATGACTGCCTGGCTTGCCACTTCTTTCTCTAAATTCTCCACTTTCAATCCAAGTTCATCCCTGAACTTGAATGCAGTTTCAGATGCTGCAATTAGCTCCTCATTTTGTGATTGCAATTGGTGCAGATGACCCTCCAGTTGTCTAATATTATTCTCTCGAGAACATAGCTCTGCAGCAAGTGTTTGCACCTTAGCATTAAGCCCATCTTTCTCAGCAATCAGCATGTCATACTTCAGTTTCAGCCCATCTTGGGATTTGTTTAAAAATTCCACTAATTCAAGTTTCTCATTCAGTTGCGTTTTCAACCCCTCAATGTCACCTTGCCATCTGATTTCCTGGGCTTCGTACAAGCCTTCGCATTTCCTGATCTCATTTTCCAATTGTTTAATTTGCATCTCACGTTCTGCAAGCCTTGCCTCTAGAAGTGTCAGATTTTCCAATAAACTAGAATTATGAGACTGAAAACATGCTTTCTCCATTTCAGCATTTCTCAAGGCATCCTGCAGTGAAACAGTCAATTTCCCTATCTCATTATCTCTATCGGATTGCGCACGCTTCAACTCAGAAAGCTCTGACCCTGAAATTCCCAACTTTTTGCCCGTTAACTGCAACTCTTCCAGTAGTGTCTCAATCTGGGATCTGGAGTCAAACACCTTGCTTTCCAGCACAGCTACTTGCATTTGAAGGTCTGCTGCCTTCCTTCTCTCTACGTCAAGATCGACCTCCATCATTTTCACCTCATTCTTAGCTGTCTCAAGTTGGGCTTTCCACTTATCCGTGGTCACCAAGGCATTCTCAAGCTCATTATTCAACCTCATGACTTCATCTTCTGAAGAGAGAAGTTTTTCATTTGAAGCCCTCAATTCTTCTTCATATCTGGAGATTGTTGAAAGCAGCATATTATACTCATCAGTGTCCCTCACATTTGGCAAACTATCCTCAGAAATCCTAGCCTCCTTCGCCACATATTCTCCTTCATGCATTTCTCCAGAATTTCTCAAATTCAAGCTGAAGCATTTCTCAGGAGACGCATTAGAAGATTCGGAATCAGAATCTGATAATAAGGAGGAAAATTGAGAACCTTCCTTCCCTGAAACATTAGAGCTGCTGCTGCCAGAGCTGAGAGGATAAATAAAAGCAACAGGTTGCTGTTCAGTTTTCTGCTTTCCCATTTTGGGATCGGGAGTCAGCATGGATGAGTCTTGATGCGCCAGAGAAGCAACATGGTTTTCAAGCAAGTGATCATACTGCTGAGCCAGCAGCTGATGCCCCTGGCTAATTTCCTCCAGAAGGCCAATCAACTGAAGCCGGTTTTGATATTTAGTCGCGGGCCTATCAGCAGGAACATCTCCAACCTGTTCAATTATCTCAACCATTTGTTTGATTTTCTGATCAACCCCTGCATGGTATTCACTTGTCAATGGGACACTCGAAAAGAAAGCCGATTCTATACGGTTAATTATAGCAACAAAGTAGCAATACCAAAAACTAAAACCATAACGCGGCCATATAGGAAAAAGCTAAAACGTCAGAGCCCAGTAAGCTCACCTTCTACATTTTTCGCCAGCCAATTGGGATGGGCGGGACGAATTTCGTTATTGCACCAGGCCGAATCTAAGCTCTTCCATTGAACATTGTCCATCTTCCCTCACTAGTGCTCTTGAGAACCAAAAAATTTCGTGCTGAAAATTCAATCAAAAGAGAACTCCCACTAAAATTGAGCTCTAATGCCAAGAAAATTTCACTGCATTACAAATTTTACTAAATAAAATCATTGAACAAGCCAAAATGTGCCGAAAGCCAAGACCTGAAACTTCGAGCTCAAGTGCGAAGCAGAAGTCTCCAAATATAACACAAATTCTTATCGCACAGAGATGATAGATGATAGATGTTCTTTGGCAAATTCACGTCAGCACTAATGAAACTTAGCATAAAACCTCCCCTAATTTAGTTGCATAATCAACCTATGGGCTAAGCTGATATCTAACAGCATGAGACTTGGAAGAAAATTAGTAAACCTTTAAATGCTGATATGAAATAGTAGCAGCAGAATAAATCTGCAAATTTCTAAGCAATAAAATTCTGGTAGAAAGCTTGCATACCTTGCCGGAGCTGGAGAGTTTCTGTACTAACCCTGAAAGTTGGAAGCTAAACCAGATGAAATTTGATGAAGATTTCGAATTGTGAAATTCAAATTTGTGGGGGGGGAGAGAGAGAGACAGAGACAGAGACAGAGTTCAAATTTGGAAGATCTAAAATGGAAGGAGACAGACAGCGGATATACATGTATATATATTTATTCACCTTACAACGCCGCCAACGACAATGACATGGGATTCCTTAAAAAAAGAAAGAAAATCTTGAGACCAGGGGATCTTGTTCCCGCCTTTGCAGTTCAACTTTTGAAATTCCCGCCTTTTGTTTCGTTGACTGTCTGTCCTTCCTTCTGTATAATACAACTAAAATAATACTCAATGCTCTCGTATCGTATCTAGTTAATCAATACTCAATACTCAAAGTAATGGCTACGCTATCGTATTTGTTAGGCGTGTCTGGCCTGGATGTTAGTGGTGCTTGCTGGGCCCATGACAACCGACCAGCCCGCTCAAGGTCTACTTATGCAGGCTGGAGCATGGAGAAAAGGATCACATCTGCCCATTTGTACATGGTCCAAAGTCCAAACCCGTATGCGGCGTGATTTTTTTTTTTTTAATTTGAATAATATGTTGTGTGATTTTTTGGCTGGAGAGCAGAGACGAGGTGCTATGTTTGATTAAGATGTGCTTACCAACACAAGTAATTTCAGTCATTTTCAAGTAAAAATGAAAGTTAGATGAAGCCCTCGTCATTCTCCATTTGTGAATTGTGCTTCAATTGATTAGACCATTAATGCAAATACAATCCATTTTAGAGCTAAACCAAACATGTGGTCAGAGTAAGAAAAAGCAAAATTAGGAACCTGTGTTAGAGCTAAACCAATCATAATGCTCTTAAACCTATTTTTCCTTCCATATCCTTATCTCTAGATTTTAGAAATCTCAAACCCCCAAGTTTATGCATTCACACACACACACACACACACATATATATATATATATATATATATTATTTATTTTGGGCGGTGACAAGTGATGATTGAGAAAATCTTACATGTATTTGTGGCTCTCAAAATTAGAGAATTGTGATACTACTAGGATCTGTGAAAAGAATAACATAAACTTATGATTCTTTGTTTATTTTCAACTTCAAATTAGAGTTTTTTTTTTAATTTAAATACACATTAAACTATGGGAAATATGATGTGTCTAGCACTCTAGCTCCATTCAACGTCCCCCTGGGGGAAAATGGAATCCCAAGCACAGGACATGGAATTGAGCCCATAGGGTTTAAAATCTCATTTTGATTATCTAAAAAGGTTCAAAATCTAAGTTGGATTCCTTGAATTTAAAAATGTTGCAGTTTAATCCTTCAAAGTAGCAAAATGTTTTAATTTGATCTCTCAAACTGAGGACGTCACGTTTTAATCCTCTAGAATAGCACGAGATTTTTTATTTGTTCTCTCAAACGGATTTTGCCGTTCAAATTGAGAAATTTGTTTCAACTTGGTCCTCAAGTTTGTTGTAAAAGCACAATGTAAGAATTGAATTGCCAAAAATAGAAACTCAGAGAGATTTGTTCTACCATTCTATTACAAGCTCCTCCTGTTTTGATGATTTCAACGTTAAAAGTGTCTTCTTTTGCCAATCTAAATATATTTCAAGCACATTAACCAATAAAAGCAATTGCAAATTTATAAATGAAAATGATATGATGAGATAGTTCCTGTATAGCAACTAACATAAAATTTGTTTATTTTCCTCCTCTTTTGCTATGAAATCCTTGTATAAGCAGTTGACTACTGATGCCTCTGGTAAAATAAATCTGAAAGATCTATTAGAACAACTCTCCTCTTTTGCTATTAATCTCTGTATATGCAATTGACCACTAATGCCTTTGGTAAAATAAATTTGAAGGATCTATTATAACAAATCTTTTAGTCTGTAGCAACAAATCTTTTGATGGAGCAAATGGAGATTCCATACTACTTTGGAGGACCAAAATAAAACTTCCTGAGTTCTCGATGGACGCAAAGATGTCTTACTATCTTGGATAGTCAATTTGAAATAGTGTTACTTTGAGGGATCGAATTGATATTTCAAACTCGGTGGGAGGCCTAATGTGTACCACCACTGTAAACTACACATCTCCACCGTCTTTTTTCTCTCTCTTTTTTATTTTAATTATAAAATTTACCTAACATTAAAAAAGTGTTACAGTATATTTTTACAAAAATTATTCCAAATAATCTATTATCCAAATATACTGTCGAAGAAGAACCTCAACCATCCACTATTCTTAGAATGGAGCATGAATGCCAGGAGAGATTAATGCCACTAGTCACCAGAATCACTGCGATGACGCAGCCGCTAATATGTGAATGCATGAAACTTGGGGAGAGGTGAAATGGGAGAGTTGACAATAAACAAACAAGCGCTGGAGTATTTGAGTATTTTCATAGAAGTAGAGTGTCGCGCACTTGCGGAGACATCCCAACGTGGCCGGACGACCACTTGGCTTCTTCCTTGCGGGGAAACAGTAGTGCAACCGAGGACATGCACACGTGCAGAAATCTTCCACCACTATTCCCCAGTCTCCACCACCATTGCAAATTTGCGGGGGCCCTTTCATAGATTATCCTTTACAGGTCTTCCCAAATCATGAAGGTTCATTTCCCAAGTGGTGGGTCGAACAAATTTCAGTTCTTGCTGTTCTGATATCCAAATTTGTACCCAAATAATAATTGTCAATTAGTTCCTTGTTCGTGTTGGACGGCATCAGCTTTTCTTAGAGCACTTTGATGAATTGTATTATGTGCCCATCTTCTGATTCTGATGAATTGTTTAAAAAGAAAAAAAAAAAAATCCTAGACCAAAAACTCAGCCGGTACAGGGGACCTGAGCTTGACTTGCATGGCTTATGCATCCATGGCTAACAGCAGTTGACTTACCCTGACATTTGAGGCGTCATTGCATTCTGACCGCAGTGCCGGCAGGTTTGCCTGAAGAACCGGTCAATAGTCAATAAGTTGGTTAAATTCAGTAGGACGTCACCGAGTCATTGAATATCAGCGCTAAGGAAAATGAGATGTTTTTGCTGTTACATCGTTTCTTTCTGTCCTTTTCGATTCAGAACTCTTGCAAAGCACCGCCCTGAGAAAAATTATTCAGCGCCATCCAATGCATCCAGCTTGACAGATTTGTACACGAATCTACTAACTTCATATATACATATACTGCGTTAATGTGTGTGTGTGTGTGTGTGTGTATGTTGCGTTAATTAGATGAGGTAATAGTGCAAAATATGATGTGGCATGTACATTGAACTAGATAATTTCCCAATTTTCAGAACCATTAAACCTCTTGCGTAATTATGAAGAATTTTTTCCTTTTGCTAAGATTCAATAAGTGACATTAAAAAGAATAAGAATAAGAAACACAAACCGCACATCAGATTTTGCAGCCTTCCAAAAGGAAGAAATCCAAGTGAAGATTGGGATATATATATGGGTTAAAAACAAAAAAGCCCCCTGTGGTTAGACTAATATATAGAAAAGTCTCCCATGGTTTCAAATCGTATATTTCGATACCTCATGATTTGAATTAAAGTGAAAATGGGAGGGAAACTATTAAAAGTAACGGTTTTGAGTAAAATGACAGATTTACCCTTATGAATATATCATTAACTAACTTCCTAATTTAGAGTTTTACTAAGGTCTGAGGGGCAAAATAGGCATTTTAGGTCAAATTTTGTATTAAAAAACTATTTTTCAGCTAAAACCGTTACTTTTAACGGTTTTCGTCAATTTTCACTTTAATTCAAACCATGAGGTACCGAAATGTACGATTTGAAATCATGGGGGCTTTTTTGTTTTTAACCCTATATATACATATATATATATATATACATATATATATATATATATCGCATTATCGTGTCTGACCTCTTTAAAGCCTCGGTGATAACAACTTTCTCAAGCCTTCTATTCTTCTTTTTGCTTTGAAATCGGAATCATTGAGAGGGAGCGTCTGACACCTAAATTGTGCTGGTCCAAGATGTTCTTTTAACGATGTGTTCCGTTTTTTTTTTTTTTCTTTAACAATTATGTTGGTCTTTTATAAGTATAATGATCCTAGAGTTGAGAAAGAGAGGGTGAAACGGAAAGTCTGAACTGATCAGACCATCATGCATAAACGTTTGGATTGCTCCTATTTTGCTAAAAAATTTTGCTTACATCATCGACACAAATTCCAATCACCTTTTTATCTCAGATACATCACATCAAAAAAGTACTACAGTAGTGCTACAGTTATCTTTTCAACAAATTATCCCAAAAAATCTACTATCCAAACGCACTTATTCTTCAAGGAACAACTACTGTTGAAGTTGATTAGTAATTGACTTTAAATTAATTACTAGTATAAGTACTATTTTAATCGCCGGTTACTGCAGTTTGTAAAATACAAATTGTAAAGTAAGGCAAGCCTTAGCTGTCAATCATGAATTGTACAGCAAAGATGCTTTATATCATTTGGAGGAGGCTCATCTCCCTAGGCAATCCACAACTTTTTCAGCGTCACTATATATCTTTCCTCAAGCCGTACTACTTGGTCTGAAACTTGTGCTTAAAAGCCACAGTATGATGATTTAATCATAAACTCATCATACACAAAACACTTGTCATCACCTCCATTAATCTCGTACCTATTATTGCTCATCTAACAATCCCTTATAAAAATGCACAATTATTTACGTGGGCCGGCGTGCCCTAAAATATATTTTAAGTGTCGTATTTTAAAAAATATAAAATTAATTAAGAAAAGTAAATGAATAAAATGGAGAGTAAGTAAGATTGAATATGGCAAATATATAAATGCAATGGAGTGTAATAGTTGTTAGTATGCGTATGTATATATGATAAATTAGGTGAATTGTATGTATATAGAAAAACTCTTAGTTACATGACAATATGATTAGAAAAACATCTATAAAGCTGCGAAAACAAAAATTACATGGTCACATAAGACACTGAACCAATGCCCTCACAAAACTATTATATATTTCCAATTCGTGACTTGTTCTTGTAATTTTTAACCTTCCAATTGTGTCTCTCTCAAACGCACACGTTGGGAACCTTTACGTATCAAAGGATGAATTGGAAACAGCTAGCTTGCTAGGTTGTTGCAGGAAAAGACAGATGTTGTAGGCCTGCAAATCTATAAACAACAGGCTGGTGCTAATCTTGGGATTAAAATATAATGAGCAAATCAAGTCAAAAGCCATCCACGTCAATTTTAAAATCCAATTGTCCTAACGATGAGCAAACACACTCAAAGTCCTTGCTCCGGCGTGGAAGACAAATACTAGTAAACGGATTGCATTTTCGGGGGAGTTTTTGAATTTTTTATTTTTTTTTTACTGTAACATTTTTTCAAAAAATATGATATATATGAAATAAAAAGATGATTGAAAATTATGTAGAAAAATAATCAAAAAAATGATGAAAGTTTTGTGTAGAACAACATAATTCAAGAGAGAACTAATTATTAATATTCAAAAGCTAGAAAATTAAAATGATCGCAATGGCAATTATGATGGCATGTAACTGTTGTTAGTACTCTTTTGTACCAGTCAATAATTCCATTCTGGATCACTCCCTCCAAGAAACAGGGCTGATAGTAGTGTTTTAGGCTTATAGGGGGTAGCTTCCCAACTTGTGTGGAAAAGTTTAAACAAAGCTTGAGACATGTTCCGTTTTCATGATTGAGATACGATTTTGGTTGGTGTTACTCTGTGAATTTTTCTATCTGGTTAATTAGGCACCCGTTAACGTATTTAAAATTCACCTAATCTATTATATATATATACACACACATATATTACTCTATATTGTGTGCATGTTTCTGACGATTAAATTGGGAAGTAACGATTTTGGGATTCTTTGTCCGTGCAAGTTGCAATCATTCGTGAATTAAGAAGTCAATAAATAAAATTTGTGGTTTTGAACCGGTCCACCAACAGTAATACAAGGCACTAACCAATAAAAACCAGCCATACAATGGCTAGTGGAACAGACTCACAACACGACCCCAATTTAACTCCAATCCAATGCCTAGTGGAACTGAACCGGATTGTTGCTTGTTACTCAGTACTATATAAGTTGCAGCATTCCATCAAGGATTGAGACGTGAGGGGAGATATTAGTCCAGAGAGAGAGAGAGAGTTGATACAGAAGCAAGAAAAGAAAAGAAAAGAAAATCTAGCTGGAACTGGAAGTACCCCATGGGAGAAAGGGTGGAAGAAGAAAAAAAGAGAGATCAAGAAAATGGAGGGGATCAGGATAGGATAACGAAAAGTCATGAGCCGGAGCGGAAGCCAGTACACTTTGTTCTGGTACATGGGGTAAGTCATGGTGGATGGTGCTGGTATAAGATCAGATGCTTGATGGAGAATTCCGGGTATAAAGTCTCCTGTATCGACCTCAAAGGTGCTGGCCTGGATCAAACCGATCCCAATACCATTTTTTCATTTCAAGATTACAACCAGCCTCTCCTGGACTTCTTGGCAGCCTTGCCTGGCGATGAACAGGTACTTGACCCAGTATGAATACATGCATCTTTCTCAGACTACTGGAACACACAGAATAGTAGTACTTCATAAAGATAGCAAGTTATTATCAAGAACTCATTGATAGTAGAATCCGAGGGCCTTAATTTGTTTTGACATCTAAGTGTATCTTTGGCTCATAACTTAATGCAGGTGATTTTGGTAGGACACAGCGCCGGGGGCCTTAACGTCACTGACGCAACTTACAAGTTCCCAAAGAAAATCAGCCTTGCAGTCTATGTTGCAGCGACCATGTTAAAGAACGGGATGCTGAATGAACAAGACGCCAAAGACGTAAGTTCATCTATTTCTTGGTTTCATCGGCTTTGTGATCATCAGTTGTGTGTTTTACTCCGGTGATAAGAAATAAATACAAATCCCTCTGTGATGATAATGTATGGTGAATTCCCCGGTTGAATGAAAAGAAGAAAATTAGGCACTACTGGAGTGCTAGATTATTGACTATCAATATGCATCAGTGCCGAAGATGTAGTCAGAGATGGATTCCAGCTTGCAAGTTAATTGGACTGAACTATATGCCATGAGGGTGCTACAGGACAGAGGTTTTTTTTTTCTTTTTTTTTTTAAAAATTAATAATAATAAGGAATGAGGGTTTTTGTCTTGACGATGACAAGAGAGATGAAAACATGGAGCGGATAAATTGATGGGCAGACTGAGAACGGAGGTTGGAGGGTTACAGTCAAAGTTGGTTACAGGGAAGAAGGGGAGTCATATGGGGCGTCAGGGTGATGACATTTAGGATTTGGACGTGGTGAGCAATTGCTTGCCAACTGTCTTAGCTGTTGTCCGCCTCATCGAGCTTTCCTTGTTTGGTTTTTGTGCTATCCATCGTCCAATGTCTACTCTAGTGTTCTAAAACTGTAGCAGAAAACAGGAGCCCCATCTTGTCTGGTGATCTATGCTTGGTTCTGTAACTTCTGTCTAACACTGGCGGGTTCGCTGTTTCCTCGTGTTGGCCAAGATTTTAGAATTCTTTGAATAATCATGTTATACTTATACATCACCAATTTTCTCATTACCTGTGGATCACTTTCTACGTGGAGTGATAATGCATGTGGATTCTAGTTTCCTTTTCCCTTTGTTATTGAGCAATGATGTGGCGCTAATTATTACTGTGTCGATTAAATGCTATTTTAATAAAATTTGTACTGTTTAATTATTCTTTTCAAACTTACCTTAAAAACCTCGATTAAGGTTCCAAGTTTTCTTGCCCCACACTACACACATGGATGGATCATGGATGACAATTGACAACTAATGTCCTTTCTGTCACTAGCTCTCGAATCAATCTAGCTTATATTCCATTTGGGATTCGAAATTATGAAATTCTCAGAAACAAAAGATTTTCATCTAACTAGGGAGGTGTGTGTTTGGAGCAGGGTGTACCTGATTTTTCTGATATTGGTGAATTGGGTGATGTATATGATGTTGGATTCGCTTCAGGGCTCGAACAGCCTCCAACCAGTGTGGTTATCAAGAAGCAGTTGCTCCGCAGACTCAATTATCAAATGAGCCCAGAAGAGGTAAATATTTCTTCTGTTGAAAGTGCATCTATTGATATTACTTTTGGTTCAATTTTGAACTTTCTTGAACATCTAAATGGCTCGTGGGTTTTTCCTTGGAGATATTAATCAAAAGCCAAAAACCGTCAAATACACAATTTTGAAATTCTTGATGATGCATGGACTAGGATTCCACATTAGCAGCAATGTTGGTGCGTCCCGGGCCCATTCGAGCACTCACTTCAGCTCAATTCAAAGAAGAAGAAGGAGGAGAAGGGAGTGTGAGTGAAGATGCAGTGAACAAAGTGCCAAGGATTTACATCAAAACCGCGTACGATCGAGTGGTGAAGCCGGCACAGCAAGAAGCAATGATCAACAGATGGCCACCCTCGGCTGTCTACGTTTTGGAAAGTGATCATAGTCCATTTTTCTCTGCTCCCTTCGCCCTCTTCGGTTTGCTCGTCAAGGCCGTCGCTTCGCTTTGATGCAATACATTCATCGAAAAATAGGGGGAAGATAACATAAACAATTACTTTTGTTTCTAAATATTTTTTTTTAAGCAACAGAGATGCGAGATCTAAAAAACTGAGAAGGGATACTGATGATTGCAACATGCATGCATGGAAGAGAATTGTAGTGATTTATTTTATTAGAAGATGATTAATTTCTTATATTTTTCAGGTATGTTCATAATTTTTCACATCCGTTGTATCTATTAAGTTATGGATCTTTAATTTTTGTTGCATGTTTAACCTACTATTACGACAATGATATAAATAAAATTATGCTGAAAAAATTTTCAGTGTGTGTTTAATCTACTATTAGAACATTGATTTAAATCAGACCGTGCTAAATTATTTCTAACAATCTGTTAATGATATTTATTTTTAATCAAAAGAAAACATGTCTAGGAGATCAATAATCTTATGTCGACTCGGGGAGTTGGGGTGTGCAGTTGTGAAAAAGAAAATGCATCAAGGGGAGACGCCTCCTGTTGCTCCTGTGCTGCATTTGTTTGCTGTCCTCTCAGATTGCAATAATAGGACTGAACCTCAAACCATTGGGGAGGAGTCAAAAAAAAAACCGCTCAACCCACAATTCGTTCTTGAGAAAGAAAAATTAACAAAATGAGAGACTTGAAGGCAACTCGGGGCTTATTTGCGTAAGGATGGCTGCGCTGCTCTACTATGGCTTCGTGACTAATTTTTGCCATCTATTGTTTCAAATCAAATGCCCAATGCCGATAGAATGAGACTTAAAACTTTAGGATTTTTCTAATACCTGTCCAGGACTATCAATACCTTCAGTCCTAGACACACTAAAAAACATACATGATACAACTGTCAATACTTTCAGTCCTAGACACACTAAAAAACATACATGATACAACTGTCAATACTTTCAGTCGTTTCCCTATTTTACTTGGATTTCTTTTTTTGGGTAAATACACCTCAGACTCGCTAACAGACCCAACTAATCATTATCTGGAAAAACACTCCAATAATTATAGAAATTAATTGCAGATATTCATAATTTAATCACAATAACATCAGCTTGTAGAGCCATAAAACAACCGGCAGTCTCTTTTTATTGGGTGGTTCCTGTGCCAAATATGGGTTGGTATCTTGAGTTGTCACTCGCGGCCTATTAGCTCAGTTGGTTAGAGCGTCGTGCTAATAACGCGAAGGTCGCAGGTTCGAGACCTGCATGGGCCACATCCACGTTGTCTGTTTTTCCATTGTTAAAGGTTTTTTTCCCCCGAAAACGCTCGGAAGAGAATAACGAATCCGAAACGAATAAAAAATAATTGCGCTTCGGATCAGAAGGAAGGATATGCCGCGCAGCCCGAAACGTAATGGCAAGACAAAATTGACCTCCCATAGCTGCCCCGCCCCTCTTTGATTCCGCGAAACACCACTCCAACTGCGCCACGTAATCACCCGACCCCACACGCATTAAAGTTACTCAGAAAAAGGTAAAGAAAATTACCAGCTTGCTATAAGCAGCGGCGACGCGACGTTTCGTTCCTTTTATTCTGCTGTTATTCTTCTTCTCCTCATCCTCCTCCTCCTCTTCGCTTTAGCCTCCGTTCCAGAGTTGTTGTTCCCTCTGCAATCTCCTCTCCAGGTAAAATTCCGCTCCAATTTACTCTATTTCCGTTCAATTCTCCTGTTTTGTTCACTGGTTGAGCTGTTTTGCCAACTCGTCTTCCTTTTGGGAAGAACATAAAATTCAAATATAGGCTCGACCACGTAGGGTTTCTGATGATTCCTGTAGATTTGATTTGTTTGTTAAATTGGTTGCTTGATAATTTTGAGTTCCTGAATTTGCATGTATACATCTTTGTTACTACTGGGAGCTTTATGATTTTAAGCTTGAATTGTTTGTTCTTTTTATTCTGGTTGCTGATCTGAATTTGCCGCATGTAGCCTAATTCTTTTTTTTTTTTTTGTTTATATGATTAGCTATTAGCGAAGATATATTGGCATCGGTCTTTTTCAATAATGAAGCCTTTCTATGCTCTTCGGTTGGAACTGCATTTTGCCTCTTTTGGTGGCTTTCAAACCTTGTTGGGTTCTGGGTTTTCTTGTGATCATCTTTTCTGTTCTTTTTTTTTTCCTTTGTTTTTGGGGCTTTTTGTTTTTGGTGGGCTTTGGGTAGAGGAGGGGGGGGGGGGTATGGGAGGGGCTTGATGGGAAGTTCCAAGCTTGGGCCTTTGTCTCTGTATTTAGTGAAGTCCATAATCTTATCCTTGATTTTATGTCAGCATCTTTCTTGCTGTTTTTCTGTTGCATTTCTATTCCTGACCTTTTGCTCTTTCATCTTTGAGTCACAGCTTGTTGGCCTGATCTTCATGAATTCAAGAAGCACTGATGCATCAACTGTTTCCTGTAAAGCGGGAAACAAGAAGAATCTCCTTTTCTTTATTTTGATTTGCCTCTTCCCTGGATTTCTCGGAATCACTGTTGTATTTGTGAATTTCCTCTTGTTCAAGGCTATTGTTCGCTGCCCTTCATCCTCAGTTCTCATTCTACCTCCAAGGAAGGTTCTTCTATAGTTTTTAAGTTTGAAACCATACCAGTCCCCGTCCCCATCCCCGTCCCCGTCCCCGTCCCCGTCCCTTTCCCTGTATTCTTGTTGTCATGGTTTCCTCTCGGCTTCCAACTTTGGCCGGGAATGCCTCGAGGAAGCCATTCAATGATCTTGTGCTTCTTCCAGTGGGATCTCTTGATGTCCTTCCAGAGGATCCAGTTGATCTGGACTTTGCTGATGTATTTGGTCCTCTACCAACTCAAGGACCTCAAAATCTGACCTTTGAGAATCCAATAAATGTTTTTGCTTCTCCTGATGCAAATGAGTTAACTTTTGACGACCCAGATGTAATTTACAGCCGTTCCCATTCTTTGGTGGGTCCCACAACTTGTGTTAATCAAGCTTTCAAGCTCAGCAAGCTCACATTGCATGAGGATGAGGAGTCACTGGAGCTTCTAGAGCGAGTTAATGGAGAGGCTGAAGAAAGTTTTAAGAAAATATCCCTTGAAAGTGCTGTTCTAAAGAAAGCTATAGAAGATGATGGCGTGCCATTAAGTGCAATTGGACTTGAGGACTTTGAGGTTTTAAAGGTTGTTGGCCAAGGTGCATTTGCAAAGGTTTATCAAGTCAGGAAGATTGGTTCATCAGAAATTTTTGCGATGAAGGTCATGAGAAAGGATAAGATTGTGGAGAAGAATCATGCTGAGTATATGAAAGCTGAGAGGGATATATTGACAAAAATCGATCATCCCTTCATCGTTAAGCTTAGATACTCTTTCCAGGTAATGATGTCACTCTTTTTATTGGTGTTGAACATGATACGATATCTGTGGACTGATTAAGTGTTTTTTTTTTTACATGTTCTGTTACTTGGTAATCATTCACTTGTTGACTTTGAACTTAATGATTTAGTATTGCAAAATGGATATACTTGTCTAAGACACAGACATTAAGAATTCAACACAGAAGCCAATATGAAAAGGCACTATTTTCAATTGAGATGGATTGCTATGTATGAACTAGTGAACAACACAGGCTTTACATATTTAAATGATTCATCAATTTTGTGTGTGTTCCTCTCGGCATATAAAATGCTTGGAGTAAATTGATATGCTATTTTGCAAAAGTAGTAATTCCTAATAACATGGTAATAGAGACTATGGTCGAAACCTCTTATTGCTGGGGTTGGATGTTAATAAGCAATTACTTTTGCTAATGATTATATGGAAAGAAGCAAGTATGACAATTGCTCCTGATTTATTTCAATTTGGATGCTTTAAACATACTGGAATCCACAAGTTTTCAACCCTTGCATTTCAAACTTTTTGGATTTCTTTTGTATTCATATGAGCTTGGATGGTGGCTGCAAGAGTGAGATATCCTGGTTCAGATCCCAAACCATTTGATTTATTGATATACGTTAGCTCATATATTGTCAGTGTCAAAAATTTAAAGAAAAAAAATTTTTAGATCACAAAAGGTAGTTGGAAATTGATGTTTCAAATGATCAAAATATGTATTTTCAGCTAATATTTCCTATATAAGTGTCTGGTTAGTGGTTAAACTAAAAGAATTCAATCACTTTTCACCCATTTTTTTAGGATTCACTTTGTGTTATACTTTTGATTTTTGCTTCATTGATTGGATGAATTAAATAAATGTTGTTTTTGCTATGATGAGTCAGAGAAACAAAGTCAATTGACGGATTATTGCACAACATTTGCCAAATTTGAATAGCTGAAAGTATAAAGGTTAGAAAGATATTCTCTTTAAGGTCAAAGTGACTGGCAGATAAACCTATAATTTGTTTTTTCTTTGGTTATGTGTAAACTTGACTCATCCATAACTGTGTCCCAGTTCTGGACTGTCATGTTGCATTTATTTCTATACTATATCTTGAACTTTTTATTAGTTAACAGTCTATGTACATATACTGCATCTTTCTGTTATTATAAGACTACAAGTTTTGATTGATTATTTCATTCCATAGAAGCACTCTTTCCCTTCTTTTTCATCTTGGATTCACTTGGCCATCTAATTCTAACAATGGCCTATTATTTTGGTGTAGACTAAGTACAGACTGTACCTTGTGCTTGATTTTGTCAATGGAGGTCACCTTTTCTTTCAATTATATCGTCAAGGCTTATTCAGGTACTGGAAATCGGTTCTATTATAGAGTGTGAGAATGTTTAGACTTTTCCATCTAACACTAGCATCTGTTCAGGGAGGATCTGGCTCGAATCTATGCAGCTGAGATTATATCTGCTGTATCTCATCTACATGCAAATGGAATCATGCACAGGGATCTAAAGCCTGAAAATATACTTCTGGATGCAGGAGGACATGTAAGACATCTCTGTGGGTTTTTTTTTTCCTCCTGTCCTCTTTCTGTGTCGGATTTATTTATTGAGTCATATGCTCATGTGCTGTTGTTAGTGATACATCTTATAAGTTTTCTTCCCTGTGCTGCTTGCAGGCGATGCTAACTGATTTTGGCCTTGCCAAGCAATTTGATGAGAACACCAGATCCAACTCCATGTGTGGAACAGTGGAATATATGGCACCTGAAATTGTTATGGGGAAAGGTCACGATAAGGCTGCAGACTGGTGGAGTGTCGGAATTTTGTTATATGAGATGCTAACAGGAAAGGTTAGTGTTTTTATATATGTTAGACAACTTTCTTTAAAATTTTAAGTTTGAAATTCAAAGATGTGGTCATCCTCCATGCGGACAAAGAACTTATGTAAATTGCCATGCCATTTTTTTGGATGCAATGATTTGTACATTGGTTTTAACAATGCTTTTGCTAATCTTTGTTCGATTCTGGTGTTTCTTGAGTTTATAACAAATTGATGAAATTACTATTTTAGTTTGTTTTTCCCTTTTGTATTAAGTTGATAGCAGCCATCCATAACTATTTGGCATTCATTTTGTTTAATATCTAATCTTGCAAGATGACACAATTAGTTTGAGAGTCTTTATATCCAACTATCAGAATGGGAAAGTAAAATTTGCATAGTGGTGATTTTGATTTTATTCCCGTCTATTTGTCTGTGTTTAATTATGAATGCAAGTGAAGATATTTTTTTCTTTGTACTTGTTATTAATGTTAAATCATGCGGTTGTTGTCTGATGGAGCATCATGGCACACAATCAGTAATTGCTTTTCTTTTGCTTTGTTCTCCTGTTGCTATCATCACTAGAATTTCATTTCCAAGTGGAAGGCAGGTAATACATGCAATGCAATGCCTACATAGCATTGATTTTTGTGTGTAAAATAGTAATAATACTGTTTGCTTACCCGTGAAGCCTGTAACCAGCCCAAATGATTGTCTAACACCTTATATTGCCATTGCCAATTCCAAATGTTTAATATTTTTATTATTGTTGTCTTACTTCTGCTGATTACTGTGTTTTCAGCCACCTTTTGTTGGTGGGAACCGACAGAAAATTCAGCAGAAGATTATAAAGGACAAAGTCAAGCTCCCAGCTTTTCTGTCAAGTGATGTGCATTCACTGTTGAAAGGGGTAAATAATCTTGTTCTCTCACACTTGTTAAAGTTTCTGTTTAAGTTGGCCAAAGGTGCTCTTGATTTGATAGAATTACTTAAGCCTGGATAGCATTTGTAATTTCATATCAATGAAATAAGTTGTTATACTGAGATGAATTACCCTATACAAGGTTTTGGAAAGAGAGGGAAAGAGAAATTAAAAAAAAAAAGGAAATAAAAACCAGTTCCATTTGCTCGAAAGTAAGACATGAACTGAGCTATATAGATGGACAAGGATGTTGTATTTCGGATTAGGGAAATTTATCCTCTGCTTGCATGGTAATATCGTTGACTAATGCAACAAATCAGGAATAATGCATCCGGATGGGCATGCTTTTCTCATTGCTTTTTACAGTAAGTGTGGGTTTATCAATGTTTTCTATTCTTTTATTCAGCTATTGCAGAAGGACCCAAGCAGACGGCTTGGAAGTGGTCCAACAGGTAGTGAACAGATAAAAGGCCACAAGTGGTTCAGGTCTATTAACTGGAAGAAATTGGAGGCTCGTGAAATTCAACCATGTTTTCTTCCAGAGGTTGCTGGAAAACATTGCATTGCCAACTTTGAGGAGTGCTGGACAAACATGCCTGTAGTAGATTCTCCGGCTGCTAGTCCAAAATGTGCTGAGAATCCCTTCCAGGGTTTCACTTATGTGAGGCCTGCAGCTGCATTTCTACTATCTTGATAAAGAATAATATGACTTGTTGGTCAGCCCCTGCGTGGGCCCTGCTATTTAAAAACCTGAGAATCCCTTCCGGTTCCAACCATGTGAGGCCTGCAGCTGCATTCCTACAATCTAAGATAAACCATAGTCTGAAGTGTTAGTTGGCCCCTTCATGGGCTCTGCTATTCTGCTATCTGTAAGCTTCGGTGCTTCTTTGTCATGTTCATCTTCGTCACTGGAGGTAGTATTTCTGAAGAATATCTAGTGATTTTTTTAGATATTTTTGTTTGTGTAGTGGTAAGTGTAGAAAATATCTGCACCTACCAAGATATTACTCTTCTTGTGTGGTGTCGCAAGGTCTTTAGCTTGTCAACTTTGTTGACAAGGCCTTGGTTGAATGTTATGAGATGTAAACTTCGTAGTTTAGTTATTTATGCTTGGCTCAATTTAGTCGCATCACCTTCGTGTTTGCCTTGTTCTGATATTTTATTAGCTGCTCCTACTTCGTGTTTGTCCGGGTGAGTTTTGGGCATTTGCTGCTCCTACTTCTTTCGTCAAGTACTCTCATAGCTTCATGATGCTGTGGGCTGTGAAGCTAACTAAATTATTGGAAGTGACCACTGTAGAGTTTATGGCGTTTGCCACGTTAAGAAAGCAGGTTGGACTGTAACATTTCAATCAGCTAACACGTCTTGCAGAGGTCAATGTTATATCCACCAGTCAATAGTTTTGCCCAACGGGTGTCTATAATTAGGTGGAAACTGTCAAAAGATGCGGGCAACAATCTGTTGCAAGATGACAGAGGCACTCTTTAGGGACCTCAATTCATACATTGTTCGCAAGAGATGAAGAGAGGAGAAAAAATCGAGGCTTGGGACTCAAATTCATACGAGTTCGTTTATTACGGAATTTCCAGGGCAGTAAGATGGCAGATGTCAGGTCAGAGACAGAAATACTGCAAACGTGCGACATGGGCAAGCTCATCTTTCAAGACTGTATCCAGAAAATCTCCTCCAAACAATTATAATACATTACTTTGAAAGAAGATGGTGAAATTTGCCCTTTATGCAAAGCTCTATGACCTGATTCTGCACTGGGATGGTGGTGGTTTTACAGACTATAGTAAGCATCGATTTCACCCCTGAATTTTTGAAATTCCGCCATCATTTCATGCTAAACAACAGAAATATGCAGTGAATAAAATTCAAGTAAATTCCTTAATTAGATAGAGCATTACGATAGGCATTTCCATCTCTGATACCATATTTTTGACGCAACTTTTCCCTTCCCAAGTTCTCTTTTTAGCAGCATTTCCGCTTTAGAAGCTCCAAGTCAACACCGCTTGGGAAAAGAAAAAAAATTCGAGACGTACATGGAAGCTCATCTCACCTTATGTAAATGAATAACTTTATGATGCGATGAGATAGCTTCAAATAAAAAAAAAAAAAAAAAAAGGGCTTCGCTTACTGTTTGGTACATCATCATCCTTGGACAGAAGTTTCTTGTAAAAATCTTCATTTGTCTTCCCAATATCTTCATATTACTGTAGAAAATTATTCTTCTTGTAACTAAAGATAAAGTGATGCTCTTTGCAGTACCAAAGATATAAGAGTGTCAAAATTGCTAAAGAAACACTGATATATGCCTCAGACATTCGGAAGACAGGCAACTCAATCATGGGGTTGTCAGATCTGAACAAGATTCAGCAATGGCCATTGCCTTCTTTTGGAGATCTTGTTTGTTGGCACCTACGAGTTTGTCTACCAGTTTTCCATCTCTAAGGAAAAAAATCGTTGGAGTGGCTTTGACTTCCCACAAATTACAGAGCTCCTGTACCAAAACATAAAATTCTATTAGTTTTGATGGACGATATCCAGTGCATATCTTAATGTGGAAGCTATCAATAAACCTTAATTAGAGTGCTTGTATGTGCATGTGTCTGTATATGATCTGTGCCTGTGTATAAGTGGCATCTAATCATATATTACAATTTACATGTAAAGGCGCAAAATGAACTTATGCTTTAAGATGTTGATCCCTTCTTCCAAAGAAAGTACAGAAGAAAAAGATTGACTTACAGCTAACTCATCTACATCCACTGTTAAGAATAGCATGAAGGGATATTTGTCTGCAAGTTCATTGTAGGCAGGTGCTATGGATCTACAAGGATTGCACCATGATGCACTGAAATTGACCACAACCTGTAGGACGGTATCATAACATTGAAATTTTGTGAAGGGATGAACAATGTGGATTCAAGGTTTTAAACTCATATAACGTGTTTCCTTTCTTTATTTACAGATCGAGAATCAACATGGACAGATACTTGAAGAATTAGCCAACAAAATTTTCAATACATACTTGGAGAAATTAATCATCAACTGGATTCATGCTCATTAATATGTCATGCAAGCTTACGAGTCATTACTAGATGAAACGCTTTCAGTGCAATATTTTAATTCACTCAGCCAAATTTTGAAAACAAAAGTAGTAAAGTGTTGTCCTGGCTTTGATTGGTATTATTAGTCATGCTTTTACTGCTTCCCCCCTTCCCCTTTTTCACAGCACAAAATCAATCAACGACCAAACTTAGGGTGATGGAATTCGTATATAAATGTTTTTTGAAGCAGAACAAAAGACAAACAGTAGAGATACTTACTATTTTGCCATCCTTGTTCGCTTCTGACAACTCTTCTTCCCACTTACCCACAGTGGTTACAAGATGGACATTTCTATAGGCAAGCTCTGCAATAGGTGATTGAGAATGTGCATCATTTCCTGTATTTAACTGCATGGATCATAATACTATACAAGTTCCAATTGATATAGGTAAAAAAATAATTCCCATTAAAGGAGCATAAATAAACAAGTTATAGTGCAAATGAACGCAAAAGTTGGCTGGTGATGTAGAATCATGCCAATGACACTGTGAGCTTGAAATAGAAACTGAAGCTAGTCCTAGTCGGTGAATACGTTCTAAGGCTGGCTCATCTCTTGAAAGATAGAAGGTGCAAATTTAATGCAATTGTTGTGAAGATCAAATAATTCGCTCAATTGAAAAGGTTGGTAAATTTATCCCCTCCTGGAAGTAAAAGCATATGACAGCGGGCATCCAATTTTTGCCACTAGTTTTTCCTCAGCGAGAATGTTGTCCCAAAAACATTTGATCCACCTATTTAACCCATTAATCCTCAAATCAAACTTAACCAATCTAATCTGCGTGACACAAGCCATCTACAAGAAGTGAATGCAGCAACTCAACTCCCATAGAGAGAAGCTTTGAGCTATCCTGAGCTTCATCTCTTTCCCTTAACATTCAGAAGAGAATCAAAACTTAAAAGATTGCATGAAGTGCTCAAGCCAATCCCATGTCCAGATTACGAAAATAAAATAGTTCTAATATATAACATAGAACTTTCAATTTTCTAACAGTCCACTCTCATGTGCTTGTATACTATAGAATCTGGCGGTCCAGGAAAAGCCATAGAAAAGTGAAATATAAAAAAACCAATGAGAATGCAGGGGAAGGGGAAGCAAAACCCAAAAAGCTGAAGGCAACTATATCAGGTAAAGATAGGAATAGAAAGAACAGCCGATATTGAGCATAGCTTAACTCCAGTTATTTACCTTAGTCCAGCAGAGTCCCATCGAGAATGGACAGCTGAACCTCCAACTAAAGCTGCCTACAAGGAGAAAATCGATGGTAAGTCATGAGTATTCATAATCAGCTTCAAGTAAAGCCGCATACAAGGAGAAAATCTGTGGAATTAAGTTGTAAGGCACTGTGCATTTGGTAGATATGTGCATAATCAAAATCAACTGTAAAACTCAACCATCAGTTCCTAGCTAGAAATTTCTGTAAACATTCCCCTTATAATTTGACTTCAAGAATTCCAACATAATGACGTGATGCCCTTTACTAGCCAAGCAAAACTTTTGCCGAACAGATAACATGTGGCGAATATTTCTGAATTCTCATATGCAGCTGTATCTTAGAATTTCTCAATGCGGGTACATGGAGCCATTCTGTATTAGTAGTAGAGTAACTTCTAAACCAATGGCTGGCCGCACTTTCATTCGCCTGGCGGGAGGCTTGGAGCATGAAAACCGACAAGGGAACAAGAGAAAACGGAAAAGATACAGACGTCGTTGAGGATTCATCAAATAAGGATTCCACAATCGTCAATTGGATGAAGGGATTAAAAATTTACATAGGATAAGCTCAGGGAGAAATGTTCATGTATAATAAGCCCTAGAAATAAAGCAAGATTACCTCAGGATCATGAAATGAACCACCCTTGGCCGTGGGTAATTCAGCATTTCTGGGGGCGGAAACAAGCTAATAAAGAGAAACCCAAGAAGATAAAATTGCGGAGAATTAGTCCACTTGAAAGATTGAAGGGGGGGATATAGAGAGGACAGCCAAGGAAGGCGCGCAATGTCGTTGTGGTTAACTAACTTCTGAAACTTTTCTTTAAAAAAAAAAAAAGCTTATATCAAAATATGCCTCTAACTCTCCTATTGTCCGCTCTGGGCTGAGACAATTCTGAGGTGGCAAGGTCTGATTGGTTGGCTAAGACCTCTCACCAGAGACAGCTTGAAGGATATTCCATCTCTCTACCTCTCATAATAAAAGTCAAAAATCAAAAACTGTGCAAGGAAAAAAAAAAAAGAAAAGAAATGAGTAGGATGACAATTCCTGGGTGAAAAATTTACCAACAATCCTAGCGTTTTTTTTTTAACCCCCCCACACCTCATTTGCCCAGTTTGCAGGTACGTGCTGTTTTAAAGCATTATTCATTTACCAAGCATCAAACAAGTCGAATAAAATTGACTTAGATGTAGGAACCTCAGTACATGAATAGGAACAATTAGTGCATTTGTTACCCGGATGGACAAAAGGAAACTTGTTACTGCCGTTGAAGCTAGTAAAAATCGAAACACTCTTTTCCAAGAACATATTTTTGATAAGGATTTGCGTGGAGATAGTTTCGGGTCTTAGTTGCAGCTTTAATTAAAAGTAAAGAATTCGAGGGCGTATCAGGCCTGGTTTAATTTCGAAAGACATTAGGTGGGATAGGAAGAGACCTATAATGATAGGATCTCGGAGTTAAAATCAGTTTTTGATCAACCATAATGGGAGGAAATTTTTAAGCCTTGGAGTAGTGGAGGAAAAAAAGTTTTTAATTGAAAATTTTCTTGTATATAAGATAAGTCCACCTAATCATTATTAAGCAATAGACATAAATATAGGAATATTATAAATCACGACATTATTAAGTGATAGACACAAATATGAAAATTTCTAAAATCAAAAGGCTGGTTTATCTATTAGTTAGTTTCTATAGTTTAAATCGTATATCTTAGAATTTTTCATATAAGATAGGAGATTGAGAATTTGTATGATTTTTGTAGGAAAACATTATTCGACAGTGAGAATAGTGACCTATAGTTTTGAATGAGTGAAATTCGGTCAAGAGCACTTATTTTATCATCGAATTATTATTACTATTTTTTTAGTATAAGAATATAACAAGCAAAAACTATCAGAAGTGAGCACTTTGTTATTAGCTCCCGTTCGAAGGGGTACGCATCACAATAACCAATACATGGGGGCTATGTTGGAAGGAAGCATGGTTAATTCTCTTGTTCTCATCCTTAATTTGCAGTATACGCAAACAAACAAGATCAAGACTTGATGTTCTTTCAACAGATTGGACATATATTACGAAACCATACATTGCCAGTTCATGATTTTAGAATGACCTGACATGGCGTGTCCAGCAAAACCAACAAGGGGAATCCTCACATTATGGTCTGTATGTCGCAAGTCACCAGGTTGGACAGCTTATGAAGATGAGAAGAACAGAATATGGGTGCAGAAAATGCACTGTCGGAGCATGGTTGCATTCCCTATAATCAAACTAAATAGTAGTAGTATGAAACCTAGGTGGCTCTAGGCTCTACAGATGAAGAACCTGAACTTGTTCGTTTAAGGTGTATGCATATTGGAGCCCTTAGACCTATTGTCCTCAGAGGAGGGTCTGTTCTCCAGCTCAGATTGCCTGATATCCTCCATCAATCGAACAACTTCATCCATTGAAGGGCGCGTGTCCGGTGCCTTCGCTACGCAAGAAAGTGCAATCTGAAGCATCTGCACCATCTCTTCTTCAACATTTTGGTACTTCATCAGTTCCACATCAAAAACTTCAGCAGTCCATTCCTCCCGGACAACAGATCGCACCCATCTGGGTAGATCAATCACATCATCATGCCCTGAAGAATGGATAGGGGATTTGCCTGTAAGCATCTCAAGGAGAAGCACACCAAAGCTATAGACATCAGATTTTTGCGTGACTTTGCGAGTCTCGATCACTTCAGGAGCATGGTAACCAATTCCTCGAGTTTTCACTCCGAGAAAATTCATCACCGGATTTAGGCCGAAGTCTGTTATGCAACCATCTAGTTCTTTATTGAGGAGTACATTGGAAGATTTAATGTTGCCATGTGAAAATCTGGCACCGCCTTCAGAATGGATGTGTGCAATGCCTCTCGCCGCTCCAAGCGATATCTTCATTCTTGTGTCCCAGTCTAGTGCAGTTGTCCCTGCACCTCTATTTCCTGCTAAGGTAACATAATTAGTAAATTGACAATTGATGTGATAAATCTGGACGACTGGTAACTAATGAACATTGATATGCAAGAACAATGTGTTCTTGATGTGTTACTTTCACAAAGATGCTTTCTGTTTGGATTTTGGAATGTTGCAAGTTTTAATTCATAAGAATCGACTTGAAACAATGATCATGAGATTACTTCTATCTTTCACACATGCAGATAAAAGAAAGCTTGGTTGGCAAAGTATGTTTGGTTCCGGATCTTTCTTTCTCTGATCGAAGGTACTGAAGAAGTATTCACTACTTAGCAAACAGTTCAAATTCAATCTAGCATTCTATTTAATTAAGTTCCAAAAATAATTAGGTTCTATCATGTTCATGGGGGGCAAATAAGCAATTAACAGGGATTGAAAGAAATGACACTAGAAGTTGAGGGCTGAAGTATCCGATACCATGTAATGCTGCTGACAAGCTTCCGGCAGGCATGTATTCGTGAACTAGGAGCTTCTCATCCTTGGAATAGTAGTAGGCCCGCAGTGGTACGATGTTATTATGGTGCCCTACACTCCGAAGAACTTCCATGTGCTGTTCAAATTCCTTCTTTCCAATCCCTACTTCCCTCAGCCTCTTCACCACAACACTTGTTCCCTCATCCAGAACAGCTTTGTACGTTGTGCCATAGGTTCCCTTGCCAAGAACTTCAGCAGAAGCCCTTAGTAAATCTTCGAGATCAAAGTTATAAGAGCATCCATCAAAGAACACCAATTTGTTCTTCTCAGCTTCTTGCACTCCGCTTCCAAAATCTTCTGGCTTTGCACTTTTTCCACCATTTGACACCTTTCCTTTCATCAAAACGGTGTTGCCACTGTCTTTCTTCTTCAAACAGAAGAACAAGAACATTAAACCAATAAGTAGTAGTATAGAAAATCCCCCAATTACAATGGCAACAATAGCTCCAGTGCTAAGTTTCTTAGAGTTAGCCGCATGCTGTTTTTCTGGAATGATAGGAGGAAATGCCAAAGAGTCAGGCAAAGGAGAAGGTGATGGGGATACTGCAGAGCAGGAAGTCAGAGGTGGCCCACATAAATGAGGATTTCCGACAAATGAAGACATTGAAAAATTCTGAAGGGAACCTGGAATTGGGCCATACAGCAAGTTGTGACTCACATTGAGCACCTTGAGCCTTGGGAGATTCAAATTTGGAATAGC
Source organism: Gardenia jasminoides (assembly GCA_013103745.1). Classification (NCBI taxonomy): domain Eukaryota; kingdom Viridiplantae; phylum Streptophyta; class Magnoliopsida; order Gentianales; family Rubiaceae; genus Gardenia; species Gardenia jasminoides. Next base: position 106,660,114 of record CM023103.1, read on the forward strand.
TCCAGAAAATGAGTTAAACTGGAGGTTCAACACGGACAACCGTGTCAAGTTCATTATTTTTGATGGAATTTCTCCAGTAAAAGAATTAAAAGAAAGATCCATCACCCCAAGTCGAGGAGAGAAAGAGACAGGAAGTTTACCAGAAAAGTTGTTGTGGTGAAGATAAAGGGATTGAAGGGAAGGGATTGAAAGAATATCAGAAGGAAGACTTCCATTTAGATAGTTGGATCGCAAGCTAAGGATTCTAAGAGCGTCTAACTTTCCAAGAGTATTTTCTGGGATGGGACCACGGAGCCCAACACCTGGGAGATGAATGGCAGTTACTCTGGTTCGATCCTTATTGCAAGTGATGCCAGCCCAGGAGCCGCAAATTTGGGTACCAGCACTCCAGTTCAGCTTTCGAAGATGAGGAACAGATTTGGCAAAGTCCAGTAGGGCCTGTCTGTCAGAGTTCAGATCCGCAATAATTTGGTGAAGCGTTGATAGATGAAGAAAAAGGAAAAGAAGAACTGCAAATGTGGAGTGGAGTTTCATTTGACCATCCACACTTCAGGGTGTGAGCCTTTCAGACTGATTCTAGCTTCTATGTAGTTCTTGCTACTCCTCCTGGAACATTAATCAAAGATCACGATTCACAAGAACATGTAAATAGTCGACCTGATGTTTTCAGCAAAGGAGCCAAATAATGCAGATTGGGGATTAAAATTGCTAATGACTTTACTCAACGGTCATGTGATGGAATGGAGTATATGACCACACTATCAACGATCTCAAGTCACAAAATGAATGCAAAATACTCGACCCAAAATGTTACACAGCAATTGCAAAAGCAAAAATAAAGATAGCTTTCCTTATCCTAGAGAAAGTCCAGGCACAACATTTTCTGTAGCTGCTAATTTGGAGTTCCCTTATAAATGGTACAAAGAGAACTGCACTTTTTTACATGAACTCGATATGAAGAAATTCATTAAGACAACAGCAGCTTCTTAAAATTGATGCTCATTGCATGCTCATTTTTCATACAAGATATATCAATTGAAGGAACAGCAGGTTTACCAATTTCAACTAGCTCATTTAGCAGTGGCTGTTCTGGAATTGATGACACCAGAAAGCAAGAGCTATCTGTTGAGTAACTGAGCCACTGAAGGAGAGATAAGGAATCAATGAGATGATTGACCTGATTCTTCAATATCTGTTCTCATACAGGAAAGAGCATCCTTTTTGCAGCTTTTTCACAGCCAAAAGTCAAATTCTTTTCTTATTTGAGACTCTTCATTTGCGAAGACAGGGTACCAGACCAAAACCGCAGTAAATTACTCTTCCTGTCTTCCACAATAGCATATTGACAGTCATGGGACTGCAACCGAGTTTGTGGAATGCTTTTCAGACGCAATACTATATTTGGACTAATTATCTAAACTCTTGGCTCCATGCCAAGAAAAGTGATTCAAACTTAAGACATACTATTGAAACTCGCATCTTTATATTCACAGGCGCAAAAGGTGGTGGACTTAAATCGAAAAACAAGAATAGCTAAGAGAGTAAAGCAGATGCCCACTTCCGTAGGCACTCCTCTTTAATGGACTCTATCAGGCACAGGCCATTGTAACCATGGGTGAAAGTTTATCACTTGATCAGAAAAGGAAAAGCTACAAAGCAAAAGTGTTGGTGGTAATTGACTTTCGAGTGGTGGAAAAGTGGATATCACTTTTCGGAAACATTATTATACTTGTAATCTTTCAGTCCTAGAACAGTCGGCAAGAAACTTAAAAACCAATTAAATTAGTAATCCAAATGAAAAAGCTAGCATAGAAAATTCAAACAAAAAAAGGGAAAAGAGCATACATAAAGCAAAAGCAAGCTCGGGCCTTTAAATTTTGAGTGCAAAAGTAAGGGAATTCTATGCCAGAAAGTAGACCCAGCACATCCCCAGGCGTTAACAACATGTCACTCGCTTTGTTTCCTAAAAACCCAATTTGGATTTGTTCCGCTGACAATTAAACTCTGTCTAATTGTACCTTCAACAAGAAAGAGTCATTAAGCGCTTCATCCTATCTGATTCCACTTGTTGCTTAACTAGAGAGGAACGCAAATGGGAGGTTCTCTCTCTCTCTTCTCTGTCTCTGTGTGTGTGTGTGTGTTTTTTTTTTTTTTTCCTTTCATCCCCACTTTTTTGGTGGGGGGCGGGCGTGTGGGAGTTGTCAGACTGCGACATCTAAAGCTGATGGGCAATGTAATAAAGAAACATCAATTGTAGCTTCAAAATTCATGAAATACTACTAACTTGCTGAAAAAATTTAAACACGCATCAGAAACATGTGATCTGAGCGATATATCGAAGAAGGCAGAGGTGACAAACTCACAAAAATGGGAAGCCCGGAGAAGTTGTGATAGAGTTGGAGGCAAGCACAAACTCCGGCAGCCTGCAGCTATTAGAGACTGTCAATCACCAAAAGATTTCAAGAAGAAAAGAACCCAGAAAAATGAAAAAAGGATGAAACCTGATGATTATACCGTACCCCTGTATCCACTCCTAACTCCCGAGTAGATATACCCAAACAGCACAAAGAGAGAGACTTGTGATTTTACTTTCTATGCGAAGCCAGTCGGGTTCAAAACAGACTCGGGGCACTGTGGGAACATTTGAAATAAGGCCTCCAACGGCATTCTTCTGCACTATAAAGTAGCAGTACCAGTTATGATGATGTTAATTCTTTCCATAAAAGCCTCCAATTTTTATGAGCCCAATTCAAGATTTCCCATCTGCCCATTAATGCAAATACGTCCATCCCTCTTCCTCCTCGCTAACCGGAAAATGTCGGCAGCAACATTTAAGGCTTTGAGTAGTATGATAGTGATCCCAACAGAACATTTGGCACAGGGTCTTAGTTTACGTAGAAACCACTTGCTAGTTTCATAGTGTCCTTTATACTCATTTACAGTACTCCTATCCTACACAGCATCATCAGGCAACCCAAAATTCATCAGAAAACTAGTGAAGAAGGGAGGACACAAACCACCCCGTCTGTCCCTTCATGCACACTCACAAAAGCAGAGATGTACAGAACATGGCTACATAATTATAGCTCAACAACGTGGAATTAATAATGATGAATCATCCCTTTGCTACTACTGCTAAGCTGGGCGGCGACCAATATCAATTTAGCTATGGTTTTCATCGTTTTATGGAGTAGTCAACAGCTGGGAACAAGATTAATTATTATCGCCACCAAATCAAGATTAAAAAAAATTAAGCCAGACATAAGTACTGATACTACAATCTAGAATCAATCTTCCATTTGTATTCAGTAGATCATAAGACACCACCCTTTTTTCCAGTTGTCTACAGTATTTTGCCCACGGCCAAATTTTAGTACGGACGTAATCTGACGAGAATCATAAATATATATATATATATATTTGGTTATACTTTCATAGCTTGCCTCCTACTGAAAACAGGTCAAACTTATTCTTGGTTGTGTACTACAGAAATATTTTTCTTTTCTCTTCTTTTATTTTTTCAAAAGTTGTTGCTTGCTACCTAGGTCCATCTAATAAATAAATAAAAATTTGGCCTTTCTTTTGAACTGTAGATTTCCTTTTTCTTTTGATCATCTGAGCGTAATTTTAGGTGAACTGTAATCGCCTAAATACATTCATCAGCAACCCAATCATATAATCTCTGTACACTTGGTTTAATGGGATGAGTAATAAGCTTCTGTGGTCAAATAGTGCCAGCTGGGAAACAGAAAACGGTAATGCGTAAGAGAAAGGTCTGCTGCTGTGGTGAAGACTGTTAGATTGTAGGCACGTGGACATCTTAAATGAGGGCGATGATTCTGATTTCTCCAGCTTCAAATTTCCTCGTTGGAATTCAACCAACCTTCTTTTCTTTTTAGCCTTTTTATACAAATTGCAACTTTGGAATAGGGTATTAGTGCCCGAATACAGCTGTTTTTGGTAGAGTAACGTAAGGGATTATGTTTGCCTCTTGCATTCCATCGTACCTAGTGGGGAACAAAAAAAAATATTTTTTTTCTTTTTAAAGTTCTATTCTTTTACAAGAAGGGATTTTGAAAAAGAAGACACGAGACAGAAAAAAGGGGAGGGGAGAAGGAGACAGACTCTTGCTGCTGTTTCTGTGGTGTGCCTGCCTTGCTACTGCTGCCATTGGCAAAGATGATATTGGTAGGGTTCAAATCATAACTAACGTTTCAAAGAGTAACTTAAGTTCCTCCTGGTGGCTACTAGATTTAAAACTTACTGGTTATTTTTCCTTTTTCTTTTGAATCTAGGGAGAACCAAAACAAAACAAGATGGAGTGGTCCTGAAGCTTTTACGGCAATGATAGTCAGTTAACACAATTTAATTGGAACTTTATGGGTACACGTGCTTTTTTACCTTTGCATGAGTAACTTTTAACTCCACAGCTACAGATTAGAATCCATCAAACTTTTAAAAGCAATTCTTTTGTAAAGTACTGAAATGGACATTACCAACTAATCTTCTTTATTTTTTTTTTATTTTCATTATTTAAAGATGTTGGAACTAATTGTGAATATATACCCTAGATTCACCGTCTAAGACATAAAAGAACTTTAGAAAGTGTATCGAAGTGTTAGATGATAATGAGTGGCATTACCGTAGGTTTAACACAATTTGACGGAAGAGTGAAATTACGTTGAACAAACTTTTAAGACGACAACATTTTGGATCAAACATATACAAGGCCTACGATACTGCTCGACCAAATGCTTCTATAGTGAATGGCATTGTCAGGATTCCACTCAGAAAAGCTAGCTTGACAAAAGTTTGTTTGCGAGTTCTTGAAGTTAACAGCTTTTTCCTTTGTTGTCTTTGTTTTATCTCAGCTCAGTATCAAAGAAATATGGAAAGGAAGAAGTCCTACACAAAAAGAAATAACACACAATTTTCTTGTTTGCTTTTTCACTTCAATATTCCTTCACTATTTTCTGGGAGTTATCTCGTGTGTTAATTTCTTTCGTTTCCTTTTCTTTGACGTGGTATAACATCCAGTGGTTCCCTGAAAATGAAATCAAGAATGGGACAAGAAAAGAGCATGATCAGAGGTGGAACAATATTTAGCTTTAATGAACATCACCATATATTAGTTAGGTTCGGGTCAGTAACAGAGCTTTCTCGATCATCTTTAATGCATTCTGGACCTCAAACTCAATCCGGCAGGAAATTGCAACAAACCCTCAATTTTCTTTAGTCTTCAATGTAGTGAGGGCAACCAGAGCTGCTGGTAGGGCACACATTTTGTTAGCTGTAAACATTAGTCCCTTTTTTTGGGTGATTGCAGCTCTGGTACACAAAAGAATGAGTATAAAGGTCAGTCAATTTCAACCTATTCTTTTTTTTTTTTTAATGATTTCTCACAAACGAAAAAGAGGAACTCGAACTTGTGGATCCGAATAAGTGAGAATTTAGCCAAAACGACATCTGGTGCTTAATTTGGTTAGAGATTTCTTGTGGCCATTGATTGATTCTCATTAGCAGTTTTAACAACACTTTCATGCTTGAAATGCAACTGGGAACTAAAACTATGATCAAGAGTAAACTAAATTCAAATCCTTTTCATCACTCTTTATAACTGTTGGCTTTCTTAGAAGTGATACAAGTCTTTCCAGCTTGAAAGTTGAAAGAGGTGTTGCAAAAGTGGAAAAGGGTAATGACTAATGACGCGGTCAAATTCATATATTTTCATGGAAATGACCAATTTCTCCTAGCTATGGAGAACCCTTTTCCTTTTTTTTTTCCTTCTCCTTCTCGCTGTTTCCTTTTTTTGGGTTAATATGGCCCGTGTGGAGTCGTCTAAATCATATTTTCTTCATAATTATCTTGTCTTATATCAGACAATGTTGGCAAAAGTAATTTAATTGCAATGGGGACAACGTATTATGCTTTTTCATGATGGATTCTAAAGCATAATTATTGAAGCAAATCTACCATGAACAAATTCAAAAGAATATATAATGCACCGTCACCGTGTTACAAAACATCTGGACCTCAAAAGTAAGGACAAATTCGAAATCATGTCAAAAGATGGATTATGCCCATGCCATATGGCAAGTCTGTGGGCTCATAATCTTTGTTTTGACCTCTTCATGTGGCATTATGATGCTCTGAACAATATCCATCCTTTTTTTTTTTTTTTTTCTTTTTTAGAGAAAAAGTACTCCATCATGGATCCACATGTGGGCTCAGGCCGGATATGTAGTGTGGTAATACTAGACTTTATCACGTCAGAGTATTAATAAAGATTGTTGGGCTGGGCCACTCCTTGTTGGCCCTCACTTTTTATATAGTCTGTTGTCCTCACTTCCACGTGTTCTAAGGGTGAGGCAGCATACCTTTTTTCTTTTTGTTTTTTTGGGCAGTAATGCAGCATATCATTATTTACAAAACAATTTTTTATTTTTTAAACATATTTTTAATTATATTTTTATTTTAGATACATCACATCAAAGAGTGTCATGGCAAATGTTACAATGGAAATGAATCTTCAAGTTTTATCTATCTTGAAAAAAAAATTTTTTTGAAAAATCGCCTTAAAAATGTTATCTGCACTCAAAATTTTTTAATTCCATTTTCATTATTTTTTACTAATATTATATAATAAATAAAAGGGGTGAGAAGGCTATAAAAAGTGATGGGAGGGTGTTAGAAAAATCTAATAAATGAAAACCATATGACAAAAATGACGATGAGAGTGCAATGTAAAAATGTGGAGTACATATAACACTTGTCTCTTTTTATCATTGAATTATTGTAAAACAATAATATACTCTTTAATTAAGTTGTCCCCTACAATGTAGATTAGTACCTTGTATGTACACTCTTGGAATTACAGCTAAATTAATGAATCTTTCACATTACAAAAAATTTTTAAAAAAAAATCATCGTAAAACTGATGATAAAAGACCAAACGTTTGCCCAGTCCAAATAATAATCTCAGGACAAAGTGGACTTCAGAGAAGAAATGCTTCCCCTCCCTAGCCACTGCTCCAATTTACTGTACATATTTCAAGCAAGGCCTAGCCCAAAGTTTTGGCCCAACCAAATAAATAGGGAGGCGCAACGCAAGCGACACGAGGATCGAATTCCCGATTGAAAAAAAGAAGAAGAAGAAGACCTTCAGTTCATTCTTGGTTCTTCTTTTCCAATTCCATTTTTATTGGATTTCTGAGAGCAGCCTCCTCTTCCCAGTTTCAATGGCGCTCGTCGTATTCACGCCTTGTTCTTCAACTCCTCCTCGGTTTTCTTCCAAGAAGTGCTCCGTGTCCAATTCTCAATTGATTATCGTCTCTGCTCTCTCCTCTCGGCGCTCGAGTCTCGTCAACACCCGCCGTTCTCTGAGAGTCAGAAGTGCCGTAACCTTGGACTCTCCGGCGTCATCCGCCATCGATAGCAGCGACTCGCCCGAGTTTCTCCTGGAAGTTAAAGACCTCTCAGCCGTCATCTCCGAGTCAAAAGAGCCGATTCTCAAAGGCGTTAATCTTACTATCAACCGAGGCGAGGTTAGTCTAGATTACGCTATCAATTGAATTAAGTGCTCTGGATTGTACAATTTAATATAAGTACACTCCAGACTTTTGACTCTCTCTCCCCCCCCCTCTCTCTCTCTCTAGGGGGGGCGGTACAATTACATTTATAATTTTCATCTTCCGACTGAAATTGGTATTTATTCTCTTTGACTTTTTGTTTCGGTCTTAATTCTATTTTCTGGAATTGGATATTTTTAGGTTCATGTTGTTATGGGCAAGAATGGTTCTGGAAAGAGTACTTTTGCCAAGGTTAGTTTTTCTTTTTTCCTCCCCCGTTTTTGAGGTTTAAGCTGATTGACCGCAAAGTGATAGGCTTGGGAAATTTTCTAAATAACGATAGGAGTCTCAACTGATTGACCATAAAGTGATAGGTTGTCGGCACCATTCACCCATAACATGGAATTTTGGATGAATGTTTGTTCAGCAATGCTTACTCAATGAGGTATCGGATGTTGGATTACCATCCAGTTTATTAATTTTGGTCCTCTTAACTCCTTTTCTTTTTCTCTTATCCTTTTCTGCATCTACCTAGTTAATATTTACTTGCAAGCCTCCTTTTATTTAGCTTGAGGTAGCTACTTTCTGGCTATTATGGCTACTATCTGCTTTAATTGAAGATACTGGGAAAACTTGATGATTGTAGGTCCTTGTTGGGCATCCTGATTATGAGATTACAAGCGGTAGTGTCACTTATAAGGGTGAGAATTTGCTTGAGATGGAACCAGAGGAAAGAGCTGTAGCCGGCCTTTTCATGAGCTTCCAGTCCCCAGTTGAAATTCCAGGTGTAAGCAATATTGACTTTTTGAACATGGCATACAATGCTAGAAGGACAAAACTTGGACAACCAGAGCTTGGACCAATTGAGGTTTGTAACTCTATGCTATTGTGACTGGCTTTTCAACTAAGCTGGTAATGTACTATTTCAAATGCATTGTTAATGTAAAAAGAGTGTTTGGTTGGGGCATCTATGGCTGACAAATACATTGATGTTGTTCTTCCCTGCAGTTCTATGGCTACATTGCGCCAAAGCTTGAGCTTGTAAATATGAAAGTAGACTTTTTGAACAGGAATGTTAATGTAGGATTTAGTGGTGGAGAAAGGAAGCGTAATGAGATTTTACAACTTGTGGTATGATTCAATATCTTGTGGTCTTCTCTTTTGACATTTTCTTCAAGTTTATACCTGGCTTGATTGGCAACCATGGTCTTTGTCTGCTTGGTTGTTCTGTGTTTTTGGTAATGTCGTGTAATACTGCTAATGTTGAAGTTTATTATAGGTTCTTGGTGCAGAGTTGGGTATATTGGACGAAATTGATTCTGGCCTAGATGTAGATGCACTGCGTGATGTCGCAAAGGCAGTGAATGGACTCCTCACTTCCAAGAATTCAGTTTTAATGATTACTCACTATCTGCGACTTTTGGAGTTTATCAAGCCAACATTTATCCATATAATGGTAAACAAGCTTTTGCTTCTTGTAAGCAAGTTCGCCTATTATATTCTCTATGCAGTTAGTTTTCCCTCCCCCCCTACTTAGTTGAGAATAGATATGATGATTTTGAGGAAAATTACCTAGGGGAGCAGTGGCTGGGATTTTATAATGTAACTAACCACGAACAAATTGTTCCCATTTGTGGTCACTTAATTTTACCCTGTTGGTTCTTTGACTTCCTGAATTTCATTCCTCCTGCCTGCTATGCTAAGCACTATGCCACAATCTTGTGAGAATCTTGATAACTTCCCCCTTTGAGTTTATCTTGTCGTGTCACGTTACTTGAGTTTCTTAATGATAGCCTCATCAGTTTTATTTCTCCTTGTTCCTTTCGGGTGTTGACTGTATCGTTTCTGTTTATAGGAGGATGGAAAAATTGTGAAGACTGGAGATATTTCCATTGCTAAAATTCTTGAGAAGGAAGGTTACAAGGCAATTTCTGGGTCGTAACTGCGGGTCTACTTCGTGTTTTCTCCTGAAAGTGGCTTTTCTACTTCGTGTTTTCCTGTAAACGCTTTGCTGCCTTGCTAAATGTCTCTGGCCGAGAAAAAGATGATCGTCTAATTGGCAAAAGAGCAAGATAGCAGACGTTTCAGACAGCTTTGAATCTAGTACTGAGCATAGGCATTTCTTGAACCAAACGATGAAGAGTCTACTTTGATCTCGAAGAACTTGGAATTCTTGATGTTCTTGTATAGCCATACTGGCTGCTTGCACGTATTCCTTCTTTACAATTAGAATTAATGTATCCTGTTCCCATGTTGAAATCTTGAAAAAAAAAGAAAAAAAGAAAAAAAAAAAGGAGATCCTTTTTTGAAATTGTTAAAGAAATGGTTTTTGAAACAATCCTGTATCTCTAATGGTTCTAAATGTGGATATTCTTTCCCAAACTGCCACTTTATTTATTTATTATTATTATTTTTTTTTTTTTTTTTTTTGAGAAGAGCTGCCACTCTATTTAAAACCAGATGAATGTGCAACAGTAACCTTTAAGGTCATATGATCAGCTGCGTATGAAATGCGCCTGATATATGTTGCAAGAATCGAATCATCGTCTCAGGAGCCACTAGAAGCAGAGCCCTTTGCGTTGAATGAATCAGATCATTTAACAAATTGTAATGGGAAATTTTCATGTACCAGGGCGAGTCCTGATCAGCAATTTTACATTTCTGCAGGAACAATCAGATACTGTCGATGGCCAAGAGAAGGAACTACTGGTTTTCTTTGACAAACACAATACAGATCTTAATTGAATATACCTAGCTTGTGTAGGTCTCGGCAGCACACGACATTCGTGCAAGAAAATCCCATCTTACGGAATAGCATTTTAACAGTTTAGGAAAAGAAACAGAGAAAGCCAACCAATACTCCCATGTTGATATCTTGGCTTATCCTGGAGATCTTGAAAGAGGAATCCCATTAACCGACCATGTTCCAGATTGATCCTCAAAACACAAACATTAGTGGCTAAAGAATTTGTTACACAATAATCACTCAAGTTACAATAGTTTCTTTTCCTCATGGTGCTTTCAATCCATTAAGGAACCCGTCAAAATGGGAATGTTAGGTCATAACTAACGCAGGTAAGCACTACTTATTGAGAATCATAAAAATCTGCGGACCTAGAGCAGGTGCACCCATTTATAGTCAATCCTACCATCTATTAAGACGAATCAGGAAGGGTTTATGAAGGTTTTTTTTTGTTTAGCCACATTCCTCTTTTGCTGCCAGGAAATTAACTCATCTTTCTTTAAAAGTTCAATGTAAATCAAAGAAAAGAGCAGAAAGCGATTGACAAACTCAGATGCAAAATCTGTCATGATTCAACTTTTTCAAGCTTTTCAATTTCTTCGCGTTGCTTTCTTTCTGCTTCTTGAAGTTCCCTTTCAGCATCCTCCTCATCCTCCTGATCATCACGATCTTCAAATTCCTTACTTGCTGCCATTGCTTTTATAACAGGATCTCTGAGCTCAGAAATGAGGCCACCACCAACTCTGTATTCTTCTTCATCCCCAATTAGGAAAAGGCGCTGATCAGGTCCTGTTGCCATGGGGATGTCTACTGCCAGTAGTTTCATGTCGTACTGCAGAAAATCAAACAGTAAAAGTTTTTCATAAAAAGAAGAAGAGAAAATATGCCCTGAATCATAAGCAGGAATGTCAACACCTTGTCATTTGGTTTTCACCCTTTTGCACCCCTCTCCCCTCTAACCAGGACATGTTATGGAAAGACAAGTACCAATATTTATCTACAAACAATCACACATGTCAATCTTACAGAGATATGAATGACAGATGACAAATAGTGAATCCACATGTTTACCATATTGACCACCAAAACTGAGTAACCCAGTCAAAGCAATTTTGCACTATGCCACAAACCAAAACATATTCTATATATAGAATACATAGTCAGCTAGTTCAGAAGAAAACCTGGCCTTTCTTGTTCTTGACCTCAACACTTACTAAGCCTCTCCTCTCAGAACCTTGTATCGGAAAAATCAGAAAACATCTTTTGTTCCTAAACCTTGGCTTGAAGTCCTTCAGTGTGAAACCACCTCCTGACATCACATATGCTCTCAAGTCAGTGCCAGTTAGTGGTGCACCCATGACTTCAAGAATCCCAGCAGATGTGTTAAGTCTTCTCATGGCCATTCTATAAACCTTATCAGGATTCACTGTGAATCTTGAACGAAGATATAAACCCTGAACATAACAGGGAAATCAAACAAAATTAACATTAACATTATTTTAAGACACAATAAAACCTCATTGAAAAAAATTTAGAATATTTTCCAGACATTTCTACAAGCAGAAAGCTTTATGAAATAGAGTATCAACCACGAAACTAAAAGAAGTTCATCGCGAGGAATGAAAAATTAAGACATCAAGATGTTCATACAATATCTATTCAGCAAAATAACTACTCCAAAAAGAGATAAGCGAGAACCTAACAAACTTCGGAGCAACTTCTCAGGGCTAACAAGTCAAATCATTTGAACTGAAATGTGACACAGATTACCATTTTAGGAAGTTGTCATGTTAAAACAGCAGACATTGTAACTTCCGACTCATTTATTCTGTTTCTTGTAATCATTTCCAATTTGAAAATAGGTAGAATCCTATAGACCAATGAGATAACTCACACTGACACGGACCATGATATTATACATTGTCAGAGTGCAATATTTGTACAAGAGCTTCATCTAATTTATCATAGTCATAAGCTTGCCTGCTTATGCAATTGAAGGCCACAAAATAACGTCATCTATTAACTGGTACTAAGAGGTCAAAAATGCATTGGCATTCATTGTCATGTGATATGTGTTGCACTCCCCATAGTGAGATGATTTCAATGCAAAAATAGGTTGTTTAGTAGCTTACGAAAAAAAGCATGGAACAGGGAATCATGCTTACTACATTATTTTTGTAAAATTTGGAAGAAAATAACATTTGGCATAATCATCAAGGGATTCATTGTTAGATCACTATAAAGGAATCTATGCCGAGAGGGGAAAGAAAGTATTATTGACTTACAGTGAGTTGGCTCATTAACGGACCTAATCTTTTATGAACGAAGAGATCTGGCTATTCAGTGACTGACATCTGAATTACAAATGAAGTTCCAATCCTCAAACTCGAAAATTCCATAGCCATCAAAAAGTAACAAAATAAAATAATGCAACATGTCAAGCTGAACATACCACACATGTACAAAAAGGAGCTAGGAAGAAAAGTTAGAATGCTTAACCTAAAATATCAGCAGAAATCACAAAAATTGGGAAGAAATACTGACAGCAAATGAGACAATGGCGGTGGAAAGAGCAAGAAAACCATATTTGGCCATGCCCTCAGATAGCCCAACAAACATATTAGCAATCCCAAACATAATCCTCCAAAGCAAAATGCAAACCAGCACCCCCCCAGCACCCACCAACACCAGACTATTCCTCTTCCAAAACGCCTCAATCTGGAGACCCACCGCCTCCCTGTACCTGGAAACAGCATCCTTCACAGTCCCCATTGGATTTCTCACCGCACTTTTTCCCAGATCATACTTCTTACTAGTGAAAGAAAAATACCTAAACCCAAGAAAATTCCTAGAATTTGGTAGCATACTGGGGTTTGGTTTGATCAGCAGCTTTTGAGTTGGGTTTTGGAAATTCCTTGAAATTGGGGTTGATGAGAAATGGACTTTTTGACTGTTCCCCAGCCATGGTGAGAAAATGGGATTCTGAACTAGTTTTGGGTGATAGGTCAGCAAGCGAGAAATGGCAGTAGGATTATTATTAGCAAAGCCAAGTGGGTTTGCGAGGGACGAGGATTTAATGTGACAGAGGTGCGTGAGAATAAACCTCGATGATGAGTTTTTTGACATTTTTTTTCCTTCTGAGTTTTCAGTGTAGAAAATAGTCTATTAGATTCAGAATTGCACAAGCAAACTGTACTGATCCTTAATGGTCGTTACAAATTAAATCTGTATAAGATGGGTTTCTTTGTGTTTGAACTAAGGAATGGAAGCAGAAAAGCGCATGGGAATTGGAAAGAAAGGAGTCAACTTTTTGAAAATGACGGCTTGATTGTGCTTTGTCTAAAACCTCTCTCCAAAGTCACCCACCTCCTCAGCCCGGCACCAGCTGCAGGTGAGCTTCGGAGGAAAAACGTTGCCTGAGGCATGCTCATGTTTGGGAATTGCTGACTGTGGAATACCGGCGAGGGTGGGGACCCACTCAGGACCCAGCCTAGCTAGCAAGCCAGCCCGCCTGTCATTCATGCTCCAACCCTTCCCTTAGGCCCATTTGGATGCATCGTTAGAATATGTTGGGTGCATACCCATTGAGCCCAGTCTCATTTTCGCCTCTCATTTTTATTTCATTTTGGTAAATCTTAGAGGCATTGGCAATATGTACATATCACGGTTAATTACATACACATATTCAAAAGTTTGATTTTGCATTTAAATTTAAATAGGTGTCAGGCATCCAATCCTGGCAATATATACACCTTTAGTGTATAAAATATTAATCTCTTTTTTTTTTTTTGGGTCAAAACTTTCTCATTTTCATTTGATAACATGTAGAAGGGGAAACAAGGCAGTCCAGCAGCCGAAAAATTTGCTGTTGGCAGCCCTTCTACGCCTCCACAGTCCATCCATGCATGGAAGTGGTTTTGAAGCCTTGTGTTGTCAGGTATGAACCCCAAGGGCCCAAACTTGCTATTTGGGCTACCACAACTGGGCTACGGTAGTTAATCGTGATCAAGTCCTGTCAAAGTATTGCCTTGTAGAATGTAAGTTTAGCTTAATGTTTTCAACACTCAACTTAACTAAACGCCAATAGCTAGCTTTTTTGTTCTTTTGGTCAAATAGTATCTTTCTATAACCAACTATTATTCTAAGTCTCTAACCTACCTATGGGGGGACCCCAATTGAGTAATTGGAAAACCGATGAGGACTGAATCACTATCGTACCAGAAGGGTGTACTACGCACCCATTTGAATCTAATAGTCGCAAGTGCCATATAGTGTGGTAATTGAGGGGAAGCAAAGCTCGAACCATTGACCTCCCACCCCATAAAGCTCTTAAAGGCTTTTAAAAATTAAATCAATCACTTGATCATAGAGATATTTAGTTTGCTCTTGAACCTACTTTTTGCCCATCCTAAGACGTGGAATTTGCATTGCACCAAAAGAAATGTAGCCACTTAGTTCAATTAGCGTTCTATTCTACCAGGCTCGTATCCAATCATAGTTTGAACGTAACATATAATTCTCAACTCATATTTAGTATCCAAGGAAAAAAAAAAGATCAACCTTAATAACAACTACACATTATGACATTATGAGCTACACACTCACAACCAAAATTAACAAGCCTAGATGAGCTCATGAGCTGAGCATCTAAGTGCTTTTAACTTAACGTAGTCACCTATTTGATTAATCTGAACTTAACTCACAATTGAGTCAAAATCAATTTAGTTCAAGTCAAACTCTTTATCTTTATTGAGTTAAAAACAAGTTATACTACAAGGGAGTGTCATGGTTTTAATTTTAGAATGTTCCAAGTTATTTGTATGTCAAATCAAAATTATTATTTTATCTCCTTTTCAATGTTATCCCCATGTTTAATCATATTTCATACTATTTTTAAAAACTTGGAATCCGAAATGCAACAAAGAAATTGGAATGGAGGAGTACTATTTTTGGCGAGTGACCAAAAGTGATATGAAATCTCCGAGTAATTTCTTAGATAGTTGGTCCAAAGAGAAAAAATCGATGAAATAGGGTTTTGGACAGATGTGTTTTAATTCTATAGTTGCCGTGCTGACTAGACATAGCAACTACTCTATATATATATTTTTTTTCAAATTCCGGAGTTGATGTGCCTAAATTTTTTATTTTTTATTTTTTTTAACTTCACATGCTGCCGTGCTTAGTAAGCACGACAGGTAAATCTAATTTTTGTTTCTTTTAATCAACTTGTTTTATATCCTCAAATGAATTTATTTGGTAGAATATATTCTGCTGCATTAAATAAAACTCTACCGGCGCAAGGGTGCTGCGGAACAGATGAGCCCTATCAACAAGTCCCCACTGGATAAAGGAACAAACAGGGCTTAGTTGTATAAGTATCCTGCATCACCTTCACCAGCGACACTGCCTATAAACAGAAAGACAGAGCAAGCGCGGGTGGTTTCCACTTTCCAGATGAAGATCCTTCACATCCCATGCTTAGAAGATAATTACTCCTACCTGTAATACGAACACATCTCCACTTGCTCTCTCTCTCTCTCTCTTTTCCTTTTGCAATTTATATATTGATTTTCTGTCATTTTAGTTGTCACTTTGCTTTTAAACGCACAAACCAAACACTAATAATGTCAAGGTAAATGAAGTTCAAGCCTTTTTATTTTTTTATTTTTTTATCTTTTTAAAATCAGGATAATTGATGAAACAACGAAAGAGGCAGCAGCAGTGGACCCAGCTGAACCCCATAAAGTTTTCCGAGCTGCCCAGGAGAATGGTGTTGACCTTAAGCTCGTCCTCACTACTCACCACCACTGGTCAGCACCCTCTCTGTGTCTTAGGCTCCAAATACATGTGTATTTGTGTTGATGATTTCTGATCTTGATCACTTATTTGGGTTATGTTTGACTAGCTGTACTGTGCTTGTATTTGTAATTGTGGATTGGTGACTTAAAGTTTTGGAGGGTTATGTATGATGATAGGGATCATGCTGGCGGAAATGACAAGATAAAGCAGCTGGTTCCCGGAATCAAGGTTTATGGTGGTTCGGTTGATAACGTGAGGGGTTGTACCAATAAGGTCGAAAATGGTGACAGAATTCCCATGGGGGATGAAATCAGTATATTGTGCCTTCACACGCCTTGGTATGTCACTGCAAAACCAGGTTAAAAAAAAAAATGGTGCTGGCATTCGGTTATCATAGAACAAGTGTTCACGGCTGTAAATTTACCTTACATTTTGTGGATATCGGAGGATCATGATTTTTGTGTTTGCTCTTGAAATGCATGTCTGATATACTCATTTCCATATGTGTTTTTTGATGTTGTGCTGCTTTGGTTACATCAAAGTTTGATGCTATAAAAACACGACAATTCCTTTGTTTTTTAAGAAAAAAATTTAAAATTGAGGCCATCATGATTTTACACATTAGGAAAAGTTTAGATGCCAATCTTACTGTCATTGAAGTGTCAGGGTGCTGTGCATTTACGGTATTTGCACTAATACTCCTTTTTTTTTTTTTTTTGGGTGTTGGGGATGTGTTATCAGCCATACAAAAGGTCATATAAGTTACTACGTGACTGGTAAAGATGGAGAGGATCCTGCTGTTTTTACTGGGGACACACTGGTCAGTGGACTTTTACTTAATGTTCAATTTCAGTATGACGATATTCTCTGTTGTTCTTTTCCATTTCAAAGATCATTTGTTCACCGTGGGAGAAAGAAAATGTTCCAGAATGTGGTCTTTTGACCCAAACTTGCGCTTGCCAAATTATTAATCCTGTCTTTTCCCCTCCTGGTTAATTTTTGATGCATGAATTGGGAATGAGTAATTGTGTTCATTGCAATCTCACAAGTTTGAATTCACTGTATTATGAGGTATTCTTATAGGGTTTTCTTGGGCTTCAATGTCTTGGACAGTAGTGTTTATGCTCTGGATTGTCCAGCTGCTATAAGACAGTTTATGCTTGCAGTTTTGTTATTTCGCTGGCTGTCTTACATATATATATATATATATATATATATATATATATATATATATATATATGTATGTATGTTTTTGGGGGGGGGGGGTTTGCAATGTCTTTAGTATCAGCACTTGTGACTGAGACATTTGGTTCTCAAGTTCATTTATCTGTTACTTTTATTGCTTCTCAAGTATGCTTTTCACTATTCAACCTATTGCTTGTTCCTTCTTAAGATTATTCAGCTTGTCCTAAGAGATTTGTGTCATTCTTTTGCTTTGTAGTTTATTGCTTGTCCTAAGAGATTAACTGTGACTTGCGTCATTCTTTTGCTTTGTAGTTTATTGCTGGTTGTGGTAAGTTTTTTGAAGGCACTGCAGAGCAGATGCACCAGTCCCTATGTGTGACATTAGGCTCACTACCAAAGCCAACTCGAGTTTTCTGTGGACATGAGGTAACCTGTCTAACTTTTATCACAATGTATTTGGTATTAACATTTTTATTGGATATGTTGATTCTATTTAATTACCATTTTTCTTATGTCTGCTTTATATTTTCTCTTGTGAACATGGATTAATTTGTCAACTGGTGACAGTAAAGTTGTGCTATATTTGCAAGTTGTTGTGCAATGAAACCAGAAAGCTTTATTTGTATCACATATGGAATTTGTTTTCAAAAGCTCTATCATGAGTACTCAAGACACTATATGCACATTCATCCAATGCATTTATAAATTCTGTTTCATTGTTTGAAGTGTTACTGGCTCTGGTTTATTCTGGCTGAAGTTCTTTTTCTTCTTTTAGCGTTGGTCATTTCTGTAGTTAACGCCATCACTCTCTAAAAGTATCTGTATGACTTGTTTGCAGTATACTGAAAAGAACTTCCAGTTTGCTGTGACTGTTGAACCTGATAATGAAAAAATTAGACAAAAGTTAGCGTGGGCGCAGCAACAGAGGAGGTCTGGCCTTCCAACTATTCCATCCACTATTGGGGAGGAACTGGAGACAAATCCATTCATGCGGGTTGATCTTCCTGATGTTCAGGTAACTCTGGAATTTGAAGTCATCAAATTTCCGATGGGGATTCTAAAATAATCCTAGTATTGCTTGTCTAGCATGTTTGAGGAGCTAGTTGTTGCAGTAATGAATTTCGTTCGGACTGTTTTATTTCTTTCGAGTCTAGATGTGTGTGTGTGTGTCAGTAATTGGAAATCGTGCTTCTTTTGCAGGCGAAGGTAGGCTGCAAGTCCCCTGTGGAAGCTATTCGAGAGATTAGGCGACGCAAGGATACTTGGAAGCCTACTGCATAAATTATAAGCATGAATGAGATGTGCGGTGTAATGTTGTTTCAGTTTCGTGGCGTGCCATTGTGTAGTAACGAGGGAATGCAAATTGAGTAGACTATGTATGTTGCAAAATTGTTGTGCTGTTATTTGATTTGCCAAATGTGGCAAAAAGATGAAATTTGCAAAACAAATGAAAACAAAGAACTGGTATCAGCTACGGGACAGCTGTAGCTACAAAACAAAAAATTGCAGCTACGAATGTATATCTGAAGCGAAATAAAAAGACTAGAATTGTTAAACAAACGATAACTATGAATTCTTCTGCTTTCTAGGTGATTCAAGAACATTGCAGACCGCCCCAGATCCACGTAAAATCTTTCCTGCTTGCACTAAATTGAAGAGAACCCTTTTTTTCATTTCCTTTGTTTGTGCTATCACCGCTAGCAGAGAAGAGAAGA
The DNA here is from genome assembly GCA_013103745.1 of Gardenia jasminoides. Lineage (NCBI taxonomy): Eukaryota > Viridiplantae > Streptophyta > Magnoliopsida > Gentianales > Rubiaceae > Gardenia > Gardenia jasminoides. The sequence goes on from CM023103.1 coordinate 106,679,124, forward strand.
GCTGGTTTTGAAGATAATACTCATGAAGATCATACCCATCCCCTGTCTGGAAGATAACTATTCCTACTTGTACAAACTGAACCGTAATTTTCACCTTTACTTGGGATTTAACAAGCCATGCAATTGGTGTTCAATTTGAAATTGTGTTGCAGGATCGTAGATGATTCGTACGAGTAGAGTAGAGAAGCTGCAGTTGTGGACCCAGTGAAGCCTGAGAAAGTCCTTGAAGTTGCCCAGGACAATTGGGCTGGTCTTAGGCTTGTCCTCACCACTCTCCACCATAGGTCTCTGTTCTGACGTTTCATCATTTTCATGTGCAAGGCTTTGTAGTGAACGTCTGGTAGACGGAGATTACTGATGGATTGTTGGTTGAAAATGGTGGCAGGAATCATGCTGGTGGGAATGATGAGATTAAGAGGCTGGTGCCTAACTAAGATTAAAGTTCTTGGTGGAGTAAATGATAACGTGATGGGCTGCACCAATAAGGTCAAAAACGGTGACAAGATACTCCTTGGAGTTGATACTAAAATATCATGCCCCCCCCTAACACCTTGGTTTGTTTCATAATCTTCCTTAATAATATGCCATAGGTTTACTTGAATTAATCGTGTCATAATTGCTCCGACAGCAAGTTTCTTGGTTCTGGGAATGATGGCACCCGTAATTGAGCCCTCATCCAATAATCACTGTAACGACCTTATCATGGACCTTCTTTGTTTTTTTTTTTTTCCAACTGCTTCCATCAGCCACACAAAAGGTCATACGAGTTACTTTGTCACCGGAAAAGGAGGAGAGGTGCCTGCTGTTTTCACTGGAGATGCATTAACTGGAAGATAGAGCTGTAACTTCTGTACTAAGGGCTAGCTGATTGTGCTGATTTTGTATATAAAACTCATATCTTCAACAAAATTGGACAAAGAAAACTTAAGAAAACTTCTGTTATCTGTAGCTCAACACACCCGTCAGTGGTCAAAGTTTTGGAGTAGTTTTCTTCTTGTTTCTTAACTGGAACCGCTGGGCCGCTGGCTTCATGGGCGCAGAAGAAGGTTGGACGCAAATCAGCAGCTGAAGCCTTACAGGAAATCAGGCAACGCAAGGATAACTGGGAGGCTTGAAGGATTCCCTGAAAACCGTGGTGTTTTAGTTCCCACGTTGTCAAGGTACATCCCTGGTTCATTAGTAGAGTGCTACTCAGACCGAGCAAAGTAGGTCTCTGTTAGGATTGTTTTTTTTTTTTGGGGGGGCGGGTGGGGGGAAGGGGAAGGGGAAAAAGAAAAGGCTTAATCAAAGTTGTGCTATAATTTATGAGTGATATTATTATTCTAGCCTTTGCTTGAATTCTACTTCAATCCTCATTAATTTTGCTTAGATGGGGGAAGCCATCATAATGAATCGAGGATTGTGCCGATCAAATGGCGTAGTAACTTTTCCCAAATTTCTCTCTGCACAATCACCTTTGGTGGATTTGGAACGTAGCTTAGGACAGAGGTGCCTGTGCATCAGGAGACACGGCGCACTGGTGTAATTTGCCTCAATGAGGAAGTAGTAGCATGACCTAATCAACTACTATCGTAATTAAAAGGGATTGCAGTTTGGATGTGGATAATTACCATAAATGGAGCCATATTCAAGTGTAGTTGGTAAAGTTTCAATTTTTCTTGGGCATCGGGGTAAGGATTCAATCTTGAGCACCACTTTAAAATTATTAGGGAACAATGATTGTCAAAAATTTTCTCCAGCTTTTCATTTCAAGTGGGAGAGTGGGGATTTTTTTTTTTTTTTTTCCTCTCTGGTGCTTTGAGCAAACGGTATCTCACCTTTAGTGAGACCAATTAGTATTTAGCACAAGGAGCGCGTCCAAAGTCTAACTTTCATTCAGGGGTAAAGATATTGTCTAGAAATTTTTTGGGCGCTACATATAGGAGTTAAACTTGCAATCTCAATTGCAGCAAAGCACGTTACAAGCTATGTGCATTGATTAAACGCATATTAGCTTCACAATTTCCAATTGATTAATCCTCCCACATCTCATTTAAAACAAGGGATTAGCTAAGTGGGTGGGGGGTATGATCAAGTTTTTTCTTTTTCCTTCCGATGACTAGTGAGAAGAGTCCACACGGGTTTTGCACATGGCTGAACCCAAACGGCAATGCTCCCCATGGGCAGAGAGTCATCAGACAACGACTTGGGGCCTTGTACGCCAATCTCAAAATTTTCCTTCGTGGCCCCCCAATTTCTTTAATTTCGAGTAAATAACGCCTCACAAACAAATACCACTAATCTCAGTGGCTAGCCTAGCTATCTAATTGTTGGAAGATGTAACTTTAACACACTACTATTTCGTATCTATGCTGAGATGAGAGCTAAAATGGTATGGTTTAATTGTTGAATAGTAACTTCAGAATTTGAAAAGGAAGGGAAAAAATCAAACAGCATCTAGTCTTTAGTGATAAAAAAAGATTATATAGAATTAGGATAGAGATAATCAAACTCAGCCTTTCTTTTTTTCATTTTTTTGTTTCCCGTCCCATCTTTTTTTTGTTTCCTTTTCTTTCAATTTCCAATTGTCAAAAGACAAAACAAAAGGAATGGTTTCATTTGGATTGCTATTTTTTTTGAGTTTGTGTAGGAAAATATACTATAGTGATTTGACATCTGTGAGATAAAAATGTGATCACGAAAAATATAAAAGTTTTTCTTTAAAAAATTATAATCCAAACAACGCTTATTTTCTATTTACCTGGTAACTCACTTAAAAAAGAAAAATGCAAATAAAAACAAAATAAAGATAAATAACTTTCTTAGAAAGCAAAATGTGAATAGAATAAAATAAAGCCTCGACTGCATTTCTTAGCAAGTAGCGTTTCTTAATTAGTTAATAATGGGTTAGTTCTTACACGCTTGAAGTAACTAATTAGTCTCTAGTACCGCGTTATCCCAATACCCCGGGGGTTAGGGACTTTTGGGTCATTACGTTGTCTCACTCCTTTGACTTCCTCTCTTTCTCCTTTGGACCTTTCTTCCCCTTTGCTCATTCTTCCCCAAGAAATATCCTCTCAATTTCTTTATCATCAAGAAATTTACATATTGTAATTCTCATTTCTTCTCTACAGAAAAACCCCCCCAAGAAAGATTTAGGGTTTCTATCTTAAAGATGGAAACATCGAGTTCCATTTCTGATGCTCCTCATGCCAGTTCTTCCGCTTCCAATTCCACGCCATCATCTCCCAGGGATTCTAATTCAGCTCCTTCCAGAAGGTACGGCGTCCAGTTCCCTTCCCCGCTCCGGTTCTTCCACTCCCCAGTCTCTTCCTTGCTCGAATATTCCGGTTTAATTAGGCTCCGACCCGATCATTCCGAAGCGGAGCCCCTCATTTTTGACCGTCACGATACTAGTAATAGCAATAGCAGCGTCAACGCAAACGGTGCCGTTCCGCTCTCGTCAACGACTGCTCTAAGAAGTGGCAGTAATTCTAGTATTGCTACCTCCAGTAATGGGGAGGTTTCGATACGGATAATTGGGCCCGGGGATGGGGATCGTGTCGGGTTAGACGACGACGCTGATGGTGATGAGGAGTCTCTTGGGTTGGGGTCTACTTCGGCGTCGGTGGATGGAAGCAGTCAAGATAGAAGTTTGGGTGCTGGGACAGGAGCGGCGGCGGTGGATGCCGCGGGTGAAGGAAGTTCGACCAATGGAAGCAGTAGAGGGGAATCTTCGTATCAGAGGTATGATATTCAGCAGTTTGGACGATGGATTGAGCAGATTCTGCCATTCTCTCTGTTGTTATTGGTCGTTTTCATCCGCCAGCACTTGCAAGGTATTCTCGGTTTCTTTTTTTCTCAAAAAAGTATATCTCTTAGTCTTACTTTTAAGATTCTCTTAATCTTACTTTTACGCTTGTCATAATTGATTGTGTTACTAATATTATTTTCCTGTGTATTAATATTTCGAAGCATGTAGGGTGTAGAAATTTTTTGTCGATTTACACTGGCGGTCATAGATTGGAAGGAAAATTAAGGAAGAATACTACTAGGTTTTTGGTAATAAATAGGAGGGGAACTATTACACGTGTAAAATTGGACATTGGTTGAAGTTAGTTTAGCTATTAAGGATGCCTCAAATATAAGGGATTGGTGATTCGTTCTTCAAAAAAGGATAGCGTCTTTTGCCACAATCCAGCTTATTTGCTTCAAACCATTTCTAGCGTGCAGTGGGTGTGTTCTCTTTAATAGGCCTCATGATCTTGGTGTTACTTTGTATTTCATCAAATGAATGCCAAAAATATGTTGGATATGGATAAATTTTGGTAGCTCTCCTTGTGACTGGGGATGAAATCATGGTGACTTTATGTGCTGGTACATGGTACTTTTGTAAGAGTTTCAGGCAGGCCAGTCTACTTTATGTCTTGCTTTCTTAGTCTATCTCAAAGATTTATTTATATGGGCTTACCTGCATGTATTAGCCTTTTTCTGCATAATCATGCCTCTAGTTGCTTGTGAAGAAACCTGCATGTGTTCGTCAACATTTTTTTTCATTTTATATTGGAATAGTGTTTTGATAAGCTTTCAGTTTCCGAATGTGGTTTGATGGATACAAGTATTTTTGCTTCTTGCTCATACTTACCCTGCAACATGCTTAACTTATTTAAGTGGGAAGGCTATTTTAATGTTCTGAGTTAGTGACCGAGATTACGAAGTGGATAAGCAATGTTGATCTTCCATTTTTTCTGTGTGCCTCGCTCTATGCTTTAAAGACTAGTTGGTTTTGCAATTAAAAAATAAGGAACATTTGGCCTGATTTTGTAGTCCCTTAGCCACATTATTTGTTCTTGGACATATATCTGGCCTACTACTTGGCGGACTTCTACATTTTTGTTCTGTAGTTTGTGCTGGTCCTCCATAGATATAAATTGTCTTTGGAAGTTATTCTTGAATGATTTTGCTTTTCCATTTTATTCTTTAATTATCAACTTGAACCAAGTTCTTGTTTCAAATGGTTTGCAGGTTTTTTTGTCACAATTTGGATCACCGCTTTCATGTTCAAGTCAAATGACATTCTGCGGAAGCAGACGGCTCTCAAGGTTCCATACTATTTCCATTTTCTGAAAAAGTTTTGGTATCATTTATTATTTCAGAACCAGTTTATGCTTGCTTCATGGAAATCAATATTAAATAACTGAGACGTTCAGTTGTACTAATCCCTTTTTTTTTTTTGGAGGTAGGCTGAGAGAAAGATGTTGGTCCTTGTCACTTATTTCGTGGTCTTTATACTTCACGCATTTGGAATCTACTGGTGGTATAGGAATGATGATCTTTACTACCCATTGTTCATGGTCCCTCCAAAGTCAATCCCACCTTTTTGGCATGCAATTTTCATCATCCTTGTCAATGGTATAAATTTCAGTCCTTTTGTTAATAGCTTTTGTAGGTCTTGGTTCCTTTTGTATGGTTAACACTTTTATAAATCTCCAGCCTGCATGTTTTTATTGTTCATTGTGGTGGTGAAGGTTTTGTGGTATAGTGATGTACCACTTCAAACATGAGTTTGACAGAAGATAATTATGTTTCTTTCTCTAGTTGCTTTGCTTTATTTTGGATGAGTCAAATTAGCATTTTATGCTGTATTATCTTTTCTTTGAAGTTTATCTTTCTACGTTGCTAGTTATGTGAGAATTTTTTTCTCTTTCTCTTCTACATGTACAATTTAGGGTCATGTGGTGTTACTCTTTTTTTACCTGAGAATTTTTTTCTCTTTCTCTTCTACATGTACAATTTAGGGTCATGTGGTGTTACTCTTTTTTTACCTGTATATAATCATATAAATATCTGACCTGTTTTTATCATGTTGACATTGTATCATGACCTTTTATTAATCATCTCCACGGTCATAACCTGTTGCATAAATGGTATTAGTAATTGTTTAGTTCAACATGTGAATTTTAGATTAGTTACATATAAGAAAACTACTTATCTGACTTGAAAGCATGTTAAATTGGCTAAAATTTATGTAAACTCAACAATATTATTTCACTTTTATCAGAGTAAAGCCATCAAAAAAGGATCTAAACACATCCTTAGCTGTTACCCATCAAATGATGATGTGTTTCCTTATCATGAAGTGAATTCTGACTAGTGACAAGTAGCTTTCATTCTTCCCCTTATAAAAGGTCTTAAAGATAAATGTCTATGAATATACGTTAGTACTAAAAAATAGCAGTAATAAAACTAGATATACAAGGAAATACAAACTTCTCCAAAATAGTAAACCATTCTCTCCGATCTCTAGTCAAGTTTGATGGCTTCAAGTTTTATAGGTGATGTTGCTAGACTTCTGTTTGTTTATTGGACAGGAACAAAGTGAAGCTATGCACATATATTTAAATATTTGAAAATTTTGATATATTTCAAGTAGTAGATCATGTAATTTCTTTTGTCTGTATAGAGGTTTAATTGTGACCCTTTTGTTTCCCGTCATGATTCTGTGCTATTTTAAAGAATCTCATAATGACATTTTAATTCGGTGTATTTGTATTATGCACACCCATATTAACTTCTCTATGTGATTACTTTCAGATACGATGGTGAGGCAGATAGCTATGGCCTTGAAGCTGGTGCTACTGATGTATTACAAGAATGGCAGGGGCCATAATTTCCGAAGACAGGTAGCATGGTATTCAGGGTGATTGTAAAGTAGCTTTATTTTTATTTTTATTCTTACACAATTCTGTCTGACATATCATTCTTTCAGGGTCAAATGCTAACTTTAGTTGAATACACATTGCTGCTATACCGTGCATTATTACCGACTCCTGTATGGTACAGATTCTTCTTAAACAAGGAATATGGAAGCCTTTTTTCATCGCTTACAACAGGGTTGTATCTAACATTCAAACTTACATCTATTGTTGAGAAGGTATGGTTGCCTAACGACTTGTTCAATCTCTTCAGCTGTTCTTGTCCCAACTCTGCAGATGATCTTATTGCATAATCTTTTTTTGGTGTTACTTGCAGGTTCAATCCTTTTTGGCAGCCTTAAAAGCACTATCCAAAAAAGAAATTCATTATGGATCTTATGCTACATCAGAACAGGTATGTATCTTTGGAGCCAGCCTATTTTGCTTAAATGTGCAAGTTTTTTTAACAGCCTATTTGGGCTAATAATCAAGAATAGTCTTGAGCCTTGTATTGTAAAAGCAGTAACTATTTGTTCAAAGTGTTTTTGCTTCACTTTTATTATGTAATACTATGAGTGGTACGTCTTACCTTATTCCTGTAATTAGCATTTTGTATGGAGTGACGGGCTTGTGTCTTTTAGTTCATTGGCTTTTCCAGGAAAGGCTTGATTTTTCGAGTACATAGGTCATAGAAATTGTGCTGCCTTTCTGGCATATTGTCCCTGTAGGATGGGAAGTCTCTGGTCATTTATATTCCTCGAAAAGAAGATGACCATTCACATGTAACCTATCTTTTGTACTAGTTGAATAGTTGACCTGCTGATTCACTGCCAACATCACTTAAGACTGTCAATGTGGGGTACAGTATGTCATCAAATGCATAGCATCAAAAGTATGATATTCTGGCCAGGTGTACATACCTGTGGAGCCTGAATTTCTTAAATCTTGCTTTGTCCTGTCTTTTATTCTATCTGCTCTTTCTTTTCCTCCTTATTATATGCTTTTTTTAAAATGCATATTAGGGGTTTTGATGGAATGCTAACTTGGAAACATGAATAAGTTGTGCAGTTTATAGTTTTTTAGTATATCAGATGGTTTTTGGTCATTTTTGAATTGTTGATACTCCAATTTGTATGAATTATTTGTCCTGTCTTGCTTCTCTCAATAATAGCTAGATGTCGGTGTACTTTGGAACTTCTTGGGGTGCCCTATCAGATGTAATTTGAGGGCTTATGTATTCTGGAGTGTTAGTTGCTCATATGAAAGTTGAATGTGTCCTAGAGTAATATAAGATAATTGTTTCCCATTCTGCAAGGTGATTTAATTTGGATCATCCGATGCAGGTAAGTGTGGCGGGTGACTTGTGTGCTATATGCCAGGAGAAGATGCATGCCCCAATTTTATTGCGTTGTAAACACATCTTCTGTGAAGATTGCGTTTCAGAATGGTTAGTAATACATTTTTGTTACCGCATCTTCTTCTTCTGTTACTTTAAACAATAAATGAGGTTTTATATGGTTTTAACTGCATAAATTTTTTGTTGCTTCTATCTTAGCATCTGCATAATGTGCATCTCTTGCTTTTTGTGGTTCTCTTGGTCTCAAGGGTAGAAGGTATGGATATGATGCTCCTACTATACATTCACATGATGCCCATTGTTGGCATAATAGATCCAGTAATGTTAAGTAGTGTTTTGCAATGGTGTTATAGTTCTAGGACCATGTACCTAGATTCTTGCTTTAAACCTGTCCTTTGAGGAGAATTTCTGGCATCCAATTTATGGCTTCTGGAACTTTCTGTCTTTTAGTTATTGAGTTTTGATTTAGCAAGTTGTGTCTCTCATGCAGATACCAAAGGCAAGAAGGTTGGCCTTTGAAGCATGCTTGTAAGCTTCAGTTTCATGCCATTCAGGCATCAAATCCTGCCTATTCTGGACCTTCCTGGGGGGAGGTCCTTCTGTACGTGTAGATGCTGAATGTAACACATACACCTTTGCCCTTAAAAAGGGAAAAAAAAAATTTTTCCCCCTTGTGTGTGTGTGTTTTTTTTTTTTGGGGTTGGGGGGGAGGAGGAGGGCGTTCAGTGGTACTTCAATTGCATGTTGAAACTTCAGTGATTAATTAAATTATGGTACTGACGATTAATATTTGACATGGGATTTGATATGTAAGAGTTACTGCATTCTTGTGTTCATTCCAAATAAGTTTTGAGTGCTTTTGCTATATATTGCTGAAGATGGCTATGCGCGAGGCACCACAATATTTGCTTCTGATTATGAAAATCTAGTAACTGTTTCCTAACCAGTGGGTTCTTCAAACTTTTGCAGGTTTGAAAGAGAAAGAACTTGCCCGCTGTGCAGGGCATTGGTTAGACCAGCTGATTTACGATCATTTGGTGATGGTTCAACGAGCTTGTTCATCCAGATGTTTTGAAGTTCTATCCCTTCCTAGAAAAAATCTCTCCTACAGTGGCATTTCGCTGAAGTATCTTCGTATAAAGTAAAACACTGCCTCATTCTTGGGTTGCCTGTTGCCCTGTTGTGCTAATGACGATGCACCAGTTGGATACGTTCCGATCCAGGACTTGAACGGATGGAAGGATAAATTGCCGTACATATACATATATTTTTTCTATCTCAATGTTGTATTACTTGAGCAAAAGTAAATGTAAAGTTTGATGCCTCTCTCCCCCCAACCAAATGAAATCCCTATACAACCCTCAAAATCACAGGAGGGAATGACAGAGCTTATCCTTTTCTTTATCTGCAATTACGTCCTTTGATCTTCTGGGCAGCGTCTCTGATGTTGTGCCGTATAGGGTGGTGGTGAGCCAAAATTCTGGGACCCTTGTATTTGGCATCAATGCTTCTTTAGAAATATCCTTAGATCACCATAATTTTATTTACTGATGTTACATCATCTGATTGGCAGTGTACAAGTTTTGTGATATGGTGAATTTGTTAAACTCTCTTTTGCAGCTGTTATCATTTACCCTGAATATACGGGTTTAATTTGCGTTACTGGTTCAGTGCAATATATCCCTTGCTCCAATAAGTATTTTGAAACTGTTAATTCTCTTCTTTCTTTTTTTTTTTTTTTTTTGGGGGGGGTGAGAGGGTGGTGGGGGTTAAAGTGTCCGGGTCAAGTGTGGCAGCTAGGCAGATGGACTTAGAAACTTATTTAGCCAAAAGAATAAATAAAAAAAAAAAAGGTACGGCTGAGACTATCATTATAAATTCAAATTGAGCTAAGCAATGATTTCGAAGTTGAGGACGTGTGTCTATCAATTTCCACTGATTTTACTGCTACTGTTTATTGTTCCTTCTTTTACTATGCAGTAAAACATATAGATGTTATTTTTAACTATTTTTTTATCTCATATACATCACATCAAAAAAGTGGTATAGTATTTTTTTTTCATAAAATTATTCAAAATAATCTATTATCCAAACACTAATGTTCAATATATTGTTAAAAACATGTAAAAATTGAAGCAAATGACTATTTTTGGGGGGCTGCCCCGCCCTTGGGGCCCTTCATTTACCCTGAAGGGGCAAACAGACAAATTGTTGGACATGGACATTTTTCAAACCTCTACTCAAAAAAGAGGACAACAAAATCACAAAAAAGAGACCCAGAAAAGAAAAAGAAAAAAAAAACCAATGATCTGTTTATTGAATTAGGACACACATCAATGGTTGGCAACGCATATGATGGCGCCCACCAAGAAACCACATAGTATTACTGACCTTAGATGCTTTGATCAATTGTGGAGAGGGACAGAAAGTCACAGGTGCTCCAGTCCCACAAACAATCTACATAATTTCGAAGGAGACTTCTGTCCCGTAATAGGAGCAGGCGGGGGCCTGCAACTGTTCTCATCACCAGAAAATCCACACACACACACACACTCATATGGATGATAGATCTCGCTCATTCCAAGCTACATGCTCACCCTATTAGCTGACCAGACCAGTATGGTTGCAATTACTTGAGACGATTAAGCATCTCTAATGCATCATCCCAATGCCATTCATTACCAAAAAGATTAGTTAAGACACATACTAATTCATTTTCTTGGACAACATTTCACGTCTAATCCAATCCACGACTGTTGAAATTAAAGAACTACGGTTGTCTTCTTAAGGCTGCTTAGGTAGGCCTTTGCCTCAACCAATTCTCGAAGCCTGATTTTACATTAAAACTTATTTTGTTATACTTTCAACTGCTTTCCGTATCTTCATTTTGGAGTTTTTAAATCTAGAAGAGTTGAAAATTAGAAACAACTATTTTTATGTTTTTTTTATTTATTTTTTATTTCTGAAAATCAGATTTCAAAAATAAAAAACAATTGAGACAAAGACATTATTGAGCTGAGATGATATATTATACACCTTATTAAGAACTCACATGAAAAACGTTATGCTTAACCAAAAAAGGCCCTCTTTTTTTTTTTTTTTTCAAACGTTATAACCCCATTTTTCATATAACGTGTTCCTTCAGCTCCTCTTTACAGATGATCATAGATTCAAAGTCAAAAAGTTCTCTGTCATATTATGAGTGATTGCACTAGCATCCCCAGTTCATTCATTATTTTCTAATTGCCTCATGGTGGCATATCTTGAAGAATCAAGTCTAATGGCCGTAAAGCTTTCATGAAAACCTTCAAGTTGGGAACTTATTATTGGTTCTTCACTTTCCAAGTTTGCACCCTTAATATTATTATTATTATTATTATTGTTCTATGACATCTTATAAGACTACTCAACAAGAACAAAAACACGAAACCTACAAATGATTGTACTGACACTCCAATTGGCCGGCTATATATGCATCTTTTATTTTATTTCCCACAATTAAAGGTAAAACATAAGAGTACCTTTTTGTACAAAGAGCATTTTTTTTTTTTTTAATTATAGGCCTGTTTTAGCTGGACCAGTCTCGAATATTTTTCCTTTTCTTTTTCTTTTGCTTTCAGCTCTTCTAAAGCCAAAAAAGAACTCCGAAATTAAATTGAGAAGCCAAAAGAGACCACCAGTTTTGCTGATGTTGAGCTTTTCTACGAAAACTACTAACAATTGGGAACATAGAGGAGTATGTTCTTGGCTGCTCCAAGACATTACTAAAAACGCCTCCCAAAGTATGACTAGTCGATGTCACGCCTTCATTCCTCGTTCAAATTGTGCTGTTAAGTAACCCAACAAAATAAAGAAGATACGGAAAGATTACATCTGTCGCATGCAGATTATTGAGTAGCGAACCTAACAAATAATAGTAAGTAAATCCGCCGAGCTGGCCGATGCCAAATGTCACTACAATTAATATAGACCTGGCCTAATCAAACGCAAACAAGGTGCATATAATATAATTTGATTTGACCATCATAAAAGTGTCCACGTGGCAATCGCATCGAAAAGTTAACCACATGCCATCTAATTAAGTTTATAGTTTTGATCCTCTGAAAATCTGAATTAGTTTGTCTTTGAAACATGCTTGCTATCATATCATTTTTAACCTAATTACATGAATTTCAATATCAATCCTGCCTCACATACTATGAAAAAAGAAAAAATCGATGTCCATCATTTGTCCAATTCCGGGAGTGTTGTCAGCACAATCTTCATTGACGATGGTGCTAATCCCATTCCATTACAGACATACTTCATGATAAATTCCTTGGGGTTATTATATGTTCGTGACTGCTGCGTCCGTGACTTCATACATATTTGTTGTGTTAGAAGAATTACTTTTCGTTGTCTCAACCCTTAAATCCTCCGCGTGTCATCGCTCAGCTTGCTTTGAACGGGCGCAGAAAACAGTGATTATGGGCAAACAACAGAGAGATTATGGGCAAAAGAAAAGCTAGCAAGCTAGTCCAAGGTTGAATAAAATGGAGATTGGGATGGGAGGGTGGAGCACGAGTAGAGAGATGGTATACGGCTGGCTATGCCATGGGAGTCATTGGGGCAGGCGTGTGAATAGGAGGATTTTCACCTGGATCTTCTTGTCCCTTGGTTCCTACTTCCTTATCATGTCCAAAAAGTTTGATGCCATACACATCTACCACAGTAGTATCCGCCGAAACCCGCATTTTCGAGCGAAGCACATTTTCACGCCTCTTCTCTCCTTTCCAAGTGGTGGACTGGAAGCAAGCAAGGCAACCACAGTATAAATAAAAAAACTGCTAAATGGCAAAGGTGTTATGAAATAATTATGTATGTGAATGTCGATCACTTTATCTTATCTCCTACATAAAGGACGGAGTCTTCATGTCTTACAAGATGAAATCAAGCAACTCTGTAAGCTACTCTTAAGCAACTACTGTAAGCTGCTTTGTAAGCTACTATTCAGCAGCTACTATTAAACAGCTCTGTAAACTGCTAGTAAGCTACTATTCAGCAGCTACTATTAAGCAGCTCTGTAAGCTGCTAGTAAGCTACTATCCAGCAGCTACTACTAAGCAGCTCTGTAAGCTGCTATTAAGCTACTTCGTATTCCTCTATAAATAGGGGCCCCCTGTAATAGAATAAAAGTTCATAAACAGTTCATAAGAAGTTCATTTCTGAATGAATGAAACTTCAGTTTTCTCTCTAATTCTCTATTTCCTCAAGTTCTCTAGTTTTCTTACTTTATATTAGTATAGTGCCCACTATATACATATCGCCCCACTACCATATTAGTATTAGTTTTACAACACGTTATTAGCACGAGACTCTACCGAAACTCACAAGATAGATCGATCATCGCATCCCCGGCCGATTTTACCGAACGCTTGAGGTAATATTTCATCTTTAATCTATTTCACTTTTATTATGACTAACCTCACGAAACAAGAGTTTATACCTCTTGATATCTCTGGAAAGAACTATTTATCATGGGCAATGGATGTTGAAATACATCTTGAATCCATGGGTCTTGGCAAAACTATTATCAGAGATAATGATGCAACAAGCCAAGACAGAGCCAAAGTTATGATATTCCTCCGTCATCATTTGGATGAAGGACTGAAAACGAAATATCTTACGGTCAAGAATCCTCTTGATCTTTGGCATAATTTAAAAGAAAGATATGACCACCTGAAGTTGGTCGTTCTTCCAAAAGCCAGGTATAATTGGCTTCACCTGCGACTACAAGATTTTAAATCTGTTGGTGAATATAATTCAGCCATGTTCAGAATTACCTCTCAGTTAAAATTATGTGGTGAAAATGTGACTGATGAGGATATGTTGGAAAAAACATTTTCCACTTTTCATGTCTCAAATGTGCTCCTGCAACAGCAATATCGAGGGAAAGGTTTTAGAAAATATTCTGAACTGATTGCATGTCTTTTATTGGCTGAACAAAATAATGAATTATTATTAAAAAATCATGAGTCCCGACCAACTGGAACTAGTCCATTCCCTGAAGTGAATGTGACCCAATCTTCAAACTCTGTACGTGGTGCTGGCCGTGGTCGAGGAAGAAACCATTGTGGTCGTGGCCGTGGTCGTGGACGCGGTCGTGGCAGATACATGCCATATTACAGTGACTATCACCGTGGCAAGAAACAAAATGACCCCCAGAAGAGGGACAATGATAAGAAGGGTGAAGGAAAGAAAATTCATGAAGATAAATGCTACCGATGTGGCATGGAGGGCCATTGGTCCCATACCTGTCGTACGGCAGAGCACCTCGTTGAGCTTTATCAAGCATCATTGAAAAAGAAAGATAAAGGTGCTGAGACAAACCTTATTGATCAAGAGAATATCTCTGATGATGATGTTGCTAATATTGATATAGCACATCTTGACGGGGCCGATTTCTTTGAACACCCTGAAGGTGTAAATGACCTGATGTCAAATCCCCAATTTACTTAGCATTTTGTTCTTTTGTTATTTTTCACATTTTTATGTAATTTCCTTTTGAGTTATATATATTACGCACTTTCTTGATATTTACTTTTTCTTATCATTTCTTCCAGGAGAAAAAATGGATGCCAAATATTTGGAATCAAATAATGGTGATGATAAAATTTGTCTCATTGATAGTGCAACTACACATACTATTCTTAAACATGAAAGGTATTTTTCCCCTCTGAATGTGGGAAAAACGAATGTTAATACCATCAGTGGTAGTGCTCAATTGATTGATGGCTCCGGAAGAGCCACTGTATTTCTCCCTGAAGGAACTAAAATTGTGATTAATAATGCACTACTATCTGCTAAGTCTCGAAGAAATTTGTTGAGTTTCAAAGATATTCGCCGAAATGGATATCATGTCGAGACAATGAATGAGACAAATGGTGAATATTTATTGATCACAAATATCATTTCTGGCAAGAAATGTGTATTGGAGAAACTGCATTCTCTCTCTTCTGGTCTATATTATACAAAAATAGATGCAGCTGAAACCAATCACCTAGAAGACCAGAAGTCTTCTAATCCCAATGATTTTATGGTTTGGCATGATTGCCTTGGACGTCCTGGTTGCATCATGATGAGGCGAATAATTGAGAATTCACATGGCCATTCATTGAAAGGTCAAAAGGTGTTGAATACAAATGAATTCTCCGTGTTGCTTGCTCTCAAGGAAATTAATTGTTAGACCATCTCCAACTAAAGTAGGAACCTGAATCTCCTACATTTCTAGAACAATTCAGGGTGATATATGTGGGCCTGTAGATCCACCATGTGGACCATTCAGATATTTTATGGTGCTAATTGATGCATCAACAAGATGGTCACATGTATGCTTGCTATCTACTAACTTGGCGTTTTGAGATTGCTTGCTCGATAATAAAATTACGAGCACAATTCCCTGATTATCCAATTAAAAAAATTCGTCTAGACAATGCTGGTGAATATTCATCACATGCATTTGATGATTATTGCATGTCCGTTGGAATAACAGTTGAACATCCTGTAGCTCATGTTCATACTCAAAATGGTCTAGCGGAATCATTCATTAAAAGATTGCAATTAATTTTCAGACCACTATTAATGAGGTCTAAGCTCCCCTTATCTGCTTGGGGACATGCTATCCTACATGCAGCGACACTAGTAAGGATCAGGCCGACAAGTTATCATACCTATTCTCCCCTACAATTAACCTCTGGTCATGAGCCCTGTATCTCTCATTTGAGAATTTTTGGGTGTGCAATTTATGTTCCCATTGCACCGCCCCAACGTACTAAACTGGGCCCCCAGAGAAGAATGGGAATCTATGTCGGGTATGAATCACCTTCTATCATTAAATATCTTGAACCCTTGACAGGTGATCTATTTACTGCAAGATTTGCAGATTGTCATTTTAATGAATCACATTTCCCGACATTAGGGGGAGGAAAGGCAACACCGAAAAAGGAAATCATTTGGAAAATATCACTGGATTTCCTTGATCCTCGTACAAAACAATGTGAACTGGAAGTTTAACGAATTATTCATTTGCAACAAATTGCAAATCAATTACCGGATGCATTCAATGACTCCAGAAGAGTTACAAAATCATATATTCCTGCAGAAAATGCACCAGTCAAAATTAATATCCCCAAGGACAAATTTCAAGTGCTAATGAGTCTAAACCCCAAGCGTGGTAGACCTCAGGTTCCAAAGATAAAAATTCTCGAAAGAAAAAGGGATTGGATGATGAGAATAAGATTGAGAACTCAAGAATTGATCTAGAATCTCAAAATCTTAATAATGACAAAAGTCAACTTTCGGAAGAGATTGCTCCTGAAGAGTCAACTCCTGAAGAGTTTACTCCTGAAGAGAACGAAAATATTGAAACTTCAATAAATTTTGTCACTACAAGAAAAAGTTGGAACCGAAAAGAAGTGATTATTGATAATGCTTTTGCATATAATGAAGCACTTGACATTATGGAGGATGACGAGGATCATGAACCGAGATCAGTTGATGAATGTCGGAAAAGGAATGATTAAATGGAAAGATGCGATCCAATCAATTAGATTCAGCTAAAAGAAAGGTATTTGGACCAGTCCAACACCGAAGGTGTTAAGCCAGTCGGTTATAAATGGGTATTTGTGAGA
This sequence comes from Gardenia jasminoides, assembly GCA_013103745.1. NCBI lineage: Eukaryota > Viridiplantae > Streptophyta > Magnoliopsida > Gentianales > Rubiaceae > Gardenia > Gardenia jasminoides. The sequence continues at coordinate 106,695,824 of CM023103.1, forward strand.
AAAAGAAATGAGCAAAATGAAATCATGAGATATAAAGCAAGGCTAGTAGCCCAAGGCTTTTTTACAAAGACCTGGAGTTGATTATGATGAGACATACTCCCCGGTAATGGATGGAATTACATTCAGATATCTTATGAGTCTAGCAGTGCATGAAAAACTTGATATGCGTCTGATGGACGTAGTCACTGCTTATCTGTATGGAACATTGGATATCGATATATACATGAAAATCCCTGAAGGATTTAGCATGCCTGAAACATGTAAATCAAGTTCTAGAGGAACTTATTCCATCAAATTACAAAGGTCTTTGTATGGTTTCAAACAATCTGGACGTATGTGGTATAATCGCCTTAGTGAGTGTTTACTCAAGGAAGGTTATGCTAATGACCCAATATGTCCATGCATTTTTATAAAGAAAATGGGCCCAATTTTGTAATTATTGCTGTATATGTTGATGATCTCAATTTGGTTGGAACTCCTGAAGAGATCCAAAGAACAGTTGAATATCTGAAACGAGAATTTGAGATCAAAGATTTTGGAAAAACCAAATTTTGTCTTGGTTTACAAATTGAGCATCTGGAGGGTGAAATTTTTGTTCACCAAACTGCTTATACCCAGAAGGTATTAAAGCGATTCTATATGGATAAAACACATCCGTTGAGTACCCCAATGGTCGTTCGATCACTTGACCCTGTCAAGGACCCCTTTAGACCAAAAGAGGAAGATGAAAAAATACTTGGTCCTGAAGTACCATATCTTAGTACTATTGGTGCACTAATGTATCTTGCTAATTGTACAAGACCAGATATATCATTTGCTGTGAGTTTATTAGCAAGATTTAGCTCATCTCCTACAAAGCGACATTGGAATGGTATTAAACATATCTTTCGCTATCTCCAAGGAACAGTTGATTTTGGCCTATTTTATTCTAATAAATCTCGACATGAATTGCTTGGCTATGCTGATGCCGGGTATCTATCTGACCCGCATAAAGTAAGATCTCAAATTGGATATATATTCACATGTGGTGGTACAGCCATTTCATGGAGATCTACAAAACAGTCAATGACTGCCACTTCTTCGAATCATGCTGAAGTGTTAGCAATTTATGAGACTAGTCGAGAATGTGTCTGGCTAAAATCAATGACCCATTATATCCGGAAGCATTGTGGGTTGTCATCTGAGAATGAAAATCCTCCAATTATATTATATGAAGATAATGCAGATTGTATAGCTCAATTGAAAGGAGGATATATTAAAGGAGATAGGACGAAACATATTTCACCAAAATTCTTCTTTACTCATGATTTACAGAAGAATGATGAAATTGATGTGCAACAAATTCGATCAGACAATAATTTGGCAGATCTATTTACCAAAGCATTGCCGACTGCACCATTTGAAAAATTGGTGAAAAATATTGGAATGCGTCGGTTGAAGGATTTCAAATAATGTTTTGGATCAGGGGGAGAAATAAATACACAAGAATAGTGTACTCTTTTTTCCTTCACTAGGGTTTTCTCCCACAGGATTTTTTTTCCTAGTAAGGTTTTTAACGAGGCACATTCTTTGTGTAATAGACATCCAAGGGGGAGTGTTATGAAATAATTATGTATGTGGATGTCGATCACTTTATCTTATCTCCTACATAAAGGACGGAGTCTTCATGTCTTACAAGATGAAATCAAGCAACTCTGTAAGCTACTATTAAGCAACTACTGTAAGCTGCTTTGTAAGCTACTATTCAGCAGCTACTATTAAGCAGAATCGCTAGTAAGCTACTATTCTACTATTAAGCACTCAGAAATGCTAGTAAGCTACTATCCAGCAGCTACTACTAAGCAACTCTGTAAGTTGCTATTAAGTTATTTCGTATTCCTCTATAAATAGGGGCCCCCTGTAATAGAATAAAAGTTCATAAACAGTTCATAAGAAGTTCATTTCTGAATGAATGAAACTCCAGTTTTCTCTCTAATTCTCTATTTTCTCAAGTTCTCTAGTTTTCTTACTTTATATTAGTATAGTGCCCATTATATACATATCGCCCCACTACCATATTAGTATTAGTTTTACAACAAAAGGTGCCTTTTTCGGCAACAATTCCCAGCAACCCAAATACAGAAATTCTGTAGCAGGAGTAGTTGTAATAGAAGTACAGCTAGATTAATTAGCCGATGGACGACAACTATAGCTGGGAAATTTCCGGTGGGTTTTTCGTTGTAACTTTTGTACCTCTAAATTCTAATAAAAGGAACTCTGAAAAAGAGTAACGTTGATTGGGTCCCACTTACAACTCAGGTGGCTTTCCTGGAACAGTAACAGTCTATGTCAAGTACTCGGACCGGGTCAGGCATCAATTTGAATTTATTACAGATTATTATATTTTTTTCCTTACGTAAAATTTGGTGTGCTTGCATATAATTCTGCTGTATATGTAAAATTTATTAGACCAGCCCATACACACTGTAGGACCTTGTTTGTACTGTAATTCTTCACAGAAAATTTTTTATATGTTTCGTGAACACATTTCTTAATATATTTTTATTTCGCATGTATTAAATAATTGCCGTGTATTTTTCTATAAAAACTTTTAAAAATAACAATCTAAATTGATTGATACTTTCTTCCGGCAATTTGGGATGCCAGTTTCTCCTCCCTCTCCCGTAGTCAATGGATGAATTCACCTTTTTCTCTCTTTCTTGTAGCTAATTAATTAATTTAATTGCATTCACCTCTAGTCCATTTTTTTTTTTTTTGAAAAGGTTCCTTCAGCCTTCAATTTGCTAAAGGAATTTTGGTTGCGAAACTCCGGGGAAAGAATTCTAGGTCAGAATCCTGTCCCCCAAGGCTCCAGCTCAAAGATGTGCTCCAATTTGAACTTTTGAGTATTTTGCTAGGTCTTTTCTTTGTTACTAGCTGGCTTTCAAATTTCAATCTTCCCTCGACAAAGTCTACATTTGTGCCCTACACATATCACTTGTGTGTTGTGGAATATTACCTAATAAAAATAAATAATATTATAGCGGTCAAGGATTGCCACCCTAGCAACCAAACAACTATTATGTTAATTAATTTCTGTAGAACGCCAGCCTATTTTTGGCATTCACATTATTGTGATGCCAGTCAGAAATTACAACAAATCCACCATGTCCAAGAAAGAATTCTGAAGATATTTATTAAAAGCCCCATTCTCAATTGGGAGGAAATCCAGAAGATGAATAAGAAGCCGCATTCCCTTTCCTACTTCAGAAGAATTTCTGAAGTGCATGTGCCCTTTTGAAGAAGTTGATCCATTCGTAACGCAAAGCCCTGGAGCTAACTTGCGTCGACACTGCGTGGTTAGCACAAGAAATGCTGCTCCAGAAATATTAACAAAGACGTAAACCCTTCTCCGATTAGTTCAGTTCTTCCCCCCCCTCCCCCCAAAAAAAGTAAAAAAAAAAAAAATCAAATGTTTGTATATGTGGATAGACCCGACCGACCGAATGGACCGACCGGAAGGCGGAACCGTGACCGTCTATCTAGATGTAGGACTTTACATAATCGATTCTCGCCTATCCCTTCCTTCCCGCATGGATAGGTCCTAAATTCCCCGCCATTAGCGGTGTTTGAGATGGACTACAACACCAGAGGTCCATCCTCTATAAATACAAAGGTAGAGCTCCAGGAGGACGCCTTACTATTCGAAGCTTTAAGCTTACTCATTTTCTCCCTTATTCTAAGTCTCCCGACTTGATCTGAGCTATTGGAGCAAATCCCAGTGTGTGGAAGGGAGGAGGAGGTTTTGGCTCTAACAAGGAAACGATAATACATCCTCCATGGCCAAACACGATCCAAGAAGAAGAACACGGAGACCTCCGCCATCACAAACAAGACCAAAGAAAACTGAGCATGCTCGGGAAACCCGAAATGAGGTCTACCAAGATGGAGTTAGTGCAAATGGTGGCTACCCTTGAGGCGATCATCCAAAGACCTCAAAGGGAAGAGAAGGCCCGGAAGAGCATGTCCCCCCACGATCCCGGATAGAGGTTAGTGACGGATGTCGGCCTTGTGACCTTCTTACGACAGACTCATGTCCACCAAATCCGAGGAAGCCATCCCGCCGGAAAATCTGGACAACCCAGACAAGAACTTACAACCCTCCGAGCATCGGGAGGGACTGCAGGGGAAGAAGCAACAAGATCCTCATCCCGACCACGCCGGTATACCTTGACTCCTTTCACGTGGAGAACTACCCCCACAAGTTTAAGATCCCCACCATAAAACCTTACGATGCTACTGGATCCCGGAGGATCACTTATTCATTTTTTCGACCTAAATGAGGCTCCTGCGATAAGGTGCGAACTTTTCCCCTATTCCTGAGGGAGAGATCAGGCCTGAACTCCATCTAGTTCCTGCCTCGTCTTCTCCAAGAACACCGCCACCTCATGGCTATCAAACGTTGAAGGAGTACACGGTTCAACAAGAGCTTGTAAAAGGGATGAGCTGCCCATTCAGAGGAGAAAGCCTGGACGGTAGAGATCTTTGGACCGAAGCTCATGACCAGATGGCTCAAGTCCAGCAAGAAAAGAGAGAGAGAGAGAGGGGGTCCTTCCTCACACACCACCTCCAAAGCTCACCGCACCAACCGTGACCCAATCGATAATATAGGAAAGATGTGAGAGCTCAAAAGAGATCGGGACACTGTGGGCAAAAATGGAAGAATCGGACCGGTGAAGGTAGCTCTGACGATCATAAGCGGGTAATAAATACCATTCTTTGGAGGTGACGGGCTGAGGAGAAAAGACTCAAGGAGGAGATGGGTCAAGAGATCACGGTCCCCTTAGCTCTAAACCACGAGGCCATCGTTGAGGTCATCAATTACAAAAGGTCTACATCGACAATGCGCACTACCGAGAAGGAAGCAGGACACTCTCAGGACCCCATGGGATGATAACCCTCCCTGGGGATGGCACTCAAACCGGTCAGTGCTCATTTTTTTGTGAGATGCATAACTGATGCGGCACGTTCCCACAGGAGAGCTGCTACATAGCTACTCTAAAAGAGAGCAGGACCTGAGTGGAAGAAATTCCCTTGTCTCCGTAAAACAAAAAAAAACAGATTTCTCTTCTTCTGACCCTACTGCAATACATAAGCTCAACGTGGATCCTCAAGCTCTCAACAAAGAAGAGGGGAAAAGCTCGGATAGTCGAGAAATCCACTATCCGCTAATCCCATGATGAGAGAAGGACCAATTCGACTCCACGGTGGGATATGTTATTTTTGTTTTCTTTCAAAGGGTATCATCAAATCGATGAATGAAGAGGACCAGAAGTTCGCACCTGCTACACCACCATGCCATTGGCTACCTACCAACGGTTGGTCAATAACTCTTCCGAACATGGAGGAGGTAGATGACATCCAAAACTGGATCACTTTACAACCGACCGAGAGAAATCTTGCATACTAGTCGAAAGTTCTTACATGGTCTGGCATCGAGCTAATCCAGGACAAGCTCAAAGCTATTATGGACATGGCTCAATCAAAGCATCAAGACGGGCTACCTTTCTTCAAAACCCTGGGTCCGGCTTTGAATGGACTCGTGCCAAGGGCCTTTGAGGAACTAAAGCGAAGCCCTCACCTCTCCCAGCTCATCTCTCTGCCAGAGGCCATAAGTGGGTGGTATACGGTCGAGCCCGGCAGAAAAAATTCCCAGTTCATGCCGCTAGGAAGGCGGTCATATTTCCGTGGACATCCAATAAGTTACCGACCAGCCACCTATGGGGAGATGGCCAAAATGGGCCATAACATGATATTTTTTAAGGCGGCATCATGTGTCATTATATCATCGGAACAGCCACCTCCACCGTCAAGACTCCACCGGGACCCCTAGAGAGAGGCGTGTCTCTCTCACGAACGCCTCAGTTCGACCTCCAACAACGAGGCTGAGTAAGCCATCAGGATGAGAGCGAAGCTGAGGGTTTTAGTGATTCTCGCCTATTGTCAACCCTATGAGGCAAGGAAGATCCCATGAGGAAATATCTAGCTGACCGAAGAAAGAATTCGATCACGTATAAGAGGGGCGATCCAAGGCCTCCTCTTCCTTTCTCACCTCAACAAAAGGTGTTGGTAGAAGAGAAGCATCCCCATACCAGGCACCTCTGGATGAGTCCTATAATCCGAGAAGGCAAGAAGGTCACCAAGCATCAAGGTCCCATGTTGAAATGTATTACGCAGACGGGGATTATGTCCCATCGAATTTGTGGCAATCACATCGCCCAATGAAGTTATGGCCAAGAAATGCATGCTTTGGCCGACCATCTTCTTTGGACTATATATAAGAAGCAAGTTTACCATCGGATCTTCGCATGAGATGGTCCCGATCTTCCATTGGGGATTGATCGCCCATTCACTGGCTTGAATTTCGCCATTGATTACTTCACCAAATGGATCGAGCGAAAAGATTAAGTTCTTCCGGAAGAACATCATTTCGATTCGGGATTCTCGTCTGAGCTTCGGCATCCGACATTTCTCTCGGTCAAAAATGACATGGCTGAAGACGGATTTGGACGAATAACTACTCCCAAGAGCCACCCAGAGACCCCTTTGCTCGACCTATGAGGCGGTCATACCAGAATCAGACTCAACATTTAAATGAAACCAGGTGACGAAAAGGCAAATCGGATGGCTCGTTACAAACATCGGTACTATAACTCTCGCATGTCTACTTTAAACCTGTAAGAATTTCGTACAAGCGAACAACTCTCACCGGAGGGCCATATAGGGTTATACATGCTGGTTTTGTGGGCCCACTTGGATGCAATCCCTCCATACCTCAAATCTAAAATTTTTTATCGGTTTTCACTTTGTAAGGAGGAATTTTTGTTTTTCTGGCTATTACCGCTTTTATATCTATGAAAGTTTGTTCTGTTAACGTTTTTTCATAAGTATACTTTGTACATTAACACTAACAAAAGTAAAATACAAGGCAATAAAGAAAAAAAGAGAATTTCATTGCATTGAAAATATTTACAAGGAAAAGACAAGTACAAAGAGCCTAGTCTAGAAGAACTCGACTCTCTCCTCCCGAAGCTCCTTTCCCTCTGCCTCTCACATCCAGGGATTGTTGAGGTGTCAGATCACATCCCTTGTGTACCCTCGGTGCCCTACTGAAGGTTCAGCCCCACCATTTTCGCCTTGAATTTCTCGATCCAAGAATTCTGAACCCCTGCCTTTGAACACCCCTCTCTCCTCTCAACGATCTCTTTAGCTCGGAGATCTTCTTTGCCTGGCGGCTTCTAGCTCGGTCTTTCTTCAACCTCCCGCGAGCCACTAAAACCTCGAACCTCCCATGTGTCGTCTGCATGGAATGGAGTTAGGAAGAAAAAAGAGGTAACAAGGCAACAGACAACCAAATGGGGAGATCGGCTCTCATGGATTACTGCCTAAGCTCCCATGATGGCTTCGGTCCCACCAGCCTTTGAATTGGACCCGGTCATTTAGAAGTGTCCGGTCAGCCATCTTGGGGAATGATCGTGATGATGGAGACCGCCTCCCTCTTTAACCTCATCGAGAGGTGCCAGGACGCCTTGGTCTTTTCTTCTTCTCTTGAGGAGCGAACCTGGAGGAGAACCAGGGTCTCAGATTAGGAGATGAACTTCTTGACGTTGAGTCCTCTTGAGGCTACTATCCGGGTGTCTACTAGAAGGAAAGGAAAGCTTACATTCAATTACAAAACCGAAAGCAGACGAAGGGGTATCAGTTTTCCTCCAAGTTTAGGGAAGTTCAAATTCTTCACGTGAGAAAAATTGAAGAGGTGGGGTGCTTTGTGAAGTAGAACCACCGGGACATGGACACTTTCATTTGAAAGTAGGCGCGGAAAAGATTGAGTGAATAGGGGATATCAAGGAGTTTACAAACAATAAACAAAACACGGCGAATGGTGTTGGATTTAGTTGGCCGACTGAACCGACCGGAGGTAAGAATATCACGTAAGAAGGATCATCATAGCTCAGTCCGGGAGTGCTCGATTATCTTATTTACTGCATCCCGGTCTAGGATAGAAGGGTGGCCCATTATGCGTAATCCATGTAGGTCTTCAACCACCTCGGGTTGAAGTCCCTCTTGCTATGGAGTGGGTTTGAACTAGCTATATCTATGGGGGGCTCGGTTGGCATGATTCGAGGAGGAACTAGAGGACGTAGAGCTAGGGGGGATTTCTTCCGGCGATCTTTGCAACTACCCCCGAGGTCCCAAGATGAAGACATAAAAAAAGCAAGGAAAGGAGGACTTACTAGTGATGAAAGAAGAGAAAGTAAGAGGAAGAGAGGGAGCACTAAGTTGAAGTGGAACCAACTAGTCCGAGAACTCTAGAGAGGTGAAACGTAAAATGAAGGAAGAGAGTGAAAAGCCTCACCCCTATTTATAGGCGTCGGTTACTTTCAAATTTAAACCGAGCATTAATGAAAGACAACGGGACTCTCCGAAATGGTTCCACCGTTACCTGCTTCGAGCTGGATGACCAAAACCGCCAAGAAGGCACGGGATAAGGGTTCGGACCAGACTCCGGGACCGACCTAATCCCACCGGTGGATAACTACCGTCGATCTGGTCTATCTAGATGTAGGGACTTCCTACATAATCGGGATTCTCGTCATCCCTTCCTTCCCGCATGGGATAGTCCTAAATTCCGCCATTAGCGGTGTTTGAGATGGACTACAACACCGAGAGGTCCATCCTCTATAAATAGAGCTCCAAGGAGTGCGTCTTACTATTCGAGCTTTACTCATTTTCTCCTTATTCTAAGTCTCTCGACTTGAGTTATTGGGAGTAATCCCAGCAGGTGAGTTCTAGTGATGGGAGCTTTTGGCTCTAACAGTATACACAATTACATTTTTATTTTATATACATCAAATCGTGACAGTGCATTTTTTTTTCATAAAACTCTAAAAAATGGCCATTCAAACAGGCTCTATTACATGTATATAAAAAATGCGATGCTTCAAAGAGACGCTTAAGTAAAGGAAGTGAAAAATCAGTCCACTGCTTTCCAAAAACACGCACACTCTTACACACACACACACACCAACAAACAAACACATCATCATCATCAATTCATCATCCCACCCACCACCTCCCTCACTAGCCCTTCCCGATCGCGGCCCTTCTTTCCGATCCCTGACCCGTACTCGTACGCCCCGCCTCCCACCTGCCACCCTTACTTCTCTCCAATCCTGACCACCTCCCTTATCACCCTTTCATTGCCCCCCCACCCCCGCCCCACCTTGCACTCTCATTCTCCTATATTCCTGCCACCATCTTCCATCTCAAACCTCATCCCCTTCCAACCACCCTCTTCTTTTTATTTCCCGCCCCACGCATGCCATTTGTTTTTATAGATCAATTGGAATAATCACTCACACGACCCTTTCTCTCCATGGCAAGGCTACAACTAACTTAGGGATGTAAACTAATTCAACTTGATCGAGTCATTTTGCGAATTTGCTCGTTCAATACTCGAACTCTAGCCTCAACCTCGAAAGGTGGTTGAGCATTTAATTTTTTTTATATTTATTAATGTTTTGTATCCTTTATTTCTAATTATACATAGATGGAGTTCGAGCATACTAAAATTGGATTAAGTACTAAGAAACTAAAGCAGTGCACTATTCAAGCTTGCATAGGTTCGTTTGCATTTCTAATTACAAAACGTTTACATGGTAAGCTCCAAAATCTTTGCCACCCCACCACCCCCTTGCGCCGCACCTCATGGCCTGTTTTGCCATGTGTCCAAAAGCATGTATGAAAATATCCCAAAAATACAGTAGAAAAACCATATCCAACAACATTCCTAAAATACATATGTGCACTAAAAGTTTTCGAGAGCCACCGAATCCACCGTCTATTGTGTTTAAAAAACAACTAAACAAGCCATTATGCAGCCTACTGTCGTTCACTGTAGAGCTGCAGCAGGAGTGGGGTACACTCGTCCTGAAAACATATATAGAGGTGATTGACCAAGACAGATAGGGAGAGATGCTGTCCGTCCATGGGAAATCATCAATCTGCCCAAATATTTCCCCAAAAACAAAAAACACACGCACTCGTGAATAAATAATACTAGCATATTTCATATCGTATCATGACCAAAAAATTTAATGACCGAAAAACCGGGAAAAAGGGGGGGGGTGGGGGAAGTAAAAGACGAGATCAGCCCACCTCCAGCCTCCAGGGCGAGGCAGGCCAACCAAAAATCCAAAGCCCACTCCTCCCCCTCAGAGCGCCTCAGCTAGTGGAAAACTACTAGTCTACTAGTACTAGAACTCGCAAAATGAAGGAAGGAAGACCAGGCCATAACTGTCTTCCTTGCTGAACTTTGTCTTTTCATCTTCGTTGCTCCTGAGCTTGAGATGGAGTTGTTTCATTTTTTTGCTCCTTTGTTTTCAGACCATTTTGCACTGGGGAGGGGAAGGGGAAGGGGGGGAGCGTCTGAGTTGGTTGCTTTCTTACTGGCTTACTGCAGCTGGCTTAGCAGACATGATGATGAACCGTAACATCCATCAATCTATGTGCAAAATTTCTTTTTTTATTCTGACTTGATTGTTTCTCCTCCCCCTCTTCTTTACAGATTTCTTTTTTGGTTGTAGATCTTTAAGTCGCTTTCTTTTCCCTGATTCTCATGCCGAAAGCGACCTATCATATCCTCCTCCTCTTCCTCTCTGATTTAATACTACGGTCTTCCGTATTTCATGCGACCGCCCTTCTTATAGGTATATACTGATGCCTGTATGTTTGAGTTTCCGGGTCTTGTATATTGCTTCCTTCTTCTACATCTTTTGAGCTAAGCATCTTTTTTATCCCTTCCGTTGAGGCTTTTGCCGGCTCTTTTCCATTCAAGCCAACTCACATCCGCAAAGGCACATGTATGCCCCTAATCTGGTGTTCAAAAGTTAGGTAAATTTAGGCATCACAGAAAACTTAGGGTTTCCATCCAAAATTTCTGGCCACAGTACTCCGAATATCAGCTTTGGTAGTATATTTACTTTGCTACTGCTAGTTTATGAGTCTATTGTTTCAGAAAGTGTTCATTGTACCACTTTATAGTTTGGAAAACTTGGGCTGAGAGGTGTAGTCCTACTGTCTCTCCTGTTCCCATCTGCATTAGTCTCTTATTCTTTTGCTCCAGTGATGGCCAGCTATTGATTTTCTGCCTCCTTTGTGGTTTTGATGATTTAGGACATGTGGAAAATAGTGGTTCTCGACTTCTTTCTTCCTCTTATCTCTTATTTCAGTCTCATTACTCAGGTTAGGGTTGTATAATTGTTGACTCTGCCCGGTAATAAGAACGTTTACTTAGATGAATGTCAAGTTTATTTGCAATAGCAGATCGGGGGGAGAAAAAAAAAAAAAAAAGGTTTTGACTCCATGTTTCTTTGGTCTCCACAAGATTGACCCCATGGCTGTAGTACTACGTAGTTCTGTTTCCTTTTTAGTTCTGTGATTTCAGGCAAATCGCTTTATGATTGATGATGCTTCCTAGTGCAGTTAGCTAGTAATTAGGTTCCAATTTCAGCATGTCGTTATAATAAAGGCCGTTTTAGATTTATGTTCATCAGCTACTCAAAGTGCCAGCCTTTTGAGCTTTGCTCCGGGATGAGAAATACTGGTATCACTTCCCGATGATATTTTTTTTTTTGGGGGTTCTCTTTTCTCCATTGGGCCAATTTTTGTGAGGTATTCTTTGTAATGTAGCCTGGCCATTGTGTAGTTGGATTGTGCATGAAGAGCAAGAAGATGTAAATTTGAAATTCGTGAGGCTGCATTCTGAATTTATTGCATTTCATGTGCTCTTTGAAGCCTTATAAAGAAACAAAATAAGATCAGGTTATTTGCATTTCAGCACAAGTGCTTCAAGCCCGAAGAAGCCTGTTGCTTTATAATTGATCCTCTCCTTTTATGTTAGTATGTTTCGCACCTGTGTCATTGTGTTAGTTTATGCCAGCTTCTGGTGATGACATTAACATCATTAATTGATCTTTGTTCACTGTATGACTAGAAGTTAAAAGGTGACCATCACTTCAATGTGAATAATGGATAAAAGTTTCCCATTAGGTTTCCTGGTTATTGGGATGCAGACTAATGAAATTTTGATATGGTTTAATTATCATTGCGAAGTGAAGTAGGATTAAATTGGTCATATGGTGACTTCAGACTGTTTTAAATCATTGGGAATTTGATACATATTGAGCAGCTGAATAATGCGATTAATAGTGTCATTAGGAAATTGTGTGAGAGAGCTTCCTTCAGCCCACTCATGGATGAGATCAGGGGTTGAATTAGCTGCCGACTCATTCACTTAACCACTCAGTAGAAAGATAAGACTTGTGCTACTGTGATTGAGTGAATGATGCGGGAGATAATTTTCTACTGGCTCCGTCTGTGCTTGGACTGAAGGGAGCTCCCTCTTTCTGTTGCCTTTACTTTTCTCTGATCCAAGTGTATCCTACTATGTACTTGTTTTGAAATGGCCAAGCTTATTTTTTCTGTCCACCTTGATTAGAACATCCTGCTGTTCATTAACACGGCTTATCTAATTGGTTTCTGAGGGCTCATTACTGCTTTTTTCCATTTACCCATTTATTGGAGAACTGCTTTCATGTAGTACTTTCTGTTCTTTAAATTCGTCCTTGGTCAGATCCTTAAGTTCTGGTCAAGCTGGCAATGCTTTCTTCTGACAAGTAAATCTGCTTTACGTATGGGCTAACAAGATTATAGATTATAGATGTTACCAGTCATTTTTTGCAATTCACCACCGCATTTTTCATCTTTAACCATGCTCTTTTTGCGCTCCAGATGTTAGGCTTTGAGTTGACCGTGGTCTTAGCATGATTGTAGAGGTTGAATTCAACACTGCAAATTATATCCCCGCAGTGATTGTGGTGTGTTGTACCGGGATGGCTTTAACAGGCATACTTCCTCAGAAACATGTTACCGAGGGGCCTGCCATGCAACATTTGAATTGTCATGTCCTTTCCTGCAATGTGTCAGCTAATTTAAGTGGGTTTGTTCCGGTAATGGAGGCCTTTGCAGGAGTAGAAATGCTAGGGAGGGCCATTTGCTCCTTTTCCCTAAATCATTTTGGACCCTTCATGGGCATGGATGATTAGCATTCTAGTTATCCCATTAGAGACTGCATCAGTTCTTCTTATTCATTAAATCTTTTTTAATCCCATTTCCATTAGTTCGCTTAATATTGTCAGGTTTCTTTGGCTGATGACACTAGAGGATTCTAACATCAAGTTTTGCAGGTATATTTGCATACTGAAGTTCGATATATTAGCATTCTTCCCAGTTATCGAGGCTGTTTCTTAAAAGTTGCTAACAAAGTCTTGTTCTCCGGAAAAAAGGGGGAAAAGGAAAAACTTCAGGTGTTTGTTCCTCTGCCGGTTAAAGGCGCTGGAGGAAGGAGAAGCATGACCCCCCTGGATACCTTGTATCATGATTCTCTTTGCATGGCTCATCAGTGCATAAGAAGTTTTGTTAATGTGGTGAACAGTAGCTTAATGTTGTTGCTTCATTTCTTAAAGGGACCTTGATTTTGGAAGAAGATCTTTAGTTTTATATGAGATAAAGTTCTGTACTTTCGCAGCAAGTTGGCAATGAAAGTATAGATTACGTATTAAAAAAAAAATAAGTGTATCATGTATAAGTACCATAGGGGCTGGAGCTAAACTCACTTCAAACTTGCTTTAATTTGTCGGGAAAGTACACTTTGTGCCATTTTTTTAATAGCGAATGAACCCAGCATTGTTGGTTTTTGGTTTCGTTGTTATTGGTCCGGTGAGTGCATCTTCTTGATGCTGTCAGCTGCATGGGTAATCATACAATTGATTTTGCCAAAAATGGATGGGGACTCGTCAAAAGTTGAAATCCTGTTCTGGCAAATACTACTAGTGGCTTTTAGGTTGATGTGGTATTAGTTTATGGGACTCCTCTTGAACCATTTTTACGGAAAAAATCAATAGATTCCCTCTGTAGGGTGGTCCCGAATTCCTTTCGCGCTCTTCTGTGGAGTGTAATCGATGAATTTTGATACCATATAATTGTTGCTTTTTTGTAACAAAGGACTAATAAGCAAACCTGCTCCCTTTTAAAAACACCTTACGGTTTAATGTAAACATTTTTTTGTTGCCGTCTCCTCTGTGCTTTAATCAGATTTATAACGAAGCTGATATCTTCCGATCTCTCTCTCTCTCTTTTTTTTTTGGGTTTTTTTTTTTGGTGGGTGGGTGTAGATTTTCCATTTTTGACTCTGCCTGGTCTTTATTTTGAGTGAGAGAAGAGACCGGGAGGGCCAAGACTCAAAAAGCCCAGGGAACTGAGCTGCTGGTGCGGTGGTCCCTTGGTGTGTCTTGTAGTAGTGCCTAATGCAGCTTGCTCCTGTATTTGTCATCTTGAAGCAACAGTAGTGTACGTATACGTGTCGGCTGCATGTGGAGATGTTCTCCTCCTGGGTACAAATACATGCGCTAGGCAGGGTGCAATTCAGCGTACAATTGCATTGAGTGTTTGTTGAAGTATTTAGAATTTTTACTGTGTATCAAAAAGTTTTTCTAAAAACATTTTGAATAAAATGCTTTCCACTATAACTCTATTGAGATAGTTTTTCTTTTAATGTTTTTTAATTCCACTATTCTCAAGTTTTAGAACTTGAGACTAGTGGTGTTTTATTCGAGCTCAATTTGAGTAGATTTTCAACTTCTCAAGATCGAGCTCACTAGCTCTTAAAGTCGAGGCTTGACGTGATAATCCCTTTCAACACATACTTGAGTTGGACTTGATTAACTTTGCTGATTAGTCAAGCCTAATCCAATGTCAATTTGAAGACTAGTGAGCCTAAAAATTACATGTGTGATTTCTACGAAACATAAAAGTCGCATAAACCTAAGTTCGACTTGCCTTGGTACTTTTATATTTGACATTGACTTGAATACCACTCAAGCCCGAAGTAGGTTTAGTAGGCGCAGAGTAGAGGTAAGCATTGCATTTAACAAAATGAGTAACTTGATTCCTTTGCATTCCTACTCACAACAATTTTTCTCTGTTAATCACTTCCCTCCTTTCCTTTTAATTTTTTTTTTAAAATTAATGACTTCCTTCCTTCCTTAGAAGCAAATTTCTCGTCGCATATAACTAATCCAAAACAATACCAAATTGAAACGGAAAATAAAAGAAAATGAAATGATAAAGCAAATAGCAGCCGAAGCCTGATTCTGAAATTAAATGCAGGAACCCCAGCCCATCCTCCGCTGCATTTTCTTGCACCTTTTTGACTACGACACGACCCATATATATTTTGGTGAAGTAGACAGTAATTGAGTTTGAGAAAATGGTTCCGGAGAGTAATTGACTTGAATGGTTTAATGATCGGGCATGGACAGGGCTGATTAAGTATCAAAGCCCACCAAAATGTCTGAGCCTACATGGCAGATTGAACTGGCCGAATTTGTTGCTCGTTTGGGTCAAGCGAGACTCTATTTGCAGATTGAATGATGCCCAAGGGAAGGCAGACAAGAAGGCAATCCAGATTTAAGTAAACATATATTAATTTCCGGCCCGGTCATGCATCTGCGCTGCGATGAAGGGTCAATCAATTTTTTTGGTCCGATTCCGAGCCTAATTCCACTAAAACACCACAAACTGCAATTATTAACCTAGGATATTATTCAATTAACAAACAAACAACACTTTACTATTAAAATTACTTATCTTCCCACTTCTACACAACTTAGATGTTGGTTGAATTTAGATCTGAGCCTCTTGCTGGATTATTGGGGGTATTGAGTCGAGACCAAAAGTCTTTCGAATTCCACCTCTGTGAATTCCTTCTCTCAAATTGATTTACAAATTTAATTGCAACTAGAGAAAGAGAAAACTCATGAGGTGACAAATATAACCAAAAAGAAATGTTAGCCTCTTTGTTTTTTGGGTTTAGATGCTCCTTTCTCCCTTTACACCTTTTTCGTCTTTAATCTAAAAGTAGTTCAAAATTCAAATCCTAAAATTATAATATACTTAATAATTAAATTTTTATTCACTATCACCTGTTTTAGATTTTTTACACTAGAAGGCGTAAAATTGTAGATGTATGCTAATGTATCACATAAAATAAAATTACGTGATATGCATATCCACACACAAATATATATATATATATATATATATATAAATTACTCTATTTTGCATTAGAAGGAAATTGGTTGGCACAAATAAAGCAGACTGGTCGGCAAAAAGTAATTGCAGTACATCAATCATTGGGCCCAATTTTTAGTCTCCGACTCGATTCTCACCGGCCAAACGACGAGCGCGCGCTCTATCTCCGTCCCTTCCCCCCCCCCCCCCCCTCTCTGGTTGTGTTTCTGCTTCAATTAACTGTGGAAATATCTCCTAAATGTGTAGTTCTGTAATACTAGCAGTGATCCCTCCAGATTCAGAGGTTGAAGCTTCTGCAGCTTGAGAGGTGAACCCCTTCTACAGGTATAGTAACAGTTTCAATAACCCATGGACTGAGGTTCTCATACAAAAGAAATTTAAAAAATTGGAGTTTTTAGGGTTTTTGACTGAATTCTTTGTTTGATCACATCTTTCCAAGCGTATTTGAATTCATGTTCTAGCAAAAAACTTGCTATATCTTTTAGGATCACCGGAAGATGCTCAATTGGTTGTAATGACTGAGTAATTTCATATTATTTATAAAGCATGCAATTCAAAATTCTCATCTCTTTTATTATTTCTAATTGAGTTCTGATTGGACTTTCACTATTCTTTTCTCGTTTTTACTATTTCATTTGTGTTTTCTGTTTGGTATGGCATAAGGGGTAGTGAAGTCGTGGAGAAAAGATGCTAGAACTTGGCATCAATTCTTTGCTGAGTGTTGCTAGGGTAGCATGCTCTTTGTAATAATATTCTTGCGAACTTTTCTTTGATTACCAGTTTGGTGGAATCTTAGAAATTAGTGCACAGGGGTGTATAATTTGCTAAGATTTATGGTTTAAAATACGAACTACTCTTTGAATTCAAGGTGGTTTTTACGTTGAAATTTCCAAACTGAATAGACTTTTGAATTAACAATTCACAAAAAATTGATGCCTGTGAAGCATAACATGACTTCTGCAGTGACAAATTGAACTATGCTCTGACTCGTTGACTCACTTCACTGTTCCGTGCTTTGGAAATGTCATAATGTCTTCTTCCCTTCCCCTTTACCTTTAGCCAACTTTTTCCCCTCCCTAATCAATACTCAAGAGTAATTTCCTTAAATGGAGATATGATTTTAACCTACCTATTGCAGACGTTTGTTTGAACTGCCCAGATGTTTATATGTACTATTTCCTTTCTCCAGTTTTTCTTGGAATGGGCCATAACTGCTAGTAGTTTTGGTATCCTATCACTGTGTATTTGCATTTGTAACTTCCTACTTTCTGTAGGTTCTAGTTGATCGATTGCTCATGACCATTCTTTCATCTCCCATGAGTTCAGTTGTCTCAACATCTCAAGGAGTACTCTCATCAGGGGATTTTGATTCCTACAGATCTCCAACAGTTGGGGTCTCTGGTCCTTTTGGCCATTCTGAACCAGACTTTAATGACAATGATGAAGCAGAACTGTTCTCTGTGTCATGGAATCAGGATTATGGTTGCTTTGCTGCTGGCATAAGTCATGGTTTCCGAATATACAACTGCGATCCTTTCAAAGAAACCTTCAGACGTGATCTTAAAAATGGGGGATTTGGGATTGTTGAGATGTTGTTCCGATGTAACATTTTAGCACTTGTTGGTGGTAAAGCCAATACCCAATATCCTCCAAATAAAGTTATCATTTGGGATGATCATCAGAGCCGGTGCATTGGTGAATTGTCATTTAGATCTGATGTTCGTGGAGTGAAATTGAGGCGGGATTGTGTTGTTGTCATTCTTGAGCATAAGATATATGTTTACAATTTTATGGACCTTAAGCTTCTCCATCAGATAGAGACTTTGGCCAACCCAAGGGGGCTTTGCTGCCTCTCACACCATTTAAATACTTCTGTGCTGGCTTGCCCAGGTCTTCGCCGAGGGCAAGTTCGAGTTGAACATTTTGGCTTAAACATGACAAAATTGATCAAAGCTCATGATTCCCAGTTATCGTGCTTAACATTGACTATGGATGGTCTGCTTCTTGCAACTGCTAGTACCAGGGGCACTTTGATAAGAATTTTCAATACAATGGATGGCACTCAGTTACAGGAGGTACTGTTCCAGCATTATGTTCCTGTATTCTAGACTTCTATTAGGTCTTGGGGTCTTTGGTGAATAAGAAGGATATTAAACTGGTTATAGTGAATAAAACTGCTGAAGTGTTTTCTCTATTTATAATTTGACAGGATAATGTTGTTTTTATCAAAAGAATATAAAATTGGAACAAGAAAGAAAAAGATCTTTGTTTGTTTACTTCCTGAAGTCTTTGGGTGGTCATTACCAAGAGAAAGGTGTTCTAATTTTCCTTTGTCAAAGTGAAGTGAAAGTAGAGAAACTGAAAAAGTAAATTTTTATGCGTGGTTAATTCTTTGGAACCTTTCTTCTTATTTTTGTAATCAATAAATGATTGTGTTTCAGGGTAGATGTGAAATATATTGTGCCAATAGCAGCAAGTCACATTCCTTATGGAAAGTTAACTTTTGCTTTCAAACATTGGTCCTAGTTTATGACATGTCTGGTCTATAAAAATTATTTATCCATCAAAAAGTTGCATTTGTGTTTCTCCGAAAAAGAAATGAACTCAGAATCAAAATCAAGGTCCGTGTCTGATGAAGTACTGATTTCCCAATGAAGAAAAAAGATCAGTTTTTTGGAGGGAGTTAATAGAAGAGGATGGGATTTAGTCTTTGAGGATATAGCTATTCAGTGAGATGCTTTTCTCTTTAATGCTCGACTTTCTTTAGAATGCAAATTGAAATTGTCTACAATATATCTGGTATGCAGAAAATTCAATTGTACTATGTGATGTTCTTCACTGCACGGAAAATCCACTCTTTTGGCTGTGGCTTCTCAATTTGTAATGTTCTCTGCTATGATGTTTAATATTGCCACTTCAAGTCTCTGCTCGACTGGCAGCTGATGTTCAATGTTATGTTTTTTATATTTTTTTATTCTAATTTGTTCCATAGTACTAATATTTGTGTTCAATGTATTGCCTGCCATTTTTGCAAAGCTTAATTCTTTTCGTCATTATTTGGATTTATATAGGTCCGCAGAGGAGTAGATAGGGCTGATATTTATGGCATTGCTCTATCTCCGAATGTTCAGTGGCTGGCCGTTTCCAGTGACAAAGGTACTGTACATATATTTAGTCTCAGAGTACGGGTGGTAGGGGAAGACCCTGAATCTGTCCCAGGCACTGCTAAGAGTCCTGCATTGTTTTACCAAAATTCTTCTTCTTCACTTGATGCTCTCATTTCTCCTAGTACTGGTGCCAACCCTGGTTCATCATTGTCTTTTATGAAAGGTAAGAGGAATTTTGTAGCTTCAGTGATAATCAAATCTAATTTCCAATCATGCACTGCTTATTTGGTTTGTACTTCATGTTGTAAACAATATAGCATTATGAATAGAATTAATTATATGAAGCTGAACTTCCATGTATATCAGGATTAATGGTCTAGGATTCCTAGAATGTTGTGTATCCAACGCTATTCTGGATGCATCTAAAGCAGAAAAAATTCTTTGTATATCAAATTGAGTAAGAAAAGGAGGGTGATTGGGAATTAACCTGATGGAACAAGAAGACTTTCTGATGGTTACACTACTTGGTTGTTTTCCTAAACCAGACTCTTTTCATAGCTTAGCCTTGTGTATGTCTTCTAAGCAGAATTGCACCCACATAGAAAGGCATGAGAAAGGCTACCACTTGTTCAACAGTTATGAAGCAACTTGCTCAGTAGGAACATTTAGTTACGTGGTTCGAAGTTTCATGCTTACATATATTGTACAGGTGTATTGCCAAAATATTTCAGCTCAGAATGGTCGTTTGCACAGTTCCACTTACCAGAAAGTATACAGTTCATTGCAGCATTTGGATCTCAAAATACTGTTATCATTGTTGGCATGGATGGGAGGTATGCTCTTATATAGTTATGACAATTGGATTTAGTTCCTTCTATCTGAATGTGTTTGTACCTAGGTTTGAACTGTACTTCCAGTTCTGCCCATGCTCCTTTAAGTTGGGTGCTTTGCAGGATGAATGTGTTGAAATCATCTTTGAATGTTTCGGAAATGCTTATTTTCTATTCAGTTATTTTCTTTTTGTGTTTCTTGGCCTCCGTTACCAGCTTCTACAGGTGCAGTTTTGATCCTGTGAATGGAGGGGAGATGGTGCAGCAGGAATATTTCCGCTTTCTAAAATGTGATAGTAGACCTAGATAGCACGGCTCAGTTCTGCTCACACAGTTTGTCACCCTTTAAGATGCCTATAATTGTATAAAACATACGTCTGTGTAAATATGTACTGTTGTTGTAATTGTTCAAGAACTCTATTTTTCCCTTTTCTTTTCTTCTTTTTTTTTTTTTTTGGGGGTTGGGTTTGTTTACATGGTAGTAATAAGATGCATACCTCGTGGGCCTGCACTGTTTGATGCGAATTTGTTAGTTGAGAACTTGTACAGCAATTATAATGTACATATCAAGCCATTCTTGCCTTCAGAATAGAAGAGTTATCCGTGCGGATTAGTATGCTATTGTTTTTAAAAGTTGTACCTTCACTTGTAAATTAGGCTAAATCTCCATTCACTGACCGTGAATCTTATGCAAACTAAGCAGAGATGCCAGATACTTCGAAGTTGTTTTTGGGGGGATTTTTTTGGAAATGTACGAAAAATGCATGGCGTAGCTCCAAAAGGTTGATGGCAGAACAGAAAAGAAAAAGCCTCCATTTTTGTTGTATTCTAGTTTATAACAAAATCTGTTGAGTGATAATAATATCCTTTATTTGTATTCGAGTTCCAAATTCGTTCCTGGATTAACTGCTTTGGATACTTATTAAGAAGTTGATACAGAATCCTGGGCCAGGATATTTACAGGATACTCCATTCAACTTCTATCTGGATACTGGCTCTCACAACTTAGATCTGAAAGCCTTCTGATCATCAAAAACAATCATCACTTTTCCAATTGCCTTCCGATCTTGAAGGGCAGAAAAGGCAAGATATGCCTGCCAAATGCAGAGAATTTGAGTCAATAAAATTGTGATCCGCTTCAAAATTTTCAAGAACAATTTTACAACAAAACATGTGCAAGCTAAAATAATAAATTTCCACAATTGCCCTTCCCTGAAACTGCAAATTCGCAAGGAAAGAAGATCCAAAAACTGCAAACACTAGTAACAATTTCAGGACAAGATGAGTCTTCTGAAAACAATAAAGTCAAGTGTCTGATAAGTTTTGATAGGCTTTTAATTTTTTATATTTTTTAGCAGGGGAAAGGTCGGACTTAAGAAGCAGTGAGGTGAGGGAGAAAAGGATATTTGTACCCAAGACCATTGACTACTAAAACCTCAACCTTAATCATTAGACCAAGGCCTCTTTGGCGTTTAGATAGGTCTACATATTCTGTTGTACACAAATTATTTTAGAGAAGTCCACATGTTCTCGTTTCTGTCCTCCCATCTTTCACAAACGAGACGAGTTCTCGAAATTCACTTTAGTTATATCTCTTCATTTTTCCAGAAGAATATTTTGATCAACCTAATTTCAAATTTCAAAATTTTCAACTACTCAGAAGAGCATGCGTTTAGTGAATATAGTTCAAAAAGTTATAAAAAATGCCTCAATCAAAATCAGTCGCATGTCTTTGTATCCAGGATTCAAAGATTACAACAAGAAGCCTCAATTTCCAGTTTCTGGTGCCCATTAAATCACAAGTAAACAAATCAACAGAGCTAGTATTTTGTTGCCTTAATCTTATTTTACTCTAACATCTAATAAGCCAAAATGGACTGGCCTTTTAGTTGCCTTTGACTCTCAAGAAGCAAATAAATATGGCCTCTGAAAAAGCATGAAGTCGTGTCTTCACAACATCCAGGTGGAAGGAAAATAATTGAAGGATACATTTGAAGTGGCACATTTGTAATTTTTAGTTTCTTGAAGATTTGATTGGTTATTCAGAGTTTTTCTTTTAGAGTAGAAAGAGGTAACTGGTAGGCAAGTCGTTCAGAACTTGAATACAAGTAGACCACTGACGCTACCCAATGATTGTCTGGCCCTTGACCAAAGTTTCTTTCCTTAATGTCCATGCAGGTTCTATTTAGACACATGATTTAATGTGGAAAAGTAAACGGAAGTACTAAACTGCCTTTAGTTTTGCAAAATCTTTACTCCACATAGAATAAGGAAAGAAGAGGTTCTCACTTCTGAGAGGCTGAAAGCATGAGAGATGTTAACCGTAATTAAGCCACTTGCCAACCAGGACAACAGTTCCTTTAGGGAATCTTGAAGTACAACTGGTCGATGTATCATGTAGCTTCCCCAGTAGAGACCATGAATTGTCCAGTTCTGGAACATAAAGAAGCACATATCAATAGAAATAATAGCAATACTTCCAGTGAGCAAAGAGTAAGCACACAGCATCAGGTGCAAGACTATGAGATTAGCTACTAGTATGAAAAATATAATCATGACAGCTCCAACCCATGCCATATAGAGCAAGCCTCCAAGATGTAAGAACAGATTATTTCTGTAACTTGACCTACAAAATCATCACATGACAAAAGCTAAACATAGGATAAATTACATTTTCATTATTTTAGATAGAATCCTCAATAGGAGAAAAGCAAGGAAAGCAGAAAAGTTCTATGAACCTCAAGACCTAGGAATAAAATCCAGCTTTGAACTTGACCTTATGAATCTAGTCCAGGAAATGATTCCTTGATTCCTCAGAAGACTGATATCCAAAAGTATGGAACAAGTAAGCACCAAACAAGTTGTATATAATTCCTCGTGATACCTTAACAAGAGCAATATTTACTGGGATAACAGGCACATCCCCGCTTGCAAACCCTATTACCAGAATGTGAGCTCCCCAATTCAACAACTTCATAGCTTCCTTTGTAACTTTACCACCAACAGGATCATACAAAACATCAACTCCTTTTAGCTTTCTTGCCTTCAGGAATCCCTTGACACTTTCTGTGACATTTCCTTTACTCAAGTCAACAACATGATCAACACCTAGAGCCTTCAAAAGCTGAACCTTCTCATCTCCCCTGAAATTTGGAAACACAGCCCAAGTCCAAATTATGCTGGCCCATGACTCGTAAAAGCAACAAATTACTCAAAACCCTTCTGAATTTAGGTCTGCTTTGTTGGAGTAAGATTAATTTCTTCAAAAAATTTTCTGCATATTCAGTTGTACCAATGACCAGAAAACATATCATATGCAACCAGCGGGACCCTGAAGTTTCTAAAGGAAAAATATGCAACCACATTAAACACTAGTAAAGTACCTAGCAACGGCAATAACAATGGCGCTACAAGCCTTTCCAATTTGTACAGCCGCAAGCCCCACACCTCCAGCAGCACCAAGTACCAACAGCACCTATGGAATGGTATTCAATTGTAAATCCTTCGTTTTACTAGTCCAAGGCAATAATATAAAGAAATGCTAGAAATGCTATAACTCATTCACAACGACCAAAAAAAGGAACAAAAAAGGAAAGAAAGCAGAAGGCAGAGAAGCTGGCATTATTAGGACAACCTGATTAGACTGCAATTGAGCTCTGTGAAGCAGGGCCAAATGCGAAGTCCCATATGCTACAGGAAGTGCAGCTGCAGCCACTAGATCACACCCTTCCGGCAATCTAAACCTTTAGTAGTTGCAAACAAGTTTACATAAACAAAATTAATGAAACTATTCAAGACCAATAATACTTGTTCCAAGTACTTGAGTAGAAGAAGTTGAAGAAGTTAAAACTTGAATCAATTGAAAAAGAGAAAGAAGGACGGACGGACGGACTTACAATTGGGCTTCATCGGCGACGATGAACTGAGCAAAGGAGCCGACAGAGGCAACGGAGCAAACAGCGTCGCCAACTTTGAATTTAGTGACTTTGGAACCAACAGAATCGACGATGCCGGAGTAGTCGGAGCCGGGGATGAAGGGCAAAGGCGGCTTCTCTTGGTACTTGCCAAGGATTTGGAGATAATTGGCGTAGTTCAAGCTGGTGGCTTTGATTCGGACTCGGACAGAGGTGGGCGAGTTGAGTTCCGGAATCGGGTGAGCGGTGCTGAGAGTAAAAGGAGAGGAGGGGGAGTCGTCCAACGGCAGCGTGGGATCGCCGATCTTTTTGCAGAGCAGAGCTTCCATTTTGGTGTGACAGTCACGGACACGATACTCTGAATGAGGAAGTGTTTGGTTGATTGTAAATTGGTCTCCTCTTTTTTTTTTTTTTTTTATGACTTGGATTGGACTGTAAATTGGTCTCCCCAGAATTGGCAGGGTGTTTAGTTATTTTTAGGAGTTTTTGTTTAGAAAAAAAAATTACTACGTGTGAGCTAAAAAGATGATAAATGCGGTTATAAAAAATAAGAAAATTTTCAATAAACAAAATCTAAGAGCTATTTCTTAAATTTTTTATGAAAAAATATATTATAACTACTTTTATATGTAATGTAACATAATGCAGAAAAAAGTGATTAGAGAATGTATTCACGAGAAATATAAAAAAATTTTGGAGAAAAATAGCACTCCACACAAGGCCGCCCCCTCTAGGCAGTGGAGTAGTAAAAGCTAAAAAGCTTTTGGGTAAATAAGCACGACGAGTACATCCTTTGTCACACACAATTGGGGGAAGGCCGGGTGATTGTCTTGCCCGCTTCCTCCCTGCCAATTCTGGGGCTAAAGGAAGTCCGGTTGATCCCACAAGATTGATATGTAGTGAAACTAGAAATGAGTATCTGTGGAGTGTATCACTGCCTTGGTCAGCCGTTACTGTCGTCTGGCAGATGCTGCTGCCCTCCTCAACAACTACCAAAGCTTCTTCCACACCGCAAAACCCCCCATGGGTCGCCACTCCAAGCTCGTGGGAAATCTCAACTGGCTCTGAAACATGATGCCTCCTTCAAATTTGTCCCTAGAGCTGCTGCTGCTTCTTCTTCTTCCCCTACAGAATATTCTGGTAAATCAAACTTCCTATTTGCTAGAGCGAGAGAGAGAAGAAGCTGCTACATTTGCTTGCTTACTGTCAAAAGATCGAGCAACCACAAACCGTCATCTTAGTAGGAGTTAAAGTCTATACAAGTTTTACGGAATCAAAAGGGTCGCCAAAAGATTCCCTTTTGCTTATTTACTGCAACTGTTATTACTACGTATCAGTGGAGTGGGTTCTTATGATGATACAAATTAGGTTTACCTTCAGAATTAGCTTCTTTAACCAAAATCACCCTTCTATGAGATCAGTTCATCCGTATTAGCACCATTTTCATCTATGTAGGCATAAAGTTAGGAAATTCAGTTCTCTTGCACGGTGTAATCTCCAATGTTTTTACTTTTAGTTTATTATTTTTCTGAAGCAACGACAATCCCATGTCATTGCTAGCCCTTTCATAATTCTTTTCTAGGCCTCTAACGATTACTAAATTTTCCCTATTCAAGAATATCCTAGTAAAGGAAATGGTTTTATAAGCTGTCTTTGAATATGCTATTGTAGAAGCAATTTCTTTTTTCTTTTTACGAAAGGAAGGAATATTTATCATTGTTTATCAACAGTGTTCTAAGGGAACATTCAACAAGCTTAATTCCTTATATGTTCTCCAGTTCTCTTGTGGAACAGAATAGCTATAGCTGTGCCAAAGGGAAAAGTAACTATTGTTATCCTCTTTCTCTTCCTAATGCTATCTATATCTTGACATGCTTCCTGCTAATTGTTGACTATTCTGCACAGAGCAACTCTTGGGAGGAATCAAACCCGAGCAGAAAAAGCAGAGAATAGCTGGCATAGATCAGGATGAATTACAAGATCCAACACTTCTGGCTGATCCTGAGAGTTGCTTTTGTGAGTTTAAAGGGGTACAGATACACCACAAAATATATGACGCTGAATCATTGGCTCCAAACTTGTCAGAAGAGGTCACTACTCCTCAAATTTCTGATAGCACCAAAAGGGTTGGTTTTCCCATGATTCTGTTGCATGGTTTTGGAGCTTCTGTATTCTCATGGAATCGAGTCATGAAGCCTTTGGCACAGGTCACTGGTTCAAAAGTTCTCGCCTTTGATAGACCGGCCTTTGGGTTGACATCAAGGGTCGACCCAACCAATCATTCACCTACCAGAAGTGGAGATGCCAGACCTCTAAATCCATACTCGATTATGTTCTCTGTTCTGGCATCCCTGTACTTTATTGACTTCTTAGCAGCTGAGAAAGCAATTCTGGTGGGGTAAGTGATATGTATATATTCAACCTTCTGTTCTTTTGGTTGTTTCTCATATTGCGCCCACTTTCTGGTTTCTGAACATTTCATCATTAAGTTTTATTGGTAAGGGTTTCTATGCTGTTTCCATTCTCGCACATTCTATGGAGTAAACCATCGGAAATTAGCACAAACTCCTCAAATGTTGACCTGGATTGTAACAAGGAGAAAAATAGTCGGTGTCAATGCTCTAAACTAGATGTATTCTGCTTTGGAAGGCATACTGTCAATTGAGAGTTAAATTTAATTAAATTTATAAAGAAAACTCCTATGACCAATATTTTGGTACTTTCCCTCTCGTTCTGTCAATGGCCCTTTTTCTGATAGTGAAAATCTTTGTTTATGCTTACTAAAAGCTGACAGATGCCAGGCACTCAGCTGGTTCACTTGTAGCGGTTGATACATATTTTGAGGCACCTGATCGAGTTGCTGCCATGGTTCTTGTTGCTCCTGCAATTTTAGCACCTCTTTTGTTTTCCAAAGACAATCAGAGAGGTATGAACAAGAAGAAACAAGAGGAGCACTCAAATTCAGATAGTCACTGGAATCCAGTTCTCAGGATTTTCAGCATGTTGTCAAAGTTAACTAAACATGTTGCCCAGGCAGTTATGAATATCTTGAAAGGGATGGGAGATATGATAAATTATGTTTACAAGAAGGCTTTGTCTGCACTCCTCCGCTCCATCATTGGTGTGATGCTGGTAGTAAATTTCTCTTCAGGATAAAATTTCATTTTTCTCTTGGCTTAAAATTATTTTCATGGTTTCCAATACTTGAGGCCCTTTGATAACTAAATTATAATATCCTTTATATTTCAACTTTTGGTTTGAGAATTTTACAGATTATGTTGATAAGTTAAATTCATAGAGGATATTGAAACACTATTGTTGATGGAGAAAGATAATGACAATCTGAGACACCAAATGCAGCTTCTTAACTCAATGGATGGAATATCTCACTATACAGTCTAGCCTTTATTTACAAATTTTGGGATACTGAGGATGACCGAGGAATTTCATTAGATAAGAGAAATTTTAGTTAGCCTGCGTCTTGTTTGTTTTGATGCACAGATGTAACATTTAGTTCTTTGTTGCATGCGGCTATCTCACTTGCTTGCTCGTGCTTTTAGGTAAGAATGATAATTGACAAATTTGGCATAGCTGCCATTCGAAATGCGTGGTATGATTCAAATCAAGTTACTGATCATGTCTTACAAGGTTATACAAAGGTGATTCTTAAAAAGCTTTCTTTTCCAGTTTCCTCTAGTTCTGGGTGCGTTATACTGAGTTGCTTTCAGATCAGAAAAAAACTCAGATCGCACAGAATTTCTCTATTTGTGTATATTTTTGTAACTACCCACTTTACTATTGCAGCCATTGAGGGTGAAAGGTTGGGACAAGGCCCTTGTGGAATATACAGTAGCAATGCTGACAGATTCTTCTTCTCAATCAAAGCCACAGCTTTCAAAAAGATTGAGCGAAATCTCATGTCCAGGTTACAAAGTTTGCCTAAATCTTGTGGCCAATCAAGTGATTCCATAAAAAATAAGTTCGTTTCCTGCCATTGATCAACTTAGAAGACTTCGTAGAAAATATAATCAAGAAAATGGTTGGTGGATCCTAAATTTTGGATTGAATGCAAATTGATTGACTAAATACTTTAATCTGATTATCTACTTTTTGTGATTACATTACAGTCTTGATCATCATTAGCCCCTGAATTCTCATACATTTTCATCTTGAGCCTATATTTTGTCCTAAGGTTTTATTGCCACTAAGTTTTGGGTACTGTTGGTGTAGCATTCATATCTTCTATTGGACGACTATATCTTTTCCACAATTCCTTGAATTGGACATTAAATGTTAAAAAAAAAAAAAAAAAGGCAGTCAAATTTATCATCCAGTAGAACCAAAAACCTGTATATGCTGACAGTAACAATATAAATTCCAGTCCTAATTGTCTATATGCTGACATTGCCAGTATAAATTACAGTCCTAATTGTCACTGGTGATAGTGATCGACTTGTTCCCCCTTGGAACTCTGAAAGGCTTTCACAAGTCATTCCAGGATCTTGCCTTGAGGTGATCAAGAATTGCGGCCACTTACCTCATGAAGAAAAGGCTGAAGAGTTTGCATCCGTTGTTGAGAAATTTCTGCGAAGAGCTTTTGGTGCTTCACAGGAGCAATATTTGCAAGTGATGACTTAACCCTGGATCTTCTTAAAGTAGTTGAGTTCAGTTCATACCTCAGACAAATGTGGGGAGAATTTCAAACCCCAAAAAAATATATGTATATGTGGAGAGAGAACTAAAATCCAGGAAGAATCTCTCCCCATTGATTATCAAAGCAAAAGGATGTTTAACATCATTTACAGGAATATGGAAATACGATTCATAGCCGTTAGAATGCCACTGTAAATCTAGGGAAGTGAGAACACTTGAATACTTCCTTTTGTCTGTTTTGTATCTCGTCGTAGTAACCTTGGATAAGTAGCGTATGTTGATTGCCACACAGTTGGTGTTACAAGCCTGAACATCGATAGCCAATATTCAAGTTTCCTTCTGGATTTAGGGGGCTAGAAGTGATCACAAATATCCCACATTACGGGCTGCAGTAATTGTTGAAAACTGAAATAATTTAAAATAATACATCATCACTCCCAATATAACAGCAGATTATGCTCTACACATTTTCAGAAAGGAGGATCAGTTGATATTGTCAGGCTAGCATCTTGTAAGCTCCGTGGAAAATCAAAGCCTGACATAAAATCATCCCCAAAGATCACGGCTCCAGCAGCTAATGCTCCAGCACCTAGTCCCATCCCAACACCAGGCCCCCCACCGCGTCCGGCTGCTGGTCGAGATGATGGCATGTTTATGTAACTAGGCTGCAAATTATCTGTCCTCGGTAGAACGGTGGGCATATAGCCGACATTTGATGGTGGCGGTGGTGGGGGTGGAGTTCTAGGTGGCTGATAGCTTGTTCCACCGGCTGGGGCATAGCTTGGACCGGCCGGTATATTGGAATAATTCCGAGGAAATGGAAGTGGATGGGCATACTGGCTGCTTGTCTGTGGCTGACTTCCTGGCTGCAGCGGTGGGGGTGCAGGAAATTGTGAATGCGGAGGTCCGTACCCAATGTCCAAGTTAATTCCCGAGCTATTATCCATGAGCTTAAATCCTTCCTCACCACCTGAGAAAGCAAAATCTCACAAATTTGACGAGGACACATCTTGAAACTCGTTGATTCTAAGAATCCTATCGTCCAACCCTCAAGTGTGTGGAAAGCACTATTGCTGTTCAATAATAAACATAGTCCATGTGCAAGAAGGAAAATTGCAATATGCTGGAATCCGAACAAAGAGACTAATGAGGTTCTAATGACAAAAAAGAAAGTCATGATGGGGAAGTCTGTATGTGTACCTTGGTATGAGCTAGACTCTTCCCTTTCTTCTGATATTCGGATTGAGATATCGACAAATCCTTGAGGTTTGTTTGAATTCTTCTTTCTCAGCTGAAAACTTCCCACTTCTTCCACTGGTTGTGGAACCTCAGAATTCTTGAAGTACTTCTCCACAAATTCCTTGAGAATCACCGTAGTCGTTCCCAAGAGCCTTTCTCCAAGGAAGATGGGCTCTCTACGATAGACTTCAACATGGAGGGCCATATCTTGGAAGTTAGTTTCAGAAGGATCAACTACAGTTGAGAATTTGGTTTTCCAAACTGGATTAGCATTTCCTGAAGCATCTATCCTGGTACAGTATTTGTTGTTAGTATCAATCCATCCAACAGCAAACCACTGAAGCTTCCACAGTGAAGATTTTCGCCGGAGCCCCCTAGCAGAAATCAGGCAGACCTCAACCGATAATTTTCCCATCACAGTAAAGATTCAATCGTTAAAACGAAAACTCAACGGCAAGAGCAGTGGTTTTCTGAACAGTTCTTTTCTTGTAAAGTTGACAAGGACGATGGAAGCTTAGCAACTTTGCACCATTCTAGATTAAAGTTGCCCACAGGCCAAAAGAATTCCTTATCCATCACGACTTTCTAAATCTCTGTCGCCTTTTTGTCGAGCAAATGACTCGCAAGTCATACCAAGAGGACAGGAATCAGAATAAAAGTCAAAAGTTTGTACAGCATAAAGTGGCAGAAAACAGATGGATGCCCCACTCATGCGGTAATTTATCTGGAGAAAAAAACTTGTTAACTAAATACCTTAATGGCCATTTAGAATATTATATGGAATTGTTTGTCTGTGCCACACATCCGTTTCAGCTGGATCTCAAGAAGGGGAACAATTTAACACGGTGCTCAAACGAAGCACAAAGTCCTACCCCATTAACTTCTGCCAGAAAAGTGCTGCGGTAAATCAGTGAATGGACTAGAATGCCCACGGAACCCTTCAACTTTGAGGCCAGTTCAATAGAAGTTCTACGTAGATTTGAATCCATTTATCTGAAAACAAAGCATTCTGCATCTGCATGGTCGACAGATTACAAATTCTACTATTGTCTTGATGGGGGACTTAAAAGTAGCTTCCTGCCAGCATATATAGCAATCTGATGTGCATTAGGATAGCTAGATGTCCCGGTATACATCATTGTTGTGGAACCAAGAATATCTTCTCCAAATCCACATGCTTTAAAGAATAGCCTGAGGATGAATACAAGGGCCATGTTAACTTCAAAAGGTATCCTTTTTGAAAAAATGCAGTGAATACGATCAGTCCCTATATTGTTAAAAACTTTTGAGAAGTCCACAAGGCATTGATGAATCGGATCGGTAGTTGAAAACAAAAGTTGGTACTTAATCTATGGGAAGGCATAAGAGTAAACAATAAAGCAATCAATCATTACTGAAACTTAAAACTTTACCCCTCTTTGTCAGAGCAAAGGGCACATATTTCATACACCCCTTTGCCATAAAGGATTCTGCAAGAAAAATTGGAGTATTTAGACATCTTTCAGAGCTGACTACCAAAAATTTGGAACAACTAGCAGATTATGTAGCTAATGTTTTTCCCATTATGCTAAGCTCTGCAGTCATCAACCCGAAGTATACCCCCCACAAAGTGGTAAATGAATAAAGAAGAACCAGCAGTTAATACTAGGTAGAAAGGTTCCTCGATGCTACGCCACAATTACAACATGTCAAAAATGAATCACAGAAGAAAATTAAACTAATACGCGAGTACACTAACTGATTAACTCAATGTTACCAATCAGTAAAAGCTGAACAATTCCTCGTAAATACTTGTTAATTGAACTTTCGTCTCCTTCAAAACAATATAAGCAAAAGGTTTTTGCTTAATGATTCCCAAATTTCATACAATAGTTGCTAGAATTTGTTTGGCAATGAGAGAGAGGATGGGATAATTTCTTGATTGCCACCTCCACCAATCGAGAACACAATGCCTAGAAGCCTAGAATCTTAAAAATATCTAGTCTCATGACAACCTTATAATTCTTTGTACTATCTTCCGCCCGATTCCCCTACCCTGGAGAGAAGGGATCACCTGAAATGCACTGAAAAACTGCTACATTAGTTTTTTTTTTTTTTTTTGGGGGGGGGGGGTTATACAAGAAATTACTGAAAATTTAACTTTTTCAGAAGAAAAAGTGCTCCGACCATGACATCGTAGATGGAAGCAGTTAGCCCTAAATCAGAAACAGCGCGTCCAAACCCCACAAGCTTCCCGTTATCTGGCGTCACCGGCATCACTCTCTGAATCCAACTCCCACCAATGCCCATCGATCTTGTCCCGACTTCAGCAGTGGACGATAAATCATTAGCGAATTCGGGTTTCGTGAAGACCGAGACGACAACGGAGCTATTGGAGAGAGCAGTTCGGAGTTTGCCGATATCCACAGGCTCTACGCGGCCGTCGGAGTCGAGCTTAGGGAAGCGGTGGCAGGAGTGGTTGCAGAGAGCGTAGAGGTGCTGGAGATGGCATGGGTTTACGTGGGATGGGCTCGTGGAGATGTACAGTGGCGGCGGGGACGAAATCTTGTTGGTTATTTTGCGCGGGGAATGGAGGATATTGGCGGGAATATAACCGCCGTAAGGGTAAGCGGAGGTTGCAACGGCGGCCATCTCCGTTTAATCACTTTATTCTCTGGTTTCTCCTCCACACAATCGCATGCTTGGATCTTTTTTGGGTAAGGCCATAGGGCTATGATGGGAAAAACAAACGAGTAACTCGCAAGAGTAAGAGAGGGTAAATATCTCTTCTTAAATTTTAAGAAATAATTCCCGATTGGTGTCCAAATGCATTAAGAGGTACTTATCCAATACCCACTATTAACCATATGTGAGAGGATGTCTTGTAATATTAAGTTGATAACCTTTTTACTTAAATCATAAATTTCTTGTTAAGAATTATTTCAATCATTAAGGAGACTAATCTCAGTTTAAGAGATGTCAAATTCGGTAGCCTATTTGTGGAGGTGAAGGGTTTGGTCCTGTTTAATTCAAGAATCTCTAACGAGCCACTCGGGCCGCTCCTATTAATCAAACCATTAATTCAAGAGTAACGTTTGTGGACTCTGGTGATCAAAACTGCGGAAAGCAAAGATCAAGAAAGAAGAGATGGAAGAAGCACAGCACCCCAATTAAAATAAAGGAGGATAGTTTTCAGGTAACACAAACAGGCTATGCTACTTAATTAAGTGCCCAAGACATGATCCCGGCTGAAGTTATATGCTGGAGGCCCTTTTGTATCTTTGAATTAGGATTTGGACACCTTGACCGGGTTCTACGATCATGCGGTAAGCTGGAGAATGTCGGTACTTGGGAGACAGAGAGAAGCTGAACTTGGAGACTATGAGGGAAATCACCACTTTCATTTGAACCAATGCAAAATTTCGGCCTAAGCACAATCTTGGACCTACGCCAAAGGGGACATAAACTTGGGGCAATTTGCAGGCGCCAGATATTCCATTTGCAAATCGCTCAGGCTTGAACTCATTCGCATCTGATCCCCAAATTTCAGGGTCACGATGCAGGGTTGATATCAGTGTCCAGATGCAGACGCCTTTGGGCACCAATAGGTGCCCAATTCGAGTTTCTTCAAGTGCCTCCCGTGACACAAATGCTGCCGGTGGATATAACCGCATCACTTCATGAATCACCATTTTCACCTGCAATGGCAAAGCCAGGATCAATGTGCAGCCATTGTTATTCCTTGGTAATTATGATTTTTGTGATGATGATTACAAGTTAAGACTAAATGTCTCGCGCTTTAATGTCTTGACAACACTGAACAAAGTGACACGAATAAAGTTCTACACTAACACAAAATGAACTCATAATGGATACCATTTTCATCTTGGGGAGAGAATCAGCATCAATTGAGCCATCTGGACAAACTTGAGCTATTTCTTCGCGGATACGATCTTGCCATTCTGGGTGCAGAGCAAGGAGCATCAAGCACCATGATATAGCAACGGCGGTGGACTCATGGCCCGCGAAGTAAATATTTTTGCAATTGTCTACTATGAATTTCTTAGACGAATTCTTGCCCACATCGTTGATAGCCCCTTCTAGTATCAGTTGCAATAGATCCTTTTCGGATGGAAATTCCTGTGAGCATTCTTGTCCACGTTGTGCTATGGTTTCCCATATCAGCGACTCTATCTCCTTTTCCAAACTTTGAATCTCCTTTTGCTGTTTGCTTGGGAAAAATCTGCTCATGGATGTTTGCATATTCACCAAAATGTCAAATGTTATTCTCTATGTACACTGTTTTACTTTGTTTTTTTTGTCAAAATGTGATCCAAATACAGACCAAGAAACACCATACCCCAGTGTAGGGATACCAAAAAGTACACTCTGATTTGCAATGACTTTTTGGAGAGTTCTGAGCTTTGAGAATATCTTCTTGCCTCTGAAATAGGAGCTCCCAAAGCAGGCCCTTGATATCACATCAGCTGAGACACCCCTCAGGTCCTCCTCCACTCTGATCTCTGCAATTGTTCCACCTTGGGCTTCAATGCTGGCTTCCCACTTGGCCGTCAATGGCTCTGCTGATTGTAACATCAGACCAACCATGCCCTGAAATGAATTTTAATCAAGCTGTCTCACTCACACTGAGTTATTAATTCTCTACATTCAAGTCAATTGTGTACTATTCAACTCATATACAGTTTTGTTTATTTCAACTTATTTACCTTGACCTTGTCGCTGAAGAACTCAGGGGCAACAATTTTCCTCTGCTGCGCCCATGCATGGCCATTAGACCTCAAAATTCCATTGCCAAGCATAGGTGCAAGCCTTTTCGTAACGTACGAAGGCTTCCCAAGATCCAAACCAGTACTGAGGTTCATCTCCTTGACTAGCTCCGGATGGTTTACGTACAAATGCTGTTTGTTTCCTGTTGAATATGTGTACACGGGGCCTGTATCCAATAACAATTCCAAGTCACACAAGAATCCTTAACCCCCAAAAGAAAAAAAAAAATCAGAAAACGATAGGAGGTAGAAAAACAAAAGCAACAACTAAGGATTGGCGGTGGTGAACAACTGGTTGGTCTGGCCAATCATGTCATGCATGTCGTACATCCGTTGGATAGAAATAATTGCAGCTACGAATGATAGATCAGTAGGACACGAAGCTAATTCGAGAATCAGAGATTGTGTTTCACCATTGCACAAATTGCACATGATTGCCGTCAGAGTGTTCCCTGCTGAAAACATTTTGAAACCCAACTGGGGTGAAGTAGAAGGGCATCCAAATTTGACAGAAGAGTGTACGAGGACTGAACACGTTTGTCAAAGCATGTCCCATCCCGGGCCATTATTGCTTTGAACAACAAACATCCATCGACCAAATAAGGAAAAGTTTCCTCATCTGTTACTTCAATTCTGCAACAGCCGCTGTCTCTGTTTTCTTTGCTTTTGAAACTCTTAAAGAGATGTGGCAGACCAGAAAATCTGTACCTTTCCTGCGGTATAACATTGATGAACATCTGCATCCTCGGATGAAGATCTCTTCCATTTTTCAAATCAAACTGACTTGATACTATATCAGGTTTCATGATGCAGCAGATCTAGTCCGCTTCTAAGTCGGGAGAAGGTTCCCTCTCCCCCGCCCCGGACCATCTCAACGTGGCAACCAGCTGTTATCATGAGTCCTTTTTTCACAAGAAGTTTCAGTGCTCAGTCTTGGCTTCAAAGAAGATCAAATGCTGGGTTCTAATTCAAAGTGCAGCCCTAAAAGGGCACCTCACCAGTTTGAACTGCAAATCTGTTTTGCCCAAAATTAAATGTTGCTCTGGATTTTTTCACTTCCCGTATACCTAGTCACGATTAACCAATCCTAAAAGGGTATTCTTATGCGTAGTTATGCACTAAAGTTAAAATGCCGGTACTTGGTTAAGTATTGATGCATTAAATCATCGGTAACTCTTGTCATTTTCTGATGGTAGTGCCATTCGAGATTTAATAATTCAGAAACAGATGATCAGCTTCCAAAAGTCCAACTAACATATTAATAACTACTGCTAATATGCCTTGTTCTTTAGTAAAACGGCATTTTAATTAGTACAAGAGATCGAGGAAGTAGACACAGGTCCTGACCCCAAAAAATGAAAGGACACAGGTATGGGGGAAGAAAAGAAAAAAGACAACAAAAATGTGAATATAGAGCTACTATAGAAACAGACTCGTCCGTCCGTCAACCAAATTACCATGTGTAGTCTTCTTCTCTCTCTCTGCTTTCTTTCTTCTTTTTTTTTTTTTTTTTGTTTTGTTTTGGGAATCAGTACTCATGTACTCCCCTCTTTTCTGGGAAGTGATGTGTCCAAATTATTGATCGAATCTAAGCACTTTCGGTCTATTGCCGATCACGGGTGGACTAAATGAAATTGCTTTGCTGATCTACTCCAGGATATGAAGGACGTCTCTTTCTTCTTGTATTTATTTTTTTGGCCTAGTTCTGAATTCGTTGCCTTCATTTATCTTAGCTATACACGGAAGTAGTTGTCAGAAGGACAAAATAATCACTCCTAAAGCGTCTTCATAAAATTATCAGTTATGTTTCAAGAGCCCTCACCAACTTTTGATGATCAGATAAAGAATTCAAAGAAGACAATCGAGATTCTTTAGTTCACCACTAAGGATAACTTTGCTGAAAACAAGTACGTAAACACTGAACTCGATAGAACCTTACTGCATTTTTCAAAGAAAAAAGTGTCTCTGGCCCTCTCTGATTATGTACCCAGAAGAGTAAAATGAAAGATAACTATGAATAAGTATATATATATAATGTGTCTATATCTTTTTTATGTCAAAGGGTGATGCAACCTTGAATGGCATCTGGAATATTTTACAAGTAAAATGATCAAAGAGGAAGGGCAGGAAGTTTACCGTATTCTTTTCTCCATTGCTCAAAGTACGGGAAGAGAGTGGAGGTGTAGTCATGGGCTACAAATTCGCCGAAATTTGCTGCTTTCATGGCTTTAGCCTGAATCTCCTGCATCTCCTGGACGTTTCCGTATAGGAAAGAAGGACGAGGCCCTTTAATTCCTTGCCTCTGAAGTTTCCACAAGAGCCTTCGAGGCTTTAGCCATAGAACGTTGAGGAGGTATGAGGCCAGGCCAATGAGCAGTATGCCCAGAAGGATCAAAGAAGAAAAATTCTTCAGAGATACAAGGACAGAGAGGAGCAGGAGGAGGAGAAAGAAGAAGAGAAGGGATTTCATTTTTCTTTTTTCTTTTTTTTTTTCTTTTTTTTCTTTGGCTTCTGCTGCTCTTTTCAAGTCTACGCTTTGAACTGGTTTATAAGAACCTTGAAGGGACTAATTGGTTGCTACAGAACATGAGTCAAGACAAAGCGTTTCGAGGAAGAGAAATTAATAATTAATTCCAGCAACTAACTTCTCTTTCCCCCTTTTTTTCTATTTTCTTTTTCATTCTTTTTTTTTTTGGGGGGGGGGGGGGCGGGGGGAAGGAGAAAAAACGTTGTATATGTGTGTTCTGTTGATGATTGGTCTTTGGGTGATATGCTACTCTCTGAAAAAAAAAAAAAGGAAAAAAATTATTCAGCTGATAAATTGCAATGACGTATTTATTCTAGAAATTGATGAGTAGCTGACCATTGAGTTGAGCTCAGAACTTTTCCCACATATTTCCCGTTCGCTGCTAACTTTTGTCACATCTGATCTTTCCCGTCGAGGAAGTGGGATGGCCTCTAAGCTTCGTTGTACTTTTGGTGGTGCTGCCCTGCTGCTTCGTCTTGTTCTTTTGCAAAAAGTGCAACGAGAATGAGGTGATATTAGTGATAAATTAAGATGCTGATACGATTATCCTAGTATTTAATGGTAATGCAGAAGATGCTCACTGAGACAGATGTCAAAATGTCACTATGTGGATTCACAAGGTAAGTTAAGTGTCACTTAGGCATACGTTTTTTTTTAATTAAAAAAAAATACCATGTATTTCTGGTTAAAATACCATAAATTATTAGAAAATTATATTATCCATTTAAAAAAAAATTTTACTTTAATTTTGAAATATCCAAAATTACTTTAAAAATACGGTGAAAATAATCGAGAGAATGGTAAGATAATAGATACGGTGATCAAGAGGAATCTTGTGATTGTGACTTTGGAGTCAATAAGAGGAACACCTTTTGTCTGATCTAATGCATGCTTATTTGTCTTAATGTCCAGAGAACTTCACTTTTAACCTGATTGGCATGTGAGTTTAATAAGAGTAGTGTGAGTTAAAAAGGCCGCTAGACATGACCCGAAGTCAGCTACTTGGGGATTTGGATTTTATGCATGCCTGAGCCTGACTGATTTAAGTACAAAAAGCAACTAGTAGAATTTTCAAAAACAGAACATTACTACGTTTCTTCTCCAAATTCAATGACTAGAGGAAGAAGAGAAAATTGTGACATAAACTCATAGCTCATGAAAGACGGTGATCAAAACTTCGATTTTAACGAAATGATGTCCACATGGTAGGAATGTCTGATAGATTTTCCAATAATTGCATCATACTAACAAGAGTGGTGGCATAAATCTGAGCTTCGAAACTCTCCTGTTTGTTTAAGTTTTCATCAGTACCGTGTAAGTGACTTTAAACAAAAAAAAATTTGGGCTTAAATTCTGGATATCTTCTTAGGCGGTAGATCTCGGGTTTTAGTTAGTAGGTTTGATACATTTAAAGTTCTAAACTCCAAGTATCTTCTTGTCTTCTATGATTTATGGTTACATTTGCTCGTATGCCAGAGGGAAGGGTGCATATGGAGTTTTGTAACAAGTTCAGACTCGACTTACAAATTATATAGGTTTTAAGACTTTTGACTTTTGAGTTTCGGTTTAAATTAAAATGCTCAATCTCAACTCATACTATTATATGAGTTATTGGCTCAAATTCGTAATTAAATACATAATTATATATAATATATTTTTTATAACTTATGAATTACTATAAAATAATATATAAATTATTAACTTTTTATGAATTACCATATACTAAATTCATGCTCGAGTACTCGAACTCGAGTTCGACCTTAGAACCCCTCTATTAATTTTAAATCAAGAGGTATTTGCGGTAAATTCCACAACTAATGTACCTGTTTATATAATTTCAAAAACTAGGTTTTAACTCGACTCGTAAATATAAACGATCTACTCGAACTTAACTCAAACTCGGTCAAAGTCGAATCCGAGTCGAGCCTTTGATCGAGTTGTTCGCGAGTAGGTTGAATCTCTTAACAGCTCTATGTATAAGGAAACGTGTCCTCTTTGTAATATGCTAAAATTCACTTATTTATAGATCTAATTATTTGCCCCATACTTCAATAATAACACAAAATAAGTACTAATTCCTAGTTTTATACGTAATAGAAAATAACTTTTAATTTCTAAACTCATACAAATGAAAATTTTCCAAGCTATACTACTTTAAGTAACTAAAAACAATTTTAAAAAATCAGTTATTTTCACACAAAATTAAAAAAAAACCTACTTAAAAGAAACCAAAACCAATTACATATTACACACACATGCGTGCATACTGCTGTGCTGTATGAATGCAAATGGAGAAGATGAACATGCCTTGCGTCTAAAACAACAAAGCAAAGATGCGACAAGACCTTTGCCAAATGAAGCAGCCATGAAAGATCCAGCATAGAAAAATGCTAGTGCGTCCAAGAGTTGTGATTTAATCAAAAAGTGACATACACTCCCCTTAGAACTAAGCATTTCCACACAAGACAGAGACAAGGCATATTCAAGTGCTCCCAGTGATCAGTAGTGTGTAGTGAGCATGAGCCCAATCCCCTCATCGCTCACAGCATGTCGAAAGCGAAAGTAGAAAATACTACTAGGATTAATAACACCACCCCCCCCACCCAAAAAAAAAAAAAAAAAACCTTTTAGAGGAATAAAAATACCATTTGTTTTCGAAAATAGCTGCTTAAATTAGAGATTCGTGTTTAAACCCAATTATTGTGAGAACGACACATGTTTTATTCCATTCCATTCTTAATAGCGCAGTATGCTACCAATGGGTGCTTTGCTCAACAATTTTGATCATTTTGGACGTTGCAGAAAATTTTATATTTCGGGATCATATAAACTTTTATCCCGTCCGTCGCTTGTTGTTCAAGTATGTGAAGGAACCGTTAATACCAATCGAAAAGCCTAGTCGCTGTATTAAGATAGCTATGCACTTCGTACAGTTAGTGGCGATCGATTTCAATGGCACAAGAAGTGGCAAGGGAAAAGTATTGAACTCACTAGAATGAGCCACGGCATCAGACTCTATTATTAAATCATTGTCAATTAAAAAAAAAAAATTTGTTTGTAACAATGCATGAAGGTGTGATAGACTCTTTTTCAAGAATGAGAAAATCATTCAAAATGTCATTCACATAATGTTGAACGAATTTTATTTTATTTTTGTCGTTCACTCTTAAAATGGTAATTTTACATCTCTCGTAAAATCAAATCAGTAAAGTTTGATCTCAACTAAGTTTTGACCACTCTTTACCATAAATCCTTCACGAGACTCGTACATGGTCAATTTTTGGGGCAAAAAAATTAGATCTCATCTGTAGTTAAATAAATGACCTGATCAATATTTATCTTTATCCCTAAAAAAATAGGATCTTCACCCGAATTGTATTCAGTTTTTTCTAAAATTGTGAGATCTAACACAATTTGTATTCATTTTTATCACTAAAAAAAAGGTAAACTTTGACCTTTTTATGTATAAAAAATGTCAGTATGTAGGTCACGTGGTGATTTCAGATTAAAAAGTAATCGAAAACTTAAGTTGAACCTAAATTTTATTAATTTAAATTCGTACGGAACACAAAATTAATAATTTAAGATTAAATGATAAAAAAAAATTTTCATTTGGCGAATTATAAGTCACGTTTTAAACGATTTTCCTGCAAAGGAGTGCTGACGATCTATACGTGAAATCTGGATAGAGGCCAAGTTAATTGTAAGCTTGCTTCCTCTCAACATCAAACATTTCCACTATCATGGCTTACGTGTTATACTTGCATGATTTTTCCAAGAAAAATAAGGAAAATAACAGACTTTCGAGATCCGATTATGGAAACCAATTAAATTTATTCCAAACACAAATCACGTAAAACGGCAAGAGAAAAATAACCGGCAGTTTAAGAAAACCACATTAGGGTTCATCAGCCCAAAAAATCTAGCAAAAACAGGGATGGGAAAGAAAAACGACAAAAAGATGGCATAATGATGGGATAATTTCAGAAACCTCCCCTGAGGTTTCTCATAATAGCACTTAGCTCCCTTAAACTTTTTAAAATCTCGCTTACCTCCCTTGTCAAATTGATAAGACTAGATATTCTTGTAAAAAAATCACAAATTGACAACATTACCCTTGATCTCAATAACTATTTAACTAAAAGCCAAACCAAAAAAATTATATTAAAAAATTACTATCTAATAATAGTCCATATTTTTCTACATTGAGGTCGTGTTAGGATAACAAAAGATGTAAATAAATTAAATTTAGTTAAAGTCAACCACTTAGGAGGATTTCGATGACTAATTAACATGTAAAAAATTTTTATGGATAGTTACAATTAAGGAATTAAAGAAATATTTTTAGAAAATATGTTTTAATACATGATGTAGTTTAAGTTTATTGATAACTAATATATTTCTTTGTACATACAAATTTTTCATGGTGTAATTTTTTCAAGGTGTAAATTTTGCATTTATTTCAATACAACTAAAATAAATAGTTTAAATCAAGAAATTTACACGTTATAAAAATTTAGCCTTAATTTATTTTTTATTGTTGTTATAAACTTCATAATTAGGATAATACAAGGGTAGTATTGGAACAAAAATCTTATCTTTCTTGCATTTCTTTCAAAGGGGGTAAAATGTTATAAGAAATGTCAATTCAAGGGAAGCAAGTGAGATTTTAAAAACCTCAAGAGAGTTAAATGATATTATGAGAAACCTCAAGGGAGGTATCCGAAATTATCCCCATAATGATTTGTATTCGGATTATATAGCTGTGAAGACTCCGGAATAAGTTATAAATGCATGCAATTATGATTTGGCTGCAATAAGGCTTAGATGCATCAGTGGTGGAAATAAGTTATTTCGGAATACAAACTACCACTCACTCACTGATAGTATATACACTATCATGATTTGGTGCACGGTAACTAATTTAAATTTAAATTTAAAATATAAATTTTATGTATGTATTATGTATTCACTTGTAATAGTGTATTATACATTGTTAGTGTATATAACATTGACTCGTATCAATTTGACCCCCGGGGAAGGGGGTTGGTATTCTCGTCTCATATCA
This sequence comes from Gardenia jasminoides, assembly GCA_013103745.1. Taxonomy (NCBI): domain Eukaryota; kingdom Viridiplantae; phylum Streptophyta; class Magnoliopsida; order Gentianales; family Rubiaceae; genus Gardenia; species Gardenia jasminoides. The sequence continues at coordinate 106,738,119 of CM023103.1, forward strand.
ATTTCATGCTAAAAAAGGGATCGGAATTAGTTCAATATGATTTTATGAGGAATCAACGTAATTAATTATTTGGAAAGTGGGGAACCGAAAAAGTAGGGGGGGAAAAAACATAAGCTATGAGAGATATTTTGCGCAATGCTTTCCTGATGAAGGTAAACATGTGACCACATGGATGTGTACTTGATTCTGGCTACATGTTCAATTGGGAACGTAATTTTATATTGAAAGAAAAAAGGAATGTGGCAACAACCAGTACAGCTAGTTAATTGCTAATTTAATTAATTAAACCGACCGTTTATCCGTCCCTCCTGGATTACCAAGAATCGAGCACATGAAATGAAAGCTACCTCCTACCTGACCAAGTATACGTTACATCTTACGCATCCATCCATTTAAGCAGATGTTAAAGAGTAGTGGACTTATTTATCAATGCCTGCCAATTCAATGCCGTCAGTTTTAAAGCGCTGCTTAATGCCAGCCACCCAAATCCAGACGTAAGGATGAGGTGAGGCTACCTCTACGAGTTCTTTTAGTGCTTAGTGTATTCTTTTCTTGGTGAAGATACATATATGCTAATCCTATCTATTAAGCTACCCTTTACTGCTCCAATTTTTTTTTTTTTTTAAAGTAAATTCAAACCTTTTTTCAGTACAACATTTTCCCAACTGGTCCTATACTAGGGGAGGGACAAATGGAGATGGGGATGAATCCAACGAAGCTATTGAGAACTCGAAAGGAACTACACTAACGACAAAAGTATTTTAATAAATTCTAGATGAAAAATGCATGTAAGGAATTTCGAATCTCTTACCTACATCCAAGGAGGGATGCGACTCCCTTCCTGGTGACCAAGTGAACTCAAATCTAAACACATCATTTTCTTTCGATCACACGTGAGAAAAATAAAGGTTTGACTGGTGGAACCGATTTTATCATAAATTGTTGAAGAAAATTATGAACGAGTCATATTTACTATAGATATTGCCTATGACACTTTATTTTTCTCGGAAGTATACGTCTCAATTTTTATAGATATTCTGAAGAAGTACTGAACTCTTTTTAAGGAAACGTCTTTCCTCCGTTGTAAACCTTTTGTATTTTAATATACTTCAGACAAAAAAAAAAAAAAAAGAGCATGGACAAGAAAGTCTTGCGTGTTATTTCCACCAGTAATGAACGCAGGAACACCGCATACAACGGCACAGCGAATATCACAAGCAAATCAACCGACAAGAATCACAAGCACAGCACTTTTTATGGGCCATGCCTGTAAACAGTATGGCCCAGGACTATCAAAACTCACGCTGCCATGGGCCATTACATTTTCTGAACCATCAGTTCTTCTCCTCGATACAGATGTATAGGTCATCACTTCGAGCCCAGGCTAGTTTTTATTGATTACTCCTGCCTTTTTTTTTTTTTTTTTGGGTTTGAAATCTCTTCTTTACAATTACTGGTGCTTTTTCGACACAAGGTTTGATGGCGATAAGGTTAACGAATGTTGTTTGCTCAATATATCATTTTGGCTTTGCAGGCGGACAAATGAAATGGTCTAAAATGGGGGGCTCTGTTTGATTTTTCCCTCCTTTTTTTGTTTTTGTTCTTGTTTCTAGTGTGTAGAAAAGGAGTGCTTCGTGGGAAGGATTCAGATTCAAGAGTCCTCAACAAAATAGGCAGTTAGCTTTGGAACGGGAAAACTTCCAAACACCATTAATTGATTTCTTTTTTGTAAACAATGATTCTATCCATATGTTTCCTAGGCATTCGAAAAAACTAATCCACGAATGAACCATTACTTTGTATGGCTGATCCAGCATGCTATAGCCCAATATTTTTGTACAAAGGAAAAGGACAAAAAGAAAGAGCTTTTGCATCCAAAAATAGCTCAATAGCCCAACCGCAGACGTTCTCACAATTCTGGAGTTTGAACGCAGGGGCCATTGACACTATAGTTAATTGCAGTTTCAGGCAAGAACCGAAGCTATTGCCCAGTAGCCCAACTCTCTTTTTAAGACCCTGACCAATTGCACCGTTGTTTTTGGTTCCAAAATTTCACGGATTCGTGTTTGAAAAGTGGCCAAAATGTTTCCAGATTCAACGTCGAATTATGACATTCAGATTTTCATTTTTCCTTTTCTTGGGGGCTCAAACCAAGCTAAAAACAATATTAAATAGGTTAACATTTCAACCTATGATTCAGAAAACAGGTTGAACCAGCGACGGTTTGGATCGTTTTCTATGGTTTTGTGCCCATAATGCTATAGATATTATTAAATGTCTAGCAGATGATAACCATTAATTGTGAGGGCAATATAAACTATGGAGTTTATATATATGTGTGTAAATACATGTAATAATGCGTGTTTCAACACACAAGGACCATGAAGTTCTGTGACTTTGTCTAAAACCAAGAAAGGAAAAACAAACAAAGCCAAAAAAGAAGATGATGATCAGATGAACTGGATATTCTTGGAAAGTATATTTTTTATCCCTTTGGTTGGAAAGAAGAAGCCAGAAGCTAACCGTAGCAGGTACTTTTATACGCTAGGAGACCGGAACGATTCGTCAAGCCACGTGAACAAGAGAGATGACCAGCATTACAAGGCAAGGACATAGGAATTCAACATCGAGGTAAAAACTTCAGGAGAGAGATGAGAGATTGGCAAGAGGTTAGGGTTTTTGAAAAAGGTGTCGGAAACTGTCACAAGACACAAAAGCAACCGATATGGAAGAAGAGTGAAACCGCCAAAAACTTGCACGGCATTAAGTTATTAAACGGCATTTAGAGCAGATTGCAAATGACATTTGTTTTAGAGGTTAATTTTGTATATATACCAATTGTGTATAGAAGGTGTTCAGTAAATGGATTTCAACCTTCACTATGGGTTTCAAAATCAATTATAACCATCTATAATGTTTGTTTGGGATCAATAGGAATGATAGGTCTCTTCTACGAGTTTTCTGATTAACCACCTGTTATTAAAGAATCATCTTAATTACTCATCTTATTCTTCTTAAATCATCTTAATCACTCTTTTGTTCTCATTCAATATAAAAATAAAAAAAAATGCTACCATTTCAACAGACGAAAGAAAAAAGAAAAGAAACAATGAATAATAAAAAAGAAAAATAATAAATTGTAAAATCCATTTTATGTTAACAAACACACTATTATTTTCATTAAAACCCATTATATTAACTACTCTATAATATATATAGTGATAGTGACCGTAGAATTTGAATCAAACGGCCAATTTTATTCTCAATAATATAAAGAACACATAAAATACATAATAGTGCAAGCTGTGATGACGACTAATGGCTTTGAGAATCTTAACATGTTGATGAAAATGCGAAAGCCTTGATTACCTAAGGGTAACCCACAATTTCAATGTGCCTCAACGTGCTCCCAATGTTATGAGAATTTCTCATTTAGCCAATCCTAAAATACACGTCAGAGAGCTAATATCTACAACAGTCAATGAACAAGTACTCCTTGACTGAATAAAAATTAATTGACAAGTCCACTAATAACACCCTTCTGCAAACAAAAATTCTAATAGTATCGTATTATGATATTCTAATTAAACAAATTAATGACGTATAAGATCAAAAGTAGTGATAGCATAATTAGCGCTTTAAATAAATAATTTGCTACTAGCACTTCGTATAGGATGAGAATTTGGAAAATAAGGCAGTACTACCATTAGTTGTATACACCTTTCATTCCATAGAATAGATTCAATGAAATTTGAAATCTAAATAATTAAGTTTCTAAGCTGTTAAATATTAAAATCTTAATAGTCACATTCTGCATTAAGTGATCAGTGAGCAGGTTATCACTTATTGCATTGAGTAAATTATATCTAAACAATTTAGAGCCACTTAATTAATTAAAATACTCTATTTTTGATCATCAAACACATAGCATATTAAAATCTAATTCCATTAAATTAAATACTAAATTAAGTTATGGCTTAAAATTGTATATTGCTTAATATATAATTAATCTATAATGTACATAATCTATTAGTGAACACCAAACACAACGCTAATTTTGGGAGGGAAAATGAGGATGGTACTTTTAAAAAATGATTACGTTAACTACAGATTTTTTATTTTTATTTTTTAATTTTTTGGGTATTCTATTAGTGATCACCAGACACAACGCTAAACTTGGGAGGGAATATGAGGAACGTAATTAATAAAAGTTATTATGTTAACTACAGATTTTTATTTTTTGGGTAATCTGTGGAATGGAAGTGAGGCTGGTATCATTATGGGACAGGAGGGGTCAGAATTATACTAATATAAAATGTCTCTAACCTGTGGTGGTGACCAAAATTAAATCCATCTCAACTTTTTTCATCACCAAAAAAAGGGATAATCTCAGAAACCCCCCTTAAGCTTTATCCTAATCATACCTAGATCCCATAAGGTTTTTAAAATCACACTTAGCACCCCTATATAATGATGTGACATAATAAAATTTTAAAATGATAATGCTACCCCCGATATTTTCATAAAATAATTTTAAAAATCTCCATTGAATTTTCTCCTAGTCACACCTAGCACTCTTAAACTAAATTATGTAACAAGGAAATAATAAAAAATGCCATAAAAATTGAGCAGATTTGGGTTATTCAATTTTTTTTTTAGATTTTTGTTAAGGAGCTGGAAACAAAATTATAAAATTTAAAAAAGCATATTTTCTAACTTTAAAGGTTTAAAAGAAAAAAAAAAAAGTTGCCCCTAACTGTTCTTCTAGAAAGCAATCTTCATTTGTTTTTATTTTTTTATTTTTTAAAACTCAAAAATCAACTTGTAGATGGGCAAAATTGGAAAAAATTATCTCTTTCTCGTAGAAAGGATGCCAATGTTATAAAGATTTTCATTCTAGGGTTGTTAAGTGTGATTTTTAAAACCTATGAGGAGCCAGGTGTGATCAGGTGAAAACTGAGGGGAGGTTTCTGAGATTATCCCAAAAAAATGCATACAAGGAAAAATAAAAAGAAGGAATAAGTTTGAAACAGTCTAATCATTTCGAATCCGGATCTGTAAAGACGAGTCGAACGGACGCCAAATCGATTTTAAATTCGGACACATTCCTCCGCTCTGCCACACTTTAAGACCAATATCTACATACCCAAGCGTCCCCCCACTCCCCCCCGGCCTTTCCGTCCCCCGTCCCTCCGTCTCCATCCCGGCCACCCCCCCCCCCTCGGCGGGGCCCAAAAGCAAAAAAACCCAAAAAAAAAAGAAGGGGAAAAAAAAAACTGTCACTCCTCCATTTACACTGAAAGGGAACCATACTCAATAAAATGTGCAATTCTTGCAATTGGTAGAAAAGGATTGATTTTTACAGTTCCATATGTAGAAAGAGAGACTTATTTGTGGTTAGAAAAATCTCTCAGGACCTGGGGCTACAAAAGCCCTAATTTTTCAAATTAGGTTCTGAGATTTTTAGGGTTTTTCTAATTGAAGAGAGCTTGAGAAGCTGAAATGGCATACGTACGCGTGAAAAATCGTCTCTGTAAATAATTTGGAGTTCGGGATATTTTTCGGGTTGTAAAAGATTGTTGCTGTTGTTGTATTAGTTTTTTAGGCTTTTGATAATGGATGGTAGGAGAATAACGGCGAGTCCACGGCCGTGCTCTGGACGGCGAGTGGTGGCCAAGAAGCGTCCTCGCGGAGGGATGGATGGTTTTGTGAACAGCGTTAAGAAGCTTCAAAGGCGGGAGATTTCCTCCCGGCGTGACCGTGCTTTCAGTATGAGTGATGCCCAAGAGCGGTTTCGGAACATTCGATTACAGGTCCGGATTTTTTTTTTTTTTTTTTTTGCTGTATGGATATCTAAATTTAGTTTGTGCTGGTAGATATGCATCTGCATCGTTTTAACTGCTGCTTACCCAGGACAATTTGTGTGAATTTTGTTCTTAGGTTTAATAACTTTGTACGACGGATGGAGTTGGGGTTTTTTTCTTACTCAACTGACCTTTCTTGCTGGGAATTTTTTGGGATAATGCCAGTGCTGATATCAGTTAAATTTGCAGTTAACTATATGCAATGATGCTGTTCATTATACATTTTGTCTGAAATTAGTTTTTTTTTTTTTTGGTGTTAGAATTATCACAAATTGTAGGTCTGATGGAGCTGTAAACTAGTAACGCATGCAACGTTGTTACTTAAAATTGTGGGTTATGGGGCTTGATTGATATTTTGGAGGAGATTGAGGGAAGCCCTAGTGCTGATCTTGTACTAAAATGCTTTATTCGTTATCTTTAAATTCAGGCAGGCTTTTAAAATCATCTGACTGTATTCATTGAAAGTATATTAGATTAAATAAACCAAAAAGGAGGTTCTCTGAAAAGGATTGCATGTTATATGTTACTGGTGATATAGACGCAGATAAAGAGATACATCAGCTGTCATATTTACCTTTCAGGGCTATGATCATCTATCATATTAGGTTGTTGGTTGTATCAGTGGATCATTTGTCTGAAGTAAAAGCAAGTTGATGTTCCTGTCACTTGGAAGAGTTGATTTGATGTCTAGAGTCTCTAGACACATGCGTACATAGATTGACAGCTGGAATTTTAGATGTGTATGGGGTGCCATTTCTTTTTATTGGGGGAGTCATTTCTATTTTGGATTTTTTCATGATTCAATTTAAACTATTAGTACATTCATTTTCCATGTATTAGGGTAGTATTTGTCTGTTAATAAATTTTCCTTGTGATGATTAACTTGGTATATATTATCAACAGGAGGAGTATGATACCCATGATCATATTCCCCATGATCCGAAAGGACAATGTTCTGTGGTACTTCCGTTTCTCAGGAAACGATCAAAAATAATAGAAATAGTAGCTGCTCGTGATATTGTTTTTGCTCTTGCACAATCTGGTGTTTGTGCAGCATTTAGTCGTGGTAAGGCCGTTTGGAATCAAAGATTATTTTGTGAATCGTATTCTTTACACTCTTTTCTGCACCCTTTTGTTGAAACTTATGAAGTTGCATTGATGGATGCAGAGACTAACAAGAGGATATGCTTTTTGAATGTCAGCCCTGATGAGGTTATAAGAAGCTTGTTTTATAATAAAAACAACGATTCACTTATCACTGTTTCAGTTTATGCTTCAGATAACTTCAGCTCACTGAAGTGCAGAACTACAAGGATCGAGTATGAATTCTATCAATTTCTTGCAAAAGCCTTCTTTTTGTCCTGCACACTGTGTTTCTAACTGACACACATACCCCTACATTTTATATCAGATACATCCGAAGGGGTAAACCAGATGCTGGCTTCCCTCTTTTTGAGTCAGAGTCATTGAAATGGCCAGGTTTCGTGGAATTTGACGATGTTAATGGGAAGGTTCTCACATATTCTGCACAGGATAGGTAGGTGCTGAATGCCATCCAGTTGGTTACTTATAGTTCATTAGCAAGAGTTGTCAACAGTACTGAAGTTGTTTCGGCCATGATTTCTTAATCAGCATATACAAAGTTTTTGACTTGAAGAACTACACGATGTTGTACTCAATATCAGACAAGAATGTTCAAGAGATTAAAATCAGGTAACTTTTCTAATGCTTGATGCTGCATTGATCAATAGTTTCTCTGCAATGCCCTATGCTGGCACCTGCAAAGGATAAGATGTGGAATTTAGTTTTTGGATCAGTTATTTTGCATATTGCTAGAATGTAATTGATCTTGTTTTTTGTTTTGGGAGAACAGTCCCGGAATCATGTTATTGATATTTACCAAAGCCTGTGGCCATGTTCCTCTGCAAATTCTGTCAATTGAGGATGGTACTGTTCTTAAATCTTTTAACCATCTCCTCCATCGGAACAAAAAGGTGGATTTCATTGAACAGTTCAATGAAAAGCTTCTTGTCAAGCAGGAAAATGAGAATCTCCAGATTCTTGATGTAAGTGTTTGATACAATCTTGTGACGCCTTTTTATCCGTCAACAGCCCAACTCAGACAACTATCGTTTGTAGGTCCGCAATTCTGAGTTAACTGAAGTTAGCAGAACTGAGTTCATGACCCCATCTGCGTTCATATTTCTGTATGAAAACCAGTTGTTCTTGACATTCAGAAATCGTACTGTGGCTGTTTGGAATTTCCGTGGTGAGCTGGTTACATCGTTTGAGGATCACCTGTTGTGGCATCCGGACTGCAACACTAATAATATTTACATCACCAGTGATCAGGACCTAATTATTTCTTATTGCAAAGCTGATTCTGATGATCCATTATCAGAAGGAAATGGTATGTTTTCTGTGGGAATTGATGATTTTTAATGGTTGTATTAGTAAGAATTAAATTTATCAGTTGCGCATGCAAATTGTATATTTGTGTCAAAGAAGAGATGTTTGTTGAGTTTCAGTTGCATCTAAAACCTATTGATTTCTACATGGTGGCCTGCAGCAGGTTCGATCAATATCAGCAACATTCTGACAGGAAAATGCCTTGCTAAAATAAAAGCAAGCAACAGCTCTCCCTTGGACAACTGCAGTTGCAGTTCTAGTTGTGGTGGGAGAAGTTGCAAGTCGCGGAAACGGGTCCAAGCTGCTAGAGTAAGGAGCACAGTTGCAGAGGCACTGGAAGACATTACTGCCCTTTTCTACGATGAAGAGCGCAATGAAATTTATACTGGAAATAGGCTTGGCCTCGTCCATGTGTGGTCAAACTAGGATGGTCTGATGATGCTTGTACTAGGCACCGATGGTTGCGTGGTTCTTCTTCCACATGGTCTGTTTATTTTGCACCCTGCCTTGCTAGAGCTTGCTGGGACTCTGTATCACTAGAAGCATTTCAAGTGGTTTGGCTTTCTTTTTATTTTCTTCTGTTCTATGAGGCTATTTAGCTCGCTATGTTGTCCCTTGAGAGCTGAGACACTTTATTATGTCATAATATAATTTTCCCTTATGGTGTTCTTAAATTGCTCATTTTGAGCAGGAAACTAGTTTTTGTCCTGTAGATGCAGCTTGTGTCTAGGGTTGTCGGAATGGTGTATGTGGATGTTGAATTGACAAGCTGCTGTTTGTTGATATATGTATTGAAAAGTGATCCATTTTGCTTAATTTGAATATGATGCTTTCCAGCTCTTTTTTAGCTGCTTTCCTTTAACTCTTGTCACCCTATGAAATATGACGTAGTGTCAAGTGGTAGCATCATCATATTGATAACTTTGTAGTTGGTTGGGACAAGCTGCTCCCTCCATTTCTGTAATTGGGCGGATGTGCATGTCCTGTGCTACTTTAAGCCCAGAGTTAATTCTAAAAGCTCACTTGAACTTTATCTCTTCTCTCCCCTCCTCCCCGGAAGGTCCAATTGAACCAACACATTTCCTATTCTATCGCAATATTTTCACTCAAATGCGGATGGGTTGAATAACTCATTTTATGTCTGGTTGAGTTACGTGTAGCTTAAGTGATCATGTAAACGGACCTGAATTGTTCTTAAAAAAGTCCCTGAATTTGTTCTAATTGACAAATTTAAAGACCCTAAAAAATCTAGAAATCCAACTCTCTATAATTAAGAGTAACTAAAATCAAAGTCACCTATTGTTTACCACCTAATCAGCCTTTGGCCCTCTTGGCTACGGATAGTTAGATTTTTTGGGTCTTTAAACTTGTCATTAGAAAAATGTAGGAAGTTTACATGAAGAAGATGATAACTCCACATTGTCTAGTTGTTATGTACGCTTCTATTCATCTAAAAAGTATTCTAGGCATATAATATAATATAGACCTTTTTAAAATAATTCGGTCAATTTACATGATTCAAATAGACATAAAATGGGTTATTCGAATCGCGTTTGATTGGGGTATTGTAACAGAATAAAGGGTGTAGTGGTTCAATTGAACCTTCGGGCGGCAAGGTGAGAAAATAAGCAAGTTTTTTTTTTTTGGCGATGTAATGGCGGTCTATCTCATTTGTTCGACTTTGGTTTTGAAGGAACCGTATGCCTTTTTTGGTTGAGACTTGAGATGTTAGTGACGTGAGATTCTCCAGATTTTCTTGAGCAACAAGCTCACGATAATCATGATTGTATCTCATTTTCTACTCTGTTTATGAATCTGAGTCGTTGCCACAGTGTTTCAAAAGTATAATTTTTAATCTTATGCATCTTATAAATAAGCATTTTTTTTCTTTTGGCAAAAGGAGATAAGAGGTCCGTTTGGATTGAGTAGTTTTTGCCTTGTTTTTGAAATGCTGTTTTTCACACCCTAAATGCTACAGTAAAAATAACCCAAATACAACCCAAAAAACAAACAACTTGTTTTTCACACTATTATATGTTTTTTTCTTTTTCCCTTTTCATTTCTTTTTTCTTTTTCTTCTTTTCCCTCCTCTTCCCGGTCACATGATCAGATTTTTTTTTTTTTTGTTCTGTCTCTTCTTCTTCTTCTCTCTCCCACCCAGATCCTGGGGTGGGATGGGGGGGGAGGAAGGAGGGAGGGGAGAGGGTGTGGGGAAGGAAGAAGAAGAAGAAAAAAAAAAAAGATGAAGAGGGAAAAGAAGAAAAAGGAAAAAGAAAAAAGAAATGAAAAAGAAAAAAAGAAAAAAAAATGGAAAAGAAAAAAAATTGAAAAAAAAAAATCTTCCAAATACACCAAGTACAAGTTACCGTGATTGTTTTTCGCTACAGTAATGCTACAGTGGTGTTTTTGAAATACAATTCCAAAAACACCTAATACAAACGGACCCAGATTTAAAGTACTTCTCCTCGTGACAATCATATTAGTGAGGTTGTCATATTATCAGTATATGTAATTTTACAGCAATCATATGGGCATTAATCGAAGCAAACTTGGATAGTGTTTGTTTGCAGAAAAAAGTGTGAGAAAGTGAAAAAAAAAAAAGTTAGTTATTTTTGTCTTCATGCATGTTTGGTTGGCAGGAGTATTGAAATTTTTTTTTTAGGTTTTTCCAACATTATGTGTTCTACAAAATTTGCAAAATTTTGAAGTAAAATGGATAGTTAATTACAAAAGTTTCAATAATTGCTACTAACTATCATTAACATCTTATATTATCTCAATATCTTTCTTAGTAACAAAACGTGTAAGAAACTTATTTTTATTTTCCTTTACCTCACTTTTCTTTATTTCACTTTTTCATACAACTTTCTTTCTATTAAAACAAAACCTTGGTGTTATTGTTGACAAACAATCAATTTTGAATTTTTTATTTTAAATTTATTTTTTACCTTCCCCTCCCTCTTTACACCTGCCCATCCTCAAACTATCGCACTTGACATTCAAACTCTAAATCTGATAGCGAATAGAACTCTAAAAGCCCTAGCTTGTCAACCAAAAACAAAGATCTTGTGAACATTGTAGAATACTGCACTTAGTTCCATAGGCTAAAGCTTGCTACTTCAATATAACTGGGGTCAGTAAGCCCCATGGAGTGTTTTACTATGTCAATTCTAGTAATGGAATTTAAGATCCATACATTTTGAGTGTGCAGATGTGCAGATTCGTTTTTCACAAGCAAGTCTTGAATTATACTGCATTTTCAGCACAACATGTTTTACTTTTCATTTTTATAATTTAACAGCAGCAATATGTTGAAACATCCTTTCCATAAAATCCAGACAAAACACTTCACATTGCAAGACTAAAGTGTCCTTTCTAATCCTAATCGCATCATAGGATACAGGAAGTAGAACTCATGGATAGTAAAAGACGATTGCAATAAGAAATTCCTGCAAGTTTCTAATACTGTGTGTTTTGTTGGTTAATTCAACCTCCGGTAGTTATAATATTTCCTACAGTCCTATAAGCTTCTAAAATTAGTCAATCTGGCCCAAAAAGAGTGTGTGATGTGCCTACAGCATTTTTAAGTACTTGTTGAATTTCAGTATCAACATGTTTTCTGAGCTATCACGTCCAACTTTTCAACTTCATCATAACGTAAAAGAAATGAAAGTCTCTAAATTTTGTTATCCCCTTACTCGTGGGACGAAATGGGGAGCCATCAATGAAATGTTGCTTCAAGATTTTCCAACCTTTCTTCCAACAATCACCTTCCGAGGCAAGATTGCAGATACCAAGTGTGCCCGCTACAACATAATATGTTTTCTTTTGAGTGTGCTTATGAACTTTGGTTGTGAAAATGAGCATCGGGACCCCAATCTTCATGGCCTTCTGGCAAGAAAAAAAAGATTAAAGAAAAAATCCTTAATCGTTTCTCCCACCAAAGTTTGGCAAATTTTGTCCCACTTTCATGCTTTAGATTCTGCACATCTATATTCGTCTTAAAATTAATATCCGTGTCCATTGCCTTAGGAAGGAGAATGTGACCTCAAAAAACTTACACGGTATTAAGTTATTAAATGGTACTTAGAGCATATTGCAAATGACATTTGTTTTACAGGTTAATTTTGTATATGCTAACTGTGTATATAAGATTAAACTTTATTTAAAATGAAATATTGAGGATGTTTGGTAAATAGATTTCATCATTTATTATGAGTTTCAAATTCAATCATACACATATATATAATGTTTGGGGCCAAAAATTGCTATGGTCCTCAAACTTTTAATATGGTGTACTTTTAATACTCAGATGGATATTACGTTCTCTCAACTAATGTTGCAATGATGCTATATTTGGGACTTTCAGAAGGATCCCCTTCATTTCATCATTATTGGACCACACCGACTAGCAGGTCGTCCTCTAGTCAATAAATGTGTACATTTAGTTCTTTAAGTAATAAATATATCTACACAAAACCCGTCCATCTAATTCTGCTATTAATGTTAACAAAAACATAAAATGCATGGGGTAAATCTATTATCACAACAAAAAAATGAAGGAAGATCCCTAAAATTATTCGGATATGGTCTTATTTTTCACTTCTTGGATCAGAAACTCAGATCGTTTCTACTGATATTGAAGACTTGAGAAGGAGCAGAAAGCTTGTCAAGTGGAAATGTCTAATACAAGGATGTTAGATAAAACATTTCCAGTTCTGAGACTGAATCCAACTTGGCAACAACGTTATCATCTTTTGAACCCCCAAAACAAGCATGAATCTTTTGAAGCACCTATTTTCTCCTATATTGTCACACAAGTCTTTGATATCTATAATCATTTCTTCTCAATTCCCTTAGATTCTCAGCAATGCCCTTCCCCAAATCAAAGCTAATTTCTCAGATTTTGACATAATAACTTGTCAATAAATTGCCTAAGTCCAATCAGACCCTTTGACAATCTTGGATAGCCCATTCTAAACTCCTAAATCACCAGCAAGGGTAGTGAATTCTGACAATATATTGTTAGAAGTCAACCAAACAAAGAATTGAACAGTTTTGGCGCCCAACACATTTTTAAACCAAAGTCTTGTCTTCTTTAATTAACTAAAATTTCTCCCCCATCCTTCCACTATTCCTACAAAAACTATACTTAATTCTATTTCTGGTACTTCCTGATCGAAATTATCATAAACTTCAAAATTTGAATACTTCACAATGCAACCCAGGATCCTGAATAACTACTTTAAATTTAACAAAGGGAAAATTGCCAAATTGGTCCCTCACATTTTCATAAAAATTTTTTTGATCTCTCACATTTAAAATCAGCCACATTAGCCCTAACATATGAAAATGTCCGGATGGTCCTAGAGCTCATTTTTGCTCACTTTTTGGCAAAAATTGCATGTTCCTATCATGTACCTATCATGTATGCATATTTTCATGGGTAAAAAGGGAAACACACTTAATTTCTGTTGTTAAAAAATAGCCACAAAACCCAAACCACCATTTCTTTCCCCTCCCCATTTCATCTACCAAAATCCTAATTATAAGCCACCAAATCAAAACCATCCTTTCTCCCCCTTCACTATTTTCATCTCTAGAACTTGTGAAGAGAATAGGAGTTCCAATTGCACTTGAAACTAGAGCTACTCTAATCCCATATACTTTTGCACCATGTATTGCAGTAAGTAAAGCATAGGCATGTGATTGACCCCTTTCTCTGTAATTTGGCACTGTCAATTTAATGTTTTTGTACTCACTAGTTCGTGGGGATCCAAGATGGGGTCATTGCTATGAAAGTTATAGTGAAGATCATAAAATTGTTTAGGTGATGGCCGAGATTATCTCTTGTTTACAGGGAGATGTTCCAACTAATTTTCTAAGTGGCATTCCAACTAATTTGCTGGGGTTTTTATCACAAAAAAATCCCCAATAAATTCTCATGAGTAAAGTAAAGGATTTGTACTTTAACATATCAAGGAGTTATTGCTTCTTGGTTCATTGAAAACATCAACCTAATGGAGGCTTCAGTTTCATTTATAAGGTGAGAAAATTACATTCTTGTTTGGATTGGATGGTTATGATTAGGGTTTTAGTAGATAAAAATGGGGAAGGGAGAAAAATAGTGGTTTGGATTTAGTGATCATTTTTTCTTTAATAAAGAGAACGAAGTGTAATTTTACATTTTGGCCCCTGAAAATATGGGTGCATGACAAGGACATGTGGTTTTTGGCTCGAGAAGTGAGCAAAATGAGCTCTAGGATCAATCAGGCAGACATTTTCATATGTTAGGGATTAATGTGGCTGATTTTAAATGAGGGATCGAAAAAGTTTTTTATGAAAATGTGAGGAACCAATTTGATAATTTTTCCTTTAACAAATAATGCAATTACTACCAAAAAAGAAAAACCCCCGAAACTCGAAAGAGCCACGGGGGTTTCAACTTCAAAGTTCCCAAATTTCTTGAACATAAGTTGGCTTAATTAAAAGAAACAATAGTAAATTTCTGAAATCTTTTCATGAAGAACTTAAAAGTATGAGCAAAACGGTTTGCTTAGTGATTTTAGAACTTATTTGTTAGGAAGAAACCCAAAATATGGAGACCAGATGAGTGAGATAACAAGTGAGTAAGAAACCTTTTTCCATTGACCTTAAAAGTAGAATTGGACGGAAGGGTTATAAGTATGTATATCTATTAGTTGGAGAACTAAATGTACACACTTATTAGTTGGAAGACTAGCATGACACCATATTCAA
Source organism: Gardenia jasminoides (assembly GCA_013103745.1). NCBI lineage: Eukaryota > Viridiplantae > Streptophyta > Magnoliopsida > Gentianales > Rubiaceae > Gardenia > Gardenia jasminoides. The sequence continues at coordinate 106,753,151 of CM023103.1, forward strand.
AGTTTGAGAACCATTGCGGTTTTTTGCCCTAATGTTTGTTTAGGATTAATGAGAATAAATTAATAGAAATGATAAATCTCTTTTATATGTTTTCTAATTAACCACCTGTTACCATAGAATCATCTTAATTACCCATCTTATTTTTTTTTTTAAATCTTCCACAATTACCCTTTTATTCTCATTAAATGTAAAAATAATAAAATAAAATGCTACCATTTCAGCAAATGGAAAAAAAAGAAAAGAAAAAAAATAAATAATGGAAAAGAAAATTAATAACTGTAAAACCCATTCTACATTAATAAACTTAATATGGGTTTTATTAAAACTCATTATCATTGACCATTCTATGATATAGATAGTGATAATGATTGTGAAATCGAGTCAAACGACTCATTTTATTCTCAATAATGTAAAGAACACATAAAAAACATAATAGTGCAAGCTGTAATGAAGACTAAAGTTTCTAAAATTTTTAACATGTTGATGAAAGTGCCACAGCCTTGATTACTTAGGGGTAACCCATAATTTCAATGTGCCTCAACATGCCCCCAGTGTTAGGAGAGTTCTCATTTAGCCAATCTTAAAATATACGTCAAAGAGCTAATATATGCAACAGTCAATGAACAAGTAATCTTTAACTGGATAAAAATTAATTGACAAGTCCACTAAAAACACCCATTTGCAAACAAAAATTCTAATGGTATTCGTATAATGATATTCTAAAATTTGAACAAATTAATGACGTATAAGATCAAAAGTAGCAACAGCATAATTAGCTCTTTAAATAAATAATTTCCTGCTAGCACTTCATATAGGATGAGAATCTGTAAAATAAGGTAGTACTAGCATCAGTAGTATACTCCCTTCGCTCCCCATAGGATAGATATATTGAAAATTGAAATGTGAAGTATAAAATCTTAAGTTATTGAATTGTTAAGTATTAAAATATTAACATTTTATATTATGCATTAAGTGGTAAGTGAACAACATATCACTTGTTATATTAAACAAATACTAGACACAGCACTAAACTTGGGAGGGAATATGATGAAGGTACTTAACAAAAATGATTACGCTAACTACATATTTTTTATATTTTATTTTTAATTTTTCGGTAATATGTGGAACGGAAATGAGGCTAGTTGGCAGGAGGGGTCAGAATTATACTAATACAGCGTATATAAGGAAAAAAAAAAAAAAAAAAGAAGGAATAAGTTTGAAACAGTGTCTAATCATTTTGAATCCGGATCCGTGAGATGACTCGGACGGACGCCAATTTGATTTTAAACTCGGACACGTTCATCCGCTCGGTCACACCTTAAGACACAGACCCCCAAGCCTCCCCCCAAAAAAAATGAAGACCGTCACTCCTCTATTTACACTGAAAGGGAACCATCAATGTGCAATTCTTGCAATTGGTAGAAAGGATTGATTTTTACAGTTCCATACGTAGAAAGAGAGACTTAATTGTGGTTCGAAAAATCTCTCAGGACCTGGGGCTACAAAAGCCCTAATTTTTCAAATTAGGTTCTGAGATTTTTAGGGTTTTTCAAATTGAAGAGAGCTTGAGAAGCTGAGATGGCATACATACGCGTGAAAAATCGTCTCTGTAAATAATTTGGAGTTCGGGATTTTTTTTGGGTTGTAAAAATTGTTGCTGTTGTTGTATTAGTTTTTTAGGCTTTTGATAATGGATGGTAGGAGAATAACGGCGAGTCCACGGCCGTGCTCTGGACGGCGAGTGGTGGCCAAGAAGCGTCCTCGCGGAGGGATGGACGGTTTTGTGAACAGCGTTAAGAAGCTTCAAAGGCGGGAGATTTCCTCCCGGCGTGACCGTGCTTTCAGTATGAGTGATGCCCAAGAGCGGTTTCGGAACATTCGATTACAGGTCCGGATTTTGTTTTGTCCCTTTTATGGGCCTCTCTCTCTCTCTCTCTCTCTCTTTTAAATATGTTGTATGGAGATCTAAATTTAGTTTGTGCTGGTATATATTCATCTGCATCATTTTAACTGCTGCTTACCCAGGAAAATTTGTGTGAATATTGTTCGTTGGTTTAATAACTTTGTACGACCGATGAAGTTGGGGTTTTTCTTACTTAATTGATCTTTCTTGCTGGGAATTTTTTGGGATAATCCCAGTGCTGATCTCCCTTTAATTTTGCAGTTAACTATATGCAATGATGCTGTTCATTATACATTTTGTCTGAAATTAGTTTTTTTTTGGGGCGTATTAGAATTATCACAAATTGTAGGTCTGATGGAGCTGTAAACCAGTAACGTATGTAAAATTTTTACTGAAACTTGTGGGTTATGGGGCTTGATTGAAATTTTGGAGGAGATTGAGGGAAGCCCTAGTGCTGATCTCGTACTAAAATGCTTTATTCGTTATCTTTAAAGTCAGGCAGGCTTTTAAAATCATCTGACTGTATTCATTGAAAGTATTAGGTTAAATAAGCCAAAAGGAGGTTCTCTGAAAAGGATTGCATGTTCTATGTTACTGGCGATATAGACACAAATAAAGAGATATATAGACACAGATAAAGAGATACGCCAGCTGTCATATTTACCTTTCAGGGCTATGATCATCTATCATATTATGTTGTTATTGTATCGGTGGATCATTTGTCTGAAGTAAAAGCAAGTTGATGTTCCTGTCACTTGGAAGAGTTGATTTGATGTCTGGACACATGCACGTAGATTGACAGCTGGAACTTCAGATGCGTATGGGGTCGCCTTTCTTTTTTTTTTTTTTTTTGGGGGGTCATTTCTATTTTGGATTTCTTCATGATTCAATTTAAACTGTTAGTACATTCATTTTCCATATATTGGGGTAGTATTTGTCTGTTAATAAATTTTCCTTGTGATGATTAACTTGGTATATATTATGAACAGGAGGAGTACGATACCCATGATCATATTCCCCATGATCCGAAAGGACAATGTTCTGTGGTACTTCCGTTTCTCAGGAAACGATCAAAAATAATAGAAATAGTAGCTGCTCGTGATATTGTTTTTGCTCTTGCACAATCTGGTGTTTGTGCAGCATTTAGTCGTGGTAAGGCCGTTTGGAATCAAAGATTATTTTGTGAATCGTATTCTTTACACTCTTTCTGCACCCGTTTGTTGAAACTTATGAAGTTGCATTGATGGATGCAGAGACTAACAAGAGGATATGCTTTTTGAATGTCAGCCCTGATGAGGTTATAAGAAGCTTGTTTTATAATAAAAACAACGATTCACTTATCACTGTTTCAGTTTATGCTTCAGATAACTTCAGCTCACTGAAGTGCAGAACTACAAGGATCGAGTATGAATTCTATCAATTGCTTGCAAAAGCCTTCTTTTTGTCCTGCACTGTGTTTCTAACTGACACACATACCCCTACATTTTATTTCAGATACATCCGAAGGGGTAAACCAGATGCTGGCTTCCCTCTTTTTGAGTCAGAGTCATTGAAATGGCCAGGTTTCGTGGAATTTGACGATGTTAATGGGAAGGTTCTCACATATTCTGCACAGGATAGGTAGGTGCTGAATGCTATCCAGTTGGTTACTTATAGTTCATTAGCAAGAGTTGTCAACGGTACTGAAGTTGTTTCGGCCGTGATTTCTTAATCAGCATATACAAAGTTTTTGACTTGAAGAACTACACGATGTTGTACTCAATATCAGACAAGAATGTTCAAGAGATTAAAATCAGGTAACTTTTCTAATGCTTGATGCTGCATTGATCAATAGTTTCTTTGCAATGCCCTATGCTGGCACCTGCAAAGGATAAGATGTGGAAATTAGTGTTTAGTTTTTGGATCAGTTATTTTTATTTGCCTGAATTGGCATGTTACCAGCTGTGGATATTGCTAGAATGTAATCGATCTTGTTTTTTGTTTTGGGAGAACAGTCCTGGAATCATGTTATTGATATTTACCAAAGCCTGTGGCCATGTTCCGCTGCAAATTCTGTCAATTGAGGATGGTACTGTTCTTAAATCTTTTAACCATCTTCTCCATCGGAACAAAAAGGTGGATTTCATTGAACAGTTCAATGAAAAGCTTCTTGTCAAGCAGGAAAATGAGAATCTCCAGATTCTCGACGTAAGTGTTTGATACAATCTTGTGACGCCTTTTTATCCGTCAACAGCCCAACTCAGACAACTATCATTTGTAGGTCCGCAATTCTGAGTTAACTGAAGTTAGCAGAACTGAGTTCATGACCCCATCAGCGTTCATATTTCTGTATGAAAACCAGTTGTTCTTGACATTCAGAAATCGTACTGTGGCCGTTTGGAATTTCCGTGGTGAGCTGGTTACATCGTTTGAGGATCACCTGTTGTGGCATCCGGACTGCAACACTAATAATATTTACATCACCAGTGATCAGGACCTAATTATTTCTTATTGCAAAGCTGATTCTGATGATCCATTATCAGAAGGAAATGGTATGTTTTCTGTGGGAATTGATGATTTTTAATGGTTGTATTAGTAAGAATTAAATTTATCAGTTGCGCATGCAAATTGTATATTTGTGTCAAAGAAGAGATGTTTGTTGAGTTTCAGTTGCATCTAAAACCTATTGATTTCTACGTGGTGGCCTGCAGCAGGTTCGATCAATATCAGCAACATTCTGACAGGAAAATGCCTTGCTAAAATAAAAACAAGCAACAGCTCTCCCTTGGACAACTGCAGTTGCAGTTCTAGTTGTGGTGGGCGAAGTTGCAAGTCGCGGAAACGGGTCCAAGCTGCTAGAGTAAGGAGCACAGTTGCAGAGGCACTGGAAGACATTACTGCCCTTTTCTACGACGAAGAGCGCAATGAAATTTATACTGGAAATAGGCTTGGCCTCGTCCATGTGTGGTCAAACTAGGATGGTCTGATGATGTTTGTACTAGGCACTGATGGTTGCATGGTTGTTCTTCCACATGGTCTGTTCATTTTGCACCCTGCCTTGCTAGAGCTGGCTGGGACTCTGTATCATTAGAAGCATTTCAAGTGGTTTAGCTTTCCTTTTATCTTCTTCTGTTCTATGAGACTATTTAGCTCTTTATGTTATCCCTCAAAAGCTGGGACACTCTATTATGTTATAATTTTCCCTTATCGTGTTCTTAAATTGCTCATTTTGAGCAGGAAATAGTTTTTGTCCTGTAGATGCAGCTTGTATCTAGGGTTGTCGGAATGATGTATGTGGATATTGAATTGACAAGCAGCTGTTTGTTTATATATGTATTGAAAAGTGGTCCATTTTGTTTAACCTGAATTTGATGCTTTCCAGCTCTTTTTTAGCTGCTTTCCTTCAACTCTTGTCACCCTATGAAATATGACGTAGTGTCAAGTGGTAGCAGCATATTGATAACTTTGTAGTTGGTTGGGACCCCTCCATTTCTGTAATTTGACGGATGTGCATGTTCTGTGCTACTTTAAGCCCGGAGTCAATTCTAATAAGCTCACTAGGGGTTAGCAAGCCAAGCTGTGTTTGTTCCGTCAACTAACCAATGGAATTTAAGATCCATGCATTTTGAGTGTGCAGATGTGCAGATTCATTTTTCACAAGCAAGCCTTGAATTATACTGCATTTTCGGCACAACATGTTTTACTTTTCATTTTTATAATTTAACAGCAGCAGTGTGTTGAAACATCCTTTCCATAAAATCCAGACAAAACACTTCACATTGCAAGACTAAAGTGTCTGTTCTTAATCTTAATCGCATCATAGGATACAGGAAGTAGAACTCGTGGATCGTAAAAGATGATTACAATAATGAGATTCTGCAAGTTTCTAAAACTGTACATTTGTTGGTTAATTCAACCTCCCGTTGTTATAATACTCTGTACCGTCCTATAATAAGCCTCTAAAATTAGTTAGTTTGGGCCAAAAAAAGTGTGTGATCTGCCTAGAGCATTTTTAAGTACTTGTTGAATTTCAGTATCAACATGTTTTCTGAGCTATCAAGTCCAACTTTTCAACTTCATCATAACGTAAAAGAAATGAAAGACTCTAAATTTTGTTATCCCCTTGCTCGAGGGACGAAATGAACAAAATGGGGAGCCATCAATGAAATGTTGCTTCAAGATTTTCCAACCTTTCTTCCCACAAATCACCTTCCAAGGCAAGATTGCAGATACCAAGTGTGCCCGCTACGACATAATATGTTTTCTTTTGAGTGTGCTTATGAACTTTGGTTGTGAAAATGAGCATCGGGACCCCAATCTTCATGGCCTTCTGGCAAGAAAAAAGAGATTAAAGAAAAAATCCTTAATCGTTGCTCCCACCAAAGTTTGGCAAATTTTGTCCCACTTTCATGCTTTAGATTCTGCACATCTATATTCGTCTTAAAATTAATATCGGTGTCCATTGCCTTGGGAAGGAGAATGTGACCTAAATACTTAACTCGTGGCCTTGGCATTTGGCAACAGAAGCGAGTTTTTATATATGCTAATGCTGAATGCCGCATTCATATGTCAAATTATCAGATCAAAAATTATAATATAACATTTAGGAGGAATGAATGAGTAAATTGCTTAAAAAAGGCCGATTGAATCAAGGGTTTGTGGTCTTTGTCCTCCTCCTCCTCCTCCTCCTGAGCTAAGGATGAAGTTTAACAGCTGGTGGCTCTTTTGGTTTGCATTTAATACTTCATTTTTTATTTTAAAATATTTGGGCTGAGACTTGATGAACACCTGTGTTTGCGTCCTGGATTTTATGATCTTTGTTTGGGATTTCAGAGGCAATGGCTTGTCTAAATCAATAGAGGTGATAAAACATATTGGCTCCGTATATTTGTTTTTTTTTTGTTTCATAAACAAGATTTTTTGAAAAAAATCAAACAATACTCCCAAACTTTTTCTGACCTATCCCACGCTCTTTCACTAAAATTATTATAGTAAAATTGTGTGGAAACACCCAATAAAAAATTAATCATCTAAACGAGGTTTATTTTCTCATACACATACACACACATTTTATTATTATTATTATTATTATTATCAGTCCACCATGTAGAAGTTGATGATAATTAAAAAAAAAAAAACCCCAAGAAAGGGATAAATCAAGATGAGTTTTTTAATATTATATTTTGAGATGAGTTTTAAATGTTACTCCATAAAAAGTTAAAAGTAGAGGAATCAAGTGAGATTTTATAAAATTTGGGGGTGTGAAGTGAAACTATTAGAAATTTTAGGGGAGGTTTCTAAAATTAACCCCTTACTTTTACATATCAACTCACCACGTGGTAACTGGAAAGGAAAGTATCAAAAGGAGAAAGAGGAAGGAAAACCCACAGGGAAGGACGAGATGTGAGATTAGGAGTCAAGTTGGAAAGATTTATTAGCCCCAAAAAAAAACAACTCATCGATAAACGACAAAAACATCCTCTGACCCTCTTAGATCAAATCAAAGAATTACTATCTGGAATCAGAGATGTTTAATGTTTGAAATCCCTTTGGCTTCCCCCATTAACAAAAGAACTTGATACTACTGAGTACAGAACATTTGATGATGGATTATGATGATGCTGAGGAGGATAATACTATATACATATCTAATTTGTCTGTCATTATCGGTAATACGCTGTTTCATGCAAACACCTTTCACATCCAACAAACGGACTCAATAATAAAAGTAGGCTAATAATCATAACTCAATCAATCACGTTTCTCTTCATTACTCCTCTATTGCTTTCATTGACTTTTAACTGTTGTATCTCACACTTTATTGCATCTCTCTGATTAATCTGGTCAATTTTCACTCCACACCTAATACATCCGCCCTGTAGCTGTATTATCATGTAATCCACCATACCCTGCATCCATTGGCCACCGACAGCCAAAAAAAAAAAAAAATCCTAACAATTTAATCTTAGTCCTAATATTATTATTGTATCATGTATCTATGAGCTACTATTGAACTTTGGTCACTCTGCCTAAGGGGGTAATTGGAGGCTAATACCTACCGGAACTGACTAATTAGTTAGGCGTGTGTTTGCGTAGGAGGTTATTTGGGATAAAGAGGTTAGGCTGCTCTAGCTATTCATTTCTCTTTGTGGGGTTTGGATTGTTATTTTTTGAATTTTTTATTGAAAAATATACTATAGTAACCTGATATATATAAAGTAAAAAGATGTTTGAAAAATATAGTATCACGGAAAATTTAATAAAATTTTCAATCCAAACAAGGCTCTAAGACATTAATAACAAAATTAATTATACTACCACTTCTTGTAGCTGTGTTGTAGGTGACCCTTCTATTCCCCGCTGGCTCACCCATTTCTGAGCTTGACGTCAACTGTCGCCATCATCAATTAAACAAAAAAAAAAATTCTAGCATTAAGTGTTCATTGATTTTGGATTATTAAAATTTTTTAAAGTTCTCGTACAAATTATGAACTTTCTCTAATTACTAGAAAATTAAAAAAATTTAAAGTACTCACTCTCAATTCGAAAATAAAATACATTTCTTTTTACTTACAAGTAAACCAGACAAGATATGCAATTAACAGACAAGGAAGAGAAGGAAAAAGAGAAACACATGACGCGCCTCTCTTTGTTGCGTGCAACCAACACTCGAAAGAAGAAGAATTTGATGATGAAAAACGGTGGTCCCTTTCCGCCTTTGTTGTTAAATTCTCATTCACGTTACCAAGTCTGTCCGACCACGCTCTCTCTCTCTCTCTCTGCTTTCTCTTTTTCCTGTCTTTCTCTCTCACACACTCCGAGGTGTTTTTTTTTTTTTTAATATTTTGGGTAATTCTTTTTCCCCTCCTTCCTTTCTCACCTCACACTCACTCACACAGTCACACAGTCGCTCCACTCTTCAGTCTCCCTTCCATCTCCCATTATATTAAAATATTTTAATTCAGAGTACAGACACTTTTTGGTTAAACATTTGAAATCTCCATTCATCCATTTGAGATCTCCTGCACCAACTACACAAACTACATCCTCTCTGCCTCCTCCTTCGCACTCTCATTTCTCCTTCTGTATTTTTCCCTTTTTTTTTCATTCCAAGCTTTACTGTTGAGCTCCAGCTGCAGTAAGTCTTCAATCTTTTTTTTTTTTTCCCCCCATGTTTTCCCTTACTTATATTTTATCATCTGGGATGTGATTGCTTTCATTAGTTTGTTGTAAATACTCAACGGTGCATGTGGAAAATATATTACGAGTTGAAACCCATGCTTGAGATTTGACCTTTTGCTATTGCCTTCACATTTGGCTTGAAGACTGCGATTTTTCTGTCGGTGGGTTCGCACGATATTTGCTGTTTCCTGATAAAGTTTGGTTTTGCTCCTGAAGCTAGATCTGACCTTCATTCCTGGTTTTTGCTAGCATTTGTTTATCAATCGCATTTTCTTGCTAATTTATCCACTCATTTTGCTGATGAGTGACTGAATGTATAAAGAAAAAAGAAATAATCCACTAATTTGACAGATATTTCCCTGTATGAATATATGTTCGGATATTGCTGGTAGGTTGCAAATTTTAAAATATTAAAAAACCAAACATTCGTTTTTGGGAGCTTAGTTTCTTCTTTTTCTTGCTTTGATAATGCATTGTTACTTTCTTCCTTCTCACTGGTCTCTGTTTGAGTTACTTTCATGCGGGGAAATTGTTTGGTAATGGTCTTTGCATATTGTAGTTTAAGAGCGATGGATGAAAGGTTGCGGTTGCTGAATGCTTAGCCAATCTCCTGATTCCAGGTTTGTGTATTTTATCTTTGTGCACGCTTAGCTAACGAGTCAAGTGAGAGGAGGATAATCTAGTGGTTTCCAAATCTAATCTTTATGAATTGTTCGTTAACCTCCTTTCTTTTGTCAGGTTCTTGTGCATCTGATTTAAGCTGGCTAAGATGGAGAAAGGTGTACATGCCAATATCCCACTTGATTACATTGAATTTCAGATTTTCCCAGGCCAGAACAGGTACAATTTGATCATTTTCCGATTGCTATGTTTTATTGGAGGGCATTTTTGTACTTGGTTGAGAATAACCTTGTTCTAGAGCTCTTATTCTCAATCTTTACTGGCTTATTATTCTTGAAATTCATGATGATCTTGTGTTAGTTAGGACTGTCAAGGTGATTTGTGTTTCACAGTATTTATGAGTCTGGTGTAGAATATTTAAGACAAATAAAACGGTAGCATCAGATATTTATATTTGAAATTTAAAAGAGGCAAAAGGATGGGTTTATACCATTATTCACTAAAACCAAGCTTAGAAAATTGTAGTCGTCTCTGGTGAACCAAATGGAGACTACTAATCATGTCTGATAAGATTATAATATTTATGCATGATAGACTGAATAGAATCCCAAACCAGCTAGTGTAATGGATGGATCCGTTCATTTGCAATACAAATCTTTTGCTGCCATTACTACTAAACAATTTCTTCTCCTTCATTCTCTAGTTGCTGGTTAGTGCTGCTTCTGGACATAGTATAATGGTTGTCTTCAATACATATTCTACTGCACAGCTAGAGAATTAAATGCTTGATGAATCTTCTGCTAGGACGAATGAGCTATGTAACGATGATTTATTAACTTATCTTTGGGATAAGTAAGGTTTTCTGTATAGTGGAATTCCTTGGCTCTGGTTTTACTTGGATAAACTTTTACAGGTATGAGGCACGCGTATGCCAGGGAAAAAAGGTAGAAACAGTAGCATCTGCAATTCTTGAGCCGCTGTTGCAGCATTCCACTACAATCAAAGCATTGCATGCAGAAGGATTTGATGCCAAATATAAATTAATAGCACCTGAAGACTGTAATTCTTTCAGATGGTTCAGAAAGTCCACATTAATGAGGTTCATATCAGCTAGTATTTCAAGCTTCATTTCTGCTTTCTCAGGGGAAAAATAAGTATGTGCTCTTTTCGTTTACCATGACTTGTACATTGTCAGATTCTTGCAAGTTATTGGTTCATCAGAAGTAACATACAAAACTGATACTGTAAAAAATGAGATATCTCAGCTAGAGGAGGCCCGAAAGTTTCACCTTTCATTGTATTCAAAGGTATTTTGTTTCCATCGCTTAAACCAATCTCTGAAGCTTGTTTTCAGAACAATAATGTTTGTTCCTTTTCAGGGTCCTCAAAATCATCTTGAGAATGGGGATGCAGGTTAGTTTTGTCCATTACATCCTTCTTTGTGGTTTTGAAAGCTCAAAATGTTGCTTGTGTCGCAGACTGAATTGGATTTGGGTGTAGGGACTGTCTGGGTTTTGTTTTACCATGGTCTTGTTTTCTGCTGTTTAAAGTCCACCAATGGCCAAACCTTGAGCCTTGCCTCTTATTACATAATTGAATATGCTAGTTTTATGCTATTGGAAATAACAAGTACTTTCAGCTTAGCTTTGATCTCTATATCAGTTGTTCACAAAGCAGTGTCGGGGGCTTGCCTTGAGGCAGCAGTTGCCTAGGTGCCTCAATGAGCTAGTGTAACATTTAGATGGTGTTCAATCCTCTGGGTTGAAAACTTTGATATAGCTTTCTAATATTATGTCTTCAATGCTGATAATATGCTCTTCCAGCCTTATTGGTATCATGGTGGATGAGAAAGTGCTATTTGTATCTCCTGACCTCCGCTCAACCACACCTTTATCCTAATTCTAGCAGACACTAAATAACAGTTCCTGTTTTTGACAGGCAATTCTTCCAACAACAATGCATCAATCCTGAAAGTAATGGTTCTCTTCCATGCACTGCATTCTTGTATTCAAGTTTTTATTGAGAATCCTGGATGTATTTTCTACATGGTAGCTGATGTAATTGATGGTATCTCAACAGGCTGGAATTAGCTCTCCGTCATCCAATGATTCCAAGTACATTTTGCATCTTCTAAGTTTTCAATGAAAATATGTTTGGCTTCAAACATGTCTAGTAACACGCATAGTGATTATCAACAGAAATGAATTGCTGCGAGCTATAGATATGAGGCTATCTGCCCTGAGAGGGGAATTAGCTACTGCATTTGCCCAATCAGCTAGGGCTACATGCTCCAATGAGGAGATGGATGACTTGGAAAAGTTCTCTCATCATTTTGGAGCCATAGATTTGAGGTATTCTAGCTTTTATTCATGCTGCTTAGTGATGTGATATTTGAGAATATGTATTAAGTACTCATCTTTATTCCAGGGATTCTTTGTGCAAACTCCTGGAGCTGAGCGAAGAGAATAGTCGAACTGAGATTCCAATTGATTGTCAGCTTTCTTCCAAAAGAAATTTAGAGAATGACAGAATCAATAGAAAACAGGAGAATAATCAGAAGTGCAACCAACCACAGTCAGATACTCCTGTAAAGTATAGTGCCTCTCCAGCAAAAGCTGCACAGGTTGAGAGAGAGAGCTCCTCTGAAAGTGGAGAATCATCTTGCTCAAGTGATGAGGAGCAACCATCCATGCAAAGAAGCCGGACTCTTATAAGATCTGCTTCACCTAGAAGATCTGCGTCTCCAATGCGGAGGGTTCAAATTGGACGATCTGGATCCCGAAGATCCACTGCGTTGACCATCAAAAGCCTCAATTATTTACCTAGAGAAAGGTTAAGCTCTCAAAAAGATGCAGCTCCAGAGAGTAGCGATGAGGAAGCATCTGAGCAACCATCAAAAAGATCCGAAATTAATGTAAAGAGAATCAGTGTGCAAGATGCAATCAGTCTTTTTGAAAGCAAGCAAAGAGACCAAACAATGGATATTCAGAAGACAAAGTCATTGTTAAATGTCAAGGTTGGTGCAAATAAATCTGTATTGAGGAGATGGAGTGCTGGTGCAGGTGAAAATTTTTCTGAAGATCCCCAAAGAACTGACTCACATAATGCTGTTGCCTTACCTTCAGATGGTGTGGAAAGCACTGGAATCACAAATGAGTCACTAGACGGAAAAGCTGAGCATGATCTTCCTCCTGAGAATGATGCAATTCAGCCTGCTGAGGTGGGTATTAAGCTAGACTCTCCTGAACCACGATTGGCTAATGCAGCTTGCGGAGGACAATGCCGTCTGCAGTCAAACAGCAGAAATTAGTGAAAATTTAACAGGCTCAGCTGAATGGAGTCGACAGAAGGAAGCAGAACTTAATCAGTTGCTAATGAAAATGATGGAAACTAAGCCTGTTAAGTATCAAACTGGAGCACCTGCCAATGGAAAAAGCCAGAACTTGCCAAGTGAACGGAGAGGTGGTTTCTATGACCACTACAAGGAAAAGAGGAATGAGAAACTCCGAGGAGAAACTGCTGGAAAACGAGCAGAGAAGGAAAAACAATTTAGAGCTATGCAACAAATTCTTGATGAGAGGAAAGCCGAAATGGCATCTGCAAATGGGAGTGATGCTGGTAGGAAACAAAATGTGAAGCCCCAGAAATCACAGAAGGTGTCATCCCCGGCAAATCACAAGAAGGAAATATCAAAACCTTCTGTTGTTAAGAAAGCTTCACCAAAAGCATCTCCTTTGCCTGCCACACGGAAGTCATGGCCAACTACAGCATCACCAAGACCCACAAGTATCTCATCAGCTAAAACCCCTCCTGGGACGACTTCTGCTGGTACCACTACCCGCAGAAAATCACAACCAGCACCTCCAGTTCCTCGATTGAGCCCAAAAGTAGAGAGATCACAACTCAAACCAAAGCCCCTTAAACCAACCCAGAATGACACTAGCAAGGGTGTTAAAAATGCAAATGAAAAGCAGCAACCTTTGAAAAAATTTACCAAGTCAGCAAAACCGAAACTTCAGTCTGTTGATAGGGATGCTGCTTCCTCAGCAAAGCCTAGCTTCTATAGCAAGGTGACAAAGAAAAGCAGTGTTGTGCCTATTGAATCAAAGCCTTTTCTTCGTAAGGGTTCTGGGATAGGCTCTGGAGTTAGTCCAGTCTCAAGGACTAAAGTACCTCCTCAGTCTGAGGACACCTTAATCGTTACAGGAGATACCAATCAAGCTGAGGAGAATGAAATTGTTTCTAGCTCTTCTGATCAGGTCATTGAACAACAGGAAGTGAGCCCTGAGGCGAATAAAGATCATGCAGACATGGAATTCAATGTTCAGGTAAACCAGGAGAAACATGAGGAAATGGAAACTCCTGTTGAGGTTGCTTTTACTGAACATGATGATTTTCAAAACCTGACTGATGCTGATGCTGATGCTGCATTAAATACTCGTGCTGCTGAAGAATTAGATATCCCTCCTACAGCCTGGGTGGAAATAGAAGAGCATGAGGAAGAACCAGCTCCATTCAGTGGCATGGTTTGCCAAATTCAATCACCATCCAGTGTTGCACCAGTTGGAATCCCCAGTTCACGTGTTCGTCACTCTCTTTCTCAGATGCTGCTGGAGGAGAGCAGTGAACCTGATGTTGTTGAATGGGGCAATGCTGAGAATCCTCCTGCCATGGTCTACCAGAAAGATGTCCCCAAGGGATTGAAGAGGCTTTTGAAATTTGCTCGAAAGAGTAAAGCGGACACAAATTCAACTGGTTGCTCCACTCCATCTGTCTTTTCTGAAGGAGAAGATGATACTGACGAATCTAAACTAGTTACTAAAAGAAGTTCTGACAATTTACTGAAGAAGGCAACGCTTCATGCAAAAAATTTGGGACATCAAAACACCTCGTCAGAGGACAAAAGCCTAGCCGCTCATGGGACACATGGTATTTTTATTTTTATTTTTATTTTTTGAATGAGCTCATTCAACACTTCTTAGTTTCATTTTACTAATCTTTTGCACAGCCGTGATATAAAGTCTGAATCTTTAAAAGCTACAGGAACCCAGATATCAGACCAATTTTTATTCATTTTCATTTATTCCGTGATTGCATGCATAATATAGTTCTACCTGTTATGGTTTCTGATGCTGTTAAATGGCAATGAAAAATCTTCCAGCTCAAGCAAATGTAAGCAAAACCATTGGTCATCGATTATCTGAGAAGTTGCAGGAGGGAAATATTTCTGCTCCAGTGACTTCATCAAAAGGTTACTTCCTGTCTCTCTGTATTGTTGTTGTTCCCTTTCTTTTACCGCCTCTAGTTTCTAGGACTGTCTATTTATGCCATGATGATGCATCTCTAATTCTTCCTTAGATGCCAATTTCCTTGCTACTTTGTTTTTCAGCAACAAGGTCATTCTTCTCTCTTTCAGCATTCAAGGGTGGCAAACAGAACGAGGTGAAGTTTCTGTGACAAGTCTCAGCTCATACTCAGAATGTTAAGGTCTTTTGGATGGTTCATGCCTGGATGTGGTGTATGTAGGAAGAGAACTGATGTTTCTCATCCCCTGATGGTTGGGGGAACTATTTTTGCCGCTTTTTAGGCTGTAAAGTACCCAGTAGCATCATACTTGAAATTGTTTGACCAGCTGAGAATTGAATTTGTTGTATCCTACATCTAAATTAGGAGCATTTCTAGCTTTTGTATGATTAGAAACCACAAAAAATTTGTAGCTTGCTGATTCAGCCCAATGAAGTTCATATATCATCCGATACAAAATTATGTGGCAATATTTTTTACCCTCGACTCCTGTATTACAATCAACGCATACATGGATTTCACTAACCCGTAAATTCGCATTTTTCTTTCATCTGCGTTGTATTGACTGCAAATTTCAGTTAAGATGTGTCTTTATTGCCCTTGGGGAACCAATACCGCACTCTAATAGGATTTAATAAATCTTACCGTTTCAGTGTCTTAACAATGAATATCAAGTTCATTGGCGTTAGGGGCAGAATATACTTGCCCTTGTCCATGCTTCACAATTCTGTACAGAATACAAACTTCAAATTTACATGACCACCTGCTAAACAAGGTAGCTATATAAAATCAGACTCTAGCCAGAGTTCGTAACCACGGGTGAAGAAAGAAAGGCATCTGTTCCAACCCTACTTGTTTACAGATCCAGCTGACTTACAACACACCCGCATCTTAACTTGGCAAGAACATAAAATTTCACAAGTGCAGTATTCCATCCATGGCAGGCGGCACCAGGCAGCAAAGAGATCTACCAATAGTGATCTGGTTCCGGGAATGAGAATTCAAAATATCACGTGGGATGTACGGCCATTCGATTACAAAACCGTTGGGGATTGAGAGCCAAAACACGAATTGCAGAACAGGGGGTGAATTTATTGATTTCTGAGTGCTTCCTCCTTTAAAAGTTGCAAGAAAGGAAAAATTTTATTTGCATGTGACCCATAATAGCGCAAAAAAATTGCAGCAACTCGGTTAAGGGTGTCTGAAGCAGTAGAATCTTCCAAGGAAAGTTGAATGGATGCAAGTTTCAACAACTCGTGTCCAATGACAATGTGATTAGGATCATAGAGCTTTTCCAAGATCTGCAGGGAAAAAAAATTCTGAATCCTTCATCAGGCACCTTAAGTTTCAGATGGCTGCATGAGTATTGTGTTAAACCAAATTTGGCTGCAGAATAAACATCAGACAGCCCACATTGAAACCAAATTGAAATGTAGTTTTTCTAGCATAATTCCCCGTACAAATCATTTTTCTTTAGACGCTTTTGGTGAATGCCCATTTGGAATTCTGGAAACAATTTCCAAACTGTATCACATGCATCGTCACCAATGTTAAAAAGTTTTCTCACTTGAAAAATGAAGTGGTAGTACGAATTTGACACACTATTTAGGCAACAGTGAGATGATGACAGCCTTTTTTTTTTTTTTGGTATCTATTTTTCAGCATGTAGGATCATGGCTTCGGTTGGCCCAAAGTTAGGCAGCTCGCCCACTAGCCTCAGTAATATATGCATATCAAATTTATGAATGTCTGCCAGCTGCAAGATAATTCTACAGCCCCAAATACACACTTGGTCCCATCTGAACAAGGCATTATTGACAGTGACCTCAAATGCATCAAGGAACGGCCACACTTTAAACCCATTATCACAGAAAGACGCAACAGATTTTTCTTCCTCAAACAAATCCATACCTTGATAGATTTTTGACAGTGGCCCAGTGCAGTTTGCAGCTCACCAACCAGACAAAATGCTCGTGCTAGAGAGTCTTCCATCTGAAAACATCAGCTCGGAATTGGTCAACTCATCAATTTAATAAATAATCAAGTTAAGATTTTCAAATAACAATTCATATTGCAATCCAATGATGACTTCATATACCAGAAGGACATCTTTCCTTTGCCTTGCCAAAAAATGGGGCTAGGTGACAGACAACCTTTTCTGGTTGGGCTTGGGGGAGCTCATTATACGACTCACCTCTGCTAATCTCTTGTTGAGTGGGTGAACTGTTCTTCCAAGAAGGTCAAGAGACCTCAATGCACCCTGAAGCGCATTAACAGGGACCTCACTGGAAGCAAATGCATCTTGCAAACTGCAAAGGCATGTGAACCGGTCCATTACACATGGGATGAAATATATACAGTATACAAAAGCTTGTGTGCACTCTCAGGAGAACAAACATGCCAAATTACTTCTATGCAGCAGGTGAACATGTGATTTTCCTTATAGATGTGCGCATGGGAGTAAAACGCAAAAATATTTTGTCATAAACCAATTTGCTGGACTCAGAAGGCCTATATATAACTCAGAATTTCAAATCAGCAGCCACATTTTGATTCATGGTTGACATACCCTCTCAAACACATGTCAGCTTCATTGATTGCTGAATGCAAGGATTCCAAATCACTGTCAGTACCACAATTCAAACAACACCCAGGTTTAACAAGATGAATGTTTTCAAGCACGTGGCAAGCAATTTTACTAATGCTATCGATTCTGCACTTGTCAACCTGCAGTAGATCAATAAAATCAATGGAATTGATATCATCGACAACAATCATCATAGTAATGCTCAATCTATAGGTAGCACTCAGAGATGCTGGATTGATGTACTAAATGGCAACTGTCAAGGCCAAATTGCACTGACCAAAGATTAGATCATGTCATCAGCATGTCTACATGTCCCAAATATAAATCAGGAAACATATCTACATGTCCTAAACATAGAGCAGGAAACATGCTCCTAATAGTCATAAATCAGATATCTTGATGTGCCATTAACCTCGGCATTTTTAATCAATTAATTCCTACAAATTTTATATTCTAGAAACAATAATCATATATACCCTAATTGTTTTTGAAAGGAAACCCTCGTTTGAAGAGACTAAAAACTTAAAAATACCTTAAGATTGGAATTAATCATTCCAGGGTGACCAAGGAAGGAGTGAAACTTCTGCTTCTCATATTCCACAACATTGCTGCCTAGAACTACCCCATAGCAATTCATTTTGACACACCGATAAGAATTAAGAACAAGGTCAGATAGATTCAGTTGCGAGCAACCACTACACTTGCAACTAAATGAGTAATGATCCTCCAAAAATTGTTGGCGGTCCTTGCAGTCCAACTGTCCTACCTGATGAACAACAAAAAGAATGACAACATACAATTGCAGCATCATCAAATGTCCTGAGCCAGATAATCAACAACTTGCATAAAGAGAGAACATCATGATTTCAGGAGAAAGAGAACAGAGATACAACAAGAAGACTACTTAAAGTTGCAAATAAACCAGGCATCAGGAGGCATATGTCATGCTCATAATTTAATTATGACTACTAACATAGTTCTAGCAATAAGCCTCACAATCATTATAGATTTAACAGTACAATATTACAAAAATTCTTAACCTAAAAGATGCAAAAAAGAGACCATTAATTCATAGACCGAACCTGTGGACCATAAGCCAGCTCAAGCTCAGATCCTCTTGCCACAAATTCTGTAGCTCTCACATAAAGAGTGCGCGAAACAAAATATGCATGAATATTTGGCTGGCAAGAATGGTTAAACATACTCCCAGCTAGATAAACCTGCCTGACCCACTTTCATCTGTGAAATAATGTCACAGAAAAACATTTGTCAGTCAGTAATAAAAAATGATGCTCATTGCAGAGACATGACAAGGAATATGTAATGCTTTATCATGGAGAACTTTTTCAATGCATAATAAAATATGCAGTTGTAATATTTAAAAATTTATCATCTGCAAAAGCAGCATGATTACTCTAAATGGCAATAATTACTTAAATAAAGAATCTTCCTGTCCCAGACACTAATATCAGATTCAAGTTGTCATGAAAGAAAAACCCACTTAAAGAAACAGAATACCAAGTGTTCAATCCTGCGATGTCAGAAAAATAACTTGCACACCAAGCAAATCTAAGGGTGCAAAAGTGCCAATGCAAAGATGGAACACAAGAAATTCTGCAAAAACTTCACCTGTAGTGTCAGGTGAAATCAAAACTAGCAAGACATTCAGGAGAACATTCACACGTACTCACTTACATCATTAGCAACGACTCACTGTTCATGAGGTACCAATATACAACTTTCTCTAGCTTAGGCTTCCATGTACTTTCTAATTGGAGCTGTCTGATTGTATAAACTGCTATTTAGACGTAGCCAAGGCAATTTCTAAAAGACTACTGAGACATCAACATAGGCAAACATCAAGTCACAAAGTAGACTGCAGCATTTCAAGCAAGTAGGGATCAACTTCAAAAATTGGGAGGCATTTAACTTTCCAACATTCCTAATGTAATCCACAATAGTTGTGTACAAGTTCAGATAGGAGTCCAAGTTTGTATATTAGATTCTAATTTCTAAGAACTGAGGACTCTAGAATTTTGGTCCTTATCTACTTCCAACATCTCAGCAAAACTCAAAAACAGTTACAAAAATAGAATATTTTATGCAAAATGAAAATGCACAATTCTCCTTATAGCAGAGCAACTCTGGCATACACATTATCTTCTTCTTGCAGTTCACTCCTTGGACCACATATGCAACTGTTATCAGGATAAAAAGCGCAATGTGCAAAGTGAACAAAGAAAGGACTATATATAGCTTACATTCTGCCACATTATGGAACTCATTGATGCTGAGAAAGAAACAAATGGTTCAGAAACATTCTTTTCCCATAATCTGCTTTCAATGTCAACATATTCATGGTAAACCAGGACAGGAATGACAAGAATGTACTACGAACCTGCTTCATTGAAATTGTTGAAGAACCTGCAGCTAGAGAAAATTCTGGCTGCTGCCTTGAAGAACCAACGGCATCAAAGGACATCATCCGGACAACAGCCATGGAATTAACCCTGATTTGAGATAGAAGTATAACAAGCTGCATTTGAGAAAGTAAACATTAAATCAGAAGGTATCAGAAAAATCCAGAAGCAACCATCCGAATCCAATTTTCCATCATCTCAAATGTGATACACATCATCAAGCAACAGTCGGTATCAGAATTTACAAGTCAGAAAGAATCATACCCGAGCAATAGTCTCTCCACTAATAGCAAAATCAGACCCAAAAGAATGCTGAAGGCAGTGCATCAACACAATTGAATATACATGGAACTCCAATTTGCTTTCTGGAGGGAGTTGAGCATAGTTGTGACAAAGATCCTAAGTAAACATCAGCAGCCATCATATTACAAAGCACATAGGATAGAATCTGAAACAGCAATTAAAGCAAAAGAATGAGAAAATACCCCAAGTCCTGGGAGACTGACAGTTAGGCCGGAATGCCTTTGTTGCTCAATACATTTCACCAGGACTCGACCAGCCAAAACTACTTCAGATGGCAACACCAAAGGCCAATGTACTCCTTGACATTCGTGGCTATGTTCAGTAAAGTTTTTACTGCATGAGCTAGAAAACTTGACTGAAACAACATCTGATACATACTTTTGTAAATCATCTGAAAATTTATAAAGGAAGGAATCATCATTTGCAGTGTCATGCATCTTATCTCCACTGGCTTGCACTTGACAAAGCTGAGAGCAGTATAATGGAACCAAACACGAGGGACAAGGCACTGCATCCATTGGTAATTCATTGAAGCAGAAATGACAATGAGTTTCGCGACAATGCTTCAATATGATCTGCACAACATATTGTTTATAAAGAAGTGGGTCTAAGCAGAAACCATACTATGATAAAAACACAAGGCTTCAACACATTTCATGCCAAAATTTAATTAATATTCATATTATCACAAGCCAGATTTCTCAATAAAAATTGTTTAGTTCTAAAAGTTTCCATTTGGAAACAATTTTCACTGGATGGAAAAAAAAAAGCTAAATTAGGAAGTAGATAAAAAATACGCTAGCTTGAGGAGTTGAAGCACTCATCATTCTTGGAAAGACAAACTCCAACTCATACCGCAGCATAGGGATCTTCTTGATGAACTAGGGATGCTTCAGGAATATCAGCCAGAGTAGTCAGTCCCCTTCCCTTAGTTGTTGTAGAGACACACTGTAGTCTTGTTTGGCATGGCTCATCTGTCACATAAGACCTACATTATAAGAAGTGAAGGAAGAAAAGCAGTCTGTTACAAATAGTAAACAAGTTAATTATCTATGGTTAATCAAATAAATGCATGAAAAATGAACATTTTAGTTGATGTACCCAAGTGGATTCAAGTTTGAAAGTTAATATGCACAGTATAGAATGTTATGTCTGCTAGTATACAGGGTCTTCACAAAATTAACCAAAACTGAAGAATTGGGGCACCATCATGGCAGGGGACACAGAATAATTCAAAGAAACAAGACAATAGAAGCACTCAATAGATCAACTTTGCCTAAATGTGCTACTACAGAAACTCCCTTTTCCTAGTGTCAACCCCAAAAGATGCTCTATGAAGATTTATTGCATTATTCAGATTATTCAGACTCCCATAAAGACAAATCACAGAAGGCTAATAGTCAAACTTGATGAACCAAAAAAAGAAAAAAGTGAACCCATGCCTCTTCAACACCAGAGTCATTAAGAGAAAAGGAAGAGTTATCAACAGAGTAAGAGCAAATTTATTTCCAATTTCAATTGATGCAACCAGATGAGCCCTAAATTGGACTGCACCAAACTTGCCCATGAAAAGCCAGTTCAAAAAAGGTCCAGTGAATATCAAGAAACATTATGAAGGAAAAAATCTGCCATTTGACAGACGTAAGTGTCCCTTTGCTCATACATGAAGAAAGAACAAAAAAGATAATTCGTTACAGCACAAGCTTGACACAAACAACTACATAATGATAGAGTCCTACCAGTGATATCCAATCTGCACTCCTCAGATGTCTGCAATGAACCAGCCTTTTCCTTAGACCGGTCTAGGATCATCGTCATCTCATTTTCTATTTGTTTTTTTCCACCCAAAGACAATTCCAGC
Organism: Gardenia jasminoides; assembly: GCA_013103745.1. NCBI lineage: Eukaryota > Viridiplantae > Streptophyta > Magnoliopsida > Gentianales > Rubiaceae > Gardenia > Gardenia jasminoides. Next base: position 106,775,311 of record CM023103.1, read on the forward strand.
TTCATGGAAATAGTCAAATCTCGCAATGCATCTTCATGATTTCCCAAAGAAGCATTTGCTTTACCTCTCCTAAACCATGCCTGAAGTCGCACATACTTAAAGAATGTTAACAGTATATCACCAAAAAGAAAGTACTAATTTCCCTCACCCCCACCCCTTGCTCTTTGGGGAGAGCAATAACCATTTGTGATAGAAGCATTATCACCTTTGCATATCCAGGAGAAATTGATAAAGACCTGCTAGAATCTCGTAAGCACTCCACCAGAAGACCCATTTTCTGAAGACAGTAAATACTGTTTAGTTTTCATACAACATTACCTGGGATTTGTTATACAGAAGCATCTAATATATCCATCATCTTGGGTAGGGGATCCTAATTCTTGAATGCAACCAAAACTCAAAACTACATACATAAGCATATCCTATTCACTTTAATTTGGAACCAATTAACATTATACTCTGTCTCTAATTTCTCCTTTTACAACAACAACAATCTAATTTCTCCTTTTACACAAAAAACAAAAAAGGAAGAGTGTCTTAAACCTAAGAAACAATTCAACTTATTTTTTCCAGATAAAATGATAATGCCTAGTAAATACAAATTACTCCTCTGAAGTTTTTGTGAGTGGGTGATAGACAATCCAACCATATTTCTCCTGAACTAACAAGCACACGTGATATAATGATTCAAGATACAAATAAATTCAAGTATATTCATATATGTACCACAATAAAGGATAAATGGTGAACCCACATAGAATGCAAATGCACGATTAACATACAGCACAGAGACTAGATCCTTTCCCGTTTCATCAACATCCACTGGAGCAAACCGAAGTGCCTGGTGAATCAGAGCCAAAAAAAGAAGAAGAAGAAGAAGACATTAAACTGCCTTTCAGTACGTCACAGACAGTTTCCAAATTTAGAAAAAAAATCTTCATTGACTGAGTACTAACTAACAATTTAAATGGAATTTAAAGCTAAAAAAAAAACGCTACATGAGATGTGGAGTCAGTACAAGTGCATAGGATCCTGCTAAGAGAGGCAGGGGCTCTTGAAAGCATAAATACCACACAAGTTTAAAACATAGATACTTGTGTGCTAGTTTGATATAGGTGTGGGTCCAAATGCAAATATAGAGAAAGCAACAAAGTTTGCCAGCCCTGTTTACTTATTCAAATATTGCATTTTTCATTGTAAACCAAAACATATTGTTAGTTTGGATAATCCTAATCCAGAACGTGTGAAAACAGAAATGGAAAAAACGTCTAGACCTTGGAATAAAATTGCACGGCATCAGGAAAATCTCCTCTGGAGAAGCAATCATTGCCTTTAAGCTTTGATTCGAGAGCAACCTTCTTATCCTTGCTACACAGGCCCCTCTCTGAGTCTGTCAAGTCGCCAACAATCTGAAAAACAACTCAATGGAAAAGAAATGAACGGTACGCATTAAAAAAAAAACGGACATGTTTATGGCATACTTTTGAAGCATTTAACGGAAACAAATGTAATTAAATAAAAATAAAAATAAAAATAAAAAGGAGGGTAAATAACGTACACGGTGAAAATGGGGCAGCGGATTAAAGAAGTCGAGAAGAGAAGAGGAAGTCGAGAGGAGGTCATCCGCAGTGCCTGGTAGGATTCTCCGCTTGAGGGTTTCTGGAACTAACGCTTTCAACTGCTCCATCCTCCCCAAACGTGACCGACAGAGCGAGGGACTGAGGGAGACGAAGAACGAGGAGAGTGTTAATGCAGTCTAGTCTTGGACTAAAAATTAAGGTCACATTTTAGGCAGTGGATGTTGGGTTGTCCAGATGGACATTTTCTACATTTTTCATGTAAAAATGTGATGTGACGTGATATATGTGAGATAAATGAAGTTGATAAATATGATCATAAAAAATGTAAAACTTTTTTGATGAAAAATTGTATAAGATTTTTTATTCTGTATCCAAATATGATACATACAAAAGGATTTTTCTATTCTGTATCCAAATATGATACATACAATAATGACTGAGATAGGTGGATCCACCTCTTATCTTATGCCCTAAATCCGTTACTTAATTAGGTTAGATGAATAAAGCATTCGTCTTTTCATAAATAAAAGAAAATATGTGTCGAATTAAATTGATTTTCATGCTGGACGTGCATCTTTAATTGATTAATATAACTGTTAAATTAAAGAGGCAAAAATTACAGTGTGTAACAGGTTTTTAATTTTTTCGAAACATAGAATCAAGACTTCAGTACTAAATTCTCAAAGCTATATGGTAGTGCTCTAACCCCGTACCTGTCTTGGTGTGCGTTGATAATTGGGAGCACATATTCAATTTTTGGGTTTTGAGATTCAAAGCTCGAATTTTTCATTTTATCCGGTTGTGATAATACCAAAATCGGATGATCTTAATCACTTGTCATTGTCGTATGTGATTAATTCTGCCCCAATCCAGAAGGGCAGCTCGGTCAGGAATATGATGCAGATAGAGCTCCGGACTCAGCATGCCCTCAAATTCCATAACGATGATTCGTTGCACCTTGGACCTCTGAATATCCTACGTAGGAATAACATGATGAGGATGATCAATCAAGGAAAAAAAAAAAAACGAGCCAGAGAGAGAATTGCAGTTTTGATCCTAAATGTGCAGAGGTATGAGCGTTTTTAGCCCCTAATGTTTGAATGAAGGCAAATAAAGCTCCAAATATTTTACTTTCTATGCATAGTTAGTCCTACTGACTGATTTTGTCAATTACTACCGAAATCAAGTCATGCACCAGCAACTACTTATTAAAAAAACTTAAAAAAATAAATAGTGCTAGTTACTTAAAAAAATTAATAAAACATTGCTAGCCATAAACTCTAAAGAAAGATCACTAGTTACTTGTATGCTGGTCGCTCGAGTATTTAGTCTTAACCTAATTTATTTTTTTGTCAACTGAATTTTTGTATTTTTGGCCTAAAGTCTAATTACTCGTGTGATCACCATACAAGTAACTAGTCCCTTTTTACTTCAAATTATTGCCACAATATTTTTTTCAATCTTTTTACTAATTTTTAGAAAATTAATTTGCACCACATAATAGCAGGTGACAATATTTTAACAATTGGTAATAATCAATCAATAAGACTAAATGTGTTCAAATATTGAAACATTTAGAACTATAAATTGTACTCTTCCAAACTTTAAGCATTAGAAGTGCTCATGCCGAAATATTTGAGATCAAAACTACAATTCTCTCAAAATGATATCGCAAAAACCATACTAGCCAAGTGATGTTTGTTCAAAAATTTTGAATACTATTTGTTTGACTCCATGTGGATTGCCATTTTTTCTCAAAAGTTTTTTTGTTTGTAGAATCTACAATAGCAATTGCAAAAAACACACACAATCTCAAATATAACTTTAAAAAAATCCTACTACATCTTTTTTCTTCTACCCACCACACGTCACTATCCACCACCACTCTCCTTCTCCCTCATTTTCCATCTCCATTGCCACCACCATTGCTGCCCCTTCTCTCTCCTCCTCATCTCTCATCTATTTTCTTTCTCCCTCATTTTTCGTTCCCCTCTTTCATTCCTTGCAACACCCTCATTCCATCTGGTCTCAATGGCGGACTACATTAGGGGGTAGAAAAGGGAGAGTGCTGCGAGAGAGGGGGAAGGAATGGAAGGAGAGGAAAAGAGAGGAGGGGAGGAAGAGGGAAAGACATAATGGTGGGTGATGTTAAATTCTTAAAAAATACACCAATTTTTTTTTTTATTTAAAAACATCTCAATCCTCAAAAACACATTCAAAAGTTCTAAAACCACCTAACTATTTATAGTAAAAATTTTCACATATATCACCACAGTAAAATTTTTCAAAACCACCCCTAAATATACCTAATTTCATACAAATCCAAAGCAATATTCATTCTACAAAATGGTTCATTTGAAAATGTTAAATGCCAAATAGAGAAATATTCTGGTAAGACTATAGACTAAGGATAACATTTTTAATTTGACCAAAAAAAAAAAAGCGTTGAAATAAATATATTTTCTTAACAAATAGTGTTGAAAATATCTCTCGTTCAATAAATTTTCTTTAAACTTGCATAAAACTAGGACTGCAAATGAATTGAACTACTTGATCAAAGTTCAACTCGAGTTGAAACCTACCATCGAGTTATCGAGTATAAAAATACTCAACTTGTTAGCTCACAAGTCAGCTCAAATATGCATATGTATATATGTGTGTGTGCCTATATATTTATTTTAATAGTGTTGCATATATATCTTTAATATTTATTACAAAAAATTATTATTTTAATATTTTTTAAAAATATTAATTTTTTATTTTTTAAGATTTAATAGACTTGAGTTCGAACTCAAGTTTTACATTAAAAGTTTGTCGAGTTTGAACTTGGTAAAATATAGTTGAGACTCAACTCAATTAGATCAAAATTCGATTCAATTCGATTAGATTCGACTCGTTTGCAGTCCTGCATAAAACACAGAAGAATATATTTCTTCTTCAAAAATTTTCAATTTAAATGAAACCTAGGAGATTTTGAAATCGTGTGAGGTCTTAGGTGAGCAGTAACATGGGCAGACTTTATTATTTGAGCTTTTAAAGATTTTGGATTTAAATTTTCCTCTCTCTCCCCTTCTTAAATCCCATCACCAGGCCTTAGCTATAGAGAGAGAGAGAGAGAGAGAGAGAGAGAGGAAATGTACAGATCGCAATTGCAGTATGAACATTGTATGGAAACAACTGCTGAGAACTTCAAAGTTTGATCCAGCCCAACTAATCCTACCGAGAGGCCCATAACTGAATCCAGACAACACACGGGAGAAAATTATAAAAAAATAAAATAAGAAAGAGAGGGCCAGCAGCCAGCTGCTGTATTTCCCAATCATCAAAGATGTGTCTTTGTTTTGTGTTTGTTAACGTCCATATCGAAACACCCAGGATTGAAGCCTTGAAGGCGATAAGGCCATCAAATTCACCTCCTCAGGTCAAAACCGGGGAAAAAGTGGGGAGAGGGTTCTCATTTTCCACCTCCACTCTTAAACCCTTTGCCTCTTCCGTCACTTCCTTTTAGCTGTTGAAAAATCTTTTATTATTTCTGGTGAGCTTTCCTTGAAATTCACGAATTTCACCCTCTGTTTATTTATTTTTTCAAGTATTGCTCTTCACTTTCACTCGTTTATAGTCCTACTTGCTATTCTAGTTCTGCTATGCTTTTGGGTTTTGGATTGGCTTCGAATTTAAACCTAGGAATTTGGTTCCTTTTTAAGAGATTTGAGTAGAATTTTGTTTTGTTTTGGTTGGGTCTTGGTTGTTTTTTATCCTTTGTACTTCTTTGAGGGACTTAGTAGAAGCCTATTTGTTGGGTTTTGATTTTTCCTTGTAGCCTTTCAATTCAAGTATTTTTTTCTCCTTTCAATTCAAGTATGCGTTTCTATTGGGATTTTATGACAGCTATCAATGGCGGCGCCTTTGGGGAGAGAGTGGACCGGAATACAGCAATTTCCTGCTGCCACTCAGACTAAATTGCATGAACTGTTGGGAAAGTTAAAGCAGGAGGTTCAATTCTTTCCCTTTTGTTTTCACTTCCACCCATTCCATTGCGTTCTTTTCCAGCATTTGGAGCTTGGACTAGTTAGAACCTGAAGGAGCTAAATTTTGGATATCCGAGTTATGTATCTGTTTGCCTGTGGTGAAATGTTTGCCAGTATTTTTTATGATAAAATTTTGTTGTAGAAAGTAACTACTTTGACCATCCTTGTCATGGGGAAAGGCGGTGTTGGAAAATCCTCCACTGTGAACTCAATTATTGGGGAAAGAGTAGTTCCTGTCAGCGCTTTCCAGGTACACTTATGTTTCCTCATTTTCTCATCACGAGGTCGAGAATCTATAGTGAGAATTCTTTCATCTGGTTTGAGTTTGTAATTGTCTTCCAGTCAGAGACTTCTAGGCCGATAATGGTTTCACGAACAAGGTTAGGATTTACACTCAACATTATCGATACCCCAGGCCTTGTTGAAGGAGGATTTGTCAATGACCAAGCACTTCGGATGATAAAAGAGTGAGTGTTACTTTGATGTTTTACATGCCAAATTTCGACTCAATTACAGTTTAGTTTGTGTTACTTGCTCCACTTTCGGTTGGAAACCAAGTTTCACCCATTCAAAACTGACACTGACATTACTCTTAAAATTCTGCTTCTTGTTAAACCAGCTGGTGGATCTCTTTTGTGTCTGTCAGTTTCTTATTTTGTTTGTTTAATATTAAGATCTAACTGTGGGAAATTATTCTGCGCTACTTTCTTGGCAGGTTCCTTCTGAACAAGACTATAGATATTTTGCTATATGTTGACCGTTTGGATGCATATCGAGTTGATAATTTGGATAGGCAAGTTGTGAAGGCTATAACTGTTGGTTTTGGCAAAGAAATATGGCGTCGAGGACTGGTTGTGCTCACCCATGCTCAGCTTTCACCTCCTGATGGACTCAGTTATGAGGAATTCTTCTCCCGAAGATCAGAGGCTCTTCTAAAAGTTGTCCGCCTTGGAGCCAGGATAAAGAAACATGATATTCAGGTATGTTACTGTCTTTAGTCTTCACTGCTGCTATTCTCTTAAAGGTGAATTCACCAATTAAGCAATAGCAGAGTGCAAGAGAGATCGGATCTTAGTGGCATTGTCAATGGAATTGAGGAAATTGTTTACAGGAAATCTGAGAAATTTTAACATGTTATTGTGCATTATCTGAATCTATCTAACATTACTACAAAAGTCTTGGGCATCAAAATTGTTCTGGTACTGATTCCTGGGGGGTTTGAGTGTTTTTAGCTGGATTTTGTTCATCAGTTCATTTTCTGTTATTGATGGTGTTAGGATGGGAAATTGGGATACCTTAGGGAACTTGCAGAGAGGTTCAAAGTTCACAACTCTAAGTATGCCTGACCCATGAAAAAGATCAATCTGAGACGATACATTTGTTGCATGACATATGGTGAGAGGCTTTTCTGTTACCATAGTGAACAGATATTAGGCGACTTTTGCTGCCTAGCTGGCCATTCATAGTTTGTTTCTTTTATTTTTTAAATAACATGTTGGGGATCTAACCTACATGGTACCCTTTTACATGGGGAGTCAAAGAGTTGTGCAAGTTATTTCTGAGGTAATGCTGCATTGATTTTTATATATAATGGCACTCCATACTATTCAAGTGCATTTGCAAAAAATACAAAGGAGATGGAGTGCCAATAGAAATTGCGCTCTTCCTCTCTCTGTCACTCTCATATATGCATAAATTTCATGTTCTCTTCTGTACTTTGAAGCATCAAGATGGTTTTGTTGTTTATATGACATCGTATACTGCTTAAGTCAAGCTGGAATAGGTCAACTGTCAGCATGGGTGTAGTTATACATTTTGTGGATGTAGTGACAGGTTTGCATTTGTGAGCATTAAATGTGCAAGAGTTGGTGGTTGGAGGATTGGTCGTGTTTATTCAGACTTTGTTATTTATTTTTACTTGTTTCCTCACTGTGGCAGAAGTAACTAGTAGTAACAAACAGTTATTCACAGCGCACATCTTTCTCAATCCATGTTACAAGTAATTGAAACTGAAATTCTTAGTAAATTATGCCCAAAATGTAACTTCTAGTCTTCCATCCTTGTCCTTTTATAATTATACTGCATGTTTTCATGTTCTTTTGAACACTATTATGCATGAATGGTTCTTTTTGAATCTAATTTGTTCATTTTTTCTTCAGAATTCTCCTATTCCTGTTGCTTTAGTTGAGAATAGTGGAAGATGTAACAAGAATGAGAATGATGAGAAGGTTTGTCACTGCCATATGCATCAATTTTCCTTTACTGTTAAGTTATATTCTGATTCTTTTACATCTGATTCTACCTTTTTTTTTTCCTTTATTTGGTGGCAGATTCTTCCTAATGGAACTGCTTGGATTCCTAATTTAATTAAAACTATCACTGATGTCGTCTTAAGTGGAGGCAAGAGCATTGTGGTTGATCGAAAGTTGATTGAAGGACCAAATCCTAATGACAAGGGGAAGCTACTCATACCTTTGATTGCAGCCTTCCAAGTAAGCCCTGAAGTGTTTTTCTTTGCCTCCACAAAAAGTTACTAGGATAGGATTCAATCTGATTCGTCACTTTAAATTGTCCACAGTATTTCTTTGTTATCAAACGGATTCAGAAGTGGATAAGAGAAGATATTGCGCAAGAGAGTAGACCTTCATGGGCTTGAATTATCATCACTAGGGAATATGCATATCCGCTTCTTGTGTCGAACTGAAATCAGTGTTGGTGAAATCAGTGGTTGTGCGGCGTTTACATTTGACTTTGAGTTATGGGAGCACAAGTTTATGTACTTTTTAAGTTTTGCAAAACAGCTTTCAATTCTATGTAGCCATTCCTGTTATTTCATTTCATGGAGGAGCTTTGAGTGTTGGGTAGATGTGCACTAATCTGTTCCGGCGTTGTGAAAGACTTTCTATGGTGGCATTAGTTCCCCAGCTGGAGGGTTTCTTTTAAAACTTGGAAAGGCATTGTTGGTGATGCTTCTGTTCTTTAATATCCTACTAATCAGTCATTCTCGCAGTTCGCCGTCCAGCAGATGGTTCTTTGGTTAGGTTGAATATTACAGGAAAATCATACTCTTTTAGGCATTTGGCAAAACTCCCTGCGAACTTTGGCACTTCATACACCAGGTAATATAATCCTATTCGGGCCGGAGATGGGGTCCTAGCAGGGCTCATGGGTTTTTTCTTTCCATATTTTTTAAAAATTAAGCGCCACCAAAATCTCGATTTTTCCTTCCAAAACACCATTTTCAAAGACAGGAATGTACAGTACATCTGCATGAAGGTCAAAAAAAAAAAGAAAAAAGAAATACATATCGCTGTATGCAAGTCTAACGCATAGTGTGTCCAAATCATGGTTGGACTGAACTTTTAAGGGACCACAAGAATTACACCTGTTGTGCATAAGATCTGTTTTCGTAGGAATAATTCTTAACTTGCTCCAAAATAGTTCTAGACCTTGTTAACTAAGGCTGTTTATGGAGCAGTTCGCCAGTTCATTTGCAAGTTCGTTGAATCTAATCGCATGTATCAGTTGAATAAAAATGCATTCCATACTCTAATCCAACTTAACTAGTTAACCAATAACCGGTTAACTTGTAGAATAAGGTCGAGTATATAGGATAATCTCACATTTTTTTACTTATTGTGGGGAACAAAAAGAATTAGATTAACAAATAAAATAATACAACAATTTTCTAAATTAACAAGAGTACTTAATCCTACAATTTTAAAACAATTGTCGATAAATTATAAAATAAAAAATGTTAGATAAATAAAACACTGAATATTCTGAAATTTGTTTTCATTTTCTCTATTTCTTGAAAGTTATCAATTCATTTTTTAAATATATATGATAGGTTACTCCATAACCAAACATTTAACTTTTAAAAATTAAAAAAAAAAGATTAGTAGAGTGATTAAGGATATAATTTGTGAGAAATGAAAGAAAGTTTTAAAAAAGTACAAAGGAAACATAGTAGTTGAGTAAATGACATTAACTATTAGGGTTGGTCTAATGGTTAGGAGAGGGTTATTAAAATCTTCGCCATTGTTAGATTTAGGATTCGAATCCTATGTCTGACAGTTAGAGGTAATAAAGATGTGGACGAGTAAAATGGTTAAAAAAAAGTTAATTTTAAAATGTATAGTGGATCTCTTGACTCAAATTATTTATTGACTAGATAAGTATGGGTACCTAAACAACCCTACATATGCTATATGAATACATACATGTAGGTTCGGATAATTGTAATTTTTAAAAATTAAAAGCCATACCAGGTTGGGTTAGGTAACTTGAACATCTCAAAAACTATGGGTTGGTTATTCTATTTTTCGACTTGGACCAAATCGATTGTCTTGATTAACCCGTATTTCGGTTCTTCTTAAATCACCTTTTTATTGCTATTGGGCCCCACTCTATTACCTTCTTTGGGCCTCTTTAACCATTCGGTCAGGGCAAATCTGCATTAGATCGGCTCAACTCAATCCATCAACTCTTAAAAAAGGGCAAAAAAGGAAAACTAGAAGGGATATATAAATAGCAACTGCTACAGCCTACAGCCAACGGACACTTACAATTGTTTGGCGCGAAAGAGCGGTAGAGACGACTTCTAAATTTAACATCATCTTCTTCTTCATTTCAGGATTTTGGTGCAACCAATTAAATCACAATCCATCTTCCTTGTCTGGGTTTCTTCATTAGTGTTGGAAAATATGGGAGAAAATCCCAGTTTGGTGTTTCAATCTGATTGTTACTCTCCAATTCGACTCCGCAGTCCCGTCGTGTATGATTTTCCGGTACTGCACGCCACTTTCTTGATTCATTTTACCATGAATTCCTACACTATTTCTCAATGAACTCTTGATGCTTGTGTTCCATAAACTTCACCATATAATACTGAGTTCTTGAATCATTTTCTCGCAGGGAGATAGATTTATACCCAATAGGAGCCTGATGGATCTTGATCATGCCCAGAGTTTATTGACAAACAGGACTACTAAAGAGTTGGAAAAGTCCAAATACAGTGTTAGTCGCTTTTTGTTCTTCTGGATTTTCAGTTTTTCTTCACATTAGTTTTCATTAAGTTATTGAAAATTGGATTTCTGTATTAGTTTTTATGTTATCGTTCTTAATTTTATCTTGTTCATTGCTTGAAGATTGTGATTAAAACTATATCAGAAAATTCAGATTATGAGTCCTTTTCTTGGGTTTAAGAACTCATCAAAACTTAAATACTTGTTTTATTTTAAAATTTATCTTTTCTCCTTTTGGTGAAGAATTTGATTTACAATTTAATGTATACATTAAGTTCTTCAATACTAATGGTATAAATTGTCTTTCTTTTTCTTTTTTTTTTTTCCCTGAAGATGCCAACTGAAAGTAATGTACAAATGCTGATTAATCAATCTTGTCGGTGGGTTCTAAGAGCTAATTGAAAACTAAAAGCTGGTTCCATAATTTGGATTCTTGTATTTTGTGTAGAATTGAACATATGTTAAGAGTTTTGGGGCCATTCTACAATCATTTCTTTGGGTTTCTTGAACAGGAGGAGTACAGCAGGAAATTAAAGGAGAATCTGACTCTAGATGTTGAAGGAAGGCCCTATAGAATGCTAGTCTTCAGGGGAAGCCCCAAATCCAGCAGAAAATCCTTGCGCCTTATTGATGAAATGCGGAGAAGTGATGAAGACATTACAACTACTAGGAATTCTAAGAAAAATCGATCCTTCCCAAAGGTGAAATTATTAAGTGTAGACTATAGGTTATGCATGGTGAATTATGTGTCTTCTATGCTCCCCTAAGATGCTTCATTGACTTTCTTGATTCTTTATTTTCCCCAGAAAAGTATGTTTTACTTTTCTCCAACTAGTAATATCAAATTCTTGAAAATTGAGATTTCTTTCTCCAGCCAGAAGGAGACTGCTAGCAGATGTTTTTGCTATGTTAAATCTGTTTCATTTGCATTGAAAGCAGAAGCTAAAACTTCTTATCTAGAAAAAGTTCTGGATTTTGTGATGCAGAGAGAAGATCTTATTTTGGACGCACCAAACTTGATTGATGATTTCTATATGAATGTCATGGATTGGGGAAGTGGCAATATGATTGCTGTTGCTTTGGGCTCAGCCTTATACACCTGGAATCCTAGTAACAGAGCAATTCATAAATTATTGGACGTGGACAGTCAAAGTGATTATCCTACAAGTCTAGCCTGGTCAGGGGACGCCAGAAAGATTGCAGTTGGGCATATGTGCTCTGACATACAGCTCTGGGATGCTGAGACTTCCAAGCTCGTATGTGTGGCTTCTTTTAGTCTCGTATTTAGATGAACTGACTGGTGATTATTACCTTCACAAATTTGTAGATATTGAACATTGTGATGTTGAATTTCTTGCGCAGGTTAGAAGCCTGAGAGGTCATCAGAATAAAGTGGTATCTGTAGAATGGAATGGTCAAATCCTTACATCTGGAGGCGATGACAAAGCTATTGTTAATCATGATGGTACCAATCGAGTCTTGTTATCTCTGATGTAATCTTTTGCAAGCACAATAAGCATGGATCCTCGTTTACTTAACCTGCATTTCTATGATTCTCTTTGGCAGTAAGAGCTAAGAAGAGTTTGACATGCTACTTGAGAGTACACAATAGGGGTATTTGTAGTTTGAAATGGTCAGGAAGAGGCGACATTCTAGCAAGTGGTGGAGATGACTGCTTTGTCTACATCTGGCACGCATCTAAGATGAGCTCATCACACTACATGTATCGCTTGAATGCTCACAGTGCTGCAGTCAAGGCCCTAGCTTGGTGCCCATATAATAGTGATGTCCTAGCTTCTGGAGGAGGGCTCAATGATGGCAGTCTCAAGTTATGGAATGTGCAGAAAGGAGTTTGCATTAAGAGCATAAATACTCATGCCCAGGTCAGTCTAGAATAATCATAGTGATTACCAATTCAAAGTGTCTTGTCAGACATCCCTGCTTAGGTATCCAGTAAATTCTGTGATCGCCTTTAGTGAATTCTGTAATCCAGTTATGATGATTTCGAATATTTGATGCATGAAGATTGACTGCATTTGCAGAAATTTTGTTATCAGTTCGTCCTGCTATCACTTCGAGTCCCCAGGAGATGATAGTTGAATGCATTTTCTGAAACTTTCTGTTGTATCTTCAAGCCTGGTTCCTTATGAAGACTCTGACTATACAAACATATGAATGCTGCCTAAGTTCGATTTCTCATCTTCTAGTGGGTGAATTGGTGGGTGCAGGTATGTGCGTTGCAATGGAACAGGCATCACAAAGAGATACTAAGTGGGCATGGGTTTAGCTGGGGAAACACAGCCTGTGGAAATCAGCTCTGCTTGTGGAAGTATCCTTCTATGTCCAAAATAGGAGGGTCAAGGAAAAATGATTCCAGAGTTCTCCATCTTACTCAGGTGCCAAAGTCAGTCCATATAAATGAAACAAGAGCAACACTCTTAGAAACCAGTTGCTAATTGAATATACAGATCAGCATGCTAAGAAATCTTAAAGTATTTCATTGATTTGATGCAGAGCCCAGATGGATTAAGAGTGGCATCAGCTGGAGCAAACCAGACCATTAGCATCTGGGAAGTTTTTGGTCCACCTCAGGCTAATGAACCAAGAAGTTCAGGATTGGATAGCCTGTTAGCTTTCAGGGCATCCCCCCTAAGATAGATAGATCACTTGAAACTTGTGGTTCTCAATTTCACAAGACACTGAAAGCAACCATCATTTTATCTCTTAGTGTTTCTGAGTTCGAGTGTATATTCGTTGGACAGTTATTTCCACTGCAGAGTCCCCAACCACACGAGGAAGATCAACAGAAAGCTGTAAATAAATAGTATGCTGAAAGTAGTTTTCAGTTGTTTCCTATTTGTTTTTTCTGAATATGCCTTTTTTTTAATTCTTCTGCACAAATTTTTTAAGTGTTATTACGACCTGCAGAATCTCGCATATGAAAGGTTGAACATAATACGAAATTAGCATGCTTTTAATAGGAATCTGGACCTCCGTTCTTATACCATTAGTAGCGGGACCAAATTTCAGTTCATTATACTCTGCTTTAATCATCATTTTCTCTCAGCCGTCAAGATTCTGAAAGGCACAATTCTTAACTAACAGTAAACCATCCCATCGCATTTTATGATTACAGGCGTGAAACTTGAACAGTCCTTGTACAGGTTTTACGAGCTTTTCATTTATCTTTATCTAAGAGAATTTTCACGCCCACATACGTCCCCCTTTCATATTTCATCACACTGAATGCGTGACACTTAACCCTTCTCAAGAATAGTCTTTCCATGAAATACATTCTCTTAAGAGATACAAATCTTAGACTAACAGAAGACACAAGGCCATGCAGAGGCAGAGATGAAACAATAAGCAGAAAGCAATGACAATTGCACAGTAAATATTCCATTTTGCTCAAGTGTATTGCAGTTAATTGCCAGATTTAGTTCCACATTGCCAGAAAACAAAGGCTGGAAAGTAGTACAAGAAACTGTGATAAGTAGTATTATCTACCAGTGTGGGATTTTGCCAGGGCCCTTGAGTTTGACATTGGGCCATTCAACGGATACTGCATTCTCTTAGAAACAAATTCAGCTTCTTTTGATCTTCCTTCAGCTTCCAGAGCTACTCTTAACTCTTGAAGACAGCTTAGAGGCTGTTGAATTCCTTGCTCTAACAACTCACAGTAAAGTTCAAATGCCTCATTTACTCTCTTGATATTACACAGACCATTTAAAACTGTTTTGTACACACCCAAATCAACTCTCTGACCACTCTTTGTGCCAAAAAGCAACATTTCACAAGCCTCTAATAGATTTCTCTGCTTGCAGAGGAAAATAATTAATTCTTCCATATTAATTATATACCCATGTTCATAGAGACATCTAACGACCTCAAATGCTTTATCCCGCATCCCAGATTTAAATAACATTTTTACAGTATCTGTTGCTATATTCAGATTGTGTCTGATCCTTTTTTCTATCATTAAAATCACCATGCTGAAGGATTCATGAGCACAACCCTTATTAACAAGTCGAGCTAGAATTCGATGGAAAACAGATGTTCTAGGAAGATGAGAGCTCTTCAACATCTTCTCTAAAGTCTCATGAGCAAGAACCGGTTCATCATTCTCCAAAAGGCCCTCAATTAGGGATTCATAGGTCTCAAAATCAGGTACAAAATCTCGCCTCAACATCAAAACCAAGATTTCAAAAGCAGCCTTAACTGTACCTTCTCTGCAATGGCCTATCATAATTGTTTTAAAAGCAGAAGCGTCCTGTCTTCCCCTTTTTAATAGCTGCTTGAACACTTTCTCAGCCATCTCTGTCTTTCCACTTTCAGTCAAATACTGGAACATTGGGTTGTATGATGCAACCAGAGGTGTACACCCTGCATCATGCAGTAAGATCTCCTTGTCATATAACTCTTGAAACAATTCCTCTGCCTTCTCAAAATTCCCTCTCTCACAGAAACTCCGAATCAACATACTATATGTTGCTGAATCAGGGTGAGCCTTCAACTCTGACATCTTCTGAAAAATTTTGATTGCCCCATCCAAATTTCCGTCACTGCAATGTGCATTCATCAGAGTATTAAACGTACATGTGTCAGGAACAAATCCTCCATTCTCTCTACCACAGCCATCCAATATCTCTTTCACCTTATTAAGCATACGCGCCTCACATAGTCCTTGCACAAGGGTGTTATAAGTAATCTCATTCGGTTTCAGTCCTCGACAGACTAGCTCCTCAAAAACGTCTAAAGCTTCTTCAATCTCCAGCTTCTCACAGTACCCTCTGATCAAAGTAGTGTAAGTAACAATACTAGGACTCAAATTTGGACCCTTATTTAGCATACCCTTCATGACATTATGCGCAATATTCACTCTACCGTCTTTACACAGACCATCAATGATCGTATTATACGTAATTACATCCGGCTGGCAGTTAAACTTCTCCATTTCCTTAAAGAACCTAAATCCTTCATCAACCATAGAGTTCTTACAGAACCCTCTTATCAGAATATTGAAACTATACAAATCAGGCTCCACACCATACGTCTTCAGCATTTCATCAAACAGTTCAAAGACCATTCCTGTTCTGCCCCGCTTGAGCAGAATCGAAAATAAATGATTGAACGTAATAACAGAGGGTGAAACCCCAATGGACTTCATGGTTTTGAATACCTTCAAGGATTCTTTAAAGAGCCCGGCTTTGCCAAAGGCCCGAATCAAACAGTTAAAGTGCTTATCCTCGAGTTGGACAGCCCCATTAGACTTTCTCGGAATGGATAAGAGAAAGTTCCGGGCGGAATTGAAGTTTCTTCCCTGACAAAGGAGCTCGAGCATGAGGAAATAGGATTGAGGGGTGTGGGTGAATCCCGATTTGTAAGCCCAGTGGAAGAAATGGAGGGCTTTGGCAGGGGTTGTGATGAGGCGGAGAGTTTGGAGGACGGTGGTCTGGGAAAGAGAGGATAGGGCGAGCGAGGCTTCAAGATCAGTTGACCAGGGCCTGGTATTTATCAGTCTGGCCATGGTTCGGGCTCTTTGAGTTTTGGTAGATGATGATTTTGATTTGGATATTTGGGCATGGCCATTGTTGGGATTACTTCTATCAACTGTAGCTTTGTGATTGCTGTTATTGGCGGTGGTTTCTGGTTGAGATGAATGGTGTCGGATAAATGGTGAAGAAGGTGGCCGTGGCGCTTTGCAGTTGTAGAATGTTTGGGTTCTCGGACTCAAATGGGCGGCCATGTTGATGTGCCGGGCGCGCGGCTGCTGGCTCCAGGCGGGTGTGTTTTTGGAGTACTTTACCATTTTCTCTCCTTATTTCACTATTTGCTGAAATTGAAAGATCTTTTTTTTTTTTGGGGGATCAGAGTTGATATATATATATTTTTTAATACTAGATTGGAATATATGGGGGAAAAAGGAAGCAGAGAGAGCAATAATTGTAGGAGACGAACGTCATTCATTCGTAACTGATCATCGATGCATGAATGATCACAAGAGAAGAGAAGCAACCACCTTATTGATGATTTGTGATATGGAGTATTAGATTTAGTAGATGCTCTGGATAGATCAATCGCAGGGGCCAGGGAGTAAAGGTCAAAACCAGGTACTCAACGACTGTGGGTGCTGGGAACATTGTGTAACCGTGGCTACACCCCAAAAGAGGCACAAATATGCTAACAGTTATAAACATTTCTCACTCTTTAAATTGGGGGATTGAGCGAGCATATCAAAGTTTCTTGCCAAAAATTTGGATCAGGATTTATCAAAAAGTTTGCACAAAATTAGTTCCACCACCAAATATCCTTATTTATTTAAGCATAAACCATCAGACCATGCAACACAGTACAGGAGATGGAATACAAAGCTAGCGTCCTTAGTTGAGGTTGTCATCCTTCTACTCCATCAGGCAGAGCAGGTGGTGCGTCGGCCGCGCATTACAGGTTTCCAGAACCTTGGCAACGTGTGGACTAGCTATAAAGGCCCGACCTTCTGGAACCTTTGTCAAAGTGCAGTAGCAGGCTTCCCACTGCTTCTGCAAGTTGGCGCAGCATGTAGAGGATGGTGGTTTGCTTGTTGCCATTGCCTCCCCGCAGGGAACCACCAGGGCATCGTGACAAAGCCTCACCCTCCCATAATCTACAGACATATCAGCAGGGATTGTGGCCAAAGCAGAAGCTAGAATCGCTAGCAAGAATGCCATATTGGAGTCTGATATTTTCCTGGTTGTCATCATCACGCAGTAATTCATGGAAGAGGACTTGATGGAAAGGAGAAATAAGGCGAACTAGGATTACTCAGAAGGATTGACAGGGGTCCGAATATTATAAGGAGTACTCTTCTTCTGAGCTGTGTAGAAGAGGTGGCTAACTGAGTGCTGGATTTGTACACTGTTTTGCACGGGAGGAGAGGATGCATCCATCGATCTCATTTACTTTCCTGCTGTGTTGACCATACTTAATAAATAGAAGACAAAAAAAAGTGTCATCAGCCTGAAACCAACTAGTAAATGAACACCTCTGGACACCACCATGATGACTGAAATCTTGTCTCTCCCTGATCCATAGGTATCCATTAAGGGCTTGTAATTATCCTTCAAATAATCTTTTGGTGCTGCTGTGGCTTTCTTGAAACCCCTAAAAGCCCTTCCTTTTTTCTTTTTTTTTTTTTTAAGATAATCTTACTTGTAAGTTGGGCCCAGTGGAGAGAAAAATCCATACGGGCCTGAGCTTACCACTAGCCCATAAAAAGTAGGCAACAAGATGTCTGGACTGCAAACCCTTCTTCAATCGCTCTAGCCCATTATGAGGCAGGCCCACAGCGGAAACGCATCCAACGAATCATTTACAATCCAGAGCCTCAATCCTCCACTAAAGAGTCGCACTCGTACACGCAGAAAAACATCAGTCGGTTTTTCCATTTGTATCATCAAGTTTATTTTTCCGGATTAAGGCGGAGGTAAATTTACACGTAATAACGCATGACATGCTTAATTTAGTCGATTAACTCCGAGCAAGGATGATAAATTAATCGGTCGTTTATGGCTCCCTCTTTTTGGTAGTATGTGAGTGATGTGATTGCTGATCGATGAAGTAAGACTTGGTTGGTTTGCTTGACAAATTTCTCAAAAAAAAAAAAGAAAAAAAAAAGAAGGACTCATAGATATTATTACTATTATTGATATTACTTCTAGTTCAACACCATTACATATGGTAGTTTTTCTGGCGTTGGGGGCATAATAGAAGATAAGAAGAGAAGACACCCCAAAGATAAACTGGACATTGGCGCAGAGCCATTCATGGACCACAAGTGGGCCATTTCAGACCACAGGCTTCCACGGTTTTTCTAGCATTGGGATTCTTTATGATGTCGCCGTATCCTGGATCTTTGATATAGCTGCAAAGGCAAGGCTCCTGTTCCTGGGCCTTTGTGCAGCATTGTTGGGTTGGGGGAGTGCCGCTTATGATGGAAGGCAAGCATGAAATCAGCTCTGCAGGATTGCAGCTGGTTGCCTCAGTCTCTTGGGCTTGGCCCAGACCCACCAGCCACAGCACCACCAAGCACCGCCACAATGCAACTCCAGAATATTTCTTCATTTTTCTTTTTCCTATCCACGAAAAGCTAGCTAAGACTAATAAGAGTGCAGAGAAAGTTGAATGAAGTTTTGTAGATGGCTTCAACTATTCTATTGGAAATTTTGGTTTTGCAAAGTAGGGTATTTATAATTGTAGATTATGGGGTGGTGGGGGGTCGAGGATCTCCTGAATCGGGTGAGTAAGACCAAATTCATTTTGTAACTGAACTTGAACTGCATATCACTAATTCAGTAATTCACTGCTACACAGACCGTGTCCCATACGATTCACTTGTCGACCAAAAATGAGAGAGACGCAAAAGTGAGTCATTTGCTTTCCAACAAGTCACCAGCAAAAACCAAAAGAATCAAGAAAGGGAAAAACGCCCGGAAACACTGGACTAAGAACCACAAGCTAATTGGTCCTCGTTACTGAATCGACAACGGACATTATCCAAGTTTTGAGAAGTGGGAGTTATTATCTTTAAGCAAAATTTCCCATTTACATTGTAGAAATTTTAAGTGTTTGTCAAAAAATATACGGTAAGAATGTGATGCGTGTGAAATAAAAAAATCATTAGAAATTTTGTTGAGAGAACTTATTCAAAATTTTTTCTACAAAGAGCCCACACTCCAATTATCTGTAGTTAGTTGTCTAATCAAATGAAATGCTTTTATGTATTAAGCAAGATTTAAATCCATAAACTGACCAGTATACAGAGTACAAAATTAACTGTTCGTATGCATTGTGTATTTATTGGGGTATTTTTTTTTTTTCTATAGTGGTGCATATTAAAACTTTCTACTGTAAACGGTCCGTTTGAATATGTATTTTTGAGAATGCATTTGGGATATTTTAAATTTTAAATTTTATTAAGATATATTTAAAAATTTTTATAAATAAATTTCCTACCACCAACTACCCCTCACCTCCTCCCTCCTCCACCGCCACCATGCCCTCCCCCTCTCTCATCCTCTCTCTCCTCCCTCTCCGTCCCCCCTTTCTTCGTCCCTTCCCCTGTTGAGTCTTTAGTTATGAGTTACGTGTTTGAAAACTCCAGTTGCTATATGATATCTTTAACTTAATTCCTTGTTGCACGCAATAATAGGTACTGTACGGTGCCAGAATGATCGATTTGACAATTCTGGAAGCAAATATGAAAGAGTGCATTGAGGGTTATTACTCAAAAGGAATTGTGATAATGTGAGACAAATTATCGCGTGGAAATTTCAATACCGTATCGAATTTGGGTGCATTAACTTCCTGACCAAAAATGAGAAAGGCACAAATTCGGTCATTGCTTTCCCACACTCCACCAAAATAAAATAAAAAAAAACCAAATGAATTAATTTTGAAAAGAAGAAAAAATGTACAGAAACACACAAAAGCCATAAGCTAATTGATCCTCATGAATGAATCAATAACGGGCCTGACATCCTAATAGCCCATATGGGGCAACAAAATGTGAGAACTACAAACCCTGATTTATCCATGGTAGTCCATTGTTAGGCCCACAAGGGACCGGCATCCAACCCAATCATTTTCAGTCCAAGACCCGATTGCTCCACAACTCAGTCGTACTCACTGCAAACTGTGAGCTGGTTTTCCGTTGTCTTCGCCTCTCTCCCATTTCAACTTGCCGCCGGACTCCAGTGAAAGATCCGTCCCCGAAAAGCCGACCCAGTGAAAAGATGTATCGACAAGCCCCACGATTGCTTTCAAGAGCCACCTCTTCCGCGATGAGGTGGCGCCGCCCATTCTCCACCGATGTTCCTGCTGAGACTCCCGTTGACGCCAAGTTCGTGGAGTCTTGGAGATCGACCATCCCAAACATTGAGCCTCCGAGGACACCCTCGGCTTTCATGACTCCTCGACCTCCGACGCCGTCCACCATCCCTTCCAAGCTCACCATTAACGTCGTCCTTCCTTACAACTCCGTTTTCTCCGCAAAGGAGGTAATGATACCTATTCATTTCTTAGTTACCGCAAATATGAGTAGTCATTTCATGATTTTTTTTTTCTAGAAAGTAGTGATATATGTTGATTTTCAGATTTTTTTAAGGGTTCTTATCTCTATTTTTTTTAATTTGATTATGTATCTACTTATGAATAGATTGTAATGCTGTATTGGCGTTAAACTTTTAAAAATTCCACTTATTAGATCTTTAGTTTAGTTCCTTGTTCTGTGCAATAATAGTTCAGATATAGCGTGACAATGATCGATTTAACTATTCTGGAACTTTATATTGGAAGAGGAAGCTTATTGGTTAAAGAAATTGTAAGATTCCGACAAAATTTGGCGTGGAAGCCTCAATCCCTTGTTGTAGAACAGAATTTGTGTTGTTGGATTTCAATAGAGTAGCATTTGGCCTGTGATGTACGGTAGAAGTTGGAAACTTTCTCTTAAGGGGCTCTTATTATGACATTAGTTCTTCAAGAAAGTTACGGTTTGAGTTGCTGATACCTTCTCATGAAGTTATGTATAATAGGTAGTTAGTGGTATGTGGGAGATAAGGGGTGGGTTTACGGTTTTCAGTTTAAATGCAATAGTAATTTCTTGATGGAAAGAAAACTTTCTTGAATTGGCAATGCACGATGAAGTGGCATATACTGAGCTAGTACAACGGTTCCTCTGGTATCGTCTGAAAGGTGCTGATCAGAAAAGAAATCTCATGTAATAATCTAGAAAAAATGCTGTTGAATTTACTCATACAGCAAAAAAGGAGAAATTTATTGAATTACTTCCAAGTTAGGTGACAGGGAAAGGTTTTGTTCTGTGGTCCACTTCCACATCTCAAGAATTCCATTGGGTAGCGCTCTGCTTCTGAGGTGTCTAGGCAAATGAATGTAGAAGGTGCGTAGCTCATTGTACCTGTCATGGCACATGGTAGCTTGTGATCGGTTGAAAATTCAGAAAATATGCGAAATAGGCTTGTCAACTCTAGTGCTAATCATTGGTATGTATATCTAACATATATAACTGCATCTGTAGGGATGCCACTAGAGAGACTATTCATGATTCTTTAACCTGCCATATGGCTTTCAAATTCCTTCTTACTATGTGTTTTTGAGTTTCCTTTTTCCTTTCTGTCTTTTAATTGCTGAGGAGAACTAGAGTGCATGTGTTGCTAATACAATAAACTAATCGCAGAAGTACATATAAAAGGGTTTTTTTGTATAAGATGTTAACCAGAAGGTATGAAAGGCTTATCAAAATCTGGCAAGCTTATCTGTTGGGTGGTTGCTATGACACACTAAAATGAGCAATATGTTGCAGAAGTACGATTTCCTTTCATTTTTATGTCAGTCATCTGCCTGTATCTACTGCATAATGCATGAATATCTGTTGCTCAATTTATACGGGAGTTATCATTAAGACGATTATCTAGAAGATGCCATAAGGTAATATCAAATCTAAATTATTCTCTATCGGGTGGTTTAATATGTAAGCAAAATGGTGCATTAGGGAGGAAATGTTCCAGAATTGCAGAATCTAAATGTTCCAGAATCTTATGTCGGGCTTTCTTCCCATCTTAATTGCATCAATCTGTAGACACTTGTATCATCATTCACAAGGTGCCTCGGGAGACTAAGTTTTAATAGTTCTTTAGTTTGTGTTATAGCCTAAACTTCAAGAGGATTTGCCCTTTGATCTTATAATAGGGTAAAATTACAGGAGAAGAATCTTGTATCTTGAGACGACGACTCTGGAATACTAGTGGGTAGTTTGTCCATGGACAAAGAGTTTCATACAGGGCAGCTACAAGTTGCTTATACATACAGTGTTGACCCATCTTTGTATCCTTCACAAATTTGCTTGGAGCGGTTCTGCATTTTGGTTTTTGGCCTAAAGATTAAAAGGATTTGCTTTTTGTTATCACAATAGGCTGTAAGCTCCAGGATACGAGGATCTCATTTTGGTGGCTTTTCCCCCTTTCTTTCAGGTTGACATGGTCATTGTTCCTGCAACTACTGGACAGATGGGTGTTTTGCCAGGGCATGTAGCCACAATTGCAGAGCTGAAGCCAGGCATCTTATCGGTTCATGAAGGCAATGATGTGACTAAATACTTTGTAAGTGGCGGCTTTGCATTTATACATGCAAATTCAGTTGCAGATATCATTGCTGTGGAGGCTGCGCCTATTGACCAATTTGATCATAGCCTGGTTCAAAAGGGCCTCACAGAGTTTACACAGAAACTAAGCTCTGCATCAACAGATGTGGAGAAAGCTGAAGCTCAAATCGGGGTTGATGTTCACAGCGCTCTTAATGCTGCTCTTACGGGTTAAGGCTTCCAAAGAGACAAGTCGGAATCTGTCCTCTTTAGCTCCTCTTTCAGTCTTTGCTTGAGTGACCCATTTGTACCTAATTTGGAAGGACAATTTTAAGTTTGTTTTATCTGTACAACTATCTTGCTGTCTGATCTTATACTGGAAGTTAAATAAGCTTTAGGATCAAGCTGAATAACGCTGTGTTTTGTCAGAATCTCTTGCGACATCCTCTATACTAAATTGAGGAAATCAATTGGAATATACTAGCATTTTTGTGCTGAATTTTCTCCAACATGAATGCTTTGGTGTCTAGCATATGTTTGTATGATTGATCTTCATAGTTACCAGTCCTTGTTATTGTCGTTAGTTTATAAACCTCTCACTAAAATGCTTAACGAGGCCCTGACCAGGTATAGAAGTATTCCGAATAACAGAAGCTCTTTGCTACGAGAGTTAATGCTTGTGTTGTCACTTGTCAGCACAATCTTAGCATTTCCCCTTAGAATAGCAGTCAGTCGAAATGATTTTTTAACTTGTAATTTGGTGGATTTCATGCTAGTATTGATGGTTTTTATTTATTTAAAAAGAAGAAACACACAACAAACATTTACAATTTCTTTGCATCAGCAGCCATGGAATGAGCTAAAGCAACCACCTCCTTGATATTGCATCTATGAAGTATATTCACAACCAGAAGAAAAACGTACGTTTCATAAAACAGCGTTACACCCCTTCCAATTGCCACTCAGGTGGCCTTGATTAAAACTTCTTTAGGAACAAAATCACAAACAAGATGCTTAACTACTCAAAACAAAATTATTCAGACTCCGTCTCATCCACTTTCTCCTCATTCTTCCTCCTCTCTTCCTCTCTCTCCCTCTATGCAGCTTGTATTTTGGCGGCTTCAAGCCTGGAACTGGCTGCTTCCCACGATATAAGCTTCTCCATGAAGATTGAAATATAATCAGGCCGTCGATTCTGTAAGGAAAATCATGAAAGTAAATATTCTCACATTATTCACTGCCCGCAGGCAGCAGCTCTAATCTTTTAGGGTGGGGGGGGGGGGAGAAGAAAATTATCACTAATTCCATCAAATGGGCCTGACCTGAAAGTCAAGGTAGTAAGCGTGCTGTTAAAAAGCAAACAAAAATTAGGATAAGAACAATTAGATGTATCTCAAAGAAAGAAGAATCGTTAAATCATATCCATATTCAGTATTAGCGGGGAAACAATAAAAATTTACCTCCCAAACATCAATAGTCATGAGTGGCTGCAATACATCAAGAAAAGTAATATTGTCAGAGAATCAACACTAACCGCAAGAGTAATTGAATAATATTATACATGAGGTGAATTTCAAAAAACTTAATGCTTGATTTTTTTTTTCTTTTTTGTAATTACGAAAGCAAACTTGAGACATGAAAATACTCACAGAGTAGTCCCAAACCAGGGGGTTCACAGCATTAGGACTCTTGACTACTACAAGTTTTTTGTCCTCTTCTGATGGACGAGGATTCACTGCATTTCCCACATTGAGTCTATTTGCTTTATCTAGAAGAAACAAAATTCAAGAGCTGTAAATCACTTGCGCCTTGAAATTCTTGATATATTCAAGCTATGATAATGGACTAATCGAGCAAATGATTACGGCAATAACCAGGCAAGGAGTAATTTTCTTTCTTTTACATTATAATGTTCCATTGTTCCCCTTCATTTCCCCTTTCAGTCTTAGTTTTGGTGGGTGGGAAAAGCAAAGGGAGAAGAATGTGTTATGAAGAAACTGCTTACATGCAAGCCAAGCCCAACCAGAACCAAATTGTGTTGAAGCAGCTGCCTTGAATTCTTTGATAAATTGTTCGAAAGAACCAAAATCCCTGATTATTAGCTCTAAAAGCTCTCCGGATGGCTCTCCTCCACCTCCTGGTTTTATTGACTCCCAGAAGAAGTCATGGTTCCAAGCCTGTATTAGTACAATTAACTCAACTAAGAATCTGTAATAGAACATTTAACAAGCAACAGAGGCAGATGGGTTGATTGTAGCTTAAAGCGTGCATAGATCCTAAATCACGTGCGACAATCTTGCCAACCAAAAGAAATAATATACATAAGCATGTCTAAATTTGTAAATGCAATTTTCAGTTTATCATCATTTAGTTCTAAGTACTTCTATGGTATAGAACATCAACCTTACTCGAGGGAGAAACCATTGAATTGAAAAACCTGGAAAGATAAGACATATTTCCAACCAAATATGAAAGAACAATAAAACGAAGAAGAACATCGCACATTAAGAGCTAAAGATAAAGGTACTAAGTGACATCACCTGTGCAGCATTATTGAAGGGTGGAAGAAGATCCCCATTGTTGTATGTGACTCGTATAATATCTTCTAATGTCATTCCATCCAATTCAGTTCCAACTATTTGCTTGTTCAGATTCTCCACATAAGCCCTGTGATGCTTTCCCCAGTGGAATTCCAGTGTTTCACGGCTCATGTGAGGTTCCAAAGCATCCTTATTTCCAAAAAAAAAAAGCACATTAATAAGTAGTTCTAAACAGCAACTAAAAGATCAGTCTGAGGCTGAAAAGAGCCCAAATATCATGCTGAAACAAAATTAGCTTGGAATTACTCAGGGCATTTTTGGTATGTTTCTGGTGAAGGTTAGTGAAAGACGACCAAAGTTAAAGACCAGCTGAGATATGCCCAATAAATCCAGCAAAAGGCAAATTGTAAACGCGATTTGCTCATAAATAATTAGCATATTGTAATCAAGATATGCAAATTGGTTTGACTGGGTAATGTGAGCAGGGCTTAAGGCCAAATACCAACCAAGATTGCTAAAATTATCATGCCTTTTTAATTGAGTTGCTCTAAGCTAGCCTGAATGAATTAAACAACCAGCCCCGATTCAACATATATAACAGTATTGAAATTCTGGACAATAATGCACTTACCAGTGGGTATGGTGGAGGCTTTAAGTCAAATTTGGCAGTAATTTTAGCAGGACCAGCTTTTCTCAAATGCTTTCTCTGCAACACAAGGACTCAATCTTAAAGAAAACTCAAGAAATGAAAAAATCACATTCCATTAACAAGAAAATATTGCTTCCCAACGTTCAGTTCTTATTCTAATGTTAGACCCATGAATTAAGCTCATCTTCTACCATTTGTACTAGATTCATTTTAACTTATAGGATCAGTATACAACTCACTTCCACCTACTGAAGTCCGCATATATGCTGCAAGTATCGATGTATACATGTCAGAGTTGCAGGTCCAGGTACAACATCCAACAAATGCATTCAATCAAACACAAGTAAGACATCCAACGGATGTCCCATTCCAATCAACTATAGAAAACAAAAGGAACACGCAAAATTTCTGTTTAAAATTGAAACTTCACAGCCTAATACCAACAGTCACGTTACATAACCAGATGGAGATGCAGGAAACGCACCTCAATCTTTACCCGTTGAAAGCCCCGAGTTGACCCCCAAAATCCTCCTGCATCAGTACAACAGACAAGAACAGTCCTTTAGGAGTGATAAAGCCACACATACAAGCCCTAAATTGAAAGAGTTAAGATGAAAATAACTACCTTTGGAAGTGAGAAAAGCAGAAATTGGCGGATTAGCATGGGCAGTTGTGGCCATCATATTGCTGGCTATTCTCTCTCTCTCTCTCTCGCTCTCGTAGTAATGGGTTATCGAACTAGGATAAGACCCTGAAAATGCCGTGGCAGGCTCATGGCTAGTAACTTAGTACTACTTTATATTAGATAGTAGTTAGTGTAGGAGGAGGCTGCATGGCACAGGAAAAATTAAAAAAATGCAACCACTTAGGACTGAGCAGCTCACTTGTAGACTTGTACGATGGATGTGTGTGGGAGCTGCAGTTTGTACTTTAAGCAATACGACATCCATAGTATACGGTACAACCTGGTACATTACTCTGTGCCCTATACATTCTGCAGTTCTCTATAATATCTGTGTGTGCGTGTGGGAATTGGATGTTCCATGAATTTTAAAAAAGATCCACATATATCATAAATGTGTTTTTAAATTATTTTTCTAATTTTATCAATTCTCCAATTTAATGATTTTATGTTGAACCAGAACTGGACCTGTCAACGGACCGAATCCAGGCCCGGATCCGATCCGTTTTTCAGGACCTGAAGCCTATTCCCGACCAGTTTACCCGAATTCGATTCAGATCCTTTTTATTTATAAATAAAACAAGTTGGATATGGATTTATATGTTCCGACCCGTTTTGGATCCGGATCCAATTAGTATAATTATTTTAATAAAAAATTATATGTTTTATTAAAATTTGCTACTAATCTACTTATTTTTAAATTAAAAATAATTTTCTATAAACTAAATGATTCTTAAAATTAATTTATTTATATTATTAATGTTATATTTATAATTTTTATTTATAATTAAGATTATCATACTTAATTAATTTTAAAACATGGATATACCTAACCCGGATTCGTCCGGATCCGGATCCGGGTCTTTATATTACATAGCGGATCCGAATCCAGAATTATCAATTCTGATCCGGATCCGACCCGTTGACATCCCTAACCAGAACCTCACACTTATATATATATATATCTTCATTTTCATCTAAGCTACCGACAAGGTAATAGCTAGATGTTTTTTGAGTTAAATCTCATGTTAACAATCTCCTTAAATTTAAAAAAAAAAAGTTATTAGAAATAGGGTTAATAACACTTTGCCCCCCCTGAACTTAGGGGATAGTCCTACTTTAACCCCTCAACTTTAAATATATACACTTTACTTCCCACAAAGACTAATCAAAGTTAGAAATACAAGAAATGTGGGTGCAATTGACAGGTGTCGAGCCTGTGCAATAAAAAAACCTAACTTGCCAGTAAAGTAAACAAAATCCAATTCCAGGTACTTGAGCAGGGACTCCGGATGTGCAATGGGTTACTAATTTTACCCTAATTCCAAGGAATTTACTTAATCCGATATATCAGAATTGAACTAATTTGTATATAGTAGCAAGTAGGGTTGTCTCCACAGGGACCGGAGAAAATTCATTTGTTTTCCAATCACAAGGAAAATGAGGGATTTTTGAGATGAAAAGGAATTAATTAAAAATCAAACAACAAAGCCAAGAACTAAAATGAGAGAGAATGAAATATATAAGAGATGAGTTCTAGTCAAAGGTCCAACTACTCAGACACAGTCCATGTACTTGATCTGGTTATAGTCGCCGGAAACCTCTCAAACGACTAACTCTTCCTTAGATTCTAGGTAAGTAAGGTACGCCCGTTAAATACCCCTAATTAAGAAACAACCCTAGGTATGCCCGTAGGATTTAATTTCTCAATTGCATTAAGAATTAGAAAAGTCCAAACTCTAACCAACAAACACACTACCAGGGTTCATTTAGATTAGATCATATGTCCCCTAACATGCTTACACGTCAGTTGCCACTAATATTAATCTACTAAACAATTACAGATTTAGCAAATTAAATTGGTGGTAGATTATCAAGTCAATATGAACATTAGGCGCCTTTGACATTCAACCAACTAAACAATCATATTAACACAAAACAAAGAACATATAAATACTAAAGATTTAAACGAACAAATGACAAATCGATTAGATCACACAGATATATTGAACTGCGTCGTCGAGTTGATATTTGACTAGACGGGGAACTTAGCCACGCGTGACGTGAGAAACTCCACTAAAGATTTCAATGGAAATCAACAAAGCCATGTGTTGTCATGTTCAATTGAATATAGCAAAAGCAAATAAGATGAAGGATAGCTTATGTTCGAAAATAAAGAAAATAGCGAAGGAAAAAGACGAAAGGCAATCCTATCGTTTTCTTCTCCCGAAGTCTCTCCCACCAGCAATCCTACGTGACCAATCTCCAAGTATTAGTCACCTACAATTCATCAAATCACTTTCCGCCGGGAGCCATATTACCTAATGGGAAAGAAAAGAAAAGAAACCTATTCTATGTCAACTAGAAGAACTCCCTTAATTCCGTTTATTACGAAAAAGAAAAACTCCAAATACTAATAAAAAAGGAAAGCTCTAAAAGCATCAAGTTCCCAATTTCCCAATACAATTATTAAAGTAGTTTCCTAATAAAAATAAACTACTAAATAGGAAAACCAGATAACTAATTCCAGCACGTCTTCAAATTTGGAACTCCCAATACTTGGAAACTGCTCACTTGGACTTGGAATCTTGCCACCTCAGCTATGAACATCCGCATTAGACATGCCCGCGCCTAACTGTCAGGACCACTTCTGGAATTAAAACTTTTTAACACCTTTTTCCACAAATTCTTGCATTTAACCACCAAATACATAAATTCAGTAGAATCCACCCAATAATGCAATTTTAGTCTAAATAATTAGGAAGTATTAACACAATCAATCAACTAAAATGCATCCTATCAGCAATGATGTTATTGTCCTCTAATTCATGAAATTATTTATAAATTAATATCATTTCCTTTTATTCCTAAAAGTTAATATTTAGTTTATATCCTTAAAATTTTTCCTGTTAGATTAATGTTTACTTCTATATATATTTTGTTCAATTTATTAGACTTTAAGTTAAACAAAATGGATAAATAACACAATACTAAAAATAAATACAATTACCAATATTTAAATAAAAGGCAATACCAAATTCATTTTGCTAAAGTAATTTTTTATCATTTTATTTTATTTAAACTTTGACACTAATATCATTGTCATTTTATTGCTTATCAAATTAGTCCAATATGAAATTATTAATCAAACTTGCTAAAAATGGTTGACATGGAGAAGGAAAATGGTGATTAAATCAAAAAAAAATTTGAGAAAAAATCAACATTAGTAAACTATAAATACATCAACAAAAAATGACAATACTATTAGCATAAAAGTTCACAAAAACTATAATAATAAAAGCTACTTTTTAAATAAAAAACAAGTTCAGTATTATATTTTTTTCAAAAAGAAATATGGCATTTGTGTTATTTTAACATTGTGTCATTCATTCTTTTATTGTATGATTTAGTTTTGATTAATTGAACAAAGAATATATAAAAGTGAGTACTGAATGGCAGGAAAAATTTTAAGGATATAAACTAAATTTAAAATTTATGTATCCTTTTTTTTTTTAGTTGATATTGCTCCATATGCGTTAAGATAGAGAACATGTATATAATTTAGCATGAAAGAAAATAATACTAAGTTATAGATAATTTCATGAATAAATGGACAACAATGCCATTGGACTCAATTTTTTTTAATGTTTTAATTTTGACTAGCCTTCATGGGGATAAAGTGTACATAATTAAGGTTGAGAAGGAGTGAAGTGTAGCTATTCCTAAGTTCATCTCCCCAAAAAAAAAAGTCTTAGAAATATAGTAGCAAAGTCAATGCTAATGCGTGCATGGTTTTAGGTCTAGAAGTACGAAATTAAGAAATGGGTTCAAAGCCTCTTCTGATGGAGGCAATGCAAAAATATTTTACTTTCTATGGTGCAACTAGGAGGGTGAAAAGACAATGTATATAATCTTCTATGGGATGAAAATTTGGAAAAAGTTTAAACTCGGATATTCGATGATTTCTGCAATGTGGAAAAAGTTTAGATACATGGTTACATTTTAAATGGCTAGATTTCGTTCAAGTCGTGACTTTCTACGAAGAGCTGCCACCCTTTCACTGCCTTAATTTATAATCAGCACATTGCCGTCCAACTTCATTACCCACCCGCAGTTTTCTTGTTCTTCAACAGGTCAGTTCATCATCCCATTCGCCTCTTTAATCACCAAGCACACTTTCGTATCACAGCAGACACGAAAATTTGCCTTGTTTCAATTTTTTGTACACCGTTTGTTTAGTTCCGATATTCCATGTTGTAATTGAACCTTTTCTTTTTTAATTTCTTTTTACCCTTGTGTGTAGAATCCGATTAGACCTCCTGAAATTCTCGGTCTCAATCAAAATCCATAATGCCTCCTAAGCGCTCAGGTCTCTTCTATACTTGTGCTTTTGTTTTAATATATAATTTAAGTATCCATCATTTGATTCGTTTGTTAGTTTTCGTGTACTTTTCTACTAGAACTAAGTAGTATGGGAAAGTGTAAAAGGGAAGTGGAAAAAATAAGATTTTTTTTTTTTCAAAATATTTGTACCTTTTAGTGCATGCAGATGCAGGCCCGAGTAGTTCACGCAGGAGGAAGATGAAAGAAGTTGTTGGTGGCGACCATAGTTTAGTGCCAGTGGGAAAGGGGGGACAAGCTCCGCTTCCTCTTCCTCTTCCCCTTCCGGCGGGGGCACCGTTTCGATACTCCCCTCTCCATCAGCGGTCTCCTTTTACTCCCTACATGGCCAACGGGGCTTTCTGCATAGACCTCAACAGCAACAACCAGCAGCAGCACCACTACTCAAATCCACTGCTTGAAGACCTGAATATTTCCCCGCCATTGAGATCCTTCACTTCTTTGTTAACTGGCTTTGATGATCAAGATGCCATGCCGCCAACAGTGAGGGAGCACAATGCCCAAATTGATCAACTCATCAGAAACCAGGTAATTATTTCTCTCATTAATCATCATACTGTTGTCCGTCCCTTCTTTGCTCTCTCCTGTATTCAATTTATCCAATGGGCATGTAACACTAAACATTTGCGGATGCGGAATTTTCTCGCAAGAATAGATGCACGTTACAACTTTAGAGGTACCTTTTTTTTTTGTATTTACATTTTTCATGAACGGTCTACAATTGTTTGTTTTAGATGTGCACGAGAGATGCACGCCAATTGATTTTGTAAATTCTTGAATATACGTATGACCAAAACCTTCATAACACACAAGAAATAAATTTGATGGATGTGCATAAACCCGGTGCCCATGATGATGATCTGAATAGTTTATGCCGAAACAGTTTGCATGAACCCTTATCTCAACGAATTTACAGTAAAAATAATTTGAAGGGACAATAATTCATATCATCATAGGGGGATTACATTTGTGTGTGTACATGCCAATACAATTTTAGGTAATTAGTTGCATCGTCAATCATGATATCCCCTTAATCTTGTTGACAGGTCTTCCGTGAGTGTTTTTGTCAATGATTAATTGCAAACCTTCATGACAACTTCCAGTGAAACCCTTGAAGTGAAAAAATGAGAAAAAAAATAATTAAATCAAATGTAGGCGTGAATTCAATTCAACTAGCACCGGATGCACGTAACATGTTGGTATAATGAATGCATTTACATGCAGGGGGAGCATCTCAAGCGCGTCTTGGCAGAGATGCAGCGGAGGCAATACAATGTGGTGGTGCAGGAGGCGGAGGAGAAGGCCGCCAAGAAAGTCAAGGAGAAAGAGGTGGAGCTCAACCAAGTGGCCCGCAAGATCGTGGGGTTTGAACACAGGGAAGCCCTGCTCCAGAAGGAGAACAAGCTCCTGCAGAGCAAGGTCAAGTACTTGGAGGATGCGAATGCTTCCATGAGGGCGGCTCTTCAAGAGTATCTCCTCAAGGG
Source organism: Gardenia jasminoides (assembly GCA_013103745.1). Taxonomy (NCBI): domain Eukaryota; kingdom Viridiplantae; phylum Streptophyta; class Magnoliopsida; order Gentianales; family Rubiaceae; genus Gardenia; species Gardenia jasminoides. Next base: position 106,807,835 of record CM023103.1, read on the forward strand.
GGGTAAGAAGGAGGAGACGGGCGGAAGCTCGGAGGTGCACCAAGATGACGCCGAGTCGTCCCACGTGGACCGGCACCGGGTGGTGGAGGAGGTGGAGCCCGTCAAGCTGGCCTGCAGGGCCTGCTGGAAAGGAGTCGCCACCATGATGTCGTGGCCGTGTCGCCACGTTAGCACCTGCTCGAGCTGCAATGAAATCACCAAAGCCTGCCCAGTTTGTGGGTCTATTAAGACCACCAGTGTTGAGGTGTATCTTCCTTAGTCGCAGGTGCTCTAAAGCCCAGGCCTATTAGGACGCCCTGGATTGCCCATCTCTATCGTCCTTTATGTCGCGGGCCTTTTTGTCTCCAATCAATCATATATATGTCTGTTTTCTTACAGCATCTCAATACTCAAAGCTAGTCATATATGGTGTGTGATTTTCAAAACCTGTTGTGTATGTTATGTTGGATTGTGAGTCTGTGACTTAAGGATTGGAATTTATTATTATTATTTGGTTTTGGCATGAGGATAGGAAATGTTTTTTTTTTTTAATGGTATGGAATTAGTATGGGGTTGAAATTAGCCTTATTCTTTTTTTGTTGGAATTATAATTTCAACATTGCAAATTGATTCTATTGGATCAACAAAGTCATGGCCCCTAGCCATGGCAAGGTTTATTGTTTTGTATCATTCATGTCATGTTCATTTCTTGTGAAGAAAGTAGTCACATATGAATGGGTCGTTTTTCTTGAAAAGAGATCCTCGTTTGTCATTTGCTCTTTGACAACAATTTACAATTTCCCATGCTATAGCTATCAGGATCTTGTCTGGCTTTTAGCTTAATTGTGAATCAACTTTTAGGTCAGCTAAAACTGAGGTAAACTTAATTGAAGCTCAACATGTGTTCGACTCTCTCAGAAATTGGGCACTATTTTGTATACAAAGAACCTCTTGATTTCCTTGTGCTGCTTGGCTTTTCGCCAACACTTGGAATGATTCGTTAAGGCAGTCTGATTGGTCGGACTTGCACAACCATTGTTCGAAGGGGGAATCACGAATCAGTTTCACTTTTCCTTTGTCCTGTGCATTTAATGTCATTGAAGTGGTTCGGCAAAAACATAAATAGAATATCACATGATAGGCAACAATTGAACTGGTTTAATTGTTTAATCAAAAGAGAGAGAGCTACATGTTAAATCCAGAACGATTTCTCCGTCAAAGAAATTCCATAACTGCTGTTATATATCGTTTGATCAGATGAACAACCTTTGTACAGGGCAATGAGATAATTTACGAAGAGCTTGGATCAAAGAAATGAACTTCAAATTCCATCAAAGGCAAAGAACTGTACAACAATCTGCAGTACAAAGTAGTTCACACGGCTAAGAATCATCATTCATTTGTTACAGTGAAAATGGCTTCGTGTACACATCAAAAGGTTCATTAGCTGTCAGCTGAGGTTCCTGCAGCAAAGCAAATCATGAAACTTCAATTACTAGCTTCATTTATGAGAATTTCATCTTTACTGCAGCCCTACTTTCCACATACAGCTAGATGATTTATTCCATCGTTAGATGCTTTAACAAAATCGTGGCTCCACAAAATGAATATGAAATAGCACCAAGGACATACTACTGTTGTGCAGTTCTGACACACAAGCTTTAACATGACAAACTGATTCAGCATGTTATGAGTTTTAGCTCCAGAATTGGGGCGAGGATTGGCAATATTTTACCTGTCTCATACCACTTAGACTGCCACCCGTCAAAAGCATTGTGAGGAGTGATGTCACGATGCCACCTGCCAGACCATCCTCGTTACTGGTGACGGTTGATCTCATTGAATTTAAGATGCTCCCATATGTGGTTCCCTGTCCACGTTCAATTGCTTGGATGAATGAATAGGTCATGGCACCCGTTGAAGTCACTTTAGAAAGAGCCTGTCCAGCATCTAGATGGGATTAGTCCATGCTTTCCTTGTCTAGTCTGAGCTTAGAGAACACTAGGATTCATTAATGAAATAATAGGCATATAGCATCAAATCAAGATTGAGAAATGAGAGGAAGTTTTACTGAATTTACCTCTGTATCAGCAGCGGTTTGATCATCGTCACAACCACTAAACGATATGACTTCTCCACCACTTGTTCCTTTCCATGCACCTGATCGAGGGCGATGGTCCTCCCATGCATACCTCCCAGTTCTACACAGCAAACATTTAAGAAACTTGAGTTTTTTTTTGTTTTTTTCCATGGAACTCAAAGAGAACTATGTCACTCGCTTGGCTAAAAAGCCTGCTATTTTCGGAGTAATTTATCTATTTTCCTTTCTGACCTCTCTGCTCATTAGATACTAGACATGAAGCAGTAAATGTTCAAAGGATTGATGAACCTGTCCATCCTACAAAGGAATGGTAAATCCAGCACTGTGCCACTGTGACATGCATCTATGATAGCATGAAGCTTAACTCCACGAGGAAGTGGCCTAACAATGGTAGCGTTAATTTCATCATCAACTACCATCCCTTGTGTTTCAAAATCCAAAGGACAAAGTGTTTCATCGTAACCATCAACCTCATCACCGGTGTAGTTCCTCTGCTGTGAACCATGACCTGAATAATGGAACACTAATGAATCACCTGGTTGACAACCTTGCACAAGCCAATACATGGCCATCCTGATGTTGTGTTTTGTTGGAATACGGTAAGGATCTGTTTCTTCTTCTGAAAAGATAAGTCCATGGTAAGTTAGATTAGAAACCATTTTGTTTGTACAACCTCTATTAATTGGTTCATTAGCTGAAGGCACGAATTGGCAGAAGCTTGCTGTTAGTCACTTGAGTATGAGGATACCAAAAGAACTCTTTCCATTAATCAGCCACATTTTAATCATTTAGTTACAGGATAATCTTGTATAAATTGACAGTGTATATACTATCACCATTGGATACATGATAACTAATTTAAATTTAAATTTGAAATTTAAATTTCACATGTGTGTCATACATTCAATGGTGATAGTGTATACACTATTAGTGTATACAAAATTAACTCAAAAGATCATGTTCTACACCACAACACTATGAATAAACAGAGCTGAGACTCATATGCAAGAAATGCGTGCACTATTTCTACTGCTGGGGCTTTGAATTATTGAATTTTTGGATTTCCAGTGACTCATTTAGATGCTGTTTAGAACCACTCAGAATACCATTTTGCTTCGACTATTGTTGGATTTTCTCCAGATATTGCAGGATTCCCAAACAGGATTGATTAGGAGTTGTTGCTAATTTGTGGGACGCCTCAGTAAAATTCTTTACGATACTCTAAAGTCAAAAGCATGTTTATGTGATTCTGGCAATTATATTAAGTGGATTATGGATAGGATACATAGCCTTTGATTGCCAGATTCACGATCTTGCTGATTTATATTTGAAGATGGAATAAGTTCCTAAAGTAACAAGTTTGAAACTGGAGGTGTTCCACTTTCTTTAGAACCTTTTATTGCAATTATAACCACTCATTTTTCAGCTGTTATTTAAATGATTTAAGAATCTTTTAGGTAGGATAGTCATTGGTGGACCCAGAAAGTTTAATATAATGGTGTTTGGGTTATTCAGGTGACAGCAAATATTCAGCTTTGGCAGTTGTTTTCTGCGAATTTATTAAACGTTGTAAAAATTTGGTCATCCAAGCTGCAAGGGAAACGCGGCATTTGATTATGTGTTCGGAAAACCAGACCGTGCAGCGAGGATCAGAAAGGCAAGAACTTTTCAGAAAACAGAAACTAAAGCAATGCCCTTTTTTTTTTTTTTTGGTTTGAACTAGCAAGAATTCAGCAATTGCGGGACTCATTAAACAAGTCAGACCTAAAAATAGTGAATAAAAAACAGACCAAAATCAAGAACCTCGAGTTTTCCCATTGAATTGAAATCCCATAAGAGAAAAAATTGGTAGGAATTTGGAACAGATCAATGCACGAAGAAACAAAATAATGCACATTAGTGCAAAGTCGTAAGAAAATGCAAGAGAAAGGTGTGTGACAATCACCGGTGAGCATGAGAATAGAATCAGAAGGGAACTTGAAGCGATTGATCAGCAAGAACTTCATGCACTTAGCGTCATTGATGCAGCCTTTGAGTTCGTGTCTGGTGTTCCTGTAGGATATCCCGCAAATCACAGCTCTCTTTCGACCGTGGACTCTAGGGGGTTGACCTGGGGGAGCGTGGTTGTAAGGCGAAGGAGGCGGCGGCTGATAGTATGGAGCTGGTGGCTGTGACTGTGGTGGTGGTGGTGGTGGTGGGACCCCTCTTGGGTCGGCGATAAGGGTGACGGCATGGCAGATGGCGCATCTGATGGACTTGGCACCCTGTGGAAGCTGTAACGGTGTGTGGCAGCTGGAGCAGTTGACTAGCATCAACATCTTTTTCTTGATCAGGACTCAGTACTCAGGAGGAGGATAGGAAAGAAATCCTGATATCGATGAGCTAAGGTTTTAAGTGGATGCGGGGATCTATGACGTTTTTTATCAAGTTAAGGACGACGGGGGGTTATGGGCAATGGGGGGCGATGGGGCCAAGGAAAGTGGGAGTTGGTAAGAACTGGGGAAGGAAGGCAGGCAGAAAGAAACAAGCGAGGGAGAAACCAAACCAAACCAAACCAATCCAAGGAGAAAAGAGACGTTTCTCTAGTCCTGACCTCTGACTGACAGAAGGAGGGAGGGAAAATACCTGTTATAATAAAATACAAAACAGACCAATAGAACAAAGTCTGGTAATCCGGATGGCAAGGAGCTGGATTTCTCTATGGACTTTGGCTGAAAGTTTCGAATTGATGAGTCTCATGAATGGAGAAGATGGGCACTAGAAGAGCTTGCCTCATGGTCGTGGGGTCGGACCTGACTCAATTCCAGGTTACTCGTCATGCCCTAAAGTGGCTAGCCGACGCGGGAGAATATACACCCAGATAAAGGGGGGAGGGGGGGGGGGCAAAAAAAAAATTCAAAGTCTAAAGTAGGTTTAGAAGCTTTTCCTTTTTCTCCTCGCTAATAATGTTCAGACAGGAGATTATTTAAAATAATTACTGTAATATTTTTGTGATGTAGTATAGATAAGATTAAAAAAACTTATTAGAATAATAAAAAGTTGATTGAAAACTATAACTATGATGTAAGTAAGATAATATTTGAAAAAATTTGGGAGTTTTGGATAGTAGATTATTTGGGATAATTTGGTTATCCAAATATTGTAACACTTTTTTGATGTGATGTATATGAAACAAAAAGGTAATTGAAAAATGTGTTGATGGTGTAAGCTAATAAATAAGGTAAATAATGGATATCCAAACATACGCACATTGTTGTACATGGGAAGGAAACTAGAGGTTGGGATAAATTATCCCTCTTGGTATGCTTTTCTACCTATAGTTTTTTCTTGAAATTATTCAGCAATTCATGGAATCATGTAAACTTATTTCAAAAAAAAAAAAAAAAAAACTAACGATAACATACCTTTGTCCTTTTTTTCTTTAAAGATAAAATTGAACTTCCCTTTTGTTAGATTAACTTCTTCGCGGGTCCGTGGTAAGAAGTAAAAGAGAAAACAGTAGTAGTTGCTACTACGTTTATGTTTTTGCTCAATCTTGAAGAAATTATATATGTTGAAATTCACAGAAACTAAGTCAAGAGAAGCACCAATTCCGCACTGCACTGAATTCATTAAGTTATGCTCTCAATTAAGTAGAATAAGTACATCAGTCTGTTGCTAGGTACATACCACTATACCAGGAGGAGGATGTAGAATTCAAGGGGAACATGGCAAAAGTTTTGAGACAAATTTTTAGTACGTGTCTTAGCCCTAATTTTCATCTTGTCAAGTGATATCCACTAATTATTATTAAGAGCACTAGGTTATGACACTCCAACTTTGAGTTTGTTAGCATCCATGTTCACACGAGACGCAGCAAGGATGTCTAAAATTACTGATGGGACATGAAACACATCTCACCAATTTGTGCGTTAGGATTTGGGGCAATTCATGAATTGGAACCTTCCACGGCAAAACAGCTTCTTCTGTGACTCCACAAAACAAAACAGTGCAGGTTGGAAACGAATAGCCATTAATTTTCAGAACTCGTCTGGTTGACTTTCTTGCGTAGCCTTCGTAGCTGGCAAAGGAAACTAGTCGCCCACTTCCTCTCCTTCCCTTCCTAATTTCCTATGTATATTTCGGGGGTTCGGGCCCTTCGTGGCAGTATGGCCAAAAAATCACTTAAAAATATGCCAGTGACAATGGTGACTTAATTTAAACACTTTAGCTAAACTAGGCTGCAAACGAGTCGAATCGAGCTTTGGTCGAGTCGAGTCGAGTTTCACTCATTTTTCACTAAACTCGACCTCAAGTTTGATTCGAGCAGCTTGAGCTCGAGCCTACTCGAGCTCGAAAAAATAAAAAATAATTATTTTATTTTTTTAAAAATGAATAAAATAATTATTTTTTTAGTAAATAATAAAAATATTAGGGATATGTATGTAATTTCACTATTAAAATAAAAAATAAAAAAATAATATATATATATATATATATATATATATTCGACCCTATTCGAGTCAGCTCACGAACTATCGAGTCTGAGTGAAGGTTGCTCAAACTCGACTCGAACATGCAAACGAGCTGCTGGAGCTCGAGTAGAGCTCGAATCGTTTGCAACCCTAAGCTAAACGAAAGAAAAGAAGGAAATAATAATAATAATAATAATAACCCCCACTTGTCTGGATTGGAGAAAGACTAGTTCAAACTCGAAAATATCAATATTTTGAGCACTGATAAAAATTCTATTGCAAAGTCATAAGAAGTCGTGCTTGTTAATCTAGTCAAGTTCCATAGTCCATTGCATCGGATTTGAAGAATCGCTTGTATTGGGGAAAATATACAATAACTAATAATCTATACTAACATTGGCCTTCCGTTTTGGCCGACTAAAAAACTTCTTACAAAGTCGTAAATTTTATTAACAGATTATTGAAAATCATCTAACACGATTTGATTTGTATTACTCTTAATGTCACGTTAAGCATGCACTAAAAATAACAGATCCGGCTCCCTTTTGTGCATATTAGAATTGTCACATCGGACAGTTTTAAATTCTAATAATAGTGCTAGAATCACAAATGAACTTCCCCTACTAGCTTTCTCAAGTTAACTGTTGGTAATTTTTCCTGTAATATACTAAGGGGTCGTTTGGTTCGAATTCCACTATCACTATCAATATCGGTATCATAAGTGGTCAATGATAATGGGTTTTGATGATGAAAACCCACTGTGTGTTTGTTAATGTGGAATGGATTTTATTATTTATTATTTTTCTTTTTCATTGTTTCTTTTTTTCTTTTCTTTTTCTTTCCATTTGTTGAAACAGTAGCATTTTATTTTCTTATTGTTGCATTTAATGGGAATAAAAGGTAATTAAGATGATTTAAGAAGAATAAGATGGGCAACTAAGATGATTCCCTAGTAACAGGTAGTTAATCAAAAAACTCATAGAAGAGGCCTATCATTCCCATTAATTTATTCCCATTGACTCCAACCAAACATTTTATATGGGTATAATTGAATTTGAAACTCATAATGGAGGTTGAAACCTATTTACCAAACACCCCCTAAGAGGTTTGATGCAAAAACCCCCTTCCGAGTTTCAACCGTGTTCCGCTGTCAATTTGCCCTCTTCGTAATTTAATTGCGTCAGTGTATCATTCACTTTTCCGACGTACTTCAACATGCTAATTACTTTCAGAATCTAGCCCTTTGAAAAACAAATATGAACATGTTAGATAAATGGAGTATACCTTACATTGAGGTGCCAAAGAGAAAAGGATATTATAAATTCCTAAGGCTTATACAAACAGTTGAATATTGACGGAGGAATAAGAAATTTTGAACAGTCAAGGATAAGATCATGAATCCAAGCAACATGTTAGGCACAAGGGAACATTCGAAATTAGGTTTAAGGGATGTTACGTAACTAGGAACAAATACCAAAAATAAATGCATGAGAGCATTTTGGAAACCAAATCGGGCGTTATACAGAAGCAAAATCAAGAAGTGCTCTTAGCAAAAGAAAATTTAATGGCAATCATTAGTGTCTTATTACTAGAATATGTTGCTTAAGGCGGGCCACCGGGGGAATGGAGAAGAAAAAAAATTTGGGGGCAGTGTTGTCCCTGTAGGAATAAAATGTGTAAAATAGTGATAAATCAAATTGAGACAAAGGAATAAATGCAGGGAGGTTAAGTGGCATTTACCACCCTAAGAAGTATTCCTCGATCCATTTATTTTATACATTACAGAATAAAATCAAGAAAGGAAGAAAAGTACAATGCAATATTTGATGGCCAGGATAGCCCTCAGAACAGGAAAATACAGATGGATGAGAGCAGGTGTTTGCTCAAATTTTCTTTGGTTCCTGTGCTTGCGGTCCACTAGATCATCTTTACACGAAGAAAAGAAGAAAAATATTCTGATCTTTTTTCTCTAAGCATTATGGCTTTATTATCTGCCAATCATTCATCATCCCTTGTAGTTTAGCTTAAATTGCTGGTCTGGTGGTGGCATCATTTGTGTCGTAATCATTATTAATTTTGAAAACAAGAGCAGAGGTGCACCACAGAAAATGTGTCCTACTTTTTTCTTGGCAGCCATACTACTGTTATGCACCCTTTTCTAAATATTTTTTCCCCTCTCTCTCTCTTGGTTACAGAAATCAAACTTGAGCTTTTGCGCATAACATCTTTTCCTGGAAAATCGGCACCAACTCTCTTAAGTACAAGCCTTTTCAAACACTCTGCCGGGACATTTGATTCTCATTCGTGTTGAAAATACGCACTTGCAATCCTGACATTGCAAAAGGCAAGGAGTAAATCCCAAGTAACGAAAATTTTGTGAAGAATCCCGAGTCTGTATTGCTTTCGCGAAGAGATTGACATATTCCATGAACTTCCTTCTTATTTATTTATTTATTTTTTAATTTTTGGGAATCCTGACCTTGAAAATTGATCGAAAGCAAAGCTGAAAATGCTGACAATCAATTTTTCATATTAACAAATTCATGCCACGTGTTAACAGTATGAGAATGCAAATTAATAGAAATGACTCAGAAATTTCCATTAAAAATAGGGTTAAAAACAAAAAAGCCCCTGTGGTTAGACTAATATACAGAAAAGCCCCATAGTTTCAAATCGTACATTTCGATACCTCATGATTTGAACTAAAGTGAAAATTGGATGGAAACCGTTAAAAGTAGCGGTTTTGAGTAAAATTATAGATTTACCTTTATGAATATATCATTAACTATTTTCCTAATTTATTCTTCACTACATACACAAAAAAAGTGTTGAAATTTTTATTTTAAATTCTTACAATACATACTCTAAGAAAATATTACAATTGCAAATTTCAAATTTAAAGTTATCAAATACTTTTCTAATTTTTTTTCACCATATAAAGGTATTACTATTTTTCTAATTTTTTATTTTAAATTCTTATAATAGAATCTCTAAGAAAATACTGCAATTGCAAATTTTATTGATTTCTTTTGATTTTTTTTGATTTTTATCTAACTGGTTTCCTACAAATTTGAGGCCAATTTGGAGTTTTATTAAGGTTTGAGGGGCAAAATAGGCATTTTAGGTCAAAATTTGTATTAAAAAACTATTTTCTAGCTAAAAACCGTTACTTTTAACGGTTTCCCTCAATTTTCACCTTAGTTTAAACCATGACGTATCGAAATCTACGATTTGAAGGCATGAGGGGTTTTTATGTATATTAGCCTTACCACAGGGACTTTTTTGTTTTTAACCCTTAAAAATATCTAATCGTGTGTTAAACATGCACTGAGCACGGAGTCGTTATTATGCTTGAAAAAACAAATTATTTCCGGACATCGACACATGATCAATTTATCATTGGTTAAGCAGGGCCACGCCGTTCGATGGAGAAACAGAGCACTTACTTCACAATTGTGGTCTCACACAATAGTCCATGTTTAAACTTTAAAGTTGTAAATTGAAGTGCACATGCTACAAAGTAATAAGAGTGAAACGATATATCAATAAAAAAAAAAAAGCGAATTGTTACTGAAATTTAAGCTATATGTGCTAGAGATTTAAAAGAGGCATATATTTTTTAACTTTTTTTTGGGGCCGGGGGGGGGGGGTTTGGACTCCATTAGGCAGGGAACACTGTATTAGATGTGCAAACAAGTCGTGCTCAAATGTCAATTGAGTAATTGGCAAGTTTGTTTGATCAAAGTTTGAATTCAAACTCGCGTTGATCGAGTTCAAACTCAAGTTCGAACAATTTAAGCTGCTCGACACATTTGAATCCAATATGTAAAACTTGAAAACTTGTCGAGTTTAATTGAAATTCATACACACAGCATGTGTGTATGTGTGTGTGTGTGCATTTTTTTTTAATTTTTATTTGTAGTATGAACATCTATTTATCCTTATTTAAAATTATATAAAATATAAATTTATATTTATTAAACTCGATTAAACTCGATTGAACTCGAATTAAACTTGATTAAGCTCGATTTGCATGAGTTTGAATTTGAATTCGAGTAAGCCAAAATAAAATCTCAAGCTCGGGTTTGAATCCAAGTTTTTTAAACTCTAGTTGAGTTTGGGTAGTTCGAATAGTGTACTACTCAAATTCGACTTAACTCAATTGCACTATCTCTATATGCATACACGTGCATATTAACATCTATACATTATATATATTTGTATATGTAAGATTAATTTTCTATGCACTGACAGCATATATGCTGTCATGTTTTGATACTTGAATTTAAATTTTAAATTTTGTACATATGTCATATATCTAATTGTGACGGTACATATACTGGCAGCGTATATAAAATATATTCTATGCATACACGTGAACACAAATTTTCAGTGGATGTGTGCATGTATTCCTCCACCGTATTGATATAATCAGATTTGATTCCACGATTTCCATGGCACCAACATTAAGTCATGGGCTACTGCCCAAACCGAATAAATGAGCCTCCGCGCAGTCTGTCCTAGCAAAGGATGGGCCTCGACTCAAATCAGTGGTAATAAGAAAGCGAGGACGCTGGGAGGGTCACTAATTACAGCGACAGACCAATGGTTGAAGACTTGTTGGCTCCGACTCGACCCAATTACCCTCTTTCCCCTGTCAGACGATACAAGTGTTAAGTGTACGTGTACTAGTTAAGATTTAAGACTTGGTCCCGTCAACTGCATGTCGCGGGTTTGCAAAACTCTGATCACCAGACACCTGCTTTTGCCGCTTCATGCTAATAGAGGTTTCGATGACTTGGGTTGTCTGGATTGTCATTTTAAGATTTTTTATGAAAAAATATACTGTAACGATGTAATTTATGTGAGGTAAAAAGATGTTTGAAAAATGTGATACCAAAAAACGTAAAAAATTTTTGGTGAAAATTGTAATTCATACAAGGATGCTTCAATGATAGCATTCGCAAACAAGTTAAATTTGCGATACCTATATTCTAAGTTCTCTTCGCACTATGATTCTACGTTTGTAAATTGTAAGAGGATGGATATCTATGTTGCTATTCCTGATGCATATGTTGAAAGAGATGAAAGTGCTCCTGTGTTAATGAAATGTCAACTTTCGGATTCAGGTGGTCACAGCACAATGCTTTTTCTCAATTCCCAGGATTGATGCTGGTTCTTCCAATTAATGCATTACTAATTTCTTTTTTCCGAATTAGCCAGCCTCTACGTTGGACTATCTACCTTTTTGTTTTTTGGTGAAGTCTCCTCTCCCCATTCCTGAACCAAATCACTCATGAGTTGTAAGTAGTAATATGTCTTAATTTTCTCATCCTAATATTCCACCTTAGACAACTCAGTGTTTTTTTTTTTTTTTTAAATAAATGTCTAAGTTAGAAAGGGTCGGGGGGTGGTTCAACTTGCAACAACTTTGATTAATTTCTCTTTAAGCTTTCTTTGGACGACTTTAGAGAGAGGATTAAGGATGCGGTGGAGTGGCGCGCGGGAATGGGAAACGCTGACTGACGGTTAAATCAAATTCCTGTTAAGTATGTGAACCAAGATTTACAAATGCGTATTTAATAGTAGAAAATTATCTAATTTAGGCCTTGTCTGGATTGACATTTTCTGGATTTTTATAGAAAAATATAATGTAGCAATCTATCATATATGTATTGTAGGGCAAGTTTTAGATTGGTTAAATCATAAGCCTTCTAACCTCTTATTCTTTTTTCATAGAATTTTTGAATTTTTTTAATTATCAAATATCCATTCATGACTTTTGAATTTCAAATGTAAGCAGTGGCACCATAAATGTAGGAATTTGAATAAGTTTATTCATGTGAGGGTAAATTAAAATAAAACATCATAAGTCATATTAAAAGTTAAAAGAGTAAATAAAAATATTTTACTGTTTAACTCAGTAATGCTAACTAAAAGGATAAACTACATAAAAAATAATATTCAATGGTCATGGATTTAAAAATCAATTGTAGTACTAATCCTGAGAGTTATGAAATCACTAAATTAACAATAACGTCCTACTAGCACTTCAAAATAGAAATTATTATTTAAAATCCTTATCTTTGATAAATAATAGTAATAACAACAACATCAGTCCTACAAAAATAAAAAGTAAGTAACAATATAGTTTAAGAGAATTATATTGTACATTTATCCGTAAACTATATCTACTCAATTGGTATATATTTGATCTAAATTCAGTCTAATTAGGTTTAAATGATAGTGTAAAATCCAATAACTAAGAATAATCTTGAGTATTATTGATTATTTTATATATTTTTGTTATTTTCTTCAATGTAAATATGTAATACTACTATGTCATTTTTAGAAAAAATGACTAAATATTTTTATTTTGGGCAATTGTTGGAGGTATTATAAGATATTATCAGTTTTTTATTTGCATTTTGAGATGGCAATAATTACATCTATTATGATTAATTCTTGGTTTTACATAGTTTCATATTATGGGAGGTAAAATTAAATATATTCTAAAAATTATGGGTTATGGGCTCTTTGTCCCCTTTTGTTTCAAATTATATCTTTCAATTTGGAGGATGAATACGAAATCAACTAAAAACATTTTCAAAAGAAAAAGTTGTCAACATTCAATCCAAATTTATACTACAAATAACTATACCTGGTGCTTTTATCTTGAAAATAGAAAAATAAGTATATTTTAAAATTTTAAAACTATACTGAAAGTTACAAAAGTTCTTTTCTTTTTCTTTAAATATTAGCTTTCTAATTTGAAGGTTGAAATATAAACACTTTTTGAACCCAATTAAATTACATACTCAAACTTATATTTGTTGATAGATCAATCAAAGTTAATAGGTTATCATTTATAATTATAAATAGTTGAAACGTATAGTAGGATAGAAGATAAATATGTTATAAAATTAGGTCAAAAAGAGGACAATTAGATGAGAATATGGTAGGATAAAGAAAAGGTAGGATTTAGGAATGGGGGAACGGGTTGCAAAAATGTGGAAATGTTGGGTCAAAGATGTGAGGAAGAGGGAATGGTGAGAAAAGAGGAGTTGTGAGTTGTGAGAAGTAACTTGAAGAGGTGGTAGGGGTATAATATTATATTTGGTGTACTTCTGATATTTTTTAAAATATTTTCATAATCCTTTCCTATATGTTTTAGTATATTTTAACGTTTTAGATAAGACGCATAAATAGAATATAAATTAGATTCTAAAATAATAATCTTTTGATCTTTAACTTATTTTTCACATAACTATTACAAATAATTTATCAATTATTATTATTACTATTTTAAATATAAATCCGTGCACAGCACGGGTCAGAATTCTAGTTTAATGTATGTGAGGTAAAAGAGCATTTGAGAAATGTGATCACGAAAAAAATAAAATTTTTCTTGTGAAAAATTTCAATCCAAACAAGGCGGTAGTATATTGCCCGATTCTTTTGATACGTGCCAACTGCCATACTCAATTGCACCGGGCTTCGTTATTATTCACTGGAAAAGTGGACAAATTATTGCGCTTGACATTCCAATTTTTCAATATGAAATGCATGCTTGAAAATATATACAAATATATGAAAAATTCTCAACCCCTAGCGTTTGTGTATACAGTTTGAAGACATAAATATATAAGTCCAGTTGTCCACTTGAGGATGGATGGCAGGGAGAACATATTGCCCCGGCTGCCGGATTACCGCAAGAATCAGTATGGGTAGAAAACTAACAAAGACTAAATCAAAATTAAAAAAAAAAAAAAAACAACAACAACAAAAACAACACTTGAGGACATTTTTCCAAATTCATAAACGGCGCCATCGTGCCATTACAAAAGAAGAAAAGAAAAAAACTAATTCTAAGCCACAAAAAACACGACCACAATCATTCCCGATGACTTCGCTCTGGGGCATCTTCATCTGTGCCCTGGTTTCACGTTGCAGTTTATAAGAATAACCAGCTTGGTTCTTCACATTTGCCCTCGCCACTTGCTTGCTTCCAAGGAAGCATAATTAACAAGTCTAGAACAAGGCAAAATGGGTGACATGGTGGTGAACAAAGCAATCATTTTTTCTACCCTTCTCTTCATTCCTCTTGTTCTTTCAGATGATACTGTACCTGCCCCCTCTGATAAGGGTCAATTGAACAGCTGGTTTGAGCAAAATGTGCAGCCTTTTGCATCCCGGAAAGACACTTTGGACCCGGCGCTAGTCACTGCAGAAGCCAATCCAAGAATCATCAAGCTTAAGAGCGACGGAAGTGGTGAGTTCAAGACTATAGCGGACGCTATCAATAGCATCCCAAATGAGAATACCAACCGCGTCATCATTTCACTTGGCCCCGGAAACTATACAGAGAAAATCAAGATTGAACGTAACAAGCCATATATCACATTAATTGGAGATCCGAACAATATGCCTACTCTGGTGTTTGATGGTACAGCAGCCAAGTATGGAACTGTGGAAAGTGCCACCTTGATTGTTGAATCTGATTACTTCAACGCTGCTAACCTCATTATTGCGGTAAGCCAACTATATAGCCAGCCCGCATTAATTGTTCTTGTTTCTTGTTTCTCTTTCATTGAAGGCCTTGTCTTTGATCGATCATATCTTGGGTTGTTGAGAATTGCTTTAGAACTCAGCACCAAGGCCAGACGGCAACATGAAGGGAGCCCAGGCGCTGGCTGCGAGAATTGGAGGGGATAAGGCTTCCTTTTACAACTGCAAATTCCTTGGTTTTCAAGACACCCTTTGTGACGACAAAGGAAAGCACTTGTTCAAGGATTGCTACATCGAAGGCACCGTAGATTTCATTTTTGGCAACGGAAAATCCACCTACTTGGTAAAATATTCGGAACAATACAGTAGAGGATTAGTTGATCATCTTTTAGTTCTTTTCTGATCATTTTCTTGAAGAATGCGAGCAAACTGCGGAGGAAATCTTGAATGTGATTGATTTTGCAGAATGTTGAGACGCATGTTATCCCGGGCGACCTACAGGCATGGATCACTGCACAGGCGAGGCACACTGATGCTGAAGACACAGGATACTCATTTGTCCACTGCAGCGTCACTGGCACAGGTCGCACTGCTTACTTGGGCAGGTCTTGGATGCCTTATGGAAAGGTCGTGTTTGCCTACACAGAAATGAGCGACGTGGTAATCCCCGCAGGATGGTCTAATAACTTCCATCCCGACACTGAGAAGTAAGCTCTTTTAATATTTAATAATTAACAAACAAGCCCATGAACTCAGTTTTCAAGATTTATCAAGACAGCTTCTTTTGTGTGTTCTTGGTTGAGAGCTATAGATTGGTTATTCCTTGTCTTGTTTTTGGTTTCTTGGATACTTGTTTAATGGTGGCAATGACGTCTTGCAGGACGGTATTGTTTGGAGAATTCGAATCCACCGGACCAGGTTCAGACACAAACAATTCCCGTGCTGCATTCGCCAAGAAGCTTGCCGAAGCAGAAGCTAAACCCTTTCTGACTCTTGGATTCGTCGAGGCTTCTAAGTGGCTGCTTCCTCCCACCCGAGTTCCAGCTTAAGGCTTCTTAGCTCTGGAAGGCAAACAGTTTATTCTTTTTAACCTTTTCTTCATTTTTTTCCCCCGCTTTTGTATTAGGATTGCACATGCTTGCCACTATCCGGGGCCGGAACTGTGACAGCCTCCCCGATGAGTACAGTTAATTGTACGCAATTTGTTGTAGAAGTTGATCTCTTGAACTTATAGCAAATTTTCATTTTTGACACTAATGAAAGACTTGTTGTTTCTGATCCATTACGTACATTCATATACTGGCATACGACCAAAAAATATATATTGAAATTTCTGACGCTTTTGACTGTGTGTGTGTGTTGGCTTTTCCCTTTTCCTTGTGCCCCAGTGTTCAGACGAGGGTACAAATGTGTCTCTGTCTAGGGGTGAGTATCGAATTCGAAATCAAAATGCGGTAGGCTGAAATTGGTATTTTTTGGTAAACAAATCTAGAAAATACTGACCGAATTCGCATTCGAATTACTGATTTCAAATTCAATTCGATATCAATTTGGAAATCGGCATTTTACCAATTTAACCGAATTCCAAATAATATTTTATAGTCCATTACCTGGAGAACAGCAAGATCCAGTCCACAACAATGAACAATTAGGGCTGCCCGAACTTGAGACTTGACTACTTAACCAGTTGACCTAATACATTATACATTATATGCTATTTGGAAATTCGAATCTGACACGGGCAATTTTATTGTTTAAAAATACGGAGTGCACCATAATTTTTACATTTAGAAATGCTGATAGAACTATAAAGTTAGAGACGTTGTAATCTCAGTACAAGCCAGTTTTAATCATATTTTAGTATAACTGAATAACTTGATTATTATCTTTCTTTATTCTTGAATTTTAGTATACGCATACTGCTCTTGGAGAATTTTGAGGGAAGAGTAATGCAAAGGAGTCTAATCCCTATCTTGTACATACTCAATATGACATAACAGTACGAATTTTTGTATGTGTATATAGCTTTTAACTTGTTTCTACTATTACTCTTTTCTTCACATAAAGGAGGAATTTTTTTTTATTTTTCCTAAGAAAGGGCCTTAAAGTTAAAGAGCTTAGGAATTTACGGTACCCTTCAGGCCAATTAGCGAATATAATTAATTTTTTTGATAAGGTAAGTGAAATAAATAATTAATCGACTCTGGACCAACAGGTTCAACTGTCCAATACTCCTAAATTCGCAAACTCACGATAAGGATCTCTAGCATCTTTTTATAGCCAAAGATATCTGTCTTAGACGTGAATTAAGGTAAATCTGCTGCTGTTGAATGTTTCGCTTAACTGTGAATCAACTTTTAGGTCAGCTAAAACTGAGGTAAACTTAACCAAAAAAGAAAAGCCAGAATAGTTCCTGATAGGTAGCATGGGAATTGTAAACTTTTGTCAAAGAACAAACTATGAGGCATCAAAGAATACAATGAGGATCTCTTTTCAAAAAAAAAAAAAAAAACCCGTATCATATGTGACTATGACTCTGTTTGGATTTGCTGTTTTTTCACCTATTTTTGAAAAACTGTTTTTTCACACCCCAAATGCTACAATAATACACCAACCAGAAACAACCCCAAAAACAACTACACATACACAAATATTTCAAAAACAACTAACACATACACAAATAAATTTTTTTGTATTTATTTTTTCTTTTCCTTTTCCTTTTCCTTTTCTTTTTCCCTTTCATTTTTCTTTCTTTCCTCTTCTTCTCCCCCAACCCACTACCTTTCCTCTTCCCTCCGCCGCGACCGGCACCAGCATAAAATTTCTTCTTCTTCTTCTTACCTGGGGATCAGGGAGGGGAAGGGCTGGGCTGGCAAGGGAGGGAGGGAGAGAGAGAGGGAGGAGAGAGAGAGGGAGGAAGGTGGAGGGGGGAGGAAGAGGTGGTGGGGGTGGGTGGTGGTGGTTTGTGGTGGTGGTGATGGGAGGTGAGTAGTGGTGGGGATGGGTTAATTTTTAAAAAAATCCAAATAAGTTATTCTAAAATTGTTCCAACTAATTTTAATTATAAAAATACCTCAAATAAATTTTAAAAATACCTCAAAAATATATCAAATAAATTTTTAACTTTAAAAATGTCCCAAAAATACCTAAAATTAATTTTTAATTTTAAAAATGCCCTAAAAAATTATCACAAATAATTTTTGAATTTTAAAATGCCCCAAAAAAGTGCCCAAATAAATTTTTACTTTTAAAAATACTACAAAAAATTATCCCAAAAATACTCTCAAAAAGTTATTGAAAGACAGCTACAGTAGTTTTTGAAAGACAGTAGTTTTTCATATCCCAAATGCTACAATAGTATTTTTGAAAAATAACCCCAAAAACTAACTAATTCAAACGGACCCTGTATTCTTCACAAGAAATGAAAATGAAATGAATGATACAAAGAATAAATCTAGCCACGACGAGGGGCCATGACTTTATTGATTCAAGGGAATCAATTCGCAATGTTGAGATTATAATTCCAACCAAAAGAAAAAGAAGCTAATTTCAACCCCACACTAAATCCAGACAAAAAAACAAACCATTTCCTATCCTCAGCCCATCCTCAATGCCAAAACCAATAATAATAATAATAATAATAATTCCAATCCTTAAGCCACAATCCAACATAACATACATAGCAGGTTTTGAAAATCATACACCATATATGACTAGGCTTTGAGTATTGGGAAGATGTATGAAAACAGACATATATATGACTGATTGGAGACAAAAAGGCGCAAGAGTTGAAGGACGATAGAGATGGGGCAGTTTAGGGCGTCCAAAAAGGCATAGGCTTTGGTGATCTCATTGCAGCGGGTGCAGGTGCTAACGTGGCGACACGGCCACGACATCATGGTGGCGACTCCTTTCCCGCAGGCCCTGCAGGCCAGCTTGACGGGCATCACCTCCTCCGCCACCCGGTGCCGGTCCACGTGGGACGACTCGGCGTCATCTTGGTGCACCTCCGAGCTTCCGCCTGTCTCCTCCTTCTTACCCCCCTTGAGGAGAGACTCTTGAAGAGCCGCCCTCATGGAAGCATTCGCATCCTCCAAGTACTTGACCTTGCTCTGCAGGAGCTTGTTCTCCTTCTGGAGCAGGGCTTCCCTGTGTTCAAACCCCACGATCTTGCGGGCCACTTGGTTCAGCTCCACCTCTTTCTCCTAGACTTTCTTGGCGGCCTTCTCCTCCGCCTCCTGCACCACCACATTGTATTGCCTCCGCTGCATCTCTGCCAAGACGCGCTTGAGATGCTCCCCCTGCATGCAAATGCATTCATTATACCAACATGTTACGTGCATCCGGTGCTAGTTGAATTGAATTCACGCCTACATTTGATTTAATTATTTTTTTTCTCATTTTTTCACTTCAAGGGTTTCACTGGAAGTTGTCATTAAGGTTTGCAATTAATCATTGACAAAAACACTCACGGAAGACCTGTCAACAAGATTAAGAGATATCATGATTGACGATGCAACTAATTACCTAAAATTGTGTTGGCATGTACACACACAAATGTAATCCCCCTATGATGATATGAATTATTGTCCCTTCAAATTATTTTTACTGTAAACTCGTTGAGATAAGGGTTCATGCAAACTGTTTCGGCATAAACTATTCAGATCATCATCGTGTGCACCGGGTTTATGCACATCCATCAAATTTATTTCTTGTGTGTTATGAAGGTTTTGGTCATACGTATATTCAAGAATTTACAAAATCAATTGGCGTGCATCTCTCGTGCACATCTAAAACAAACAATTGCAGACCGTTCATGAAAAATGTAAATACCCAAAAAAAAAAAAGAAAAGAAGAGACCTCTAAAGTAGTAACGTGCATGCTATACTTGCGAGAAAATTACGCATCCGCAAATTTTTAGTGTTGCATGCCCATTGGACAAATTGTATACAGGAGAGAGCAAAGAAGGGACGGGCAACAGTATGATGATTAATGAGAGAAATAATTACCTGGTTTCTGATGAGTTGATCAATTTGGGCATTGTGCTCCCTCACTATTGGCGGCATGGCATCTTGATCATCAAAGCCAGTTAACAAAGAAGTGAAGGATCTCAATGGCGGGGAAATAGTCAGGTCTTCAAGCAGTGGATTTGAGTAGTGGTGCTGCTGCTGGTTGTTGCTGTTGAGGTCTATGCAGAAAGCCCCGTTGGCCATGTAGGGAGTAAAAGGAGGCCGCTGATGGAGAGGGGAGTATCGGAACGGTGCCCCCGCCGGAAGGGGAAGAGGAAGAGGAGTTGTTCCCCCCTTTCCCACTGGCACTAAACTATGGTGGCCACCAACAACTTCTTTCATCTTCCTCCTGCGTGAACTACTCGGGCCTGCATCTGCATGCACTAAAAGGTACAAATATTTTGAAAAAAAAAAAATCTTATTTTTTCCACTTCCCTTTTACACTTTCCCATACTACTTAGTTCTAGTAGAAAAGTACACGAAAACTAACAAACGAATCAAATGATGGATACTTAAATTATATATTAAAACAAAAGCACAAGTATAGAAGAGACCTGAGCGCTTAGGAGGCATTATGGATTTTGATTGAGACCGAGAATTTCAGGAGGTCTAATCGGATTCTACACACAAGGGTAAAAAGAAATTAAAAAAGAAAAGGTTCAATTACAACATGGAATATCGGAACTAAACAAACGGTGTACAAAAAATTGAAACAAGGCAAATTTTCGTGTCTGCTGTGATACGAAAGTGTGCTTGGTGATTAAAGAGGCGAATGGGATGATGAACTGACCTGTTGAAGAACAAGAAAACTGCGGGTGGGTAATGAAGTTGGACGGCAATGTGCTGATTATAAATTAAGGCAGTGAAAGGGTGGCAGCTCTTAGTAGAAAGTCACGACTTGAACGAAATCTAGCCATTTAAAATGTAACCATGTATCTAAACTTTTTCCACATTGCAGAAATCATCGAATATCCGAGTTTAAACTTTTTCCAAATTTTCGTCCCATAGAAGATTATATACATTGTCTTTTCACCCTCCTAGTTGCACCATAGAAAGTAAAATATTTTTGCATTGCCTCCATCAGAAGAGGCTTTGAACCCATTTCTTAATTTCGTACTTCTAGACCTAAAACCATGCACCCATTAGCATTGACTTTGCTACTATATTTCTAAGGGTTTTTTATTTTGCCCCCCGGGGGGGGGGGGATGAACTTAGGAATAGCTACACTTCACTCCCTCTCAACCTTAATTATGTACACTTTATCCCCATGAAGGCTAGTCAAAATTAAAAACATTAAAAAAAAAGTGAGTCCAATGGCATTATTGTCCATTTATTCATGAAATAATCTATAACTTAGTATTATTTTCTTTCATGTTAAATTATATACATGTTCTCTATCTTAACGCATATGGAGCAATATCAACTAAAAAAAAAGGATACATAATTTTTAAATTTAGTTTATATCCTTAAAATTTTTCCTGCCACTCAGTACTCACTTTTATATATTCTTTGTTCAATTAATAAAAACTAAATCATACAATAAAAGAATGAATAACACAATGCTAAAATAACACGAATACCATATTTCTTTTTGAAAAAAAGATAATACTGAACTTGTTTTTTATCTAAAAGTAGCTTTTATTATTATAGTTTGTATGAACTTTTACGCTAATACTACTGTCTCTTTTTGTTGATGTATTTATATTTTACTATTGTTGCTTTTTTCTCAAAATTTTTTTTGATTTAATCACCATTTTCCTTCTCCATGTCAACCATTTTTAGCAAGTTTGATTAAGAATTTCATATTGGACAAATTTGATAAGCAATAAAATGACAAAAATGATATTAGTGTAAAAGTTTAAATAAAATAAAATGATAAAAAATTACTTTAACAAAATGAATTTGGTAGTGCCTTTTATTTAAATTTTGGTAATTGTATTTATTTTTAGTGTTGTGTTATTTATCCATTTTGTTTAACTTAAAGCCTAACAAATTGAACAAAATATATATAGAAGTAAACATTAATCTAACAGGAAAAATTTTAAGGATATAAACTAAATATTAACTTTTAGTAATAAAAGGAAATGATATCAAGTTATAAATAATTTCATGAATTAGAGGAACAATAACATCATTGCACTCACTTTTCTTGTATTTCTAACTTTGATTAGTCTTTGTGGGAAGTAAAGTGTATATATTTAAGGTTGAGGGGGTAAAGTGGGACTATCCCCTAAGTTCAGGGGGGGCAAAGTGTTATTAACCCTATTTCTAATAACTTTTTTTTTTTTTTTTGAAATTCAAGGAGATCGGTAACATGAGATTTAACTCAAAAAACATCTAGCTATGACCTTGTCGGCAACTTATGTGTTATGTTTTCCTTCTTTTTCTATTTTCTTTTTGTTGTTTTGTAAAATCCACATCCTGCTCGTATATTTCAATTTAAATTCAAGTTCAACATTGTTTTCTGTGTTGACTTAGGCATGACTAGTCAAATTATTTGCTGGGTTTTTCTATGTTATATCTTGGTTAAACATAAATCATCAAATTATACTCATGCGTGATTAGTCAAAATATTTGCAAGTTTTCTATGTTGTATCTATTTGTGTATCTCCTTTATATATATATATATATATATATATATATATATATATATATAAGTGTGAGGTTCTGGTTCAACATAAAATCATTAAATTGGAGTATTAATAAAATTAAAAAAAAAATTTAAAAACACATTTATGATATATGTGGATCTTTTTTTAAAATTCATGGAACATCCAATTCCCACACGCACACACAGATATTATAGAGAACTGCAGAATGTATAGGGCACAGAGTAATGTAGCAGGTGTACCGTATACTATGGATGTCGTATTGCTTAAAGTACAAACTGCAGTTACTACACACATCCATCGTACAAGTCTACAAGTGAGCTGCTCAGTCCTAAGTGGTTGCATTTTTTTCCCCCTGGGCCGTGAGGCCTCCTCCGACTCTAACAACTATCTCTGATACAATATAAAAGTAGTACTAAGTTACTAGCCATGAGCCTACCACGGCATTTTCAGGGGCTTATCCTAGTTCGATAACCCATTACAACGAGAGAGAGAGAGTAGCCAGCAATATGATGGCCACAACTGCCCATGCGAATCCGCCAATTTCTGCTTTTCTCACTTCCAAAGGTAGCTATTTTCATCTTAACTCTTTCAATTTATGCGTTTATTCTTTTTTTTTTTTTTTTTTGGGGCTTGTACGTGTGGCTTTATCACTCCTAAAGGACTGTTCTTGTCTGTTGTACTGATGCAGGAGGATTTTGGGGGTCAACTCAGGGCTTTCAACGGGTAAAGATTGAGGTGCGTTTCCTGCATCTCCATCTGGTTATGTAACGTGACTGTTGGTATTAGGTTGTGAAGTTTCAATTTTAAACAGAAACTTTGCGTATTCCTTTTGTTTTCTATAGTTGATTGGAATGGGACATCAGTTGGATGTCTTACTTGTGTTTGATTGAATGCATTTGTTGGATGTTGTACCTGGAGCTGCAACTCTGACATGTATACATCGATACTTGCAGCATATATGCGGACTTCAGTAGGTGGAAGTGAGTTTTATACTGATCCCATAAGTTAAAATGAATCTAGTACAAATGGTAGAAGATGAGCTTAATTCATGGGTCTAACATTAGAATAAGAACTGAACGTTGGGAAGCAATATTTTCTTGTCAATAAAATTTGATTTTTTCATTTCTTGAGTTTTCTTTAAGATTGAGTCCTTGTGTTGCAGAGAAAGCATTTGAGAAAAGCTGGTCCTGTTAAAATTACTGCCAAATTTGACTTAAAGCCTCCACCATACCCACTGGTAAGTGCATTATTGTCCAGAATTTCAATACACAAATTTTGTGTTCTTGTTATATATGTTGAATCGGGCTGGTTGGTTAATTCATTCAGGCTAGCTTAGAGCAACTCAATTAAAAAGGCATGATAATTTTAGCAATCTTGGTTGGTATTTGGCCTTAAGCCCTGCTCACATTACCCAGTCAAACCAATTTGCATATCTTGATTACAATATGCTAATTGTTTATGAGCAAATCGCGTTTACAATTTGCCTTTTGCTGGATTTATTGGGCATATCTCAGCTGGTCTTTAACTTTGGCCGTCTTTCACTAACCTTCACCAGAAACATACCGAAAATGCCCTGAGTAATTCCAAGCTAATTTTGTTTCAGCATGATATTTGGGCTCTTTTCAGCCTCAGACTGATCTTTTAGTTGCTGTTTAGAACTACTTATTAATGTGCTATTTCATCTACTTATTATTATTATTATTTTTTTTTTTTTTTTGAAATAAGGATGCTTTGGAACCTCACATGAGTGGTGAAACACTGGAATTCCACTGGGGGAAGCATCACAGGGCTTATGTGGAGAATCTCAACAAGCAAATAGTTGGAACTGAATTGGATGGAATGACATTAGAAGATATTATACGAGTCACATACAACAATGGGGATCTTCTTCCACCCTTCAATAATGCTGCACAGGTGATGTCACTTAGTACCTTTATCTTTGGCTCTTAATGTGCGAGGTTCTTCTTCGTTTTATTGTTCTTTCATATTTGGTTGGAAATATGTCTTATCTTTCAAGGTTTTTCAATTCAATGGTTTCTCCCTCGAGTAAGGTTGATGTTCTATACCATAGAAGTACTTAGAACTAAATGATGATAAACTGAAAATTGCATTTACAAATATAGACATGTTTATATATATTATTTCTTTTGGTTGGCAAGATTGTCGCACGTGATTTAGGATCTATGCACGCTTTAAGCTACAATCAACCCATCTGCCTCTGTTGCTTGTTAAATGTTATATTACAGATTCTTAGTTGAGTTAATTGTACTAATACAGGCTTGGAACCATAACTTCTTCTGGGAGTCAATAAAAATTCTACAAAATCAATTGGCGTGCATCTCTCGTGCACATCTAAAACAAACAATTGTAGACCGTTCATGAAAAATGTAAATACCCAAAAAAAAAAAAAAAAGAAGAGACCTCTAAAGTAGTAACGTGCATGCTATACTTGCGAGAAAATTGCGCGTCCGCAAATTTTTAGTGTTGCATGCCCAGTGGACAAATTGTATACAGGAGAGAGCAAAGAAGGGACGGACAACAGTATGATGATTAATGAGAGAAATAATTACCTGGTTTCTGATGAGTTGATCAATTTGGGCATTGTGCTCCCTCACTATTGGCGGCATGGCATCTTGATCATCAAAGCCAGTTAACAAAGAAGTGAAGGATCTCAATGGCGGGGAAATAGTCAGGTCTTCAAGCAGTGGATTTGAGTAGTGGTGCTGCTGCTGGTTGTTGCTGTTGAGGTCTATGCAGAAAGCCCCGTTGGCCATGTAGGGAGTAAAAGGAGGCCGCTGATGGAGAGGGGAGTATCGAAACGGTGCCCCCGCCGGAAGAGGAAGAGGAGTTGTTTCCCCCATTCCCACTGGCACTAAACTTTGGTCGCCACCACCAACTTCTTTCATCTTCCTCCTGCGTGAACGACTCGTGCGGTCGGCCCTGCATATGCATGCACTAAAAGGTACAAATATTTTTTAAAAAAAATTATTTTTTCCACCTCCCTTTTACACTTTCTCATACTACTTAGTTCTAGTAGAAAAGTACACGAAAACTAACAAACGAATCAAATGATGGATATATATAAACAAAAACACAAGTATAGAAGAGACCTGAGCGTTTAGGAGACATTATGGATTTTGATTGACACCGAGAATTTCCGGAGGCCTAGTCGGATTCTACATAAAAGGGCAAAAAGAAAATTGAAAAAAAGCTTCAATTACAACATGGAATATGGGAACTAAACAAACTGTGTGGAAAAAATTGAAACAAGGCAATTTTACGTGTATGCTGTGATACAAAAATGTGCTTGGTGATTAGAAAGGCGAATGGGATGATGAACTGACCTGTTGAAGAACCAGAAAATGGCGGGTGGGTAACGAAGTTGGACGGCAATGTGCTGATTATAAATTGGGGAAAACTGCACAAATCGTCCATTACATATCATTGATGTAAAAATGTAGTGTCTCAGAATAGACATGAGCAATTTTAGTTTCTAATATATAAAAATTGATCATTTTTGTCCTCCGATATCTTTTCTGGTCACTTTTAATGGAATATGCAGGGAGCCCATTATGTGCTATAAATTTAAAGGGTAAATTTGGTAAATCAATTATTATATTAACCCAAATATAAAGGGCCTTTCCCCTTTACATTTACTTTATTATTATTTGCTTTAGGCTTTTTGCTAGATACATGAAAGCCAAAGACCTTGTTCATTCTTCAATTATTAATAAGCATGTGGAAGATGGACCAAGTCCTTTTCTAAAATTTTGTCTTCAAAGTCGTAGATAATTTTAAAACAAACGTAGTATTTAGACACAAGAAAGCTTATATAAACCAACTTCTATTCTTTATTACAAAGACGGAGAGATATTATTATATTAAGGAAAACTAATGCGAATTGATTTGGGATCAGCAGTAAGAAGCTAATTACATTTGCATCAAAGGAAATAACTGCTATTGTTCGCCCGGGGAAGGGGGGGAGAAGAAGCTTGCTATTATGAAAATGGGGCTGACTCCTCCCCTGCCCCTCATCTGCCGACGCTCTCCCCAGCCCCTCCTCCGCCAACCTACTCCACAGCACCCCATCTTATTTAAGTCACCAGTCTCCCGTCGGAAATTAACTCTACCATTCTCCTTCTCTCAGATCTCCTCAACGACTTCCCCTCCTCCGCTGTTGTTATCTGCCGCCTTCTCAGCTCGTTATTTGCTGCCAATATCTCTGCCTTGTTCATGTGGTTAGCTTGTGATTTTTTTTTTCCTTAAAGATTTTTAAGTACTCTTGATAATCATGAAAGAACAGATTATTCTAGAAACGTACACTAGGGAAAAAAGGAAATGTACACTGGAATTCTATGTATAATAGGATTTTAAATTCTAGTGTTCTGAATCAATCAGTAGAATTTTGAAAATCTAGAATGTGATAAAAGCTCTGTTTCGAAAAAAATGTTGGGGCTACTTAGTAGAAACTTCTAACTGTGAAATGGAATCCTTGTTTGCGTTTTGCACTTTTTTTGGTATTTTTGCTACAATAGTTTGTCAATCCAGAAAAGAATCTAGCTTTTGGAAAATTGAAGCTCGTTTTATTCTTTTATTTTTTTTATAGTCAATCCAAAAACAGTTTTGTTTTGTGGGAAAAAAACTATTAACTCCTAAGAGGAGTGATATGGCTCCATAGATATTATAGGGTCTATGTACGGTGTCCTAAATTGGGTTCATCCAAATATTTGCACTTTACATTTGGTCCATTCCTCCACGTGCTTTTTATTAATTGAAGGATGTAACGAGATATTTGGCCTTTTTTTTTTTTTTGGGTACAAAGATATTTGGCTTTCATGTATCTTGCAAAAAGTCCAAAACAAATAATGATAAAGTAAATATGGAAGAAATAGGTCCTTTACATTTGATTAATGTAATAAAAGATTTACCAAATTTACCCTTTAAATTTATAGCACATGGTGGGCCACCTACACATTTCGATTAAAATTGGCCAGAAAAGATGTCGGAGGACAAAAAACAATTACTTTTTATATGTTAGGGACTAAAATTGCTCATCATTCTCAAGGACTAAATTTTCATGTCAATAATATCTGAGAGACGATTTGTGCAATTTTTCCTATAAACTAAGGCAGTGAAAGGGTGGCAGCTTTTCGTAGAAAGTCACGACCTGATGAAATCTAGCCATTTAAAATGTAACCATTTAGCTAAGTGGCGCAATTTCTCACCCCTTTCACATTTCGTCAAGTGGTTACATTTTGTCAGGTGGCTAGATTTCACCCCTTAGCTAAATGTTTATATTTTAAATAAGGAATGGTATGCTGCGTAATGGTATAAGAATTACTAGGGGTGCCAATCGAGTCGGGTTCGGGTTGAGAGACTGATATAATACAAAATCTACTGAATCGAACCCGACCCGTCAACCTGAAACTACCCAATCTGAACACGACCTGATACAGGTTGGCAGGTTGGCGTGTCGACCCGAAAATAACTCGAAATGACCCGAATTTTTTTTACCTTTAACAGGTCAATCGGGTCAAACGAGTCAACCCCTTAATGACCCGACCTGACATGTTTATTTTTCGGGTCAGTCGGGTTCGACCCGATTCTGACTCGAACCCGCCAAGTCTTGATCCAAACCCATTATTTTCGTGTTATGTTCGTGTCGGGTTTTCAGGTCGTGTTGGAAATTGTCACCCATAAGAATTACTTTGACTAAAACATCTCCAGAAGCAGGTGCAACATTCTAATCAATATTTTAAAACTTGGACCGCTGATTGATCCAGCCAAAAGAAAGGTTCCGATTTTTTTCATCCAACCGGTTCAACTGGCCAGGTGAATGGTTTAATTTTTTTAATTTATTTTAAAATTTAACGAGAAATCTGAATGACGAGAAGTTATAATAAAAAGCTATAAAATCTTAAAATTTTAAAGGACTTGCCAGACGAGCGTAGAAATTATGCTGGACAAAAAAAAAAAAAAAAAGTTCACCATAATCTTAAACATGCATTCAAAATTTTCCCAAAACTAAGCAATAAATTCTGCTCAATATGCCAAATTAAAAACATCGAAGTTACAAAACCGGACTGGCCTGACATCAAAGTTAAAACATCAAAGTTTTAATCATATTTAAATAGAACTAAATAACTTGTTTATTCTTGAATTCTAGGCATACCCATGCCTCCCTTGGAGAAATTGGAGGGAAGAGGTAACGCAGAGGAGTGTAATCCCTATCTTGTATATACTCAATATGGCATAAGCGTATGAATTTTTGTATGTGTATATAGCTTTTAACGTGTGTAGAATGTATTTAGATAGTAAATTATTTGGAATAATTTTGTGAAAAAAATATTGTAGCAGTTTTTTGATATGATATATGTGAGATAAAAAGTTGGTTGGAAATTGTGTCGATGATGCAAGTTAAAAATTTTGAACAAAATATATGAATCCAAACTATTACAGAACTTTTATTCTTATTACTCTCAAAATCCCTGGGCAAAGACGTTCTAAGAATTTAATCAGCATTGTCATAGGATTAGCATGCATCAATAAGTAGCTTATTGCTGATACATAAAACACAAACAAGGAAACCCCAAGAAAGAGAGAGAGAAAAATGAAAATGGAGGTAGATGGATCAATACTCAGAAAGCGTAAACTGGGGATGAGGCGGGCGCCTCGACGTCATGGGCCAAGGCGGAAACGCATTTGCTCCAAACAAAATAACTCTTGTCCAAAATAGTGTCAGCATCATCTCTCGTGAGTTCGGGATGAAGAAGCTGTACAGAGGACAGAACAATGGTTACATGGCATTTTATTCCATTGCCCACTAGATTGTCACAGCAACCAGTAGAAACAGGCCCATGATCTCTGAAGATGCCGTGGTAAATTTGCTCCCCACATTGTTCAGTGATATTCTTCAAACACTTGCCTACATCATCGTAAAATCCAGGGTGAGGCTCAGGTGGCAAAGTGACGTTGTGCGTGGCTAACAATCTGGTAACTGGTGATTCATCGTTCTCTACTGCAGCTGCAGGTGTAACCGTGACAAACAGGAGCAGCATCCATGCAACTACAGTACCAATGAACACATTCATCGTCTTTTTGCTCATATTTGCTTAACAACAATCAAACTATAGGCTTTTTCTTTTGGGAGATGCTTTTGACTTTGGGGAAGGTAATGGGTAGTATTCTTCAACTTAGTAAAATATATCCCAACTTGGAGAACGGAAGCCCTGTTTTGCTATATCAAGGGATGCATGGAGGAGTATTTGTAAACCTTGGTATAAATAAACTACTACCTTAATCTTCAAGTTCAGAAGCGTTACACGAAGAGTTAATTGAAAAGAAATGTGCTCGATTTAATGTCTACTAAATACAACTCGCATTTAATAGTCAAAGATAAGAATGATAAGTATGATTTATCCATGGGAGTTTCTTTTCTTTCTTTTTTTAACTCTATTTCCTTTCAATTGAATTTCAGGCATGGCTGCATGTGTATAACCAATGTCCACTTCATCTAATACACTGATCACTTACAAGCCTATTGCAATACAGAGCCTCATTTAATTTGATACATTAATGACAAAGAATTCTATTACTACAATGCTAAGGGCTAAAATCTCATTTAATTTGGTACATTAATGACTAACAATTTTAATATTACAATACTAAGAGCTAAAAGAATCCACATAGAAATTCTAAGCATTGGTGGACATTGAACTGCCTTAGGCCAAAAAAATTCTGGTAATCGGCAAAACATACACCATCTATTAGTAATTATGCCCATGTTTCTGTAAATCTTGTTTATCAACAAAAAAGGAGTCTTGGAAAATGCACCAAACAGTATTGCGACTTTAAAAATGAAGAACATGTACTTAAAATTTTTTAAACCGTTACAATATCTCATGGAGTTTTGCAAGTTAAAATTCATACCCTCGGATAGAGCAGGGATAGGGATGACAACAAGGGTGTCACTGGGGTTTGAGGCGAAAGCGGGGGAGATTTTCTCTCCCCATTTTAAATAGGGTGCCTAAGGGGCCCCCAAAATATATAGACTGTGTTTGTGTACATAAAAAATAAAGCGGGCGGGACAGAGGCATCTATGGGGGTAGGAATAGGGGTAGCAGGGCTAGGTGCTGGGGACAGAAGAAACTTTTGGGTGATAGGATGAGCGGGGAGGAATCCCTCCATTGCCCCAAACCCACCATGTTGCCAACCCTAGCCAGGGACAGGGGCAAGGGTGTGGGTGGTGGGGAATGGGGCAATGGTAAGAGCGAGAGAAAGTTTAGAGACATGGGGCAGGGATGGGAGGAAAGAATCCCCACATCATTCACACGTAATTGCCATCCCTAAATCAGTTTTCTTTTGATTTATCTGACTATATATTTTGTTTCCTCAGTAGAAAGGCACTGTTTATTTTAAAGGAACTGAAGAGAAATAAGAGGAAAATAAATGTAGAGTCAATATTTTTTCTATTTATTTTGATTTTTTATGCAAGAAAGGAAACAATAAGGAGGATTACATCTATTTTATTATGACATGTTTATTTTTCCTACAAAATGAGCTGAATAGAAGGGAACAAAGACAAGGTTAATGGAGTAATTTTAGATTTCTTAAAAGATTTTTTTCTTATTTACAAATTAATACATTTTTTTAATAAAATATCCATATCATCCTCAAACCTAATTTATTCATTAGTCATATTTCAAACTTATAAATATTACATATTTCATTGATACTTTTATTATTTCATTTTTTATGTTGCAGTAGTTCTTGTAAATTCTTTGGTTTTTTCTCATATAATAATTTTAACTCATAATAAAAAAAAAAGGATGAATACTACCAAACATAAAAGAAAGGAACAAAAAAATCGCAAGGGTTAAAATATGCTGACAATTTAGAATCTAAAGAAGGGTTTTATAGTCCAGAAATTTAATTACAGACTCAAATAATTCAACTAAACTATAAAAGTTTAAGAATATTTCAAATTTTTCATCATTTCCCTCAATTGAATTACAATCTAATAGAATCTTGAACCACCAAAATTATGTTCTACAATACGTGTTGAAGTTTGCAAACAAAATTTTGTCGGGCTTACACAATTCTTTTGGTTAATAACCTTTTTCATATAAGCATCTAGAGTTGTTAAATTACCATACCATGGCTATTTTTGCCTAGATCAAAGAACTCAATTAATTATAGATCAAAACTCCTAAATACATAAATAAGCAAATAAAAAGTCATATTTAACATGGCTAAGAACCCTAAAAATTATAAATATCACATCCTTATTTTTTTAGAGGAAAAAAATGAAGAACTGAGTAAGTATATTTTGAGTAAGGAAGAAATGAATGTGTATCACAAGCATAGAAATATTCGAACTGAATTGACGAATTAACGAGTTGAATATAGAAATATTTGATCCAACTCGAATGGCACACCAAGCTAACTTGAGTTCGAAGTTGACTGAATTCGAATTGAATTTTGGTCAAGTAGGCCAACAAGTACTCGCGAATTGCTCCATTTGTTTGTAGCTAGGGGTCAAACACATGCATGTAGTAAAAAACCTCTCACTTGGGCTATTTCTTTATTTATTTTCATCCATTTTTTCAGGCTACTTTTCTCACACACTCTCTTTTTGTTACCTTTTATTTTTAGAGGTTTGTTTCTATCTAATCCGATCATAATTCTAATTCCAAAAGATAAAAACTGGACACCATGAAATTTTGGAATTTCGCCTGTATTAATGATAAATTGGCCCACAAGAAGTTGCCTTCTATTGATAGAGACCTTAAATTGGCCTTCTTTACTTAAGATAAAGGACTAAAAAATCAGACTAAAATGATCATGATGGTAGATAAGTAGAAAAGACTCCAAAGATGAGGGACTAAAATGGCTATTTTCCCTTTTAATAAAGAAAAACACGTAATTTCTCAAACATCGAGGGGTGGAGTTGGGCCGATGGTCCAGGTGTCCATCCTCAAACGACCTCCAATTTAAACCCCTTTGGAGCCTGCAAAATGCGTGTCTATTTTTCTCGCCGGCGTTGATGAATCACCAATTTTCTCCCGGAAAGGCGAATTAGATAAATTGGCCCACAAGAAATAACCTAATCTCGCCTTGCAGCTGTCTCCTTGTCTTCGAAGGGCTCGGCTAAATCAAGAAATAATCTTTTATCCTCGCCTTGAAGGTTAGGGTTTGTTCCGGTTCGTGCTACCTCATTCTCTACCGCCAGCGAATGGATTAACGCCATCCTAGCCTCATTCAGCGGCTCCTGTTCCCCAGGTATCGTCCGCCATCATCCCCAAGTAAAGTTACGGTTTTCCTCGAAGCGTGGGGTAGAATTTTTTGTTTAGCCGTATTTGCTATAGCTTATAGATAGAGTAAGCTTAAAAGAGAGTTTTTTTTTTTTTCTTTCTTTGGGTTTTCCCTGTATTATTTGGTAGGAATCATGTCTGTGACAGCAGGGGTTAGGGACACAGTAATTGCAATTAGGGAAAAACTTAGAGGAAAAATTGGGCAAACTAAAGTTAAAAGGTACTGGCCTGGAAAAGCGCCTGAGTGGGCTGATTATGATGATGAGGATGGAGATATTAGGGTGTCAAGGGTGGCTGCCCTTGAAAAAGCTTTCCCTAAGCAGGAAGACTCATCGGATACTGCTAGAAAAGATGACCCTAGGTTGCGGCGTTTGGCTGAGAGTAGAATTGATAATCGTGAGGAGATTAGGGCTGACCATAGGCGTATCCGTCAAGCTGAGATTGTTTCGACAATTGAGGAAGAGGAGAATAGAAGACAAGATTGGATGGATGCTGAAGAAGAAGATGAAGATGCATTAGAGGAGAGGAGGAGGAGAATTAGGGAAAAGTTGCTGCTGAAGCAGCAAGAAGAAGCTGCACTGCTTCCAGAGGAAGAGGAGGAGGAAGCAGAGGAAGAAGAGGAGGAGGAGGAGTCTGAGTACGAGACTGACTCTGAAGAAGAACAACCAGGTGTTGCAATGGTGAAGCCAGTGTTTGTTCCTAAGTCAGAGAGAGATACTATTGCTGAGCGTGAGAGGCTTGAGGAGGAAGAGAGGGTCCTTGAGGAGTTGGTAAAAAGGAGGATGGAAGAGAGGAAAATTGAAACAAAGCAAATTGTAGTTGAGAAGATTCGGGAGGACGAAGAGATTCAGAAGAACATGGAATTGGAGGCTGATGTTGCTGATGTGGATACGGATGATGAAATGAATGAGGCAGAGGAATATGAGGCCTGGAAGGCTAGAGAGATTGCAAGGATCAAGAGAGATAGGGAGGACAGGGAGGCAGCATTGAAGGAGAGGGAGGAGATTGAGAAGGTGAGAAACATGACAGAAGAGGAGAGGAGGGAGTGGGAGAGGAAAAATCCAAGACCTGCTAAACAAGTAAAGCCTAAATGGAGGTTCATGCAGAAATACTACCACAAGGGTGCTTTCTTCCAGTCAGATGCTGATGATTGTGCTGGAACTGCTGGCGGAGACACTATCTTCACACGTGATTTCTCTGCTCCAACTGGAGAGGATAAGATGGATAAGACTATTCTACCTAAAGTTATGCAAGTCAAGCACTTTGGTCGGAGTGGAAGGACTAAATGGACGCATCTTGTCAATGAGGATACAACTGATTGGAACAATCCGTACGTACTTCTTCTTACAAATTGCATTAACTGATGATATTAGAATCTGTACTTGAATCCAGATAGAAATGCATGCTTGATGTGGTATAATTCAATTAAATCCTAGTTTTCCCCTCTTGGAAATTGGAATAGGTACCCGATTAAGAAAGTTAGCGAAGATTTCTTTTTCCTTTCTATTTTAAAGAAAGTTAGCAAAAAGTTACTTTATACAGAACGGGCTAATTTTAACTTCTTTCTGGTAGTGAGTATGTGTTTTGTTACAGTTTATTATTGTTATTATTATTATTTGCAACATTGTATTATGATCATTGCTTGTTATCATGTTTCAACAAATGTTAATCCTGATTTTCTTTTGCTATACATCTCAACCTTTCTATTATGGTAGATTCCTCCTTGCTTGCTTCTAGATAAGGTTCTAGTAAACATAACTTTGCAGGTAAATTATGTGTTTATGATGGTAAATGAAGATGAAGTGAGAACCTATTTGTGTCTTTCTGCAAATAGGTGATTTTGAAACAAATTATGTATTCTCAACAGTTCAACGATTGCATCCATACTTAGTTCAATCCTGACAATTTGGACTTAGATGTGCATATTGTAGTCTGCATCTGAAGAAGCAACCACACAAGGAGTTCCTAAGTAGGTTGCTTTTACAAGTAAATATCTGACGAAATACTAGATGGTTGATTTTGAACATCTCGCAATGACCTGTTGGTGAATCGATTTTGACCTTTCCTCGGTGAATTATGTTTTTTGGCTGCTTGATGTCTTGATTCTCAGTGCAGATGTAATTACTTGTGCTATGCTCTTTGTTGCAACCATTATGACATGGGCTGGCAAGTTGGATTGCTATTGGAGTATTCTGATTCCATGACGGACTAATATTTATCTTGTATCCGTGCAGGTGGACGTTCAATGATGCCATGCGGATCAAGTATGACGCAAAGATGGCTGGAATGAATGCACCTATAGCGAAACCTAAAGGAAGTAAGAAGCTGAAGGATTGGGAGTCACGCTGAGTCTTCTAAATGATGCCGCATGCCAAACTTGTGCTGCAAACATATCAGGACACATCTGTGTAGGCTATCCAACTATTTCGTGAGGGTTTCAACTTGGTAGTTTGATGGCTCTGCAATTGTAGCCAAAAGTGGTTCCTCTCAGCGTGTTGCCTATCTTTTCTGTATATCAAGAGTATGAGTTATCTTTTTAGACTACTCTCACCCTATCATAAATCACCCAGTCCCATGAATCTTCTTGTTATACTCATGGTACTGCCAGTTGCCTGTATTTCACATTGATATTCTCTTGCCCTCTCTGGGCGCCGAAATGGTATGGATTGGAATCATGCATTTGTACACCTGTCCAAGTCTAGGCGCCCAAAGAGGATCTATTGTCCCTTGACTGCATCAGGCTGAATGTATTCTGTCCTTCGGAGAGTTGCAGTTTAGCGTTATTTTCTACAGTTACCTTTTGTGAAGTAGGGAACATTTATGTTGTACTTTGAGTTTAAGATTCTTGTCATCCCATTAAACGGCTTTGCTGATGGATGATCATGGTTGATGGGTGTCTGCCAGAAACGGCATAACTGAGATTGCTCTCATTTATGATGTAACGCTTCTCATCTGTTTTATTCGTTATAGATACAGCTTTGATTCGAACTTTGAATGTAAGAGAAGAACAACTTAGGATCGGCTTTTACAGCTTTACATGTTGATTGGAGGCCACAACAATCTAAAAGCTACATTACGTTCTAGGATCTGCCTAAGTTTTCTGTTTTTCATTCCCCCTTTAATATCCTTTGTGGAAGTTGTATGGTGGTAAATAATCATCTTTAGATTAGGTTTCCCCTTACTCCCAACTTTCTTCTTGCGCTACGGTTGCTGTCTTATCGTTAGGAATGCAACTGATGGTCGTGGCTCACTTAAGCGGGCAGATTGTTGCCAGTTCCATTGCATGTTATCAACTATTGGAAACCTCTTATCAATCGAACCATAAAATTCGAATTCTGCCACGAAGACAGAGTTGCTTCTCGCTCATAATTTGCTCGATGATACAACTACTTGTAAAACAAAGCCCAAGACATATCCGAGCCAAGGCTCATATCCCACTAGCTTGAACTAGAAAAATCCTATCCCCTCTAGACTGTTTTTTTATATAATAAAATTCTATTCTATTACAAAAAATGGGCCTCTGGGAAAGGGGAGATGCCTCCTACTCTCTCTGTTTCTGACAACTCGACTCTCCCTATCTCTGACAACTCGTCTCCCTGTCTCTGATTCTCTGCTGCTATAACTGAAGGTCGCATTTTTGTGGTAATTTGATGAGAGTAAGGGTTGAATCTTTGACCTCCTACCCTACAAAGCTTTTAAGGGAATTTTTTTCCTTTATTGTGATAGAAAGTAAACAAAAAAGTTTAGGAGGAAAATTCATTCCAGTTCATTTCACGTATAGTGCATGCTACCGATGCATCTTTTGTTACTGTTTGGTACAACTATCCTTTATAACTGGCCGAGGAAATCTTACTAGTTGAGCCACCCGTGGAAGTCGATCGAACACGGATAGTGGAAGGGAGGATAAACTAATAAAGGGGGGAAATCATCAAACCAACCCAAAGGGAGCAGAAAGTGAGTAAACCGGGTTGAGTCAAGTCACGGATAAAAGTGAAAACCATTAGAGAACATTTTTAACAAAAATGTGAAAGAAGGGGTAAAAAAACGGACGACACTTGAAATTTGAGTTTCTCCTCTCCATCCATCACCGACCCTAATAACAAAGCATCCTCTACTATTGAAGAAAATCCAATTATCTTCGGCCCCCTCGCCCTCGCCCCCTATTTAATCTATACCTTCCATCCTCGATTATTTGTTGTTATTCAATCACAGGGCAACAGCAATATACAATCTCTCACGTCTGCCCTGTCTGCTAATATATACCCAAAGGAAACTCATTTTTCCATACCAAAAACCTGCATTTATATACACATAAACTCATTCTTCGGAAGTGAAGTCAAAGAAACCCTCGCGATGGAACCAGACTACTTTGGGCATGAGCAAGACGAGAACGACTTTGAAGCTGAAATCCCCCTCGACGAGGGAGAGGAAGAGGAAGCACAGATGACTGCTGTTTCTGGAAATCCAAGCACAGAAGAGGTTTTCTCCTTTTCATTCTTTATTTTTTCTTGCTACGATTCTTGCTTCACTTCACTACAGTTCGTTCTGTGTTGTCTATTTTTCTGTATCTCTATCGTATGCTGCGCTTTGACGTATATTATAGTGTCTGGGCATATATATATTTTTATATATATATCTGCGCAAATATGCTTAGCCTTCTTTCTTTTGCTGTTCTTTTTTCCTCCCTTTTCCCGTTTTGGGCTTGTGATCAGGAGCTGGAGAACGTGAAGAAGAAGCTTAAGGAGATTGAAGAAGAGACCGGTAACCTCCGCCAAAAGAGTGCCCTAATTGAGAAGGAAATTGGGGGTGCTGCTCAAGGTGAGATTTATTTCAATCATACTTGTGCAATCACAAAAACACAGACACCGACAGCCAGTATTTGTATACATTTTAACATTCACTGCCGAAAATCTAAATATTGATGTCATAATCATACATTTCTGGGGTTTTCTGTGCAATCTTTACTTGTGTTTCATCATTTCCCATGAGCATCTGTAAATTTATGGTAAAAGCTATAAAGGGAAAGTAATGAGGGGCAACCCTTTTGATTGGGTGCATCTTAATAGAAAATAAGATATGACGACAAACAGAGTTTTGCAACATGTTAAAATGACACTTGGTATGGTCACTTATGAGATTTTAAAAAGGGTTATTTAATCATTACTTGACAGCGATGAACTGTTATAAGTCATTGCTTCATATGTAATTTCATTTATGAAGATAATGATAGTTGTTTTGCTGGTATGGATATAAAATAGGAAAGCATAGTATTGTATCCGTAAACACTTAGAGCAACGGCAAATGGTTGTGGTTGGGCCCCTGGAATGAGGATTTGTTTTGTGTAGGAGGAGAGTTGAAGATAAACTGCCAGTGCCCTTTCTTTTGGAAGTTTGTGGTTGTAACGAGAAAATGGAGGTTGCAAAGTGAGAGGAAAAGAAAAGAAATTGTTTGACATTATGGAGGGGAAGCAGAGAGCGCATTTATTTGTGACGTATTATATTTGTCTATTGTCGCTCGTTTCAATTATCTGTTATCTTGCCTTTTTATGAATAATAATTAGTTAGACAATGTGAAATATCTGTATCTTTTTGTTGCAAAAGATTAAGGATGGCAATAGATATGTTTAAATACCAAAATGACCATCATTACTCTTATTTGCAAGTAAAATTAGAAAAACAATAAAACAAAGGGGGAAAAAACGGTTTCCAGTGTTTCATGAACTAGCAGTATAAAGATTCAAAGTCAAACTTATGCTACTTATGCTTTTCTGCCACGTGAAACATGTGGCCAAAGACAAATGATACATCCTGGGTGATTTGAATACTCAGTCATTGTATCGATGAATGGAGAATGTTTCAGATTCAAAAATTGCTAGGATACATGAGCAAACAATTTTTGGGCCTTGGAACCAGAACAAATAAATCCCCCGGGGATGGTTTGGATTATCTTTAACTGATTCATGTGTGGAGAATGATCATTCGAGGTGTTAGTTCAGATTTGCTATTCTGTAAATAGAGCCATGGGTTAGATCTTTAGAAAAGAGCAGGAAAGGAGGATGGAATTTTTGGGATATTAATGGCAGTATTAATAGAGGAACAAGATGAAAAGCTAGGTGAAATTAGGAAGGGAATAAAAAGCCAGATTGAGATAGATAACTTTAGATTCATTAGAAAAAAGGTTATGCTTAAAGTATGATTCACTGGAATACGAGATTAATATTACTTAGTACGTGTTTTTATTTTCTAGATTGGCTTGCTTCTGTTAACCACTTCTCTACCTTGAGGATGAATAAATATTGTTGCTTTATATGTGGACATACATATTTAATTTGTTCAAACATCTATAGGCAATTTACAAATTTCTAAATGATTAATG
Organism: Gardenia jasminoides; assembly: GCA_013103745.1. Lineage (NCBI taxonomy): Eukaryota > Viridiplantae > Streptophyta > Magnoliopsida > Gentianales > Rubiaceae > Gardenia > Gardenia jasminoides. The sequence continues at coordinate 106,847,186 of CM023103.1, forward strand.
TTTTGTCCCTTCTCTAGTTCTGTTACACGTCTTGTTAGTCTGGTTACTAAGCATGAACTGATTTATATATATTTGCTAGGTCATGAAAATTCAGCTGGCGCTTCTGATGATGGTCAGTCTGAAAAAGAGGAGGCGGATTCCCGTTCAATATATGTTGGAAATGTGAGGCTCAAACCCTGTCTTACATAAGTTGCTTGTAAACATTTGTTTGCCATAGTAAAGTTTTGTCAATACTGTAGCACAGAAATTAACTGGATTTATAATTGATTGGAAGGAGATGTGCCACACTGAAATTCCATCCTTTGACTTCCTAAAATTCATTCATTCTGTATTTGAACAGAAGCTTCTTAGAATCTAATGTGATGGTTTTATCTTATTGCCATGGAAGTGCTATAAACTATTGTTGCTTCAAGCATTCTCGGTTGCATTGAAAGTAAGTAGTATAAAGTTGGTGAGATCATCTCTTTTCTTGATGACAATTTCTAACCCATGACAACTAACTTATGGGAAATCTTTACATCTCTGTTGCTTTCAAGTATCTGAAAATAAGCAGTTGGTCGTACCCCCCAACACAGATGCACATACACAAAGGAAATGAAAAGAAACGATGTTTATCTCAGATTCTTAATAGATTTTAACATGTTACATAAACGCTTGAAAAATTCTATTGTGTTTAAACACAGAAGAAATTGCAGCAACCAAGAGCAGTTTACAGCTGTCTCTCACTTTATTTGTCTTGAATGTGATCTCTAGGTCATTTGTGCATAATTCCTAGAATTTCTTGAAGTCACTATAGTTACTCTCCGTTATGTATTGATGACAAAGAGGCCTTTGTCACAGAACAGCATTTCCAAGCCTTAGGCCAGATTGCATGTTTAGCAGCATTCAGTATTGCCTTCTAGATGGTAAACTTTTACATCTAGTTTGCAACATTTCATTAGTCTTTGTTTCAGGAGGAGTGTGTGTTGGTTCATTAAAATGCATCCTTATGTCCCAAGTGTTGTAGACTTCATGTCTCTAATTTTGGTTGTGGTGCTTTATATCAAAAGTATCACCACTGATAGGAAGGATATGGCCCAATGTGAACATAACTGGAATATAGAAGTTACACAGTTTGATGACATTGTATGCCATGAAAACTTATTTGGCCTTGCAACTGAGACTGCCTTGTCCGTGTTCTCTCTGTGGGCTATATTGACTGGGATTTTGTTGTTAACTTTGTTTGCCAACTGCCCTCTTTACTTGTTAGGTGGACTACGAATGTACTCCTGAGGAAGTCCAGCACCATTTCCAGTCCTGTGGTACAGTGAATCGTGTGACAATACTGACAGATCAGTTCGGTCAACCCAAAGGATTTGCTTATGTGGAGTTTGTCGAAACTGAAGCTGTTCAAAATGCTATCATGCTGAATGAATCAGAGTTGCATGGTCGTCAGCTTAAGGTCTTGAACTTCTCCTGCTTGAAGACTCTGATCTTAATCTTTGGTTTTCACTTGGACAATGATCATGATTTCCTACAGGTAATGCGTAAGCGGACTAATATACCCGGAATGAAACAGCACAGAGGAAGGCCATTCTTCAGGAGGGGTTTCATGCCAGGCCCACCTTCCTACCAGTCAAATAGCTATGGGTAATATTGCCAGCTGGATTGTGGTTTTGTTGTCAAGTTATTGGCGGCAATAATTTTCTAGTTTAAGAATTTTAGGTTTTTGTACCTTTGTTATGGACAAGAAAATCCTGCAGTAGCTTGGATTCTCTTCTAAATTTTGTTTTGCACGCAGGAGGTCTCCGAGGTACAGGCGTCCAGTGCGCTATAGTCCATACTGATGGACGTCCCTGAATTGATGACATGCTTTTGTATCGGGCCTTGATTGAAAGAGCAATGACCTTTTCGGCTCATGGCGGTCACATTTTTGTATTTCTTATGTAGGGCTTTGTTTTTAGTGACTTCTAGCAGCATGCTATGGTAGTAGGGAAACTTCAATTAATATCTGAAACCTATATGTAGCTTGCAGGTTGTTTTGGTGTTGTCTAGGAGACAAATTAGAGGACAACAATAGTATGTTGTAATCAATTGATAAAAAGGTGGTTTCAAGTTAGTCTGAGGTGACCTCAAGCCTCCTACTAGCAACTTTCGATCCCTTTGTAGGCATTTTTAAAATTGAATCAATTGGAAATGCTTTGGACCAGTTGTAGTTTAATTCCATAATCCTATTAGGCTGTGAGGAAACATTTGAATGATTACTCTGCAGTTATTTCTTGTTACATGCTTTGATCTCTATATTGAAGTCAGCTTATGGCCGGAACTGATAACACTGCCAAAAAGAAAAGGGAAAGGGAGCTCAGGTATGATGTAATTTATGTACTTGGGATTTTCATTCCGCAGTTAATCTCTAGCTGATAGGCCCCTGGTCCTCCTTTACACCGACGAAAGGTTAGCACCAGAAAAGCTGGTGTTTAATGGTCTGCGAAATGGATATAGATGGACAAGGTAAGGTGAATCTCTTGCTTGGGACCTACAGCAGGCCGTGTTTGTTTGGAGAAAGCACATTTCTACACTGAACTTATTCTAATCGGCTTCGAGTGGATAAGTAATTTGGAAAAGTTCTTATGGATAAGTAATTTGAACGTAGGGGGTTTAGGTGCAATCGCAGCATGCAGTCCCCGGCCCAAAACTGCTGAAAGAGAGCTATTTTCTAACTTATAAGGAGCTACTTGAGATTATCACGGACGGTTTAGATTAACGTCGATATCTTTCTGCATATCAAGGCCGTACAGTTGTAGATTCTACCCCCTACGTTCAAATTGTAAATCATTTTTGTACTATTGAATGCATTGTTTTAAGAAATTGTTAGGAAAATTTTTTTTTTGAAAACTAGTAGTATATAGCAATTTTTTTTATGGGTACATGTTTGATTGTATTGCTCTAATTTACCTAAAAAATTTTGTTTGCATCATCGACACAAATTTCAATTATCTTTTACGTTTTATCAAAGGAGGACATTTTGTTTCTGTACTTGTGAAAAGAAAAATTAACGACGTCTAAAACTTCTCAAAATTTTAAAAAAAAAATGACGTTTGAAAACATAAAAAAGAGTAGTACACACGTTTCAGAAGCTATCAAAAGGGGGAGGACATTTTTGTTTCTTAAAAAAAAAAAAAAAAGGTACCTGTACTTGTGAAAAAGAAAAAATTAACGACGTCTAAAAACTTCTCAAAATTAAAAAAAAAAATGACGTTTGAAAACATAAAAAAGAGTAGTACTACTAGAAGATGAATGTCTTGTTTAAGAATTTACCTCACCAACGTGGTAATTAATCGACTCAATAGTTATCTAACGAGCACGCTTTCTACTCCTCTTCTCCAGAAAAGGTAGAAGTTAGAATAAAATTTTCGAAACGAGAGCATGCAATTTAGGGTTCTGGTTTAGTCATAAGAAGAAGCTCGCTAATGGCTTCCAGTATTGATGCCAACGAGTCTGAAAATCCGCCTTCCTCGTAAGATAATCCATTCTCCAAGAATAATGCGTCCCAATCTGAATTAGCCAATTTTTAAGATTTTTTTTCCTCTTTTTAAATGAAAATAATAAATCCGTGATTTCAGGCCGAAGAAGAATGTGTACAAAGATCCAGATGACGGCCGGCAACGCTTCTTACTTGAATTGGAATTCGTTCAATGCCTCGCTAATCCCACCTATATCCACTGTATCGTCGTCTTCTTCTTCTTATTCCTTTTCTGTAGTTCGATCACAAAAACGTCCCCTTTTTTTATTCTTTTAGCAATAGTTAATCTGAGTTTGCTGGTATGCTGCAAAAATGATAGTTCTGTTACTTTCCGGTAGAGTAAAGAACTACTATCGCAATGGAAGGAGAATGTTATGGGCTTGGATTTTACGGGGTTTACTGTTGTTATGCGACTATTAGTATTTATTTAGTATGTATTTGTGTTAAGTTGTGTGGTGTACTCAGTTCATTTTGAAAATTCTGCTTTAGATTTAGCTCAGAATCGATATTTTGAAGATGAAGCATTTATTGGGTATTTGAAGTATCTCCAGTATTGGCAACGCCCGGAGTACATTAAGTTTATCATGTGAGTTTAGAAGTTTTGTTCCCTTTCCCGTGGAGCTCCCTGCTAATTTCCTGTAGACTTTATAATTTGGCTGTATGAGTGGTGCTCATTTTTTGGGAATGTCTTTAGGTATCCACATTGCCTTTTCTTTCTCGAGCTTCTCCAAAATCCCAACTTTCGGAATGCAATGGCCCATCCTGCCAACAAGGTCTGGAATTTGGAGACCAGTTTGCGTATTCCGTTTCTCCTTTTTCCTTATGTTTATGTTGTGCAGCTTGTGATAGTAGAAATCTGTCTAATTTCCTGTGCCTTTGCTTTCTGCTTCTTCTACAAGCGTATTTATTGTTGAAAAGAAAGAAATGGAAGGCATTGTCACCTTTTATTGCAATTGAATTAATGCTATGACAAAAAATTGATGCTAATTACTGTCATTTTATTTGTGTGTTTTTTTTTTTTGGGTGGGAGAACCTTCAGTCACTCAATTCTTTTCATAATTAATCCATAAATCACAAGCAAGGAGCTTATGAACGTAAAATGAGAATAAATAGAGCTCAGGGTTAGACTGTGGTTTTCTCAATTAAATGAATTTCTTATTCTTGATTGTCGTAGTTCAACTTCTATTTTATGGTGATTTTGAGTAAAATATCAGTGAAAATATCCTGGAAATGATGTTGCATTCAAATTAGAGCAGGCTGCTTTGAAACAATCTCATCCGGGTTTTAATTGAACCTGACTTCTGAATTACACAACCCTTCTTTGGGTGTTTGAAATTACATCTTTTGGATGGGTGGAATGTATTTGGATTTTAAGTCTTTTAAGTTTTCCAGCATTTCTTTTACTTTGGTAAGGCCAATTCTTAATAGATGAAAAGTAATAATTGCTAGGTGAGTGACATGTAAATGAAGATGATTGTCCCATCATCCTTCATTAAGATGGATGTATTTTGGATTCTAAAGAGAGCTTTTGCTACTTGGTTGAAATTTTGAGGATTAATCTATTGTATTCTTTCTTATTCTGAAAACAAGTTTTTGAATGTTTATATTCACTCTAGTTGACTCTATTCATTAGAGGAAGAATATTTAGTACATTTATAGATGCTGCACGGAAGGAGCCTCAATCGGGGTATGGAAAAAGTTTTGTCAAGGTTGCTAAATGAGGTAGAAAGTAAAAATGCTCTGGAATTTTCTTGATGAATGGCCTACATCTAGCTAGCTGGGATTGTAGACTCATATTATGGATGTCATGATTGAGGAACATTTCTTGCTGTATATGGTAATTTGGCTTTTAGGTCTTTAAGAGATTGGGAAAGCCAAAACAAATGATCCTCAGTTATTAGGTTGACGTGCTTTGTGTTAAAAATGTAGTTGTTTTCAACATGATTGCAAAAGCCAAAATGTCTGAGAACAAGGAAACTCAGTAAAATTATATGGAATTCTATTCCTAGGTTGTGTTCATTGATATGCTATGCTTTGGTTCCTCAGTCTAAATGATATTGTCTTAATTTAGAGGTTAAACAAGGAAACTCAGTGAAACTATATGAGAATTCTATTCCTCTTTTGTGTTTATTGATGTTCTGTGTTTTGGTTCCCCAACGTAACTGCTATGGGTCTTTTATTTTTGCTGGACATTGTAGGAATTGGCACATAGGCAGCAGTTCTATTATTGGAAGAACTATCGAAACAACCGATTGAAGCATATCCTTCCAAGGCCCCTTCCTGAACTTAGTGCTGCTCCATCTATTCCCACTCCAGTTCCACCTCCACCTGTACCACCTACAACTTTATCTGTTCCATCTCCTGGTCCTGTACCTTCTCCAGCTGCTTCGGCACTCTCTCCGATGCAATATGCCATTCCATCTGGATCTGCTTTTCAGAAGAATGATCCCAGAAACAGTGGTGTCGATAGAAGAAAGAGAAAGTATAATCTTGTCATTTCTATTGTTGCTTTATCTTTGACTTTGAACTTTTATCCGAGTCCTTTTTGCCTAAGGCACTTAGCAACTCATCTCATCTAAACAATTTTTATTTTTGACAGGAAAGATGGATGACAATACATCCATCTCTGAGCAACTCTGTCATCCATGGAATAATCCATTGAAGGTAGTAATATCTTACACCGTTGGGCTTTACTAGATTGAGATACAGACCCAGTGCATGTCCAAATAATTTCTCATCAATTTTGAAATTTCAGTTGGGTACGTGCAATAAATATGGTGCAATGTTTATGTATTATTGGGTTTCACATTTGTGTACATTTCTACTGGCAGGAGAGAAAGGACTAAAGAATATTATTTCTTATTCCCATCTGTTCTCTGTGCTTGTTCATGTGTGTCAGCATCTCGCTGCTGATTAATCATATACTTAAGAAGCATGTCCCAAGGAACTACATGAACAAATTTTGTTTTGTTTCCCAAAACTGTGTGTGCCTCTGCTATGAACCAAAAGTTGATGGTGAAATAGGCGAAGTAAGTTTTTGTCAATGATGATACATGCTGCTTGATACACCTCTCAAATGAGAACTACTCGGTGCAGCATGTTCTTTGAGTAAGCAAGCAAATATCTGAGCTGCTTGGTTGGACATTGCTTGTACAGAGATCTGGTAATGCACCCAACTTTAGTCCATTTAACAGCATAATACTGAGAAAACATGATTGTACAGAGAATTGAAGTAAGTACTTCAGTTGTTTCATCATTGTTAGTAAATATTTGGATTTATAAGTTTTCTTTAAAGTTGATTTTTGACGATTATTGTCTGTTTTTGAAATTATATTAGAAAATTGTAAGTATTTTTCTGACATTGATACAGAATTGACTGCTTAATTAAGTTTCAATGGTTGCTACATCGCACTTTCAGTTATCATGCTTCCTCTAATAAGAGTTTCATTAAGGTTGGAGTGCTGGTAAATAGATTCCATTTTGTTTTTCTTGATCGCTCAGCTTGCTTAGAACTCAAGATGTGATGGTTGATTTGTTGTTGAGAACTTTCGCATGATTTGTTACAAAACAAGTGTTTTTTTCACCTTTCGGGTTACTTTTGAGACAATACTACTACTAGAGTGAAATAGTGTCTTTCACCTATATAATCGAGCAACGCGAGAAGGCTAAAGTTCGCTTGTGCTCCTGTATTTATGTTGCAGATGAATATGGATGGATTTCTGAAAGCTTGTTAGCTTTCAGATGTTATCAAGTTGCTTGAGGATCCTGGTTGAAGCGACAAGATTATGTAGATGTGCTGAAAATAACAATTGCCTTCTTGAAACTCGACTCGGGCAAACATCTGGTTGTGCTTATTCTGCCTATTTGTTTGCTTTCTAGGTGTACAGATATAACAGAGCTGGAGCTAGTGTAACTTTGGTGCTATTGGAAATCTTATTTCTGTTTTCCTCTAATCTGGTTTATGGTTTCATGATTTGTTAACACCTTGTGTTCCTTGAGCTGAATGCGAAGTGATGGAGATTCCATCTATACACTTTTGTTACATTCCTGCCAGCAATACTCAAGGAAAGCCGCGAATTATGAACATAATTTGATCAGAAGTTGACCTGAAATTTGAGCAAGTTATAGAAATGGCTTTTACAAAGTTGTCTAAATTCTTCAATTATTATTATTTTTTTTATTTTTTATTTTTTGTCAATCTGGTCATAATGGTCTTCATTCTATGTCGTGGACTAGAGAGTAACCTCAAAATTAGAAGTCATTTATTTAGATTTTGAAAGGCCGAAAGGATGCAGGCCCATTTGGATTAGGGTGAGATCGAGCTGCAAGGACCTTTGTCGGCCGGCCACGCTCAACACTCTACGCACCTGGACTGGTGCCTGCTTATCCACTTCATTATTTACATGGTCTAAAGAATGCCATCAGTCTCCGGTCCTGGTTAGATTAAATAGTTCACTAATTGAAATCATTATCCTGAATTAAGTCGTTAGTAAGAGCTACTACTAGGAAATGGCAGATTACTCACCCAGCATCTGGCATGGCATTGTCAAAGGATTTTAATTCGGTGAAAGCTCTAGCTTATCGCCTTATCCCATGACTATGACTATTCCCCCTCCCCCCCAAGGTGGGGGCGAATATAGCTTAATATATTCGTATAACTTGTTGAAAATACTACTATAATCCAATCAATTTGATTTAGTCAAGTTAGCCACCAGGAAGAGTTTAAATCTCTCATTATCAAATCCCTTGATCTGCTAGGATAGGATATAACGTTTCGATTGAAAAAAAAAAAAAAGATTAAAGATTATTCCCATAGTTGCTGTTCGAAGACTTTTTGTTTGTGATACAAATTTATTAGTATAATCTTCTAAGCAGCCCTGCTTCCATCACAAAGTGCTACTGAATTTATCCCACCATGACTTTTTAGAAAACTGGAGCATTTGATAAGAAGTGACTCCGGAACGTGGCTTTATCCATATCCTTCTCCGTTCAGCGACAACGTAAATCTGCAATTTTTATTGCCAAAATGACTAATCAATTAATTACTGGTCTGGTCCAGCCTGCCTGCAGGCTTTTTTAATGATATGAGATGAGGACGTCGGTGGTTCGCTGCGTCCAACCTCACCGCCGCAATGCCACGTACTCCCTTCTTGGTCTTTATATGGAGATGGACTATTTTCTTTAAAAAATTATTAATCAATCCCGTAATGAAAACGCTTTTTCCTTCCTAGTAAGATCCACGTCATCCAGTGTGCTGACGCTGCGCGGCGTCTTCGTTGGTGGGCTCCGTCAGTCCGTCCATGAATCATCAGGGTTGGCATTAATTGCCATTTATCCAAAGCTGCTGCTCAGTACTCCCTCCCCTCCCACCATAAAAATTATCATGTTTGTCACTTTTCTTGCTACAAGTTAATTAGGAGCCGTTTGGTTTAAATTCCTCAATCACTATCACTATGAGTATGAGTTTTTATGATTCCCCTCAAGATGTTTGGTTTAGCAATGGAATGGGTATCATTATAAAATTACTTGTTTGGTTTGCTTATGATCAAGAATGACTTTCAACTAAATTTTAAATTTTTTAAATCTTATTTGTATAGTATACATGTTTTTTAAATTTTTAAATCATTGTTGTATAATATAGATGCTTTTTATATTTCTTATTTTATATTTTCTTGAGAGAAAATTTTTAAAAGGTCTTCTTCAATTTTATATAAAGCCAACCTCTAATTTCAGCTATATGTTAAAAAAAAACCACGATTCATTTCAATTGCATAAAATATAAAAAATATATAATTCAATAATAACAAGTTAAACCAGTTGATTCATTTTAGTGTTTCAAAAAATTAATATATATGATGAGGCAAAGAAGTATGGGTCGAGAAAATCCGAAAATAAGAGAGAGGAAGAGAGACAAATTTTTTTTTTTTTTTAGGGGTAATGGATAATCAGCACCAAAAGTGCTCAATTTGCTCAAGAATGATGATTGAAGAGTTTTAGGTCTTTCATTACCATAGATTCATTGCCATAGTAGAGTACCAAACACCATTAATGAGTATCATTAATGGTTATTCCCATTGACTGCCCTCAAAACCCATGAACCAAACGGCTGGTTATTATCTTAAAGAAATCAATCCACTTTTTTCTATGTAGTTTTTTCTTCACCCTTTTATGTAACTTATCACTTATTTTTCACAATTATAAAAGATGGTTCATCGCTAAAGATATATAAAGGAAAAGTAAAGATTCTCTTTCTTATTGATATTGCCATATATAGGTAAATTGTATGTTCTCCCAGAAACATAAAAGATATGGGACAATGGGAGTAAATACTGTTAGGATTGTACATTATTTACAAAAATTTATCTATTTACACCGTTAATACATTTTTTAACCATATTTTTGTTTCACATATATCACATAAAAAAAGTGTTGCAATATTTTTTTAAAATTATTCCAAATAATCTATTATCCAAACACGACTGCCTCAAGAGTTCTCCCATTGCCAATTGGGGCCTTAATACAACAAATGGGAAACTTGAGCGAGACAGCTCAGGTCGCTATAGTCCAAATATGAATGGACTATCCAGTTTAGACTTTTAGAGTAACATCGAATTAAGTAAAATATTGAATCGGATTTAGACTACACGTAGGCTTGTCAACCGCTTGATATTATTCAAGAATCAAAAAGAACAAAGTAACGCGGGAAAAATATATATATGGTTAGAGTAGTATACGAAGATGTAAACACGAAAAATAAGGCAATGACAAACACATGTGATTGAAAAAATCAAAGTAGGCAATAGTATGTAAATCAAACATCAATTCGTGGGACTTGGATTTAACTGCAACTGTGCAATGAAGTCAGGACCTTTTTTTTTTTTTTTTTTTTTTTTTTTCCTCTATATTTTAGAGGATAGAGTTTTGAACAAGTACAATTAATCACCAATTTACTTCCTTTTTTTTCCCTACTGTGGTGCCGTAAAATTTGTTCTCAGCTAATTGAGTATCAGGGCTAGTTTGATTGATTAGACTATGCAGTCCTGAGATTGTTCACATTCGGGCAGTTGGTGCACAGAGTCTGCTAGATTATCAGCCATCCTCCTCAAAACCGCTTTTCTAGCCAAATGCAAGCTCTCAACTGGGTAGTCTTTTGTTAATTGCTAATAGATAAATTTTCAAGGCAATTCTAAAGGCACCAAAAGATATATTGTTGAATATAAATCATACCTTGGAGATGGAGTTTCCATTTTAAAAAATGGTATTAAATTGATGACGTAGTGATTAGTTGCCTTTAACGGCTCTGTCAAATCTCCCGTTTTATTACACGGAAAGGGACATCTCCGGAATTCCAGGAAAGTAAGGTCGCCCACCGAGGCCCGGTTAATGGCTACGCTTTATTTTTATTTTCATTTCTGCCAAATTTCCTCGTGAGTTTTGCTTGGCTTGAACCAATTGACTCCCCCTTAAACCGTTCAGTGACTGCTGTGAGCGTCCAACCGAACTCCCGTACCAGTCAACAATACATTTCTCCGCAGCCGGTAAACCCACCCAGATCCCTGCCCAGCCCTTTTCTTTTACAAGTACTCCCGTATATGTGTGTGTGTGTGTGTGTGTGTGTGTGTGTGTGTGTATATATATGTAATATAGTACTGGTGCATCATTGACTGTAGACTGAATAGGATAGCTAGAGTGCCAGAACATTTGCTCTCTTTCTGTTTCATTCTTACAGGAGCAGCCATGAATGCACTTGCAGCCACCAATCGTAACTTCCGCCAAGCGGCTCGAATTCTCGGCCTTGATTCAAAGATTGAGAAAAGTCTTATGATTCCATTCAGGGAAATCAAGGTAACGCTCAAAAGAATTTTTGCCTTCTGAATCATGTTTTGTTTTTTTTGTTTTTTTTTTTTTTTGGGAGGGGGTGGTTTGAGAACGTTTCCTGATGTTTCTTTGATGGGTTGTGATCAGGTTGAGTGCACCATTCCAAAAGATGATGGAAGCCTGGTGTCTTTTGTTGGATTCAGAGTGCAACATGATAACGCTCGTGGACCCATGAAGGGGGGCATCAGATACCATCCTGAGGTGATCCTTCTCTCTTCATTTTTGATTCCCCAAAATCTAAGCTCTTGCATGATCGGCTTTTGTTTTTCTCTTCTTGTTTGGTCGTTCATGTGTTTGTTTCATGGTTTGGTATTCATCCACCAGGTTGGATCGTGCATGTGTCTCTTTGCTGTTGAAATTGATTATACGATCAGGGGTTATGGTTTTAGGATCCTTAAATGTTTGTGGTTCGCCTGAGATCTCTCTAGTTTGGCTAGCCAGCAGCATGACACCTTAATTAAAACTTGTTCTGTTATATCTTGGGGTTGCGGTGATTGTTCGATCCAAATGAGAAGTTACAAAATTGAGAAAATGTCTTAAACCCCTCTCCTCCCGGAAGTGGTCAGAGGCCTTCTAGCAAAAGCTGGACAACGCAGCCCCTATGAGTAAGGCTCATGAATTGTAATGTAATTCGTAAGAAAGAGATCCTGCTCAGGGTCTATGCATGCAGTGATGTGAATTCGAAAGAAAGAAAGGAAAAAAAAAAAAAGCTTATTATGTGGTTTCGTATCATCTGTTACTGTTGTTGTTTTTAGCATCGCTGAAAGAGGATGTCATGCTCAGATGGAGCATAACTTTCTAAATATTCCCAGTTTGTATCCGTTCATTATGCTTGGAGTTGGATGTGAGCATTTGGCAAATCCAACAACTACTGATGAACTGTTCACCTTTATTGCATAGATGGGCTGTTTCAACTTGATAATCATTCACGCACCTCCGTTTCTGTCTTCGGAACATTGTTGTTGAGATTGCAATCCTTCATCATCTGTACTTGTTTGAGTTACCCAAGTTTTGCCTTTGGCTAGTTAAAATTGAATCTCCTATGAACGACTACGAGTTTTCATAGTACTTATCTGCAGAAAAAACCTCGGAAGTTTGCTCGTTTGAGTTAAGTGTACAGTGTTTTTACTATTATTTATCTTTGATATGCCAGTAAAGCGAGAAAAGCGCTACATAGTGTATTGAATTCTGGATGATAGACTTTGTTTCTTATGCATTTATTGATGTGCTTCTGCTAGGTGGATCCTGATGAAGTCAATGCTCTTGCTCAACTGATGACTTGGAAAACTGCTGTGGCCGACATTCCATATGGTGGAGCTAAAGGTGGGATTGGGTGCAGTCCTAAGGACTTAAGTACAAGCGAGTTGGAGCGCCTTACGCGTGTCTTCACACAGAAGATTCATGATCTTATTGGAATTAATACTGATGTTCCTGCACCAGACATGGGCACTAATGCCCAGGTATAGAAATTTCTATTACCTATTAATACATTGATTGCTTTTATAGAAGTGGTTAACTATGCTTCTTTCTTGGATCTCAATAATATATATCCTTATATTCTTCTCTTTTGGATCTTGATTATATCTCTTCTTGAATGCTTTACAATTTTAAAAATTTGAATGATCAGACAATGGCATGGATTTTGGATGAGTATTCGAAGTTTCATGGTCATTCACCTGCTATCGTAACAGGAAAGCCCATCGTAAGTACTTCGGTATTAAAAAAAACATGCAGACTATGTTTAGTTAGATCATGAGGACGTTTTATAATTTGCTATATATAACGAAGGTATGTATTAAATTCATGTTTGTTATGGTAGGATCTTGGTGGCTCTCTAGGTAGGGAGGCTGCAACTGGGCGTGGTGTTGTGTTTGCCACTGACGCATTACTTGCTGAATATGGGAAGTCAATTGAAGACATGACGTTTGCCATTCAAGTACTAATTCAGTCCTTAAGTTATGTCATCATGTACATCAACTATACGTTATACAAATTCTCATGTAATCTGAGGTGGTAATGAAACCATGTGTTGTTTAGGGGTTTGGCAATGTTGGATCTTGGGCTGCAAAGCTTATTCATGAGAGAGGTGGAAAAGTTGTTGCAGTGAGCGATATAACAGGAGGACTTGAGAACCCTAACGGGATTGATATTCCAGGACTGCTAACTCATAAAGATAAAACTGGAAAGCTATCTAATTTCAGCGGTGGAGATGCGTTGGATCCAAATGAATTGCTTGTACATAAATGTGATGTTTTGATCCCATGTGCTCTTGGCGGAGTTCTGAACAGGTTTGCCACTAAAACTTGTCATATGCTTTCTCCATCTTCTTTTCTAACCTACTTTAACATTTCCTGTTTGATTGAATGTCCCTACGAATCTTAGGTGAAATGCATGTCACATACACCTTTTCTCATTTTGTTTTCTATATACCTAAAATAGCTTTTCTTTTGACTTACTTTAGCTGAGAGAAGTATATCTTCTGTTCTCCATTATAAGTACATATGTGCACAGTACTCTATGCTGTTTCAGTGTGGAAACCTTTTGGTTTTGTTTTCAGAGTTTTAAAACAATTAATGTTGTATTAAAAATGCTTTTCATAAGGCTTCTTTGAAGTATCTGAACCCTCATGGTTTCTTTTCTGATGTAAGGGGATTCCTCTCTGTTGTGTTTATTTAGTCTTTCATAAATTAGAACACCTTTGGAAGGAACAAAGAAACTGGCACTGTATATCATCTAACTTTTGTATTTGTTGAACTTTCACCACTGAAGGGAAAATGCAGACCATGTCAAGGCTAAATTTATTATAGAAGCTGCCAACCATCCTACTGATCCAGAAGCTGATGAGGTGCCACTTTTGCCAGGCTTTTTTTTGGTTTATTGAGCAAGTATAGTGCAATATACCTAAAAACATGCAATGAACTTGCAGATTTTGTCCAAGAAAGGGGTCATCATTCTTCCTGATATATATGCTAATGCTGGAGGTGTAACCGTCAGTTATTTTGAGTGGGTGCAGGTACAGTTATTGGTCAAATTCTGCAATGTAGAATTGTATTCTTCATTTCTTACCCTAAAGCCAGTTTTATAGCTTTTCTTCTTTCAAGAAACACTTGAGCATATTTTGAGGTGTCCTTTATCAAAAACCATTTTCATAATCATCCACACATGTTTTTGTTTGAGTCCCATTTCACATAAACGGCACTGGGGCTTGTAAAGTATATTTCCTGAAATTAGGTCATAAAAACTGGTTAGTCCAGTATCTGTGTCTAGTTTGCTTCCAAACAATAATTATTTGCGTACAAGGAGTTTGACTTTAATATGTTGGGCTTTCAGTGTGATGTATGGAAGATTTAGAGAGAGAATGCATAGTATAAGCTTTCTTGTAGACTGACTAATACGAGCTGATAGAATTGACCTTGTTTTGCAGAATATACAAGGTTTCATGTGGGATGAAGATAAAGTAAACAATGAGCTTAAGAGATACATGACAAGATCCTTTTATAACATCAGGAACATGTGCCAGACACACAATTGCAACCTCCGCATGGGTGCATTCACACTGGGAGTGAATCGTGTTGCCCGTGCTACCCTGTTAAGGGGTTGGGAAGCATAAACTGTAGGGGAGGAGCTTGAATGAGGCAGCCTGTATTTATGATTTTCATGGTTGCCTACTTGTTGTCATGATTAAGTTGCCTAATCTGAGTGGTTCATACAGTAAACTATAGAGATGTCCGGATTATCATTCTTTTTTGTTTGAAGAACAATGTGATATTTTGGAAATGCAGGGAACGTTGATGGTGAACTTGGGAAGTGTATGACTTTGGCATTCTCAATTTAATGAAAAAGAATTGCTTGTCGTCATTTTTGGTTACTCGCCTTTAAGCATAAAGCGCTGGCGGATTTCTAGAGCTTAAACGGCATTAAATGTTGCTTTTGAAATGAAAATATCTAGGAGATTTGCCCGTATTTGTCATGTACCACCAATAGTTGCAGGTGCATGAGCATGGGCTATTGAAGTGCCCATGACGTTGCTGAAGAAAGCACTGGCAGGAGGATAAGTTTATTTATTCCAAAGGTATGGCCTGTTTACTAGTTTTGCCCTCTCAAAATTTCAGCCAATTACGCAGGGTTGCAAGAAAGAGACGACAGGAGCTCAGAACCCATGGCATCAATTGGCATCGCTGCCTCAATACCAAGATCTCGCACCTCCCACTGTTTTAGCAAGAAACAATCACCTCGAGGCACACGAATGAGAAGGGCAAGCTCTTTAGGTGCACAGCAGGAGGCGCATACAATCACCTCGAATTCTGAAGGCCACAAACGCATTCCTGAAACAGAAAACAATCCTCTTCTCTTGACGGTATTAAAGCAGGCCAAGGATGGCAAACAACCAACAGAAGCGGATTTTTCTGCTCCAAAATTTTTTGATAGAAGATGGAAGAATGGGACGTGGGATCTCAACATGTTCGTTAAGCATGGCAAAATGGATTGGCATGCTATGATTTTTGCAGGTGAAAAAGTTATTTCCCATATTTGTTTTTATATCGTACACGTTATGAAGGAAAACTCGAATTTTTAATTTTTTTTCCCTCTTCCTTCTTCTTTTTCTACTTTGAAGAACTAGCAAGGGGGATTTGGGGTGAGGGATCCTATGACCTCTGCATGAACTTTGATTGGCAGTGTCATTTTTCTTATTTCACTAGCATGCCCGTACTGTTTATTGTGTAGAAGCAAAGAGGAGAAGGTTTCTGGAACTATATCCGGGAGCAGCAACAAACCACGAGCCAGTACTGTTTAGAAGCTCCATCATACCATGGTGGGCTTGGATCACACATTCCCACCTTCGAGAGGCTGAGCTGCTCAATGGTCAGTAGCTAGCATCATCAAACCCCAACACTGCTCGTATCTTCTCATACGTTATCACACTGGTTTTCCTCTTAGAAATATTATCTGCACCAACCGTTGATTTTCAGGCAGGGCAGCAATGTTGGGATTTTTCATGTCCTACATGGTGGATGCTTTGACGAGGCTCGATGTAGTAGGCCAAACTGGCAATGTTGCGTGCAAGGCTGCCCTCTTCATCACAGTCATCGGCGTGGTCGTTTTCAGACGGAAAGAAGACTTGGGGAACCTAAAAAGGCTAGCAGAAGAGGCTACATTTTACGACAAGCAATGGCAAGCATCATGGCAAGATCAAGATGATCGTGGTGGTGCTTCAGATTAGCCTTAGTTAATCTTAATCTCATCAAAAGAAGTTGTTGGATTGATGTACATGTAAATGCGTACGAGCGATTTTTCAATGCAGTGCCAGTAACTTTCACAAGCTCTATCATCCTAGTCTTAGCTTCTTGATCCGATATCTTTCTGCAGCACAATAAGAAATGCGATTTTTCCAAGCTGAAATTATCGCATGTAATAGTCGAACACGACAAAGATAATATCAAACTGGCCTGAATCATGGACAGGAATTTAGCATATAGCCGGCATTTGTTGCAAACATTGGTAGCGTCTCAAACGGAAGACTTGAAACACATGAAGTTCATGATCGTTAATTTGTATAGGCTGTTTATTCTGTTTTCATACGTTAATTCTACATCGTTCTTCCGTTTCTGTTGGGACATAAAACTGCTGGTACGCATGTCCAGTGGCCTCGCATTCATGCAGGAAGCTGTCGACTTCAACTCTCTGCTATGGAATTTGCTAACAGCTGCTGTTTCTTTTCTTTTCTTTTCTTGGTCACTTCTCACATGGAGCATGTGGTTACGCTATTTGGACAAAGTGGGCTAGAGAATGTTTCCCTACCTATATATCCTTTTGTTTCAAGGCATGTAATACCCATTATTTGTAATTTAACGTAGCAATGGTCTTAAAATAGAACCGATTTTATTATCCAAAATTGTTCTTTGTCAAGGCTGTGAACTGGTTGTATTTGAGAACTTCTGTCCTCCATACATAACAAACAATTTAGAGAGTCATAGGTTGAAAGATGGTATAACAACCCTTCTTTTACTTTTACTTTTACTCTATTATGATGTTTTACAAAGAAAAGTACATTTTACAAGACACATACATGGAGACTATATACATCTTTTTGAGGTGGACTAACAAGGTAGGAAAGAAATCCTTTCTTGTCTTGAACTGATGTTTTATTCATTTATTTAGTTTCTTCATTAGGCAAATTACTGCCTAATTTAGCCGTCTAAGAAGCCAGCCGAAAACGCCAAAACCCGCCAAAGCAGCAGCCCTCAGCTTCACTTGAGAACAGCCTCCCCTTAGCCCCTACGTTCCGTTCCGTTTCTCCCAAGGCTTCCATCCCGCTTACGTGACCGCATTCAGAAACCTTTCCCACCTTTTTCATATTTGTTCCTGCAAAAATCGTATCTCATTTATTGCGTCGTCTCAGCCGTTTTATGATCCCGAAATTTCACTCCTAGAACCACGTGATTGGTTTCTCTGTCTCTCTTGAAGAACACTCGAAATGCTGCTGTGAGATGCAGGCACCCCCAAATTCGCTCGCACCAAAATGCGTTCTCCGCCCTCCTCCTCCTCCTCCTCTCCTCCGCTTCACCCGCCACAAAAGCAATCCTCTGACTCCTTCGCCGCTGGAGCTGCAGCTGAGCGCCGCCTGCGTGAGGCCGAAGAGCGCTTGAGAGATGCGATTGAGGAGCTTCAACGGCGGCAGCGCTCAGCGCGTGGGCTTCACCCCCCATGCGACCATGCGGATGAGTCTTGTGTCGCCAACGCCATCGGCAACCTCTGTCAGAGCTTCCTGCTCTCCTATGGCGTTCGCGTCGGCATTGGAATCCTCCTCCGCGCCTTCAAGCTCGCTCGCCGTCAGTCCTATTCTTCTCTACTTGACCTCAAGGTTCATCTCCTGCCTGCTCTATAGTTTATCAATTCTGTTTGCTTGTGGTCTTTGCTGAACTACCTAGATCAGAATAATTTTGTTTTATCTTAATTCATCACTAAGTCGTTTTGGTGGCGGATTATCTGACCTGCCGAGAAAAGCTTAATTCATCTCAATTCCGAGATTTATGTGTTGATTTTATTTATTTATTTATTTTTGCAGATTTTACTTGTCAGTGAGCTGCAGTTAGCAACAATTTCCTTCTTGCATTGTAGGAGTAGTTGACATCCCTAATTACTTTTGCTTTTATGTGTATTTCTGATCAAGTGGGATACTGAGTTGGTTTCACTTTGATTGGTATCTTAGATTATGGAGACTGATTTTGCCTATAAATAGTAAGACGTGGTGATTTTGGAATCCATGGTTGAGTTAAAAAAAAAAAAAAAGAGAATGATTAGAATAGAAAATTAAAAAAAAAATTGTTGAATCAAGGCATGATCAGTTAAATAGAGGAGTGTATTCTTAGTATCATGTAGGCCTCTTGAACTGCTGTGCTTATTGGGTCGAGATATTCACAATGCTAGTAAATGTCTTTTTTTAAATGGCATTATTAGAAAAGCTTAGTTAGGAGATTTGATCCAACAAGACAATATGTTGTGAGAATGTTCAATGAAGGTCATAATTACCACTGCCGAAGTAAAGTTACACAAATCCATGCAGGGGAAGAGGAAGCTGACTATAACTTCAAGTTTTGCTGTGAAGAAAGACAATTCTGACCAACTATACATTATTTGCATATAGCAGATGGGAAAAGATGTTTAGCTTTTAGAACAGCACAGTGAAAGAGTTTTCTTAATGTAGTATTCCAAGTCGTGGATCTTTGGTCTTCTAGAGTACGGTCTCGAATAAAGTTTCTAATTGTTCTTGACGAGATGTAAACTTTGCATGGCCTTTGTAATCTCATTACAATCTCTTCTAGTATGTGTCGCAATATGCTTACAAAGAGATTTTTTTTTTTTTGGAAGGTGTTTTAATATCTTTCCTTTGGAATGCACACTTTGCATGGCCCATGTCGATTGCCAGAGAAAGAAACTATATTCACTACTTATCATCCATTAACATTTCTGCTTAAGCTCTTCTATTAAGGGTTAGGTTTCTTCTTTAGCTACATTCAGAATGAATTAGGTGCTTTTGGATACTAGATAATCCTTATGGGCATTAATTTATATGATGGATTCCCATTGGCTTTTACTGAACAAATTGTCTGCTTTTATAACTCTCTATAAGTCACTCAAATAATGTGATGCAGCATTTATCTGGTCAGCAATTATGTCCAGTCATATTTTGAGCATGAGATTGTAGACCATAATTCATTGTCTTCAAGGTTTATGGATTAATATGAAGTAGATGTCAGTTTGTTGTGGCATTCAAGAGCCTAAAGATTTCTGCTTCATGATTTTTTTTAATGAGCAGATTAGACGAGTGGTTTATTTTTATAGATCTAGTGCATTATTATGCTGCTGTAATAGCCTTTTGGTATTTGTCAACATGGTGGAATTTTGCTATACTGCATGATAATATTTTATTGTTTTGTATGCCCTTTTATGGACTTCTAATTGGCTTATTATTAGTCATAAATCTTGATTGCAGCAACTTGTCTCAGAGAAAGATCTTATTGTCAGAGAAGAAGCATGCCGAATTGGTTTGCTTTTTGGTGGATTTACTGGTTCCTACCATGCTCTTAGGTGTTTGTTAAGAAAGTTGAGGAAGAAAGAGACCCCAATGAATGCGTAAGTTTACCCTCTCAAACTTGTTCTTTTTAATGTTATTTCAGACTTAAACTTCTCCCTATATCTTGTCTTGTATCCTTTTCTTGGAAAATGGATATTAAAGA
Organism: Gardenia jasminoides; assembly: GCA_013103745.1. Taxonomy (NCBI): domain Eukaryota; kingdom Viridiplantae; phylum Streptophyta; class Magnoliopsida; order Gentianales; family Rubiaceae; genus Gardenia; species Gardenia jasminoides. The sequence goes on from CM023103.1 coordinate 106,867,304, forward strand.
ATCTTTAATGCATGAAGTATCATATTCCACGTATGTGACTTTGTTAAGGGGGTGATGGAGCAGAATTTTAGCAGGTTCAGTAGCAGGTTTGTCTATACTGGCATTAGATGATTCCAGTCGGAGGCGAACACTTGCATTGTATCTTTTGGCTAGAGTTGCACAGGTATATATATACTAATCTTGATTTCTTACACTCCCTTCTCCACCCCACCCAAAAAAAGAAAAAAAAAATCCCTCCAAAACCAAAAGGTTGGGAAAAAAGAAATAAAGAAACAAAAAATAGAAAAGGGAGAAGTTTTCCTCGCCCTTCTCCTTAGAAGCAATAATCAGGATCGTAATTGGCTGTTGTATAGATATTGGATCATTGAATTGATTTTTTTTTTTTCGGTTTATCTTTTATTTTTCTGTTGGCCATGTAATTAGTTTTTTTATTTTCTCAGTGTGCATATAACTCTGCAAAATCCAAGAACAAGTTCCACCTCTGGGGGAGCCATTGGGGTCATGGAGATTCTTTACTCTTTTCTATTGCTTGTGCACAGGTGATTTATAGTCTCCATCCTTAAATTATGATTTCATGTATCATAATTAGATCTACGGAATCCATTTTGTAACTGATAAAGCGCTGTGGCATCCTCCAGCTCTATTGTCCCATTAAGACCCATTTCTGGGTGTCAAACTTCTCATGGATTGCCTTGTGCTTCTTGTTTGTTACTGGATAAAAAGAAAAGTTTCTGTAAAGGAATTGCCAAGACAACCTAATCAAACAAAGGATTAAATGATGTGTTGTAAAGACTTCAATTTCTGGTTACTTTTTCCTGGAGGTATTAGTTAGCTATGTTATTCAAATCATCCATGTTATGGTCCTTAAGCACAACTTCATATTCCAGGTTATGTACGCTTTTGTAATGCGTCCTGAGAGCTTGCCGAAATCATATCAAGATTTCATTCAGAAAACTGGGCCAGTTGCAGCTCCTGTGTACAAAGCTGTTAGGGATTGCTGTCGAGGTTCTCCAGTAGATGTTGCATCATTGTCTTCATACTTATCCAGGCAAAGGGCTCCAGCATTTTGAAGTTGGAAGAATATCCATCTATCATATCCTGCTCTATAATTCATCCGGATACAAACTCATGTTTAAAGCACAACACCAATGCATTGATGGATACTTTCAGGAAAACGTTTCCTTTGTACTTCTCTTTGACTTTTGTGCCATTTGTTGTCCTACGCCTACAAAAGGTACATAACCTTGAAATCTTGAGCATGATTTATCAGTTTGATGTACTGACTTGTCAAATTGATACTCAAGTTAAAACATATGAAATACTCTCCCTTCATCACCCAGACCTGTATTCCCTTGCATGCTTTTGGAAGGTTGAGTGTTGAGGTTGGGGTTAGCATTTTTAGGCTGTACTAAGTGAGATTGCATGTAAAGATGGTATCACATAACGATAATTAGGTGATATGCCATAACTTTTTTTTTTTTTCCCTGTGAAGCAGATTATACTTACCATTTTTTTGCAGCAGGATTTTAGGACGTTATATAGATATACCTTTATTCTCAAAATTTCACCCATGTAGGCATGTCTTGAAGAGAGGATGCAGTTTAAATAAATTCTTTTCATGTATAACGATCTCAATGTTTTAAGTTGATATATCTGGTATGTGCATTTCTTGTCAGTTTCATGGATGCTCCAGTTCGAACATGCTGGCATGCTGTTACAGGAGCTGTCCGCTCAACAACCTTCTTGTCTGCTTTTGTGGGAATCTTTCAGGTAGCATGTTTACCTCATATTGACTTTGTAGTTTAAACAGCTCTGGTAGGTTTGTTAATTGGTTTCTCCTTTTCTGTTGAAGGCTGTCATATGTTTGCACAGAAAAGTGGCAGTGAAGGACCACAAGCTTGTTTACTGGTTTGCAGGCCTGATGTCTGGCCTTTCTGTTCTGCTGGAGAAGAAAGCTAGACGTGGAGAACTTGCATTATATGTTCTTCCACGAGCTGGGGATTCTTTGTGGTATATTTTAGTGAACCGACATTTGCTGCCTAACCTAAAGAATGCTGAGGTATTGCCTTTGATCTGGATGTAGCAGTAGCCCAAACTGCAGTGGCCCCTAACCTCATCCCTCTCACAGTCATAGGCCCATCCTCCCTCCTAAGCATACCTTCTTGGATAGTTTTTCCATCTGCTTTCATTTCCATGCCTTTTATGCTTACTTTTTTTTTGTTTTTGTAATTTGTCCATTTTATCTTTATTTGTTAGTCTGGATATCATGTGCTCTCATTTTACATGTGAAACACTTCATAGGATATCAAGATATATGTGATTGGGTTTGATAAATCACCTATAGATCAGGAATTTTGATAGTCTATTGAGGGAATGTTTTATCAACCAAAATAGGTTCACTAATATGATTAGATAAATCACAGATTGGATATTCATAGACCAGCAAGTATTAATAGGAGAAATAGTTTTATCATTATTGCAGTCAACTGTTTGCAGGTAGCTCTCTTCTGTTTATGTATGGGTGGAATAATGTACTACCTAGAACATGAACCAAACACCATGGCTCCGTTCCTCAGGGGTTTGATTCGGCGTTTCCTTGCCAGCAGAATCAGCAACCCAGGTCCATCATCAAATCGCAGTGCTTCTTATACTTACTTGCAAAGTCTTGATGCCATGAATAAGCCAAAAGTGCTTGAGAATCACGAGGCTGAAGCTTCTGCATCAACTTCACCTCCTGCTTCAGAGAAATACAATCTGGAATCTATACCCGGACTCTGAATATAATTTTAATTGCTCATGGAATATCCATAGCTAAAGCTTAACCTTGCCTATTGACTCATTGGATTTTTCATTTAAAAGCTGCACAGCTCTGCTCATTCTATGTTCAGCCTGTAGAGGGGATCAATGGTGCTTTTTATCCTTCCTCTTCGATTAGGTAATTTGGCAATTGAAGATTCTCATCCAAGAATTCTTGAAGATATTTTTGCTTCATCTTTTTCCGGTATGAGCTACAGTTGAAGTCACGAAAATAATTTAGTCGGGTATAAATGCAAATATAGCCTGTTATGGAGATTATGATCTCTAACATTTTGATTCCAATATGGTGAGACATTTGTTTCCTTGCTCTTACTGATTTTCTGGACAAAGTACTGCTTCCAATCATATGTAGGCAGAAGCGCATGGTGAATGGTCAATATCTGGATTACGACGGAAGGGCTAACGCTAAAACACTTAAAACTGGCTGCTGTGGTCAATATCAGAACTGCAAGAGAAAGGGTTATGACACTTAGACTGGCTGGTCTTGCCCAATCCCTCTCGTCTTAGTGCTGTGAAAGCCAACAAACAAAAAATTGTATTATGTAAAGAAAATAATTGGGCGGGATGAGATAAATCTTGTACTTGTAACGAGCAAAGGACACCGGACTGTTCAGTGTCCATTCGCGGTCTTACATATTCACATGGATTACATTTTCAATACATATAATTGATATGTTACATTCCCCATCCGGGTCTTATTTTTTGTTACATGAGATTATATTCTTCATATTCATATAAACAGTACTTACACAAGTCTTTCACAACATTATGATTGTTGATTTTCACGAATCCAGAAGGCCATTTCTTCTCTGTGCTCCAAGCACGAACGTGACTCCACAGCCAATGAAAGCTACAGCAGAGACCCAGACACAGATAGCCACTGAGATTTGAGGTGATCCAACGATTACACTGAAATGTGGCATACTCCTCTCCACCTGTATCATGAAAACAATAGCCGCTGACGCGAGGATTAATACGTTCCCATGGAAAAGTGGCCATGTAAGAACTAAAATTGCACCATGAATCCTGCAATATTGAACACCATGAAATAGAAGAAGTTTGTTCCAAGGCCAGGACCACGGTGGAATAGCTGTCCAAGATGTACAGGGGTGCATTGCTCTGTGGATCTCGTTTTCAGAAAAATTTGGTGGAGAGCATGCCTTGCCGCTGTAAAAGTTAACGTAGCAACCATGACCAGCACCAGTTGTGAAGGAGGGGTTTCGCTAAGAGATTCGGCGTTGTTTCTGCAGAAATCGCGCTTCCCTGGTACCGGCCTCAACAAGGATGCCACGGATTTTCCGGCAATCCCCTATCATTAGAAGTTTCATAATGCGCATCTAAAGCTGTCAAACCTCTCCCATTCATTCACCGAATTGACATCCACTATGATTCCACTTGGCCGAATTCCTTGATTGCAGTAGCTCTAGAATCTGTGCAGTACTTAATTTCCCATTCATGCAATAAAAGGAAGAAGTGGGGAGGAGAAGGGAATGCAATAAGTCACTTGTGCGGCACAACTGATGTCTAATTCCAAGCATAAGGTGCAGAAAAGCAACAATTATCTCTACGTCTACACGTTTTCAACGCATGCATGCATGCATTGATTGAAGTATTTTATGAAATCTTCACTTCTCTACTCTACACCCTTGTGCATAAATAAATATCGACATGGCCCGGCAGGCAAGTGACCAATCTGCTGGGTTAGAAGCAGCATACTCCATGTATGGAGTAGCTGCAATAACATATTTCAATGCACCTAGCTAATTCGGGAAAAAGAAAGGAAGTTACAGAGGATTAAAGACCCTGGTCTCGAGGAGTTTTTGGGATGCAACTATATGCTGCAGAATTGTGTTGCCTTCGTTGTCCTTCCAGTCAAGAAGCTCCTGGAATTTGAACTTTTTAATCTCTTCCATCAGCACTCCGAACGTAACCCAGTGACCATTCTTCAGGGCAAGGTGAGCAATGCTACACAAAATTAATTCGCTGAGTCTTTGCCGATCCAAAGCAATCAGGCAGCTGAACAAAGACATTGATTGCTAGTACTCTTCAATTTTGCCTATGCTCTCAGTCTCTCACGGACATACACAGCCACTTCCCTTATGGTTGCATCTTTTCACCGTCAGATATGGCACATTCTCGTAATTTTTGGACCAGAGGCAGTTGCACGCAGTATGAAAACGTCTTGGAAATTCCAAATTGAATAACGGGGAGATGCTTTTCAAATTTGGGGTGTTGGTCCTGGTCAAGATAATAAATTAAGAACACGCTTACAGTAGCGTCGTGGCGACTATTTTGCAACATCCTTGGGCTCAGGCTTGAGTGTTAAAATTTCTATATGGCACGTCAAAGCAGCTATTAAAGTTGAATATTGTGCTATTGGACTGTAATTCCATAAGTTGGTAATCAAATTGAAGGATCTTAACTGCTTGAAATGAATAGAAATCTTTGTAGAACCTCAAAATTACACAGAAAATTTACAAGAGGAGGGAGATAGCAAAAGCTACTGTCAACTATTAAATCTCAACATCCTTTGACAACCAAAAATTAGACAGACACGCTAGAGCTTGAAAAGACGAGAGGTTTGTAGCCACATCTGTCAGAAATGAACTACTAGTATCTGCTCAGTTGGAGTGAAACAGCTATTACCACCCAAGACATTTTTCACAAGCAAAAATCTGCTTCCCAACCCAAAGCCCCCCTTTTGCAAGTTAGAAACATAAAGGTAAAACCAAAAGCTAGGATAAATATGGGCACATACGTAAAACACAAGGATAACAGTTGATAAAGAAAACGGAACTCCTGAAGAAAGAGAATCAAAGAACTGGAGCTCTGATGTGGCTCATTTTTTCACATCTATGATTCACTGTGAATTGGAGATCCTGAAGATTGAGTTTGTGCCTATCAAGATTAAGATGATGGTCTATAATTTGTGAAGGACCCCAAGATATTGTGAGCAAGTAATCCTACCATACAACTAAGAGTTACCAATGCTCCATCTCCCCTAAATGTTCTACCACGACACCAAGAGATGGACAACAAGATTGAGAAGATGCTTCTGAGAGCAGAACTGAAATCCGGAGGCATAACCACAAAAAGTCACAGCTTCAAGAAAATAAAGATTTTGTTGATGTCAATAACATGGAATACCACCCTTTTCGCTGCATTAACCCTCCCAAATCATACATTGCTATGCTACTGATATCAGCAGTGACAGCAATAACAGCCTTCTATGCTGCATTATATCCTCCTTGCAGCATTCTACATGGTGCCAATTGCAATGAGTTAAATCAAAGTGCCACCTTTCAATATGAGAACCAGAAATCAGTCTCCACAGTTTCGTTCATGTTCCTCAAACTCACTGTGTTTTTTTCATCAATAGCCATGATCATGTACCTGACAAACGACTTTCCAATGAAAAAATAGCTGCTGATCTTGCTATCCTCATTCCTTGGCTCCTATACATGCCCGATACCCATTAGTGTAAACATTTCAACATCTTGTTCAAGAATTCTCCGTGCTCTTTTGCTTTTAGGTTAGTTTTAAGTACAGTTTGATTAAGCTAATGTGCTTGATAGTTGCTGCAGAAACATTTGATAAGGTTATGCAGTCTGCTTGATTACTTTGTGTAATAAAAAAAAGACAACCACTGGCTAAAGCAACACAGAATGAGTTGTGTATTGACTATCCAATTTTCTGATATCTGAAATTATAAAATGCATATGGAACGAACAATCACTTTCCATGGCCAAGGTTCTTTCATTTTGCAATTTCAAAAGGAAAAGGAATTCTTTTTTTTCCCCCCTAGCGTAGGGGAGGAGGCTATAAATGGGTATTCTCCATCACTGTTCAAGAGAAGAGGAATGGGGACGACTCCTCAAGGAACTGGAACTATGTCTGCACCAACTTCACAAGTCCAAAAATCTAAAGAACAAGTTGAAAAGGTGCCAATACAACATAATGACTGATGAAAAGCCCATAAACTTCACCCTAAGTTATATGCAGTCATGGAGAGGGGGGAAAACAACTATCAGAATCAATTTTAAATTTATACAGAATTTAAAGACAATATATTAACTATCTGAAGTTTATCATTTAATTCGCTATAAGTCCTGAATTTTGCAAATCTCATAAGTTCGATTACCTATTCTGCACATAACACTACCAAATTTGCAGGTAAACATATGCTTCCTTGATGAACCTCCAGTCGAACTGAATCTCTTCATTTCTTCCTCTACCACTCCTGTCATGAAATCACCAACATCACCTAATGCCCAAGCCACAGATATATGAGGGCGTGGATCCTGTAACCAAGACCCATTGGCATTGAGCAATGTAAAAGATATCACTTTATGCAAGAAGAAAACCAATAAAAACTACAAAGCTAGACTTTTTGCAAGGTGCAACATAGAAAAGGAAAAAGTGTCTTCCATAAGCCTAACCTTGTAAAATTCTGGGAGATTGTGAAGCTTATATACCTCATTAACAGCATCAATTTGTATCTTTATCTGTGGGGAATGAACAAATCCAAATGAGTTGTTCAGCCTTTCAAAAACAAATAAAAGTATATCAAAGGCAATTCTTGCTTCAACTGTTAAAATTTCGTTAACTATTCGAGATGTCAACCACATCTCCACAATCAGAAGGCCTAAAGTGTAAACTGCTATTCTTTGCGTGTTTCTTCCCTTGGTTAATGCATATCAATAGTACTAAGACTATTTCGTAATCTATTCCCCTTATGCAGCATGCTGACTGCACAAAACATTAGATAATTCAACTGGAAAATGTCCAGCAATAGCCACAGCTATCAAAGATTTGATTTAATAGCTTGACAATAAATAAAACAGCTCAAAGCAAGAATGGCATCTTACCTCAGCTAAGCCTCCTGCAATAACTTCCATAGAGAGAAAAGACCGGGTGCAATCATCATTTACGAATACCACCCACTTGGCAAAATCAATCCAGTACCTACATCCGACAAAAAACAAAAGTTGGCTGACTGAGTGGAATTCACAGATTGCAACAGCAGGAAAGATAACATCATGCAAGTTACAGAATTACCTCTTCTGAAACTGAAGCTTGTGGCGAAGCATTGTCAGCACCAGAGTCTCTCTGGTGCACCCGTATGGGAACAGTTCTTCCAAGACTAATATGAAATTCCCTTCCTAGAACAACTTGTTCAAATTTGTTATCATCCTTAAGCAAACTACTTAATGGGACATCTACGTCAACAACATGAAGACCGGGTACAAGATCAGTAACCTTTCTCAAAAACTGAACCAGCTCCTTCCTGGGGGAAGATGGAATATAAACTGCAGGAAGATGATAGATAGCAACTGTCAACCGAACCAGCATAGGCATTGCATTCTTTAAATAGTACATCGCACTAGAAAAGAACACAAGTGACTGCAGGGACTTGAAAGAAGGAAAAATTTACCGGGGATGTAGACGTGCAAAGCATAATTTCCTTGGACATGAGGGAAGCTTCGAACTCGAGTGGGTTGCTCAGTTTGTAAATGATCAAATGCACCTTCAGAGTTCAAACATCAAACACTTGGCATGTAATAAATACAATAAATTGTTAATAAATCTAGCTGCAGACTCCATTTGTATGGAGTAGTAAGCTAGAAGTAGAGAAAGTACCGAAAGAATTGGGTGAGTGGAGGAGAGCAAGAGGGGGTGGAGGCAAAGGTGTCGATGTCTGGGCGGGGTTGTAATTCGAGGTTGACGGTGGCGGTGATGATACCGGTGAAATAGTCGGGCTGGAGTCGGAATCGGAAGAAGCGCCACCATAGGAAGCTCTCAAGGCGTCCATCGGCTTTTGTCTGGAGTCCGTCTGTGTGTGTCCGCGGAGGCCCACTTACTTACGAGGAGGAGCGTTAAGCCTTCTACGAGCTAAACGCCAGCACTAAACAAGACCCTGGCTTTCGATTCAGAAAAATAAATGCATTAATTAAGAATTACTGCATAATGTAAAAAGTAAAACCCCCAAGATCTGAAAGGTCTTTTAATTCTTAGGATTTAATTACATTCACCTCCCTTGTAGTTTAGTCAAAATACGAATCAAGCTCTAAAGTTTGGCCATATTATATTCGAGCCTCTCATTAGCAACTACCTCAAATTCAATTGATAGTTGTCACAACATGACAAAACTAGTGTACGGTTTGTTTGGACTGTTATTATTTGGTAAAAAAATTTTTATTTCCATTACCGCTACAATTTTTAATCATCTTTTTATCTCATATATATCACATCAAAAAAGTATTATAACATTTTTTGAAAATTTATCCCAAATAATTTGCTATTCAAGTACACTCATAGTTTAAAAATTTTCAAAAAATGAAACAAAATCATCAACAAGCCAATCAAACGTGATAAATAACAAAAATCACTTGTCATCTTCGCCTTTCAATACTCTTTTCATCCATTATCCTTTTCAACAATTTTTTTCCTTCTTTTCCATCATTATTCTACACCTATCGCTATCTTATTCCAAATAGAATTATGGTGCATATTTAAATTTGTAGATTGGACAGAAAAGCTTCCATTTTACCAAGTCTTTTCTTACTTCTCTTATCTATAAACATATAATATATTTTTACAAAATTATGCACTTTCAGGAAAAAGCTATATAAAATTTGCACTTAAATAGATCAACTAGATTTCAAAAAGGATCCAAGAACCCATTACAAAAGACCAAAATCGATTAACAAGATATTTAATTTTAAAACAAGTCTAGTTTGATGTGCATTTTGACATATTGAATCTAATTTTTTAATTGTAAATTTTTTTTTCACACGGGGAGGTTTTTTTTTAACCATACGTTGGTCGTGATAAGAAATTTCATTGTTGGTTGTGTTTTTAGGTAATTGATGCTATTAACATTAAAATGTTCTAAGGTTTAAATCACATTAGTAAGCATAGTTTCAATTGAATTAAAGACGTAACATTAGTAGTAATGATTTGATGTCTGAAACTTTTATTGTCAAAATAAGTGGCCTAAAGTTCTGTCCTAGAAGGAAGTCAAAGGAAAAAATGAGGAATTAGGATAAAGTTAATTTTTAATGGCATTTTGGAACATTTAGTTTGAATCTTCTTGACTAGTTAATTTCTAAACGGTCAAAGCAAATTGATGAATAGAAACTAGAAAGGGACTGCTTGTTTCAAACATTTTCAGAATCCAAGGATCGTTTGGTAATATAGTCAAACGTCAGTTATTGATAGGTAATTTAGTTAAACAACAAGGGAGGTAAATGTAATAATATAATCAGGGTGCGTCAGTCCAAAGCCGTTTCGTTCTTTCAAGCCGTCGCGCCACCTCTATGACCTGCATCAATACGACGCCGCTCCAGTTGCCCAAGAAGGATCCCCGTACTGAATACGACGTCGTCGTCATATTTAAAAAAAGGAGTCCCGCTCGTTCGCTCTCTTCACTCACTCTCCAAACACTGTCACTCGGCCACAACTTGCCGCATTCCCGTGCTTGCTTGTCTCCCTCACAATATACGGATGGGCCACTTTTTTGGTCGGCGTAGGATATCTGTCTAAGCGTGAAAGCGGATTCATAGAAGATGACGAGTAACAAGGAGAATCTGGTGGTCGACCGGGGCGAAGGTGGATTATCGGCGGAACAGAGGTCTCGTATTTCTCAAAAATTTAGAGCTGCCAAGGCGCTCCTTGCTCGCAAGCGACCTCGCCAATCCGATCCCCTCAATCTTTCCACTCCATCTTCTCGCAAGTAAGCTCTTCGGCTTATGTTTACTCTGATACTTAGGGTTTCTACTTTACACCTGTCGAGGCGGGGAATGGAAGAGGATTTCATTCTCATTCATTATCTTCTTGTGTACATCTTGCCCTAGAAATACAACAAATCAGTTATTATCTGCTTGGAAATTAAAGGTAAAAGAAAACAATGATAAAAAAACGGAGGGAAGTCTCTTCACAGTTTAAGTTTATCCCCCTCCCCCGCCCCCCCAAAAAAAATTACGATTAATTTTGATTCACATAGAAAAAAAGTTTGAGCGTGGATTGTGATTTTGTGATTTCATCTGCTCTAATGTGCTTTCTGCTCATGGTATATCCTTTTTGTAGAGATGGGGCCAGATGGGAAAATGAATCTCCTGCTCAGGTAGTGGGTACTAAAGACTTCCACTTTCTGAGATTCCTATGAACGCGCCATCCTCTGAAACTATCAACTTGAGAATCCCCAATTATAATACTGATTCATGCCCCAGGGTTCCAGCTAAGGTTAATGTTGATACTTGTACAACTGCAGACACCAAGAATGTAATTCATATAAGTTCGTTAAAAACTCCTATAAAACAATCAGGGTGCTGTGTTAATCTCTCAAGTTGTAGGTAATGTTGATGATCTGAGTGCAAGGCGAAGAGATGTTTTCCTGAAAGATGGGATTGGGTTGGATTCATTTGTCACTCCTGTGAGGCAAATTAGCTGCTCTAGCTTGAGTGAACCCTTAACCTGCTCTACTGTTTTAGATGATGATTTTGATGAATCCATTCTGGAGGAAATTGATGCTTTATGTAACAAGTCAGCAGAAAAATCTGAAATAGAATTGTCAAACAGTATACCAGTGGAGACGCAGCATTTTAATAGCAGGAGTGAGAAGGAGGACACTTGCATTAATCCTGTCCTTTCAGATAAGAAGTTCAATACTGAAACTGCATTAAACTTCTAGTAGCAGCCAAGAATGTGTAAGGAATTCTGACACACAGGCACAAAGCATGCCTGAAGAGTATGCTAAATATATCATGTCTCTAAATGACAGGCAGCGGGAAGCAGCTTGTAGTGACATTTCAATTCCTTTGGTGATTGTTGCTGGACCAGGAAGTGGAAAGGTTAGTAGCGTCCACTAGTTCCCAATTTGACAATTATTTTGTTCTCTGGTCATAGCTTACTTTTACTTTAATGACAGACTTCTACAATGGTTGGGCGTGTTATCATGCTGCTGAGTCAGGTAATTCATTTTTTCTGGTAATATGATTGGTTGTCATCCTTTGCCTTTAGCAGAGCACAGTAGAATTCTATAGTTGACACCAATTCTTAGGGGCTTTTAGATTCATTGATCAGTTAATTCCAACCCTTAATCACATATAGGGCATTGGTCCATCCCACATTTTGGCAATGACATTTACTACAGCAGCTACATCTGAAATGAGAGAGCGTATTGGAGCCGTGGCAGGGAAAGCAGCAGCCAAAGAGCTCACAATCAGCACATTTCACTCATTTTCTTTACAACTTTGTCGTTTGCATGCTGAGAAGTATGATACTTTTACTTTGTTTCTTGTCCTTGGCATCTAGACCATGGAGTCGTTTGTTCTTACATTTATTGTTCTTAAAGACGTGATAGGCATCTTCCTGGATAAGTCATTGGCAAGTGTAATGGTCCTGCTGAAGTTGATTTGCTGCTTGCAATCTAATTCAGGAACTCACCTGATAAAAATCATTCGTGATAGTAACTTGTAAGACATAAAGCTGCAAGGATACTAGGAAGATTTTTTGTTAGCATCTCAATATACACTACCTAATAGACTGTTAGTGCGTCCCTTTCAGTTGAAGTTGACTTTTAACACAATTTTTGGATTGCATTTATTTCTGCTCTCATTTGATTTCCTACTATTGATGATTTCGGAGTACTTAAGTGCTTTTCTATCTGGCTTACTCAGACTATATGGTACTTTCTGAATACATAGTTTTATCTACCCTTCGTGACGAAGTCTAATTGGTGTGTAAAACTGAACCTGAAATCCCAAAAGCATGTTGTAGTCAAATTTGACATCAGTTTGACAATGCAACTGTTTATGGTGATTTAGTTTCTAGCATCTTAAGTACCTGTCCAGGTGTTTGTGTCACATGTGCTGTTTTTTCCTTGTCCCTGTTATATTTAAGGCATGCTGGTTCATTTGGATAATTTGCTGTTCCTAAAATGAGTTAAACAGCTTTTTTTTATTTGTGTTGGAGTAAATAGGAAATTTTTAGTTTTCAAAATTGAAAGCATCAACTATAACATGGTTGACTGCATTCTGAAGATTGTTCTGAAGCAGCGATTTGTGTACTTATAAATTTTAATTTCATTCTAATATCTAGCTGTAACATTCAACCTTTTTATTAGATTGCTAATTTGTTAGCTTGTGAAATAGGTTAGGTCGAACACCTGAGTTTTTGATATATGGACATGGACAACAGAGACGAGCTGTCATCGAGGCTATCCGCTTATTGAAGGAGGAGAAGAAGAAGTCAAATTATAAACTTCAACAAGCAGATGAAGTGTCTGGTGTGAGTTCCCCACAGAATTTCAAAGATGAATCAAAGAAGTGGCTTAAATACATCACCAAGGTAAGTGATCAATTTAGTTATTCGACTTTCAGTTGCATGTTATAGTGGCAGAATCCATTGCTTCTAAGTTGGCTTTTTTCCTCCCTAAGTGAACAAGTTGGTGAAAAATAGAGCTGGCAGTATGTGCCTTGAGAAAAGACACCTGCCTCATTTCCTGGTATGGGGTGGTATGAATTCTTGGCTTGTTTACGAGAACTTACAGATTGAAACAGAAATAGATGGTGATGGACATATTTTTTGGTTCAATATTTAGCATTGTCAGAACTGGTTATTTTGAAGGATCTGTATATTTTGGAGTTGACATCACAGTGAGATGCCAAGAGTACTTTAGGCTAAGAAATACTGTGACACTTCACTTCCAGTGTGTTAATTTAATCTGCCAAAGTAGTTTTCAGGAGTGAATGATTTGTACTGGGTTCATCCAGTCTAGAAGTAAATAACATCCAAAAATGACGTTTCAGGCAAAAGCAGCTGGCAGGACTCCTGAAGATTGCTGCAGATTAGGCAATGAGATAGGAGTAAGCCTAAATCTCTTTCCATTAAGTTGGTGTGTGCCACAGAAAATTCATTTATGGTCCTACTTATTTGTGCTTGACTTTTCTACTGGAATCTGTAATAGGCTGATATTCTACGGAACTACAATGACATACTGAAATCTTGTAATGCTTTGGATTACCATGACCTAATCAGCTGTTCTGTGAAGTTGCTCATGAGTTTCCTGCAGGTTTGCATCATACAAATGTAATAGGTAGCATAATACAGCTAAAAAAATCCTTAATTTGTGACATTATTCCACTTGAAGTATTCAAGGAGTGCCAGGAGTCATGGAAAGCAATTGTTATTGATGAGTTTCAAGACACAAGTGCCATGCAGTACAGTCTGTTGCGCATTCTTGCATCCCATAAACGCATAACTATTATTGGTGATGAAGATCAGGTTCATTTCATCTTTTAAAACACTATTCCATTTTGTTTCTTTTAATTCAATTACCACTTTCTTAGAGATAATTTTTCGGTGCTTTTTCTGATATTTTTGGTTGAATGGATGTCATTGGTCATGCAGTCTATCTTTGGTTTTAATGGTGCTGATGTTTCTGGATTCCATTCATTTCGAAAAGATTTTCCTATGCACAAAGAGGTCTGCCTATTCTGCTTTTATTACTGTACTATTAGTGCTTCCTTGTCTTGGTTCTATATCTCTCAACTGCTTCAGCTTTTTGAATTTTATGGTATTTCGTAACTGCAAGTTTTCTCAATCCAGATTAGACTGAACAAAAACTATAGATCCACTCGTTGTATTGTTGAAGCTGCATCATCTCTTATTCGAAATAATTTGGGACGATGTGAATCAAAAGATGTTCTCACAGATAATTCCTCTGGTTCTAAGGTAAAAATTGTCAAACAAGAAATTTGGATTTAGCTTGCTTCTAGTTACCAATTTGTGTTTTTGAACTAAATTTTCCAGATAACAGTGAAAGAATGTAGCAATGAGAATTCACAATGCGCATTTGTGGTTGATAAAATTTTAGAAATTACTTCTGCTGGTTCATCTGCAAAGTGCAACTTTGGCAATATTGCTGTGCTTTACCGGAGACAGGTGAAGTTTATTGTGTCAGTAATTTAGTTAGATTAGAAGTATAGTTGACTTCCTGAACTCCTATGGAGTCTTGACAGGTGTCAGGGAAGGTTTTCCAAACAACCTTCCGCAATCGAAGTATTCCATTCAACATTCATGGGGTAGCTTTCTACAGGAAAAAGGTTTAGTATGCATGTTTCTCTAGTGTCAATTTCTCTTGACCGCATTCAATATCACTCTCATTACCTCAAATTTAGGAATAGGACTTCATGTTGCAATTCAATTGTTTTGCATTGCATTTCTGGTTTAGATAATCGTTAAGATCCCCTTAATGTGGTGAAACTTATAATTTGCTAAATCTTACTTTTTTCTTTCCTCCCACTAACCTGATATATTCAGAGTAGAGGATAGGAACATGAATGTCTTACTGGTTTTAGGGCACATTCCTAAATGATAAATGGTTTATAAAGAAAAAGTAATATAGGGTGAAGTTCTGCTATCTTTTGAAGACACCGGCACTAAGTTTTTGACCATATTTAAATCCTTTAATTAGGTAGTGAGAGCTATTATTGCTATGCTTAGAACAGCATTGCCTGCTTGTGATGATCCACCATATCGCAAAGTATTCAAAGCTTTGCTACCATTTGAGAAAGAGGAAAAGAAGAAGGTATATCCATTGTCGGCTTTTTTCATCATGATCACTTATATTAGTCTGCTTCACGTTGATCTTGTTTCTCTGGCCTTTGTCTTCTTGCTTTCTTCCTTTTCAGGTAATTGAACATATAGATAAAGTGTCAACCGTAAGGAAATGTAGCTTTATATCTGCCGCTACCGACATATTTAGTGCAAAGATATCTGGTACATTCAAGAGGTCTGTTGTCCTTTTTCTTGCTAGGAAAAAGTATGAGTGTCTCATTGTAGGGAAGGAGAATGTTAATTATTTTATCAAGCTATTGCCAGTGGGATATTTTAGAGGTTGAAAGTTTATAGAGGATTGCAATTGTCTTGTGGTCTATTTTGAACATACACACTAAGCTTATGCAACTGTCATAAGGTGCTTTACGTTCCATTGGCTTTAATCTCTTTGATGCTTGTCTCATACAAGTGTTGCTACATTTTCCTTTTCAAATCATTTATACTTTTCTAGTTTTTTTCCTATTCCTCTTTTATGCTCTGGTACATGAAGAATTCTTCTAGTGCCTTCTTTGATATTAGAGAGTTCAGGAGGACATGGATTTTCCAAATAAGAAGCAAACTTACTGTAGAGTATTTTGTTCACAGAGTGCTATTGTGCTGTGCTGTTTAAAGGGTTCTGCAGTTGTTGTATTTGAACAAGTGGAAAATTTCTCGACATGCAATATGTACACTTACACCTCTTATTGACTATAGGACTCAACTCACACAGGGGCGAAAGGTCTTGCTCACTCTAGACATGATATCAAAACTTATTCATACGGTAAGTGCACTTGTTCAACTGTGGCATATGTGAGTATCACCTTCGTGTTAATCATCTAATGCCAATACTGGTACACTTGTGGAAAAAAGACAAACTACTAACTCTAAGGATCAGGATATGGTTCAGTTGATGCTGGAGCCACTTTTTAAGGCTAATTATGCTAAATAAAAATTAAAAAACTCCAGTGGAGCCATTTTGGTGTTAAATCTTTTCAGATTGAGGCTTGTAAAATTGTTTTCACTTTTGGTTCTGGAATAGGTTACCTAAATGATACCTTAAATTCAACAATTTGAATTTTCCTGATGCTGACAGGAACAGTCAATTTCAGCTGTTATAACTTCTGTGTCAAACATGATACCACAGGTTTGTCGCTTTTTAATCTTGTTTGTTTTCTTTTTCTGTACTAAATGAGGTTAGACAATATACAGACACAAAGTAGATTTTATTTGGTAGTAGTAGGACCCTGCATAAATTGCCTAT
Source organism: Gardenia jasminoides (assembly GCA_013103745.1). Taxonomy (NCBI): domain Eukaryota; kingdom Viridiplantae; phylum Streptophyta; class Magnoliopsida; order Gentianales; family Rubiaceae; genus Gardenia; species Gardenia jasminoides. The sequence goes on from CM023103.1 coordinate 106,883,982, forward strand.
CATTGGCTTTTTTTTTCATTTTCCTTTTCTGGATTTATTCACAAAGTGGCTCTGGCACTTTTGAGGACTCATGTTACTTACTTTGTTGAGGATCCAGAAAGAATCCTAAGGTTTTCCTTAAGGACTCTTGCACTTCTTTATCGGCTTTATATATTAAGAGGTTCAAGGTGCCATTCTGTTTTAGTATGCCATATTGGATTTATTTTCTTTGAATCGGATCAGTAGGCATATTCCTGAGTTTGGAGCCAAAAAATGACAAATGGTGTCCCAACAACAACTTCAGCCTAATCCAACAACCTCAGGCATCCCCTTTTGCTAGAGGTGTTTGATGTGCTCAGGATAGAGTGCTCATGGACATGCAAAGTCACAGAGGGAGAATTGCAAGTGACCTCCTTGGGAACAAAATGCTCCCTCTCTTGGTGCATGCGTTTCTTCTTCAGGAGAAGATAGTGAAAATCAAGTTATAGTTGGCCTATCCTGTATATTATCTGGAACTTTTTTTTGGTAAAACATTGACCATGAAATCTTGAAATGCTGGAACTTACTAAGAAAGTACGTGCTTCCGAGGAATTTGTGTCCAAGCATATTCTATTGTTCCAGCATCATATATCTACCTAATTATGCACTGTGAATTGACTCTAGCGATGAAGATGTTGTCAAATCCAAATGTAGACAGTGACTCGGTTAACAATCAAATGGTGGGACACTGTGCTGGCACCATGCACATCCCTGCCTTTGATATCTCATGTATAGAACTCGTGATTATGACATTCTTTTGCCAGGCAGGAGGCACGAACTTGGACTAATTCATTTAGTTCCAATATCTGATATCTAACTTGATGCTTATTCTAGAGGCTTCTATTGCTAACATAGTTGAGAGGATGGTCCTATCAGATAGGCTTTTCACAACCAGGTAATTTTAAGGGTGTGACAACTTATGAAGGCCTTCTCATCAAGTGAAAGTAATAAGGAGAAAGTGTTAAGCTGACACAGTGTTTCTTTACTTGTTCTAATTAGATTATCAACTTAGATCTGCTTTCTCTTAAAAGTCTTTTTCTGTATGTCTAGCTATCATCTTGTTTGGCATACTTTAATATGAATAGTGGTTCATCAACTCATGTTCATCTTATTTAGAGTTACTTTGCCTTCGAGTGCTCTCTTTAAATGTTTAATATTACTGTCCTAGTGGAATTATTTTTGAGATTTCTTGGCTTTTTGTTTGGTAAAGGTTTTGTAAATTGTTTTGTGACGGAATTGGATGCATTCTCTATGAGGTGTGTCATTCATGCATTCAGATAGCTTTGCCAAATTAAATTTGGTTAGGGTATTAGTGACATTACATGCAAAGTTATTACTTATTAAAAACACCACATCATTCTTTTGTTCGTCAGAGATACCTTCTGGAACAACGGGCAGTTGTTGACGTAGATGGAGGAAAATTGCTAAATGAAGACAATGACCTTAGATCTGTAAGAATGGATGTTTTTCTTTAGCTGTATTATGTCATATCTTTTCAGGTGAATTTTTCTTGGCACTTTGAACGCTGGACTATCGACAGTGTTGCATACTGTGGCATACTGAAATTGATGTTTGGTACTTAGTCAGTCCATATATGCAGGTGCTCCAATATCTATTGGATGATGTCTCTGATTTTTTGACAACGCAAGGTGCTACAGTGGAAGAGAAGACTGATGATGCAGCAGAAGGGAAAGGTTGTCTGGGACTGCTCAAAGCTTTTATTGACTATATATCTGAACGGGAGAGAGAAAACTTTCGTTCTAGAAGATGTGATAACAAAGACTCTGTTACTCTTACTACAATTCACCAGGTTTTTTCACCCACTAAATGTTAGAGTTTCTTCTCTTTGTTAGAGTTCAGTGTTACATGTTGTTTCAATTTTAGGATATTCTTAACGTCTTATTTTACTTTTCTTCGTGTTCTCACCTCCTTGTGCAGTCGAAAGGCTTGGAATGGGATGTTGTTTTCATTATAAAGGTAGCATATGAACTGCAACTTGCAATTGAAGTCAATTTTATACATGGAAGGACAATAGATTTTTTAATTGCATCCCTGATATATTGCGGGGGAACTTTATCGGATGATGTCCCCTCCATATCCAGGAATGTTGGCCTACTTGACCCCAACTTTGAAGATTAAAGATACCAAATCATTTTTCGGAGTAAAGTTTTAGGCCATACTTCAGTGACAAAGGAAGCTCATTTGCATTAAAGAAGTTGGGGAGGATTGGGAAGAGGAAAGAAAGGGAGATTATTCAATTGCATGATTCATGTCTTTTTTCTGGGATTAGCTCCATCTTAAAGTTGCATTGATTTGGCTAAATATCCTTGGCATTCTATACTTGAACAATATAGTTCCATAAAATAAAATCATAGGATGTTTTTGCTGCACTGCTGGCATCTATGATAATCTAATAAATTCCAGTTCTAATTAAATTGATGGATGCCTCTAAAAAAAATATTTGATGGCAATTTTATCGTAGTTCTTAGTTTTGATGTTGAACCATCTGACCAGTGGCATGAGCAATTTTTTTAAAGATGATTTAATGCTTTGAAATTTAGCCATTCACGAGAAAGACGGGAATGGATACATTTTCTGTGTTTATATTGGGAACTTTCTTATTCAAATTTGTCGAGTTCAACCTGTTGCATGGATCAATAACCCAGGTTAATGAGTCTGAGATTCCCTTGCTGCATGAATCGAATGGTGTGACAAATGAAAAGGCTTCCTCAGTTGAGGTAAGTGTGGCCATGGATAGAAACTTTGTGCTTGCTGGTAGAGCTTTATTTTTCAAAAGTTACATATTCTTATTTTACAATTTTAGGAGGAAAGACGCCTGTTATATGTTGCAATGACAAGAGCTCGGAAAAAACTTTTCATCCTATATCTGATTATGGATTCAAATTGGCAGGTCGTGTCCATCTTAAATTTCTTAGTCATCCATTGTTCATTTCACATTCTTATCTGTTTTTTAATGCACCTTTCCAGATTCTTCAACCTTCTCGATTTTTGAGAGAAATTCCACGTCATCTTCAAGAGATCCAAGTAAGCTCCCTTGGGAATTGAAGTCCTATGTATTTTAATTTTGGGTTATTCCTTGTGTTGATGTCACCAAACTTGACCTCTGTTTTCTGGATATGAATGTCTGGTTCTAGCTTTGATAAATCTTTGTCACGCAGTAGAAATTGTCTAAAACTATTGAGTACAACGATTATTTATCCTTGCTCGCAATGCCTCTAATGTGCTTGTGTTTAACAGTCTTAAGGGGCAAGATACTTGCTTGTGCAGGAAACAATTAATATGTACATCTGACATGCTGAAAAATCAAGGCGTACCAAAAGGAGTAGTGCAATGGAAATTCATATCAGCTTTCTTTAATTCTTTTTTGTTCTGTTTTTATTCCTAAAGTTTGCGGTCTCTATGTACTGGCATTTAATGGCAGACTCAGTCTTTGTGAGAAGCTGAACTTTATCATTGATAAAGATTTTTGAAGTGAATGCTTTAAGCATAATTCATAAACTATATATATGATTGCAGTTTATGGTGGTCGCTGTTCTTTGGTTATTAGGGTATATCTGGCATCAAGCAGCAGTGCAACATAAAGCGAGAAATATTAGGTTTTGATTTGGTGGTGGTGCAAATGAGGATATTTTAAGAGGGCTCAAATTTGACGATTTGTTAAGGATCTTATAAACAATACATCCAGCAATTAATTACGAAGAAGAAATATTTTTATAGGAGTTAAAATGCCACCACTTTATCTGTTGATTTGAGAAGTTCAATAGTTGTGTATTCACCTTTTTCACTGATTTGCTGTATCAATCATTTTGCCGTTAAAATGGAATCAGTATTCTGTTTTGGTACAAAATCTCTTTCTAATTATTTTTGGTTTTACTTAATATATAATTGATCTTATTTATTTTTTATTATTTTCGTTTTTCAATTTCTTGTCTGCAGGATGAGCCAAGTGTACAAAGTTTGCAGGGAAATAACCAACAACTTTCTCGACAAACTCCAGAAATTGCTACTAGTGTACAAACCAAAACAGAATTAGTTGAAGTCAATAGTAAACCAAGTGCCTCTAGCTGTGAAGCCTGCGATAGTAAACCAAATGGCTCTATCTGTGAAGCCTCTGATGAAGTGTCCAATGAATCAAATGAATTTATAGAGCGCTGTAATGCTAATAGTTTTTTGCGAAGGTTCTCTTTTGAAATTGTTCCTTGAGTGGATTTAAAGAGTAAAAATGGGATACTGCTATTCTATAAATCACACCAATTTTTAACTTGAACTTTTTTGTAGATTCCATGTGGATGATCGAGGTGCTGTTTCCCAGCTATTCCATCAATGGGCTAAAAAGCCAGCATTTCAAGACCCAAAGAGGTTACTCAACAAGGTTACTCTTTTCATACCTCCTTCCTGTTTCTTTCTGGTAGTTATAGTAATGTTTAAGCTTCAGTCGTGGTTGTTAATTAATTGGAGGCTAGTGCAAGGACTTCTGTTTCTGTGCACCTGTGAAATTGTCTTTGTCATGTTCTGCTTCTTCGATACAGAAAATGATGGCAATAATGAGCAGAAGGAGAAGTGTCCTGGTTCTTAGCTCTTGTTTCTTCATTCCTTTTTGTCCAAGTTTTGGATCTGCCATCTGGCACAATAGTGGAAATGAAATATATATCCTAGATCTGTCTTGTTAGAGATTAAGGAGTAATTTGCATGGTGAGCATCTCTCATAAATCTTCACTGTTATCCACATGAAAGAAATTTTGACTTCTATTAGGGTCCAGGTTTGGACTTAACACTTAGTTGTTCATGTTGACTTGTAAGTTTCTTGATTTATGGTGGACTCGAATGGTGAACTAACTGAAAGAAACTGACTTAACTATGATCAGCTTCTTGGCCTGTTTTTCATTAGTTTTCCGTTGTAAATATCTCCGGTACTTAAATTGGACATGCCCTCAATATCTGAGAAGACAATAATGTTCTCTCTAAAAGTTTTATATCTTAAATCTTGCTGGCTGAGTTCTTTTTAGCTAAGATTTTAAATCAAAGTGCACAAGTGTAAAACCGTTCCTGTTGCTTATTAACAGCTTTCTAGTTTGCATCAGGGATAGAATATGAATATATTGTATGTTGTTTATCTAATTTCTTTGTGCTCTCTCTCTCTCTCTCTCTGTGTAACCTCTTTCAGCATTTAATGTCCAAAACTAACCACCACGAGACTTGCTAGCAGGTTTCTGTACTGCTGGTTCTTATTTAATATTGTTAAAATCCATTTTGTTTAAAATGTCTCACATGAATTCATTGCATGACAGGTTGGCTTCGTCATCGATGAACGTCTTAGAGCTAAGAAGAGCAACCGCAAGGTGGTTAAAGCTACTTTAGTTTGTTTTTTATTATTGTGTTGCATGTCAGCTTCTCTCCTCTATGTTGTGCAGACTGATTGTCATTCAGCTTCTTTATGTGGAAAATCAAAAGTATTATTTTTGTCCAGTAATTTTTAAAACAACCAATTTACATTCTGTATTGGTGGTGCATTTGACCCTTGCAATTTTAATTTTTGTTGTTAAATGCAATGCATTAGTCATGCTACTTCTATTCTTGATTTGGCCGTTGGTTTATGAGCAACGAAAATATTTCTACTTTCTCACCATACAGAAAATTGATTCTTCAGATCATGCTTTAGAAAATAAAAAATTAAATACTACAATTTATAGCGGAAAAAACATCTTATCATCTCAAGCACATGGATTGCAGGTATATCTAGGCAAATGTAATTCCATCCAGACTTTTTCTTTCCAGAGTATATTGACACCAAATTCTCGCTGAAATGTGTTTCGATACTACATATTTTTGAATATTGACTTTTGATCAACTCCTAGGATGTCTTATACACATTGAAGTCTTGCCTACATTCTGATGAAGCTTTTCATTACGCAATATCTGTAAGTCATCATGTTATAGATTGGAGCTACTTTAAGTCTTTGACACTAAAAAATGTGACAAGAAAACGCTTGTCGTATGCATGTAAATATCTCTCTTTGCAATCAGGTTCTGAAATGGGAGCAAATTCCTGCTGACAAGCGAGCTCAGTTAACGAGAGAGAAGCAGGTATGGCATTTATTGACTTTTCTTTAGTACTGGGCTTCTGCATGCAGCTCTTTAGTCCAATTGGATAATGAAAGTATCTTTTGACAGAAGAATGTTAATAACATGAACAAGTTCATCTGCTCTTTGTCTGTATTTGATTCTGCAAGGGCTTATCTACTCTCTACTTCATAATAATAACTAGAGCTCTCTTTTGTATGGTACACTAGTTCTCATTCTGGAGGTCTGGGTCTTGCATGTTTAGGCATGGTCTTCTGTTAATTTGGCTTGGTCATATTGTGGCTTCTAGTATCCTCTCTAAGGCTTATGGTCAAATTTCTTTTTCCATCTCCACTCTTGGGGAAGTATTTTAGTGTCATGTATGGGACCAAAAATTCTCCTCAGTTCAGTCTGTTGTACTTCATGATTTTATCTGCATATGCCTCGATCTTGGTGCAATCTCTAAGTTCCTAAACGGGGTGTTAATCCATTCGTTGTTAGGCATAGAAGATATTTGTGCATGTGCATCTACCTCAAACAGTGTGATTTTTGTATCAGCGTATAATTCCTTAATCTGGCACTAAGTTTGGGAATCCAACTTAATCTTTTTTCCCTATCGTGTTTTACTTTTTCTTCTCCAGGAACATTTTCAAAAACAACGAATTGAGAGTGCAATGAGTTCATCAAAAGCCACTTCTAAACAGGCGAGTGACAGTTGTGGTGAATGATTTTTTCATCCTTTTTACTTCAACATGAATATATCATGTTTTCCTTGATTGCAGATTGCGTATCTGCAGAATTTAGGATGCACTGTGGCCCCTACGTCCCGTCTTCATGCTTCTCGTTTGATAGAGCAATACAAATCTTTATAGAAGGAGATATGGAAATGGAGAGCAAGGCTTGTCGATGTAGGAACTGCATCGTAAGTTTACGTTTCTTTTCCAATCAGATCCTCTGACTTCATTAATCATACGGTACTTCTTGTGAGATAAATTAATGTAAAATGATCGGAACGCACCATTTATAGGTAAGTGGAATTTTAAAGTGTTGTATGAAAAACCAAAACTGAGCTGTATATCATGTACTACCAGGACTGCCTTTGTTGCCTCGGCTATTGAGCTAATCAGTAGTACATGAACTGACATCCAATTTTAGAAGTTTTTGCAGACTTGGAATCTGGAAGCTTATATTTAAAATTTTTCAATTCTTAATAGGGAATCAGGGACAATATATGCGTGATGCATCCTTTACTTGCTTGCCACTTTGCTCCTACAAAATTTTGAAGAACGAGAAAAGGAGCATATTAGGAGATTCTCCCGTCAAAGGATGCGACCAGGGCCTTGCTTCTTAAATTATACTTCATCTTGAATGTGACAATCTTTTGTGCTGAGAATGCCTTCAGTGCAAGCATTTTCCAGAATTCCAGAATGTGAATGATCGGCTCTCTCGATCGATATCCCTTCCGTGTATACGATCCCTTTTCGTAACCCCGTTGAGTTCTTAAGAAGATCCTACGTGGCAATATGTCTAATTGGCAGAAACGATTGGAAGGATTAAAAAATGAGAAAAAAAGGCTTAATCCTGCTGTAGCCGCAACAATTAGTCTTAAGGGCAGTGCAATGGAGGAGATGCATACAAGACCACCCTCGAGATACAGTTTCTATGCACAGAAGACATTCAATATGGTGTAACACCCGAGAGTAAAAATCTACATTTCAAGAAGTCATCATCAATCAAAAGGGTCAATTCGAGGGTCGTGTTCGCTTGCCATAGCCATTCCCGTACACAGACAAGTTGGGCACATTACCTTGCATAGCAAAAACAAATGCAACATGTCACACGATGAGCAAGCACACTTTAAGACTAGCACGTTGATGAAGTAGCAAAATTCGCAGGAGCAAAATAGCTTATTAATATCTTTTCTCCATACTAAATAACTCACCACGTTCAACAAGAAAGTATTTATCCAAAGAGAGTTGGTTTTTGACCCCACTGAAATGTGGCAGTCCACACGCAAGAATCAAAAGATGGTATCGTCCAAAAAGACCCGCAAAGAAATGTAGCAATTGGATCAAAGATGAAAAGTTCTAAATTTCATGAAACCTCCAAATTTGGTGTATTTCAAGGATGGGAAGGGGAGGTTCATTCATATAGGTAGAGATCCACCATGGATGCAGGCATACGTGGAGCTAACAAGTGTCATTCTAAGACTACAATTGATGTAATTAAACGACTGCAAATTACGCCAGTACATGCATGAATTTAAATTGGAAAAAAAATCTATCAGAACATCAAATTTCCATTTGTTGGGGTGCAAACTAAGGTGGTATTTATCAAAAGAGAAGATGTCAGATTACATCAATGATTTCCCTTGAACCAAGTACAAACTATTTAAGGTTGTGAATTCAACACATTTTGAGTGCAATTCAATTAATCCAGGCAGATCCTAAACTTCTTATTGACTTGTCATGTTCATCAGTCCATTCAATCCATCTAAATACAGTAGCATACAAGAGGCAGATGAACAAGTAAACACTAGATGTGAATCATACCTTTCCAGAACCAGAACAATTTGGGCATCTTTCCGTTCTTGGTGGAGAAAGAGGCTGATCTCCTCCATTGAGAGTTGAAACTGGTTCAACAAGGACAAGTGCTCCAGTGCTTGAACAGCGAGCACAAGCAAGATATCCTGCATTAAATTCAATAAGCAAATATTAATACACCACCCACATTTGAGCTCAGGTGTCTACCATATATTTGAGCAATTTATTTAAAGAACTGTTGTTAAAATTATGTAGAAAAGAATACTAGATATATAAGCAGAAAAGGCTCGAGAGAGGAGATTCCTGGGGCCAAGAATAACATCCATGAAAACCAGGGAATGTAGATGAATCAAATGCAAATACAATAAAAGGTCAGCAAAGCCTGCTGTAAAATTGTTTTCCTCAAGCAAAGCATTTAGGTGCATTTATTGGAGGTAAAGGATGTAATAAAGCTCTTGAAAAGGGGATGCGTGGATACCAAAACCATATATAACTAACCTTAAAAGTTGGATCAATATAAGAAACTATAATAGATTATCTGTTCCAACTAGAAAGAAGTTATTCCAGGACATTCAACGAAGATCAAGATGAAACACAAAAAAGATTGTCTCAAGCTGGAAAACCTCAGAAGAGGTGCCCACCTGTGCCGAGGCAGTACTTGCATCTCTTGTCCTCCTGCTGTTTTACATTGTTTATTTCAACTACCATCAAGGCAGAAATGACTCCAACTGCTCCTCCCGAGAATGAAGCCACAATTGGATCAACCTGACTATAATTCTCAAAAACTACACGGAATTACAACCATGCAAGAAATAGAGAACTTCACAGCCACATTATCATGCACAAACCAAAATTAGAGATTGAACTGCTGCTATATTGGCATACCTCAATTGCATAGGTAGATGCATGCTATGAATGAAATCAGCATAAGATGTACCTCCTAATCCCAACTTTAGCTCCAACTGAATAAAACATAGAATAATCATGTTTAGAGCCTGTATCAACTTTAAAGGAAGAAAAACTGGATATTTCTTACCAATTCTGTGACTAACTATGCAACTTATACACATTGATAATTAACTATGTAACTTATACACGTTGAAAAAACCAGAGAAATCAGTTAATATGGATTTTCGGCTGATTTTATAAATTTTTATCTATCTTTGTGCTTGTTATCAAATAGACGTTCCAAACTATTTTTTCAATTTTCTTCCCTGAAAATAATGGAACAGCAGCAAAGAACTTACAGTTGGCGCTAAGAGTCCACCGAAAATCATGATTCCAGCAATAAGAGAGAAACATGAAGCGTAGTAAAGCCTTAAATTAGAAGAGTTCTGCATACAACATATACAGCCATGTGTTAGGGTCAATACATGAAGAATTGCGTGAGTTATACGAGTTATACAAGTAACCTAATTCTGAAATATAGTTGTGATACAAGTTATACAAGTAACCTAATTATTTTAGCAAAATAATTAACCTTGAATTGCTTATTAGGAGAAGAACACTAGCATGTGACGGAAGAAATCTAACCAGCGGAGGCAAAAATGGAATGAACGATGGAAAATCAGGAAATTCAGTCTCTTGTTCTTCCTTTAGTCCAAGCTCAGCACTTTTGATTCTCTGCTGTATCCTTAGGCGGCGAACCTAGAATATTTTGACAACAGCACAAGTGTGAAACATAATGATATCATAAAAGGAGAAAATGAAGGCAGAAATATCCACTAAAATTTGTTAACGTGGCAGATAAACGAATTCGTATTATTACGACCTGGAATTGAAACTAAACAAGTGAAGCGTACGAATTATTAACTCCAAGAGCATTTATTCTCGTTGATAAACCCAAAATACGGCAGGAATAAACAAAAGAACTACTCATACTTGCCAAAATTCATTAGGCTGAAGCGTATGGAATAAGTTGAGCAAAATTTAACCGACCTCTTCCATTTGCAAAAAGATTTTATTCCGGCGACTTCGAATATTATCCTGAATTTCCTGCAACTCCATTTTGGCAAAGTCCTGAACCGTCTCCGGACCTTCAATAATACAAAACCTATATCCAAAATTCGAGGAAAAATTACTAATCAGATTTTTGACTCCATGAAATTAATAGATACTGTGTAAGCAAAACCTACCCGGCGGCGTTTGTATCAGACGCTATGGATTCAGAATCGATAGAAGGCGCGTATGAAGAGGCATCGGAGTCGGAGGAGGCGGAGGCCGTGCACCGCCATTAAGATTCGGTTTTAGCTTTCCAGGAGCATATCTTCCGCAGAGCTTAAACGGCGAAGTAGCAGTGAAAGAGTGAGGAGGGCACGGCGTCCTCGAATTCGATGCCGCCAATATTCGACCCGTACAAAGCATCTCTCTCCCAAGCTGATTGCCGGCCCTCTATATTCTCTATTCCGCCTGCCTCCTCCTCCTTTGAGAACACGCACTACACGCAGTAGAGCAACCGGGGGTTTGAAAATGGTGGGGGGAGATAGAGACAAGACAGAGTGGGGTCAGAATTTCTGAGAAATGGAAGTTGACGTGAAGGGAAAATTTTTGGTGGGAAAATTTATGTGAGTTGCAACGTGGCATCAGGGCATTGGCTAGCTATTTAGTTTTAATTATTATGCAATACCTTTTGTTTTCTTTTTTTTTTTTTTTATCAAGAGTTTGTTAAAATAACATTTAAACTTTATCCTACAAGATACAACCAAAAGGCAATTGCTGGCTTGAGGTTACATCCATGGAACTTAAGTACTACTCACACACACTCAAATACCTTTTGTTTTCTGCCGGTGACATATTGGGAAATTTAGAGGGAAAAAAATAGTTTCTATTTCTAAGAAAATAGAAAATGTGTGTAGGATTTGAGTGGAGGTGCGGTTTCTGAGTGGCTCTTTCCAATAGCAAGTCCAAGCCAAATGCAGTTATTGTGAATTGTGATGGCCTCCTTCCTTCAACCCTCCCACGCGGGAAGGATAAGCTTCATACAGTAGCGGTAACGTGAGCATTTTCTTTGTGATGTGAAAAATGATGATGGACGACTTAATATCAATCATCGACCTTCCTCCATGATTGGTGCTTGCTTATACGCACCGGATAGTATTGTTAATGGAGTTGACCCGAGTTTTGAAAATCTTGAAATCAATTCGTAACGCTATCAAATCGGGTTCGAATTTACTTGACTAGATAAACAAGTATTCAAATGTGTTCGAAATCGACCCGATAAACAAGATATATGACTTGAGAATGAACTCGAGATTGAGAGACTCAAGAAGGTCGACAAAAGTGAGAAGAATAAAACCTAATATTTTATGTTATTTCTTATAAATTGTGAAATGATAAATATGCACTCACTAACGAATTTAATCGAGTTGGTCAACCAATACACAAGTTGAGTTTAATTTGATTCGCTTATTTATTTATCATTTTTTAATCTGAAACTCGAATTGTTTACTGAAATAAATGAGCCGAGCCCATTTAAGTTTTCGAGTAGTTCATTTCGATTAACAACACTAGTAACGAAGCAAGCAAGAACAAATATCTGAAGATCGAAAAAAAAGAAAAAAAGGCGAGGTTTTGTCTTGCTTGAAAATTTTAAACAGTAAGGAAGTTGTCTAATGAGCTTTCCATATTGCAGTAGAAAAGGTCGGTAAGGAGACCACTCCACTGCTATTTTGTTCCTGTATTACATGCCATGTGCCACCTTTTCTTCTTTTCTTTCTTTTTTTTTTTTTTTGACTTTCTTCATCACACCTTCATTATTTCTTGCTCATCAGGCGTCCTATTTTAGCACCTATGGGCTTCTGGGCCTGTTTGAGTGCAGTCCCAATCTTGGGCTTCTTGTGAAAGCTTTACTAGGCTCGTCGGGTTAAGGTCCACTCCATTTTTAGCTCAATGTTACAAGGCCTGTCATATTTGGATGGGAAATTATTTGAAATAACTGTGATCATATTTTTATGATGTGATATATGTAAAATTAAAAAAAATAGTTGAAAAGAATAAAAAAATTAATTGAAAAAAGTATTTGTAACTATTTACAAATAATACTTATCCAAACACACCCATTGATATCTTTAGTAGAGTTTTGAATCCAATGACCAATTTTATATTTAGTTTAATGGATTTTTCTTTCCAAACATCGGATGCTTTCTTTTAGACATAGTAACCATAAGATGTAAACTTAGCTTATAGTCAAATTGTATTGGGACGTAGTTCTTCATTTATTCTATATATATTTTTCTTTGGTTAACAATTGTTGCAAGTTAATTTTTTATCTCTTATGTAGTAGTATTTAATAGATCAATTGTCATGAAGATTTTATATAATGTCGCGCTGGAGCCAACAGGCTTTCACTTGAAATAATCGAATTATACATCATAAAAGTAACAGAAGTGATTATTGGGTTGAAGAGCAAGTTTTAATTTTGCACGCATGAAGAAATTAAAGGGTCGAAGATGACTTTGAACAACTCTCAAAGGGCCAATTAGACGTTTACCAAAATTACATGGGAGTCAATTGAAATTAACCCAAACAGCAAATTTTTGGAACGCCGCAATTGTCAATAAGTTGAAGGGGGAATGTAAAAATAAGCTCCTCTGACTGTGGCAAAACCCTAGCCAAATCTTACTATAAATATGCAGCCACAGGATAACACAGCTCCTAAGCCGCTGCTATCTTTCAGGTTTCCTTTCACTAGCTTAAAACTGCCAAGTAGGGCTATCAGTTTCATCTCCTCTGCCTCCGAATTACTGTTTTTCTCTGGTTATATTACTGGTTTGATTTCTTTTGTTTTTATTCCTCCCCTCCCTGATCTGCAAGTTTTCCATTTGTATGATATGAGAAGTTCAAGAGTAGATCGCTGTGACGACTCACAAATTTTCAAGCTCAACAGACCGGAAAGCGGGTTTCTTCATATTTCTATGGAGATTCTCGCGTGTCGATAACCCCGCTGAACCGAGCGATCTCTCCACAGTTTTTTATTTTTATTTTTTTGGGAAAACACAACTCTAATTATGACTTTTTTACGTTTTATTGTTTTTCTAAATTTTAGTTGGGGAATAAAAGGATGCGATGAGGATAGCAAAGCTCCCTCTTCTGATTAAAAGTTGAGGACACTGCTGGCAGAATCGAACCAATCACTAAGCATTGCCATAACTGAGTAATCCTTTTTCCCCCCCTAAATTTTTATTTTTCTTACAATATATTTCCGGAACAGTCCTTATAAAAAATTGAAATTTGTTTCCTCCTATTTATTTTGTGCACTTCATACATATTGTGATGTTAATAGTTTGATGAGATGAGGATGAAGCAGTACTTTAACATTCCAACACTTGGACTGAGAAATCAATGTTTCAAGTGATGCACTCAACTTTATGCTGCTGAATCACATCATCGGGTTCATTTGTATCTTTTTTGTTTCTAAAAATGATTTTTGTTTTTAAAATCATTTCAATCTGCGTAGGAATACATTTTTTTTTTGTTTTTAAAAATCATTTCAATCTGCGTAGGAATACATTTTTTCTTAAGCTTTCTTGTTTTGCTAAACATCTTTCACATTTTCCATTGTTTGATGTTGCAAGCATCCTTGCTCTTGCTATTTGCCAGTGCCGGCAGGTTTCGCTCTGCCTATGTTTAGTATTGTGGGAAGATCATCAAGGACGATATACAAGTAAATCTTAGGACACCATTGGACACAACCGGATGATCGGAATTCAAGTTGAGATAAATGGGTGACTAGGTAGGTTTGGGGAAGTGGTAACGGGTATAATTGGGGAAAATGGTAAATGGTATAAATAAGTGCCTATTTATAACCATTTTGATATTGGTAGATTCAATTACTCATGACTTGTTTGAAAAATTATTTATTTTTTCAAAATTTTTTGTAAAAAATAATGTTATTTTATTCTTGTTACATTGGTAAGAAATTTAAATTTATTTTTTTAACGTTCATTAAAAATTTGAATAAAATGTATATTTATTTTTAAATAAGTTAAATAGGTAAGTTGAGTTAATTCACTATGTATTAATTAAATAGATATAATTGAGTATTTATTTATATTCATTTAAAATTAATATGCGGGTTTGAATAAGTTGTTAATAGGTGAGTTTGAATGAACTAATATAATGAAGTTGTGCCCTTAAATCCTGACTAGTGACCTGTCAGAATTTTTGGATTTAAAATATCAATTCATCAAGTATCATCTTCATGTTTTGCTTTGGATTTAAAATATCGATTCATCAAGTATCATCTTCATGTTTTGCTCGAACAAGTGCATTACCATGAAGGTTGAAGGACATAATGATAGGTTTTAATGCTAACATCGAATTAAGTGATAACCAAGAAGCTATCAAACTATGTGATAACCAAGAAACTATTGACGTATTTTTGAGCGAATTTCTTAGAATAATCTTAAAAATTAACCAAGAAACTATCAAACTATGTGATAACCAAGAAACTATCAAACAACCAAAGAAAATATATAGAAATAATTTTTTTATCCTGGTTGTGCGGTGACCAAAGAAAAATATTTTCTAATAGAGAAAATAATTTTTTTTTAAACAATTCACTAAGAAACTGCAAATGTTGGATGCGATTTCTAATAAAGTATGAGAAACCGCATCCACCAGCGGTTTCCACAGAGATTAAAGTTGCAAAAATAAATATGCAAAAATAAATATGCAATCAACTGGTTTCCACAGAGATTAAAGTTGCAAAAATAAATATGCAATCAGCTTTTGGTGGAGTTTCCACGAACATTAAAGTTGCAAAAATAAATATGCAATCTGCTTTTGATGGAGGTAAAATAGCATATACTAGAGTTTCAATTCTTCTGTCATTTCATGTCGTTGAAACGTAAAACTATAGCATGTATTAGAGTTTCAACTCTTGTGTCATTTCATCCTGAAGCATTAAGGTAAAGTTTCAATTTTTTGTCATTTCATCTTGAAGCATTCTTTTGTCATTTCATCCCGAAGCATCAAGCATCAAGGTAAAATAGCATTAGAATTAAAGATTAGCTCGGCACGAGCTATATTTTTGAGTATTTATTTAATACATTTTGAAATATTTATTTAACTTTCATAATACATCATCAAAAGTATAGGCGAATTCTTAGAATAATAGGAAAAATCAAAACCTTTATCAGAATAATAGGAAAAATCAAAACCATCCAAAGAGTGGGGTTGTGATGGGTTTTATTCTACAATTAGGGCTGTTGAAAGTCTGAGATTCGGCGATCGGGCAATTAGGGTTGTTGAAAACTTGAGATTTGGCGACCGGGGAAATATATTGATTGACAAATGTACCAAGTGAAAAAAAAAAAAAAGAAAAGAAAAAAAGAAAAAATATTTGCTCACTTGTCGAATCTCAAGTTTTTGGCGACCCTAGTTGTAGATAAAAAACATCGTAGTCCACTTTTTGGATGGTTCATTTTTTCCTATTATTCTAAGAAATTCGCCTATACTTGATGATGTATTATGGAAGTTAAATAAATACTCCAAAATGTAGTTCATTTATGTGTTTTACTGTCGTAATGTAGAGGTGGAAGCTCGTGCCTTTTGTTGAACTAATCTTTAATTCTAATGTTTCAGGATGAAATGAGAGAAGAATTGAAACTCTAGTACATGCTATTTTACCTCCACCAAGAGCACATTGTATATTTATTTTTGCAACTTTAATTTTTGGTATGTGGGTACCTTTTTTTGTCATGGAAACCGCAATTGGTGGATGCAGTTTCTTATACTTTATAAGAAACTGCATCCAACATTTGCGGTTTCTTAATGAATTGTTAACAAAAAAAATTATTTTCTATTTGCTTGTCTAGTGAAACAAATTCTAAAAGAAAATATTTTCATTGGTCATTGCATCCATGGTCTTCAACGACCATATTTTTAAAAAAACTTAACAGAGCCCCACTTTTGTATGGTTTTGATTTTTAACATTATTCTAAGAAATTTGCCGTATTCATGACCTTTGATTCCTGTGTTCAACGGTAACTAATGGACAATGATATGAATTATGGACTCATAGTTGATGAGTGGGAATACTAATGACAATCTCAGTTTAGTTTTCTGGAAAAAAATTTTACAATTGCAATGAATAATTATTTTAATACATTTTAAATAATCTTTTTACCTTACGTATATTACATTCTAAAAGAGAGTTACAACAACTTTTCACCGAAAATTCTTGGAAAATTGCAATACAAGTGATGGTAATTGTCTTAAGGATAAATCTTCTAGCCTATTTTCCAGATGAAATTTCCTAGCCGTTTGTTCTTTCCCCAGAGAGAACCATTGCCTCAAAGGAAAGTGGTCATGCCAGCGAATTGATGTTCCTTCTAAGAACGACAAGTGCAAGTCTATCGTCCGATGCTTGGCCCTCCCTCCCTTCTCTGGGTCCTTTTCACTCAAACCAAACTCCTTGGTGGATATAGGTGTCAAAATGGGTGATTTGGGTATATTTGGATAAGTCATAATTGGGTAATGGGTATAATTGAATCAACTAATTTATATATATTTAAAATAAATGGTACCCATTTAATAAATGGGTATGGGTATACCCAACTATCTATTTATGACTTGTTCGAAATATTATTTAATTTTTAAAATATTTTTCGCATGGTGTTTGACAATAAATAATGGCATTTTATTGTTATTACATTGGTAAGAAATTTAAATTTATCTCCTTATCACTCACTAAAATTTTGAATAAAATGTGTATTTATTTTTAAATGATTTAAATGGGTGAGTCAAGTCAACCCATTACCCATCAATTAAATGGGTATTTAAAATTAATGAGTTGATTTGGATAAATTATTAATGGGTTGGGTTTGGGTGAGTCAATATAAATGGATGAATGGATGGTGATTGACACCTTTACTGGTGTAGAGTGAAAACCGGAGAATGAGCCACAAATTTTTTGAGCCTGCACTGGGTGGGCCATTTCGATTTGGTTAAGAATTCAATTCTTTTAAGCGTTTCACGTCTTCTTTAGATTTCTCATTTCAGAAATAGTAGTGTCTTATCCTAGTTGGAAAAATTTTTATAACCACAAAAAAAAAAAGGGACTATTGCAATTAATCTTATGTTCAAACACAATAAGTGAATGATTGTTTAGATTTCAGAAACAGGCTTTATCTTAATTGGGAAATAAGATAGGTATATCTAAACCGGGTCAGGACATTTTATAAAGGATCTTGCTATAATGTAGAAAATCTTGCCATGGGATGCAAGAAATGGATGAAAACGAACACAAACGTTATTATAGTGGGGGGATTATTTTGTCTGCTTGTCAACAGCATTCAACATTACAGGTGTGCAAGCGTGTTGTTATCTTTCTGTGTCAATACCTCCGGTGGTCGAAGTTGTGTCAAAATCCGAACAGGCACTAGTGTCCAACTTATGCAGAAAGAACCCATTTTCAATACTACATGTTAACTTAAATTCAACCGACTTTTGTCATAGTGCGATAGAGAGTGATGTGCATATAGTTTTGCTGCTCCTTGTGATTTTCTTGTGGTGCCACGTGGACAGGGTGCTATAGGGTTGGGTCGGCCGGTTAAAAGTTGCAGGCCCCATCAACCCATTACAGTTTAGGAAAGTCTCCTCACCTGTTTTCCACCTCAATTTTATTGACAGCACCAAATGCCCTCATGTAAAAATGATTTGCCTTTTCGAACACTAAATGACCAAAAAGATGCCCAACTAAGGTGCGCCTTTCGTTTCTTCTTCGGGTTCTGAACGAGTGATGGGCACTGTAGTCTGCGTTGAGGACAGACGTATATTAATTAGACTGCTAAAATAGAGATGAGAACAAGACAAAATTGCGTTCTTACGATGCTCATATGCAAAGAGAGTGCATGAAATTTCATTCTTTTGAAGAGATGCTAGACACAAAAGTAAAGAGAAGTCACAATTACTCTAATCTTGGCCTACAATGTAATTTGAAAATAGATCAGATGTTTTTCTCGGACGTTTGATTATATGGTGAAATTTCTGTTTTAAAGTCCAAAATGCGTGACTACAGTTGGCAGAGTCGGATGCACAAGTGAGGTGCAGAGAATTCAATACTTTCCGGGCAAAAGAAGTATCTGCTGTCGACAAGTGCCCCACCGCAGGTGCTGGCTCTCGCATCACGGGAATGATTGAAGGTTCATATCACTCGATAGCACGAAAAATCCAGCACAAATATATACCCCACGGGCTGACTCTAGCATTCACGGGAGAGTTTGAAGGTTCACGTCAGTTGTCAACACCAAAAATCCCACACAAATGCCCCACTCTAATCCGCTTAATGCACTATAAAAGGCCGCAATCAACTGCATGACACCCAGAATTATATAAAAGTCAAGCTATCCTATCTCACACACACACACACACGTACCAACAAACCCGATCTTACTTGCCACAGACCAGAAAATGAAACCGAACGTTTTCCAATTTGCTCTAGTTCTTCTCCTCTTGATGTCATGCCACGCTTGGGCGTTCAACACAGGTGGTGAAGCAGGATACCAGAAGCCAGACCGTGCCGAAGTCGCCGCTAGCAGTCCTAGCAGCAGTGGCGGTTCAAGCTCAACGGGGGATCCATCAGGAGCAACAGGCTCAGGTCATGGCTCCAACTGGGACTACAGCTGGGGATGGGGTTCCAGCCCTGGAGCTGGATGGGGCTATGGCTCGGGTTCAGGGCGTTCGCCCAATGGGTTTGGCAGGGGCTTTGGCTTTGGTGGGGGTTCAGGCAGCGGTTCAGGATCTGGATACGGCTATGGTTCTGGTGGAGGCGGTGCCGTTGGAGGTGGATATGGCTATGGGGCTGGAGGTGGTGCGGGTGGTCATGCAACAGGTAGCGACGGCTCAGGGAATTCTGGGGCTCCATCGCCATCTATTTCTAGGCACAAGAACACCGATGCGTAAAGAAATCGTTCTGGGGTCTGCATCTACAAATTTCTATAGGACCATAATGGTTTAATTGTGTGTGTGTGAGTGTAATGCATCTACGGTGTGAGAACTATAGTCACGTGCAAAGGTCTGTCTGTATCCTGTGTACTCAAGTAATCGTCTTAATAAATAGTGTGAACTATCAGGTGTTAAGATTATCTGCATACTTGTCTGTCGTCTGTACTCCTCCCACCCTGATCTTGTGTTTCGTCGTCTATGTTGACACCTACGGTGATTGGGTCAATGTGGAGTGTGTTTTAAAATTGTGTAGTAGTACGTCTTTCCTGTGTAATTAGAGATGACAAAATGCGCAATCAGTCATGATTGGATAATAGGTATAATTGGATCAATTCATTTATATCCATCGAATAAATGGACCAAATGAATCAATCCATTTGCACCTGTTTAAGAAAAAGGTATGGATATATTCAATTATCTATTTATGACTCATTTGGAATTTTACTTTTCTAAATATTTTTTGTATGTTGTTTGGCAAGGAATAATGATATTTTATTATTATTATTATTATTAGATTGTAGGAATTCAAATTTATTTGTTTAACCCCTACTAAAAATTGAATTTAAATGTATAATTATTTTTATATGGATATAAATAAATAAGTCAAGTCAATCCACTACGTACCAATTAAATGGGCTTCGTTGGACACCCATTTAGATTTATTTAACATTCATTGCATGTCCAGGTTTACTTATTAATGGACAAGTTTGAGTTAGTAAACATAATTGACTTATGGCCTTTTGGCTTCTAGCCCCTTAAAAAAAAAAAATGGAAGAATTACAGTTTTGGCACTAAATGTTTGGGATACGAGAGGTTCTAATTTCTAAAGTTTGAAACAGAGCAAATGTAGTTCCAATTATTCTAATTTTTAAGCATATTTAGTCCTATTGACTCATTTTTATCAATTACCACTAAAATCTGGTGACATATTGTTACGTACCGATGAAAACATTAGAAAAAAACTTGAAATAAATGCTATTGACCATAATTTCATATTTCACTCTTGATCAAAACCACCAACAAAAACTCAATTTTAAATTTGCTCCTTTTTTCCTTCTTTCTCAAGACGTTTTCAATGCACATATCCATTTGAAATGTTTTGTTATTTGTTTAGTTGTAGATTGAAACTCACAAATTTTTGTTTCTTCATTTCACCTTTGCTACTAGAAATGAAAAAACTACATAATAATTATGTGCATAATTATTAAATTATATTTTATGTTATTTGTTAAACATGTGCCTTTAAAATGCTTTAACAATTATGCATGCACATTATGTTTGCCCCCACTTAGTTATATATCTAACTCCCTCCCTAATAATCTAATAAATAAATAAAACTCCAAAAAAAATTTCTAGCAAAAACTTCCTCCAACTCTTCCATGAGAGGAGCTCTCTCTCTCCATTTTCTTTTCATTTGTATGAATAGCGTCTCTCCTAGAGTGTTTTCTAGTGAGAGTTTTCTCTTTTAGAACTATGTAGTAAGATTTTTATTCTCTCTTAACCTTTTGTAATGAGAGTTTTCTTTTCTTCTAAAATTTCTAGTGAGAGTTTTAAGTAGTCTTTTTTTTTTTTATTATTAGACTTAAGCTTTTTCAAGTTTTAATTATCAGATGTGAAATTTGGAGTCTATTTAGTAGATCTCATTATAAAATCTAGACTTGACACAGTTAATCAATGTACCAGTCGATTGGAACCATGCACAAATATTCGCAGGATTACAATTATTTTATATAAAATTTTAAAATATTTTTAGAAGTTTACCGTGTAAGTTTTATTTGTTCTTCAGATCTGTAGTATCCATTCCATTCTTCAGATCTGTTCATTGACATCTGTGTAATGTATGTAACTTCTGTTATTGGCCAAGATTTTAATGAAATTATGATATTTTATCAAGAAAAGGTTATATTTCTAGCTCCGCACTAACACAAATTCAGGAGAAGACTAGCTTGTACTCCGACTCATTAACTTGTTCTGTTTCATTTTCCTTTATCTCAAATATTACGTGCACGTATGCATGAGGCAGGCCAACGAAATATATTATGGGTAAAAGGAGCAGCTGAAGTGTGTACAAGGAGAAGTGTATGTACATTGACAAAACAAAATTGTAAATCCCCAAGGGCCAATAGCACAGCACAAAAACTGTAGAGTATCAGACATGATTAATCCACAACCTAGAAGTAAAATGACAAGAGTCTTTCTAGTAGTAAGCAATAGAAATTCGAGAATTTTCATCTTTGACGCCTTGCATATTCAATTTCGTGCCGACGAGCATAAGATTTCTGGTCGTCCGGCAGAACCAAACTTCATTACTTTGGAGACGATATTTTGTTTCTCGAATTACTGATCAAACGGTCAACTGTTGCTGGTGATGAGCCGATTCGTCTTCATTAACGGAACGATGGAGGCCTAGTGGCGTCCAATTTTTGGGCGTCGAGGGCTCCAGTCGGGACAGAGGAGGATGTCCAAGCAAAATCTGGCTTAGGATAAAAGAACTGTAGGTGTGGAATGTGGTGGGTGTCACGTTTAACTGAAAGCCCAGCCCAAACAAGAAGTCCATTTCCAGGAGGTTCATCTCCAATGTGCTGATTCCTCCAACTTTTGCATAGAAGGCATTGTTGTAAAATCTGGAGGGAAAAAAAAAAAAAAAAAAAAACACACCAAGGCAACGGTGAGTTAAGTAGAAGTGGTAGTAGTGTATATTTTAGTTTTTTGATTAGTCCGAGCTGTAAAGTCTTACTTAGAGTAAAATTTTCCCTGCTGAGTAATTGTTAGTAAATTTTTCGATACTGAAGAGTCGATTGGCAATTAAGGCTAATACCAATGCTCCAACCGTAACTTCGTTAGTAATAACACGCAAAGTACGGTGATATAATGATCTCTGAAAAATTGATCTTGTTAACTATTGGCCCCTCTCCTCAGTCCTCACATTTTTATTGAGAAGGTCCAAAGCACTTGAAATTTAGAGGGGAAAAAAAACAAAATTCATGCATATTCTCATTGAATTTTAGCTTTTCAAAAGAATACGAAACCTTTTAGACCCAAAAAGAAGAAAAAAAAAAAAAGGAAGAGGAAACCTCATTCTGCCATTTCCTTAGAGTTAAGCTATGCATACTTTAGATTTAATCTTAATATTAATCTTATACATTGTCAGTCTACAACTTCTTGTAAGAGTTCATATACTAGGGGAGATAAGATATGTTTATGGATTAACATTTACATAGGCAAATGAAAAAGGATATCATGATAGCGTACATAAGACTTACGCTTTATTTAAATGCAATACGTTTTAGTTATTTTAATGTATTGGAATATTATTTTCCCAAAAAAATGTCAAGAAAATCTAATGCATTGAACGTAAAATATTGAACGAGTCCCCGAGTCTCACCCTAAAAGTTACTCTATCTTAGTCATCCTAATGAGCTGGCAATATTGAACATAACGTCCGATACCAAAAGAAGGATGGTATGAACGGTAACAAATTTCAAAGATTACGATGTCCCCCCGCGTTAATGTTTTCATAGTGATTTTATAGAAATCACCGGAAATGCTTGGAATGGATGAGGACGGTGAAGACGGACATCTAAACTGAGGTGGCTTTTGTTTGCCTGCGGCGGAAGTTGGTTCTTTTTGTCATATTTTGTTTCGCAACTATCGGTTGGAGACAACTTTGGCCGCAATTCTCCGGCGGTACGCAGCGTCCATTACTCCACATGCAAGCATCAGCATTCACTTCTTCTTCTTCTTCTTTTTTTTTTTTGGTTTTATTCTGAGCATCCCAGTTAAGTTCACTCAACTGTTGCATTGATATAAAACTTCACTAAACTGTTGCAAAGCTACATATTTATAGTCCTTACCTAAACAATAATGACGACAGTTCAAGTAAAATTATATCGGTTCAAAGTCTCGTACTTAATTATATTTAAGTATGTATAATTTCATGATTTCATCTATAATTTTTCTTTGTCCAGACACAAAAAAAGGAAAAAAAAAACAATTTTGGTAAAATACAAAAGCAAAAGACTTGAATAAGCATTTATTCCTTTCCGTTCAAGAGATGTTTTGTGTTGTATCATTATTATCTTTTTATGATTTCAATTACCTTTTTTTTTTATCTCTGACATATATTAAAACACAATAAGTGTCAAACACAGTCGTGATTATTAGGCAACCATGAAATTCACAAGGATTTCATCAACAGCGAAGCAAATATCAAGTAGAATATTCTTTTTTTATTTACACCCCCCCAAAAAAAAAAAAAAAACAACAACAACAGAGGAAAAGACTCATGATGGATTGAATAGGGCCAAGAGAATTTGAGGAATTGATGAAGAGAGAACTTACATGTCGTCCATGAACTTAGCGGAGACCAATACGCTGGTAATAAGCAAGCGGTGCACGTTCAAGGAGGTGATGGGCAGATGCGGCTGCCTCTGCGAGAAGCGATCGAGATAGATGTAAGCTACAATGAAGCAGGAAGGGCTGCAGTTGGCATACCTGAAGATCCTGTCCAGGTATCCTTCAATTGAAATGGTCGGTCTGGATAGGCCGTGAAATACTGAAATTCTCTGAGGACCAAATCTTGCATTCCGATCATTGGCCTCCGCCACTCTCTCAAGAGCACCAGACACCAGACCTATGACTTTAGGCATCACCCCTGGATTCTCAAGTTCCGCCATTGATGTTGCGGGCTCCCTCTCCCTAGCTAGATGTACTGGAGCTTAAATTTTAGCGGCCGGTTGGCCGGTTAAAACTTCTTCTTTTTTTTTTTTTTTTTTTGGGGAAAAAATTATGTGGTAATGCTGGTGATATATGTCCTACCATACATCTAGATGTGGGAAGGGAATGGATCTATCATCGGAGTATAAATGTGGGGAATTTAGCATATACATCCACGCGGACGTTGGGTTGTGCATGAGCTGGTTCATTGACTCCAATCAAGCCCTCTTCTACTTAGATATATGGTTGTGTGAAAACAGTGTAAAACTTGATATTTAATTCCTATTAGGAATATATATATATATATTAGGAATATATATATATTTAACTGTACTTGTAAGATTTGTACAAGTTATTGCGGATTTGTTTGGGGGGTAAGATTTTAGAAAATTAAATTGTAAGTTACCAACACAACATACTTTAAGAAAATGTTAATTTACGTCTCAAGAGCTTTAGTACCACACTTTGGGTGATAGTATGATGACAAATTCGGTTGTCCATGGTCGCACTCCAATCAGGGTATGGTTAAAAGCTTTGAATCAGGAGTTGTCTTCCAATAGAAGAAAAGAGGCGAGTCAATTAATCGTCTAGAACAAACTTTTATTAACAAAGACACTTTGCGTGGAAATGACCATCACAATCATACTTGTGTTGCTGGATGGTGCACTTCTTAGGTTTGTGAACAAGCTAATAATGACGGACCACAGAAAACACTGCTGATTCCACGGGCAAAATTTAGTAGCTACTATTTTCAATCAAGATTTGATCCAACGACATGGTTAAATCGTAAACAAACTTCCCAGAACTGTAGAGTGGTGTCATGAGTTGAGTTACAGACAATTTCCACTTGGCTCCCATCCTTAATCTCATAACCCGGGAAGATTTTTTTTTTAAATAAAAATAAAAAATGCTAACCCAATCCAGACCATACCCTCTGCGATGTTGCATTTAGGATAACAACAACAATAATAATCATAATGGGTTTTATAGTGCATAAAGGAAAAACTAAGAATAGCGATCATAATATGCTCGACATGTCTCAAAAGAGGTAGAGACGTACGTAGGAGCAAGATAACGATGAAAATGGCCTGTGTTCAATGGTCGAGGGGTCGATTCCTATTTCTATTAGACTTACAAATATTATCGCCGTATGATAGAACAACAAGCAAAACTAACACAGGAGGAGCAAAAGGAGGCATCCTTTCCTAGTTTAACTGTCCCCTTCTCCGAGATCTTTCCTGATAATAGAATAATAGGATTTGAAGGAAGGAAGGAAGGAAAAAAAAAAAAGGAACAAGGGGAATGAGATGCATTTATTGCTCTTTGCTGCGAATTCTAATGAATCGGTAAAATCAATCAAAGTGGACAGCAGAAGCAGAGAGTTGAAACTTAGGGCGATCGTGCGGTCACCCCCACCGTTTTCGCCCTTTGGACCTTCCTTTTGGCTGTTTGGCAGCCCATAGTTTTGAATTATCAATTGCAATCCGGCACATTTGCTACCTGCTGCTGCTGGGTGTCAAAAGTGTCAGTGTCAACTGTCAAGTCTAGATATTAAAAAAAAAAAAAAGCATCTTAAAAGAGAAATTATTATTGTTATGGCTTCCCAGAAGAGTTGATGTTTATCTAACCAAAACAATAATATTGATGAGTACGAATCAAGTAAAACTTCCTTCAGCCTAACACATACATACATTCGCAATTTCACATTCATTACTACCATAATTAGTTAGGTTTAATATCGGTATTGGTAATAATTGATGGTGGATACTTTGTTGCTGCTGTTGCACTTTACAGAACATACATAAAAGTCCGTACCCTAGACCAATAAAAGGGTAAGACTGGATTAATGAATTTAATTAATCACTAGACCAGGAAGAAAAATTAGAAAACCCCCCAACTTAGGATAATTAGCTTATGCTCTCACGCATCTGCTTCAGCTAACAAAAGACTGTTTTACATTGAGGTGGTTACAATAGAGATAATTTGGTTAACCACTAGATTATACTACAGATGCAGTAGGTAACTAGATATTGTTGCGTTATATATATTGTACTAATTAATTCAGGAAGGAAGTAGTAGAATTCCTCAAGCTTGTCAATAAGAATTTTGCAAATTCGGTTGGTGATACTCTACTTTCGTGATGCAAGTGATCATCATTATTTACGTTATAGAACTGTTATTATCTTTAAATTATATGCATGCCTTTTATTCCCCAAAGCTTGATTTGGTTATTTATGATTATCAGCGCAATTAATGATTAAAGGTTTGGAGAATTGCAGCCAAAAGGGGGTCTCTGGAGGACGAGCAGGCTCTTTCCCCTTTAGATTGACAGTAAATTAATTAATTTAAGTAGGATTTTAAGAAATTTTACAGTTTGCCTCCCCAAAACTTTAAAATTTTCAAGTATTCCGTCTCGACTTATATTTCTACCATTGCAAAGCCATACACATGGCATCAAAATTTCTTAAAAAGCGCCCAAGCGTCTGCATCTAAAATCTGAAAAAACTTAATGCCTAACATTGCTAAAATTTTAGTTGAAAAACCTTTTCGGAAATTTTTTTTTTATTTGAAAATGTTCTCTTAACACAGTTTCCAGATACATATACTTTTTTGATTTTACACATCACATCTCAAAAACTGTTTCAGTATCTTTTCCCTTGTCATAAAAACTCTCAAGAGAGGAAAAAAAAAAAAAAAAAAAAGCAATTCCAATTACTAGTAAATTTCAGTCTGTTTATAACTTTCACGGGTTGACAAAATGCATAGCATACCACAGGAATATTTACCTACAATCAAACAAACTCAACGTTCAGCGTTCACCACCCTCCTCTCCAGTCCTTTGCCCTGGCTGGATCCGTGGATTGCGTGAATGGAGAAGCAGCAACACAATATGAAAAAGATACCCCTTGACAAAGGCAATCACCACAAATTAAAGCGCAAGATTAGTTCTTTTTCCTTGGTAAAATAAAAGAAAAATTGGAAAACAACGGTGACAGAGGCGGGCAAGGTTATTGAATACATATTTTCCAATAATTCATCAACATTTTATACACAAAAAAACAACACGTTATATGGTCCAAACGCAGTCAGCATCAATAGTTAGTCAGCAGGCCTCCTTAATCCATCGGTCCAACGCTGTTCGGACACGTGCTAAGTCCGGCCCCGTTTAATAGAAAGAAAAGACACACGGAAGAAGAGAATGCTTAGAGTATGAAAGAAAGTGACAATCACGGTAGTTAAAGGGATGGTTTCTACTTTCTACTCCTGCATTCTGGTGCGATTTTGTCAACATTTAGATCTGGTTTGGATTACCGTTTTCTAAGTTTTTTTGTAGAAAGATATACTGCAAGAATTTAATGCATGTTAAGTAAAGAAGCACTTAAAAAAATGTGAATACAGAAAATATAAATATTTTTCTGTAAAAAAATTTCAATCCAAACAAGACCGAATCATCTGGAGCCCTGAAAGGTTCAATTTAACTCAATTGTTTGCACTTATTCTGAGATTTAGACTAAGGTGCTAAATTAACATTGCAAACCAATTCATAGCATCATTATTAGGTCATGTAATCCGGTGTGCCTCTTTGCAACGTTAAATTTGTTGGGAAAATCCTAACAAAAATGTTTCAGCATGGAAGCTTGGCGACGTCATAGCAATTTGAACACAGCTAGTCTCCGCGAAATAATCTCCCATGCTTATCCTTTCAGAAAACTAGCATAAAAGGATGGCAGCAGAGTTTGAAGGAAACACGAGTCTAGCCGCAAAGGGGTTTTTCCGTGCAAAGAAGGCAAAGGACTTCTAGCTATAAATAGCAGTGTGGTGTCGAAAGTTTATTTGGCCCCTTTCTTATTCTTTTGTGTTCTTGAACTTGGTGGGTAGCAAAACATCCAGCGTTGTGTGCAAAGTTGGAGAGCATAAGTTGCTTTGTTCACATCGCAGAATAGGTTTTCAAAAACAATATTCATAGGTGTTCTTTTAAGTAATACTTGAATATTAGCATTCATTGATCAGTTTACTTGTAGAACTTGAAAAAGCATTAGAATAGGGGGTAGGGAGATCAATTCAACAAAAACCAATATATAAAGGAAGTTAATTATACACGTATAAGAATATGCGTGGGCGTAGAGAATAATATAGACAATAACATCATCAATCAAAACTGCTAAATAACAATAATTGAATTTCTAAAATATCAGACTTGATTTAATATTGTCTCCCTTATATCAATCTCAATATGATTTAGGGCTTGTTCTCAGTTGATTAATTTAAGTGATTATAGATTTTGACTCTGAATAATCAATTTTTGAAGTGTTCCTAGTTTGCTTTTGTATCTAGACTATAGATTTTTTAACAATAAAAAAGTTAAAATTCTTAATCATCTAGAAAGCAACTTTTACTGCTTTTGATTATTCTCTAAAACTTACTCATTACAATCACATTTTGTAAAATCTAAAGCAAACAAGAACAGGGCCTTAGTTTTGCCGCCTTGAAATCAACCTCTCTCAAACAATAATCATCTCAAATTCTACCCACATTCATTTGAATTCTTCATCTTCAAAAAACCTACTTTTAATCTTTTACTGTGCAACATTTCACGCAGCCAAATTTACCTCTATTTTTTATTTGCTACAACTACAATAATCCAAATTCATTGACAACTCATCACTTCATGTGACTTTTGGTAATCACAACAAAATATTTTTCCCTGATCTTTGTCGCAACATCCACACAATCAAGCTAGCAGTTCCTGCGCAGTGCTCTTTTATTATTTGAGATATCAATACTAGTGTGAATTGTGTTTATCCATTTCTTATTTCTTTTCTCCTACATATAGATATTCTCATAAGTGATTGTTTTATGCCTTCAATTCTATAACCCCTGCGTGTTATATTTTTAGAACTCATTAGATCTCTACAATAACCAGACGTGGAAACAAAAATATCAGATGCAATTAGCGCACCTATGATGGACTTTTATGGTATGTGCAGATTCTGGCCTGAAAGATCCGAAACTGACAAGGTGGCCTTAATATTTCAATTGGCTCGAGGGGCAAACCGACGAGATTGTATTCCTTCAACGATAGGGAAATCAAGATGTTCAATGGCCGCAAGGGACCATAGTAAGTCCGTGGTCACAGCTGAAGTCTCTCACTGAGAGGAGAATATCCCAGTCATGGTTGTGACTGAAGTAAACAATGAGAAAACAGCTACCATTGGTGGATGCTCAGGCTCTCTTACCCCTCCTCACTTGGTGAAGAACAAGAGGGAGCTTCCATTTAATAAGAAGGGCGGCGCCATAATTAAGGGAAAGCCGATAGATGGTGTATGAAGGTGGCCCAAATTGCAAGTGCCCACCTTCTTGCCAGAATAGAGAGTTAGTCAACATGGTCCTCAATTTCCAGTAGAGGTATTTAGGGTTAGATCAACAGGATGGGGTGTTAGATCACAATTTGAAATCCCATCTGGTAGTTTCATATGTGAATATGTAGGAGAGCTGCTCGAAGACAAAGAAGCTGATCAAAGAACTAACGATGAATATCTTTTTGACCTTGATAATGGGTAATAGCTTTAACAATAATGCAATGCAGCACCAATATGGGAATATGGGGAGATTTATCAACCATAGCTGTTCACCCGATCTCTATGCTCAAAGTTGTCTTTCTGACCATGATGACAAAAGATTGCCTCACGCAATCTTCTTTTGTTTTTTGTTTTTTTTTAAAATATATTCAAGATTGATTAGGTTTGTGATGGAAACATCAGGAAGAAGATGTGCTATTGTGGTCCTCGCGAGTGTTCTGAAAGAATGTATTGAGAAAGCTGCCATTGTTTTTTTTTCCCCCCCTCCTCTGTCCTCTCTTGAATTTAAATAAATATTGAGAAGGATGAAAGATTAAAAAAAAAAATCTTTATCTGATTAAGCAATGACAGTAACATCTTCCAAAAGATAAGGATGGATTTTTAAATTTCTGACAGTATTATTATTATTATTATTATTTAATTGAAAAGTAGTTTCGTTTGGTTAACCTTTACAATCGATTGTCTTCGCGGCTTGTGCACGAGTTTAATTACACTGAAACTATGAACATCTTCAGCGCGTTTCATCATAATTTTACTATTTTGAGAATCTTTTGTTATTTTTGTTGCACTTATTTTTCTCTTTGTTTTTGGTACAAGCTGGGTTACATGCTAGATTGTTATGCAGGGGGAAGAACCACAGATTCTCATTAGGCATGCAGGTTACGTCTATCTTATCAGAAGACCGATTTGAATGGATTTGAACTTTGGTGTGTTGAAATGTGATTTTTATGTTATGAGGTGTGATGTCAACTATCTAGTCAAATTGAAGACTACAATTTGAGGTTTAATTTGCTTTTTAATTGTCTAGGAATAAAATGCTCTTTCTTTTCTTCTTTACTTTGATACATAATTCAATGCACCAGCCTTAGCATCTGTTACAACACCTATTCATCCCTTAAATTTCGTACAAGAATATGACTGCCGCATCGCAACCAGTTGCCTAGAAAACATACATTTGAATACATGTCCCTCAATTTTCTGAAAAGTTTCTTCAGTGGAAGAAAGATAGCAGTCCTTTCCCTTCATTGTCAAGTGCAACTTTCTGTACTCAGATGTCGATCGAGTCTGAAAAAAAAAAAAAAAAATACACACCACCAAAAAATATTTTGGGAAACAAGATATATATGTTTACCAGATTTATATATACGTGTTTATAAGTTACTATCACGCGAAAGAATCCATATCCAGGAGCTACATACATTAAGAAAATTCCTCGAACAAGATATTGGAAGAGCCAAGATCAAACATCAATGTGCAAACTGAAGCACGACCTACCTATTAACAAACATACTGGAGCAGTTGTTTCAAGTATCCTCTCAGCATAGTTGAACATCTCAGCCATAGCATCTTATGGGATCATTGCAACCCTTAGCAGCAGACTGCCCAAAGCCAAATCTACCCCCTTTTTCAAGGTATTGTTGGTGATACTCCTCGGCTCTGTAAAATTTCTTGGCAGGTAAGATTTCAGTAACGATCTTCCTGTTCAAAATCTTCTGGTGTCGGTCTAGGGATTCGAGTGCAGCCTTCTCTTGTTCAGGTGTATAAAAGTAAATTCCCGATCTGTATTGAGTTCCAACATCATTCCCCTGCACATTGCAAGTCAAACTGTTGGGAAAAAAAAAAGAAGAAAGCAATACAATATTGATATCATGAACCTGATAGCAGAAGGCCAAAGCTCCCAAGACGATAACGCACTCCACCAAACAAAGTAAAATGGAGAGGAAAAAGTGGATGACTTAAATGCTGCTAATTTCATACAAAAATAGCCTATTATGAGGGTGTTAATTATGGTTTCAACATTAAAGTTAGTGACTGTGAAATTAGTCTGGATCTCTCCACTCAAAATTTTAAAGCTGGAATGCTCTGAAGGACCCTTCAGATACTACATAAGAGCTATTTACTTTACCAACACTTATTGGGAAAACATTAGCTATCTTTCAAAAAAATTACTTCTTGAAATGAAGTTCTATGTTGTGACAAAAATTCTGGCACAACCTCTAGAGACTTCTCTAACTTTTTTCTAACCATCCAAATAGCAC
Organism: Gardenia jasminoides; assembly: GCA_013103745.1. NCBI lineage: Eukaryota > Viridiplantae > Streptophyta > Magnoliopsida > Gentianales > Rubiaceae > Gardenia > Gardenia jasminoides. The sequence continues at coordinate 106,915,905 of CM023103.1, forward strand.
ATGAGAAATCACTATTATAAATTCCCAATATGCAGCATAACCTGAATATGCCATGTCCTAAAGTCACCACGATCCACCTTACCAAACAAACAGCAAATGCTACACTACTTTTCACTTAAAAATGCTGTTCATTTTACCGCCAAACTTTTTATTTATCAACTTCATGAAGTCTCATTTTGTATCATGTCTAAACTTGAATCAAACTATAGAAAGGGGCTCACATCTTTGTCTGCCTCAGTTTTCCCCCTCCACCTACCTGTAGTCCACAATACACTAATAAACAGTCATATGATCTTCTAACTCCCCCACGATACAGCACAATTAATAAAAGAACAGCATGCATGCACGACATCAGCGGCAAAAATATGCTGCACTCTCACATAAAATCTGTAAAATAAAACTGGATTAATCTGGATACCAAACTCCATCGGGTAGCTTCCTAGTTCCTGACACCACCAAAAACCCCCTTTCTGAGGAAAACAAATTATCATATGCAGGCTTGGAACAAAGTATCAAACTTACAAGATTTGGCATCCAAAGATTCACCTAAAAATTACAGGCTTCAGAAGTCAAAAATGTAAAAACAACTGAAGCAAAGAGTTCAAAAGTCAAAACCACCAAGCTGCGCTGAATATGTCAGTTTGTCGGAGTCTTCCAGTTAGTACAGTAGTTGTCCCAGAAAAAGGGGGGAAAATAGTTGACGTCACAGGTCCATAATACACTAAAATTAACAACCTGATGTAAAACTAAGCATCAAAATCTTTGATTTGTCTTAATTTCAGCTCAATTAAGTGTAAAAAGGAATTGGAGCTTATACTAAAAAAAATCAGAGAAAAACACCATAAATTATCCGTAATCAACAGCTTGGAATGCTCAAAAAGTTGTAAGTCATTAGCAATTCCAACCAAAATTCATCAAAATCAACAATCAAAATAACCAAAGAAGCAAAATAAATTTCGAAGAAACGCTTACCTGGCGATTGAGAGTGGTGGGGTCATGGCGAGCCCAGAGAACATCGAGTAGAGTGTCAAAGCTACACTCTTTGGGATCATACTGCACTCTGACCACTTCACAATGATTGGTAGTCCCCGAGCAAACGTCCTCGTAGCTGGGATTGTGAAGATATCCCTGTGAATAACCGACCTCTGTTTTCGTGACACCTGGCACTCTCTGGAACGCTAACTCCACACCCCAGAAGCAACCTGCTCCGAATTGAGAGAACTGCTGACCGGGAGCGGGGATATCATCATCTGGGCCTTGGGCAATCGAGGAGTCCATGGAGGATTCGGCCGGGGTACGCGTCCCGAAACCCAGCTTGTTGAGCCAACTCATTCTTGGGGATGAAAAGAGAGAATTGGGACAGTTGCCGCCGCCGCCGGCGGTGGTGCACGGGAATTTAAAGCTAGGTTTAGGGAAGGCGAAAGACGGTTTTGAGAGGGGAAGGAGGAGGAGGAAGGAGAGGAGGCTTTGGTGGAGATGGCGTTAGTGGCAGTGGTGGTGGTCTTGACGAGGAACATTGCGATTACGACTGCTATTACTTCGGAATATATAAAACAAAGTGCTAATTTTGGGAGTAATTGTTTGGTGCGCAAAGGTAAGGAAGGAATTTTGCTTTTTGATGAGGTGGCAGAATGCGAATTACGTGAGGATTTATCCAACAGTAGTACATTATTAAGGAGTGGTCTTCCAAGAAATTTTTTTTTTTTTTTGGGGTGCGGGGTGAGAAGGGAAGGATAGGGAGGCGAACTGCTTCTTTCTTTTCTTCTTTTATTTGTTTATTTCTGTGTTTGGAATTCTTTTTTTTCTCAATTCTATATTTGCTCACAACAATAGTTGGATCGTTTTTCAAAAACAAAATATTATGATAATACACCAATTAAAACAATTTCAAAAACACCAAATTCAAAAAAAATTTCAAAATCAAATCACAAATACACAAAAAAATTTACCCCATTTTCTTCTTCCATCATATACCACCACGCACCACCCCCCGCCTCACCCTCCCTCTCCTCCTCCCTCTTCCTCCCCTTCTTCTTCCTCTTCCCTCATCCCATCCTCTCCTTCTTCCTGCCAGCCCTAACCCCTTTCCCTTTCTCTAGTGGTGGCATCTAGAAATTGAGACTGCGAGTTTTTGGTCGTGACGGTGACTAGAAGGCCATGACCACTAGTCGCGTGAAGGTTGTAGCTTCTCTAGAGGAGGGAATTGGGGTGGCGGGGGAGGGAAGGAAGGGATGGGGAGGAGAGGAGAAAGAAGGGAATGAGGGAGAAAAGGGGAGGAGGGAGGGAGTAGCGGGGGTGGGTGGTTATTTTTTAAAATATTTTAAATAAAATTTAAATTATAAACATATCCCAAAATATATCTCAAAAAACACACTCAAAAACACTCTTAAAAATCTACAATAATAGTTTTTCACACTCAATATAGATCTAAAGTTTTTGAAAAATTTCCCCCCAAAAATAACTAATCTAAATGAGCCTATATGTTACTATTATGAAGAAAATTGTAAGAAAATCATAACAACACGAAAAAACGTTCATAAATGTTTATCTTCTTTGAAAAAAAATGTAAAAAACTTGTTTAGATTGTTATTTTTGGCCGTCGGTCTTATTTTTTATTTGATTTTGATGACCGACCTTGATCAAATGAAAAATGCGGTGTATCACTTCCGGAGAACAAAAACGTTGTATACGTATTACTACCATGCGTGAAGATAGAATACATACGTGGGCACGAGTCCACCAGTCCATTGACTGCCTTGTTCATTTGCAAGAAAGCTCAATTTATTGCCGTGGAACTGTGAAATTGTGCAGCAGAATAACTGAATTCTTTTGTCTTTTGCTGGTGGAGAAGAAACAAAAATACTAATAAATGCTCCTAGAACAGCAATACTAGTTAAAAACAGCTTCCATATTCTGGTGGAAGTTCAGAGTCTCAGTGAGTCTACTCCAACCCAAAGCAAAATCTGTCGCAAGTCCTCAAACTTCTTGCTTCTTCAGACAGAAGGATATTCTCTACTATGGTGGAAGAATCTAGAACACCGGCAGCCTATCACCATTTTGAACACAAAAGGGAGTTGGACCAGATTCCGTTTGGTGCATGGGAATCTTAAGGCACCTTCACGTAAATAATCAAGTTGATTTTGGAAATTCGTTGAAGTTAGGATGCCTGTCCTGGCCATTACTTGCCCGTGACAAACCTACAAGGACGTTTAAGGAGACTGACCAATCTCCGCAAACCGGAGTGCACATATCTCGGAGTCATGGGATCCTTCTATAAAATTCATGTTTGCTAGTCTCCCTTCTCCCGGGGAATCCGAAGAAATTGACTATCAAATTTGGCCTTCCCTGAACTTGTATTTCAGATATTGGATGACTAGCTAGCAAAACCTGAAGTTCTGAAATGACTTACAGAAGCCCTTTAGGGGCAAAGTGGCGACACGAGGGAAGGGGGGTTTCCTGGACTCCAGTACTTGCTGCTCAAGACGAACATCGTCTACATGAATGCATCTAATGCCCACCGCCCCAAACTCTGGCAACTCTTACAAAATTCCAAGTACCTAAAGAAAATCCGACATGCTGTTGCAAAAATGCCTACAATGCCGATGATTGAAGTGCAATCCCGTGGGTGAACCACTGAAGAGTCGGTTAAATATACTAGGCAGGAATGCAATGAGGGGACTAGGATCGTCATGAGTACTAATATTCGTCTTTGAGATCGTCATCTAATCTGACGTTCAAGTGCTTCTGTATGGTTCCACTTCAATCAAAGGCTAGGTACTGGACAGGATTAGGAAGCATCATCCAAGGCTTGAGCACCTTAAAAACGGAAGGAGGATGAGCTCAAAGGCAGATATGAGGGCTGTGGCCCACTTTTGTATTCGAACTCCAGTAAGACCAAGGTTCTAATTTCCAGTATTCCAGCCCAAGCCAAATTGAAACATCAATTGCTAAACGAATACGAGGCAAACAGAACAATTTTCACATTTTGAGTCCCTGCGCTACTCAATTGGGACTTTGTCTCTGGAAAACATATCACCGGGGTAACAACCAGCAAAATTAGAAGATTGTACACTGCGGAACATGCTGACCCGAAATAAGAAAAGGCAAGCATCTGCATCACTAGAGATGGAAAGGAGGAGCCGATCAAATACGAGTCAGCCTAGGCACAAGCTTGAAGATCCACTGATTAATGCGCAAAAACAAGCTTATGAAGAGCAAAAGGAATAGATCTTCAATTTCACAACTAGCATATCACAAACTTCATCTACTTGAACAATCACCAGAATCAAGAATATTTATAAGTTTAATATATGACTAACTCATCAAGGCTAAGGACAACAGACCAAGCAACTTCAAAACCCAAGGCTTTCCTTCTGTTCCAGGGGGTGATATGGCTGACACTCAAATGGGTTTGATCTTGAAGTGGAGTGAGATAAGAGAAAACACGAAACATTTCAAATCCTGCAATTACATGACAGAACAAACAGATATTCTCAGAGAACTGAGAGTCAAAAGCAGTATTCATGCTCAAAAGACCTAGCAGTTTCAACAGCAAGAGGGTATCATGGTTCTGATTGTAGGAAGCTTTAAGAATAACCATGATAATGGAGGAATTAATGATGTTGCGATCACAACCATCTATTCATCCATTCAACAGATTGGTGATAAGAAACATATGTGGAACAGAAAAGCATGGACAAATATGTGCTTCAGAAACTTCAAATCCATAAATGTCAAACAATAGGAATACACATTGATATCAAGTAAGAGAGTGCATCAGTGGACCTAAAACAAACACAATGCTTAAAACCTCATGCTAATACTCTTTGATTAAATATTTGACAGTCTAGTCAGTTGCCGTTTCAAACTGTTGATGTTGATAAGCCAAGTTCTAACTAATGCTACTCTATACTAAGCCCAAAAACACAAATTACTAGCATGCAATTTTGATAAAAACATCTTCAACTCTCTATGCACAATATGTGCTCCTAAATTATAAATTTGATACCAAACCAAGTGCAAATATAAACAATACAATGCACTATAGAAATATCATCATATGATGACAAATTCTAGCCATCCCTTCAAATTTTACATCAGCAAGACCACAGCCATGAAAACCCAGCCCAAAGAAGCAAGAAACTGAAAAGCATGGAATAAAAAGTAAGGGGGGAAAAGATACAAATGGATCTCATCAAAGTTTCTGCCTTGGTTTAGACAAGCACAACTATATTAATGTTATCCTGTTTCTTTTTCTTCGGATCCCCAAAGATGAGCCCACATACCATTTTATTTTCAACTAATTTATATTTGACAAAAACTATGCAAATGCAAGGTTATTTATTTATATGCATCAATGGCCTGTGCAAAACTAAAAACAGAATCTTCTTTAAAAGGAATAGTTGATGAACAATTTAACAAGATAGCAAGTGTGCCACAAAGAATATAGTCCTTACAGTGCAATGGCAAAAAATTCTTACGATGAAGCATCAGTTCAACAAATGGGAATAGACTCGAGGAAAATTAATCTTTCCTACTTCAATCATTTCCAAAAACTGATGCCCATGAAGAAGCAGAGGCATCCTCCCTAGGGGTGAAAATCAATCGAGCTACTTGACTCGAGTAATCGAGTAGCTCGATTTCGAGCTCGACTCGAGCTCGGTCAAAGTCGAGCTCGAGCTACTTGACAACAAAATCGAGTCGAGTTCAAGTCCGGAAATACACTACTTGAGTACTCGTCGAGCTACTTGGCTCGACGAAAATTAATTTAAAAATTAATATATTATATTTATTAATTTACCATTTTAGCCTTGTTAATTAAAATATTACCATGAATTTCGAGTTCTCGAGCTCGAGCTCGAGCCCAATCGAGCTCAAGATCGAGGTTGATCGAGCTCGAGTTTTGATTAATAATTCGAGCTCGAGCTCGACTCCACTCGATTTCAGCCCTAATCCTCCCATTCCCTATTATTCTGCTCAACTTCTGCAGGAATACTCCTAAGTGGCCTATGCACTCTGTTCATATACAGAATACATGCCAAGTGCACCTTAAATGCCAAATGCACCTTAAACAAATACAATGCCATAAAGCTAAACCAAATAAAGTGCTGCAAAAGCTCCTCTATACCAATCAACTCCAGCCAAGAACTAAGTGTGCCTACAGCTACAAACCTGCACCATAGGTTTGAGAGAAAGATTTTCACGGTGGAAAGGGGCCTGTAAGGATCAACCGTCAAGAATCATGCACAGTGCCACATGAGTGCCAGCTCTCTTTCGAGTAGGAAAATGATTCAACAAATAGACAAGCTCAAGAGATCTAAGAAAGAATTAGACAACTTTCAGATTTCCTTAATGTCTAAAGTCTTTTAACTCTGTCCATTAAACTTCTATTTTATTGTACCAACCATTTGTCTAAAAGCATTTGCTCATGACCTAAAAACACTATCATTCAGTTCCCTGCTCTTTCAGAAGGACGACTATAAAATTCAATTGAACAAGGAACAAATATAAACAGAATAGCATGTCACGAACACATATTGAGGGGCCAAAGCAGTAGAAACATTACCTGAACAAGATAATAGAAGATTCGAAGGCCTTCAGGATCTTTACTGGTATTGACATCCACGAGGGACCCAATCTTAGCGGTAGTAAATGATATGTGCTCGTTTCCCATTACAATCTCAAGCTCTTGCCTTCCAACGCGATCTGGTTCTGGCCAGTTGTTGTCATCTTCCTTCATAATCTGCATGACCAACAAGAACTATTTAAGCAAGTCTCCAGCACATTTCACACCAAACTCCCCACTTGGGGATATTCGCTTTCATGATAAGGGGCTAGGGTTTCTCCCCAGGAAACCCTAATTAATAATTTAAGAAGAAACTAAACTCACCAGTGAAGAAATTTAAAAAGAAAATAAAAAGAGCAACATCTATGGTTATTAATCCAATTCAAAGATATAATGTAACTGTCGGATGCAACCAGAGCTCATGTAAAGAACTAAGCCCAAAAAAATTTTAAAGGAAGAAAGGAGAAGGTAAAAAAGCTTGGACCTCGCTTTCAACAACGATGCGACGGCATTCTTTTAGAACGGCAGGGGTGACGAAGACCTCTTTACGAATCATGGTGTCGTTCTTATAGTTGGAGTTATTCGCATACCGGAGCTTGCCGTCGGGCCTGAACTCGAACTCCAAGAACTCATGCCCGAATTTACCCTTGTGGCCGACATAGTACCTCAAGTAAAACTCCCCCGCATTTTCGTCCCCTGTCTCCGCCATAACTCTCTTCCTCCACCTCCTCTTCTTCGTTCCTAGCCTTGGATGCCTTTCTCGATTCTTTAGTTCTCAGCCGCTGCCCTCCTCAGAGAAACGGCGTACAGAACCGCAGGACTTCTTCGTCTTTAGACTTGGGCCGTGGGCCAAATATTCTATATATGTTCCAAGTGTCGGTCTCTGTATGTGCGGTCTGGATTCTTCTGTGAGCCCAGTCCCACCGATGGTACAAATGCATGTCGCGGAGATCTAATGGTAGCATGGGACTAGAAAATTTTCCCTGGATCACCGGATTTAGGTAGGTGAGATTGTGTTTTAGAATTATGACATATCACAAATGAATTATGTCACGTACCATATCGTCGATAGAATAATATATTGTGATTGTACATCAAAAATCACAACAAATGTGACAATCACATGCATTTGAATAAAATTCAATCGTACTTACTTGTCCCAAATCTCCAGTTACTACTCTGAGAATTGAACTTGGCTTTATTGCACTCTTTAATAAGAACATCATAAGTTCCAAATCAAACACATGAAAATCTAAGTCATCAATGTGTTCTAAAGCTTTCATTGTCTGAAACATGTTTCTGTTGTATTGTACAGCAATTACAGATAAATTGTATTCTGCCATTGCAGGGTACAGCAATTGCAATATGAATGAAGTGTTGTTCGTGCATAATTTCAGGTCGAGCATTTAGTGGGTTGGGCTTGTTGTAGCCCAACTCAATGTACAATGCAACCTGGCTCAATTAGGCCCAAAGTCAGATTGCTCACCTTGTCATGACCCACACTGAGCTTTAGCAGACTCTGCCCCGTTGGCAGTCCAAGTGAGCCTCGCTAAATACTTCTTGAGTTTGTCTTCTTCTGTAACCTTGCATCAGTCTTCTATTGTGTACTAGTATATTGCTCCCTTCCTTTCCTAATCCTAGGTGGCTTGTCACAGTCATACCCACTTTCTATTATAAAGGAAGAAACAGTAAGCGCAAGTGGGAATTGTTTCCATTCACATCACAACATGCTAAGCTATGGAGTTGGTCTACATGCATCGTATTCAATTTCAAGCTCAGTTGAATTGAACCAATGGCAGTTGGATTTCAATAACGCCCCCCCCCCACAAAAAAAATTTTTCTTCCATTTGTCTATTTTCCCTCTTCTTTGCATCTCAAATTGGTTAGAGTGAACTTGACAATTCTCTCAATCCGAAGAAAACAAATAAAAAAGAAAGAGTTGGGGGGGGGGGTGAAATCTTGAATTGCCACCTAGCCATCTAAAGAGCTAACAAGTGTTTGGTGACTCCTGGCTTTCTGTCAAAACTTAATACGTATGTCCCGTAAAGACTGAAGTTGTGTTCTTGTAAGAATCGAGAGACTAAAATAGACAAGCTTTATCCTTTCTCTTCTCAAGAAGCAATACGGAAATCGACGAGTTGTGGCCGAATCGCTGGACCAACCTCGTCCACTTGGTTACCATACGTCATTGCGGTGGTGGCTTATGTCAGCAGGAGAAAGGAGATATTTGTCGCCTAGTACAGGAACCTGGACCTGATTCCACAGAGTCGGGGCCTCAGAAGACGTTCGATCGGCCACCATTGTCATGCAACACCGGTGCACAAGGCTACACGCAGACCTCTCTGCGGACGCGCGCGCAGAATTAGTTGCGACCGCAGACAGAACCGCCAAACGGCCCACAATCATGCGCGTAATAACACCTTTTAGGCATTTATTGATGCACCCTCAGGAGCCTAATACTGGGCTATGCAAGTGTTATTTTTTCCCGTGATTGTTCCGTTAACACATCTACGATTCATCTAACATATTATGTATATCCACGTATTAATAATTATTATTCTTCATTTGCATTTATATATTTTCTATATCCAATCTTACGTTTCTAAAAATACGACACTTGAAATATATTAAACTATATTTTACTGAGTGCTCAGTAGACACGTGACACTTTTTTTTTAATATATGCACATAAACCATGACACAATAATATGGCTTTTTTTGTAAAACAGGAGGGCTTTGAAACAAAAGGAAGTTGAATGGTTTTCTTTTTTAGTCCCAAACCCTGCAAACCGCTTTGATTCTTGTTTTGGGTTTTGCTTACATGAATCCAACAACAGCATTCAGCACAACGTTTTTAATGGCCCTCATTCGTAGTACTGCATTTGTAATTGTATGCACGCCTCAGCCTCACATGCTCAACTTGTCATTCGGTTTATTCCTGTCTATCTATAAATACCCATGCAAGGTGTGGGCAGATCAACATGCACCATTTCCCTGATTTAGTTGACAGCTTTGAGAGCTTGAATGAAAAGCAACTTGTGACGTTGATGGAGGCCAAACATGAGGAATCCAGCTCTTCTCCAATGGGCGAAACCCCACGGGAGAAAGGGGGTTTCGACCATGTTCCTCAGTGTAATGAAGTTGCACCCCTGACCAGGCCTAGTTTACATCCAGAAATTGCAAATATCCCTGTGGTCAATTTGAATGGCTTGGATGACTCTACTAGGCGACCTTTGGTCATCGAAGATATTTCAAGTGCTTGCCGGAACAATGGTTTCTTTCAAGTAAGTACATTTTCAAGTAAAAGTACATGTCCTTCTCTAGACACCAATTAATACGATACATCCATTTTCGTTCCTTGAGCTTTGTTTCACTTCTTTCCATTATGTTGCATCTTTTTCTCGGCCAGGAGGTATAAAATCATAGCAATGATTGGCTATTTCTGTGAAACGCAAATCTTTGCGCCTAAAATAGCTTTGCACGTGAATATTAAGGCTTGGTTCTCGACTACTTTTAAGTTTGTAGTAGTTCAAGTTTTTTTTTTTTTCTTTTAATTTAAAAGGATACTTAACGGTTGTCGCCCACAAGTGAAGCTTCCTTCCAATTGGGCTACAGCTTCGCTGTCAAGTGTTAAAAGTTGATCTTAGAAAATTAAAATTATAAAAGTGTCAAGATAAATGCTTTTGATTTTCAGCTTCTCTAGGTTAAAAAATCCAAAATCACGATATGAAAAACAAGAAAATAAACGATACGGACTCATGTTTATTTATTATTATATTATTATAGTTGTTGTTATTTATTTATTTATTTATTATTATTATTATTATTATTTGTTGTTTTGGAATTTTGAAGATTGTCAACCATGGGATATCTCAATCGGTTTTGGATGGAGCGCTTTCAGCCGCGTTTAGCTTTTTCAACCTGCCGTCGAAGGAGAAGCTGAAGTTCATGTCTGCTGACGTTCGCAAGCCTGTTAGATACGGCGCGAGCATAAAGGACGGAGTGGATAAGGTTCAATTTGGGAGGGCATTTCTCAAACACTATGCGAATCCTCTGGACGACTGGTTATCGCTATGGCCCGACACTCCTCATGGCTACAGGTACCGCAACTCTGCAGTCAAACCCTATTGTCCCATGGTTCATTTTTTTTTATATTACTATTCTGTTCCAAATTCCAGCCCCTGCGATTGGCTGTTTTGCTGACAAAAGATAACTACTAGTACAAACAAGTTTTCTGAGCAGCTTCATTAGTGAGAGTGATGATATGTGTGTGTGTGCATTTGTCGGTTAATAATGCTTACGGATGGTGCTCATTGCTTAATGTTGTGACAGGGAAAAGATGAGCGAATATGCCAGGGAAGCGAAGAAATTAGGAGTCTCCATCATGGGGCAGTCACTGAAGGACTGGGACTTGGCCCAGATTATATGAGCAGGAAAATGGAGGAAGGAATGCAGGTGATTATGGTCAATTTCTACCCACCACCATGCCCCCAGCCAGGTCTTGCTGTACTGGGACTGCCTCCCCATTCTGACTACGCTTGCTTAACCATCATCCTTCACAGCTCACCTGGCCTGGAAACTCTGGACTCGTGCGACGGGAGGTGGACCACCGTCCGGTATATTCAGGGTGCCTTACAGGTTAACGTCGGCGATCATCTTGAGGTGCTTAGCAATGGCCTGTACAAGAGCGCGGTTCACAGGGTCACACTCAGCAGCGACACCACCAGAATCTCCATCGCCAGTCTTCACAGTTTGGGCATGGACGAGAAGATGGAGACTGCAAAAGAGCTTGTTGATGAACAGCATCCGAAGGGTTACAGGGCCAGTAGCTTCAACGACTTCCTCGATTTCCTTGCTCAAAATGACATTGCAGATGGGAAAAGCTTCATCGATACTCTCAGGCTAAAATCAACACATGAGATTATCCTCTGACTGAACAGGGTCATGAGGCTTGCGTCCTGAATCCAGCAGTGGAAGCCCTGTCAAGTTCCTGGCCCGGAAGGCCCTCTTTTGGGCTCTGAAAACAAGAACCTTTTTATGATGCCCGAAAACTCAAAAACGGCGGAATCTTCTCCTTACTTTTAGTTAGAGCGGTCTATACCATTTTGTGAATAAATAAGGCCTGCAGGCTTTGCAATAGGTGGTAGAGACTGTATTGCGCTCTCGGACTATGAAAGCAACGAGTACGGACCACCCCGTTCCTGTATGCAGATAAAAATTGACCAATCTTTGAGATCCGTGGTCCAATTTTCCAGTTCTCCCTCCTTTGAAGTTTGAACTCATGAAAGACTAGCTTCTTGTTTTTGTCTATCTAGTTTTGGAAACGGGGCTTATAAGTTGAATTCTATTCAGTTGAAATCAGTTGCCATAATTCTTAGTTTATGTTTGTAAATTTAAATCTATCAACTCATACAATTAATTAGTGTAAAATTTGCTATTACATCAATACTATATACTAAAAATTATATGAATTAATTTGAACTCCACAAAATTCAACCTTTAAAGTGCCGGATCCTCTAGCTCTGTGTTGTTCTCGTTGTTCGTCCATCTCAAGGTCCTTGCTATAAGGTCTTGGATGATGTTTCAGTTTATTTATCCCAAACAAGTACTTAATTGTGGTTACCGTTTTGTTGCAGATTTCCCAAATGAGTTATCTTTGTGATATCTTTCCACTAATTCTTCAATCATGTGCCGTATTTGATCAAATTTTTTGACTAATTCTTCAATCAGCTAATATATATACTTGATGACTAATTCTTGAATCATCTACAATACTTGACCAAAATTTTCGTGGAAAAAGAACAATTATTACTGCATGTCTTTTGCTAAATTTCTTGTGGGACAAGAACAATTATTGCTGCATGTATTTAGAAGTGAATAAGAAATAGGAGAAATTAAGAGTTGCACGGCCAGTAACCTTACAATTAACTAACCAATATCTCTACCAACTAGGCTGGATGTTGGGAACACTATACATGTTGAATATCTTTTCTAAATGCACCATTGCATAAGTTAAATCAGTGACAAATCTTTTTCACCTTGTACGAAATACAAGATAAATAAAGTAAGGGTCTGTATAACTCCTCGTTAAGATGGCATACAGGTGTTCACATGACAATAATTATTAGTGTATGGATTTACATGATAGATTAAGTGCGATCTAGATATAATAATGAATTAAAAAAAATCCACCACTTGTAACAAATGAATTTATCAAAATGGTTCAGTGAATCCCATGATATCTGAAAGGTCGGACAACTTACTTTGGATTTGGTCCAAAGGAAACTAAAAGGTGAAATCCCCCAGTTTCCTTATTGTTAGACAAATTTGGTAAAGATTCAAAAGATTTTGCAATAAAAGCAAGAATATGTGGCCATACACATGTAGTACCATATAACAATTTCCTTATCGTTATACGAATTTGCTAAAATTCAGAAGATTTGGCCCCCGGAAAAAAAAAAAAAAAAAAGGAAAGAATATATGGTCATAAACATGTAGTAACACATAACAGATTCTCCCAAATCCCAAGCCGCTTTCATATATTTCGGCAACTAATCGCTTTCCCTCTCTGTTCTGTTCTGTTCTGTTCTTCTTCTACTACCCTTTTTTTTTTTTCCCCTTTGTTCTGAATCGAAAGAAAGAAAGAAAGAAACAAAACATGTATAGATCAGCAAGCACTAACCGAGTCACCGATGATCACTTCAACTACCTTTCGTCAGCTGCGTCGTCGAAGGTGTCTACAGCCCTGAGAGCACTGTCGCTGGAAACTAATGAGTTGCCGGTCTATGAACCCTTCTCCGAGGCCTCTAAGAAAGAGAGAAGCCGTGCCAAGTTTGCAGAAAATGCTGTTCATATTATTCCTTTAGTTCTGCTCCTTTGCGCATTCATTCTCTGGGTTCTCTCCAATCCAGGTAATTCTTCTTTCTTTCTTTGCATGCGTGCTAAAAACAATTACTACTACAAAGCATGTATTTTTGGTTGGCAAGAAACAATAGCATGTACTTCTGAATAACTTCTATAATATTAGTTTTAAAAAATTAATATTCACCCCCAATTTTCGTATTCCCAGTCTATACATTCTAGGTTTCCCTAAGTTTCTTTTTTTTTTCAGTTTTTTTAATAAGTAATTTACGAGCAAAAGTTTAGGGAAAAGGAAAAAAAAAAAACAGTGGGGTAAATTTACAGTAGTTTATTTGGAGTTCCAATAATCGAATTGTAGATCAGAACTCATTCAGTTCCATCCTGTCTTGAAAGATTCTCCATATCAAAAGTTGTGTGATTAGAGGAAATTAACAGATTTTTTGTTAGGTTTGGCCAACTTATGCAAACAAGCTAATGGTTAGGCATCATTCCATTGATGGTAGTATTGGCTATAAATCAGGAACCAAATATTAGTTGCCAAGTGGATTTTCCATGTTTATGTATTTGGACGAGAGGAGACGTAATGGAGTATCAATCTTTCTGATGCGACTGGTGTCTTAATTTTTGGCAACATTGATAGCATAAATTCGTTTTCATCTTTCCTGCTTTTTTTTTTTTTCCCCCCGAGGAAGTCTTTCCTGCTTTTCAAGCTCTCAACTTATGAAAAGCATCTGGTGGTGCTTGGATTGCAATTTCTTACCAAAAAATTCTTACGTTTTTTCATAAATTTATTTTTCAATCACTCTTTTACTTTGCATACATCAAGTTACTATAATACAATTTTTTTAATAAAAGTTTCAAAAAATAATAATTCAAATGGACCTATTCGTCAGGCATTCTGATTGCTACTCAAAAGCTAAGGCCTTATCTAAGTGATAAATTTTGTAGACAAAATTAGGAACAATGAAAAGTTAATAATTGCCATATTTTTAGTCATTCGAATTGTTATAATTCTAGTCATTCTTTTTGTTTGAATTCCACAATCACTATCAATATTAGTATCATAGGATGGTCAATAATAATAGGTGTTGAAGAAAATCCATAATGTGTTTTACATATATATTATTTTCTCTTTTTTATTATTTCCTTTTTCTTAAGGGTGATGTAGCAGAGAATAACTTTTCTTCATTTATTGAAACTAGCAGAATGATGGCTTTTTTTTGTTTCTTTTTTACATTTAAGGATAATAAAATACGTAACTAAAATGATTCCCAAGTAAGAAGTAGTTAATCAGAAAACTCGATAAAAGAAACTTATCATTTCCATTGACTCAGAGCAAACATCATATGTAAGTATAATCGAATTTAAATCCAATAATAAGGTTGAAATCTATTTACCAAACATCCCTCAAGTGTTTGTTACAAATCTAATGCGGTTACGCTAGATTTATAATCCTACAGTGTCTGGTGCTTAATGGCTTTATGTAGTCTAATGTGCTTTAAGCATTAGTTATTCTGATTGTAGAAAATTTACTTGTTTTTGTTTACTAAATTTCGAATTGGACATGCACTGAGTAAGTTATTGTGTGCAAAGCAGATATTAATCTGCAAACGAAAGGTAATTCTGGTGCAGCAAAAATCGAAGGATTGACAATCGAAGGCGACGTGGATAGCGATGGTACTCAAACAGCAAATTTACCCGTAGAGTTGGGAGATTTGGATTCAATAAAACAAGAAGATGGCTTTCGCAGAGCTTCTATTTTCGGGAAGACATCACCATGAAGATGCTTGTCTTTTTTTCAATACTAATTTCTTTGCATGCCATTTCGTAATATATTTTCTCAAAAAACGCCATCCCAATTTTTCGGTTGGACCTATCATTTGTTTTTTTGGAGATATTTATATCAATTGATCAAGATCCAAGAAAAGTTATTTAAATGTTTGTGGTTCTTTAGCTGGCTTTTTTGGGACTTCATCAGGCCGTGCCTTTGCCAATTCATCATACTTGCATGTTGCCCACATATTTTATGTAGGTCACGCCAACGTTTTCAAGTCCAACAGAATGCACAAAAATACCCAAGAGAATATCACTTCAGTTATGGATATTTTCGAGACAAAATTAAAAAAAAAAGAAAAACTTAAAACCTTCATTCCATAGCAATTCTTATTTCTTATGTAAAGTCTACCCGAATAGTTCAAATGAATTGGATCTATTTATGCTAAAATGTCAATTTGGTTACTGACAGAATATTTATTTGTTTGTTTGTTTGTTTATTTATTATTTTTAGGGTTAAATACAAAAACTATCCATATTGTTTGGTCAAGGTTACATTTTTACTCCATAACATTTAATTCTCCTCGCTTTACCTCCCATTTATATCAAACTCATTAAGTTGGCTATTAAAATATGTGAGTTGATGAAAATGCCCTTCTACACGGTTTATAATGAAAGACTTTGACAGGATTCTTTGGATGTTCAAGTTATAATAAATGATTTTTACCATAGAATAATTATTTTTTAAACTTTTGGATAGAATAAAGTTGGAATACTAATATTCATTTTCTCTCCAGAATTGTCATGCATGTAATTATTTTAAGTGGATAGATCTTGAACTTTGAGAAAAAAGAAAGGAATTATGTACCATATTACAATCGAGGATTATAAAAAAAAAAGGATAAATTTTACAGCATAATACTTATTTCTCTTACTTGATTATCATATAGCACATGTTCCTCTTCCTTTATCACAAAGTTTAAAATCTTCCCACTTAAAGTAATTACATATATGATGATTTTGGGCAGAAAAAAGAATATTAGTATTCCAATTTATTTTATTCCAAAAAAAACTAATTATGCTATGGTAAGGTTCAAACCACATTAATTTGATCCTCTAAGGAAACTTGTAGTGGTCTTTCTTTATAAATTATATAGAAGGGCGTTTTTGTTAATTCAAATATTTTGATAGTCAACTTGATTTACTGGACTGAAACAATAAATAAAGCGAGAAGAAATAAAAATAAATGTTAGGGAGTGAACTGTAATTTCGATCAAATCTTAAGGGGAGTAAACTTATATTTATACAAAACTCCGCCTCGTGAGTTGTCAGACGATGCAATCTGTTAAGTAGAATGGGAAAACCACACCATTCTACAGCTAAATTTGTATAACTAAACAAAAATTCTATAATATTAGTAAGATTAACAGGTGGGTTTATTATATGTCATTTAATAAGACCAGAGTGATTTTCATTTGCTCAATTTTTGTGAAGAGATTAAATATCCTCAGGCTCAAAGTGACAGGTCAAACAAATTTTAGTACGGAAGCAAAATAATAATAATAATAGTTAATAAAAGTTTAATGCACGAACTGCCAAAATACCTTTATTAGGGTTGCAAAGGTGGCATTAACTTATACTACTTATAACGATTCATCTTTTGGTTAAGAATATACGAAATGTGATATTAAGATTATGCACCACTCTAAAAAATTGATAATGAAGTTCCACCTAACGTTAATCAAGTCATGGACAAAAGATAAATATCTATTGATTTTATGAACAAACGATTGCACAATTAATTAGCGCAAATAAGGTTATTTCTCCATCATTGTTGATCTGTTTACAATAGTATTTAGTAAGATTTCTGATAAATCTTATGTTTTAGTATACTTTATGGATTGTTAATTCCAGAACCTGTGATTAAAGGAGAAAATTTTGGAGTCGTGCTTCTTACCAAATTGCAAATATTCCAAATGGAAGCTCAAAAAAAAAAAAAAAAAAAAAAAGAGTCGAAGAAAGCTAGCCACCTCGGAAATTGCACCTCATCTGCGTCGCGGAAATTGTCGGGTGACGCACTAGAATTAGTGACGTGACGCGTTACCATAAACAATTTTCATCTGACAGTCATTTATACTAAGCAGCTATTAATACATGTAGATTACATACAACATACCATGTTATTTAATATTTATTAGCTTCTAGTATATTTTAATTATATTACTGTCTAACGCACAATAATCAGAACACCTAAATATACATACATAAAATTATTACACCTTTGAATTGTAATATTATTTTGAATTGAATTGTAATACTGTTTTGAATTAGTCATAATTAAAAAATTAACATTTGAATCCCGCTTATTATCAAGGGCTCGATGATCACTTGACAAAGTTAAATTGTTTTAAAGTTATTATATTACATGTCCAACAAATTAATACCTGAAGTCTAGAGTTTTCAATGGATTCATATTAACCAAACCCAATCGAATTATAATAGGTCACTTTTAATTTACTCTCCACTCGGATAAGAAATTACCCAACGCCCTGTTAGAAATTAGAATGACGGTTCCAGCTTCGAATCCTTTTATTAATGATTTAAATGAGAAATTTAAAATAAGGGGATGTAAGCAAAGTAAAACGAACGGGTGGTCCTTGTAAGTTTAAATAAAAGAACCCCAGAAAGAGACGCCTTTCGAAGCTAACATAAGAGAGAACTCCCCTGTCGGTGCATATATATATCCGACAAGTGATCATCCCCTTCGATCCCATTCTCCTGAAAATCCATCGTTCCCGGGCTCTGCGGTTCCTTCGGTCGGTCAACTACTCCAGCCACGATCCCAATTTGCCTCAGCTTTCTGACCGCCGGAAACCCAGACATCCGGCTCCGAAAGTTTGGATCGACAGGCGCAATTCGCTTTTAAATCATGAATCCTGAATAGTGAGTCACCCGATCTTGTCTCTCTGTTTCTACACTCTTGAGTAATTTATGGGGTTTGCATATTTCAGTTTATCTTCGCTTGATTCATTATTATTGTGGTTTTGAATTTTATGGAGTCTGCATTCTCATGCCAGATTTAGCTTTGTTTACAATCATTGCACTTCCAAGCTTTGAAAATCATGTCCTGTTTCAGATCCTTGATGGAATGATCTCCTCAGCTGTACATTTATCAATTGTTTCCTCCATGTCTACAGCTTTCCTACTACAACTACTGCACTAGTCATGGCAGGTGTAAGGCTTTGATGCCTTACATCAAAAGTTATCCAGAAATCCGAATGCCGTGACTTTCCTGAACCCGAGTAACCTACTTTCTTGGTATTGAGCTGATTGGAGCTGTTTCTCGTTTCTTTTTCACGTTAAAAACTGGGAATTCTTAGACAAGGTCTCCTGATGATTTTGGTGTTATCTGCTGTCCGAAAACTATTTTACTGTAGTTTGTCTGTTTGGAGCGTGGACTCTGGGAGTCCTTGTCAGTGGGTCCAAATTTAATTTTTAGTTTATTTTGAAGCTTTGCTCCGTAATTAGCCAAAAAAGAAAATGAAAAGAAAGACTTTTGACTATCAATTAGCATTCTTCTAGCTTTCTTGATATTGGATCATGTTGAATAAGTTTGGTTGAATAATTTTGGGATTCATGTTTGGAATGTTTTGTTTATTTTTGTTGCATTACCACCTGGTTTCATTGGCTTTGTTTTCACTTAAGATTTTTGAGAAGGAAAGCACTCTCCTTTTGAACTATTAATTGAAATTCTATGATTTGAAGATGAAAAATTGGTACTCATTTTGCATTAATGTCTGTTGCAGTGACTACTTGTTCAAACTTCTGTTAATTGGAGATTCAGGTGTTGGCAAATCTTGTCTTCTCCTGAGATTTGCGGTTAGCTTCTTGCTTCTCATTTTCTTTGTTGTATCCATTCTATCCTCCTTGTGCCCTTTATTTGGCAAGACAGTTATTGGTCAATTTCTGGAAAAGTATGTGCTCCTTGAGCAAGAACTATCAACTACTAACCGTTGATAACAAAATGTGGCAATCTTAGTAAATAGGAGCTAATTTACATTTTGGCTCTTTACCACTATATTGGTTGACTTTTCGACTGGTGTGTTTGATAAGTCTCCCCGTTTGAACATTTAATTGAAGAATGACCTCTCACTAGACACTGATAGGTGATCAGAAGTATTGATTCACTTTTTAAACTTGCACAGCTGAATTATTTTAGGGCCTTTTCCAAGTTAATCTTCTGTGCCTTTGACATTGAATAAACCTGTCAATACACAAACATTCATTTGCTTGGCTTTCTTTATGTATGCAGGATGATTCGTACTTGGATAGCTACATCAGCACAATTGGTGTTGATTTTGTAAGATTGCACAATTCATGCAGTGGTAAACACTTCTCTTACCTTATGACAGTGCTCTAATTGCTGCTTTCTTTACAATTTTGGCAGAAAATACGAACTGTGGAGCAAGAAGGGAAGACCATTAAACTACAAATTGTAAGACATTCTGTTATGTGCCCTTTATGTATATTAGTTTATCTGAGCTGTAGAAAGCTTTTTAGCATTACATCTTGTCCATCCTTTTCTTGTTCATGCTTCCACTTTTCAGCCGCCATTTAACCTGCCTAGTCCTCTATTTTTTGAGTTTTATGTCCATAATCTTTTAGCAAAATGGTAAGGTTGGTTTTACTTGACCTGAGTAGTTCCTGGATTGATGCTTTTAAATAGCTTCCCTGCTTCAAAAGTTAAGCTGTCATGTACCTTGCTCTTCAAGAGCATGCAGTGCAATGGACCTTATACCATACGGTTGGGTGTTGTATCTCAAAAATGTTAATTTCCATTTCTCACGTATGATGGCACTTACATTGCATATTTTGGGTTTTTCTGTATCTTGGAATGATAAAAAACATGTTTCAGGAGATAACTTGCAATATTGTTCTTTTATCAGTTTTTAAATAAATGTTTGAATGCGTTCCCATCTTTTCTTTTTATCTTTGTCTGGTGCATGCAGTGGGATACAGCTGGACAAGAGCGTTTTAGAACAATAACTAGTAGCTACTACCGTGGGGCACATGGCATCATAGTGCGTAATTTAAGATTCTTTCTTATAATTTGGTTGGTTGAGTCTGCCTTTGAGTTCATGAATTTTTATTAACTTGTTAGCTGATGTATTGGCAACTATGCAGATAGTTTATGATATAACTGATCAAGAGAGCTTTAATAATGTCAAGCAATGGTTAAACGAAATAGATCGTTATGCAAGTGAAAATGTAAACAAGCTGCTGGTTGGAAACAAGTCTGACCTGGCTGATAACAGAGCTGTGTCTTATGATACGGCCAAGGTAAAAATCTTCTTCAATTTTTTCTTTTTTTTTTCTTTTTTTGGTGCATGCTTGTTGAGGCACCTGTATTCTTGCTGTTCCTAAAAGGCTTTTGCGGACGAAATTGGCATTCCTTTCATGGAGACCAGTGCAAAGAATGCCAGTAATGTTGAGCAAGCTTTCATGGCTATGGCAGCTGACATCAAGAATAGGTAATTTCTTTTCTGGTACTCGTTTTTGTTTGTATACCGACTGTTTACTTGTGTAATGGATAGTAATATTACCCTACAAATAATGTTGCCAGTGAATTTAAGTAATTGTCATTGCTCAAAAGTCTTTTACTCACATGATTACAGTCAGCTAAATTGGTTCTTCTTCTTCCTTATTACATTTTCCTCTTCTTCTTATTACATTTTCCCACTATGTTGGATTATCTGGCCTTCCTGCCCTTGTCTTCCTGTCAACTGTCTATTAACATGGTCTATTAGGAAGTTCAATTTTGCATCTAGCCAATGAATTCTAGAATATTGTTTTATGGGTGTTCGAAATTGTTGGTTTTTAATATTTTTATCTTAATACTCTGTTGCATTTACCTTAATCGGGATATGCTAAAATCTTTTTCTGAATGTTGTTCTTTTCTTGCTGCAGGATGGCGAGTCAACCTTCTGCAAACAATGCAAGGCCTCCAACAGTTCAGATAAAGGGCCAACCGGTAAACCAAAAGAGTGGATGCTGTTCTTCTTAGAGATCAGCCCGGTTCTTGAACAATATCTCAGCCATATCCTGCCAAGGAGGCTTGTCACCTGCGGTGCCAACCGCTGGCCCCTGTCGTAGTTATTTTATATATAAGCTGCTTAAGTTCTATTCTTTTAAATGGATTGGATTTTATAGTGACCAACTTAACCATTGGATTGGATTTGTTGGATTGATGACAAATTTTTTGTTATTCCACTGTTATTTGCCTCGAGATGCGTCCATACATAGCAGTGTTACGTTATCTTCAATCTGTAACTGGCTGCTTTACCAAGCAGCTCAATCGTGGGGCAAAGTTTGGATCATATATTGGAGAAGTTTTTTGTACTTTATGTTTAACTGAGCCAATAATGAAGTGAGTTGGCCAAAGTGGCTAAATGGTTAACCAAGTCATTGACTTGGCAACTTTTGTAGGATGTAAAGCCCTCCCCTTTTGCCGTCAATTCATGTTTAATGTCAAGTCTACAAACAACTATATAATCTGTGAACTTTATAGGTACAGCATCACGTGAAGCTGTGTCAGGTCATTTACAAACATCCGCAAAACCAAGCAAATTGACTTTGATCAAGAATGTTAGCTTCCCCTCAATGTGTATTACATTCTTGATTGATTCATATTGCCGAACGCCTTTTTTTTTTTTTTTCGTTTTTGCGTGGACCTTAAACTTATGATTTATTTATTTATTTTTTTTGGTTTGATTGTGGCCAGCTAAAACATTCAACAAGACAAAATTCTTTTTGGTACCTTATAACCAAGCACCGGAGGAAAATTTTTAAGAATCTCAAACTCAATATTCCAGTTTACAACCTCCTTTAATCTGCTCTATGTAGAATGTAGGCCACTAGGCGTCGAGCTTTGTTGTATCAATGACGTCTTTTTACTCGTAGAGAAAATATGCAAGGGTTACTTATGATCTAATAATGAAGCGTAGTTGTCAACGCGGAGAACAGGCCAAGGAAATGAGCTGTGATGTTTTCCGTGAAAGCAAAAACAATATGGAAATTTCAGGTGCAAAAGTAAAAGCTCATTCTACGAATCTGAACTCTCTGCAATTTGCTCTCCAATTTGTTTGTTGCCATCATTATATAAGTACACCTGAGAGTACCTGTTACAAAAAGCTGTGCATGCAAATGGTAGTAGAAGTTCTAAGTTGATACTTTGTATTTGTCAGTATTTGTACTTAACATCTCCTAAATCTTAACTTTGTTTAAATAGCAATTTATGATCTTCGACTAAATTAACTAACTAATGTAACATGTGAAGGGCAATTATGAAATCATATTATGTTCCCTCTGTTGAATCCAATTTTCTATTATTTCTTTTATCAAATTGGGCTTGACTTGTTACAAGCTGACCTGTTTTAGGGGAGATTTATGAAACTTTTAAAATCTCGGGAGATGCTAGTGCAACTGTCAAAAACCTTAAAGGAGATTTCTGAAATTGTCCCATTCCTATCTTGTTCTGCTGACCAAGAAACGAATTAGTAAGGAGATGTCTACTGTGAAATAAGAGCTTGAACACTGAGATCAAGTCCATCCTTGATAGCTGCTTCATTTGCAGGGCCTGTTCGGGTTGGATTAGTATATGATGGAAGCAGCGAAAATCTAGCGCTGGGTTGTTGAGCTACAGAAGGGGCACGAGTATATGTTGCAGCTGTAGTTGGAAAAGCGGCAAACTTTTGATTCGAGAAGTTCCACACTGGGGGAAATGACACATTTGGCGTCGTCGTGCAAGCTGGAAGCTCCTGCCCATGATCGCAAACACCAAACTGCATAAAAAATGATGGGCCAAACTAAGCAAACTTCAATATTGTAGCTAATCAGAAAGATAGCCAAAATATTGCTCTCAATTGTAAAACATATGTGGCTTCACATTCATAAATCTCTTGAAAAATTTGGTGACCTGAGAAAACATGCATGGCAGAGTGCAAGTTATATATCACAAAACGTGATATCCTTCGACATGCACTCAGTAAAACGAACAGCAGCAAAACCTTTCTGATTACCATGTATCGTGGACGGTGCAAGTCAGAAACAGCATGACTTGTAGCCATGGGTGAAAGTGGGGGTCGTTCACTGGTTTTAACCTGCGCTGTGGTGGTGGCCTGAAAAACGATGAAAAAATAAAAGCATTAAGTATGAAGTAACTGTATGTTTATCTATTAGAAATCCATTCCACAAAGGTAGATCGTCTGTATCCTGCTAGTATTGACTTTGTTAGGCTGATCCCAAACAATTCAAAACTTAGCAGTGATATCATATCACTACGAAATGGAGGAGAGTGTATATTTCTGTATTGACATTTCGTGACCAATTCAATTACCTGTGGTGAAATAGGAGCATTACGGGAGTCTGAAGCAGAGGGCAGTTTGGAAGTTGAAGCCTGCGAGCATGCACGTGCACATCAAAACTATCAAGTGCTATCAATTGTGTGTATAATACTAGTAACGTATCCCCGCAACCCAAAAAAGAAGAGAAAGCTGAAAATTCTGGCACAGGATGAAGTACCGTTTCGTCGAGAGGTATGTCGAACACGCTTGATCGGCGTTTCTTCCTTTCACTTGCTGCCATTAATCTAAGAAAGTACTTCTGTGCATGGCTAGCCACTTGAGTTGGAGTCCTGCTGTGGACAAAGTTTTTCGAAATTCCCTTCCAGTCGCCTTTCCCAAGCTCTTCCAAACCAAATAGGAAAGATCGGTGCTCTTCCTCGGACCAAGGTTTTCCTGATGGACAAATCGAGTGAGTTTTAATCATCTAGAAACCCAAAACTCTCTATTTGGACAAATTGACTTTTGCTCTATAAACAACACTCAAACTGGAAGCAACAAGAGATCGTTAACTTTCTCAGCTCAATCCTGGCCAAGAATAAAGACGCGGGCGGGGGAAATAGATGCTCACTTTCCATTATTGGACAGAAATAGATTAAATACACCATGGTTCGAGATAAAAGCAAAAGCTTAATAGAGAATAGATCGTCACATCGTTTACTACGGAAAATTAGCCGCGATGGTGATCCATATCGCACATGATCCTGTTAGGAAATTTGATCATTCGAATACAGATCAAGATTGTAAAACACAAAAAAGTATTCTTGATATATCTGGCGATAACAAACCTTTCCTTCTTTCGTGCGCAGTTTTGGCTCCAGACGACTCATGAATGAGGCCATCAGAGAGATAACCATCGGCATCATCGGGCACATTGTACTCACCAACGCATGTCTCTAAATTTCCCATGCTTTTGCTCTTCCTAATCGATTCATCTTGCTGCTTTGCATAGTCATCTTCCGCCACATTGATCTTTACTCCAAATAATTTGATCCCTTTGCCATTGCATGTTCTGGAGTTGTGTCCATTGTGCCCACAATGGGAGCATTTCCTCAACGATTCTTTGACCATCCCCCCCCCCTCTGTTTTCTCTCTACAATTGTATGATGGCTTTATTTATATCACCACGAAAACTATGCTGATAAGTAGTTGGAGACGAAGAAGATGGCCTACAGAACCAGGCTTCTTTTTGTTTGGCACAAGAGTAGCTATCAGATTCCTTGCTAAACAATACTCTCGTCTTAAATTTATAATAACTGTTACCAAAATGGTTAATCTTAAATTTACGATAATAATAATGATAACAATGACAACAAAAGACACATTTATAAATCTAAGTTACATTTCTAATGGTACAAGTCGTTTTCTAATGGCACAAACTATCAATGATACGGTAACAAATCCATAAAATAACAAATTTAGTTTTCCCCAAAGCCAAAGTGTGCATTTCCGCAGCAGGGTCTATAAGTTCTTTTTCTTTATTTATTTATTATTTTTTGGATCTAATGGCAACAATTTACATTGTTTCGATACTATAGGGGTGGCGGAGCCCAAAGGGTAAGTGGGTGAATCTCCAAAGCGAACAAGTGCATTGTTGCACTCTTTACACAATACCTCCTCCGTGATGCATTATTGCATTCTCTGCGCAATACTTCCCGTTGTAATATACTAAGTAGGATCTCAACTCCCAATTTAGTGTATAGACAAACTCTAAAAGTCCCCCTATAATGTACTAGGTGAGGTGTGAAACCCTCAACTTATTGCACGGAAGAGCTCAAAGAAATGCTCGCTAGCCAATCTCTCTTTTTTCCCCAATGAAAGGTGCTAAATTAGTACACGAGAGAGTTGTAAAAGACTCTTTTGCCTTTTTATTTAATCTTTTCCAATGAAAGATGTTAATTTTCTTCGGTGTATGTAATCAAATTATTTTTTTCTTTTTAATGAAGGGTGCCAAATCAGTGCACAAGAAAGTTCTAAGAGATTTTTCTTGACCTTTTAATTTAATATTTCTAATGAATGGTGCCAATTTTCTTTGGCATACGTAATCAAGATGCATTATACAGTAATCTCAACTAGAGGTGCAAATGAATATAGCAACTCATGAGCTCCTCACATCAAACAATCGACTCGGTTTGGCGTTGACCGAGTTCGAGTCAATCTTGAGCAGTTCGTATAGCAAAAACGAATCGAGTATCAATCATTGTTTGTTAAGTTCTATTGCTTGTCGAGCCTTATCGAGCAATATGTATTTAATACATGCAGAAATACATACATATACATACATATATATATATATATATATATATAATAGTGTTTAGTAAATTATGTATATTGAGTTCAATATATCGAGTGCGAGTTCAAGTTTGATTAAACTCGAGTTTAAACGAGTCAAATTCGAGCATCTCAGAAACCTTAGCGAATCAAACTCAATTGGTAGAATCAAGTCGAGCTCGATTTCAAACGTCAAGTCAAGCTCAATTTCAAACACCAAGTCGAACTGAGTTCGAGTATGGTACCGCTCCGAATCGATTCAATTCGTTTGCATCCCTAATCTCGACCTTATCATTACTCATCTACCCTCTACACAATGCTTTGGTGTAGGGCACTAGGTTGGGCTTGAACTTCCGATTTAGTGGATAGAAAAGTTTTAAAAGGCCAAGTTCTCCTTAATTATTGGACCAAATCCCATCAATCCCCTCCTAGGTTTTAATGAAGGGCGCCAATTTTCTTTTTCCAACTACATTAATCCCAACCTTATCATCACTCATCTCTGAATCATTTCCTTTTTCACTTGACATACTGTCAAAATGAAAGCATTTAACTTATAAATAACATACTTCAATTTTAGTTCTCTAGAAAATTCAATGTTAACCTCACCGAGCAATTAATTATCTAATACCCATTACAATTTTCTAAAATATAGCTAGTTAAACATTTGCAAATTAAATGTTGGATTTTTTAATACATATTTAATGAGAAAATCCTTGGTATATTGATTGCTAAAAATGAAAAATATGAATTAGTTTGACAAGTGAATATGTGAATAATACTACAAAACTATGTCAAAAACTTTTTCTAGTTTTCTGTTACATTTATATTGTGATATTATTAAAACGCTCTAATACTTATATGATTCTCTTGTGGATAAATGGCTATAATGAAGTTTGAGCAATCACTTTTTATAATGGTGCATTTGGTTCACAAATTGGATGAGAATGGATTATTTATTTTCTGATTACTCATCCTGGGTTGAGTCATTACCGGATGAGTAATTTTATTATCTAGTGTTTGGTTGGTTTTTTATTGGATGAGATGTCTTAAAATATAACTATATGTTGGGTTTGGTTGGAAATAAGAGTGGAATTATTTATTTATAAACCAAAATATCTTTTTTGGTTGACTTACAACTAGGGATGTTCAGGATTTGATAACCTCAAACTCGACTAGACATACATATACACACGCGCACACATATATACACATATGTATGTATGCGTGTGAGTTTTATGCAGTTCAAACAAAAAACAACATATAAGTTTTTTTGTTATGGACGAATTCAACCTTATAAAATGGGTTTACAAATCCCAACTTATATGTCTAACACTTTATGAATTAAATTTGACCAAGAAAATATGATTATATAATTAATTAATTGGACCAAAATAATATAAAATTTACTCTTATTTTTTGTAGGGTTAAATCAGTCTAGAATTTTAGTAAGGCCAAATTTGCCAAAAAATTAATTTATTAATAATAAGAGTAAATTGGTCCAAAATTATTAAATTCAATAAAATGGTTAAATTAGTTCAAAACATAATTTTTTATTAGTAGGGGAAAATTTGTACAAAATGTTAGTTATTTCATTAATATAGACAAATAAGTAAAAAGTCTAGTTTTGTTAATGACTAGTCAAAAATTTTAATATAATGAATAGTAGCAATTTAGTCAAAATTTTTTGATATAATTAGTAGGGCCAAATTAGCCCATTTCTATCATATTATTATGTTTGACTATGCTAATGCAATAGTAAGTATGAATTGTATTATTCACAAGGGTAAATTAGTCCAATTTTGTGATATTGATAGTAGAGGCAAATTAGTCAAAAATTTTAAAATTAATTGGTAGGGACAGATTAGCCCATTCATGTTGTATTATCGTAATGAGAATAGGGTTATATAATTATGAGAGTATAAAATTGTATTATTTATAAAGATAAATTGTTCTAAAATTTTATCATCCTATGTCATAGTCATTGCAGGGGGATGATTTTATGCCATGAACAGGGGATTAATTTGGTTAATTGGGATGTCTCATCCCACGTATAAAATGCAATCAATTATTACGGGATAATACAGGATAAGTAATTGAATCCTGTGTCATCCCATTAATCAAACACATGTTTAAAGGATATGTACACCAGAACAATTAACTAGTAGTTGCAAATTTGTTCAAATGACCAATAAGTTTCTTCTCAATCTCAAAAAAAGCCATGAACATTTAGGTTTAAATACAGGATAAGTTTTTATATACACTAGCATTGTATATATTTTTTTACACCAATATGTTTAGATCATGTCAAATAATATGAATTTAAATTTAAAATTTAAATCATGCACATGTGACATATATCCATAACTACTAATATAAAAAATTGAGTACACTATCAATGTATAAAATGTTAATCCTTAAATATATTCGTTGAAAGATAACTTTTATTTTAATGTAAAACTGGATCTAACGAAGGCTATAACTGAGATTCGACTTTTCTAACTCTACGCTTTAGATGATAAAAATATTTTCAAATTTTGTTTGCGTGACAGGATCACATCTGGTGATTAAATGCATGAAATCTTGTAATATTTTGTAATTAATGAATTTGCGTTGATAATAATTGCTTAATTTGAACTTTAATTACTTGATTATTCACAGAGAAATCATAAGAAAAGTACAAAATTAATTTTTTTTAATTTACTCAGCTATTTAATAAATTTTACGTCCTTAACTATTATTTTCTACCTATTTATTAGTTGTACTATAGGCTATTATATGTACCATTAATTTATTAAAAATTGTTGCTGTTTAGGCCTAAATTAAAACATATATCGAAGTACTTCTTTCCTCATTTTTTTTGTCTAGTTTGATTGCAAAAAATGCTTAACGTTTTACACTAAATGGTTTGTGCATACCATAGTTAAGATTATTTAAAGCTCAAGATTTATGAATACACATTGGTGTTATACGTACCAAGTATTCATTTAAAGTTCAAGATGTATATAAACTATTCCGAAAATATTTGATAGATTGCGTCCTAGTAATTTTGAAAAGAAAGTATTTAATTATGGACACTAACAGCAGAGATACAGAGTATTTAAATGTTTCTTGAGTCGCCCCATTTAAATATTATTCATTCACCCGATTTAATATCGTTGAATTTAGCATACGAAAGCAAATTTTGGGGGGAGGTCATTGACTCATCTATTTTATTTAAAAAGCTCCTCATTCGACGTGGCCTCTTCGAGTATGAGACAGAAACACTAACACCGCCAGCTTGTTCGAGGACTGCTAGCCGCATGTTAGCCGGTAGCCGGTAGGCCCAACACCAGCAGGAAACATCCGGTTCAAATCGGAACGCCGTCGCTTTGAAACCCGTCAGCTCCTACTTAAACCCGTTCAACTCTTGCTCCTCGGCGTCTCTCTCCAACTTTTCTTATCATCAAGGTTCCTGATTTGGGGATTGTAAGAATTAGGGCTCTCATTGTTTAAGGTAATTATTTATCTGCGTTGTTTGTTTTTTCTTTTGTTGAATGAGCTTGGCGTGATATGTGCGGCTTTTTAATCGATTTCATGCAATTTTTTTTCTTTACGTGTTAGAATTCCTAATCCCTAATTATACATTGTTGGATTCTAGCTCTGATTTAATAGCATATGTTCTCTTTGTAGTTTACATAAGAATTTGAAGCAATTCTGTCTTCTAGAACCATACTTGGCTTTGCGGTATTCATTGTACATTGGTGTCATTTGGCTTGATTAAACAGTGGTAATTGGATAGTTGGTTCTTGACTGACTAAAATTGCACAGTTGGGTCTGTTATGCAATATTGGCACTGGTAAACAAACTAGAAAGATGATGAAGTACCATGATTGTGATTTCCTATATTTAACCGTGTCTTTGTTCTTTCCTTGTTTTAATGCTTGTTTAGGTATATCTGTTATATGGTATGCGTATGTATGTTTGTTCATATGTATCTGTGTACCGTTTCTCTGTTTTTCCTTTTTATTTTTTCTTTGTTTAACTTGATGTTGTGACTATAAATTTGCTTCTTGGCTTGAAGTGCCTGCTCTCTGCATTGGAGTCGATATACACTCGTGGCCTTTATCTATTAGGTGATTTTGTTTTAGTTCATAAATATCCTTGCTTTTTTGTCCTGTCTTTTAGTTTCCAACTCTGTTTCAAATGGTTTTGTTGGTTATGTTTTTGAGATTAGCGGAAATATTTGATTGCTTCTTAGTAATCTCCTTATCTTTGGCAGTAGATGAAGGGTTTTTACTTGGGTCACTTGTTACAGGTTTAAAGTTTCTTAACTTATCATGTCAAGGTTTTGAGAAGCCATGCTTATTTATCCTGATATTGCCTAACAAGGATGCCAGGCATACCTTTAGTGGCGCGCGAAACCACGTAAGCTGTCATTGTCTGGAGCTTCCCTCTCTTCATGTAATTGTCATTTTTCATTCAGTGGTGATGCGAGTAGTTGCTTGTATTTTGAGGATTTTTACAGACAGGGGTCTTCACACACACACACACACTCTCTCTCTCTCTCTCACCCCCTCTCCCTCGTGTTATTTATTTGTACTGAGCAACTGTATTTGTTTTTCTCATTAGTGGCCTTTTGTATTACCAGTTTTTCCGGTGCTAGATATTGGCACCTAAGTTGTGGATTAGTTTCTTCTTTTCTGTGGTTCTTTTGCCCCGTCAGTGATTATTAGATGACAAGGCACTTTAACTATCGCCAGTAGAGCAAAGATAGACACATCATTATATTCTAATTTGTGGAACAGGAATTCTGTTTGCAATTGCAGTTGTTCTAGAGGGGCAGATCAGATGTGTCGCCAAGATTCTCGTCTGAATTTGTCTGCTGAGGAGGAAATTGCGGCTGAAGAAAGCCTTTCAATTTACTGCAAACCTGTAGAGCTATACAACATCCTTCAACGGCGTGCAATTAGAAATGTAATTCACTTCACTAATGAGTTTTTTGACCTATGCTTCTAGTAATCAAAATGGATTGTTTGGTGAAATTTGAAGGGTATTGTTTCATATATGAAACTCATATGACATATTGAACATGTGTAATGTCAAAGTTGTGTTTGAAGATATGATTATTTGAATACAATTATGTTCTGTCCTTTTGATGTAAATATGGTTTAAATTACCATCAAGAACATTCACATTGATGAAGATAGATTAGTTGGACTGTGTTTTTAGCATCCAAGCAGTTGCGTTCTTTGGTCAAAGGTCTAAGTGCATCAATTTTGGGTTTAATTTTTTGAATTTTTTTGTATGATTTAGTAGACTAAGTGATCCATTAGCGAGACTCTAAGCTACTTGAACATGGTATTCAAGTGTATTTTAGCTAGGTTGGACTAATGGTTATATGTTCTCCAAACAGCTTGAGCGTACTATGTTGAGAAGCTAAGCCATAGTGATACTTCCTTATGCTTGTTTAAGCTGTGATGATGATTTTACACCTTCTGCATTTGTCTCACTATGCCTGAGATCTTCTGGTGGAGGAAAAGGCAATATTGTGATATCATCTTCGTCCTCAAGGTAAATAATAGGACCAAAAGACAGGGAAAGATGAGCTTTTGAATAAATATCTGCAGTCTTTCCAACTCCACAAGTGGAACTCTCAGAGGCATTCTTGAGATATCTAGACTCAAGAAACTAATTACACTAACTACAAATATGATGTTTGGTGTCATCAATTTCCCTACATGTGCTTGTTATTGTCTTACACAGTGGGATTGATAAGGTGAACAACAGGTTTGCTACTTTCCAACTTAAAATCGAAGTTAACACATGAAGAACATATTTACCTGAGCACAAATGGGTTTATAATGTGACTGGATAGCATCCATGCAGATATTGGAGAAAGCTGACCAAGTTACTGACTACGTCTAATTTAGTTTGCACTAGAGAATAAGCAATTTAAGTATATTGTCGTGTTTCCATGACAAAATGTACGAACTATTGACTGAAAATCTCATGTTAGTTTTGTAGACCGATTAGCCTAGTGATTTATTGAAGTTTAGGAGGTTTTGGTTTCAATCGTTTCTGATTTAGGGAGAGACGGACTTTACAAGTGTGTGTAGTTGAAAATATCGAAGAGGTTGTATATTTTTGTGATGTAGTTTGAGATGGGCTGTCAAGAGACAGAATAAGGACAATATTTTGACTTTATGCTTCTGGTTTCTCCTTTAAAGTTAGCTGATTGTAGACTGACGGTACTCTGAACTGCTCTGCCAGATTCTAACCTGTATATTTGTCTTTATGCAGCCTTCATTTCTTCAGAGATGCTTACAATACAAAATACAAGCGAAGCATAAAAGAAGGTAGCTTCAGTTGAAACTAACAATTGTTTACTTTACAGAGTATGCTTTTTTTTGTTTTACATTGTTTGAAGTCCAAACTTAAAATCGGATGCAAGGTCTTCTCACTCTTGCCGCCCTGATATATCTGTCAACTATGCTAGTTGTTTTTTATATTTTTAGATTTTTGTCTTTTATTTTTGAGATGTCTCTTGACTGCAATTAGATTGGCTGTAGCTTTGTAGTGAGAACCTTTCCTATTTTCCTTCAGCTTTGGGTTGCCTTCCGTCTGCAAGATTTCAACTATTTTCTTTATCACTTTTCTATGTAATTGTGTTTGTCTCAAAGTAGATCTTGGATACAATTAGGGTTTTGCGGTAATTCTAACAGACTGCAGTTGCAGGTCTGCTCTAAAAGCTTTGATGCTCTCTTTCTTTTTTATTTAAATGTCGGATTAAAGCCAATTTGTTAAACATCTGGCTTGGTTGGTTTTGCTTTTAGAATTTGGTCAGTTTAGTGTGGGCATACTAATTAGGCTTGTCTTTTATTAGTAATTAGTTCCAAGCAAAATTTAAATAGTTTAAAGTAGATGAGCATGGAAAGGCTTAATATCTTCAAATGCAGTGAGAATTTAAGAAAAGGTAGGTCATCATATCGTTGAATATTGTTTCTCTGGATTTAATGATATTGAGAATGCAAGCCTGAGCAAGAGGCTCAGGATTTTCACACAGAGCTTATTCAAAGTTGTTTGAGGACACATGCATTTGGAAATGTGTAACGTATTTACAGGTTTTCTTATTTCATGTTTCCATTTTGGTGTGTTTGAGTAATAAAATGGTGCTATCATGCATGCTGCCTGTTAATGCATTTTCAATGGCTTATGACTAGACTATTTTGAATCACTAGGATACGAATGACAGTCTCGCTGCCAGCTACTGTAAATGATGGTTTGCAAATTCAAAGTCTGTTTCCTTTGTGCATAATGTTAGCAAAACCTGTTTCTGGTGCTGAATTCACTGAGGTAGAAGTATGTTCAGTTTATCCTATCAGTTCAAGCTTTTGGTTTTCTTCCAAGATTCCTGATTTGGTTAAGTCTGATGTCCCACAGGATTGTGCTTCTTATAATTTCAATCGGTCCTGCATATTGACCTCTTTTCATGGAGATGGAGTAAAAAGAGCTCAAGCAAACTTTATTCTCCCTGAGATCAATAAGCTATCAGCAGAGATAAAATCTGGCTCTCTTGCTATGTTGTTCATCAGCAGTGGTATGTCATTGTGCGTGTTTCTTGATCATATATGGGGATATTAAAATTTTAACTATGCTATTTCTACTACTTATGCCATTCTTTTCAGTGGAGTTAACCAGGGATCGCGTGGATGTCTCCTCATTTTCATGTAAGCTGGGATGCTTTTTCATTCTTAGTGTTCTTCAAATAGAGGTTACTTAAGCTGCCTTTGCATGCAAAATTTTAAGGTGCTATGCAGCCTGGACAAATAAGTTGGATTATCGGCAGACAAGCAATAAAATGAATGCTATATTTTTTGACTTTTTGACTGACTGTATTTAGTTGCATTTCGATTAGAACTTTTTCCTTCATTATACTTAATCTACTTTCATAGGGAAGCACTTGCTAAAGTCGTTTGATGCATTCGCAGTTACTAAAGTAAGTCTGATTCTAACATGCAATAGATAAGGAATCTAGATTGAAAAATGGTCAATAAGCTAAAAATACATGATAATCTAGTTTTGATAGTCAAATAATTGATTGACTTGCTGAATTCAAGTTGTATGTTTATAGTTGTCTGTAGTCAAATAGTGTACTCAGCAGGATGGTTATATCAAGCATGGGCGGTAAAGTACATTAAATCCTTAACTTTTTGCTTTTCTGAAATTTAGAAATCCTATTTTCTTAAGCTTATTGTTGATTGTGTACATCACAGGCAACAAGCTATGGTTTCATCGTTTAACACCTACCATTTAAATGACAGAAGTCGTGTGCATTTGGACAACCTTGAAGTTTCTCCTAGTATTGGCTTAAGACTCTGTGTTTTCTCAAAATCTTAGATGATTAAACCAATTTGATAGTCAAATCATGATAGCTTCAATATATTGAAGTGTTTCTCCACTCATGCAGTTCTGTTGTGTTTATTATTGTTGTTATTATTATTTTTTGGCTTCAGCTTTTTAATTTGTGTATCTTGGTGATAGCAAATGCTGGAGGGCACTGCTTGTTGGGCAAGATACCAATGGAGTTAATTCACTTGTCCTGGGAAAAGTCTCCAAACTTGAGTTTAGGTGAGAGAGCTGAGATGCTATCTACTGTCGACATGCACCCTTGTTTTATGAAGGTATGTTGGAACATATAGTTACTGTTAGTTAATTATCAATATTTGCAAGGACATTGGACCTGTCCATCACTATGAATGAGATGATGGATATTTCTGATGTTATTCATTATAGTAATCCTTAATGCTCAAGTTTAGTTTGTGTTTTTAAAAGATCTGAAAACAGATTCATCAGTAAATTGTGATTCTTTCTAGCAGGAGTGGTTACTTTTTTATCTATAGTTTGAAAATTTCCATGTATTGGTGTCCCCAGTTTGAAATTTCTGCGTTTTGGTGTCCCTTTCATATGTGGACGAGTGTTGACTTTATAGAACCAATATTTGTTCTTTTATGGACTCCTTTCAACCTGGGAACATAATGTCATCAAATATGCTCTGTGATCTTTGCATTCTGTTTACCTTATGTTTATCAAAAGCATGGAAACATATATATGCTATGGCTACTGCGTCATTGTGTTGTTGTCTCTACAGGTTTACCTTTGTTGCCTCCAAGGTGAGAGTGTTTGATCCTTCAATAAGCATTACATAAAAAAATAGTCTACTGCTGCCAACAATTGGTTTTTTCCACCACAGCCGTTCTGTAGTGTAGGATATTACACATGAAGATTCTTTTTCCCAAATTCCAGTCAAAACAAACTTACGCTTATGTTGCTTACCTTCAATATTGTTTAGAGAGGGTCAAAATTCCCTTTTATCCCTAAATAATGTTCTATTCTTTCAACCAATGATTCTTGGCAATTAAGAAAAGTGTAATTTTTTGAATGTTGCTGTTCGATGATGTATTGATAGTCTAATGTCTTTAGCTATGAACAGAGGGATGATCATATTCTCTTAGCTCATGTGCAGGTCTAGCGGTGAATTTTATTTTTCTGCTTATAGTTTATTGATGAATTTTGTGGTTCCCTGAACAGTCGAGCTGTCCGGAAGAAGATAGATGCATTTCATTTCAGACAGCCCATTCTTCTGGAACTCTGGTACTCCTAATACTCTGATGTGGCTTTATTATGGTCTTATCATCTTTGAGTTCAATTATCATTTTCTTATGATTTTTACTGCTTTGGCCATTAAAGGCTTCATCACAGCAATTGCAAGTCATAGTAACTGCAGAAGAAGTTGGAGCGAAGGATAGATCTCCTTACGATTCTTACTCCTATAATGATATCCCCACCTCCTCATTGCCTCATATTGTAAGGTGAAGTCCTATCTTTCTGCACTTATGATTTCATGTGTGCGTTAGCTGGATTCTCCTTTCGCTCACACTCTATGTAGGTTGGTTCTTTGCATTGTTTCTGGTGCTGGAGAGCTACTATTTGCAATACTAGTTCTTATTTGCTTAACGAGCATATCTTACAGTCCATCTCACTGCAAGCACTTTGGTGTTTAACTTCCAATCTATATCAATCCAACCAATGATAATCCACATTGTCTCAAGACAACTGAACCCTCCTTCAGATTTTTTTTTTTTGGATGAACTTTATGTTGCTTAGATAAAAACTAGTCCACCTTCTAATATAAGAAGCGAATTTTTGATAAATATGGTTTGTTTCTCCTTCCTTTTCTTTTGCTGCATTGTGAAGGCAGAAAATATCTTCTTTGGATGTTTATTTCATGAGTTCATTTTTATGTTATCGAGCTTCATGTCATGATGGCTGCACTTCTAGGACACCTGCTATCATAGATTTAACTTATTTGATTTGGCACCAGTGCAGAGCTCTCTCTTTTGGTGGTTCAGTCTTTGTTGAACTGAAGATATTTGCTATATATGATGTTTTGAGTTATTACCAGTCTGTCTCTTGTGAATACAACCTGCAAATTATTAACTCTGACTATCACATTATAGGTTGAGGACCGGAAATGTAGTTTTCAACTACAGGTACTATAACAATAAGTTGCAAAGGACTGAAGGTAATATTGATCTCTTTTCAATGCAATAGGGACGAACCCTTTCAGTAATGCTATCTACTTGGATTAATTGTGATGGTGAATTTTTTTTTTCAAATTCTAAATTCTTTTTTTTTGGGGGGGTGGGTGGGTGGGTGGGGGGCATAAAGTCTGATGTTTGATAGAACTTAAAAATTTTGACTTCAGCCTTGACCCTAAACATGTTGGATAGTATGCTAGGTCCAAATTGCATGAAGTATTAGTGAGTATCTTACAGATTAAATATATATGTTAGCTATTGAAAGAAATTGTGTGTTAATCTTTGTTTACATCTAATATCTTATAGATAGACTTAATTTGACTAGATCTTAGTGGATCAGATCTACGTAGATTTAGACCCTGTCTTATCTTGGAGTCTTACAGATGTGGTTGGGCTGGATTTGGCATGCTAACTGGCAAAACTTAGACTGCAATTATCATGTATGCTAGGATTTCATCCAAAGCTCGCTATCTGAAGTTTTACTTTATTTTGTGTTGTTCCTATTATCCAAATTCTTCACATAATCTACTGCTATGGTGTCTTGAACTAAAATAAATGAAGTTGACTTTATCCTGGATGCCATTAACTGTTCAAGTTTGCAGTCGAAAACCATGGACTGTGTTTGTATAGTAGATTTTTTGGGCTAATTTTGTGAAAAAAATACTGTAGCACTTTTTTGATGTGATGTATGCGAGATAAAAAGGTGATTGGAAATTGTGTCACAGGAAAGTGCATCAACAGGAATACTGACAGAGAACATTGGAATTAAGCCATGCTCAAAATGATTCTTCTTCTGTTGCATCTCTTCTAATGCTATTGTTTGTTTCCCTATTTTTCAGTTAATGGATTAGTTTGGGAAGTCATTGTTTAATTGATATTGTTAACTGTTAGGAGAAATTGAGAGAAGTCGTTTAAAAATCTTCTGCAGAAGTAATACGATGTCTATTAGCTATAGTTTTTGATCTCACACATTTTCTATTGTTTGGAAAACCAGGTGATTAACTTGATGAAATATCATTCTCCGCTACTGGTACAAGGTGATAATTTACAGTGTATAGGTGATAAACTTATTAGCTGCTCTGAATTTGCAGTTACTGAAGATTTCTCATGTCCTTTTTGCTTGGTCAAATGTGCTAGCTTTAAGGTGATTGTGGTTTTGAGATTTTTCTTCTTTTGTTTTTAAGTGATACATGCAATTGATTGTTTGTATCTCAAAACTTATGGGTGTTGTGATCTTTTAGGGCTTGAGGTATCATTTATCCGCATCGCACGATCTCTTCAACTTTGAATTCTGGGTTGGTATATTTCAGCTTTCTTCTTGAGGCTGACATTTCTTTCTTGAACTATGGAAGCTGATCTTCTATTATCTTATAGGTGACTGAAGAATATCAAGCTGTAAATGTGTCCGTGAAGACGGACATTTGGAGATCTGAGGTGAGAAGACTGATTCATACAGGAAAATTAAATTACAGATATTTGTGATGTTGGTTATTGAGTCAAACACATACGAAAAATTCATCATGTAGAGTTACTGTCATGCACCACGGATTTGACAATAAAAAAATGATTGAAGTTCTGCAGAAAGAAAAAGTATTTATTAGCATCTATCTCCTTGCATGTCATCATATGTCTAAGCATGATTACATATTTTAAATTCTTATTTGACATGTAAGACATATTACTTCTTCCTAATTGTTAATCAACACAGATGCCTCATAAAATTCTTGGCAATTCATCAAGTCCAACTGGTCTTTTGGGTCTGTAATTGACTGGAGAGGGAATTGTAAAATATCATCGTATGTCTAGGGATAAGCACATTTATTAGATGCTTACTTGATGTGTAGTACATAGTACTTCTTCCTAATTGTTTAACCAACAGAGATGCCTCGTAAAATGAACATGAAAATTAAGGAAGAAAATCTAATGTTGTGTTCAGGAGTTATTTTGGCAAGTACTATGTAATTCTCACTGCTAGTGAGTTACTCTGATTACATCAGAGTGCATTTATTGGTTTAAGTTACGCCTGATTCTAGGAATGGTGGCATGCAATTGCAATTGGTGATTTAGATTGCCCTTGTCAGTTGATTTGTTGTTGCATATTGAAGCCTTAGAAGTCATGAGATGCACAGGGGGTTGTGCTTTAGTCTCTTGGTTATTCTTTATTGGGGTTGGGATTTCAATTTCTAATGGTGGTAGTAGACAGATGTAGACGTTCACCCCGACCTATCCATTCTAGGATCAGTCTGTGAATTGATGGATAAATCATAAGAAAGTATGAATAGTGCCCATGACATGCTCTTATGGTTGTTACATGAAGAAAATTGATTAGATTTCAAGCGAGATACATACACTTGTGAAACACCTTTTTTTTTGCCTTGTTTAGATATGTGTGCACCATGTGCTTGTCACTTGTAATCAAAGAGTACTTTTTCCTCCTTTGCTGGTTGAAAATTTGTTTTGCAAGATTTGGTTTAGAAAAAAGGTTGGATCATTGCTGAGTGTGTAATGCATATTTTTGCACCATGTGACTAGATTGTTGCAGATGGTGTTGATCCCAAGCAGCAAACATTTTTCTTTTGGTATGTACTCTTCTAAGCTTCAGTTTTGATATATTTGCATGTCATATATTGTTGGTCTTGTGACATCTGATAAAATTTAGTGACAAGGACCAGTATAATGTATATGCAGTTCAAAGCCATTGAGACGCCGAAAAAGAAAGGGCCTAGTCCAAAATGCGAAGCATGTACATCCGCTGGTCTTGGATTCAAGCTTACCTGCATCTTTTGATGAACTTCTTGATAAGACTGATGGTACGAGTTGTTATATATGTGTTTATCTTATAGTCATTTGCATGCATACTTCTATAAAATTAGATGAAACTTTCACTTTAGGTGATCCATCAACATAACCTTCATATATCCCAAAGTGAAATTTCTTATTCTGGTCCAAACATGTCATTGCCTTTCAAAACATGCAATCAATGGGACTTCTGCTGGTGCTGAGACATAGTTCTTTAATCTTTTGAGCGTTTGAGAGCTCAAATTATGGGCCATAATTTCAATACTTGGAAGTAATGTTATAGTTATTTACTCTTAGAGAATTGGAGGATGAGATATTCATTACAGATGAGTAAATTAGGGGAACATTTAATTTGGGGTTTAGGGACTTTACAGTAACTGATGCAGATGTCATGGCTAATGACATGAATGGCATTGGCTCTCTATAGCTATTTATAACCACTTTCCCAGTTGTGGGGTAATATTGTCTCCTGTCTGTGTACGGTATTGAGTTGTATGACCTTTTCAGTTTTAGTTCTTGACAAGAACAAAATGCACTTCTGAAGACATAGTACAGTATATTGTGTGTGTGTAAGATGTGATAGCATGTCCTTGGAAGTGAAGCTTATCTGCTTTCACTTGAGCTATGAAATCTGGATACTGCTTAAAATGCAAAGAAATATTGTTCTTCCCCTCTTCTTGTTGACTGCTTCAGTTTCCTAGTAGAAATGTTCCTGCATTATCATGCTGCATTTGTACATAAATGCTTACAAGTTCGAAGTCATGGGGGGACAAAGTGTTTCCTAAGAGTTATGTAGTGGTTTCTTCTCGTTGGAATTTCTCCTGATCATCTGATGAGGAGTTGGAAGCTTACATCTTCATGTCATCTTGTCAATCTAGTTAAAGTTGCATAAAATAGTTTAAAATCAGGAGTCTTTTGTCCCCCCCCCCCCCAAAAAAACAAAAACCCAAATAAATTGTTTGTAACTATTAGAAGGTTTTGCAGAATGTGTAGAACGTGATGCATCCAGTCCAAATATCCCAGGGTTATCCTCAGCTGGGAATTCATATGCAGATCCTGAATGTCTTCCTTCAGTGCCTGGAAGTAACATTGCACCTCCAACTGTGCTGCAATTTGCAAAAACAAGGAAGTTATCAGTTGAACGCTCAGATCCCAGGAAGTATGCTAACAAATTGATTATAATGTGCAAGCTTTACACACTTAATTGCAGTAGTTTGGTGTCCCAAGCTTCTTTATAAATCTATTCGAATTTTGTCACATTACAAGAGTGTCTGTATGAGGTGTTTGATTTTCCTGGAAGGTTATTTGCCTGTGTTGATCTACATTAAATTGGCAACCTTTACTTTGAGATATCTGTATTATGGGGTCATATAACTGGAGATTCTGTCTAAATTGTTCTTGTATCTGTCAGCATCAAATTTTTGATCTTTCTGATATTTTTTATTTGTGAGAAGCCTCCTTATCTTCCAAAGTGAAGCCAGCAGACTCTCTCTCTCGATCTCTCCCCACCCCCCTCCCTCCCTCTCCCTTTGAAAACAGAAAATAGGTTTTGTCCTCTTGAGGCTAATTGCGTGGTTTGCTGGTATTGGTTTATGTCTCAGCCAAAGAAAAAGGTCATCTGATATAAGCTCAATCTTAGAGGCTGATGTGTCTTTTTCTTTGTCTTCCCAGCCGTTTGCTGTTGCAGAAGAGACAGTTCTTTCATTCACACAGAGCTCAGGTGATTGATTGATTTTGTTATTTTAAATGAATGACATTGCTAATTTATGAATTCTTTTTCAGCTCTTTTTGTCTGTCTCTTGGCTAACAGTGAAATGTTAGCCATTAATCCCTTGATGAAATTCTAATTGGTGTAAATTTGGAATGCTTACTGATTTTTTTGGTTCCCTATTGCTCTCACTCGGCCAGATAATCTTTGTCTTCTTGGTTAAGGTCCAAAGATATGAATTTTACCTAATAGATTGCGAGTTAGATTCTGGTTTTATGCATTGCACAAGACCTTGGTGTCAATATCGTTTCAAACTTGATGACCGCTATCTTGCTTGGTGGTATTCCTATAGTTGCTTTGGGGTCTAGCTTTCTGGGCATATGATGACGCTCCACAACATACTTTGAGATTGAATGTCATGATTTTTGTTTCGAACTATAGTAGTCAGCTGCTTCATATTTGATGCCATGAAGTATCTGAAATTTGATTTCCCCTTTATTCAGCCAATGGCATTGGAGCAAGTCTTGTCTGATCGGGACAGTGAGGATGAGGTTGATGATGATGTAGCAGATTTGGAAGATCGAAGGGTATGTCTAATCATTATACTACTATAAGCTTATACTGCCTCTATTAAGCATGGTCACTAACTTATCAAGTAACACTGAGTTTGTTGATACTGGAGCCTCAGTTTATGTGTCTGATGTTGTAAAGCTTCCTGGAATTTCAATGAACTTGTTCTTTTGATGTTGGTGAACTCATTCTGCAATGCTTAATCTAATTCATTGCAGATGCTAGATGACTTTGTGGATGTCACGAAAGATGAAAAGCAAATGATGCATCTCTGGAACTCTTTTGTTCGAAAACAAAGGTGATTGTTGTTCTTGCTCTCAACATGTCTTTATACTTGTTTTTTTGTGACGACTAGAAGCAATATCTTTTTGCTCTTTTGTGAACATTGAAAATAGGAAAATTACGTACTCATTAGATATTCGTTGAAACTTTTTTGAAGTTCGATGTGGTCCAGACATACAGTATTGTTTATGTTTGTCTTGATGCTTATTCTTAGTATTGTATGTTTGTTGAGTGCACATGAGCTCGGCAGAAAGCGTCAATCATCTCTTTCTTTCTACCTTAAGAATATTGTTTTTACTTGTGGAAGTTTGTAATAGTTCATACTGTGTTGTGGGAGAGCCGCCTATGTTTTGCATTGCAACTCATTATTGCTTTTCTGGTTGAAACTTTTATCAGTACAAGGACATTTTATTTTGGATTAGGATTGTTCTTGATGTAAAGTGTTTCACGTGTCATTACAATAGGGTGCTGGCAGATGGTCATGTTCCCTGGGCTTGTGAGGCGTTTTCAAGGTTGCATGCACAGGATCTTGCCCAAGCACCTGCATTGCTTTGGTAGGCGATCTCTTTTTCACCTGCGTGTTCTCTTTTGCAAAATTTGGAATCATGCTTCACATGACTGTCTTCTATTCTGGCAAACTCCCATTCTTTTGTTAGTTAATAAAATACATTTTTGTTCCAGGTTTTCCTGAAATCCATGCGCTGGGTAGAAACATGCATCCTAGGGTATTACTATATAATTTCTATGTATTGGTGCATATGGAAAACAGAATAGGGAATCTCTTTAGCTTTCTACCTACTATTTTCAGTAATATATTTGTAAGGAAGCTTCCATAAGCGATTTGTGGCTGGACAATTTAAAATAATGAGGGTGCCTTGCTCATCTGTATTTTATCGTGCACTTTCAAAAAGCTTGCTGATAAATGTTCCAAGCATGAAGAGGGAGGGAGACGAGGATATTTTCATGCCCTATGTACATATAAAAATCAGATTATATCTGTTTTTTTCATGCGCATCAAATGTGCCTATACCACTAGTTTTTAGTTACTTTCTGCAATTTGCCTACTTTTATGAAAGCTTTATACTCTGATTGTTAATACACGAGTATAGTTTCCTTCACAGGTTTTTAATTCTCTCTAATGCTGCTTGCAGGTGTTGGAGATTGTTCATGATAAAGTTGTGGAACCATGGTCTACTTGATGCGCGTACTATGAACAATTGTAACATAATTCTTGAACAATGCCAAAACAAAGACAATGACCCCATGACAAGCAGTAAAGGTGGTGATTAGTTGTTCTCTACTGGAAGATCCATGGATTGATGTGAGGATCCGATTCGAGAGGTAAAAGCGATTGTTGCCCATTGCAAATATCCATGGATGTAGATCTTGCCAACTAAACAAATACATTCATCTGGCTCTCTATACATCCCCCTTTTCTCTCTACACCTTTTTCTTCTTTTGGCGACTTTATGAGGTTTCATTACCTTTTCCTGAA
Organism: Gardenia jasminoides; assembly: GCA_013103745.1. Lineage (NCBI taxonomy): Eukaryota > Viridiplantae > Streptophyta > Magnoliopsida > Gentianales > Rubiaceae > Gardenia > Gardenia jasminoides. Next base: position 106,959,205 of record CM023103.1, read on the forward strand.
ATCAGCAGCGTAAAACAGTTTTGGACCCAAGTTTATTGGTGAACATTTAGAAGTAACTTATTCATGATCAATTCTTCAAGTTAAAGAGGACAAGCTTTTATTTCTTAACTTGTTACACACTTTTAAATCATTATTGCGTGCGTCCATCTTTTTCCCCTCGTGTAACCTGTTCTTGGCAGTTCAGCTGCCGTGACATCACTGAGTTTGAGCAGTCTATCCGGTTGTGTCGAACTCATTGGGGTATCTACCGATGGTTAAATGCTTACCGGAAGAACTCCACTTTTTGTTTTCCCTTTTTTGGTTTGAATAGCAGAATTCAGGTATAAAATGCTTAATTTGTTGAAAATATGGGGAGAGGCTACTGTTCAGTGAATTAATAAATTAGTATCCGTCATCCATATTGCCTAAATTATAACTTATGGCATCTCTTTTAAATAAAGTTACCGGTTAGAGTGGTATTTGAACAGCTTATTGTCTTGAGATTTTTCAAACTACATCTTTTGTTATTGTGAACCTTCATATTTTGTAGAGGCTTCACTGCTGCCACAGGGGAAGGGGAAAAAAATAGGGCAAAAAATTGTGATGGTCCTCCAACTTTCATTTTGATGCCCTTTTAGTTCTCCAACAAATAAGCGTACGCATTTAGTTCTCGATCTAATAAATATGTGTGCTTATAGTCCTTTCGTCCAGATCTATTATTAAAATGGATGGAAAATACATCACGGACGATTCACCTGACAATTTTAGGAGATAATAATGTCATCAGGACACCACAACCACTTTCCCTCAGACCTCCTCCTCCTTCTTCATTGCAATTGTAAATTAGGAGCTTAGATTCCACCTTTAAAAACTGGTAGTAGCAAATCAAGGGGCACTGAGTTGAGCTGAAAATGAGACAATTCAATAGTCCAATTCTCCCTACGTGACTTTGCGGTAAAACCATGAAGATGGTGACTTCAGGGACATCTCAAAATCCTGGCCGGAGGTATGTCATATGTACTAACAGTGGCTGCGACTTTGGGATTGGGTTGACAGGGAGATGTGTCGTCGGTCAACTGAGGTGATCCCTTGATCTTTTGAGGAGGATAAATATAATTGAGCAACAACTAGATGAATTGGAAAATGTAGTGATAAAATTGGAGACAAAAGCTACAATATTCAAGATGAAAGTGAAGGAGACGGAACAATAATTGGAGTGTCAAAAGTAGATCAGGAAGTGGCTTGTAAGGCTACTGATGATCTCTTGGATTTTAATGCTATTAATAGTGGTTTGGCATCAAGATGAAAGAAGGTCATTTGGAATTCTGTAAATCTTTGTGAATCATCGGTGATATGTTTTCTGCCCATCTTAACAACAAAGTTAGACAGAAAGGCTATAAATACACATATTTATTAGATTGAGTACTAAATGCACACATTTATTTATTGGAGGTCTAAAAGAGCACCAAAATAAAAGTTAGAGGACCACCACAGTTTTTTGCCAAAAAAATATCATCTAAGAAACAAAAAGATTGGATATTAAGTTATTGCAAGGCCATGGAATTAACTTTGATTAAACCCTCTCTCAAGAGCAATTCGATAAAAAGAAAATTACCAAACGGAATCCAATGACGTATCCAATGACTAATGTTTCCAAGACCTAGATGACTGAGGTCCTTGTTTTGACTTTCAATCCTTCTCCTTCGCTCCTTTTTGCAGGTGGAAATGGTTGTGGGTTAGCGGATCAGATTGAGATTTAAGTATTCTAATTCGAGTACGATTCAATTTCGCAGGTTATCTGAGCCCAACTCAAATAACTTATTGGCTCCCCTTTTTGTTTGGGCTTCTCGCCTTAATAGCATGGTGGATACATTTAAACTAGATCCCTGTAAATTTAAGAAAAATTGCAACCCAATCCTAGAATTTGCATATGTTGCTTGTAGTATTTTTATTCTCCTTTTTGTATAAAAAAAATTATGAGCAAAAACAAAAGTTCAACATTTTCACAAATCAAGGGAAATCTCTTCTTTTTATTTAATATTCATGATTATGAGTAGAAAAGTGACAATCGAATGCTAAGACTACATTTTTCTATTATGTGAAATTTTCTTTTATTTACTTAATCCTTCCAATTTACTTATTAAATTATAAACTTTTATATAAAATGGGTCAACCCATGGTTGACCTGATTTGGACTTTGTTTACTTGGTGGGTTATATGGGTCTTGCTTGGTTTTGGCTCGAACACATAAAGAATAAACCCATATTGACTAATTTTGTCTTGGAATCAAGTCGTGTTTTTGGATCGTATTGAAAATTATTACGGTAACTCCTTCACTCTTGTAAAGCTTGAAGTCTTCCATTTGACCAATAATATATATATATACATATATATATATCAATAATTTTATCCCTTACAAATTCAAATTAGCAATATTCGAAGCCAATCTAAATTTCTGACCACTTTTTAGCTTAAATTTACTACGTGGCCTACATGCAATCATTTTTTATGTACAAAATTGTCAGATTTCAATTTTTAGTGATACAAATGAATATAAATTGGGTTAGATCCTTTTTTTAGGGGAAAAAATGAATATAGTGTAGATTAAATCCTCTTTTTTCAAGGGTAAAAATAAATATGGATCAAGTCATTTGTTTAACTACAAATAAGATCTGACCTTTTTGCCCTAAAAAATAACTATATATGGGTGATGTGATATATTCAGGATAAAAAAGTGGTTAAAAATTTTGGGACCAAAATTTATCAACTTATCTTATAAGAGACATAAGTTACCATTTAAAAAAAAAGATGAAAAAATTCATTTGACTAAATGTAATTGATTTTTTGAAAGATTTTTCCATCTTAAAATTAAGGGGTACACATAATATAATAGCCAGATATACAATAAAAGTGGAGAAGAGCTGTTCCTATCCATTTGTTTGGAGTTTTGTTTTATTTGATGGTTCTCTTCGCAAGAGTCAAGACTTCATGTTTGGATGAAAATTATTACTTTCCCTTTATTTCCCTCCTCAAAATTCATCCCAAACAATAAAAATCAAAATCCTCCAATTCCTTCTCTTTCCTTTCCCTCCCATTCCCTCACAGGGCGGTTGAGGCGGCAGCCCTTCTGCCCATGCCGCCACGACGTCGACAGCTCTAGGGAAAAGCTTGGCCAGGCGCCACAGCCGCCGGCCGAGCTAGCTGCATCAATATCTATCCTAATACTGTCACGAATACTATCCGCCATTTTAATTGTCTAAACAGTTTTAAAATCTCCCTCCGACACTGCTTTACTCCTGTACTTTTTCTACAAAATTCCAAATGCTAACAAAACTAAAACCACCCTTTTTCCCGCGTTACATGATTCATAACTCCTTCAGCTTCACCACCTCTACTAGTACCATTATTCAGCACAATCATCAATTTCAGTATCCGAACCCCGTATCCCCTACTCAACAATATGCGTCTCTCCTCCAATCTCTAATTACTCGACGGGCTATCGAGCCTGCAAAGCAACTCCACGCCCGTCTCCACCTAATGGGCCTGGCTTACAACGTTAATCTGGCCACAAAACTAGTTAACTTGTACAGTGTTTGCGACAATTTGTCAAATGCCCATAATTTGTTCGATAGAATTCCTCAAGGAAACCTCTTCTTATGGAACGTTTTGATCCGCGGCTACGCTTGGAATGGCCCTTATGAAGTTGCCATTTCGTTGTATTATAAGTTGCTAAATCATGGACTCGAACCCGATAACTTTACATTCCCCTTTGTGCTTAAAGCGTGCTCTGCCCTTTCCGATATTAGAGTTGGGATGGATGTTCACGAGCATGCAGTGAAAACGGGGTGGGGAAGGGATGTTTTTGTGGGTGCTGCTCTTATTGATATGTATGCAAAGTGTGGTTCTGTTGATAGATCACTACAAGTGTTTGATAAGATTTTGAATAGGGATGTTGTGCTTTGGAATTCTATGCTGGCTGCTTACTCGCAAAATGGGCATCCAGAGGAGTGTTTGTTGTTAAGTGGTGAAATGGCTCTTGCTGGTGTAAGGCCTACAGTTGCTACTTTAGTGACTGCTATATCCGCTTCTGCTGATGTTGCGGCTCTGGCTAAAGGGCGAGAGCTTCATGGGTATGGTTGGAGACAGGGTTTTGAATCACAAGATAAGGTGAAGACTGCTCTTGTAGATATGTATGCTAAATGTGGTTCAGTGGAAGTTGCGAAGGATTTGTTTGAACGACTTCTTGATAAGAGGGTTGTCTCTTGGAACGCTATGATTACAGGCTACGCAATGCATGGTCATGCTACTAAGGCACTTGATTTGTTTGACAGGATGATTAGGGAAGCTCAGCCAGATCATATTACTTTTGTTGGGGTTCTATCAGCTTGCAACCATGGAGGAATGTTGGATCAGGGAAGAATGTTTTTTGATTTGATGACTAGTGATTATCAAATAGAACCTACTGTTCAACATTATACATGCATGGTTGATCTCCTTGGACATTGTAATCGGTTGGATGATGCATATAGTCTTATCTTGCAGATGAAAGTGCTGCCAGATTCTGGTGTATGGGGTTCTTTGCTTAACTCGTGTAAGATGCATAAAAATTTGGAGTTGGCAGAGCTGGCATTGGAGAGGCTAATTGAGCTTGAACCTGATGATGCTGGCAACTATGTGATATTGTCAAACATGTATGCACAAGCCGGGAGGTGGGAAGGAGTTGCAAAGTTGAGAAAATTGATGACAGAGAGGGGTTTGAAGAAAAGCGTGGCTTGCAGTTGGATTGAGGTGAAGAATAAAGTCCATGCATTTCTATCTGGAGATACATCTCATCCTTTGTCTGATGACATATATGCAGAGCTGGAGAGAATTGGAAGCCTAATGGAACAGGCTGGTTATGTTCCAAATACTTCACCCGTTTTCCATGATGTTGATGATGATGAAAAGAGAAAAATGATTTGTAGCCATAGCGAAAGGCTAGCAATTGCATTTGGACTCATTAGTACGTCACCTGGAACTAGGCTCTTAATATCCAAGAATATTAGGGTGTGCGAGGACTGCCATGTTGCAATAAAGTTTATCTCAAAGATTACCCAGAGGGAGATCACCATTAGAGATGTCAATCGGTATCACCATTTCAAAGATGGTGTATGCTCTTGTGGTGATTTTTGGTAAAGGTAAATGCAGTCTTAACTTTGAAGCCGGGATGCACGCTGTGAGTTCAGAAGATGAATCACTTCATGGAAACTCCAGATGTTCAATTCTTTGTTCGAGTGGAAATTGGAGTCTCAAAGCAGTGAGTTGGTCATAACTATACAGAAGGATGCTGGGAGTGTTTCTTTCGGCAAGAAATGATGTCAAAAGGAAAGTATGAGCTGTGAAAAACAGTAAATTACGCAAGATGTACACAAGTGATGTGGAAATTGGCTTAATTAGTCCAGCATATACTTGTTCCCATGTTCACAAGTCCCAACAACAACATATTTTGACAGCCAAACTGATGAGAGAAGTTCAGATGGTCCTTAAGCCTAATCTATTTCTTCACCCATCATGTCCTGACAGCGGCACTCTGCAAAGTTCGGTTGGTGTTAGTGTTGTAGGAGTTCGTCCTGTATGCTTAAGATGCTCGCACTTAAGCCAGAAGCATCTTTTCTTGTTTCCCATCGATGTTGTGATAAAGAGCTGAAGCCCTTTGCCTTCTGCCTGGTTGCTGTCTTCTATTTTGTACGAAGAAATGAACCTCGTTGAACATCATACCTGAGGCCTTTTGGGTTAGATGGATGAATGTTATGGTCTTTTTATTTGCTAACTTAATTTTTGCAATTTGCAGATGCAGCTTACTAAATCTTTATAGTTACAGTGGAACCGAAACTTTAGTACGTAATATCATCTAGTTGAGTCTGATTGCTGCTGAATCTTTATCTTACGGTGTGGCTTTCTTTTGTACAAATTTACCGTGTCTAAGGTAGACATGTCTAATAGAAAGATTTACATTGGCTGTTTTCAACTAAAATTAATAGAAGATGGTAGATCTGCCTCCTTTCTTTTCTCCTCTGACGTTTCCTGCAATTGAAAGTGAATTCCAGAAGGAACAGGCAGACTGAATCATTGAATGCGCAGCTAATACAGGATAATTCTATTTGTATGTCTGAAATCGCAGTTCTCCCACAGAAAATTTGGTCTCAAAGTTGTGCGAAGTGAACAGCAGGAGCAACCGTTAGTTTTCTTGGAATTTCAAGTCCTCCTGGAGCATGACAGATTCCGAAATCCACAAAAAATAAAATGGCAGGAATCGAAACAAATTACCAAAATTTCTGCAGACATCACGAGGAGGAGGAGGAAGAAGAAGAAAATTGCCGCAAAGTGATCGCTGTTCATGGTATATCATCAACAGCAGTGATCAGAAATCACCACATATTAATGAGATGCCATGAGCACGATCAGCTTGCAATAATTTGTCAGACGTTGAAGCTCTCATCTCAGGAAGGTCTGTCCAGTCCAGAGATGATTTAGCATTTAACCAGTCGCCGTTTTCGCAAAGGGCAACCAATTACTGCCAGCTTAGAGGCAAGACGTGGGGGTGACTACTTGTTTACGTCAGCCCTGGTCTACTGTTCCGGTTCTATTTAACTTTAATTCTAAGTCCAGGTATCCACTGTCCAAGCTGGAAGCGGCATCCAATTAGGCTAATAGTACTATATTTTAGGACTAGTTGCTGCCTCGGATTCCGAGCGGGATCCAAAGCCATACGTTACTTCTTCTCCTGCAGCTCCCTCCATTATATTAAAAAAAAAAAAAAAAAAAAACTCCAGTCTTAGTACTAGTTTAGCACTGGTAAAAGGGAGCAAATGGCCGCATCTCAAGGATCTTCAATCCCACGCTCCGGTGGCAACTCCCATGATCGTCAGGATGATGATGCTTCTTCTATCGAAGTAAATGAACTGCCCAGAGCTCGCTTCTGGGATGCTATGGATATCTGTCAATGGGAAGGCGCCTGGTTCGAGCCTGGTCTGGTGAAGCCCGCCATGACTTTCCGGACAACCTTCCAAGCTCACCCCGACGACGTTCTCCTTGCTTCACCACCCAAAACAGGTACCACCTGGCTCAAGGCCCTTTGTCTTTGCATCATGCAAAATCCCATTCCCATCACTACCTCTGATGTTGGAGTCAATGCTGAAGCCGCTGCTGCGGATGATGATGATGATATTTTGGCCAGAGACAATCCCCATTTCCACGTACAAACTATCGAGAGCATGATATACGCTACAAAACCCCATCCTGATCTTTACTCCACCCCTTCTCCCAGACTTTTTCACACTCACTTGCCTTACAAAGTCCTACCAGATTCAACCAAGAATGATGCCGGTTGCAAAATCGTTTACATCACCAGAAATCCGAAGGACACCCTAATTTCGCTATGGCATTTTTTCAACTCCATTTTCAGGCCAAATGGTCTAGAACCTTATCCTCTGGATAGAGCAGTGGACTGCTTTTGTAGTGGCGTCCATCAATATGGACCCTTTTTCGATCACGTTCTGGAGTACTGGCTGGAGAGTCAAAAGAGGCCCACCAAGATTTTGTTTCTCAAGTATGAAGAGCTGAAGAGGGAGCCCAAGGCAGAGGTGAAGAAGCTGGCTTCGTTTCTTGGAAGGCCCTTCGCCAGCGAAGAGGAGTTGGAGAAGGTGGTGTGGAGGTGTAGCTTGGAGAGGCTGAGGGACTTGGAGGTGAACAAGAATGGTTCCATCTTGCATGGAGTGCCCAACAGTTCCTACTTCAGAAGGGGTGCGGTGGGAGATTGGAAGAATTACTTGACCCCAGAGCTGCAACAGCAAATCAACCAAACTGCTCTCTCCAAATTTGAGGGGTCTGGTCTCGATCTTGAGGATGCTTGAGGCTGTCTGGTGGAGTAATCTATACATCTCTGTCTTTGTTTTTCTAAGATTTGAGAGAATTTCTTTTCCTAACGACCATTACACTAGCCCCCATTATTTTTTCAGGCCAAATGGTCTAGAACCTTATCCTCTGGATAGAGCAGTGGACTGCTTTTGTAGTGGCGTCCATCAATATGGACCCTTTTTCGATCACGTTCTGGAGTACTGGCTGGAGAGTCAAAAGAGGCCCACCAAGATTTTGTTTCTCAAGTATGAAGAGCTGAAGAGGGAGCCCAAGGCAGAGGTGAAGAAGCTGGCTTCGTTTCTTGGAAGGCCCTTCTCCAGCGAAGAGGAGTTGGAGAAGGTGGTGTGGAGGTGTAGCTTGGAGAGGCTGAGGGACTTGGAGGTGAACAAGAATGGTTCCATCTTGCATGGAGTGCCCAACAGTTCCTACTTCAGAAGGGGTGCGGTGGGAGATTGGAAGAATTACTTGACCCCAGAGCTGCAACAGCAAATCAACCAAACTGCTCTCTCCAAATTTGAGGGGTCTGGTCTCGATCTTGAGGATGCTTGAGGCTGTCTGGTGGAGTAATCTATACATCTCTGTCTTTGTTTTTCTAAGATTTGAGAGAATTTCTTTTCCTAACGACCATTACACTAGCCCCCATTATTTTTTCTTTTTTCTCCCCTGTTTCCCTCTTCAGTAGTACTATTATTATTATTTTTACTTGAAAATCGATGGCATCTTATGGACTTCAGTCTTCGGTCATCTTAACGTCTAATTAAATTATATTTGGTCGCACAACAACCGAACATTACCTAGTCCCATGTTAGTAACGTGTGATTTGATTCCTAGTCTGCGTCGGTTCATGTTTGGATGTCTTCTCAGTCTTGGCATGTTTGGATGTCTTCTCAGCTTTGGCCATTGGAGCTCCACTTTTTGTCATCCTAGTTCTTTCTTCTTCCTGTCCGGAAAATTTACAAAAGAAACGAAGTACCTTAAAATTAAGATGTTACCAAGACTTATACACATTTTATCTCATCTCAAAGTGGGCCCGAGCCCACTTTGAGAATTCACGGACTACGACCACCGCGGTTTCCAGATGACTTGAACGTCCCAATCCACTCTAAAATAAATCCTGACCCTCTGGAGGCCCAATACTCACACAGGCGGCGGAATGCGCGATGCGCACTTCTTAGCTAATTTCCAAAGATGCTAGGAAAACTAACAATCATTACGACAGAGATGTTTTCAAGTGCTTCAAGGATTTCAATCCGAAGAAGGCAAATTTCATTTTCTACGGGACCAAAAAAAAAAAAAAAAAGACAGAGAGAGAGAGAGACCCAAACATTTGAACGTGATTAAAACCTTAAAAAGACAGTAATTTGGTTCACCCGGATTAAAACCTTAAAAAGAGCGTAATTTGGCATTACGGGGTTGGGCTTGAGCAAGCTGCCTCAAAAGTCAGGCCACCAAGGCGCCATGCAAATTGTTAAAGGGACGTCACTTTTAATAATTAACATCTGGTTTTGCTTCTACAGACAATTAAATATAATAGAGGGTTAACGATGATAAATAAATAAGGAACTTACACTCTGCAGGGATATGAAGAAAAGAGATGGGAACTCGTCCCACACATTACAAATTCGAAGAAACTAACGAAATACGATACATGAACAACAACCCCGACTTATGATAAGATCTAGCTATAGCTAGCTACATGACAATTCCACTTATCCATATCACCACCACTGCAGGAATTGGAGATCATGAAGTAGATGTTTTTTTTTTTTGGGTTTGTTGGGGGGGGACATGAAAATGTAAACTAATGTTGAAGATGATCATTAACTTAAATTATGAAATCTGGTGCTACTGGGAACCAGCAGGAATGTGCTGCTGCCCAAACTGATCAGCCCTGTCCTTCATCTCCCTAGCCTTAAAAGCCAGCTTCTGCCTCGCTTGGTCCAGCTGGTCCGCTCCCGGCGGGTGCTTCCCCGTCACGTACCTGTAAATCCAGGACAGCACGCTCAGCGCTGCCACCCCAAACCCTCCCGAAGCCAGGAACCCGGAGAGCAACAGAAACACCGTTATCGCCGCGGGGACCAGCACCGGGCTGAAAATCACCAGCAAAGGAGTAGCCAGAGCTAGTGCGACCACGGTCCCTGCCAAGATCAGGCCGGACAGAACCAGGAGGGACCCACCAGCCGTCACGGCGGTGACCGCCTTGACCACCTGGTGGGATAGCGGCTGCTGCTGACGAATGTCCGCCATTGAATATATAGGAAGAGGAGGGTTCCTATCTGTATATATATTTTTACTCCTCTGATGATCGATGAATTCTAAGGCCAAGGGACCCGGGGGGAGGGTGTGGGATGCTCTTGCTCTGTGATGAGGTGAAGGGAGGAGTGTTAATATAGATGAAGGGGAAGAGGAGGTGGCGGGATACGTGTTGAGCAGGGAGTTGGCACGTGTCGGAGAGCTTGACATGCAAGGGTTGCATGCAGGAAAGATGGCGTTGTCTAAAGAAACGGCGGTTTTTGGTTGTATGCGCAGCTGTTTGTGATGTTCTGAAGGACGGCAGGACGGACGGGCGGACGGCGAGCTCTTGATTCAGAAAGCGGTCAGAGCCGGGCCGACGACATTGTATACAGGCTTAGGGGATTCAGTGTGGTCGAGTGCATGGGTTTCTTCTGGAGCTTCAAACTCTTTTTTGAGTGCGTGTGGGTTGGACTGCTGTTTGTGGAATAGAGAATTGGGCATTTGACACCCTTGCAATGAACATGCAGAAAAGGCTTCCTTTGCAGGCCCAATGATTTTACGCTATCCAGATCCACAAACCTCTCGATACACTCTACAATGAGGCTCAGTTAAGAAGGAAAATAGACTTGGGCCCACTATTGGGGCTTGAATTGGTCCGACAATTCAAGGAGTACTCCCATCTCCAGTCTCTGTTAAACGGTTTATAATAATGTTCCGTAGTAGTTGTGACTCTCAAACGCCACCCCCCCATTTTCCCTTTCGACACTTGAAAACCCACAATTTATGAATGATTATGATGTTCGCATGAACTAAATCGTTGACCAGATCTTTTAAGCAAAAGCTAAATTAGTGGCAATGCAAAGCTCATTACTCCCTTGACAGTCCAAATGTTCTAAGCAACTTGATCTGCTAAGTCTTTGCTGCTTTTGTCGGTTGTCCATGTTTTTCTGTGGTGTCAGAGCTTTTGATAATTGCATATGTTCAATTTAATTGACAATGAAGCTAACTTCGTGGAAAACTTTAATCGAGCTGTAGTCAGATTCACATTTGTGTCTATTCATCTTGGCTAGAACCTTTTTTTTTTTTCCTAACCAAATGATTAAGGTCATCTGGCAAAAGCAAATGCTCGAGAGAAAAAGAGGAAAAAGAAAAATCCATCTCTCCAACTACCTCCAGTTAAGATAGATTAGTCATTTTCGCCAATGAAACAACTACAGCACAAATAACAGCCAGCCATCTTCTTTCTCCATGGATGGTTGAGCCTCAGTCGGTCTTCGGATGAACAGGAAGGCAGTTGAAAACTTGGAAATATAAAGTGAGCTAAACTAATCCCATTTGGACATGCTGGATTCATCATTATCACAATATATTTCAATCGCGTTGACAAAATTTTAGAAGAGTTCACCTGCAAAAAAAACCACTCTAAATTAGGACATTATTAAGCGATAGACACAAACATACAAATTCTTAAAAAATCAAGGTCGGTTATTTTTAATTTGTTTCTATTACTTAATGTCGCTTAGTATAAGATTTTCTAATATTAAAAATCCACCGAGAAGAGAATTAACTAGCTAAAGTTACAGTGTGGCTAGAAGACTAAACCTGCTCCTACAACCTTTTTTTTTTTTTTTTGTGACTTTTGGAGTTTTGAAGTGCAAAAGGGTTAGTTGACTAAAATACCAAGACTAGTGCTATCTTATGTAACCGGACTAGTATTTTCTAAATAGAGAACAAAGAGAAGGTCAACATCTTGCTAGTTGCGGCGACATTAGAATAGTAGTAGATAAAATAAATTCAAGGTTTTCTTCTTCTTTTTTTTTTTCTGGAAAACAAAGCATGTGATGATTTTCTTTTGTTCAGTTGAGTGTGAAAGCTGATTGTACAAGGATATTCCCTCTCAGTTCACGACTTCACGTCATTCAAATTCAATAATTACTTCTTAGCAAATGAATTAGAAGAGGTAGACTTGACCAAAACGTACTAAGACTCCCGTGCTGGGATGACCGTAAACTTCAACCACCGGAGTTTGAACCCCACGATTTTGCTACCGACGCAATTATCCGAACCTGGACGTTTCCCGTCGCACTGGTTTTCCCTTTAAATGTCTTTTATTGCAGTCCCACCACAATATTTAAAACTTCAGGAAATTCCATTGTAAACAATTTCACAATTGGTTGATTAATCCTTCTATTTTCAATTTCATACTTCGGATTGAAAAGTTTTCATTATCATACCGCATTAGTCTTTTAATTTACATAAATTGCAACCCTCCAATGCTAAAAGACACGCGTTGAATACTTATTAATGCTCAATGAGAAAGAGATAATTAGAAGATGATCATTCTTGTTTTCTTGTGAAGATGAGTTGAATGATGCAATGCAAGGACCAATGAAGGATGCATACAAAATTCATTTACCCATACTGCTTTATTTGCTTAAAAGTTTATAATTTTGAGACTTGAAAAACCTTAATTGAATAAAGAATACGCACCAAATGAAATCCAGTTACAACTATAGGGACTACTAGGTCAAGTAAATTTTGAAAAGTAAATATTTTCTACACGTGAGTGTGAAATGGATTTACACTGCTCAAAAAAAAGAAAGGATTTACACTATGCCTCACCAGTCACCATTTTAAGCCACATTAACATTAAACCTCATAATCTGTTGCAGCCTTTTCATAAGTTCCGCCCATTGTCAAAAATCAAACGTTTTTAAAAATAGAAAAGAGTACCCATCGGTCAATTACCAATAGAAATGAAAGTCTTATGGCCTCAATTTCAACCCATCATGCAATAGCTCGTGGGGATGAAAATCCTTACCACCCTGAATCAAATTGTCTGCTGACTGAATTTGTTTATTTTAGCTCAACCTTCAAAATCTTTTGACTCTTCTTATATGAAATTTCAGAGTCCCGACTAATCTTTTTAAATCAGGACCGGAGAGTGAACAGGAATAGATTCTGGTTTGCAGTTTGACCGGCTCAATCTCGGTCCAAAGGTTAAATCATTTTTTATTTATTTTAGCGTTAAAAATTGAGTAAACTGAAATATCTGTTTTGAAAAAAAAAATAGTGAAACCCAGTTGAAGCTCCCTTTTTTTTTTACACTAATTTTTACCTATTCAACTGATTCTTGATCGGATTTAACCAGGTTAATTAATTTTTTACATTAATCACTAAATCGAACTGGAGACATGACCGATTCACGATTTGACCGAGCAAACCAGCCAATCCGGCCCTATTTTCAAAACATTGGTCCCAAGTCCCAACAACTATATATATCAAAATAAATCGAGCAAATGAAGCATTCGCTTGATAGAGTTTAGGGTTTTAGGGTTTAGGGTTTAGGGTTTAGTGATTAAAGCTTACAATAGGTTACTAAGTTTTATTGATGATGTGGATTTACACCGAGTGTGTAGAAAAGATTTACTTTAAAAAATTATAAATGCATATATGTATAGAGTTGATCTTTTATACACTAACAGTGTATATATTTACTAAGTTTGGGTGTGTGACAAATAATTTGAATTTAAATTTAAAATTCAGTTTTTGCATATGTTATACATCCAATAGTAGTAGTGTATATATTGTTTACAATTAATTTTTATATACATTATACTTTCGGTTTTTTTTTCCCCCCCCTACTTCTCCGCGAGGACAGGAGTAAAAGTACAGAAATTTTGCTTGCAAATAGAGGAGAAAATCTACCATACCACCAACGGTCCTCATATCAGTGATTAACTATAGTTAAAACGCCGCCTTTCACTTTCACCGACTGAAATCTTCCGGTATTCGAATTACTGTAATTTACTTCTTCAATTCGACGCAATCGTACGGTGGCGGAGAGTCTGCCTTTGCTGATTGTCCACATTTTTAATGATTATTTACATGATGAGTTAGCGGCAAGTTAGTCAAAGTACCTCATTACCAGTTAAGGAGAGGAAGACGAATGAGCACGGAATCATATACTGATAACAGATTGATAATTTCCCCAGACCCATGTGAATCTGGACTGCAAAACCCTTGACTTTGGAATTTAAAATAAGGAAAGGTCACGGATTAAATGTTTTACAAATGAGTACTGAATCACCATATACGCCATGTGCTAGTAAGGTCGAGTTTTATCTTTGAAAGAGTTTAACGTCCAAAATCCCGATATCACCTGTAAGGAAATCCACTTTTTGCTTGTAATAAACATAGACTAAAGGATCCGAGATGGAATGAATTTTGTTTGGAAAAGGTGTCAATGGTAAAATTAATTTTTATACCTATTTATTTTTTAAAAACAACAGTAATTTCATTCAAAGAAAGCTGCACTAATACTTCTAGAAAAATGTACAATGACGATATACATACACAATTTAGATTTTAAATTTAAATTAGTTATCATGCATCTACTACCGGTAGTGTAGACAACTGCCAATGTATAGAAAATTGATCCTATACTTACATATCGATAAGGCCTTAGTCCAATGACGGTGAAAATTAGATGTTTGAAGTTTAAACCTCGTTAAATATGGGTTATAGTGATATAGTCTGCCTACATGCTTTAGTGTCATCTTACTAATTGTGGATTACATTGTAATATTGTGAAAATGTCAAGGTGTAATCTATTGATATTGATCCTACCGTTATGGGTTAATTATAATGTTATAAAACAATAAAGTATACTTATATATTGTTTAACTCAAATCATGACTTTCCCTCCGCAAAGGCAAAAAATTTACTATTAAACCTTGTAATTAGTTATTTAATCATAGATTATAACTACATCACTGTTTTTCCTTGTTTTTGTCTAACCATTAGGCTACGATGTTTCGGAGTGATTAGAATATCACATTATGAAATTGGATATTGATATAACATTTCATTGTTTTGAGTTCTAACCCACTTAAAGATCCTTTATGTTTTTTAAAGTAAGGAAGAGATAAGATTTAAAAAACGTAGAGGAGGATGAAAAGGAATTGAATCATAATCTTTTGTTTCTAGAGTTTGAACGTTAACCATTATACCGTTAATGTCTTTTTGGGCCAACTCTTTAATAAGCATGATTGTCATGACACTTATCAACAAATTTACTGAATGCTCATTTGGTTAGTGCTTATAAGACAGCGTAGCCCCTTACCGCTACGCCAATTGAACTAAATGTCTGTGTGGTGTTTAGAGCTGTAAAAAAAGCCGAATAGAGCTGAGCTCATTGTTTGAGTTCTGTTCGTTTGTTGTTCGAATTTGACTTGAGTTCATTTGTTAATAATTACGAACTGAAAAAACTGTTCGAACTCGGTTCATTATTTGAATTTCAAACTCGAACTCAGTTTGTTTAAGCTAAACGAGTCGATTTTATGTTTGAACACTAACGAGCGTTCGTGAACAAAGTTCTGAATCAAAAATTATTTTACCTCCTTCACGAACACTAACGAGCATTCGAACAAAACTCAAGCTCGTTCGATAACTTATCGAGTCAGATTTTATGTTTGATTTCGACTCGTTTAACTTCTCGAACGAGCTTTTATCGAGTTCGAACGAACCGAATTCGCGAACAGTTCATTCGATTTACAACTCTATCTGTGTTATGTGTTTTCATCTCATTCATTGTAGCTTATGGGTGTATACATGAGATGCGGTTTCCCTACACCATTTTTTCTTATTTGTTAACTCCAAAACAGACGAAAATATGGTTGCCTTTGGATATAAATATAATTCTAGGACCTTATATTTGCCTTGAGACTAGGGCTACAAACAATTCGATGTACTTGCGAGCCATTCAAGTTTGAGTTTGATATTGATCGAGTTTGAGCAACTTATTTTTGTATACAAGTTGAATTCGAGCAATTTTCTTTCAGATTCGATAACTCGCGATCCAACTCAATTAGGTTTGAATATATATTATTTTTTATTTTTTATATTAATAGTAAAGTTTACATATATATATATTCTTAATATTTTTATCATTCATTAAGAGAAATTATTATTTTATTTATTTTCTAAAGAATAAAATAATTATTTTTTTTAAACTCCGAGTAGGTTCGATTTGAGTTCGATTAGTCTCAAATTCAAATTCGAACTCGAGTTTTACTTTGAAAGTTTGTTGAGCTCGAGTTCAAACTCAGCAAAAGTGAACCAAGACTCGACTTAATTAGGCCAAAACTCAATTCAATTGATTTGCAACCCTACTCGAGACAATACGCTTTAAGTACAAGGAGACAAGACAGTAAACTTTGCGATCACAGGATGAAGAACGTGCGATTAGGATCTTTGATGAGTAAAGTTCAGAGGAGGATAGAAAGTTCACCATACTCCAAAGCTATAGTAAATGCCACCGACATACTATGCAAGAGTGGTTCTTATGCATCACCTCAAACTATCTTCAAAAACGTTCTTTTGGGGAAAAAGAAAAGGCTTTAGAAGTTTCTGGGCTACGGCTGGCAATGCTGCACGCAGAGCCCAGTATGAACACAACACGTCACCGACTGGATTTGGACAGAAGTTAGTTCAAAATAGCTTGTCACTGTGCTCGTTTTATTCTCGCTTTGACCTTTTGATGAAGCAAAATATGACATTGCAATTGAATGGTATCATGTAATTGTACCAGGAACCCGATGAGTAGAAATGCCTCATTTCACCGATGCTTGAAGCCTTGAACTTTAATTGTTTACACGGCCCCTTGGAATTTAAAAGGGCTAAACAAAACTCAAAAAAAACAAAAAGAAAAGAAAAGAAAACGGGAAAAATATTGCTAATATTCACACACAACCAAGCAAGCCCTAACTAGTCCTTGCGTGTTTTTTTTTTTTTTTTTTGGGCCCCTTCCCCACGGAGTACAACTCAAATTCAGCTTACCAGTAGCTGCTCGCCAACTGGCAAATGCGTCATTTGACAATTTACTCGGTACACACTCGATTGGCTCTCAACTTCGGGCTCGGCTGAAAGTTCAGCCGCAACCACTTTCCTCCTCCGCTTGGGCGATGGCGAGGGGGAGCCACCTTCTGAAGCCGATGAAATAGAAGGCGATGATGATGTAGCCCGCTGAGGCGATCTTCTCTTAGCTGTCACCCTAACCGGCTCCGGCTCGTTCAAGCCAACTCTGTGAGGGAAATTCAATAAAGCCTTTGAACCCCTCATCCTATAAGCCGCTCTGTCGTAAGCCAGAGCCGCTTCCTCGGCCGTCTCATAGGTACCAAGCCAAACCCTGGCGCCGTTCTTAGCCGGGTCCCTAATCTCAGCCGCGAACTTCCCCCAAGGCCGCTGCCTCACACCCCTGAAATGCCTACCTTTCGGCTGCGCCACTCCGGCCGTCACCGTAGGCGGAGCCGAACAGTGATCAGCAGCAGGCGAAGTGGCAGCCGGCTCCGTCGCATCACTCGGCTCAGCTTTAACTCTAACATCAACGCTGGCGTCACAAGAAGCTGTCAAATTAAACGGGGTCCATCCAACGTCAACGGCGTCCCGTAAAAGCCAGTAAATTACCATGTCTTCCGAGTCGTCAACCTTAAGAGGCAAGTCACCCCAGGTTTCGGTTAAGCAGGGCACAAGGCTACTGAAGCTGGAGCTCCGACGATAAGTCGGAAGTTCACCGGAGCTATTCGCCGGTGGGAGCTCAGTGGAAATGGGTCGATACATAGTATTTAAGTGAAGTAGATTTCGCACGAGCTCTTATTTATTTTGTAAAATTGGGTTTTGCTATGGTAGTATGGTAACTGGAACAGAGTGAAGAAGGAGAGGAAAATTTGAATTTCTGGGAAATAAAGGCGAAGAGGGGGTTTTATAGTAGAGGTGGGAAGTGGGAGTCGTGGAGGAGAGAGAAACAGATGCATGCACCTTGTGCAAATTGAATTTTGTGGATTAGCTCAAGGAGATATGTTTTGTCTTTTTGTGATTCCATATTTTATTTTATTTTATTTTATTTTTCAAAAGTTCTCTCTGAGTTTTCTAGCAATATACAAGGTTCTTTGAAACTTCATTAGCGACCAAGTGGGCAAGTTGATGGCAGTGTTTTCCATCACGTGGATGATATGGAATCCCACATTCAGGTCCGGAGTGTGACGTCACTTATTGACACTAGCATGATTCACCAATACCCAAGCAACAGTATGCTACAGAGGGAAAATCACACAAATAGTCCACTTATATTAAAGTTTGAAATTTTTTACCCTCACATTTTCATCTAGATTTTATATCTTTTACGTCCCTTGCACGTGAAATGATGGCTTTTCTTTACTCATAAATAAAAAATACACATTTTTAGTCCCTCAACATCTTCCTATTCAAATTCTTGTTGGGTTAAAAAAAAATCACGTGCTCGTCATGCTTTACAAATTTTTTATTTTTTTATTTTTGGTCCTATTTTCCTCGCCAAGAATGCAGCAACAACCATGGCTACCCTCGCCCATATCGGTAATGTTGTAGTTGGCAACCGTCACTTTCGATCACAAAATTTCACAAATATTCAATTTCCTACTCAGATTTTATCAGCAATGTTTTTTCTATTTTTCACCCATACCTATTCTTTTTTTTTTTTGTGGGGGGGCAAAAACTAAGATTGAGATCAGGTTCTACATGAAAAATTCAGTGAGAGGTTGAATTTTCATAAAATTTTGTGACCAAAATGGTGACAATAGACGGTGACACCATCGGCACAGTGGCTGGAGACAAGCACGGCTATTGTTACATTCTTGACTATGATACAATGGGACAAACATGATCTGATATGTGTGAGTGATGCTCCCTCCATCCCTTCCCATTTTAAAATTAAAATTTATTTGAGTATTTTTTGTTGCATTTTAAAATTAAAAATTTATTTGGAGTAATTCTTTGGGGCATTTTTAAAATTAAAAATTTATTTGGGACATTTTTAAAATTAAAATTTTATTTGGGGCATTTTAAAATTAAAAATTTATTTAGGGTATTTTTTGGGGCATTTTTAAAATTAAAATTTTATTTGGGGTAATTTAAAATTAAAATTTTATTTAGGGTATTTTTTGGGGCATTTTTAAAATTAAAAATTTATTTAGCGTATTTTTGGGGCATTTTTAAATTTAAAAATTTACTTGTGGTAATTTTTTGGAACATTTTTTAAATTAAAAATTTATTTGGGATAATTTTTTGGGGTATTTTTGAAATTAAATGGCTACTAATGAGCCAAAAAAATTTATTTGGGATAATTTATCGGGTATCTTTCATCTTTGTATGACTAAAAATATGGGTTTTTCACTTGTGAGAGACAAAAACTCATTATTTCATGTCTAAGGGACATAATAGGTGCAAAACCACTATGAGAGGGACAAAAATCATCATTTCATATGTGAGGAATGTAAAAGATACAAAGTCTACATGTGAAAAATCATTCATATGATTTTTTCATACCTGTATTTGGTCTGTTGCAAATTTCAATTTAAATTTTGATATTGTATCGAAGTTATTGTTATAGGCACATACTGTATTAAATCTTAAAATCCATCTGAATTGTACATTTTGGAAGGTTTTAAGAGTTTTTATAGAACAATAACATTGTACATGCATGTAAACTAGAATAGTGACTGAAAAATTATGTTAAGTGAACACTTCTATAAGAGTCACAACAAATTTTTTCCACAGAACTGGCAATCCAAGCAATGCTAATATTCAATCTAACTTGTTGATTCATCTTTAAGAACTAGTAACTAATAAGTATGGCATTTACACCATGAATCTGGCGACATTACAACCTGATGTTCCTGACTTCTCTTATGTTGAATTTTGTGCGTGGATAGGATGTTGTTTGAAAAGAGATATTGGGCATTCTCGAAAAACAGTTGGTAATTTTTTTACCGAAAAATAAACGGGCCTCCACTTGATATATGGTTAAATGAATTCTAGCTACATTTTTTATTGGTGTGGATTAAATAAATCAGAAACATTCTTGGTGGAAAAAAATGTGAATGAAAGATCCCACTGAATTGCTTTACTAATGAGTAAGTTGGCATCATTGGAACCCATATTGTAACTAGCATTTGCTGCTGCAGAATAAATGTAGAGGCAGTTAAGAAAGAACTTTCAATATTATTCATTGTTGATAAAAGAAAATTGTTAATAAGTAGGAGCATAAACTGAAACAAATAGAAAGAATTATAAAAGAAAAAAAAACCCCAACGCCAAGAATAAATATTATTTAAAATAATTATTGTAATACTTTTGATAATATGATGTATATGAGATGAAAAGATAATTGAAAAATAGAATGTTGATAAAAATTATATTTGTAATGCAAGTAAAATAAATATTTAGAATAATCTTACTATCCAAAGACGCTGTGCAAGCTTTTTGCTTACCAAATTATTCCATAAATGGAGCGAAAGGGTCCTCAACCCTACTTTAAAATGGACAACTGTTGCACTTTTTCTCGTCATTTTTTTTTCTTTTTCCTATTAAATTTGCGGCGGAGAAGATTTTATTTTGCCTTTTTTGGTGCCTTTGTGCTTTCCGATGAAAAGGGGTGATGAACAGCAATCAGCAGCCCACACCAAAGGAAGCTGGACTTGAACCAACAAAAACAAATCCGATTATCTGTCCCAAAGATCTTCAATTATTTCAAAAACCGACACGAAAAAAAGGATTGTTTACTGCCAGCAAAACCAGTTTTACACGTCACTTGATCAAGACATTATTATGTGCTGTTACTAACTTTCTTGCGAGAGAATACCAATAAAATATTTTCTCCCTTGATGCGTCACACTTTGCGCAAATAAAACGATTCATTCTTTAAGTCCTCATTCCACGCTCAATAATTTAGTCGTAAATGCAAGATAGAGAAGATTAATTATGCGAGAATTTTGACACCCCCTGATTAGCAGATTATAATATGTGCAAACCCTTTTGTCATTGTCCATAAAGCAGGTGATCTCAAATGGTCATGTCCAAATCCAGCATTTTTTTATTCGATATTGATGATGTATCCTCTGCAACCTATTCCAAAAGAAATGTTGATAAAATAAATTTAAAAAGTATGAAGGAGGTAGGAAGCTCCTTCATGCACCTTGGCTATTGGCGTTATCTTTTGGGCAGTAGATGATCAAAGATTCCAAGAATATGCAGTTTGCTGCAAGAGCCATCCTTAGTGTTTATCCACAATTATGTGATTTATAACTGCAAAGCACTTCCATGGCTTATGTAAACGACCCATCTAGCCATCCACCATGTAGTAGTACTCCATCAGCTGCACCCTCTAATCAAAATCAGTGAGTAGTACACGTCGTGCTTTTAACTGTTATATCGGAAGTTACTCCACATAGTGCTTGCTTGAAGTACAAAGTAGTGCTGCCCATAATTCAATGAAAACCAGTGGAAGTGAACAAATTTTCTAGCAATGTTGTTGGCGGCGGTACACGACCTAAAAGCCCAGTAGTCATCATACTCATTACTCCTAAAAATTTACCTGGGGCAGCATGTTCTCATTTTTCCTTCTCCCAATTTTTTTATTCAGGGATTAATGCAAGATGTCGCGAACAGGCACGGGGAAGCTTTCCTCAAGCGGCATATTACGAGCTTAGCACTTTACCTGAGCAAAGCGTAGAATGAAGCAATTAAGGATCTCATCATGTAGTTCATTCTTATTAAAAAAAGTTTACTTTGATCTCAATCATTTTTCTTTGCCCATTCACTTTCGAAAAATATACGCAATTACCATTTTTTGCATTCAAAGGGCCTTGAAATGACATATATAATTGTTTTTCCTTCTTATTTTGAAGTCATCCACTTGGAATAAGTTAATCTTAATACTTCAGTGGCTTTCACATGTGACTTTAGCTTTGCATAAATTAAACTGAGAGAAGCTGAATTTTTTTTTTTTTTCTGAATCTTCGTTTAAGTTCCAAGAATGACCTGTTTTGTAGACAACATAGTTTTTTTTTTTTTGGGGTTTTTTTTGGGGGTGGGGAGGGGGATAAAGACAGCAAAGGCGTTGAATGATTGAAGCTGGAAATTTGCCAGCGTTACGGCATATACCTTGGTGCTTTTGAATGTTCGTTGCAGTAGAGTCAGGTTACAACTTTCGATTGCGTACCGGTGCTGTTAGCTTTTGGTTAAATTGGTAGTTGTGACTTAGTGAGTGTTATGTCTAGTTGCTTTCCTGCCCCTTTTGGCTTTTACACTACCACGAAGGGAAAGGTGTTTCATGCACCTTGGATATTGGAATCAGTGACTTCACCCCCATGGAATGGAATGGAAGAAGAACTTAAGCAAGAAGTGGAATGTGCAATAATAGGGCTGAAAAGAGCACCAAGGACTTTGAATTTTGTGGAATGTGAACATGAAGAAGCCCGTGCCCATGACTGTGATGATAAGAGGACAAGGAATCATCTTAAAATTTCCATGGAAACAAAGCAGAATGAAATGGGCATCCCCTCGTGTCCTAATTTACTCTTCAAAGCTAGAGCCAACTCCATTCATAGAGACATCATTCAATTCCACATTCCAATTTCCATGGCCACGAGGACTGCCCCAGCAGATTTTTCTCGTTTACAAAATCTTAATCCGACGACGACTATGGACTGCCTGACGGAAATCATTTACCTTTGGGGACTTTTTTTCTAAGTTGAAATGAAGTTAGTTTTTTTCCCTTGACATTTTCATCGTTCATCATTTCGTTGTGTTTTGCCTTCTGATTTTCAGTTCACTAGCTTTTGGTTTTGAAGTACTTACTGTTTAATTTATCTATCTAACTTCTTCAAGTGCAAAAGAAAAATCTTACAATCTTTGAAAATTACTTTTAAAATCGCTTTGGAGAAGTTTAAGCAGACAAGAACATACTCAGAAACTGAATAAACACACTTAGGAGTGGTAAATTAAACTCCTCCTTGTGCTTATATTATATGCTGCTCTCATTTTGATTTCCGGGGAAGGCTTGCTTGATTCCGTGCAATCATTCTGCTGCAGCACAGACACTTTTATGGGGAACAAATCTCACAAAAGAATATCGGAACGTAATTAGCTGACCATAAACATCATATATACCATGAAACGAATGTTAAATTGTCCTCCTGCAGGAACTTGAATTAGTACCTGTGAAAAGTCGGGCAGACTCTTAAAAGTCTTAATTGTTGATAAATAATTTGGATTACTACTTGGATCAAAGCAATCATTTCTTGCGCAAGCTTTCTCAAATGGGATAATAAAGAAAATGGCTCGAGCAACCAAACCATGATATTTAATTGGAAAGAAAAGCACTACACTTGAAGTGTGCTCTCCTGAGGACTGATGGGGCGGGCTCCTGCCTTCTGAGTTCAGCCTGAAACAAAATGATTGTTAAACCCGACTTGCTTATGCACTGAGACCAAAGAAAGTCTAGCTAGCCCGGATCCTTTCAACAATCCAAGGGACTAGGTTCAAAGCACCTGCGATTATGTATTAAATGTGTAGTTGTATACCTGCTTCTTGTCGATGTGTTCTCTGAAATGTCTTTGAAAATTCAGCTCATAATTGCAATATACAAGACGATTTTCCAAGATTGCACGTGTGCAATTTATTTAGCAAAAGTATAATGATGCTGTTAATACTGGTTTGATCAACAGTTGGAGATTCAAAAGGCTGCAATTTAAAAAAAGAAAATTGGTAGCATCAAACAGCCCACAGCATTTTCAACAGTCAACCTTTGAAAACAGACGTTGAATTTCCTGCTTCAAATGGTCTAAGTTTGACCAAATTATAGGTTCATTACAGCATCAGATGCAGTCCACGGCAAGGCTAGCGGTTTCCAATTCTCTCAGAGCACTTTGATTTGAGCCTTCGTGCACCCCACCGCAATGTTTGAGTCTTTTGAGTTTCAGTCAGCAAAGCCGCTAACGGACATAATACGGGTGTTTCCTAGTGGGTCTCTCCTGTTCATGGGTCTTTTTGTCTATACCAATTGCGCAGCAACAAAATCAGCTTAGCCCCCACAAGGATTTTACCTACCCAAAGTTTTAATCATAGACCAAAATTGCGGTTCAAAATAGTGGATATTCTTTTTTTTTTTTTCCCTTTCCTATCCTTAGTTGCCGGGAAGGAAATCCTGACAACGAGAAAGATTCTAAAACCCTTCCTTAATCACTGGACCGATTCACTGATTCGGATATTCTACTACTATTACTACAGCTGAAATGATGACTAAATCGATTTCCAATTACAGCCTCGCCTCGTGGAATTCACTACGCACATACTAATACTAAAATTCATTTGATTTGTCGTAATTTGATTTATTTGATGAAGCGTCTACATCCGGTAGCTGAAAGTGGCTACAGGTGGCAGTGCTAGGAGAAAATTTTGTCACTCTCAAACGAGATATTCATGGACTTGGAATTTGGAAGTCGGGCACACGAATCTCAACTTCAGCTACAAACGTAAATCTTGTAGCATCATGTATGAGACTACAGAATCTATTTGTCTTGGATTCCAGTCTCAGTGGGAGTAATTGTCTTACAACGAGAGGGTTTAGTGCCCTAACATATTAGCAGTATTTCTTTTTTCTATCAGAGTTTTTTTTTTTTAAATTCTTCGTAATTGTATTTGTCATGAATTCGAAGGAAAAAAAAAAAGAAAAGGAAATATTCGTAAATGAAGCGTTGTAAACTTGTAATTGGCACTCGGTATACCTAAGAAAGTAAATCAAAGACGAGTTATAATTTAAAATTAACAGCAAGCTCCGCAGCCACCGTTCCAAGTATCCATAATTTTCAGCTAAAAAATTCTCTATTCACCTCTTTTAACTCAGAGTTTGGAGAATAAATTTGACACTCGAACAAAAAATTCACCGAAGGAGGAAGAAGAAGAAGAAAAGTTAACCGTTCCATATCATCCCTCTCAACCAAAAATAAATAAATAAATGAGTAGTGCACATACTCTAGTGGCATAACCTAGTAATTGAAGCTAAGAGAACTCTTTATTTTCGTCCATTGCATTATATTTCAAAGAACCTTAACAAGGATAAATTCATCTGTGGTGGTGGAATAAGTCTAATATTTCATCTAAGTTTAAAAAGAGGGATGGGTAGAACCCATAAATACTTCTAGTCTCTTATCTCTCTTAGAGTTAAACCCTCGCGTCTCTCTAATCTTCGTGATTGCTCTTAAGAACTTAATCAAATACAGGATGATAGGGCTCAAGCACTATCATCAATTTAAGTCATGGAGGAATAAAGATTTGAGAGCAGGCATTTAATATCATGGAAAAGTGACAGAGAAAAGTTCCATGCTCTAATTTCCTCCACCTCCATGTACACCGAAAGAGAAAATGACTGATCTCAATAGGACAGGAAAATGCAAAAGTTTCAAGCTGTGACTTCCTTTTCAACATCATCAGTTTGAAGAATTGAAGCAAAGAAAACAATTTCCTTTTGCTTGCCTCTAAGATATTTAAAATTGCAGTTGCGTCACTCAATTGATTTGCCATAGACGAAATACGAGACGGGATTGGCTTCACATTTTGGTCTCAATTACTAAGATAAGGCCGAGTTTGGAAAGTTGATCAATGGCTATAACTCAAGCGGGGCCGTGAGCAGATAAGACAAGAAGAGTTCGATTTTATGGAAAAAAAATAGCTGCACAAATATCTACTTAATTAGTCAATCCTTTTCGTTTCTTTTCTTGATTTGGCTACCGTTACATCTTTTGGGTCAAGATTTGGTACTTCGATTTGATTTTCTACTTTACAGCCGCATCAAGGTAAGACATTGATCACGGTATCCATTCGTGTAGACATGTGATACGTATACAATTCACAGTCGATCCATTGATGTAGGACTTGTTTCAATTAAACGCCTTATTCCAAAAGCTAACCGGGAGGGAAAAAAGACCTCATGAATCTATCCCAACTTTGAGAGTTTTTCACAGTATTTTTAAACCTTTTTGTTTCTTCTATGTAGTAATTGGTACGAGAGAGGTGAATTTATTTAGAGAGAGAGAGAGAGACTCTGGAAAAAATCTTTGTTTCATATTGGCCAGTGGAAAAAGAAATGAAATTCAAACTA
This sequence comes from Gardenia jasminoides, assembly GCA_013103745.1. Taxonomy (NCBI): domain Eukaryota; kingdom Viridiplantae; phylum Streptophyta; class Magnoliopsida; order Gentianales; family Rubiaceae; genus Gardenia; species Gardenia jasminoides. The sequence goes on from CM023103.1 coordinate 106,985,291, forward strand.
TTGGCTATTGCTATATATTTCTAACAGGGATGGGTCAGGGGTGGTTGTCTCATTTCCAATTCCGTTCGATTCTTGTGTGTGTACACACACACACAGGTTTACAATCGCATTAACAAAGTACATGTTAAATATTTATTTATGTATACTAACTTTTTCATGAATACAATAATACAATGTGATTATATGTCAAATAATGTATTAAATACAATAATAGAATGTGATAGCATGGTTTTAAAACCCAGCCCGGACCGCCCGGTCAAACCGGTTGAACCGTTGACCGAGTAGCTGTCCGAGCCGGGTTAGGCCTCAAAACCGGTGGGATAAAAAACAGTTTTATTTAGTGAGAACCAGTTGACCCGAATGGTCCAACCAGTGAACCATTGAACCGGAACGATTTTTACTAAACCAATCCGGTTCATTCAATTGGTCAAAATTTTTAAAACAAAAAAGAAAAATGTTCTAAAAAAATGTAACAAAGAAACTAATTAGACAACCGCAACTTATAGTCAATTCAAGTTAAACTAAAAGACTCTAACCTTTATTCTTTATTTTATTTTTAATTTTTTACCTAATTTCTATCAATTTTTTCTCTTCTTAATCATCTCTCTCTTCATGATCTCACCATTACTCTCACAAATTCCTCCAACAATGTTTGAATTTGTGTTTGACCTATATGCACAAGTTTCATTTCCTAATCTATGATTTATTTTATTTTATTTTGTAATTTACTAATTTTCTAAAGTAAGATTTTTATTTTTTGGTATCAAACTTGTCATATTGATATAATCATAATTATTTTTTCTTTGTTTTTATTTTATTTTGCTTTGTATCTTTGCTTTTCTTTTAGTTTGTTCTATTTTAATCTCATTAGTAAAAGAATTATAGTTATGATCATGTGTCTAAACCTCTATAGAAGAATGTGCAAATTGCAGATATGATAAAAGTAATAATATATAATTTATTTATGACATCACGAGTCAAAAACAGTCAGCCCAACGGTTGAATTAGTGACCCATGACCCAGTAATTTTTCTGGTTCAATGAACGGTCTGAGTTTTAAAACCTTGCGTGATAGAACAAAAATACAAGTATATGACTGCAGGACTGTGTCCCAGACAAACATTCTTTGAGAAGGTTGTCCCATTTAACCCTATCTCCCTCGTTTTTAGTCTCAATCAACTTAATGGATAAGGAAGCCTTGGGAATTCCTTACCAGCGTCATGGGAGACTCTAGCTTGGCAAAGCAAACCAATCTCTCACAAGGTTTAAGCTTGGTCCAATTTTATTTTTCTAGTGCTAGATATAAAAACATTCAAAATGTAATTAAAAATTTAACCCAAAAAAAAGTGAAGTTTCTTGGAGGTGATTTAACCTCTCAATGACTGTCTTTCATTCCAAAAACATTTTACCTCCAATTCTGCCGAACTAGGTCAAACACGAAGAGTTAATTGACACGGAGCCAATTTTTCCTCTATACTTTTTAGGTAGCGTAGTTAGTCACTGAGAGACTAAGATCGTGTATGGATTGTTATTTTATGAATTTTTTATAGAATAATATATTGTAACTACTTGATATATGTGAGATAAAAAGGTATTTGAGATAATCCAAACAAGGGCTAAACTTGCATAATTACTCCAGTTTTTGTCAAACCTAAAAAAGGAACTGTTCTCTGCAATGATTCAGGAAAAGGAACAACGACGAGCAATATGGCTGGTCGGTTACACACACTTTCAAACCACAAGAGGAGAAATTAAAAGAAAAGGAAAGAAAATTAAACCCTCCAGGATCATTGTGATCAGCTGTTAAATACATGCAATTATAAATGCGGTGATTACTATTGTACTGGGGTGGCAAAACGTCAATTGTAAATCATTATTCTTTCGGCATAACATGCCAAAAAATAAATAATAGTGATGGCGAAGGGTGAAGAAGCTTATATCAAAAAGGATAGTGTCCGTTGTGGTTTTTTTCTTTTTTCTTTTTTCTTTTTTGTAGATTATTATTTTGGGTCAGGCATCATGAACATGAAAAAATTGAATTGATTATAAGACTGATAATTGGAGAAGTTACAACTTCCAAGCCACAACCATCCTCAAACACTTGGTGTGCCTGGCTGTGAACGTATTTTCAGTGTTATGTTAGAGCAAAGTAGATTTGGTTAGCAGACAAAAAGTCTTTGATAGATTCGTATGTGTCTCAAAGGTGTGCTTTGTACAGCCATCTTGCTGTTGCTGAACAGTTCATCCAAATGAAGATCCTAATTAAACCCCTCCATTAAGCTTATAGGTGAATGATATATGCAATGTTAACAAGAACTAGATATCCTTTCTTTCTTTTTTCTTCTTTTCATTTTTTTTTTCTTTTTGGCCAGAGAAAAAGGGTATTTGACTTTTCTATCGCACAGTAGAGGTCCATTCGTAACTCCACAAAAGTACAAATGGGATTGTGCTTGTACCGGCTGCATTTAGACAGATGCCCCATGCTTGCAAGGATCGAGCCGAATGCTTCCTACCGACGTCGAGCATAATCGGTAATCCTTGCAAGACTGGGTCCTACGGTTCCTTGCTTCGAAGCGACAAAATGCTTATCCTTTATGTTATTGTTATCTCACCGCACATAAAATCGTTTTCGTATATTCTGATCGAGTTATTCACTTTGTTGAAAAAGGATACTGTAGCACTTTTCTGAAGTGATGTATGTGAGATAAAAGGTGATTGAAATTTGTGTCGATGATGCAAGCAAAAATTTTTAAGTAAATTAGAGCAATATAAACAAATCCGATCTTTCCCCTGTGAATTACCCTGTTTGCAATAAGGAGATAGAAGGACTCGTACTAGTATTTTGTACTACTTGATGCCCTTTTTTTTTAATAATAATAATAATATTATTATTATTATTATTGTTAAATCTAGCTTAATTCCTTTTCGTGTCCAATTAAGATCATTCGCTTCACATTTTTGGAATTGGACTTGAGACTGAGAGCTGAGGCTTGAAATACTCGTGCTAAGAGTAACGACAAAAATAATCGATGTCGGCTAAATCTCCCATGGAGCAATTTTGTTGGCAGATTATGTTGATTTTTCTATTCTCTCTCTTTTTTCCTTTTTGCGGTCCAACAGTTGATTAGTATCAAAACAGCTGTGAGGACTTGTAATCTGATATGATTAGCTCTGAGGCTATGGCGCCCGACTGTTAGGATTTGGGAGAAAGTTAAAAAGGGGATTGTATTTGTGACTCATTAAGTTAAACCCCACCCAAAAAGTTTAGCAACCTGCGCAACTTGCAAATACATTGAGAGAGAGAGAGAGGACCCATCTCAAATTCACAATTCAAAATCAAGGCAAAAGGGAACGATGATCCGGCCTGGAAATGCGTCAGCCAAGTTGAAATACTCGAAAGCGACCATTTTGTGGCCAGTTGCGACTTGGCGTGAGCTGGAGCAAGTGCAGTATTTTGTACAAGTTGTAGGGTTCAGAGTCGCATGCAAATCGCCATTAGAGTCAGTTTAGTTACGTAAGAGCTTAACGATTTTAAATACCAGGATAACGTTGAGGTACAAAAGTCAAGTTCAAAGTCTCTTAGTCAGCTCACGTGCTTCCCAATTCCTGCTGCAGAGGATGATTTGTCATGCGTTTATGTTTTCTGTTTTTCTTTTATTGCAGTATAATGAACAAAGTGGTCCTTCACATTTCAAGAAAATTCTTTTTCATCCCCTCACATATAAAATAATATAATAAATGTATTAATTTAGTCCCGAAACCTATTTCCGACTGAATTTCTTGCCAAAAGGAAACTAGGGGAGGTTTGGTTGGAGGAATGGGGAAGAGAAGGAGGATGGCAGAGGGATGCAAGCAATAATGGTGGAAGAAAAAGGGAAAAAGTAACATGTTAGTGGGAGAAGAGGAAGGAGAAGTGAAGGAGGAGCAGGGAATGGGGTTGTGGGGTAGTTGTGAATTGTGATGAAGGAAGAGGAGAGTAGCAAGCTAGTGCAGGGAAGGAGAGACAGAAGGGGCTTCGATATGAAGATGGGAGAAAAGACCTTCTCTTTTTAATAGAATTAATCTTATTTTGGTATTTTTTTCTCAAGTATAAGCATGTGACTTGAGTTTATTCAGAAATAGATTCCGAGATCAAATTGGTACATTTATTATGTGTGAAAGACGATTTTATACCATTTTACATGTAAGGGACTAAAATTTTTTTTTTTTTGGACAAAATGTGAAGGACTATTTTGCTCATTTTTCCTTAAGTATCTATGAGTGACCAGCTAGCCATCGCTGCTTTCATGCACAATTGCTCACTCACCACCAATTGGCGTATGCCATAATTTGACATCAGTTTTGATTCTAAAGTACATCCTTGACGACTCCCCTAATGCTTGTAAACTTTACTTAGACTCCTTAATCACCAAACACTTTTCTGAAAAAATGCCGAAAACAAGAGACACAGAAAGAGAATCCTATTCCACCAATCTATCAAATATGTATTGCAGGCGGGGTTTTCTGGGAGGGGTCTTAGGAGTCAGGAAATTCCCAATCATTTTTTTTAGAAATTTCTATTTAATTTAATTTAGTAAATATGTGATTAGTCTAATACGATTACTAATTTCTATCCATATCTACCCATATTTATTCCAACTAATCCATATCCCATTCCAACACACGTTTCCCATTTAGTTGCTGCCATGCCACTCCGTCATTGATGTTTAAAGCGGCGTCCAAATCATCTAATTTCAAGTCCTTTCCTTCGTCCATCGGTCTTTGATCAGCATCATCTTCCGATTCCATTTCCTTTGCCTCATTCAACTTTTTCCCGTTGTCATCGTCAAAAGATGCATTCGTTTTGTCCGACGAACCAAAGTCCTTAATGGACTCCGACAACTCTTCATCACTCTTCATTTTAAGATCAGTAACATCTCCAATAAGCCAAACATCATCTGATAAACAATCAAGGTCGTTTGGTGACAATGCCAACCATCATAAAGCAAAGCAAGATCCAATGCTAATTGCTGGGTAGATACGTGTGCATTAATTCGATTATCAAGATGCAAAGCAAGAAAATATGCCTACTTACTAGCATGGAACATATTTCATTACACCAATTACAACGATACTTGGTTTCAAACTTGCAAGATTGCAAAGGAGGAAACAATTGCTTACAAGTAATTTTATTCAGGAGACCGCCATTTTACTCAAGTAATTTTCTCTTTCTCAATTTTTTGTAATTTTCTCTTAGTCAATTTTCTTTTTATATGAGAAATTTTCCATCTCCACCTCTCAAATTTTTAAGCTATACTCTCTCTCAGACAAGAGACCATTGTCGTACTTAGGTAATTTTATTTTTATTTGAAAGTTAGAGTGTTACAAGTCTCTGGATTTTTTCATTCTGAGCCTTCTCCGATATTTGCTTTTTTTCATTTTTTTCTCCATTAATTTTTCTCCTAAAAATTTTTGCCTCTCTAATCCCTATGAATTTTTCTCTCATAGCTAATAAGGAGTGTTCATGTGTACCAATTGGAGGGAGGGGCAGAGGAGGTGGCTAAGAGGGTGTATCTGTTGCTTAAGATTCTTGAATATGAGGAGATGAATTCCCTGTCAAAGTTTTCACTTTGCAAAAATTTGATGTCTCAGCACATTTTGCAGGGATGGCTAATGGTGTTTGGGATTGCATTTATGTGTTTAACATAGGCTTAGACAAGTAGCCTAATCTGGATATCATTCTGGAGAATTAGACAATTACAAAGTATCACAAACTGATTGAGTTTTCTGGAGAATTAGACAATTATTAGGTATCACAAACTGATTGAGTTCTCCTTCTCCTATAATTTTTATTTGCTAATAATACTTATCCCAGATTAAGTCTATATTAATTTTCTGATTATTTATATTTTGAAAGAAATGTTTAATTTGGGCCGCTGTGCAATTCTCTACTGTTAGCAACGGTTCTTGGATGTGGGACTTTAGATTTCTAATGAATTAATGAAACTACTATTGAGAAAACTAGCAACTAAAATCCGTAATTGGTTTTCTTAGCAGTAGGGGTTGACTAGACATGGTAAAAATGCACATTTTCTCCCGTTGGGTTTGTTCCTATGAAAGGCAGACATTTACGCTAAAAGACTGATTTATTGAGTAAGCAGGCCGGTTGTTATATGTCGTCATATGTTTGGGAGCTGACTGAATACTTGATATTTACGTTATGCACTCCCAAATGGATATTGATTAAAATAATAATCTTTTAATTTTTAACTTATTTTTGATATAACTATTACAAATAATTCATTATTATTATTATTATTATTATTTTAAATATAAACCCGCATACAGTCAGAATTCTAGTAGTATAGTATGGCGCGGTTGAGTTTTGAACGGTCCCCACATTTGTAGACTGAAAATACAAACTTGAGAATGTTGAAGATTACCAATTGGCTGGAGGTTGGAGTTTGGTGGGTCCTCCTTAGATTTATCTCCGTCAGGGCGCCCGTGTGAGTTTAATCTAACTTTGTGTGTGTGTTTTATTCCCTTTGTTGAAAAAAAAAAAAAAAAAAAAAAAAGAACGTTGAAGACTAGCACTTACATTTTTCTGGCCGTAGTTGGTCCATGTGTTTTCGCATCTTGAAGACTTGAACTGATGAGTTTAAATTAGAATTGTCTCTTCTCCCCTGTCAGTGCAGTGGGAGTAGACATGGGGGTTTTATTTCCAGTCCAGGACCAGGAGCAGCATTTAGTCATTTTCACTAAAGCTTCCAATTCCATTTGCATTTGCCGGATAGAAGTCAGAATTCCAATTCCACGTTTGAACTCCAAACCGCATCTTCCGGGTAACCAGTAAGAGTTCAAATCTGAAGCGCAATTATCAATTTCAAGAAACACTACAAAGAAAAAAGGGGGGAAAAAAAAGGAAAAAGAAGAGAACTTATCTATTTCGCTAAGTTTAACTTAAATATCATTAATTTTAAACTCCATAAACTGTCTGTGATTTTGCTTGATTTTATTCTTAAAAGAGAATAAGAGCCTCTATTCGTAGTGCATAGAATAGACTTAACTCAACATTAGGTCGTTTATTTATTTGGTCTTTACTATTAGTCTCTTTGATTATACCACCGGAGGGGTCATTGGAAATGCGAAAATTTTGTCTATTTGACTACTAAACATTTGTACTGGAAAGATATTTTTCTCCACTTTGCTTCTGCGAATCATATTTCCCAAAATTTTGAGAAAATAAGATAAACAAGAAAGGAATTCAGTGAGATATTATTACAATTGAGACTCTTATAGCATTAAGGGAGTGTTTGGTAAATGGGTTTCAACTCCCACTATAGGTTTTAAATTCAATTATACTTATCTATTGGGGCCAGTTGGAATAAATTAATGGGAATGATAGGTTTATTCTATGTGATTTCTAATTAACCACATGTTAAGGTAATCATTTTAATTACTCATCTTATTCTCCTTAAATCAACTCTTTTATTCTCATTAAATGTAAAAATAAGAAAACAAAAAACTACCGTTTCAACGAATGTGGAAAAAAATGAAAGCAAAAAAAAATTGAAAAAAAATAAATTATAAAATTCATTTTGTATTAACAATATAATTTTTATTAAAACCCATTATCATACCGATAGTGATAATGATTGTAGAATTTGAACCAAACAACTCTCCTAAGTATCTATATGATCCATTCTCATGCGCCAGCATAGATATTGCTTGGCAATTAACAAAACCAACGGCAAATTATACCAGCATATTGCCATCTTGCAGTATGCAAGTATATACCAATTTGTCTTTGCTTTGAAAACTCTTCTTCATTACCCATATTTTTCTGTCGAGCGAAATCAACGTGTTACATCTATGGGATAATTTTTCCAGACTCTAAAACCAGGCAGGCAAGCAGAAACACAAACAAGAAAATGAAAGAGCATGTGCAGGGGTAATTTTTTGTATTTTCATGACACATTTTTTAATTATATTTTTATTTTACATATATCACGTTATAATAGTTTTTTTTTTTTTCCTTTTACAAAAATTTCAAAAACTTGCGATGGAAACAGGGCTTAACAGTGGTGATCTATAGGAGTTGGGATGGGTCAATGACATACTCAGTATGTACATGGATGTATTGCCATGCAATGCAAGCAACACTCTGACGACTGTTTGGAAGAAGAAAAGTAAAATTGAAAGGTATCGTCAGTTGTTTCCACCATGGTTCCATTTTCTTCTAACTTGCTTGACTTGGAAGAATAAAATAATGGTCGCACGGATGCGGATGGAAGTAACCCGGAAACCGGATCATCCCAGCCAGAAGACGTAAAAGAACACAACGATTTGACATAATAAAATGGGGTGCAAAGACTAACGAGTGGGCCCGGCCCCACCCATACCCCCCTGCCCCTCATCATCACAACTCACTCCTCACCAATTCATATTCAAAATTGAGAAAACGACATCACATCAGGGTCAAAGACATATCATTTCTTTGCTACGCACGCAGCTTCTTTTCACTTCTCCAGGTTTTGGTTGGATAATTATTATGTTTTCCAATTTTTCTTTTTCCCCATTTTAAATTCATTTTTCTAGTCTTCAAGAAAGCCACAAGAAGGGGGATGTATCCTGTCTCTAGCCAAGAAGCCTCGTACGAAGCCTCCTCCCTCCCTTCCCCTTAACAACCTTCCACTCAATACTCATCCTCACTGCTTGAAATGAAAACCTTCTGCAGCCCTTTATAACCACCCCAACCTCACTCCCTCCTTTCCACTCAAAGTTTGAATCCAAAATAAACAAAAAAAGCCCTTTGTTCTATCTTCCACCGATAATCCCTCTTCTCCCCACCCTCCCTCTTTGCCTTTTAGTTATTCTAGCTTGTAGCTAGATGGCCTCCTCGCAAAACCAAGTTACTGAAACCTCTACTCTGGAGCTGATTAAGCAACATCTTCTTGATGATTTCGCCTTCATGGAAAACTATTGTGTTTCAGGCGATCACTTGAGCCAGTTTTCACACCTCCCCACTTCTCAGTCCAACAATTCCTCCGATTCTGATACTTCAAGCTTTGTGACCACCTCTTCTTTCAGTTTCGCAACCCCGAGCTCGAGTTCGAGCTCCTGCTCCAATAATTTCATGGAATTCGAAACGAAGCCCAACGTAACGTTAAGTACTCCAAACCACCCGAGACAAACCACCACCAGCTTCAGCGAGCGAAAGCCTGCTCTGAATATAGCAATTCCTCCGGTGAAGAAATTGGTGGACTTTAACAAAAGCAATACCTCTAATACTACTACCACCACCAGCAGCTACGAGGAGCCCAAGGCTAAAGCTGTTGAACAGGCGAAAGTTCAAGAAGGCTCCGGTGAGAAAAAGCATTATAGGGGAGTCAGGCAGCGGCCGTGGGGAAAGTTTGCGGCTGAGATTCGTGACCCCAATCGTAAAGGGTCTCGGGTTTGGCTTGGAACTTTTGATACTGCTGTGGAGGCTGCCAAAGCTTATGATAGGGCGGCCTTCCGTCTCAGAGGGAGCAAAGCTATCCTCAATTTCCCACACGAGGTGGGGAACAATACGTTGCCAGAAAGTGAGCTCGCGGTGACCTCTGGTCGGAAAAGGTCCAGGGAGTCGGATGTCGTGAGTGAGGAAATTGTGAAAAAAGAGGCGAAGAGGGAGGAGGCCTCGCCGGCGTCCGTCCGGAAAGGTGAGGAGCGTGGTTTGGCCACGGATCCGTTAACGCCGTCAAGTTGGACGGCTGTTTGGGACGGTGGAGATGTGAAGGGTATTTTTGAGATTCCGCCTTTATCACCGCTATCTCCACACCCATGTTTGGGCTATTCCCAGCTCATGGTTATCTAATCAACCAAATCAAAACTGTCCACCGGATTGCCGAATGGATAATATAAAAAAAAAAGATAATAATTAATAAAAAAGGGAAATATCTGAAGTTAAAAGGAAAAAAAAAAAAAAAAAAAGGTTGAGAAAGGGACGTTATTCAATCCTTGTTGGTGATGGGGCAAAACTTGAGGAATCTAAGGACTTCGAAACCTCAAGAATCCAAGACTGCCTCAAATGATGGGATCCTTCAAGCTTAAGGATGGGTGGTTGAATGCAAGTTAGTAGATTATCAAGATGCACCTGGCAGTCATAAAAGTCTGAGGTGATTAGGCGTAGGAAATATATATATATTCATATATATATTTGGGTTGTTTGTTTTACTTCTAGATGGATTCTTCCTTTTGTTGCTTCTTTAAGTTGGTTTCAAGGATGATGGATGTACATATAGAAAAAGTAGTGTGGCATGCATGCATTTGTTATTGGTTCATTCGTTTATAATACGAATTTGAGTTATAATTCTGATGAACACATTCTAAGCCTTTAATTAAGTTTACTACTAGCAAAAGTTCAAAAGAAATACTATAATATCGTTGCTTCGTATCCAGAAATCTGTGTCAATCTTTAACTCCCTACAAATCAATTAAAAGAGTAGTGTTGTCGCACCAATTATTACCTTGACACTTGAGCAAAATTGGAAGGAAGTAAGGAAGGAAAGAAAATATATATATTACTACTATTCGCGGCTTGCATAGACTAATTCAAAATCAAGTGGAATTTTTGTCTCCGATTGATTATTGCTTAACCACGAAAAAGCAAAAAAAAAAAAGAAGAAGAAGAAGAAGAAGTTCATCACTTTTGAAGTTAAGCTGATTAATGTAATCAGTGATGTATTGCCATGAACAAACATTTCAAAAAGATTAGCCACAATTTCTGAATTTTCATGCATTTGACTTCTTGGATGCAAGATATGAACTGTGGCTTCATGGTAAGAAAAGAAGACCACTCCTAATCGGAATGTATAGATCGAGGGATGTGGTGGTTGAGAGTTGAGACCACCCAATCCAGCTACAGTATATATGAGTTATCACTTCTTTTACAGATCCCTCCCCCCAAATCCCAACTCATTAATTATTCATCCCCAAGTTGCACCACTTCCTTGATTCAACTCGTGCCCGTGACCGTCCCAACTTGCACCTTGCTTGGGCATGGAGGATAACAACAATATATATTAATTTCTCGCAACTTGGAGCTTGGACCCCCGGAGGATAACAACACATCAGTTTTTGGAAGGAAAACGACATTATCGGTCGAGTTCTCTAGCTGTAAAACTTCCCCACTAATTACACCCATCACTAACTGTAAAAATTAGTTGGGATAATTTTGTAAATGAATGATGTAGCACTTTCTCGATGTAACATACGTGAAATAAAAAGACTGTCAAAAAATATACTCATAATGCAAGCAGATAAATTTGTATAAATAATTAATTCTCAAGACATAAGCTAGAAGGCACCGTGTTACTCAAATTCTCAAGAATACAAACACAAATTGACTATGGTATGGAAGTTAGGTGCTGCAGCACACAAGAGCGAAGTACTTAGAACAACAAGTGTTGAAGCAAAGACAATTGAATGGATCTGGCCATCACGGTAGAAACAAAACTCACTCGCCCCTTAGTAAGTTTTCTACTGTAAAACTAAAACCTATTCTAATAGCTTGATTTAATTCTTCTAACATTACCTTTTTCAAACCAAGTTTTTCATTGTAATCAGTTCTACTTCCATCTCAAGCAATAATCTTTGTTGAAACTCTACTGCGTTATAGTTGATGTGTAACTCCAAAATATAACTAGGAGTAGGAATGGGTTGAGTGGTGCTTTGGGGTTGGGAGGAAGGGGATGAGTGTAATTAAGAGGTCCCGATCCACTTACACTAAAAGGATAGAAAACTCCAAGATGTACTTAGTACCCATCACCACCTTCATGCGTTAGGATGGATGAGACTTTTACTTTGTATACAATTTTATTGTTAATTATTGTCAGTCAAAAAATTCATCCATATTAAAATTCAATCACAATTAATTTCTCGAATCTAGCATTTTCATACCACTTTTTAATATAAAAATTTATGCAGTGGAATCTTTTTCGCTAAACTTTTACCCTACCACGTTTTATTCATGGATTTTGCCTTCATTGTGATATTAATTAAAGTTCTATGGCTTGGCTAAAAGTTGAGGGGGGAAAAAAGGAGTTTTCATTAGCGTGATTTTTTTTTTTTTGGTGGTGTTAACAAAGCCAGGAAGCAATCATGTACTAAATATGCTAATGCTTGAACCACCAGCCAAATTTGATTCTTTTTCCCCCCTTCCCATTTGAGGGATTTTAATAGGTGCTATTCATTTCCTATTTTAAATAGGGCACAAATGTTGACTTGATTGATAAGAAATGACCACTTCTTCACAGACGGTCATGTGCTGAAATCCTATTGATGCTGATGTGGGAATTGTGGTGATGGATAATCTATAAAAACTACTGTAAACGACCTATGGAAGGATTTAACCTCGGGTTAAAAACAAAAAAAGCCCCTATAGTTAGGCTAATATACAGAAAAGCTCCCCATAATTTCAAATCGTACATTTTCAAGTATCTCATGGTTTGAACTAAAGTGAAAATTGGATGGAAACCGTTAAAAGTAACGGTTTTGAGCAAAATGACAGATTTACCCTTATGAATATATCATTAAATTTGGGGCCAACTTAGAGTTTTATTAAGGTCTGAGGGGCAAAATAGGCATTTTAGGTCAAAATTTGTATTAAAAAACTATTTTTCAACTAAAAACCGTTATTTTAACGGTTTCCGTCAATTTTTACTTTAGTTCAAATCATGAGGTATCGAAATGTATGATTTGAAACTATAGGAAATTTTTCTGTATATTAGCCTAACCACATGAAGCTTTTTTGTTTTTAACCCTTTAACCTCTGATTTGAGTTTAAGAACAGCTATTTGTAAATTGACTCCGGAGAGTTGCAAAAGCAAGCAATTGTATGACACAGAATTAGAAAGATGCTTTCTGCTCATGTAAATCTAGCATTATTATTCTTTTTTTTTTTTTTTTTGGGGGGGGGGGTGGTGGCGGGGGGTTGGGTTCAAGAATTCCAATATGGTGGGTCACCGAAAGATGATAATGTTGGCTCTCCTTATCCGCCCATTCAGTGCACCAAGAGCGTTCACTCAGACGACAATATACAGCAACTTGGAAATTGGAAAGACCCATTACGCAGTTGGCTTGGCTCCTCTGAGGTTCACAGTCCCCACCCCCCCCAAATGTATCTATCCATCGCTTGCATTTCAATTAATAGAATTACAGAACAAGACACAAGTCGACTTTTCCATCCGTACACCTGTGCAGCTTAGTGGAGCACATCAAACACCTGTTGTGCATGGTTAGGAAGGATCCCTGCTGTTCTTCGGGCCCCAGAACCAGATCATGCAATAACGTTCCCAGACCAAAACCGGTGAATTCTTCCCAGAAAAGTCTGTTGCTTTTGATAAAAAAAACAAGACAACTCTGAAAAGGCTACCGTCGCATAATTTTCTTGTAGCCAATAAATGGCACTGGCAGTAATACCTGTACTAGTACCATACGCTATTGACTTCAAAACTAGCTTACCTGGGCAGATGTCCAGCAGCTGTGTTGGGAAGTAAAATGTTTTATGAGAATCCCGAATCTCATATTCTTGTCTGCGTTACTTTTTCCGATTACAAATGGTTTTTCATTCGCACTCTTTGGAAAAAATTAAAAAAAATAAAATAAAATACTTCTTCCGATTGTTTGCTATGTACTGCTAGTAATATTGCGATATTCTTGAACAATGCACAATCCATTTGTGTGGCTTTCAGATCCTATCCTATCCTCTATCCCAACTGGCTTCACTTCCCCCCACCCCTCCTCCCCCAAAACCAAAAAGACCAAAAGGGGCATATTGAAGGCCGATTACCACATATTTCGTGAATGAGATAATGACAGAGGAGGAGGAGGAGGAGATCTCTGTGTGGATGTGCGATGCACTGATGTAATCCTGAGACTCTCAGCCTCCCATCAATTCGTTTTTCTCAAACAGCGAAGTCAATCACTACATGTGGTGGGGTATGGTTCCCCCTTCTCCTGTCCCGTTCAACTAAACAAGTCCTGTTAGAATTCTCCTAATTTTTGTTTCCTTTTTCCCTCTGGTCTAGTCAAGCAAAAAATGTTATGGGAACCTGAAAGATTCTCTTGACAAACGATTGCATTCACCACGATGCTGAGTGCCCCTTTGGAGAACCAAATAAAAAAGAAAAAACTAATTTGATTACATGAAATGTTCCAATTATAACTGTGAAATAGTTCTCACTCTGATGTTTGGTTGGTTCACTTGGTTGGTTCTTAGAACTAAGACCAACTTCACCCTACCATTGTGTAATTCAAAGACTTGGCCGCTTTCCACCAAAGTGCGCCCAGATTGGACATATGGCCCTATTCTGTTCCCAGCTACTCTTTCCTTTCCTGAATCCCCTGTCATTTTTCCCCCAACCACAACCAATTTTCAACATTTTGTTCATTCCAACCCTAGAATGAATGTACTAGTATTATATACTATCATCCGTGAAGTCACGGGGTTTTACCCAAATTTGGAAAAACTGCACCAAATGTAATGCCTACAGCTAGCTAGTGTTTCGTAGGGCGTTAGGTAGGAATGTAAGAACGCAGTAGTACTTTTTGGGGCATAAAAAATGCATGGTTTAGAACAAAATTTGTGCTGGAATAAATAATTGGGAGCTGTTGACCAAAGAAGAAATAATTGGAATTGTGATAAATTTCTTTTCCTTATAAGCGGGAATCTAAAAGACTAATAAATCTAAAGGAAAAAAAAAAAGAAGGAAAAAAAAAAAGAGGGTAGTACGCCACGAGATAACATAATATTTATCATGTTTGACAAAATGAAAACTGGATTATGGAAGTCTGCAGTGCTCATTTTTTCAAAGACATTCAAGTCCGCAGTGCTCATCTTCAAAGATATTTAGAGAGGAAAACAACAGATGTAATGAACGTAAAAGCTGACATAACAGGAGTAGTATATTGGTACAAATTCCTCTCTGGCGGATCAAAAATAAAATAACTAAATAAGTGCTCAGATTATGACAATCCAGAGGAGGAGGAGGAGGAGGACTGGAAAAGCCACCGGCTTCATCAGAGCCGTCGGGCCCGCACCAAATCTAACGCCTCCCCAGTTGACCCCCCCAAAAAAAAAAAAAAAAAACCAGCCCGCCTCAAGTGCCTCCGTTGGGGTTGATGTAACTGCTGTCTGTGGGTGTACCTCGTAAGTTGCCTGCATCCTCATCATCTACAAAGAGCACTGCAAGTAGTAGCAGAGGAGGGCTGGGGCCATCTGCCCTAAATCCCATCCACCCAACTCTTGCTAATTGCAACATCCCACCATCAATTCCAGCCTTACCATCCTTCTTTTCTTCCTCCAATTTATATACTCCCACTATTAAATCTCCGCAACTGTTACTGCAGTTACATGTAATAAAATTGTTGCTATCTTTTCATTTTTGCATTTACAGTTACTTGACCTATAAAATCAAATTGCAAATATAACAATAATCTATAAAATGTTTTTTTTTTTTTTAAATCGTTGTGCATGAATAAAACACGATGGAATTATTATTATTATTATTAACAAGCGCGAGAGTGCCGATGCAATTCTAGCTTTATTTTGTATTATCCTTTTTTTTCTATAAAAAGGCACACGTGTTAAATTAATCAATAGCTAAGCTCAGAAAAACCCAAATCAATTAGTTCACGAATTGTTTGTTGAAGACTTGTGAATTCTGCAGTTGACAAAGTTAATATTATTAATCATATTTTACATTTAGTCCAAGTGAACCTCAAGACGCTATGTCAAGGAAAAGTTGTGTATTGTTAAAATTAAAACATGGCAGCAGTAAATACCAACCCACTCTGGTGAATGTCCAGTGGCAATCCCAAGCCCACCAATCAATTGGCCCATACTTTTGAACCGTCATAGTCCCCAAGGCCATTCCCCACCTACATAAACCCCTCCTCTTGTTTCTAGCAGCACTAACATCTGCTCTCCTACATAAACCCCTCCTCATCCACTGCTCTCCTCTCCCTCCCATCCATGTTTACGTGCACACTGCCTATCACCATTCTCCTCCAAAACCACCGCTGCAAGCTTGCAGTAGCTGTAAAACACACAGGCAAACCAACCCAAAACCTCGAAAGGGCACTTGTGTGGTGGTGGTGGTGATGTCGGCGGAAGAGTCAACAACTTTGGAGCTCATAAGGCAGCACCTGCTGGGAGACTTCACTTCTACGGGCACAGAATCTTTCCTTAGCAACCTTGGTTTTTGTTTCGCAGATGCCCGCAACGATGATGATAAACCCATGATCAGCCCCGGAAAGCCCGACCCAACAACTTCCGAGTCGGACTCCGGCTCTTTCTTTTCGGAGCCCCCAAAACAGCCCGACACCCCTGTTTCCCGTTGCCTCAAACTCGAGCCCGATTTCTTCGAATTCGATCCGACGCCCAACATCCTCCTCGACTCCATCTCACCCAGAAGCCCCGCTTCGGGCAGTCCGTACTCAGTAAATCCCCCCGTGAAGCCCGCTCCAGGCTCCGCAAACTCCGACCCGTTTGGAAATGGGTCGGGCGGAATTAGAGACGGCAGGCATTACAGAGGGGTGAGGAGGAGGCCCTGGGGAAAGTATGCTGCGGAGATCCGAGACCCGATCCGTAAGGGATCTCGGGTCTGGTTGGGAACGTTTGATACCGCAGTGGATGCTGCAAGAGCCTATGACTGTGCAGCGTTCAAGATGAGAGGAAGAAAGGCCATCCTGAATTTCCCTTTGGACGCCGGAAGGTCTTCCCCGCCGGTAAACTCTGGCCGGAAAAGCAGAAGAGAGTCTAGAACGGTGGATCATGGACATGGAGCTCCTGAAACTTGATGGTTTTACCGTTTGTGGAGTGGCATTGGTAGAGCATTTTCAGGTCCTAAGCTGTCAAAGTAAAAAATCTTTTGTAAATGTTCAAGTGGCAGCTTATACAACAAACGTTATGGGAGCTAAAATTAGAAGCATGCATGTTGAAACTGCTAGAAGGGGTAATAGTAGTTTTTAATCTCTTACATGTTCAAATATATATGTATAGTTTCACAGGAAGTAGCAGTACTAGGTGAATACTAGTGTTTATATATAGATATAGATTAGTACCCTAGAAAAGGAGAGAATTTCATAGAGTATGGTGGTAAAAACCAATGGGATATTTGTGCAGTACATAAGAGTTTTCTTGGGAAAGAGTTAATGGCATGTGAATGGAAGTTCCACTTCTGCTCTCTCTGCACAAAATTCATGTTGACTTTTGTCCTTTTTTTTTTTGTTTTTTGGTCAATCGGTAATTATCTAATCTACTAACACTTTGCTTCTTGTTGATGCACTAGGCGGGGTTTGAACCCCCGACCTAGTGCACAGGAGAGCCTGAGAAGGCTTCCCTGCCATTTCTTGACTTTTGTCACCATGCTTTAAATAGAGCAAGACTCATAAGAACGTCCTACCAATCTGAGAGTTCCATCATTTAATTTTGGGATAATTTCAGAAACCTCGCTTAAGGTTTCTCATAATATCTCTAAGCTTTCCTGAGATCTTTAAAATCTCACTTACCTCCTTTGGATTGACATTTCTTGTAACATTATTGTAACTCCTTTGAAAGAAATACAATAAAGTTAAACCTTTTTTTCAATACTACCCTTGTATTATCCTACTTAAGAAATTTACAACAACAATAAAAAATAAATTAAGACTAAATTTTTATAAGGTGTAAATTTATTGACTTAAACTATTTATTTTAGTTGTAGTAAAACAAAAGAAAAATTTATATCTTGAAAAAATTGCACCATGAAAAATTTATACATATAAAGAGATTATTTTAGTTATCAATGCAACTTAAACTACATCATGTATTAAAACATATTTTTCAAAAATTTATTTTGAATTCCTTAATTATAATTGTTCATGAATTTTTTTAAGATGTTAGTTAGTCACTAAAATCCTCTTAAGTGGTTGATTTTGACTAGATTTAATTTATCCATTTCCTTTGTTATCCTAACATGATCTCGATGTTTAGAACTATGAACTATTATTAGATAGCAATTTTTTTAATATACATTTTTTGTTTGACTTTTTAGTTAAATACTTATCAAGATCAAGGGTAATGTTGTCAATTTGTAACTTTTGATAGGAATATTTAATCTTGGCAAGTTGACAAGGGAAGTAAGTGAGATTTTGAAAACCTCAAGAGAGATAAGTGATATTACGAGAAATCTCAGGGGAGGTTTCTAAATTATCCCTTAATTTTGCCCCTTTCCTTAATCAGATGTCTATTCCTTCTTAATGGACATGAGCATCCAGGTCAAAGACAATCAAATTAAAGACGAAAGAAGAATGAAAGATGGTGCGAGTTTTAAAAGAATTTTGTTTTTGTTTTGAGGGAGAGAAAAAATGATGCAAGTGAAAAATGCAAGGACTAGTCTCGTTGTTTTGTTGTAGTACTTTTCATTTCACTATGCGTAGAAATTAATCTCAACAGTGTGTTGATTTTACGTTTCCTCCTCTTCTTATCCTGAAAACGAAGACCTACTCTATTTATTATTTTCTCCATTCACTTAAAAGCGACCTTGTTGCAACCCATCAGTTGTCTATTTTTCGTCTATTACAAGCGAATTGTGATAACCCTTCGTGACTGAATATTAGTAGCGGCGAAATTATAATACTTCGACTATTTCTTCGTAATAGATCGTCTACCCTACTGTATGAAAATGAATTTTCTGTACATAAATAGCTACGTTTTGAAAGTTCGCGAATGCCTTGTACGTAATTCAAGAGAAATAAGGCTAAACAAAACCGATTACAATTTTTTGTTATGGCAAGCCAGGCTGATTTCAAAGCCCAAGTAGTTTGAATTTGGAGGTTTTGAAAAAAAAAAAAAAACACAAGATTATGCAATTTTCCTACCTGTACGTGACATCATCCAGCAGCTTCTCCAACTTGTGTAGCAGTAAGACTAACAGTGCTTTATTAAACTCCTCTTTGCCAATTAAAATGTAAGCCGTGGATGGATTGAGATAGAACCTGAGAACACACAACTACCTTCCCACTAACGTTCTTTTATTCATCTCACAAGAGGATTCAGTTCTCACTTTTCTATTTTTCAATGCACAAAAAAAAAAAAAAGAAAAGAAAAAGTTAAACCCAAATTTTACATTAAGAATTCAATTCTTGAATAATATTGATTACATCACTAAATATTCATAGAGTCAAGAGTGAAATATATATATATATTGTCTGTAATGGTAACTATCTAACTTACTCCTACTTTATGAAGGAGGAGGGAGTCAAGAGTGAAATATGTTATTGAGTTATGATGTAATTGCTCAAAAAAAAATACAACATACAGGATAAGGCATCCGTTCGTAAGAAATTAACCGACAAAAGTAAATACAACTCAACTCTCCAAACGCATTTCTATCTGAACCTGTTTTTAATTTCATTGCAAGGAATGGAACCGCTTTTCTCATTCAATAAATTAACGGTCGAGCAATCCTATTACGCTCAGATACACAAATCGAGAAAAGCTGATCGATATGGAGTTCAAGTCAAAGGATAATATGCCACCAACAGAGTCTCTCAACTTCCATTACTATAAAGTTTTTTTTTTTTTAGTCAGATATCGTTCTTACGTCGCCAATAGCACAAACAGTAATAACAAACCAAAAATCTATTCCTAAGTCGAACACATTTAGAAGTCTTGATAGGTAGTACCTGAAATGGAACGTTTTCAACGGGGTAATGCACCTTGAACCCATTGGAAATTGATGCTTGTTTGGCCCCGTACACCATAGATAAGAGGCAGTAACACGGGAAGTTAAATTACCAGGCTGTACGTAGGCAAACCGCTACACTAGTGGTGATCACCAAACCACTTGTGACAAAAAGAACCTATTGATATGCTTGCACAAGGGCACCTCTAGGACCAGCTGAAAAGCTCTTTTATGCGATGACCATATGCAGATTGCCATAGCACGCATCAGTTATGAATGACAACTAGCGATAGGGATCATTCTACGTCTTAATATTTTCTTCGTCATCAAAGTTTGACAAGATATCCGACAAGACCTGACTGACTCTCGTCAGGTTTCTTTCTAGGATAAATCAGGGCTGCTGACATAGTAAAATAACAGTGAGCCTTTGCCGTCATCCTGGCAAATCTAAGAATCCACCTAGAAGTAATCAACAGGGAAGTCCAGATACTAATAAAAAGCAAGCCAAAACTGGAGGCACCTGTCTAAACATTCAAACATGAACAAGCATGTTGAGTAGATCTTATGGTAAGAACTGCTCATAATAAGAGTTTTCAAGAGGGACAAAAGAAAAAAAGCAAAAACATTGCTTAGTTTTATCAGCCAGTTTAAAATGCTAGGTCCAAAAAGTGTCTGGGACAAATGCCAATTGAATTTCTCATCCGACCATTGAGAGTAAGATTAACATTGTAAGCATACACAGCCCTGCTCGAATTGCAAAGAATAAACTCTTTCCAAATATACAAAGAGTCCGTGGACATAAAGATGCTTGCTGTGCTTAACACTTCTCTTAATGCAGGCCCTGACAGAAGAACAAGACATACTAGATAGAAGTAATCCTCATGTCATCAATTACCTCCATAGTTTCTTTATCAACTTGTTCTCGCACAATCTCGCACTTTTGCAGGAAGCTAGGTTGATTAGTGGATGCAAGAAGTCGGGCCCACGTCCTGTCCGTCAACTTGACAGTATTCGTTTTCTCTGTCACCCGCTGTGCTCCCAATGGAAGATAGTAAGCAACAGATATTTCATATGGTTATAAGCTTGTTTTTGCAATTGTTTCATATTACTTCATTCCCATACCCAAATTCAACATATTGGACCTTATCAAATGAACTGCATGCTCAAGATATAACAAAGGAGAACTGTACAAGCATGCTCATGAATAGAACACTTTGAAACTTAACACAAACAATCCAGAGAAGTGCTTACATTTATTGGAATATAAGCATGTCTGCTGTTTACTGGTCCAACAGTGAAACCTGTATATCCAGCCATGGTTCCATGAACAGCACTTTGAGCAAGGAGTGTGCAGTAGATATTATCATAGGCATTACTTGGAATAGCCCGAATCATGTAGGTAGGATCTGCAGACAAGGTTACACAAAACGAGTACTCAAATGATAGCGTTCTTGATATGCTTCCAAAAGGGAAGTTGGGACTTGCTGTGAAAATCACTTTGACTGACAAAGAAACAATGCAGGACTGGATATGTGATAGAGTACCCAGCGCCATCTCTTTATTTGGAAAATGGCACGTTTAATTATTATTATTATTATTATTTGGATAACATCCTTAACAATGCTAATCAAATCGCCCACTACAAATGAGTAAATGCCTTAACATCAAAATAATAACTGGCATGCCTTTAAACAAAATGGGAAAAAAAAAAAAAACTGGCCAAGATTCTGAGAACTCAGGAAGTCAGTCACTAGGTTGAGTAGGCATTACTTGTGACAAAAGAATGATAAAGAAAAAACTTGGTAGTCTACTGATTTTAATTTTTGGAAACTTGATATGATTATTTCTGGTAATTTATTACTGTTAATTGACTCACTACCAGTAACTTCTGAGGATAGAAGAAATAGAAGAAACAATCAGGTTTCCTCGATTTTTGCAGTAGCAGTTGTTACTCAAATGAAGATGTCATAGCCTGGTATCCAGAAACATTACTGAAGAACTGCAGAGGCAGTTCTCTGCTCGTAATGATCAGGTACAAGGTCAAATAACGAAACCAAAAAAAGAAATTGTCTACTACAACAAATTGAAGATAAAAGTGTAGGGCTTTGAAAGTACCAATATATTTCAGGTTTATTTCCATTTTCCGGACATTTGTAAAATGATCCTGTTACATAAGAAATTACCAGAACCATCAAGAAATGCAAGACGGTTGCCAGTAACAAGGTCACACAGAAAAGATACTAAAGCAACATTCCCCCATGGCACAAATGGCATTGCAAGAAACAAGCAAAGGAAAAGCACCTCAAATGGATGATTACAGTACAAAGTGCTTGCAGCAAGAGCTCCTCCACAAAAAACCATATGCTTTCTAGAAATAATTCTAAGAACTTCACGTAATTTACTTTTCTGGTAAGAAATCTCTTAAGTGGTTAATCTATTCAAGATTTAAAAAAAAATTTTAGTGCATAAGAAAATATATTGAAATTTAAAAGGGAAGCACTTTTACACTGAAGAGAAGATGCTTGAACCAAAAAACTCTCTCATATCATACAATGACAAAGTTTTGGTACTAGACAGAAATACTTAACAAGAATGGAAGCCCATAGCCTACCAATATTGAAAAGCCTCATGCCTAATCCCAAAGGATAGACTTCTTAAAATCAGGATAGGGAAGAAGGGAAAAAAGAAACATTCTCAGTACCTTTACTTGTTGTGTCAGCCAAAGACCACTATCCAAAAGTAGCTGATTCCCTGATGCGTCTGTCCCATTAACAGCCTGCACACTCTGTGTAACATATTCTTGTCCTGCACCCTCTGCCAACACAATCAACACATGTCCATTTTCTTTAAGACGCTGTTCAACATATTCCAATAGCCCCCTGGCCTTCCAAATAGAATGGGGACTCTGGAATCAAGCAACAGTCCTGTCACAATCAACATTCCACATGAAACGTCATTGGGCTTGTCATCTAACATCAAAAAGACATATAACTACTTCACTTCAGGACAATTGAGACCAACTCCTTTTTGTATGCACTAACTATAAATCCCAGTTTTTTTCTTTTTTAACTGAATCCCAAGTTATTTATACTAAAACAAAATTCACATAAGTAAATCGTTTGTTATAATAAGGGGAAAATACATTACATTTTATAATTTTACATTATTTCAGGATCATCATATTTTCTGTACCAAATGTAAATGACTTCTTTTTCATGATTTAGTTTTAAAGAAAGTGAAAGGTTGATTAAAATAAATATTAGCTTTTTCCAAGAGGAAGTAACTGCATGACATGCATAGTCAGAGTTGCATGACATGATGCTGAGAAAATTGTCTAACACATAGGAGGAAACAAGTCAAGTTGCCATGAACAGAGTGATCCAAATGTCTAAGGTGCAAAGTTTGTTACAACTCCAATTTTTCAGTCTTGCCATGAGATGAAAACTTAGGCCCACCCAAAAGGTTTTAGCAACAGTTTCCAAATTGGAATGATAATTGCATCAAAAACACTATGATCAGTATAAAGCAAGTGCAAATTGAATTGGTTAATCATGAACAGATCACTACTCCAAGTCTTACCACATCTCTGCTTGCCAAAGTTGCAAACATAGCAATGAACCCTACAAAGTGCAAGCAAGTATACTTTGAGCTGAACTTCTAAGTTCAGGAGGGAAAAAAAAAAGGAAAAGAAAAAAAAGAAACCACAAACTAAACACACTGCTTACCACTATATCTACCCATGAGCTTTACTATTCCAACTCCATTTGCCACACACTCAGCCTCCACGTGTGCAGCATTGATGGCCCTCTGAGCCTCCTCAACGGCAGTATCAAAGCCAAAAGATTTGTCTATCACCTAAATCAGTATAGAAATGTCATCCCTTGAAGTTTACCATAACACCAAAAATGACAAGTCCTTTTAAATTCAGATGCACACTGAAGTAGTCCTTTCACAAGATCTGAATTCAAATTGAATATTGACATAAGAACAATAAACAGGGATTTTTGCAATAATAAAGAAACCTTTCAACAAGTCGATATTGGCCAACAAACTGATTAAAAAGCTTACATGCAAGACATGGACTAAGTTATCACACTTTCACTTGGGTAAATTAAAATGTATATGCTCAGCTCCAATTAATCAGAGCTACTATGATTAGCAACCGATAACAAAAATGAATACACTAAAATCTTGTTCTGCTATGTCCAATTTTTTTTAGGTAAACCAATCAGTTTACCTGCCAGCTGACTAGTACCTGGGTCAACCAAAAATGATTTTGTAAGAGGCACTGGTCAGCAGCTCAAAATTTTTATTCCTTAGAATACTTGCACAAGTTACTAAAAATCTGAAAAATGAAATGCTAAAAATAGATTCCACAAGTTCTTCCCACAAATTTCATATGAAACAAAGTACTTATTTCCTAAATCATCAAAATCAATCAAATTCATTTTAAAAGAAAAAACAATTTACTTACAAAACTACGTGGGAAAAATCACATAAACAAGATGAGCTGGTCAATCATTTCACCAATTTTAATAGGATTTGATTGATTATCATTGGTATGTGTGTGTCCTGATGCCTAAATATGCAGTGTGCAAAAAATATCCCTCACCAAAAATGCTTCCTCTATTAAAAAAACTGCATCATCAACATACTTCTTGCTACGTTAACAAACCCACATTCTATATATTCGATTGTATGTAGCCGACTATTCAAGCCACTAACTACAACAGAAAGTATTAAATTCAACTCCTGCTGTCTGTACAATAGGTGGAGTAGAAGGATTAAGACTTTAATGTCTTGAAAATACAGTGTGAAGCTCAAGTGTCCTATCTCTTAAAGGAATTAACTCTTATAATGTAGTCCAAAAACTTCTATAGAACTTTACATAAAGAATTTAATATAGCTTCAATTGACATCTTATAATGATCTCACCAAATTTAAACTTCCCTCAAGAATGGGAATTCCACCATTCATGGATGCAGATCCCTTTTCCTACTACTCTTTCCCAGTTATTGAAATCCAGTAATTGTAGCATTGATACAAAAGATTTTTCCCAATCTCAAGTACCATATAAGCATATAATGCCGTGTGTCTAGGAAATGCCAATGTCACCCTGTAGCCTAAAAAGCAACCACACATGCCTAGCTAAGAAACAGAACATCAAAATGAAGTTTGAAGGAAAGAAAGCATCAATAGGCCATAGTGTCAAAAGTTGGATTACAGCACTCACAGGGATATCATTATCTATTGTTTTGGGGATTCCAACTACTGCCACATGCAGCCCACGTTCTTCAACTTCCTTGACAAATTAAGCAAGTCAGCATAAAGCCAACGAAATTAAAATGGAAAACAGATGGATGTTTGCAAGCAAGTTTGGCATAAGGACCTTGGAAATTGCAGCTGCTCCTTTATGAGTGCCATCCCCTCCAATTATGTACACCTGCAACCCAGGGAGAGATCATCGAGATAAAAACTACGGTTAAAGAGTTAACTGTTATCTATGGGTAGCACAGTCACCTGATTAATTCCACGATCTTGAATGTTATCAACTATCTTCTTGGTATCATGACCTCCCCTTGAAGTTTGGAGAAAGGTACCACCGCGTTTATGGATATCATTGACAAGCTTTGGTGTCAATTGAATAGTGTTCCGAGAGTAAAATCCTCTATACCCTCCCTGTACACTTCAACAGAATTAGGCTGTGTAAACAGATGGAATTTTCACTTCTATATGAAAGAGGTCGCTAATAGAGATCCTAATACAATTCCTAGTGCAGATTGCATCTTTTTGTGGTA
Organism: Gardenia jasminoides; assembly: GCA_013103745.1. Taxonomy (NCBI): domain Eukaryota; kingdom Viridiplantae; phylum Streptophyta; class Magnoliopsida; order Gentianales; family Rubiaceae; genus Gardenia; species Gardenia jasminoides. Next base: position 107,010,776 of record CM023103.1, read on the forward strand.
CATTTACACAGCTCAGCATTCTTGCACAAGGAAACAATGTGAAGTACTGATTGCATGTTAAAGGATAGAGAATAAAGGGGGCTTTGCTTTCATGAAACTTACCTGGATACCAAGTACGTCATCAACGCCATACGTATTGTGCAAACCACATACTATCTCACGGATCACCGTATTGATTCCTGGACATAAACCCCCACATGTCACAATACAAGCACGCACTTGCTCTGGCTTGAAGTAAACCTGAAATGAAAAGATAGTTAGACCACGTCTATCAAAAGATCACTCTTGTGAAAGGTAATCAACAGGAAGCAACAAACACGTACCTTTTCTCGAGGACCTGCACGTCGAAAATGTACACCTCTAGGACTGCCCCTCTGAACAACAATCTGAAGGCAAAACAAGGTAACTGCTAAATCTAAATAGTTGATGGAAAAAAATGTCTGCTAAAAATTTGACTCACTTGCTGAGTAACCACATCCTCTGGGCTGACAAATGTATTCCTGAAAGGACAAAATTGGTGTGCATCAACGTGACAAAACTTTTCATTTTAGACGTGATAAATAGAAAGAAAATATTTGAGAATGTTAAGCTTACTTGACAATAGCATAAGCTTGGCTATATTTCAGTGGATTGGGATACGACTGGAAAAAAAAAAACCAAGAATCAAGTCATTTCATGATAAAATAAACTAGTTCGTCTGCAAAAACAACCCAGTGTTTCAACATGGAAGATCATTACTAGGAGATTGTATACATTTCCCGTAAGAAATAGAGCTCAAAAGGCATAGTTTACAAATTATCCATTTAGAAAAAATAATAAGACAAGGAGCTGAAAGCTCTTGAAAAGAATTCTACATCTCTTTTTACTTTTTAGTTACAATGCATTATCTGGTAACCGGAGTACGAATTTGGCGCGGAAATTTGAATTAATTACGGTCTGAATAATGATAATAAAAAGAAACTCAAAACAGAATTTAACTTCGTTTCGGAAATTCAATTGATTAATCCTCCACCAGGTTAGACCACCCGTAAAAGAGCTAGATAAAGCTTTTTGTCAGGTTTTTGCCACGACCTTGCCTCCAGCAATAACCACAAGTCATGCTCTTGCTAAACAAGTAACAGTCATGATCGGCCCCCCTACTTTGCTAAATTAACTTCATAAGAAAACACTACTCCGTATATAACAATAGTATAGAGAAGTATTGCGGCAATCAGTTCAAACTATGATGGGGAGATTTACCGGTAAATCAGGGAGGAAGCTCGTGAGGTGAGGAACGTCTTCGAGGACAAAACCGTGGTCGTCATTGTCACTCGTGATCTCAGCGGAGCTCCGACTTTTGACTATTACAGCCCGTGGTCGCCGCAAAATCGAGGATTTATTGAATTTGAGAGAAACTCTAGAGGAAAAATTAGAAGCCGCAGCGGAGAATGATCCGAGATTTTGGCGCGTAGGAGGAGTTGAATAGTTCGAGAGAGAGGAGGACGCAGGAGTAGTCGAATGAAGAGAGGAAGAAAGAGAGAGCTCCATCGGCGAAAAGCGTCGCGGCCAGTAGAGCTGTGGGATAGGGTGCTGCAAACCAGCAGCAGGCAGTTCCTCCGCTCGTTGGTCGAAATGGTGAGTGATTTTCTTTTCTTTCTACAAATAACGGCTTTGAAGGGCCTGCTTGCTCTGCGGGATTTTATTCACTAGATGAATTGCAATTGACGCGTGGTGACATACGATAGGGGACAGAGTAGCGGTTTTAGGAGCAGATGTGGCTGCAGGAAGGAGAGATGGACTACTAGTTCTGGGTCAAGGAAACGCAACTCGGACAGAAACGGAAGGGAAACGAGAAAAGTCAAATTTTTGTTTCCTAGTTTTTTGGGTAAGGAAGAAAAGAAAGGAGATGGGAGGGCGTGGAAGGCTGCAGGTGTAGCCGCCAGATGGAAGGAAACTCTTGTTATAAAATGCCCATCTTGTCCTTAAAAAGTTCTTGAACAAATATCAAATGACTTACATATCCAAAATCACTCCACTTCTTTCTAAAACTCCCAACAAAACAGTACGTATAATCCTTCTCTTTTCTTCTTTTTCTCACAATTTCATTTTTTTTTCCCCCTTCTCCTGTCTTTTCTTTTCTAAACTCCCGAACTAGCCGACCTCTCACCGGTCCCACTCACCAACCCCCATTCTTACATCCTCCTCATTCTCAAATCGTATCGGCCACTCTGTAGATTTCTTAAGCCGGCAGTCTAGGACTAACAAATTGCAGTATAACAATAATAAAATTATCTTTTGAACTAATAGAGAATCTTGTGAAATCCCTAAGAATTTTCAATTCCTTGCCTAGATGTTCAATCAATGAGAACAAATTTTCAAGTTAGAAGGCAGTTAAACTTGTTATTTGTAACTTTTCAACTTTTCTCTTCTAGCTCTTTTTGCTGTCATTTCTTTTAACATCGATTTCCTCTACTGCTTAGGCCAAGTTATTTGTGGCCAAGCGGTTCACTATCATGGAGTCCGTTCTAGGGAGAAATGCTCGGTTTTTTGTACCATCCCCAGATTAGCTGCCGCTTACAAGAGCAGAAATTTAGCAGCAATTTGTGTTTGGATTCAATCTTTTCTATGGCTGCTGTCATCCCCGAAGAATACCAATTCCAGCATGGCGTAAACAACTATGAGTTCAGATAGCAAGACAAGTAAAACCGGACTACTGCTATAGAGCTTTAAATGATCATGAAGGAATCACGGGGTGATATTGGTACATTTAAACATCGTGCAAAATCTTAACATTTTTCCTGTAAGACCAGCACAGACAAGGGGATGTTTTTGCACAATTCCTTGGTACAGATGGCAACAATCTCATTTATTTAATAGTGTCCTCAGCATCGTTCATATACATTAGACTGCACTGTAAATGAATAAATTTCCTAAAGCACAGCTCTCTTAGCTGCCACCACTAGCAGGCGTTATCATGGTTGAGACTTGTATACCTTGGAGCTCCTTTTAACTAGCAACCAAGGCAATCATACATAGCTCAACGAACATTCATCAAGCAAGGATTCCAATCCGTGCAACTGAATATGCTTTTTCGAGGAGAACAATAAATCTCCAGCTCCTATTTTAGCTCTACGACATAACTGAGAATTCTCGGCTTTGATCCATTCACAAAAACTTAACTGGCTTCTATAGAAGAAAATGATCGATCATATGCTGTATAACGTCTGCACCTTCTGTATGCATGTAGTGGTACTTCACCTGCAACATGTTCAGTCACAAGCATCCAACTAGCTGATATATATTGTTAAGTAACAACACCACCACAAGGGCCAAGAAAATCAAGAAAAAAAAGGGCTGATAAGTGAATGAAAAGAAGAAATAATGGGTGAATACTGCAGCAATTTAAAGTCGCCAATTCTATTGAGCACAAATTTAGAAGGCTCTAACACGTTGTATGAGAAAAGGTCAATGCATTTAAATTGTTCTGTGAATGGTAAGACGATGGTTCTCTCTCTTCTTCTGGTACAAAAGACATAAAAAAGGCAGTCATGGTTAACTTTAAGCTGCCTCTGCTACAAAGATATCCCTTCAGGTACATATGCCAACAATAACAGCACCAGCTAATAACACAGCCCTTTGATTAGTAGGAAATTCTAGAATTAGGCTTAAACTTTCAGGAAACACAATAAACATTCCCTTGCAGTAAGTTAATACCGCTTCAAATAGCAGTCCGCATTGAGCCCAAAAAGATAAAAAAGTCCATGCACATAAGTAATCACAATGATCAGGAGGCCTAAGAGTGCAAGAAATGAAATAATAAAATATCTTGCAGAAAAGGCAGGAAGAGATAATACGTTCGAAAGAGAGAAAGGAAGACAATTACGAAGTAAAAAATCAGATCAATGTCAAGGAAAAGCTAGATGACGGAGCAAAAGTAACTTTGACTCCACAACACTACTACGCAAGAACAGACGTCAGAACTTGCCCAACAGAATCAAACAAATAGTCCACATCCAAGTGGCAATATCAAACTATGCCTAAAAGCCACTAACAACAACTGTCCTTTTCCTGTCTGTGCCTTTTCCCTCTTGCTGGAGAGAGAGAGGGAGAGGGAGGGACGGCAAGAGAGAAAGAGGGAGAGCGAGGGAGAGAGAGAGACCTGAATAACACTATGAGCAGAAAATCTCATCCTGCTGCTATGGAAGCTGACATCCACTTTCTCCCATGACAAACGAGATAGCCCAGTCACCAGTTCCTCTGCATCAACACAGCCCAAATAGAAAACAGCTCACTATAAGAGACCACGAGATACTAAAGAGATTTTAAGAAACGTTCACGGTGTCCCCACGAAGTAAAAGGTGCAGAAAGTAACATGAATTTGGTATATTCAAAATAAGTTGATCTTGAAAGCTGTTTCCACATGCCAATCCATCAGCATTTTTGTTCAGAATGCTTCCCTTTCATCAGAAAATAGGATGCCAATAATCAAACAAAAGTTCTTCAAGATGGTTGAGAAAAATTTTCTCCTTTTAAAGATGAAGGGTGTTACAGATAATTTAGTATCTCATAGTGGTCTGAAGCAAGGCAAACATAAAAGAACTTCGCACACTAGACATGATGTAGTTCGCGTGATGATTCTATAGTTATTATCTACTTTAATTCACTGATAAAGCTTAGAAGAAAAATAAAAGCATTGCACTCTACAAAATTAAAAAATTATGTTCACAGAGTATTTGTTACATGAAGGGTGACACAACTCAGAAACATCAAGAATATGAATATAATACAGAAACCAAAACCCCAGAACACACTTAGATCATTTCCCTCACTAGCAAAGTCATCGCAAGGTTAGTATTGCCTGATCCTGTCAATCACCAAACAGATAGTATGAACAGAAAGAGTTGACTACAAGCACAATAAAACCAGGCTATCCAATAAACAAGCACAAATTGGCAATAGCAAGATTCAAACATCAAGCATATATAATATTTAAAAATAAAAAATAAAATATTTGCCACAGTCATGCTGATCACATACCTTCTATCTCATCCAAACCATCATCTTCCACCAAAACTGAGTCACACTGCTCACCATCACAGGCTTTGCAGTGTTCTTCATACACGATGTGAGGATATTTTTCATTTATTGAATCCTCCCACTACAAGCCATGAGATACTAAGAACATCGTACGGTGATGAAAAGAAAGCAAATATGATCATGATGCCATTACACAAGCTAAAGAGACTACCTTTGGTAGTTCATTATTACGCCTAATCGACGATGTCCTCCAGCCGACAATATCTAAGCAACAGTTTGTGAAGGAATATAATCAAAGGGAGAAAGAACTAGAAGAGAAAATCAACAATCTAATAGGATACGGTCATAGCCGACGTTAGAATATGCCACTCGGCGTTTGAATGATCGCAAGGCAGACCTGCAAATATGAACATGAAGCTCATTTCTAAGTTGCACAAACAACAAAAACATACATGTCTGTGCATAAGATAGGGATATGAGCTGGTTTTATGTTATATGGTGAGATACTGGAAAACATACATGAAATGGCAGTCACCATCATCTTGCACCAGACGTTTTAGTAATGGAGGTTTACCCTCCACATTATCTGTAAGGAAAAGGTGACGGCCAGTTCTCCTAAAGATCCAGTGAATAAATAAACCAGCAGCTTTCTCAAAGGCTGGCACACCAAAGAGAAATGGCACCTGAAACCACAGCAGTTGGAGAAACAGAACAATGCACGTCAAATATGGCATATTCTTTTTATACAAGCTTTGGCATACTGATTGAGAAACCGAAACCAAGAAGATCAAGGAACATAACTCAAGCAAAGGCTCTGCTCTAAAATCAATATCCATCCTTTGGCCAGAATGGCACATGATCACTTACTAGTCAATGCGACCACCAGCAAGGAGATATACTTTATCAAGAAATACCAATCAATAAACTCACTCAAACGAAACCTACATCCTTTATCCAACCTATGGTGGGTGGTCATGTATATTATTTTTTCCTCATTGTTCTCTTTCTCAGGCAAGATCCATGACTGAGCCAGCTTTTTGGCTGAAGATAACCAAATAGAATCTCCCAAATTTGGACAGAAATGCTAAGCTCTAAAGAGTACTAAAAGAAACTTAAAAAATATATGTAAAAATACAGGGCATCAAGCTGCAAAATAAAACCTGTCATCAAGCTAATAACACCATAATAGAGGAAACTCCCCAGATTATCCAAATTGTCAAATGAAGGAAATTTCTGCAGTCTAAAATATTCACTTAGCTATATTATGTGTATTTTCCGGCCTTTATTATTCCACATGAGTCAAATCTGTAAATGGACAGCATAAGAGGGAAATCTATGCTATTAATCATTCAAATATATTCTCCACAAAAATAGCTATAGAAACTTACCAGTCAAGAGTTGAGAGTGGAACACATACCTGTTTATTACCTCTTGAACCAAGATGAGGAGTCGCAAAAGTGATGAAATTTATTGGTTCAAGACCAGCTATTGTAGCCTTTGATTCTTCTCTATTGGAATTAGTTGACAAGTATTCTGGATTTCCCTTGCTTGGAGGTCTATACAATCTACCAATAGCATATCTTGCCACTAAACCACCCACAGAATGTGCAACAAAAGAAATTTTTCGCACGCCTGGCTTTCGCTTAATCACTTCCAGAACCTACATGTTTTATCTATGTCATAACAACAGTTTTATGAAGACGCAAGTGTATCTTTCACAAATTATAATTTACAAAACGATGAAAAATGCTGGATTCAAGAAGAAGTGAGCCAGACCTCTTCACTTAATCTCTCACCCATCACATCCACACCATCCAATGTCAGGGCAGCCATATTCTTCTCACTACCTGCTTTGTAAAGTATATCAGGTTATAAAAGAATGCTGCTCCGAATACAAACCCAGTCAAATAGCAGGTGTAGTCAGTACATATAACAACAGTAACTAGTTGCCAACGTAGACCAATAAAGAATATTGCATCCCACACCACTAAAAATTGAAAACATGACTACATTTAGTATGCTACTTACGGTGAACAAAAACTTTATCAGGAAGCGTCCTGATAAATTGCTCAGCTGCAAACTTCCAATCAGAAGCACTGCAATGAAAGACAATATCCCAACCATAAACCATCAGCGGTAAGGTTTTTCATTAGAGTGGGAATAGCAAATCAATTCCTAGTGAGATCCTTTTAATTCATTTAATTAAACAGCAGTCAAAAGTGAGATCCTTTTACTTCATTTAATTAAACATCAGTCAAAAGCTAAACCAGAGGAATGCTCTGGTTCAGTCAATAACCATTTCAGTTCTCTACACCAAATCATCATTTAGGTGAAACATTGGCTCCAAGACAAACATTTCATGCGTAATACAAGTAAACATGTACCCAAAGCTGCTTCTTTTTCCTTCTTTTTTTTCTCTTTTGATGAAAGGTAAAATTCTCTCATCACTTTCTTCTCACCATAACTGATCACTGCATCCACTATCGAGCAGGAGTCAGGATTTTACGCGTCAATTTTGGCTCCTTCAGTTCAATAAATTTCATCTTTTTCTAACAGAAAAACAAGCGGATTTCCAGCAATAACCAACTGCAGACATCATTCTGCCATTGCGGACCCCCCACCCCACACCTTCCCCCAAGAAAAAGAAAAAGAGGATAACAGAAGAGCTTCTAGAAAAGCACATATGTCCGATGACTGTTGTATACATAACCTAGATTCTCATCACAAAGAGGTAATACTAGGGATAAGAAAGTTAATCATGATTGGAAAATTTATATTAAGAAGATTACTGCTCAGCAAATAACTATGCAGCAATGAACATTTTACCAAGCAAATTCCTGACGTCCCAACTCCATCAAATTTCATGCTGCGGTAAAATTCATTAAAAATTCACAACAACAATGCCAAGAAAAAAAATAAAAGCATCGAGGTTGTCTGGATTGCAATTTTTTGACAGTTTTTTTGGGAGAATATTGCTGTAAAACTTTAGGATGTGGTTTATATGAAATAAAAAAAATTTTTGATTGAAAAATGTGTAAAAGATATATTCACAAAAAAAAATTGTAAAATTGTTAATTAAAAAAAAAAAAAACAATCCAAACAGGGCCAATCTCATTATTACCTTCCAAGAATTCCGTGGACCATTATAACAAGATGATCAGCCGAGGAAGCATCGGATCCTTTGCAGCTAAAAACATCTTCGCCTCCGTCGGCCGTAGGCGTTGAGCAAACGCCGATGTTCTCCACTCTTCCGTTTTCGGTTTCGTCCATTTCTTACAAATCAGAATTAACAGTTATCTCGTTAATTCCACTAGGTCGAGGTGACTGACCAGACATTTGACGTTTATTAACCAAACCTAATTTTGTATATTTCAATCAATTCATCATTTAGTAAACTGATGTTGACAAAAAGCAAACGGAGCATTCAATTTCCGTTGTATTCCTCCTTTTTACTTCTTCTTGAGAGCTTCCACCAGCAAACGATCGTGTGAGAAAGGACAGAACATTTGGAATATAAACTTTTTAATTTGGGGGGTAACTTCACAGCGGGCTTGAGTTTGCCCGGGAGTGGGTGGGAGGAGGAAAGAGACCTTCTTAGAGATAAATGACGTGGCGACAAGTCTACGGCTCACCGGGGCACTATTTGGGTAGCTCCGGTGCAATTAATTAATAGTCCCACCTCTCCCGCCCCATTTAAAGCTTTTACGGTAATATACAGTGACGAGCGAATTGCCTACTTACAAGTTACACGATGCTTGAAAGCAAGTGGGACCTGCATATTCTAAAACCCTACTTTTCTCTTTTTTATTTTCTTTCCTTTTCTTTTGGCACAAATGAATGAATGATTTATGTGATTTGGAATATAAAATACTTTCAGAAATGAAAAGGGAAACATGTGTTGGTAGGCAAAGTGAAGTTGAAAACTTATACAGTATATACATTGTATTGTGATCCTGAGATGGAGGCACGCTAACACTGACCATTAGCAGTAGTTACTACAAGGGTTTTATTCATTTATAGCGCTGTTTAATGTATGCGAAGCGTAACTGCTTCTCATTAAATGGTACTCGCTATTAACTATTTACCTGGGTAAAGTGTACGGTAACTCACTAAATTTTTCCAAATTCTTGTCAAAACCGTTAAACTTTTTTTTTTTTTTGGTATCAACTAGCTCATTAAACTATTAAAAATGTTTAATCAACTCATTTTACGAGATTATTTGATTTAAGTTAGATGGAATTGTTTTCATATGAGACTAGTATGCACTTTTCTAGGACAAAAATGATATTTCTTTTCACCCAACCCTACAATCGATCAAAATACTTACGCTGGATTTAGAAATAAAAAAATGAGTTAGATTGATGAAATTGAGGGTTTTTAATCAAAATACTTATGCTGGGTTTAGAAAGAAAAACATGAGTTGGGTTGATGAAATTGAGGGTTTTTAATTGAATATGGGAATGGATGAGATAAATATCATTTTTACCCCTAAAAAATACACACATGCCTCACGTGATTGCAATTCTATCTAATATAATCGGAAAATTTGATAGAATAAGTTGATTGAAACATTTTCTTAGTGGGCTAACCGGCACAAAAAAAAATATTTAATAGTTTCTATGAGAATCTAGAAAAGTTTGATGGATTAATTGACAAAAAAAAAGTGTTTAACGGTTTGAAGAGTGAATTAAGTAAAGATCGATGTAAATTTTTTCAATGAAAATAACAAGTCGCTGTTGTATTTAATTAAATCAATAATTTGAAGAGTTACACTACTAAGCATTATCCTTCAACTTTCCAACTTTGAAGAGTTTAAAATATATCTCATGCAACCCTTAGATACTAGTTTCCCTTAATTATCATGAGAAGCAAGCTCTAGAATATATATATATTTTTTGGTGACATATTACACTAAAAAAGAACATCAATGCCCTCCAATGTGAGAGAAAATAAAATAGAATTTGTGTGTTATTCTTTCTCTGCCGAGGATTATATACCCAGAAAAAGGGGTGACACTTAATTCACATCCCCAGTGTCTAAATTCACAATTGATATAATTTTTAATATTAACAATACAAGTTATTAATAGTCATGATATAAGTTATTAATATATTAAGGGTGCGAATACTAAATCTAGACTACAGAGATGTATATTTAATCCATCCTACAAGGTACAAGATATTTCACGATTCGCTAGATCTCCCATAGTGAATCAGTAGGTTAGTCAAAAGTTGAGAAGATTTTTCTTTCGTTTTCTTTAGACGTGTATTGGACATATCTATGTCACAGCTCTCTGATATCTGAACGTGGAAGTTAGTGACTACTAACTAGTCGGTCATTAACCATCATTAGTCTAGGCTCGGCGGTGCCGTAAGTTAACAACTGATGACGCAGATTACGATGCAGCTTCTGATTTAATAAGAAACAAAACATAGCCCAAAAAAAAAAAAAAAAAGTGCACGCTTTCCCGCGGTGGTTAAGTGCATATGCTAATTCTGGAAACCTCAGTATCTGATCCTGAAGGAATTATATAGTATATTGGTTCATAGTTACTGGTTACTTATATAAACATTAATAATTAATTGAGCACCCGAAATGGCATAATTCATTTTCTTAATCTGTTTAGCAGAAAACATGACTGTTTGGAATAATGCTTGGTTTGATTTTCTCACTGAATTTGAAATCGTTATCTGAAAAAGAAAAATCTTTTAAAAATTCCAGCTCCAGTGGAAGAAACCTAGCTAGTCGACGACCAGCGCAAGCTCCATTTTGTTGGAGAGTCGATTCAAGAAGAATTTTAATTGGTTAAGTGTCTGCTGCATGCTGCTGAAGTTAATTCAATATTTCCTAGTGTGAAGTTGCGATTCTAATCCTTCCTTTTTTTTTTTTTCTTGTTTAAACTAAATCTGAAGAAAAAGAGGCGCTGGTACAGTTAAAATTTCGAGCTCAGGCCTCAAGAAGGTCGATTAAATAGAAATATTTCTGCAAGTATTTTATGATTAAGAAGCAGCTATCTCTTATATAGATTGTGTATTAATCTACTATAACTATAAGATAGTGCCCGTTCTACTACCCTTTCACGAATTATTGCGTTTATCCGAATAATCCACAAACGATGAAAATTTTTCTTTTTACTATCTCAATCTCGATGAGCGGAAATCAAAGCTCTTATTTTTTGTTGAGTAATAGTTTGTGTAAGTCTTGAATGGGCCCCCCCGAAAGTTTGATGCAAATGAACGAATTTTTGTTCTACGGTCTCCGAGCTATATATCCCCGTCTAATTCTAGTCATTGAACAGCTGAAACTTTGAACAATAACTAATTGAGCTGTATCACCGGGATTTGGGAGAGTGTTAATGCGATAACAACAAATAATGAGAAGATGGGTATGGGCTTGAGCCTTATAGAGCCGTGCAAATGTGGCATGATTGCTTGTGCATTTTAGTCCTCTACTGTATCAATATTGTAGGTGGCAGGTGGGTGACAAGAAAAACAAAACAGAAAGGTTTATTTATTTATTTATTTTTTGGAGGAAAAAGGGGGGGGGGGGTTGCTTGGGCTGTGAGAGAAAAAAAGGAAGAGGTGCAGTTGATGAAACTCCCTATGACCGGAGAATGTAAAATGCTGCTATTAATATGTGGTAGCAGTAAATAATAAAAGATAGGTATTACGTGTAAAAGGAGTTTGAGATACTGTATTGCCTGATTTCATTGGTCCTCTTTGGAAATGTAAAGAGAACATATTGAGATTATTTAGGATAATTTTTTAATGCAATGCATGTGATAAAAAAAAAAGATGTTGGAAAATGTATTTATAATACAAGTAATTAGATTTGTGCAGATGATTCACTATCCAAACAAATGTTTCCACCAAAAGGGCAAAAGACTTTCGTGCCGGGAAAAAAAAAGAGAGAGAGAGAATGACTCCATAGTTCACACTGTTTTGATGTATTCAATTTACTTCCGTAATGTGCTCATTCGTTCCTGATAAAATGAGTAATAATCAGGTAGATGCAAAAAAAAAATTTTTTGTTAACTTAAAAATTTTTTTGTTAATTTAGTTTGCAAAATATCAATTTTTTTGGTGTGAAAATTGATAGTCTAAATTTTGAAAGAGTAGAAATTTAAAACTTTTGATTAAGAGAAAATTGAACAAAGACAAACCGAAACTTAAATGACGAAATGTAGTAATTATCCTGATTGAAGTAACAAAATTGTGGATAGAATGGTACAATTTAAAAAATTATGTTTGAATCTTGTATATTAGGGTTTTACATTGTGTATTGGAAAGATATAAAAGATTTAATACATATACACAAAGTTAGAGAAATATTAAGTAGTGAATGTTGAGGTTACCGTGATATGGTTGATAGTTAAAAGAGTAAAGACCTTTTATTTTATAATTAGATAATGAATAAAGTTTTGCAAAGTATGTAATTGGAAAAGTTGAAAAGTTGGGATCTAGGGCCTATTTTTTGAGTAATAAATGAAATGTAAGCAGAAAAGTTGATTGAATTGTTAAAATTGAGAATCCAACGATTTTAGGGTTCAAACAAAAACATTTATATTAAGGTAAAATAGTGATATTAAGAAAATCTTAAAGTTGTAAAATAGACACACCCGAAAAAAAATTTCACAATACATGGCGAATTTTTTTCTCAAACGTCAATAAATTGAGGAATTTGAAACAAATAATTGAGCAGGATAGTTGCAAATTATAAAACAAATGCGGATATCTGTAATTTATATTTAAAAAAAAACCAAAAGGACAAAATGACCGTTCATTGTGCATTGATCGAAATAGTATTGGAAGGCTCTTAATTTTGGTGGATTAAATGATAAATTTTGCTCCCACCTATGAAAATTATATTCTGTCAAAAAGTGACTCGTTCATACTAAGCTTCTACAGGTTGGTTTGGATTATTATTATTTGATCAAAATTTTTCCTTGCACCATTGACCAATTACCTTTTTATTTCATACACATCCCATCAAAAAAGTACTATAATATTTTTAAAAAAATTATCCCAATAATCTACTATCCAAACACTCTTACTACTGCAGCAAATTCACCAAGTTTGGAGACCTTCAGGCTTCAACATAATTCCAATTTCATTTTATGTGGTTTCTTTAACTAATAAAATAAAAAAAATTGCTGAGATGGGAGGCAGGAAAACAAGCTCAAGTCATTCCATTTCATTATTGAGAAGGAATCCGAAATCTTGTGTTTGCTTGCTCACAAATGCTACAAAGACATCCAAGGTGCGTGACTGGTCCTACTCCTACCACATGGATCTGATAGACATGAAAGTCGATTTAAGCTGTAATTATATGGATTGGTTCTTTCCTCTTTAATGACGGATTGAAATGTAGATTGTAATGCCCACGTGAGAGTTGTTGCGTTGCCTCTGTCGGTTACAGGACAGGATTGGCCCCCTTTGAAAATCATCTCCGGCCATAGCCCGGATATCTGTTCGCAGCCATGAATTGTAAAATGTAGTCATCTTGACTAAGAAATGTTTGACAAAAGAAATTTGGGCTTACACCGATTGGAAAATTGCTTAGAGGTCAGGCTACATCGGAGCATATACTTAAAAATCTACGATGGAGAAAGTCAAGCAGACAAATAAAATATTAAAATTTGCTGAGTTCGTAAGTTTTATTCGGGTAGATCACAGTTCTTGCTATGATAATCCAGTTGGCAAAAAGAAATTAACCCAATGCAGCACTCTGAGCAGGAAAGTCAACAAGTCACCCATCAGAACCAAAGACCCAGCCAGTTGAGGCAATGGATCCTCGTTTTCGGCACAAAAATCCTGCTTGCTTACGAAGGGCTTGGTACATACAGCATCCCTATACCATTTGGTTCACACTGCAGGCACTTTCCTGCTGCTCCCCCAGCCCAAATATTTTTGGACAACTGGAATTCTGGCTTTCTCCGGGACGTGTTATGCCATTGCCTACCTTGAAGACAGGAAGCATGCCACCTTAGCTCCTTTTGGTGGATTCGCATTTATTGGTGCTTGGACAGGACCTTCCTCTTTTTTTTTTTCCCGATAGGAAAACATAAATTTTTTTATTTATGAGACTTGTTGAAAATCATCCGCCACCATTTGTTTGACTGAATTAGGTGGTGAGTTCCAAAAGAAATTCATCCAAATTGCTCGATTGAGCATGAATAGTCAGAGTATGAGCAACTTTATCCGATTTCCTTGACAAACCCATTCTAGCAAACTGCTTTTCCTAAGCAATGTGTACGGCATTTGACAAAATATAGATCGAAATAAAATGCTCATGAATTCTGTGTCCACGTGTCAACCTAACTCGATCATACACGCAAAGGCCACTGGCATTCAGCCTTTACTTCCTCATCCTACATAAGACCCAACGTTTGCGTCTCAAATCTCAATCGTAATACTGGATTTATCTCAACTACAAAGACGTACATTTCAAGGCTGTTAACACAGAGAAAAGCAGTTCTTTACAATAAATATCAAGCAGTGCCACCGAATCCTTAGAATGACACTACCCAGTTGGCAATCCAGGAGATATTTACCACTTTAAGCCTCACGTCATCAATCATCCGAACTATAATCACTGGATTCTTGTAACATGGGCACAGCAGCACAGCAGAAAAATTCCTTGTCCTTGAGAAGAAGACAGCTCCCATCAAAATTCCATTTCAGGTCAGTCACACAGAAATCGGTTAGAGGAACATTTATACAGTAGGCACCTGAAGGCGTCCACATGTATAAGTGGGAGCTTCCTGTGCATATAACCAATCGTGTACATATTGGATCCCAGGCAGCTGCTCGAACAGGCTCTTTTTGAATTAAGATGGCAGCAAGCTCAAGACGCTGTACATCCCATATCCAGAGGACAGTAGGCATGCTGTCATTGCGAGTACAGATGTACAGGCTGTCACTGCTCCATGACATAAGACCTATACATTTGTTTTGACATGTAAAGAAAGGTCAGGAAGGGTAGGTGTTTACCAAAGTAATAGAATGTGTTTCCAGAAAACATACACACAGTTCATAATAACCCGACCAAACCGACTGACAAGTTACAATTCCAGAAAGCATTTTGTAATCATTCACAATTCAGAAGTACCATTCCAAATTTCCTTAGTTTAATCATTTGTGGGAAAAAGAAAAACAAACCAAATGAACATCAATGATATCTCAAGGAATAACTAAGAGTTCAAATCCATTCCCTCACCGCCATCAATAGACTTTCAAGTTCCCTGCTATCAAGATACAAGAAATAGAGAAAACAGTGTTCTCTCCACCTAACTATGGAGGTTATTTCAACTTCTTTCCAGTAATTCAATGGAAAGTAAAGCAACAACACATCCCATTGCTTAGTCCAAATATCTAAAATCTGCAGAAAGGGATACCATTTTTCAAGTCGCATTGATATTTGGGGATGAGAAATTAGTCTACTGGACATCTATGATAGGATTCAGATTCTGGCTTACCAATTCCCTGCTTGGGATTTGGTCTATCTGCTGGAGGTTTCTGGCAAGGTAGAATGATTGGCAGTTCCATCACATCATACCTAACTTCAATTCGTGTTTCAGCAGCATCATCTATAAAGTGGAAAAGGATAAAAGAAAACATCAGATTACGATAAATGAATGGTACAACAAAATCTCAGAAGCGGTTTTCGCTAACAACTGTCCCACTAGAAGCAAACTCTCAACTAGATCAAAATCCAATCATTCTTCCACGTGTAAGGGTGAGAAAAGCATCCAATGAACAGCCAAACAAATTTGAAGTCTCTACAGGCTTTAGTTCCTTCTTTGTTGCAAGGGTAGCACGAGTTGATGGTCAATCCATCAAGAAAAATACAGTGAAGATAGAACACAGCATGATGCTGTAATTTCAAAGAACATATAGTAAAGCAGAATTACTTGATTCTAAACAAGTAGATGAGATTTCACCCATCAAAGACAAGAATGATCCTTACCGCCACTTTGAGGCACAAGATCATCACTCAATGTTAATTCTGACATATCAAGTTGCAAGGGCTCATCCACTTCCTATGATATGAGAAAGACAAAAGAATTAGATCCACGTAACATAATGATCATTTTGAGCATAACACCCACAACCACCAATTGAGTAGCTTGCCTTGAAAACAGCAGCGGAACAAGGTGCACGTACAGTTGATAGGTGCGTAAATTCTGCAAATACTTTCCATGTCAAGTGGTTCAAAACCCTCAGCATCTGATCAAAACTTCCTACTGCCAGAAATTGGCTACAGGGGGACCATGCAACACTTTTGACACCTAATCCGCTTTCATATGCTTGATATTTGGAGAGACAACGCCCATCCAGGGAATATATCAAAATCTAGATGATGCAAAGGAAATATAAACATCATGCAGCTACAAATGATTTCTAAAACCAAAAGGTAAACATGACATGTGGGAAGTGAAAACTCATCTGATGCAAAGTCCGATTGTAGCTACTACCCACAAATCACTATACAAGCATCGAAATAGAAGACTAAAGAATTTGGAACTACTTTTCCTTGCAAAACGTAAATATCCCACAAATTTGAATAAAGGAAAGAATCCACAGCCGACTTCCATCATCCTCTATGGATTTGATAAGCATAAACATCCAAAATGTACATACATACATACATACAGATATATTGGCCAAAGCAAAATTAAGACCACAAGAATATGTGATCAGCTAACTTCACTAACAAGTCTTAGCAAATTTTAATAAGTTATGCACTATTCACGGAGGATGGTCCTTCATCCACGGGCACAAGAAGGAACATTACAGATATAAGTTTCAGAATTAAGAAGCCTCAGCTCATTTTCTATGACTGTACATTCAGGAAGTGCCAATAAAAGCACAAAATCCATTATAAGATGTCGGGGAGCCAATCTCCCACAATCCCTCCGTTAGACAACATTTCCCATATTCTGAACTCACAGAGACATAAAACATGAAACTTTCCCATAGGAGAAATCATACAAGTGTAGAGATCACATAACTGAAAGCTATAAATATGGAAAGTGTAATCACTCCAGGAAGTCAAGTAAGAATATGAGAAATATTATGTTCATGGCACAATATTATACAGTGGAATACCTTGTATTCCAAAGAAGAATCCCAGATCACTATTGCACTGTCATCTGGTGACCACTGAATATCTGCCAAATCCAACGTGTCAACAGCAAAGACACTAATTATCTCCCACGTATGGCAAGAAAGCAGATTGACATAATCTTTACAATCACGCCTCGTACAAACTGCAGCAAATTTTCCATCTTTGGTGAATGAGACCCCCTTAGAGCCATGCTTTGGCCACTGGACATGTATGCATGCCGTGTTCAAGAGCGACCACACAGTCAACCTGAGCTGAAATTCAGATGTCGTAAGTATGTGGCGACTGTCTGGACTCCATCTTGCATAAGTAATGCCAGCAGGCCCTTCGTCTATTTTACACGTCCAGTCAGGTTGCGTCAAGGACCACGCTTGAATCATTGGTCTCTTGTAGAGACCACATAGTATGTACTCAGAATCAAGAGCCCATTCAATGTATGTAATCTTATCCAAGCATGAATACAGCTGCACCACCTGCACCAATTATAACTCAAAACGAATAAAGTTGAGTTGAATGCCAAAGCAAGTTATAAACCAGTCTATTTAGCTGTATTTAGCCTAGGCGCATAGAAAATCCCACTCGAGCAAAGTACCACATTTTCAAGCCTAATTCACAACAATGTATTAAGAGTCAAGTCGAAACGAGCTTGAGTAGCTCGATTTATTGTCTACCAAGCTGTCAAATTTATAAAAAGGCGAGAAATTTTACAATAAATATTAGATAAATAGACAGAACTTGCCGGACTATATCAAATAGTGCTATATCACTACTAAGTCAAATGAAAATCCCACATCAATAAGCGCAAACAAATGAAGCTTGGCAATCCATTACGTTTAATTTCAAACACTCTAAAACAAAAAATCGGGAAATAAGGACGAAAATTAAGTAAAATTTTGCTCTTTATAAGGGAGACAGAAAAAACACCTTGAGGGTGAGAACATCGCGAATCACGAGACGGTAATCGACGGCGACAGCAATAAACCGAGCATTGGGCGAGAAAGAACACGGCCCAGTTTGCTTGTAAGGCTCCGTGAACTCCATTCTAAGGTACGAGGAGATTTAAATTTGAGATTTTCCTTCAAGTATCACAGCTACCAAACTTAGACAGGTACCCGCATTGTGGAAAGTAGTCCAGGGCAAGTAGCTAAAGCTGACATGGGGGTAGGCGAGTGGATCTGCAACTTCTTGAGGATTTGTTTGGATCTACACTTGAAAACTGTTCCATTTCTATCGAAAAGGAATGAAACCGGGACGGAGAAATAGTGTGTGAGTGTTTTCAATTTTACAGCACGCAAATAAATTTCTGCCCAATTGATATTTGATAGCTTTCAAACAGTTTAAGAGGGCAATAGGGTAAATTCAAATGCCAGAAACTTATCTAAATTAAAAAATGAGGGATAATTTCGCCTAGAGGTTTTAAGAATTACAAATACTTCCCTTTAAGTTACTATTTTGGTACAAAAACTATTCAGTGGTCAAATTTTGAATGAACAAACCAAAATTGTGGAGTTGATTTTACTTTCCCATAAAATTCTTAAAAAAGTTTGGAACATATACAACATTACAAATCCAGTTATAGTCTTCATCTTTATCATTCTAAACTTTTCATATTCTTACATGTTCTAAATCAGTACCACTATGTCCATGAGTAATGACCACCACCACTACCATCAATTTCGAAATTCTAATACATTAATTTAAACGAAAGAACCAAAAAGCATTTTTACTAACTGCATTAATATTACACCCTATCTCTTAATTATTGGAGCACCAATACTAGCTCCATCATTTTTAAACCTTTAACTCGCGTCTTCTTCTATTTATTTCTAGATTCTCCAAATAAAACTAAAATTAAATTGTAACATATTTAAAATTGTGTTTAAAACATAATTGGTTATTCTATAAGTGAACATTGTTATTTATTTCCGTCTAATATCTAATTGTGTGAAATGCATTCATATACCTAGGACTAAGAGCAAATTATCTAACTACATGAAAAACGTAATATATCAAGATTATTATGATCATGTTGCAAGACTAATAGATGTAAATGTAATTTTTATGGTGGTCCATTAATACTTGTTTCGGTGTATTTATCTATTACTTCTAATAAAATGGTTGACCAATAGAATATTATATTTGCTGATTAAGATGCACATTAACTTAGATATAGTAATAAATTTATATATCAACTATCGTTTAAAAAAATATGCCTATAATTTGAAACAACCGTAAAAGGAAAGTGAATTATATTTATAAATGAGACTGAGTAATAATTAATGGGTTTGATTCTCATTTTGTTCTCAAAATTTAACAAGGGATAATTTCAAAAATCTCTCATGAGATTTCTCATAATATTACTCAACTCTCTTAAAATTTTTAAAATCTCATTTACCTCCATTGTCAGCTTGACAATACTAAATATTCATATAAAAAGTCACAAACCGACAACATTACCCTGATCTTAGTAACTATTTAACTAAAAGCCAAACCAAAATAAAATTTTTAAACCAATAAAATTATATAAAAATAAATTACTATTTAATAATGATTGATATTTCTCTACATTAAAATCGTGTTAGAATAGCAAAGGATGTGATATATTAAACTTTAGTCAAAGTCAACTCTTATGAGGATTTTGTCAACTGATTAACATGTTGAAAATTTTTCTGGACAGTTATAATTAAGGAACTAAAGCAATTTTTTTAAAAAAATATATTTTAATACGTGATGTAATTTAAATTGTATTGATAACTAATATATTTTTTTATACATACAAATTTTTTAGGGTGTAATTTTTTTAAGGTATAAATTTTACTTTTATTTTAATACAACTAAAATAAATAGTTTAAGTCAAGAAATTTACAGTTTATAAAAATTTAGACTTAATTTATTTTTCATTATTGCCATAAACTTGATAAGTAGGATAATAAAAGGATAATATTGGAACAAAAGTTTTATATTTCTTGCATTTCTTTTAAAGGGGGTAAAATATTATAAAAATGTCAATTTAAGGGAGGTAAATGAGATTTTAAAAACCTCAAGAAAGTTGAGTGATATTATGAGAAATCTCAGGGAGGTTTTTGAAATTATCCCTTTTAATAATTACCCCGGGCTGTAGACTGGCACTTCCCCGTGAATTGCAAACCGAAAAGCCGCTTAACTGGAAAAACCCTAAACCCCCGCGCCATCTTTCAAAGGCGGTTGGTCCGCATAAACCTTTGACATCCACCTTTCTCCACCCTGCAGCAGCACCTCGTTCCACCATCGCTTTTGAATATTTTCTTCAGTCTCCCAAAAATTTGTGAAAGAACCTCTAGATATTTCCAGTACTGAACAAGAATGGCGACTTCAATAGCTTCGCAGTTACAGGCACTCAAGTCAGTGGTAAAAGCCGACACTGAGCCGCTCAAGAAACCCTTTACTCGCCCTTCTATTCTATTTAATCCCAAAGATGCTGCGGACATCGACATCGACACCATTTTTAGCCTTGCTCTCTCCGGTACAGCAAATTAATGTTTTTATCACTTTTCAGTACTCGCTTTTGAATTATTTGCACTTCTCGGGTTTATGTGTTTACCATCCCCTTCTCAGGTTTGGAGATTCTAATTGGTAAAGAAGAGAGGTTTGGGAACTACAAGAGTACATTATTCGGTCACAAGAGTAGAGAGTTGGATAGGGAGCTTATGGGCGTCGACAAAAATAATCAAATTAATAACGACATTTCTTCATATTTGAGGTTATTGTCGGACCATTTTGAATTAGTCGCTGCTCGAAGGACACTTGAGTACTTGATACGTAGATACAAGTAAGAGTTACTATACTTTCCTGCTGGCCTTGTTATTATCAACCATCGCGTAATGTTGTTTTCACTTTTGATTTTTTGCTCAAATGTAGGATTCACATCTACAACGCAGAAGAACTGATTTTATGCACTTTGCCGTACCATGACACCCATGAGTTTGTTCGAATCGTGCAGTTAATTGATACAGGGTGAGGAGCTCTACTTTTATCTCTTTAAATATCTGAATGCATGCTGTGAAGTGCAACACAATTAGGTTCTTGCCATTCTTCTGCAACTTTGTTGTTTAAAAGGTTAAAATGGAGAATGAGCAGCACATTGGCTGGTCTATGCACACGTGTGTGGCAAAAATTTCAAAAAAATTAGTTTTGATAGTTAGAAGTCCCAAATTCTGTTTGATGCAGAAATGGTAGATGGAGGTTTCTTGATGGTGTCAAAGCATCAGGTGCACCACCACCTAGAAAGGTTATTGTGCAACAGTGCATGCGGGATCTGGGCGTTTTGGATGCCATTTCTGAATATGTAAGTAGTTATTTCTGTGTGTGTTGTTAATTCTTTTTAACTTAAATATTTCAATTTTCTGAACTTTATAAATTCTACAGGCAAGAGCAAAGAAGATTCAGCCAAAGATTGCAGCTGACTTTTGTACCACAATTATGATGGAGGTTCTGGGTTCATCGCCAACTGTTAACAGTGATGCTCTGAGGATAATTCTTCAATATGTTGTTTCTGGCCTTGAATCTAGCCCCAGAGAGAAACTGCAACAGAAGGTCTCCCTCTCCCTCTCTCTCTCTCTAGGTGTGGGTGCGTGTGGATTGGTACACTGTGCTGGTGTGGATGTACAAGTGTGGGATTGGATGCATTGCGGGGCTTCACAATATCATTTCCATTTTTCTCACGTTTCTTAAGTATTGAAGAATCTAAAATAAGAAAAAGTGTCATAGAATCATCATTGTCATGGTTAATGCTCTTTTAAGTTAGACACGCTTTTGTCTTCACATGACTTGGTCCAAATTCATGCCAGTTAAATTTGCATATTTTGTTATCATGCAACGTGCATTAAGAGTTGATACAACATATAACACTTATGTATAAACACATGCATATATGTTTGACCATATATGCATTAATTATGTCCTTTTTCTACTGATTGTAATCTCCTTGTTGCTAGGCAGGGGCACTGATGATTGTTGGGTTGCTAGCCCAAAAAGTGGCACTAACCCGTGAACCTCGTAGAACGTTGATTCGCTTGGTCGTTGTTGCTGCTCAAGACTCTGCAGAACAGGCAAATGATTTACAATGGGTTCGTATGGCATTGATGGCATTGATTAATATCGTTCAGGTACAATCAAACTCTTAGTTTGGCATGCTAACAAAATGAGACTATCCTGATTGGTTTGAGGCTTAAGCTTTCTGCCTATGTCTTTGTCGTCAATTTAATATTTCTGTAGTATTGTTGTTCTTGCTTAAGCTCCTGGTGCAAGATTAGACACAGAAAATGATGGAAGTTAATGAAACAAGTATTCATTGCATATGATCTGGTGATATCATTTTCTTTAATTTGTTTGTGATTTTATGGTGATTGTTGTTAATGTATCCCTGGCATTAGTTGAAACACTTAGATGGTGGCTTGATTAGTGGTGAGATTTTTGTTTGATTGTTGCTGTTTACTATCTGTCGATTTGTATCCTCACTTCCTCTTGAAATTATTAGTTGCAAAGTCTGAAGGAGATTCCCAGGAACAGTGTTGATATCCTTGTAAAAATCAGGTATTTCTCAAATACCTTTTGATGTTGGTGTATGCAGAAATGTATAAAAGTAATAGATACGGTTTTCTTTGTGCGCATATCTGTTTATATCTTTTTAATGTTTAATGTATCAAGTTTTTGCTTTTGAATTTGAAGACATATTTCAGAGGTTCTTGGTGGACTGACTGAGGAGTTCAACATTGACAAGTTCCTGACTGTGTTCCTGGACTCCCTTCTTCAGTACAGTTCTGAGTACAGGTTGGGAATTTCATGGCTTTCCAACTGTATTTATGGTGTACTGTAACAAAAGTACTGTTTCCTGAATACCTAGTCTTGCACCTGCAGTTTTGCTGACCAGAACTACCATTGCACTGTAATGTCATTATTGGAGTTCGTCCCTTTGAAATTCCATGTTGATCATGTGGTCTCCAAACTGCTGGAAGTATGTTCAGCTGTATCCAAAAAGACGGATCAGTCAAATGCTTTGGAATCAGGTTATCCTCTTTGAACATCAGAGTATTCTCGCTGCTGTTTATGTGTCAAGATTTGTATTCAGGGCTTTTCTTTTCTTGAATTCTCTCTCTCTTTTTTTTTCCTTTTTCTGGTGTTTATTAAGCTTTTATTCTGTCTCTGTCTTTTTTTTTCCTTTTCTTTTCTTTTCTTTTCTGGTGGTTGTTCTCTTGTAGTGGGAAGCCAGCCAAAGGAAATTCTAATTTCTCTATATAAGAAATATCCCATGGAACTACGTCAAGCTATTCACAAGATTCTTCAGGTTAGTTGGTCTTAATTCTCCAGTTTTAATTCTATTTCAACATTTAAAAAATGCAGACGGTCACACACCTAGGCATGCACACTTGTCTATGTGTGCAAATTCATGTGTACATATTTCAATTGAATCTCTCTTTTTCCTGGAGCTATCTGCTATTGGACAAATATTCCTATTTGGTGTTGATTTTTCTGTTCCATCTAGGATACTGAAGTGCAGTCTGGAAAAGATGGATCAAAACATGAAATCCTTTCCTGGATTTTAGATGGAGATGGTGATTTCTCATTAGAATTTCCTGATTCAAAAACTTGGTTTGCACTGGAACATCCAAAGGTATCATTTCTTCTATTCAGTATAGCTGATTCAATCTTGTCCACAGCTTAGCAAATCACACTCTTACCAGATGCAATTGATGTTTGTTTGTTCTCAGTTTTAGTTATTTAATTATTTAGGTCGATGTTATCTATTATGTTCTGGATATTCTTGACACCTAGGTTGCAGTCTTCTTGACATATATTTTATTGACAGGCTGAGGTACGCCGTTCTGCATTGTTGGGGTTGGATGCAGGTGGAATTCTGAGATATAAGGCTGTTAATTCGAAGGTTATATTTCAATTTTTCTACATAAGTGTGTTGCTTAATGGAATTTAAATTTTTTGTATGTAGATTTTGAGATCTCCATTGTGGGATGTTAATGTTTCAGTATCTCTGGTGTTTAAGTCCTATTTTGGTGTTTGAAGTTTTACATGTCAAGTGGATGCAAGATGCAATCTTCCTTTTTGGTCCCACCTCCTTTTCGCTGCTTAACACTAAATTTATTGGCTGTTCAGATGTTCGACATTGTTCAAGATGCAGTACTGCGTCGACTTCAAGATGATGATCTGGCTGTTATTCAAGCAGCTTTAAATGTGCAGAGTCTAGATCAAATGATAAGTCCTTCAATTCTTCTTGGCACTATCCAGAGTGTGCTTAGTAGATGCATTAAAATTTTGTTGACGGGTGAGTGTACTTTGCTTTAATACGTACCTCAGAAAGCAATTGCATGTGGTGTGTGTTCTACATTCTGTTGTTTGGTGGATGCATTAAAATTTGGCTGATGAGTGAGTGCACTTTGCTTTAATGTGTCCCTGGAAACAATTGCATGTGGTGGATTTCTACATTCTGTGAGTGGGTGATATAGGGGACAATGCGTCTGATTGCATAATAAATTACGGAACCTAGAAGGAACAGACAGTACAGGTCTACATTTTGTATTTCACTGAATATTCTTCGAGCATCACAATTTTAATGTGCTAATATAGATGTACACTCATTTTATCAGGTTATTTGGTTTCTATGCATGTAAGGACTCATAATTGTTGTAATGGCGACTAATCACATAAAATTATCTGTGGTCTTTTCTTTAAAGTGGAAGCTTTTAACCATCAAGTGGTACTTGGATCTGGCAAAATTTAGGGTTCAATTTCTATTTGAATATAGTCATTTCTTTTTCACAGTTTTTAAGAAAATATTTGGATATACTTGTCATGAGTTGATGGTGTTGTTATTTAGTAGCATTGTTTAAGTAGCTTTTATCTTTTCTTAAACATTATTTTTCCATTGAAGGCATCTTTAATGCATCTCTTTTATGTTCCTATTAATTAATGCAGGTGCCTTTAATGAAACATCTATAGCCGGTGAAGTTGCTGTGTCATGCTTGCAGCTAGCAATCACAAGTTTTAAAGATGAGGATGAATATACGAAACAACTAGCAACAATGATTTTTCCTCTAGTTCTTATCCTACCAAAGGTTCCTTTACAGATCAGAATTAACTTTTTTGAATTTGCATCATTTTTCTTCTTTTGTTGATTTCTATTCTCCCTTTGGTGCCTACGTAGACCCAAAGAGTGAATTTGAAAGCTTTGGAACTAGCCAAGGAATTGAAGTGGCCTTTCTATAGGACACTATTTGGTCTTTCCTCATCAAAGAAGGTAATTTTCCTTCACAGCTCCAGCCATGTTGCTATCTTTATTGGCCTATTGCTCTAAATTGGTCTTTCTTAACCTGGACTGTATCACAAAAAATCTTTCAATGCAAGATATGCCTGTCTGCTGGACAAAGGAATTTTCCTTTCCTCTAAAGAGTATAATTCTATTCATTTTATTTGGAAAAGAATGGAAGTATGCTTAATTGATGTCCTTTATAAGCTATTGAGTCTGAAGGACTTGGCTGAAGTTTTTGTGGGTGTAATGCTTATCAGAGGGACCCTTTTGCTTTCTTTTAGTGAGTGAAAACAAATCTAGCATTTTGGAAGTTGTGATCATAACAAGTTTAGGTACTGTTGGAGGTGGCTGTCCAAGCATGTAATCCTTCTCAGGTTGTGGACTGAAAACATGCGGTTATAAATGTAGCTTTTATGGTAGTTGTATTGTCTATTTCCTATGGCCTTTTATTTAGAGATTTGTTTTAGACAGATGCTCCAACTAATAGGAAATTAATACCTGACTATATGTCTTTGGTTTAAGGCTGGATATCAAGGCAAACTGAAATCCTATTCCTTGCTTTGAAGCTGTACTTGAATTACATTGTTATCATGGAAAACACAATAAAGTTAAGTACTGTTTGCTGATTTTTTTACCTTGTTTGAATAGGCATCGTACCATGCAATTTCTCGCATAGTTGGTATTGGGTCAAGATATCAAGTAAAGTGGGTCATTAAAAATCGTTCTAGATATTGTCGCAACAGTTTATGAATTACTAAGCACATAGATCTCAATATGATGCAGAAACTTGGACTTGAGCATATATCTTCAGTAAATTTGGATAATATCAGCAAGTTAGCGGAAAATTTTTGATGCACCATGAAGAGTTGATGCCTTGGCTTTTCGAGTGCTCCAGTAGATTCCAGCTATCAAAAACATTGCTCTTGTTAATCCTTTTGCAGTCATTTATGGTCCCAAAACTAGGTAACTTGCTATCTTACTTTTTTCCTCACTGTTAACCTATAGACTACCTGTATTATTGGCATCAGAAAGCTATAACTAGCTGTTCTCAGATTGTGTAACAATTTTTTCGTGAGCATTAAATTTGAAAAGGTAAAAGGTAGGAGTGAAGTTAGGTTGGATTCAAAGAACTAATTTTTGCTTAGACTTCAATGTTAATGTGTCCTACAGAGGTCCTTCTTGACTCCCCAGTTAGACATTGCCATCTTTCATCTAAACTCTTCTTTATCATGATGTGATTGTTTTGACCAATGATATCTTTATATTTCGAAAAAAAAGCAGTGAATTTAAGTTTATCTATTGTGATGGCTAAAAGGCTGAAGATATTATTAAATGGAGGTTGAACATGTGGACTAGTCTTCATTTTCCTCTCTGGATGTGACGGTGTTTGTGTTAAACTTAGTAGGATGTTGGCTTTCCATTTTCATTCTCCTCTGTGTCAGGTGGCTATATGTTTTATCACTTCATTGTGTTTTTGGCATTTGTAACGGTAACCACAAGTCATATTTGTCAGGTTATTCTATTGACGTGTTCCTAATGGCTACTTTCCAGTCCAGAGCAAGCTCTCTCAACCTTTTTGTGTTGACTTTTTCTTGAAATTCCAGATCTTTCTTTTGTCCATTATATCTTGCAATCTACAGTTGAGGCAGTTCTGAATCTATATCCTTTTGTTTGTTAATCTAGTGTAGCATTAATAAAAAATATATCTCCATTGGAACCTTTTATTGTCAAAAGTCATGACCCAGTTTTTTGTCCTTGTATGTTGTTGTTGTTGTTTAAAATAATGCCCGTCAAACACATGTGGACAATTATGCTGCGTTTTTGCTGCATTTTTTCCTGTTGGGTGATGTTTAAAGTTTTACCTTCTGTAGTTTATAGTGTTTATGCAAACTTTGGTCTCTAAATCTGTTTGCTTCTGTGCTAAACTTATACTGCCGTTACTATCCATTTTCTTGTTTGCCAGATTTTGTTCAGTTTTCGGTATTATATGATGCCTTATTTCCAATCCTTCAACGTGAGTGGGAAATGCTGGAATCAACTGGGAATGTTGCTTTTGCAGAAGCGGTATGAGACTTTATGATTGTTTTGATTATTTTGTGTCATCAAAATTTTATGGCAATTTTTTTCTGCTGTTTCCTATGTTCATGAATAACTTGATTTGCAGTCCAACTTAAGAATGCTAGATGGGGATTGCAGAATGTTTGTTGAGCGTCTATTTGACAACAGCGTCAATGAACTGGCCTCTGAGATCCTAGTTTGTTTATTTTGGAGATTAGTGGAGGCATTTATTACTACAGCACCTGACAATGTTAGTTTTGTTCCTGATCCTTTTGACTTGTGAATACATTTGGCTTTTCTAAGTAAATTTTCGTACTGAATGTGGTCCTCTTTTGTATTTGCAGGATAAAGATGCAATGTGGTTGTGCAAGCTTAAGAATCTTTATGTATTCTTTGCATCTAAGTCAAGTCAACTTTTCAAGAAGCACCTTCATCACCTTGTCACCAAGTGCAAGTCATCGTCTGAGTTTCTCCCAAAGTTGTTCACTGAAGAAGGTTTCTGCTAGGCAATCCTTTTATTCTTGCTGTCATGATCGTTTGTCTTATCCTGGAAAATTTATATCTTTCATTACATGCACAGATTAGATTCTTATGCATTTGCCTTTGAAAATAATGCAGCTTATTCTTAGATTGAAATCCTGAGGCTGATCTCTTTAGCACTTATGATCTCTGTTGAGCAATTGATTATGTTGCCAGTTATTAAACTAGAAAATTTGTGTAGTTTAGCAATTCTTTTTCAGTTCAATCTGTTTTTTTATCATATGTGCTTTCCTTGGTTCTTTTGTAAATTCCAGTCCTTTCTTTTACAACCATTTTTGAATTAATGGGGTTGCGTTGAATTACAATTGACTCTTTTAATCTTTAATAATTACAAGAGGACAAACATTAATTGCATTTTTTTGGATGTTTGGCCATATGCTTAAAACAATTAGATCACTCTAAACTGCTAGGATTATATTTAGCAAAGAAGTATAAAAGCTAGCGTACCTCCTAGGCTGTGAGTCTCACAAACACTAATCTCAGTCCAATTCTCAAGGAAGTTTTAAAAGCAAGAAGATTATGCTTCTCACGATTATTTGCATGAGTTATGCTTTTTGTTTAGGTTTATGGATATATAGGAAGTTGTGAACCTGATAACAAATATCATAAAATATGTTGTACATCAATAATTTTTGGCACGTGTAACTCATGAAAACTTTAGCATGCATAATTGTGGCAGATATTACTCGAAATATTACACATTAAAGTTTAAGTACATGTAGCTTGTAAAGATTGGAATTATAATCATTATATGCATAAGTCACACAAAAAAATGGATCATGTTTCTGATGGTTAACCTTTGGTATTAAGCTGAAGCTTAAGTTCTTTGTTATTATTGGCATTGTAAACGGACATTAGGAAGCTTATTTTTAGAAAGAAATTGGAGTTGATATATAGATGTGAAAGACTTGCCCTGTGGGTTAGAAGTGCTAAATTTAGTTTCTTAGTGTTTTGTTTGATATGCTTTGCCTATTCCATTTGTTAAAAAGGTTTTTCTTGTAGCTGTTGAATCATAATTTCTTTTTGTCTTCTGGACATTTTGGGATGTTTGAAATTTTGCAGGGGTCTCTTCAAGAGTCCAGGTTGAGAGTCTTCATTCCTTCATGCATCTTTCTTCTCAGTCAGATGAGAATTTAGGAATTCAAGTGCTAGCTGAATTTCCTTCTGTTCTTGTCCCACTGGCTAGTAATGATCAGGTTAGCACATCTTTTTATTCCCATTGTGATCTCAACACAAATACTGAACACAATGTAAGAAGTAGCATAAGGACTGTTGTATCTACTGTCCATATGCTTGTATCCTCAATGTTTAGCACGTCAATTCATCTGCTTGAGTATGGAACTTATTTTTCCTTAAGCAATTCCAAGAAATGGAATTTTGCAGTGCATTCCCTTGAAATACTTCGTTTAACTGAAGTTATAGGAGTAGAATTTGCTTTCCATATGATAAATATTCTTCTATCTCTAGGATGTGAGGATGGCTGCCATTAGCTGCATTGAAGGATTATTTACAGTGTGGTCACGTGTTAACCTCTCTAGATGTAAAAATGGTATGACACTTAGCAAAAAAAGACTCCTTGTGTTGCATTTGTATGTGCTGTATTTCTTCAAGTGGGATTTGTCTAATATAGGGATTTATCAGGAAACAGTGCTGTTTGGGTTCACTTTCTCGGGGAGTTCTTTGGCCTGGTGGTTCAGCAGAAGAAGCTAATATTATCAGACCAGAATGTTCTTCCATCTATTTTCAAGTCTTTGCTCAGCTCCTCTACTGGTAGCCTTTTAGTGCAACCGAATATTGGAAAGAGGTAATTGTCAGTTCTCTTATTTGCTCATCGACATTTTTATCATTGAATGCTACTGGACCACCGTCATTGGAATTATCTTGGCACCAGGCATTCCCTAAACTTGGCAAAATAATTAATTTTCTGATTTCACCATACTGGGGAATCAAACTGTTTGTACTGCTTCACATTAATTTTGCTGGCATCTTCCTTAAAAGTTGATACAGGGTTTACTTTGTACTTTTGAAAGCAGCTCAAACTTATGAGACAATAATTATTAGAAATTTTTTTAATGGGTTTCGTTAATAAATTTGCCAATTTACTTAGTGGTCCTTTTTTTTATCGTCATTTCCAGGTTTGATGCGTTGACAAA
This sequence comes from Gardenia jasminoides, assembly GCA_013103745.1. NCBI lineage: Eukaryota > Viridiplantae > Streptophyta > Magnoliopsida > Gentianales > Rubiaceae > Gardenia > Gardenia jasminoides. The sequence goes on from CM023103.1 coordinate 107,040,968, forward strand.
GGATGACTTCTTGGTTTTCTTGCTAGGCTCGGCATTAGGGCTTTCTGCCTATGCAAAGGTTGGATAGTTGAAATGAGCTTAATTCTGCTTTCATGGTGTACAACAATTTGATTTGTACCAAGGATTTGACTTAAACGCTTATGGGTTTTGTCTCCTATGGCAGCTGAAAGTCCTTTCTTTGCTGAAAGGTTTGGGAAGTAAAGTTACAGAAATTACTGGTGTGAAATCATTGCTGTACAATCTTCTGGAAAGGCGGTGCCAATATCATGTTTTGCACAATAAGTTAAGCCAGAAATTGTTAAAAACTGATGTTGATATCCTGTGCCTTCTGCTGGAGGTAAATTTCTGATATATATTTTCTTGCATATTTCCCATTTATTTTTTGAGATGTTATCATGAATATTTTGTCGTCTTTGTTTTAGATTTGTACAATGCCTACATCGCCAGTTGATGGATATCAATTTGATGATCTTGTGCTAGTTAAGGCATTGGAGGTGAGTTACTGATATGGTAAGCCTGCTGTTTGTTTACCTAATAATTGAAGTAATTTCTTATTACTATGCTAATTTTTTCCAGATAAATGGAAATGTATCTGACGACCCAGCTGTGGTGGAGCCTTGCTTAACGCTTTTGAAGAATCTTAGTAGTTCTTTGTATGGAGGTTTAAAGGCTGAAACTCAGGTTTAATCATCAGCCCTCAGGCCACTAGCATCATCATCAGCATTATTTTTATTTTTATTTTTAACTGATTAATTAGTATAGCATTTTTTCATATTTGTTGTATATGTACCATAAATATGTGTAAGTGGAAATAACAAATAGCTGATGGTTTAGTCTGAGATTATAGTGCTTTAGTTGGCACTTTCCAACTTTGGATGTGCTGTTACTTTGTGTAAAATATGCAGTTGTTAATTGTGTCGTTTGTTGTACTGGTACATGTAGCTGTTTGTTTTGGATCGTTTGTGTCTGCATCAATTGTCGTAAATGGGGTTTAATATCTTGTGTTTTTTTATATGCTTAGCGCATTAACATTAGCTTACTTTCACTAGTCAATTATTATTCTTTTTAAATGCTGGTGGCTTAGCAATTTCTTATACTTCCGTTCTCATTTTTGAAAAGTCCGGTCTGAAATAATAAGAGATAACAAAAATTAAAAAGAATGTCGAGAGACAATGTCAAGGTAGAAAATAGTGTGTGGTAAAATTCTATAACAATGAAAGTAATTGATTATGAAGTCCATAAAGTGCCTTGATTAATTAATTACATAAGAGACTTTAAAATTTAAGCTTTTGAGCTGCTAGCGATTATAATGAACGATGTTTAATAAAATCACAAGAGTGATACATTAATGTGCTTGGCCATATAAAAACAAGTATGCGTTGCGGGAGGGAGTAGTACACTTCTCAATAGTAAGAAAATTGTCACCTTGCTTCTGCTTGATATTTATGCAGAACTAGAAATTGACCTTTGACAACAGTAGACTATTTTGTTTTGTGAATATCGGGACTTTATTTTCATGGAGAAACAGGTTGAGGAACGTGAGAAATACTTCCTGGATTTGGATCGACTAAGTTGCTTGTTGCTTTCTTGTTTTGGAGGCAATGCATTGCTAAATATTTGTCTTCCTAATACTGGCAGTAGAAATCACTGTCATAAAGTTTAATTTTGATTCATTTTTGGCAGGAAAGGCTCTTCAGATCTCTTGTTATTCTGTTCCGGAGTGGGAATGCTGATGTGCACAACTCCTCTAGAGAGGCCTTGCTACGGATAAATGTGTGTTCCTTTTCATCTGATATGTTTCTTTATTCTGCCTTTTATTTTATAATGTGTTTCGGTTGTTTGTCCTGCTGTTGAAATGTTGTTTGTTTTGTGAATATTTGGTCGTAGATCTGCTTTCAAAATTCTTTGATTTCACATTATGGACCTAATTGTTTCTGGCAATGATGGAATAGAGTGTTAGATTAAATTGAAGAACTTAGATGGTTTAATAAAAGGTTTCATTGCTCAAGATTTGATGAGTTGCTTGTACTAGTAGTCTTTTAGGTATGATGAAGGATTTAGGAGTTGAGATTTACTTAGATCAACAAGTTGACAACAATTATGGGAAATTTTTTGTCTTTTCGTTCTTGTCACGTATTCCTCTTGTAAGTCAACAGTTTCTGCCTTCCTTGTTCTTTACCTTATAGGAACTTGTTAACTGAATGACTTTTAAGGATCTGTCAACAGGTGCTTTCTGTACCACGATTCACTTATTGCATATTGGTTTATGCAGATTAGCAATTTGGTTGTGAGCAAGATGCTTGATTTCGCAGCCGGTTGTATAAGTAGTTCTGGTGGTTCTGCTATTGTGAAGAAGAAAAAGAAACCGGTTACTCATCAGGACTCTGATATGGTAGTTGATTTGTTTCAGCGAGGAGAGACTGGAATCTCTTTCCTTGGTTCTCTGCTTGATATATTGATGTTAAAAAAGAACATGGAAAACAGGTTTGTCTAGTGGAATAGGAATGGCTCTACCTTATTTGCTTCCAGCTGTAGTTGATAAAGTGGCTCTGATTATTCCTTTCTACTTTTGTCAAACTAATTCAGTCAAGCCCTAGTTTATGCTTACAATAGTTTCCTGTTTGTTTGTAGATGTTCTCTTCTGGGTTCATTGTTTAAACTACTACACTTGATTTTTATGAGCGAAGAGGGGGTGCTCGGGACAGTGGATGAAGCCGGCAAACATATCGAGGCATCATCTGGAGTCTTTCAGACTGTCTCCAGCACTCGAGTTTACATTAAACAGGCATTGCTATTAATCTTGGAAGACATTACTTCCTCAACCATAAAGGATTCTCCAGAACAGGTTTTTCACTTCCACTGGAATTCAATATTGTTCAGCATTATGCAGTTGCACTTAGTTTCGACGTAGTGAGCCTATGTTTATGTTCAATTTCAGGATGACATTTCTCATATGTTCGACTTGGAACTGCTGGTTAAATGTGCTAGTTTGGCAAGTGATGCAGTCACACGCAACCATCTGCTCTCGTTGTTCTCCACTGTTGCAAAGCTCATACCAGATAAACTTTTGGACCACATTCTGGACATACTGAATGTAACTGGTGAATATGCTGTGAACCAGGTTCGTCATTCTGGTTGCATGAGAAGCCAAATAAACCACTTGTGGTTAGACAATTGTTCACTTTATCCCTATGGATTCGAAACCTTTAATTTGCAATTGAAGTAAAACTGTTAGTATTTCTGTTATATTTAAAGGTCAAATTAGAATTGTCTTGTTATTTCAATGAAATTTAGATGAAATTATCAAATTGCCCTTTGAGATTAGGTAACGATAAAAATATCAATAAATTGGGGATGAAATCAAAATTATATTTTCTTTCATCGTCGTCCCAATTGTCCAATCCCCAATCTGAACACTGCAACCCAAACATGCAGAAAACCAGAACCAAAACAGATCAAGCAAATTACTCGATTTGTATGAATGAGTATATGTGGCCCTGCACTGCTTCACTAAAGGCTCACAAGTAGTGAGTTGAATTCAAAATTTTCTTCAAACCTTTTGGTTATGTGAATAAACTTGAAGTCCACACACTTCATCTTTGGTGTGAGATTGAAAGTACGGATTGTGGAACATTCTTACAATTCTGACCTCGAGCAGCAGTGGCAGTGATAAATTTGTACCAAGAAGAAGAAGAAGAAGAAGAAATGTAGGTAGGAGGAGGAAAGAAGTAAGACTTTTAAGGTGGGGAAATGGGCAGAGGAGGGTGGTATGGAAGGGGCGGTGGGTTTGGGTGGAGCCGGGGTGTGGGGTGGTATTGGAGGAGAAAGAGGGTGAGAAAGGGCAGAGGAGGGTGGTGGGAGAAATGTTACAGAGGATGGAGGAGGTGGTGGGGGAGGAGGAAGAGAGGGAGAAGACTCTTTTTTCCCCTTAATATATTATTTGTCCTAATAATCAAATGACCGCTGTAACCATTTGACTGCTATATTTAACAAGAAGACTAGCGGTTTTACTTGAATCCCAAACCCTAGTTTTTAAATTTTAGGTTTCCAAACCATAATGAGTTAATATATACAATGGCTGAACCACAAGGGTTTTTGTATTTAACATTTTTTTTTCTGGGTTCCTTCTTAGTCGTATGCTTGTTTTTGTGCTTCATTATAATTATTGTGCTTACAGGATTGCCTTGCTTGTGTTTTAAGTATTTAAGTGTTGCTGTATATTTGTTTACTTCTTAACCCTCAAATCCGAGTTTGCGTTTTCTCAGTGTCTGAGCCTAATAAAATCTCTCTTACAGTGGGATTCTTATTCACAACGTGTATTTGAAGGCCTCATATCTGCAGTTGTCCCATTTTGGTTGTCAAGGACTGGTGACATGGAGAAGTTGCTTCAGGTAATCTAATTATTGGATCTTCTATGGTATGCGTGTATTCTGCAGTTATAATAACTGTTTGTGTAGACTTGGTTTTGTTTGCTTGTATTCTAATGTGGGTAGAATTTTTCACCTTCAGATCTTTGTTGATGTACTACCCCAAGTTTCCCAGCATCAGAGGCTCTCAATCATTGTATGCCTCTTGAGGTATAATAAAGGAACTACTTTCGCTGCAGGTCTATAGTTTGAGCTTCTGTTTACAATCTTCTTTTACAGGAATCTGGGAGAGAGCAGAAGCTTTGGTTCATTATTGTTCCTCCTGTTTCATTCCTTAGTCTCAAATGAGAGTCTAATGACCTTTTCTGATGGAGAGCCTTCTATAGATACCTTGATATCTGTAATCAATACAAAATGGGAGTATTCATTTGCCAGGCAATTATCTGCACAATATTCATGCACGATATGGCTCCCTTCACTTGTATTGCTGCTCCAGAGAATAGGAATCAGTCCTTGGGATGAACAACATTATATGCAGTTGGTAGTTGCAATGCAGTTTGTGTTAGAGAAGCTGCAAGATCCTGAGATTTCTTTCCTGCTTGATTCAGGAGAAGATATAGATTCAATTCAGGTTTGTTTATCTTCTGTTTGATTTTTTTCCGATAAAGGATTAGGATTATTGTAGTTTATGATGAAAAACTCAAACATAATGTACGTGACTCTGCTTTAAATTGTCCATCCTTTGAGCTAATTTGGAACATATTTTCCCTTGTTGTATTAGATTCTAGTATTCACACTTAATAAATGCTATTGTATTATTTTATGATGTTTTCACGTCATAAACTTTAAATTTGGTTTGAAGCTTTTTCTGATGTAGATAATTCAGCTGTTTCTTGGCTATAGTTGAGAAAAAAGAGGGGGGTGGAGTGAGATGTATCAGTCACTGTCATTGATTGAGAGGCTGTCAGAGGTGCACTGGACAATAATACATTATACATCCTCTTTAGACCTTTTATGATCCTTCGAATTCAATGAAGATACTGGATTAATAGACTAGGTTGTTTCTCGCACAAGGATGTTTGAGTGATGCAAATTTAGACAAACATTTTCTTGGTTGAAGGGCCATTCATCTGGCTTTTTGTCTTTTGGAATTATATCCTTCAGTTAATACTACAATGACCATCAAGTCTTCATGTTTTATTACGTATTCTGTAGTGATGGAATTTGATCTTCAGTACCAAGTCTGGAATTGAGGGACTTGTCACATTGATGGTCCTGTTTTGCCATATGGATAGTCCTCCTCTTCTCTTCTTCTTCTTCCTTTTTTTTTTTGGTTAGTAGTATATAATTTCTTCTGTTCCTCTTGTTTTTGCTTAATTCTCAAGCATTGTTTCAAGAAAGACAGTCTTATGGATTCATTCTCTCCATGTGCTGTAACTTTGACCTGAATGTTATATCTTTGTTCTCCAGACAACACTTGGAGCTCTTATGGAGCAAGTTGTTTATCTTCTACAACGGGTTAATGCACAAAAAAAGCAAATAGGTGTTTCTGTGGCTAAAAAAAATGGACTAAAGGGCCACTGTCGTGCCGTTTTGAAGACTATTGCAGAGGGCCTGGTACCGTTGTCGTACTTCAAAGTGGTCATTCAATTGCTGAGACAAGCTGACAAAAATGTGAGAAAGAAGGTAAGAGGAGTCTATGTGTTGTCTGCTAATGATTTTTTTTTCTGCATCTATTATGGAAATTTCATTTTCTCTTGAATAATGTCAACCCGGTCCTCTCAGTTTTTGTGTAGTTGATTTATGCTTCAGTACTTAATTGGTTCACATTAACACAAAGGTTCTACTTATGGTAGACAATCAACCCTTTGATTCTGATGATGATGATTTTGGTAGATTGTTTACTGGATGTTTAAGCTAGGAGGTTTATCATTTCCTATTGTTCATTATTGGTGCAAGTGGTCATATGAAGAGTCTTGTACCTATTTCCTCTTTTCTTTCCAATCAGCATGTCTGTGTTTTGATGGATTCCTTTTTGCTTGTTCTCTAATTCACATATATTAATATGTTATCTTGTGGGAACAGGCTCTTCGGCTTCTATCTGAAACAGTAAAAGAAAGTGGCACCAACAACAAACTTCAAGAAAGACGGCAATGGAAGAGAAGCCTTATAAACTCATGGCTTCATTTTGATGAGAGTGCACAGATATCTTTTGATGAAATGTGTTTGGAAATATTGAAGTTAGTTGATGATTCAGATGATGACTTGGGTGGTGCTTCATTGAAAGTCGCTGCTGTTTCAACATTGGAAGTATTGGCCCACAGATTCCCATTGGATAATCCAATTTTTGGCATGTGTCTCAAATCTGTTAGTAAAAACATCTGTTCAAACAATTCTGCTGTTTCATCTAGTTGCCTTCGTGCAACCAGTGCTCTCATTTATGTACTTGGTCCGAGGGCCCTGTTCGAGCTCCCTGGTATCATGGCATGCATGTTCAGCAGATCGCGAGACATTTCTTTATCTATTGCAGAAGAATCCAAAAGTCATGATGCCAGTTCTTCTATTGTGTCGAATAATATAAAGGACTCTGTTTTCTTGTCTGTCCTTGTTACCCTAGAGGCTGTTGTTGATAAACTTGGTGGCTTCCTAAACCCGTATCTTGGTGATATTCTGGAACTTCTTGTGTTGCATCCTTGGTATGCTTTTGCAGGAGATGTCAAATTAAATTTGAAAGCTGATGTGGTGCGGAAGCTTGTGACTGATAAAATTCCTGTAAGTCTTTCCATCATAATTGTTTGCACCTTCCTATGTTCCTGTCAATTTTTGTGGAGCAATTCTGAACCTGTTCTTGCCCATATTTCCTTGATCAGGTTCGACTTCTACTTCCTCCTTTGCTGAGGATATACACTGATGCTGTGAATTGTGGAGGAACAATTGTATCTTCTGTATTTGAAATGCTTCGGAATATGGTGACTGCAATGGATAGATCTACTATCAGTGCTTATCATGTGCAAATTTTTGATCTTGGTCTGCTAGCTCTTGATCTTCGTTGTCAGCGTCCTGATTTGATTGAAGATATTCATGTTGTGGAGGAAAAAGTGATTAGTTCTATGGTCTCTCTGACCATGAAACTTACAGAAACAATGTTCAAGCCACTTTTTGTAAAGAGTATTGAGTGGTCAGGATCATACATGGAAGAAAGGGAGGGAAGAAAAACTATTCAGCGTGCTATATCATTTTATAATTTGGTGAATAAACTTGTGCAAAGCCATAGGTAAATCCAACTCATACTTGCAACATGAAAGTTTTCTTAGATTTCCGTTAAATTTTGTATTAATCGGTGACACATAAGCCAGTAAATTATTTTCCTGAATTACTAGCTGAAGTTACTTGGCAATGGTCAAGCTCAGACATAGGACACATCATAAGTTGCTTTTTAGTACTTTAACAGAGGTTAACTCTTTGACCAGAATTTCGGTTTATGATCTCTGAAATGGAATGTTTTTGTCTTTGCTTCTATTTAAGTTGTTTCCATATCTGATTATGATAGCAGGTCGAAGATGTTAGGAAAAAGACTACAGGATTGTCACATTTGTTTGAAGGGCTTCCAAACGTCTACTGATCTTTGATCTGTTGCACAATGCAATTAAATCGCTTTTTAGGGAATAGAGATTCTGATATATAAATGTACATATACTGTGTTTGTGTGCCTGCCTAGAATTTTAACTGATAAACTTGTAGTTTTTGGCTGCTTTACGTATATTGCTTCTAAATGTTGTTTTGTGGTCTTTTCTTGTTTTATATGGGTTATAAGTCAAGTCCCCTTCTACAATCATTGTCTTGTATTTTGGGTCACATATTTGGTGGTCTTCTGGGTTTATTTGCAATACTATGAAGTCCAATATCATGGTTAATATTCAAAATATGACCTCTCACACTGTTGGGGCGTGCATATTTGCTGTCACATCGTTTCTGTGTGAGCCTTAGTTTTGGAAATCTTTATATTAGAGCTAGACAAGCTTCTGAAAGGCTAGTCTAAATGCATCAAAGATGGTATATTCTTTTCACATAGGGCTATGTAGCTGGTGGTGGAATAAATTTTCCTGTCTTATCCTTCTTGGGATCACCAACCAGAAGTGATCACGGTAAAATATTACCAATTTCCTGACTGACTATTCTTATTGATTCCTGGTATCTAGGTATTTAAACAAAATTTGAGCACTTGTGTTTGGCACACGTGTTTTTTTCTTTGTTCCAATGTTCAAGGAGTTGTAAATTTTCTCCTTCAGTACCAATTATATTTTAGTTCTAGCTCTATTGTTTGTTTTGTCTTTAGATGATCTTGGTTGTTGATTGTGAAAATTTTCAATCAGATCATTGTTTGTTCCATACTTCAAGTACTTGCTCGATGGTTGTGTGCATCATCTCAGCGAAGATATGCAAGTTACTTCAACTAGAAAGAAGAAGAAGGTGAAGCTTCAGGTGGCAATGGATGAGAAAAAAGACTCAGGCAATGAATTATCTGTTGGACTGTGGCACCTACGGGCATTGATTTTATCGTCGCTGCATGAGTGTTTTCTTTATGATACTGGGAGCCTTAAGTTTCTTGATACGTCGAACTTTCAGGCAATCAGATCCTCCTTATTTTTTTAAAATTTATTTTATTTATTTATTTATTTACTTTTTTGTTTTTGGCTGTCTCATGCAAAGTTAATTGAGTTTGATCTGAGTATAAAAGAGGGGGAAGCACAGGGTACAAGCTAGTTTGTGCATTTATATCCCATAATTAGATGTCCTTTATGGTGTTTACTGGTCCTTGTACAGCCCTGTTTTAAGGATTTTGAGGATTCCAGTCTACATGAGCAACTCATTATAAAGCATGGACGTAGATTAAGACATTGCTATGCAAGAGAAATCAATATATAATGTAGTCAGCTGGACACAAAAGTATGGATTAGATATGTCTATGCAAGTAAAGTAAATATACAATGTTATAAGCTGGACATGTAAAACCAATAGATATGCTGTTCCTTGGTTAGTAACAGATTGTTTTGTTCTGCATGCATCAACTTTGAGTTAGCAGGCTTGACATTCCATTTCAGAAATACTTCTGTGCCTTTTAGATGTGTGCATCCAAAACTTTAAGTTAGCAGGGTTGACATTTCACTACAACTGTTGTGCAAGATTCTGCATCCATGAGTTATTGTTTTCGTTGTGAAATTTTAAGTTTTCTTTGTTAGTATCTTGTCAAGTTCTTGTGTTCAAGTTGCCTTGATATTTTAACATAATTAGTCAGTTTCTTTATCAGACTACAGATTACTCCAAACATATTACCCAAAAAAGGCTTATAATGATAAGTAATTGGAAAATGATTGAAAGTTCCTACCAAATGTGGTCGAGAAAGTATTTTTTTGAGATTGGTGTCTGGATGCTCGAGGATTCACTGCTGCATGTCTTTTCGCTGTCAGTGATGGTCATGCTTTGTAAATTAGTTGTACATATTGTGAGTGTTCCTGCTTTGACTAGGGCTTGATCCGTTTCTTCTTTTACTTTAGTTAGTTCCCTTGGCAAGTAGCAGGCAGCTTAATTTCATCAGTGTTTGTAATCTCAGCAGCCTCTTTTTGTCTACAGTATAATGTCTGTCTTGTTGCTGCTCTCATTAGTTTTTTTTTTTTTCCCGCTCTTTAGGTCCTCCTGAAACCAATTGTCTCGCAGCTTGTCAAAGATCCACCATCTTCAATAGAGCAGCATCCTGATGTACCATCTATAAAGGAAGTTGATGATTCATTGGTCGCTTGTGTTGGCCAGATGGCTGTTACTGCTGGCTCTGACCTTCTCTGGAAGCCCCTGAACCATGAGGTGGTGACAAGTATTTAATTGTTCTGTTACTGCATAGTTATCTTTATATTTAGTGGTAGGTTTTTAATGCAAAAATGAAATGTCTTAGCAAGGTGACATATTTGATTAGACCTACTAACGGGACAAAACTAGCCCATGATCCTTGGTACGTGTGCTCGTCCTGGTCTTCACATTTTGAAAAATCCATGCAGGTGCTGATGCATACTCGAAGTGAAAAGGTACGGTCCCGCATTTTGGGTCTGAGAATTGTCAAATATCTAGTAGAGAATCTAAAAGAAGAATATCTGGTATTTCTGCCGGAAACCATTCCATTCCTTGGCGAGCTGCTTGAGGATGTTGAGTTGCCTGTAAAAACTCTAGCTCAAGAGATACTCAAAGAGATGGAATTCATGAGTGGTGAAAGTCTTCGACAGTACCTCTAATGTTGTGCACTCAAGTTGAAACAAGTGCCTGTGGAAATGTGTTTACTCAGCGAATTACAAACCAAAATTTTGGCGATGTAAGTCCAGATTTTTGAAGCTGTAGGCTTGATACTGTCTTGTACATAGATGACGATTTTGTAGGAATTGGGGCAAGGCTATAGAGCTGCTTTTCCAGTTTCCTCAGGGTAGCACTTTCTTTGTGGGGTTGGTTGTATTTTCCTCTTTTACCTGTACGAATAGGCAATTTTGGTGGAGGACCACAATTGTTGGTCTTGGTAATGTGTAAATGTTAGCGAACTTTGCCTTCGCGAACATTGAAATCAGTTCCTTATGGTGTGCATCTGACATGTCCTTCAGAGCAGGTCCATAAAAGAGAATTACTACTAAAACAGTCACGCTTAATTTATTAAAAAAAAAAAACTATTGTTGGTAAAATGGTAAGAATACGCCTGAATATATATATATATATATATATATATATATATATTGGAAAGGAGATATCCATAAGTATATTGGTTATCTTGTCCCGTAAAAATACTGCCTGAATGTATGTTAGAAAGGAAATATCCGCTAGTGTAGATTCATCTTTCCCGGTATTGGAAATTTGCTTACCATCAAAAGCTGATCCTATCACCAGTTTGTTAAGATTTCATCAGATCTATAATTTTGTGTCTGTTTCTAAGATTTTCATGGGTAGATTGGCGTTTTAAAACGAGGATCGATGAACTGTAATTCTAAACTTCGAACAGTAAAGCTACAATAATAATTGCTCTATTGCAAGAACATACGACTAGGTTCAAGTCTTGTCATACGCAAGTCTCTTATTGTTCTCTGTACTTAATTTCTGAACATTATATAATAATAAATACCCAAAGATGTCTAATATTTGGAGTCTTTTAGTCACGAAACTGAATGTTCATTGAAAGGAGAAAATATCTGTCTGGACCGTGGATGCATGCTCCATTATCAAGGGTTAATCCTTGTACTCTTGAATTGCATCCAAATTTTTACTTTGATCCGTAATTTAAAATACTTTGGGACACTTTATTCTATAAAATCTTAAATCTGTTCTAACTTTAGTCTAATCGTCCATTGAATATACAAAAGTAATGGAATGATTGCCACATTCTGTTAATAGTATACTTTTCACAATAAGGCAACAAGAGTAGCAAATATTCTATGTGGTATGCATAATGCATTGTGTTAATGATCAAGTTAAGCAGAATTAAATTTCAGATTATAAGGAACAAGGTGTAATAAAATTGCATTTAAATTTTAAGTTTTCTATAAAAAAAATTTTAACTATATTTTTAATACATTTGTCAATTGCTTCTTATATCACATATATCGTATTGTTATGATATACTTTTCTAAAAAAAAAATCCAAAAAAATCTAAGATGGACTCAGTTCTTGGAGGATCGTAGTGTGAGAATTGATGTGCAAAATAAATTAAAAGTTAACTGAGACAGTGTGGGATCAACTCCTTTTGATTGAAATTTGAAACGATGCTCGGCGGATAACCCTTCGATTCAACTACCTTAGCACAACTACTAAATAGCAACGCTTTGGATTAAAAGGTTTATGAGTTTAGCTTAGGGTTTTAGAGGAAGGACCCCAAACAAAATAGAAATAGAAATAGAAATAAAAATAAAAATGATCATGCTTCCACAGGTGACTGAAAATTGCACTATTTCTTGGTATTGGCCATAAGGCGCAAAATTGAGTAACCTCCATCCTCGGTCTTCAACTCAACTCCTAGGTTAGCAGCTGGAGCATGTGTTCTGTCGAGGTTTCAGAGTGTTGGTAGAAACTGTATATATATATATATATACATATGATCCAGTAACGGGTATCTTTTTTGTTTGAATGTAGTCTATGAAATTTTGATACTGCTTACGAAATAAATTGCTTACGAAAAATGCTGGGGAGATTGTGGAGAGCAGCAGCTAACAATTATTCTAGGGCTGTTCCAGGGAGGAATAACTTCGTCCATGCTGCCCATTTCTACCCGTCTTCACGTGTTCGTTACTCGGATGTTGCGGCCGCCGTAGACTCCGCCGTGCCTGATCCTACCGTGAAAAACTTCACCGCTAAAACGGATGTAAGTGTACATCATTCTGTTTTCATCAGTAGAAGTTGATTGTCTCTGTAATCTGTGTATGTACTCGAATCACTTTTCATTACTTTTTTTTTTTTTTTATTTCTTTAGTGTTTCTGCATTTTTTTTGTCCGAAGAGTAAGTCTACGTCTAGGTCATTCTTGCTGTTAGGACCTTATAAGCCTTTGAAAAGTGAAATTGGTGAATTTATAGGCTATGTTTGGGTTTGGTTTTTGAACTCATTGTATGAATGAAAATATTTTGTTCGTTCAAGCAGGTGAATTTGAACAAGATGTTCTGGTCCAAGCCTTGTTCTTTGGCATTGCCTGCTGATTCACCGCTAAGAATTGAAGAGCCACGTTATGAAGGAATCAAGCGTTTTATCCTTAAACTGATACTTTTCTATAGCAAACAGAGCAAGTCTATTCGCGGGGCAAATGTAATTTACCTCCGAATTACTTCTCAAGTTGACAAACCTGCAATCTATAATGGTTAGTCTTTCATGGATTACTCTGTTGCTATCTGCTATTCAAGATCACCCGATGAAGTTTTTTTTACTTGTCCTTTTGATATTGAACAATACCGGGTAGTTTACACATGATGTAAGTACTCTAATGTTCATCATGTTTTTTGATGTAAAGCAGTATTTAGCCTGGAGAAAACCTTTAAAACAACATTCGCCTTGCTTGTGCTCCATATGTGGCTTGTATTACGCCGCTTAAAAGAAGAAGGAAAAGAAGGAGTAGACTTGGGGCAGTACTTGTATGAGAGATACAATCATGATGTGGAATTGAGAGCTGATAAGGAAGGGGTTAGTGACCTCAAGCCAAATACTTGTTTAGAGCTTGGAATGTTTCTGTTCAATTTTCCCAGTATTTGATTCATTTTTAATGTTACATGCTTCCCCAGCAATATCATGGTAGTAGTGCTAATCATGTTGAAGTTTCAATTCATTTTGTGACAGTTGCTATTAAGAAGTGTGGTGAAAGTGATTGATGTTTGACAGTCATAATTTGTTGGTTTTTAGAAAGGTATGGTGCCTTGCTCTGATATCGCTTCACAATATGGGTAGGGGGTATGGTTTAGAATCTATCTTTTGGACTCATGAACCCAACTCTCAGAGAGGTATAAAATGAACACAATTAGGGAAGGAAGTAAAATGAAATCTAGAGTTGCATGTACTTGGAGTCACTGGTGTAAAGGAAAGAAGGATGAAGAAAAGCAATAGTTTGGTGCTTGTTCTTATTTACCTGTTGTGAGTTCAGGCTCTGTGTAGAGCTGCAAGGAGGAATAATCCTAACCTGTTTGCCTGCACAAGGCGTCAACTCAAATCTGTTCTTTTTACTTCTATATGTATGGACCCTGATGCTTCCGTTTTTGTTTGGTCCTGGGGTAACTCTGATGCTCCCATTTTTCACTTCCTTAGTTTCACAAATTTTGACTGTAGTGTTTATTGGAGATGGCCTTGACAATTTTTGGACGTGTTTTGCGTGGTCAGCATACCTGCAATGACCTGTACTTTTTGCCTTTTGATTTTCCGAGGAATATCTTTGTTCATGTCCTTTTTTCTGTGAAACTGCAGGTCAAATTACTGTTGAGCAAATGGATGAAGAATTTGGAGAAGATATTTTATGGGAACATTATTGCATATGACACTGCCATGCTTCCTGAGGCTAAGAAGGATGAGTTGCAAAATGTGATTTGGAGGTACAGCGTTTAAAATTTTAGGATGGATGTTTGATCACAACAATATATTCTTCTAGCATAATGAGCTTGTCACTAAGTGCTTCAGATCCTAATCATTTTGCACATGGTCATTTAACGTGATGAAGTATTGAACTGTGGTCGTTTCACTTGATCAGCAGAGCTGATAAGACATTTTCTTTTCTTAATGAATTTCTCAATTTAGGTGTTGATTACTGGTACATATTTAATGGCATCCTTACTCTCAGAAATAAATTTGAAGCTTCCCTTGATTATTATATCAAGGAAACTGTTGTATAATTTTCTTAGCAGCAAGATAATAACAAATCTATTCTGTTTGATGAATTTCATGGTTTCTGTTCTTAGGAATATCTTTCAATCTGATGATGACGATTCATCTAAAGTACCTACTGATGCTGCCTTAATACCTCTTCAGGTGAGCATCTGTCTACTTTCACCAGAAAGGTTTCATCAATTTAGTGTCAAGAATTTTAATGGCCTTTTCCTCTGCCGCCTGATGAGAAACGCCAAGGGCAGTGTTGGCTGCTCAGAACTTGTGATGATCTTTTGCAATCCTGGACTTAAGTCTTGGTTTCATAAAGTTGTAATGGCATCTATGTTGGAGCATTGGCTTGTTTTACCCATTGTTGCCTTCATGGATTGTTTTACTTAGTAGTGCAGAGTTTCTGCTTTTGCAATGGTGAATGCTTGGTGCATCAGGGCAAAATATCTCAAATTCAAAAGTTAGTTTAACTTTAGCATACTAAACTTTGTTGTTTTCTTCATGTGACTTGCAGGCAATGTCAAGGTATGTTCGTCGAGAATCAGGTTGTCTATCATTAACAGGTACTTGATCTGTCTGCTTCGCATCATACTTGTCTTCCACTAGCACTATGGTGTTATGCCATGTAAGAACATTCATATTGCACACCCTTGTAAATCTTCTCCTCAAATTAAAGAAACAAGAATTTGTTGAAACCCTTGCTGCATAAAAAGGAAGGAGTCCATTGAATTTGGATTTGAAAAGGAGAGAACTGGAGCCAGTTGCATACTTCAGAAAAAGTAAAAGAAAGCTAAAACTTCGATGAAGCTCAAGGGATGTTATCTAGGTATATGAATGAAGTGAAGGAAGTATGGTGATATGTTCTTGGATATACTTTAATACTGATTTAGATACGCGGGGATGACTATCTGCAGTTTGTATTTCTGAAGGTTTTCCACAAGATTCCCTTACTGTTCTTCAAGTCTGGAAACAGTCTTGATACAATTGTTTAATTTCATTTTAAACTTTACTATGAAGAAGTCAGAGAGAGGTCTTCCTAGCTTTAAGATATTGTGGGGAGAAAAGACTGGTCTCACAGCATCCTGCCTGTTCATTTATTGTTAGAGCTGTAATCAGTGAGAATGGAAGTTTATTTACTTGATAAGAATGATGTATACACGTTTACCCTTAATGCTTGAACTTTTCAGTGTAGTTCTCCCATAGGTTGTTGATTTTTTTTTTTTTTCCGTTACTGCCTTTGACTAATGATGGTTTTGGATGGGCAGATAAAGAAGCTCTGTTTTCGGGCAACTTCATGTTCACTTCATTGAAAAGATCGAAGAGTTGATGCCCCTAAAAAAAAAAAGGGAAGGAAGCATTAGGTGTGAACTTTGGGAATTTAGATAACCATGCCGGAATCCATAGCTTGCACTTGAGATTGAAGTCGTACGTGAGAGAAATGCTTTGGGAATTGCCAGTTTCTTGTTGAATCCTTGATACCCAGAGTCTTCATTTGGTTCATAACCAATACAATTTATTTATGCAGTGAATGATTACCAATTATTTTTTGTTGTTAGCAGTCAGCTTAAGTGATGATGAAGAATTTTTGTCTCTTTTATATTTATAACAATAATACATGTGTGTACGTGCTGTATATCACCAAATAACACTAACAAATTACTTTTATTTAGTGATGCAGTTAAATACCCGCTGTAGCGGGCAAGTTTCAACAACAGAAAAAATCCTCGTAACTTTTACCTAACCAAAAGCTTCTCTCGCAATCCCCACTTTGCTAGTTGACTTAAGACTTGGTAATCAGCTCAACGCTCACATGCAAGAAACAAAACCAAGCATAACAGTGATCAATAAACAAGTAAGTACAATAAAACAAATGCACAGACGCAAGTCGCACAACCAGCTTGCAAATCAATCTTTCTGCAACAACACTGTTATTAATAATAGGACTTAAACGAACAAATTTGAGCACAGCAACTGTATCCCCGATCCCGAAACCCACAGATGAAGATCAGATCCAGAACAGTCGAGCAGGTAACATCTGCTCAGACAGTTGCTTCGATTGATGAGCTATTGGAAGGCATTCTCTTACGCCTTCCAATAAGATCACTCATCCGTTTCAAGATTGTGTCCAAACGCTGGCTCTCTCTCATATCCAACCCACAATTTGCTGTCCTCCACAACGACCGCAACCCCACTCTCAAGCCAGCAGGAGGCCTATTCCTGCCCTGCACAAGCTCTCGTAGCAGCCCAACTAAATTCGAGTACATCAACTTCGATGTCCACAGCCCCAGCTCCCCACCATTCTCAGTACTAAAATTTGCCAAGGATCCGTCTGCTGGCTCCATAAAGATTCTGCAGTCTTGCAATGGCCTGTTGCTCTGCTCCAGTTTCCGAGCTCAGCGCCCCCGACAGAACTACCATGTTTTCAATCCCACCACAAAGCAGTCAACCACAATCCCAAAGCCGGCATGTAGGGGTACCATATATGGAGTGAGCTTGGCTTTTGACCCTACCAAGTCGTCCGCCTACAAAGTTGTCTGCGTTCAGGGCTCTGAGCTGGTTTCAGGGTCTTCTCAGATCCAGATATACTCATCCGACACTGCGGGCCCTTGGAGAGTTTCCGGGGAGCCTTTCACTGCTAAACATGATTTTAAAAATGGGATATACTGGAACGGTGCAGTGCATTGGCTTGGGCATTGGGGTCGTGATAATTCTCTGTACTTCAATGTCGATGAGGAAAGGCTTGCAGAAGTGCGACCAACTCCTAACAACGCAGAACAGGAAGCTGAGATGACTTATTTTGGAGAATCTTGTGACCATTTGAACCTTATTCAGATGTATGGTCGTCCAGATGTTGAGTTCTATGTGTATGAAATGAGGAGGGACTACTCAGGATGGGATATCAAGTACATGGTTGATCTGTCAGCGGTTACTGGTGCATTTCCAGGAATGATCAGGACTGAATTGGACCCGTACGATGGGGGTTATTATGCACTCTCAGTCTTGTCTATCATTCGAGGTGAAAAAGAGGAGGATGCCTTCTTGGTTTTGCAGATTCCTGGTAAGGCCGTTCGTTACAATCTGGTCACCAAAACATTCGAGAAGCTCTGTGATTTTGAGGGTGCTGAGGAAGAGGGCTGTTTAAGATTTGAGGGTGTGAATTCTTACCAGTACATTGAATCAATTTGTTGTGTTTGATATAAGTAGTTACCATTTTCTTGAGCTTGTTAGGGAGAAAAAAACGGTGTTTTTGGCTTCTTTCTTGATCGGTTTGATTTGACTTGGTTTCCCACACAATTGAGAAACTTGTAACCTTCTCATCTTCCTTCTTTCGTCTTTGTGATATAGTCACTATGTTGCATTTCATTTAATTGTTTTGATGGTATCAGACTATTTACTTCTACAGGTTATTCTCTATTATCAACCTCCTCTTTGATGTTCCAAGGGAAAAAAAAAAAGAAAAAAAGAAAAAATTAGGTGATGTTTGAATTGTAATTTTTTAAAAGTTTTTTTTTAAATTACATTTTTTAAGGATTTGATTTTTTTAAGGTAAAAAGATGGTCAAAAATGTATCACAAAAGATACAAAAATTTTTCACTACAATACCATAGTCAAAAAATAATTTTTCACTACCATAGCCAAAAAAATTTTCACCACAAAACCATAATCCAAAAAGGAAAGTCGTCCTTGGGCTAGTTCAGATGCTGTCAATTACAGTAAGAGAAGTTCTTCTATTGGTGTACTTGTAATATATGCATTACAGGCATAGAAAATTTTTGGAGAAATTCATAAGGAAGAATCAATTGCCTTTTTAGCACACTTGTCCTCGTCCAACCGGATACTTCATTAAAAAGCCACCGAATTAGAATTTCTAGTACTCTTTTCTTAAACTGTGCAATTCCTTGACTTTTTTTTTTGGGGCCGGGGGGGTTGTTGGAGGGCTTGGGGTTTTTTCAAATTTTATAAGGCAAAAACATGAGCGGCCGTTAAATTATTACTTAGATTAACTTTTGGTCACTAAACAAATTTTCATCAGTAACTGGTCACTAACTAACCAGCATACCTACAACCATTTCGTTGATTATTGCTTTTAATATGAAAAATAATCAAGACAAGTGGCAAATTGTAAGGGTATTTTTGTTAATCACTAATCAGATCATATAACTCTCATTATTTCTGACGTCAGACTTATACTCAAACATGATTATTTGGAGGGAAAAAAAAATAGGGACTCAAATTGGAGTCCTACTATAATTTGTCACGTATTTTGCTTATTTAGAGAAATTATTATTTGATAGAGAAAATAGTAGTGAACAAAAGTTCCCAGTAATTTGTCACATTTTTTGATTATTTTCAAGATTAACCCCTCATTTGGTACGATGGAAAGGCCTTTCCACCCAGAATTTTTTTCCTGCCAAAATTTATCGTTCCAGTGTTTGGTAACCAAGTCAGAATGGAATGTTAATTTCTTTTCCCATATTTGGTATAATCATATTGAGAAGTCAGAATGAAATGGTAAAAACTACTATATTGACCTAATTGCCCTTATATAACATTCTATACACATCTTGATTTAGAGACAAATGAATTGTTAATTAATAAATAACTTTTTAATAGCATAAAATCACAATAACTTATTAAGTGAAACATAGCTTTTAATAGCACACAATTACAATAGGTGAATACTAATTGTAATACAATTGCAATAGGTGAATACCAGTTGTAACTAAATTAAAATTTTAAATTACATGTATATTGAATCTCGTGTATTTTTTATGCATGTTAAATCATCATTCATGCATATTAAATTATTTACCCTTGATTTGCTTTTGGATGATTTTAAGAACTATTTGTAAATAGAAAATTTTAATTGTTCCTTAACAGATAATCTAGTGGTTTACTCTTTTTTTTTAATTTTTTTAATTTCATATGAATGCATTTTGGCATGTTGTTGTTTGTTTAAATTAACAAATGTTATCATATAATACAATATTGTGAATAAAAATATATTAAAAATGTTAACTAAATATTTTATTTCAAAGTAAAAAGAAAGAAAAGTCATTAAATGGAATTAAAATTATTCCTAAGTAAAAAAGTAGTAGACTTATTAACTAAACTCACAAAATAGACCTAATATTTGACAAAGTAAATGGCAAATTAATATATATATATAAAGGATAAATAGAAACACAAGAACTAAAGATATATAATATAAAAGGGTAATATTGGCTCATATAAATTAGGTATTTATTGGATAGAATTGGAACGGCATTTCTCAAGATTTTTGTGAGGAATGAGATTTTAAAAAAAAGTTGGAATAAGCTTTCCAGTGGGAAAGGATCATACCAAACACTAGAATGGAACGAAGAAGTTGGAAAGGCCTTCCCATTCTAGACCTTTCCAATGTACCAAACGAGGGGTAAGAGTAATAATAGATAAAATGACTGCAGGTGTACTGGTTAGTTAGTTTTGTGGCCATGACAAAAAATTGTTTGATGACCAAAAATTGACCCGAATAATAATTTAATGGTCATTCAGATTTTTTACATTTTTATATGACGTGGACAGTTGGGACATAGCGACCAGAAAAAGGGAAGGATTCTGATTGGCTAAGACACGGCAAATTCTTCCAATTTGGCAACGAACGAATGGATAACGCGCTTTTGTACCAGTGCGGTCTGTGACCTACCGCGGGACCCACCTTTGTCTACACGTATACGTATCCTTGCCGTCGGTTCAGTATTCATATATTTGATCCATCCCCCGCCACAGGGTTACCTCCCTCCAGCCCGGTCCACGCCACCAGTCGCCGCCCCCACCATCCCCCACATTGCCCTGGTTACTAATTCAAATAATTTATGCCGCTAGTCGTCACCAACCACTCCACCAATCAGTACCCTTTATTACCCTTCTTCTCCGGGAAAACCCACTCAGACTCTGAAAAGAGAGGTTTTAGTACTACTTCTATTACTCTTAACTGTAAGCAAGCAAATACGCAAAGTTTCCACCAATCCGAATCAAGAAAAGCATAAGCCCATTACCCCGCCCCTCCTTTTGGAATAATATCTTTGGGAAGAAATTACTCGTATAAAATTCAAACCTCACCTCTGACCTCCCCCTCCCCTAATATTCCCTATTTTCCTGCATCCCTTTACTTGGATTGTGTATATACACTACACCCTAATAAGTCGCCAAATTTGGAAAGGCTACTGTTCACTGGGTTGTTGGAGGAGTTCTCTTTGAGTTGAACAAAACAAAATGACTTCTTTCTTCGTAATGTGCTTTTTCTTGATGCTTTTTTCCTCTTGTACTTTTGCACATGACAACCATAATTCTCACATATTTCCAAGGCCATTGATCGTTGAATATCCGGAAGGGAATGAATTTCAATTGAGAGAATCGCTGGAAGAACTTAGATTGCAGTGTGCAAGTTGGAGGTTTGCTGTTGAGGCTAATAACCTGAGTCCGTGGAAGACCATCCCTCCAGAATGTGCTGCTTATGTGGAAGACTACATGACCAGCAGGGCGTACAGGTACGATCTTCAAAGGGTTTCAAGAGAGGCTGGAATTTTTGCCAAAAGTGTGGAATTGGGGGAAGATGGAAAAGACGTTTGGATTTTTGATGTGGATGAGACTCTGCTTTCCAATCTCCCCTATTATGCTCAGCATAGTTATGGGTATGGTTCGATCTTCCCTTTTTTTTTCCCCGGTTACTTCCATTTTAGTCCTCATTCTGACTAATTGGATGAGAATTGACTTGGGGTAGTTTGATTAGTTAGTTCATGACTGCATCTGATTTTGCAATTTCTTACTTTAACATTTCAGGTTGGAAATTTTCAATCATGCAGAATTTGACAAATGGGTAGAGGAGGGAATTGCACCAGCCATAAATTCTAGTTTGGACCTTTATCGAGATGTCATAAGCCTGGGATTCAAGGTTTTCTTCTTGACGGGACGAAGTGAACGGCATAGGAATATTACTATTGATAATCTGATTAAAGTTGGATTCCAGCATTGGGACAAGCTTATACTGAGGTGAGTTTTTTCAACTTTCTAGAATCTACTTGCACAATATGATGCATTAACATATTTTCTTTAGCTGCAAATTTGTGGAGATGCATAAAGGGGATTCTTCAACTGACTACCTACCTTGATGGATTTGGATGAACTGTCAGACATAGCCTTCTCTACTTGCTTAAATTACTATAATCGAATTTCTTTCCTGTTTACTACATTTCAGATAAAATACAGCCTTTGCACTAAATTTTTTTGCCTTGAGTAATCGATGATGGTTGTAGGAGATTCTTTTTATTATTATTATTTTTTGGTTTTCTTGGTCATAGTGTCTGTAATTAGACTCAA
The DNA here is from genome assembly GCA_013103745.1 of Gardenia jasminoides. Taxonomy (NCBI): domain Eukaryota; kingdom Viridiplantae; phylum Streptophyta; class Magnoliopsida; order Gentianales; family Rubiaceae; genus Gardenia; species Gardenia jasminoides. The sequence goes on from CM023103.1 coordinate 107,063,061, forward strand.
TAGCTAAATTGGAGGAGTGCTGTTAAGTGTTAACTTAGCAATTTTTCTTCTTTATTTTGTTTTAATGTCTGATACTTGAGTAGTTTCTGAGGGATTGCTAAAGGTGCATTTGATGCTTCTTTAGTGACAATTAGTTTTTGTTGATTTTACTATCAATAGCACATTGCGACATTCTGATTCCACATCACTGTGAGATATGGGGACATGATGATACTCAATAAATTCTGTCCAATAAAATATAATGCAAAGATGATATAAATAATAAAACCTCACAAAAAATGAGGACAAGTTGCTTTCGATAGAGAGAAGAATTAACACAGGTCTATTTTACACCTTTAACGTTTCTAAACCCAAAAACTGCTAAAAGATGAAAATATTTACAAGTTGAATGTAGAGGAGTCTTCTAGGACATGTTGATTATGATGTACCATACAGTGTTGGAAAATTTTCATGCACTGGACTGTATTGGTGAATCCATTAATCCTAATATCTGGTGTAACTTATGTATAAACATAGTAGTTGAACAAGATACTAGAGGAAAACAGCTGCTCTATATATATCTATATATGAGCAAATATATTCTGTTCAGTCCTTACACATTCACTATTGTTGATACCTGCACACTTCGTGTCATGTACTGGATGTGTGGTGGAGCTATGAGGGCACAGATGTGGCTCTATGCGGTGGTTTCTGCTTTGTGTGTCTTGTGGGCAGGAGAGTAGCCACCTGGATATCATAGTTCTTGCTAGACCTACTAATCAAGATGCCTTAACCGAGACAGGGAGCATTGCCCTGTTTTCTTTATACACATTAAATTGTCAGACAGGGAAAGGAATGGTATCTGAATGAGTTACAGTCCACGGTTTAGTGGCTTAGGCAAAATTTTGGTTAGTTACCAATCTTCTTTTGGGTGATACCATGGGACTACTCTTCTGAGTTAATGAGAGAGCATTCTGTACTGAATGTCATAAGCGCAAGTTGGTGTTAGACTCTTAAGAAGGCCAGGTCAGATCGTGCCTTTGCTTTTCAGCTCAAGATTAGGCTATTCAATGAGTAAGCTTTTTGGGCTCAGTGGCACTGCATGAATGATGGTTTTAAGGTGATTGGAGGGTGCACAAAGGCCATATATGAGGCGTCACTTATGAAGGGCAAATTTGCTCATGTTGGGAATTTCATAAACAGGGAAAATTGTTCCTGGTGACTCTGTGAATTTTGTAGGTGATGGCAGAGATGGGAAGCAGAAATTGGGATTTGTGTTGGGATTGAGGTAGCTTTGAAGGTGTTCCATTTTTCTTTACTTGATTGTTAGATCCTAAGACATCTTATTCCAAGGTTATGCACGGCCTTTTTCTTTCTCCCTGTAATTTAGTCTCTTCTCGAACATCAGGTGGTTTTATTTATGAAAGTTATGAATCAAGCATGAGCCCCATTGTGAGTATTGAAAGATGAGGTTGAGCTCCACCTCTCCAATTGTTTTGCTAGAAGCATATTGTTTGTGGAAGTTTTTAAGCTTGCAAACACCTAGCCTTTTCTAGAACGGCCTGCACCGACTGGATACTCTTGCACTTTTTCTACCCCTTTGGCTAGAACAACTATATTGTTCATGTAGTTAACCAAGTCTCCGAATGTGGTATAAATTAGGCGTATTGAGAAGAATCTGTGGTCATGAGCTTATTGTGTCAGTATGTGATAGGTAGTAAGCTTACTGCAATCTCAGTGCTGAAAGAAGCGAGCTTAGGTCTCGCTTGCTCCAAAGTACCAAAAACCACAGAACCTGTTGCGTTAATATTGGGAGTTTTCGATTCTCTTTTTCTTTCTATAGATAAACTCCCTGACAAACTGATTTGAATAGGACAGAGTCTTTCATGTTGAATGAATTTTGAATAGGACAAAGTCTCTTAAGCTGAATGAGATTTGAATAGGACTGAGTCTTCATTTACTCTTTTTCTTTCTATAATGATAATGCAGATCTAACTTTACATTTATTATGGACTATTCCCATGCCAAACATATAATTCAGACTCAACTATCATTGGGAAAGAACATGCATGTCCAGATTTCATCATTTATTTATTTTCTAACAATGAGACAAAAATGATACGTAATGCTTTTGATTGGCTGGTCTTTTGGTTAATTCTTGTTCCATAAGACATTTTCTTTTCATCCTGTCTGAATTCCCAAGAGCATATGTGGTCTTTTTCTTTGTTTTGGAGTCAAATTGATACCATGCCTTTATACAACAAGTTCATGCTAGAGTTCAATTCATGTTTTATACTTTGCCTTTTCAGGTAAGATGTTGCACTGAGTTTCCATGTGCACATGTCTAACACTTTGCACTTGGGAACCCTCATAATATGATGATGTCTACTATCTGATGGTTAAAAGTTTAAATGTTGGATTGATAGAAGGTTGTCTGTTAATATGAACTTCCTCTTTCATGTTTTCATCGGTGATTTTACAACCAGTTACTCAGCGCAAGGTTGTGAATCTTCTGCATTTTCTTTGCATTTGTGTGTTCGAAAGATTAGAAGTTCAGCACAAGGTCAAGCTTTTTAGATACATAAATGAAAACACAAATGAAGCTGCTTCGAATACTTATAGGGGTCTTATTTTCTTTTCAGAAATGAGTGACCGCATTGACCTTTATGAAATATAATCAACTTTTTTGTTTGTTTTGTTTGTATTCCTGTTCCTTCAAAAATGATACAGAGGGGAAGAAATTCAGAAAAAGTAAATCATGTAGGTCCTTGATTTTTGCTAATCCCAAGATATGGTAAGTTGTGTTGCTGTATGTTTGACGACTTCTCCTTTACTGATTTAAGTGCCCTTGACTGATCTTTTTTGTGACTCCAAATACTAAAGATCCTCGGAGGACCATCAGAAGCAGGCGACCATGTACAAGTCAGAAAAGAGGGATGAGATGATAAAAGAAGGTTATCGAATTGTGGGCAACTCTGGAGACCAATGGAGCGATTTACTAGGCTCCTCTACAGCTAATCGATCATTCAAACTCCCAAATCCCATGTACTATATTCCATAACTTCTACATATTTTTCTCGAGTACTATCTACATTGTGACCAAGTGTGAATACATAACACGGTCATAATTGTTGTAACCCTTTTAAGGCATTGATACTAAGGCATAATAATGATTCACCGATTGTGAAAAAATTCTTTCAGCCTCTATCACACCTTCCTTCTTGGTGAATTTCTATTGCACACATTTATCATGTCTTGAAAGTCCTTCCTTCAAAGCCCAAACCCTTCCCACCCCCCCCCCCCTCCTCCTTTCTCTCTTCCCAGCCCAACTACTTCGGCACGACGTAATTGTTCTGAAAGGTACCTTGCCTAAATAAACGATTATGACATTGCAAATTATTAGGCGACTGATGTAAGAAACGAACCAATGAGGTGGGTGGACCAATTCACAAGTCAGAAAAACATACTGTGAACTTTGTCAAAGTTTGTGGGTTCAACTTTGTGGATTGTACGGTTCACTGTTGTGATTAGAGAACATATTCGGCTCAATTGGATGTTTGTTGTTGGTTTGGCCATGCATAAGGAGTGGGGATAGCTAGAATGGAATTTAGTTGCCGGATAGGGGAATTGGCAACCAACTCTTCCCTATTTCTTTTCCCCATTCCATTATCATTAGAAAAAAATCGTTCAAGATACCTAGTTAACTTTGTAAGCTCGAACGGAGACAAGTGGAACATCATATTCTAGAGGTTCTTTCGATTGGTGTTCATTAGACCCTCGTTAAATATTTGAATTATATCTATGCATATATTAATAATTATTATCCTCCTTTGTATTTATACACTTTTCTTAGTTGACTTTAATTTTCTAAAAAATTAACACTTAGTGCATTTGATAAAACTAAAATATGAAAACTGAACACTGAAACCTGAATCTATTAAGTAATCGAATTGTTAAGTACTAAATATAATACATTTGAATGTATATCACATTAAGTGATAAATGAAGAGTTTTATTACTTATTTTTAGGAGCAAATTTTGTCTAGAAAATTCAGTGCCACTTAATTAATTCAAATGTTCTAGTTTTGATTATCAAACGCATCTGAACGTGTTAAGTTTTGAATTCATTAAAATTAAGTACTGAATTACATTATCAAATGAGATCTTACACTGCATGCATTTCAGTGAGTACCTTCCGTTAAGCAGACCTATTTAGAATTACATGAAAAAGCAAACCCAAGTACTATTATGCTAGTACTTAATTAATGATTATAAATTACATGCATGAATAAGTTGATGGCCCCGGTATGTCTGGAGTTTTTGGCATGAAATCATCCTCACGAGGTGGGAGGGGGGTCCCCCTTTTCCATTTGATTGAGCTTTAAAGATCATGAAGATACCAAACCACAGGTTTAATTAGGTGCCGGGTCAACAGCAACTAAATCAATGCTGCCCATAATTAAGGCACGAACCCACCACCTAAATTACTTGAAAAAAGGGAGAAAAAAAGAAAAAGAAAAAGAAAAAAAACTCCAGCATAGTAAGCATTTGGAGCAGAAGGTCAAAAGGATATTTACCCAGTCCCAGAAAAAGTTAACGAGCCAAGCAAGATGGCATTTTGTTAATTTAATAAAGAGGTGGGGTTTCTTTCTTGAATGCTCATGGCTTCGGGTCCTTTTCTTCCTTTCATGAGATTAGGCAAGCGAGACAACACGTCATCATTTGATACGATTCCAAGGTGGCCGAAGGCGAAGGGAACTGGATCCAGGACCATATTACATGTGGACCATTTCGATTATGCAGCTACACACATTAATTGTTTCTTTCTTAATAAAAGGGGGCAAAAAAAATGCAAAACTCATTCATAGAAATGATGTTTTGGAACGGCTAATTTTACGCCTTGAGGACCAATCCTTTTAAATGGACCATTTTTTTCCCCCAAGAATTGTTTGCTTTCTTGTTGCTTTCCAGTATGGGCCAAAACCTACGTCGAAGACGAAGGACGAGTCATAATTACGGAATAATGCGCTAACACATCAATGTAAGTATGGATGGGTACTATTCAGATTTAAGTCCTTGTTTGGTAGCTAAGTTTTTTGAAAATTTGTATAAAACTCTATTGTAGATTACTATAGAAGGGCCTGTTTGGTAATGAGTTTTTTGGGTGTTTGTCAAAATTTTATGCTTTATTGTAGAAGTTGTAAAAATTTTTGATTTTGTTTTTTTTTTTTTTTTTCCATTTCTTTTCCTTTTCCTTTTCTTTCCCCCTTTTCTTTCTTTCTTCTTCCTGGCGACTTTTTTTTCTTTTTCTTCCTTCCCCTCCTCTTCCTCCTCCCTCCCTCCCTCTCCTCTTCCCTTCTCCCTGTGAGTCATAATCTGGTTGACAAAGACCTGTCCATGACCGGACTGGGGAGGGGAAGGGAGAGGAGGAAGGGAGGAGAGAGAGGAAGAAGGAAGAAAGGAAAAAAAAAAGAGGGTCACCAAGTGATGGTGCCTATGGTGTGTTTTGTTTTTATTTTTTGTGTAAGAAAAAGGGAAAGGATGGAGTAAAAGAAGTTTTTTTGTATAGTTTTTTGGGTGTGTAAAAATTTTGGAAGTTTTTTGAGGGTTCTTGTAGCTAAAGTAGGAAAAAACAAGTTTTATACAAATTGGGCAAAAAACAGCTAACCAAACAGACTCGAAGTTGTAGAAAAAAATTTAGAAGTGAATTTTTTTTAAGTGTTTTGGAGGTGTTATATTAAAAACTTTGGGAGTTTTTTTGAGAATTCTTGCAGATAATGTCAGAAAAAAACAAGTTTTATACAAACTTGCTAAAAATTTGCATTAAAACTTTGAAAGTTTTTTAATGTTCCTATAGTAAAAGTAGGTAAAAAACTATCAGCATATAAACTTGGCAAAAAACTCAAGTGCCAAACAAGGCCTTATCGGAGTTGGATAGGAATCCAATCCGATTTATCGAAAATTTGGCCTAGAATTGGAATCGACAGTTTAGAATTGGTTCAAACCGTCTTCAAAAAAAAAAAAAAACACTTGTCGCCTAAACCTATTTGGTCCATTTAGAGTTCAACGTCAATAGTCAACACCCAATATCAACATCTTCAATCCTAACTCAACAACGTGATATCCCATTTCATTAATAAGTCTATACCCCATAAATATTCTAAATCCAAGAACAATTCAATCTAATCAATCATGAGGTGGTAGGGTGAAGAGTGTAAGTGAGAGATTTCGAATTCGAAACCTCTTATTTACACTAAATAACAATAATAATAACGAGGTATTTTTCATAATATTTGTATCATTTTTATTTTTCCTTATACATGAGAATAAAATAAAGTTTTTATTTTTTTTCCACGTTCCTTCTTATATTTTCTTAGAATCAACATAACAATTACTTAATCATAACTAAAAGAATTAGAACTGCAATCAAAAGAACTGAAATCGTAATTAGAATAAAACCAAAATTGAAACCGAATTGGAATCAGATGTTCAATAATTATAATAATAATCATCCTTGCAAAGGTCGGTTTAAATTCCAACTTTTAAAGGATTCAAAACTATCCGTTTTTGAATCAGGATTGACAGTTCTAAAATCATTACCGTATCTAAATGTACGTGCTAAAATAACAAATTTAGACCAGTGCTAACACGTTAAAACATAATAATTTTTTATTACTTACTGAAAATTTGAAATTTGTATTGTACACTCAATGTCATCAATTCAATTTCGCATTTACCAATCTGCCACTATTTTTATTTTCGAATTTACAAATCTCCCACTGATTTTTTTTGCCCCTTAACTTACTAATCTCCCATTATTAACTCTACCCTATATAATGGCACCCGTATCCAATCCCATCAGAAGGAAGCTTATCACATTGATAATGAAGATGGGAGTACGTAATTGATTCTTTTAGAAGACGGGAGTACATAATTTCAATAATGAACCACTCTTTATCTTAACGTTGTACAGAATTTTATCCTAATTTTTGTCCACTGATATTGAGAGTTTGATTCTGCTACCTGCGCACATACACAACAAAAGTAGAAGTGCATCTGCCAAAGTATGAAAACCGATCGAATATTCGTCAACTGAACAAAGTCTAACTTCTTGACTTTGAAAGAAGCTCCGATTCTATACTCTCTCAGTGATTTTCTTATTTAATTAGCCTTTGAAGTTTTAAGTGCACGTTATCAACATCGAGAAAGATTGCGACCAGGAACAAGTTTTCTGGTCGTGGAACTTGCCAATCCTAGAATTATTTCATTTTGTTTTTGTTAATTCTCGGATCAGCTGATTAAGTGTGTCAATCGGTCTGAACAAAAAGAAAAAAGAGTTAATTTGATTTTACAATTTCTTCCCTCCTTCCTTATTTACCATATAACAAAAGAATCAGCCAATTAATGCAGAAACTAGATGATTATTACAGTGAATTACGGTCTTCATTGTATTTAACCACCATTAATATAAGGGGAGGGATTGTGAGTAGGAGGATTTAGGTTCAAGATCTCCTACTTAAAAAAAAAAAAAAAAAAGGCACCAATGTTTTGTATCCCAAAAAAGCCAGAATCAAAACTACACTTTTGATGATCGATGGGTGGGAACGTCATTTAGTAACTACAATAGTAGTATAACTTATGGCCTATACCAACTTAAGTTGATTCAATTTGTAAAGACGGACCACTTTTTCACGATAGATCGTGTGTTAGAATTTCACTATTGACGATGTAAGAGTTGTATTCATATAAAAAGTTGACTCATTTTGGTATTCGACGCATAATTCCCCATATTGTTGAATGAAGCATAATTCACTGAAACTTTATATTATCAAAAAAAGGAAAAAAAAAAAAGAAAAAAGAAAAACCTATAGCCCACAGCCCACTTCCCGTGAGCCAGCCAACAGCGTAAACGTCACTAGCATAATAATCCCCAATCAAGACAGACTAAAACCAGCACATGCTTCCCTTCCGTTTTTCTTTTCTTTCATTCTTTATTTTTTCCTGCCTGACATTTAACGCCCTCCCTGACTTTGAGATATCTTGCAGACTGCAGTTCATCTCAGCACCTCTGTCCTAAGAAACCCATCTTTCATCAGTAGTTGCAGTTGCAGATGTTTTTCTTTTTATCCACCAGCGATTTCAAACTCTTCATGGCATCTTCCGAAATCAAGGAAGGAAATCCTTTTCTCTTTCCGTTTTTTTGTTAATAATGATGATGAGCCCATGTGAGTGATCACATTTCACTTTCACTTCCAACTACCGCTTTCTAACCTTCCTAGTTCCTACCTACAAATCTTGGATCTTTCTTCTTGTCCAGAATCGAATCCCGTAAAATTACCATCTTTCTTTTGCTTTTCCCATATCAGAACAAATATCGCCCCTCCACAGAATTACTACTCTTTCTAACCAAAATGGAGCACAAGTATATGCTGGCACTAATCATAGGACTGTCTTTATTAGGAGCTGCCATAATTCTTTTCCTGATGATCTACTGTTGTAGGAAGAAGACAGAACAAAATGTCCCAAAAGATATAGAAGCCAGCTTTGAGTTTAAAGAAAGAGAGACGAGAACGGATAGAGAAGACTTGATCACGTTTCAGGGTGCTGAAGATCTCAGTGTATATGATATTCTCGAAGCTCCAGGTGAAGTGATAGGAAAATCTAGCTATGGGACTTTGTACAGGGCTAATTTGCTGCGTACTAACTCGCTTGCTCTGCTGAGATTTCTGAGGCCTGCTTGTACATTGAGGATGAAGGAAGTTGTGCCGATTGTGGAATTATTAGGGTCTTTAAGGCATCCAAATTTGGTGCCCCTCTGTGCATTTTATGCAGGGTCCAGAGGAGAAAAGCTGCTGGTTCATCCGTTTTACCGGTGGGGCACCTTGGCCCAACTCGTAAGAGGTTAGACTCTCCCAATCGTTTTTGGTTCCCTTGACATGTTTCTCTTAGCGTTGCTTAGTTTTTATTTGTTTGAACAGATTTCTGATGACATAAACAAAACTAGGCGCATGATCAACTATGCAATTTTAGTAATTACGGGACAATGCTCAATTTTTTCTGGAGTATAGTGTACTAGAAATTTTACACATATCCATAGGAGGAAAACAGTTAACATGGGTGATTAGTTCAATTTTTAGGTTACTAGGTAAAATTTGAGTTTGTATTTTGGTTTTCTTAAGAGGAAGATTGCAGTCTTTCCCTTCTGTTTATTCTTCTGATCTATTTTTATCAAAAATTAGTACAGCAGCTCGTTCTTTTTTCTTTCTGGGTCCTACTTACGTATGCAAAATGCTTTCTTGGTCCGTTGTGTAGATTTGCCTCTTGCTTACTGTGTTCTTGGCTTTATTTGGTGATCTGAGAGTAACATTTTTTGTCGAGTAGATCTGTTTTCTTGCTTACAAAAACTTCTTAGAGTATCTAGTAGGACGAAGAACAAATTTTGGTACTTGTTTTAAGCTCATTTTCTTTTCTATAATAGGCTTGGTGGTTGGCAAAACAATGGGTAAGCTCCTTGTTGAGTTGTTGTTAGCTGGATTGACATAGATTTGTCTTTATTGTCAGACTCAACAGCCCGTCACATGTAGGACAATAATTTTAATATGCTTAGAAAGGAAAAGATAGCAAGAAAATAGACTTGGATCATTCAAGGTTATTCCTTCATTTCCTCCACTACCTCCCTGCCACGATTCAACAATCTTTGACAGCAAAATGTGATAATGTGTCATCTAATGCATGAGACAATGCTGAGTAAAAGGTTTTGCCATCAGACAATTTTCATGCTAAACATTTTCCCCTTCAAAAGTTTTGGATCTTAAATTCCTGCAGAGAGTTCTTGTCTGAGAGCTTCTTTTCCTCTTGTTTGAAACAGAGTCCATCGTTTGATTAAGAGAATCTAAGTTTATGACTAATTTAGTTGTCAAAATTAACATGATGCAACATATAATCCCCTATGTACTGAATTCAATGATCATATCTCTTGTGCACAGATGGAAATGGGGAAGCACACAGGTGGCCAATCATATATAGGATATCCCTGGGTATTGCTAATGGTTTAAATTATCTTCACAATGATTTGGAGATGCCCATAATTCACGGAAATATAAAGTCAAAGAATGTACTACTAGATCGGCATTACCAACCATATCTCTCAGATTTTGGCCTGCATCTCCTCTTAAACCCAACTGCAGGGCAGCAAATGCTTGATGCTTCTGCTGCTGAGGGATACAAAGCACCTGAGTTAATAAAAATGAAAGATGTTAATGAAGAGAGTGACGTTTACAGCTTTGGAGTCATCTTGCTGGAACTACTAACAGGAAAGGAACCAATTGATGACAATCCCACCCCTGATCAAGATTTTCACTTGCCAAATACTATTAGGACTGCAATTCTAGATGATCAAATTACAGAATTGTACCATCCAGACATTATTCTCAACGAAAGCAGCGATCAAAGGGCAGTTACCAAAGATCGCATTCTCAGACTGTTCCAACTGGCTATGGCTTGTTGTTCTCCTTCACCTTCTCTTAGACCTGATGTGAAGCAGATACTCAGCAAGCTTGAAGAAATAGGAAAATGAGCTCCTTGGTTGATTTTTTTTTTGTGAAATATTGACTGTAGATGTTGATGAAATCAGTTAGTTGGCCTGACTGAGATTTATTTGGTGATCATGGCACTAGTATTAGGACAAATTGACTGTCTTGTGCTGATGAAAGCTAGAAATGTAAGCATTCTATCCAGCTCTGAGAGACTGTGTCCATGGATTGAGATGATGATAAGGAAAAGATCGGGAATGTTCCTCGGAGCAGAAAGTTTGGAGCTCTAATACAGAGGGTAGAGTAGCAGTTAACTAAATTAGCATTCCTTTTTCAGGATTTGGGATGAAAGACAGAAAAAGTCTTGGATAAGTTCTGCCTGCAAGGTAAATCTTTCATTCTAATGACTTGTGCGGATGAACTGAAAGTACATCATCCGGCGGCGTATAGCTTATGCTAATGATGTCACAACTCTGAACCAGATATAATGCGGATCTTCTGGGAATGTACTTTGGGAAGAGCAATGCCCAGCTAAGCTGTCTGGAAGAAAAGTGAAGAAGGAGAAGAGATTGAAGAAGATGGTCAACAGAATCAGCAAATTTCACGGTCGATTTTTCTTTGTGGCAAGATGTTGTACACATAAAAAACATTATTGGCTATTGATTATTTTAGGAACTTTGTTATACACAAGAATGATCGATTTTTTTTTTTTTTTAAAGAACTTCAGACCATTATTTCATTTCAGCAATCTTCGTATACAATTTCCCTTCTCGGTGATGGCTTTCCTAGATTAATTCTCAAATCCTTCCCTTTGCCCTTATGAATTTTAGACACAGAGCCTTCTTTCAACACAGGGTGAAAACACATTAAGAAGAAAAAGAAACCATTTGAAGAATTCCTAAAAGTGACGTGACAAATTTTAGAACCTAAATTTGCACCAGCTGAAGTTTACAAATCTTCTTTCTTTCCTTATATTGCCCCTCGAAGTTTGTAAAGTAATTCCATCCGTAGCTTACTGTAAATATGAACATATTCCATTACCCGAAGGAAAAAAAATGAACTTATTCAAATGAAAATAAAGTATTATTTGAAAATAAAAGAAGAATCTTGTAAGCTTTAGTATATAAAATTAAACAAATAATCTTCATGTGAACTTATATAGTGTACAAAACACTAAATATATTATTGCTTCAGCATTATTCTTGTTCCTAAAATTCTCTTTGGGATTAATTTTATAGGTTTTTTTTTTTTTTTTGGAATGGAAAGTTTTGAACCCAAAACTTTCTTCTTATGATTCCTCCCACCTCATTACCCAGCCCAACTCTCCCCCACCTTATAGCACAGGGACAAATCTCTACACTAAAATTTGGAAGCACCTACTTTCCAATAACTACAACTTCCTTTCTTACAATCGTTTTCCTTTTGTTTATCGGTCCTTTTATTAGTTTCCTTCCTCCATTTTGCTGTGTCTTCAACTGGTTTCCTCCTTTTTCTTATAGCTTATGCGCATGCAATCCCTTCCTTAATCATCTAACCCTACTTCCCTGCTCATTCTCTCTGCATCGACCGCTTCATACAATCGAAGGTGCGCGCTTCCTCTCCCGGACTAAATTCTCTATACATGCTTAGCGCTATTTTTCTACGTATCTCCAACCACCTATTTTGCTCCGGGAAGTATGTGTGTTTTTTTTGGCTTCTATTTGATGTATACCAGTATTTGTATGGGAATGTGGTAATTACAAAACTACATACAAGGATATGCGCTTTGCTGCTCCAAACTTCACGTACCTAATATTCTTGTATGAATTGCGTTGACTTTCCTCTTCTTAATTCTTGCACCCGCTTGTGATAATTCTCTAAGTACGCCATGGAAGTCTTGTAAGTATTGTATCCCTAGCGTGATTTCAGAGGTTTTCAGGCGAGTTGGGTGTAAAGGAATTAATGCAGCTCCCGAACTGGCAGAATGAGCCGCCGTGTATTATCTATCTATGATGCAGCAACCTAAGAATATTGCTTGCTTCTTTCACGTTTTCGTCAATCCTTGCGTATCACTATTCAGCTTTGTCTTTGAAGTTTTACACCCTAAAAATATCAACCATTGCACTTTACAGCTACCCTTTTTATCCTCAACATTTTGCACTTTGGAGTTGCTAAATTCTCCTAAATCACTGTTTACTATTTAAGGAAAGTGAAAGATAAGCGAATAATATGCTGGTATCCCTTGACATACTTACTTCTGGAAGGGAGAAAAGCGGCGTTCGCATCCAAGAATGACTACGTGAACCTTAGATTGCCTACTTTCCTTGATTACATAAGTAGTTGGGTTGAGTCGGGATGTTTCGATAGGGAAGTGCATGTTGGAATTAGTCCACGAAAAGTTGACATTTGCAATCCAAGAAAAGTTGTATGTTAGCAAACGTAACTTTCAGCTCTCAGTTCTGTTCACTCGTTACTGAGTGCTTCTACAATTATCAACGGCAATTCTGCTGTGCAATAATGCGCTAAGAGATACTTCTCTTACTCGATCGAGTATGACTAATCTACGATTACAACTATTCCTTTATGCGTAAATCAATAAATTAACCAGATTTGCGTAGCACGAATATTGATGCTATGTATATTTACATAAAAATAAAAAATCATGCATCTATTATCCTAATGATGCTTGTAAAAGAACTTCTAATGCCTCGGACAATTCTTTTTTATCTCTCTAGTAAAATTCATTTTGCTGTGTAGTTCATGTGTATTTGTGTATCTTTTTAACTATCGAAGTTTGTTACTAGTTGCTAACCCTTTTGTTCTTGTTCTACAGATCATCGTCAAATTTGACATAATATATGGCAGATTGGGCTAATCTTATACCAGAGTTAGTGGCGCAGATAGCCCAACGACTTCCTGGCCACGACTTCATTGTATTCTGCGCAGTATGCAGGCCGTGGCGATCTGCATCACATACTTTAAGGGAGAAACCGCCATTGCCTCCGTGGCTGGTGCTTGCTGAGGAGGAAAAGGTAGGACTTGATGACATTTTTTACTGCCCTCTTTGTAGAATATGGCAGTCCGCATCATGTACTCTAAAGATGAAACCTCTCGTGCCTTCCTGGCTCGTGTTTGAGGAGGGAAAGACGATGGAGGCAAAGGCAGAAACTGACGACATTTTTTACTGCCGTGATTGCCAGTCATATCAATCTGAATCACGTTATACATCAAAGGAGAAATCACCTCCTTTACCAACATGGTTCGTGCTTGCTGAGGATGAAGATGGAGTAAAAGATGCACCTAAAATTCGCCGCTTCTTTAGCTTATCAACTTTGAAGACGTACGAAATTGAGTTGCCTGAAGCTTCGGGTAGGAACTGTGTGGGAGCATTTTATGGGTGCATATTTACTTTAGGCCCTGATTTACAAATTAATCTTGTGCATCCCTTCACCCATAAACAGATCCCTCTTCCTTTCATGCTTGCCTTCAGGGATCAGTATGCCTACAATCATGAATTTATGCTCAGGAATGCTTTGACATGTTTGTAAGAAAGTTTGCGTTGTCCTCAAATCCTTGGTTTGGTGAAAATCCCGTTTGCATGACGACCACTATCATCAGAACGACTGTGTTATAGCTGCAATATATGGCGAATTCAGGATACTGGCATTTGCAAGACCAGGAGATCAGGCGTGGGCTAACATTCGTGTCCCTTCCAGGGTTTATCAGGACATCACTTTCTACAAGGGAAAACTTTACGCAGTGGATTGCCATGGAAATGTGGTCGTTTGTGACATCAATGATGACAATAGCGGGGATGAACCGGCAGCAAAAATAATAGCGCCAATTCCATCCGGAACGGAAGATGATATTCAAAAGTACCTGGTTGAATCATCCGGAAATCTATTACTAGTTTCTCGTACTCGTGGAGGTGAGGAAACTGAAGATGGAGAAGTAGTGAATTATTACACACTTGGTTTTTCTATTCTGAAGCTGGAGGACAAGCGTGGTTGTCATGATCATTTAGAAACAAATGTTGAAGCTGACGATGAATATCCTTGCAGATGGACTGAGGTGAGCAGTTTGGGAGATATGGCATTATTCCTTGGTAGAAATCCATATTCATCTTTGCCTGCATCCAAGTTTGGCGGATCCTTGAAACCCAATTGCATCTACTTTACGGATGATGATCCGGATTCGTTTTGGGTGATCGAGAGGGAGGGGGTCAAGACATGGGAATTTTCAACGTGGAAACCGGTACAATTGAACCCCACTATCCTGGGGATTCCATCCATCCTTTTACCCCCACCTTTCTGGCTTTCGTGATGCATGTATTGAGATTCGGGGTTATCAAAACATGCGTTTCACAGTTTACAACCCAGTTCTTTGTGATAAACTCATGATTGAAGAGCTAGCGAGCAGCTTTTTCGCCACAAAATGATTCCCTTCCTCTTAACTATTGAATGCTGTCAAACAAGAAATCAACTCTCACATCTCAGACATTTTATTCTGTAGTGTTTCCGTATTTACATTCTTTAGATAATAATACTGTATAACCTTTCTCCAATTTTGTTTTCGACATTAATTTGAAGTTTAATCCACCAGCTTTGTTATCAATTCTCATAGATAGTATTGCTGTTTCCTCTCAGTGTTACGTCCAACTATCTTGGACAGACGGATGTAGTCGGTTGGGCTTAATTTAGTTGGATTTGCGGATCATCCACACATTTATGTCCGTATCCTATGTTTTGTGCAGTCAAGTCTTTTTTACTTCAATGGCTTCTTGATTGTCATTGTTTTCCTGGAGTAATTTGAGTCCGAACAATGTGCTGATACTGAAGTTGGTAGTTAATTGATTTTGGGTTACGTATTGTCTATTGTCATTGCATATCTTTTTTCTGGGTAGTAAGCCTAGACAAAGAGCTTGATTTGTATGCTCGTTCACAGATGAGAATTGTGTTCAACTAGATGCGTCACTGATCTTCCCGTCATCAGTCAAAACTCAAAAGTCAAAACCGTTGCTATTGACTAGTTGCGGTGTGTATACAATGGACAATGTACTTTCTCTCTCCATCTCAGCGACATGGTCATGATTGTTATTCTTGCTTCAAGAAAATACTATCCAAACCGTGATCGTGTAATTTACCTAGCAAGTACGGTCCATTGTGAAGATCAGGGAAGATTACAGAAATTAATCTATAATCAACACCGTATTATTTGAAAATTTCTATAAAGTGTGTTTGGATAGTTGTTTATTTCTTAAATTTATTTGATTGCATCATAAATAAAACTTTAATTATCTTTTTATTTCATATAAATCACATCATAAGAAATGCGGCAGCACTTTTAGGAAAAAAATTATTCCAAATAATCTCTTATGTAAAAATGCTACAGTATCAATAAAGAAAATAGTGCTATACCATATTAATCAAGCAAAATAGAAATTGATGCCTGACGTATTCATGAATTGCATATAGGAATTGGGCAGTATCAACCATCTAGGGTCAGGGAAAATTCCACTACTTTCACCATAAATTTTAGCATCGGAAATAATAGATCATTACCATCCTAGAAGCATCCGTTGCCTCATCGGGCCATTAAATGCATTCCTTGAAATTTCCCGTAATAACTTTTCTAATTCAAAATTGATATTGATCTCTAGAAATATATGTGAGGTAAATCAAAGTCACAAAGGTAATATTACATATATATACATAGACACATACAAATACACACACATATATATATATATTTAAAACATTTATCTATATATATTACACATACACCTGTAAGACATGTGCAACTTACAATCTAATACATACATATACATACACATATATATATATATATATATATATATATATTACACATACACATGTAAGACATGTGCAACTTACAATCTATTCTTTTTAATCCGTAAACCTAGTTATAGAAAGAACTCTAAAGGCCTCAAGCTGCTATAGATATGTATTTGCATGCACACGCATATACATATATGGCTATATTTAGTTGCTTAAACATAATTAGGCTACATTTTCATGAATTTTTTAAGTCATAATAGTATGCAGCCAAAGCCTTTTTAATAACACGTTATCACAACTTTAAATTAAGTACCTTTACTATACATTGAAATCTGGCTCTAAGATCCATTTCTATGTAAAAATACCTATATATTTCTTTGTCTATCTATTTATTTTGATTTTTTATACTTATAGCGCAGAATACAATTTCTTATTTTTTTTTCTTATTTCGCCTAAAACAAAAAAAGAAAAAATTGTGGTCGGAAGGTTAGTAGGAGGAGCAACTTTGGGACGAATTTTCAACATGCTTGGAGAACCCGTTGATAATTTAGGCACTGTAGATACTCGTACAACATCTCCTATTCATAAATCTGCCTTTATACAGTTAGATACAAAATTATCTATTTTTGAAACGGAAATTAAAGTAGTAGATCTTTTAGCCCCTATCACCGTAGAGGAAAAATAGGACTCTTTGGGAGAGTTGGAGTAGGTAAAATAGTACTCATTATGGAATTCATTACACGTGGATTTGACCTTAATATCTTTTATTGGCTATTGATAGAAGTTGAGACCTTAATATCTTTTATTGGCTATTGATAGAAGTTGAGACCTTTTTTTTACCACTTACTAATTATGAATTAAGTTATTTTATTCACAGTTTATTAGATATCAAACAACTTTAATAATGGACTTGTGACCCATCAATCGTTCCAGGCCTGGGCCATTGGAGAACATAACAACATTACTAGTTTTATAACTTTTTGGTGTAATAACCATACTTCTTAATTTCACTTGCCAGTAAAAGATTTCTTTTTTGATGAAAAGTCAGTAAAAGACTCATTAATACGAGAAATTAATGTTAAAGCCAATTGCAATAGTAAAAAATTCTACAGTCATCTCAATGACGGTCTCAGGTTCAATCATGGCTCACTACCTCCTTTATATATGCCATATACCATCTTTCTGCTAATTTTACACCACCATTACATTTAGAGTTGAGTTAACAGATGAACAATTGTTTGTAAGAGAAGAGGATTGAAAACTTTTGCTACACGTGTAAGAGGGAATTCATGCATCCCAATGTCATGAAAGTTTGGGTCAAATGCAAGCTCTGCGGAATGAGATATAATACTGAGACCGACTTGCTTGCGCATAAGGTAGAAGATCTCAAAAAGTAAGGATTAAGTAGGTGGTGATCGAGTGGGTATGCGTATAGTGATATTTGGAGCTTTAGGGTAAAGATATTAAGAGAACAAATAATGTGTTAGCATAGCATACGAGTGTTTTGTTTTTTCAAATGAACTGATGGTTTTAGTTGTTTTAAGACTTCCAGTTTTAAACCATTTCTGCTCTCTATTTGCTCTATTTTATCTTTGTTGCCTTACTATTGATGATTTTTCTTTTTGATGATCAGCTTTTGCATTGGTTAAATTGATTGCTTTTGGCTGAATTCGCAAATGATGCCATGCGTGTTGACCATGTAAGGTTTTGATCAATGCGACGGCATGCGTATTGCAACCCGGCATACAAAGGCTAGCTACCCATTTGCTACAGCTAATAAGCTATTGATCCCAACATGTTAGGGATTTGTGAGGTGTTATATTCTTTTATTAACACTACTCGACACCTAAAAGGTTCACGGTATAAACAACAGCAGTAAGTTTTCAGCTTGACTTTTATGGCATAGCAAATCCATTCATATGCGATCATATATTAACTAACCAAAATCTCACACTTTTAACGATAGAGGATACGTAATTGAACAACCAGTATTTTGCATAATACAAAATAGAAAATCTCACACTTTTAACGACAGAGGGTACCATTTATGCATGCCTTTGATCCACATGTGAAGACAGGATATAGACAAATTCAATATGAGGTGACTTCCACCTGATGTGGTATATTATATGTGGGATACTTTCTATTTCTCTTCCTTAGTTTTTGGCCAATTCTACTTTTCCCACCCTACTGGGCAAGTTGGGAGACCACCGGTATATTCCACTAAACCTAGATTGCATGGGATCATATGTCACACACCAACTCCTGTAGGGTAAAAAGGATTAAAAGAAAAAAGGCAACAAAAGGGAGTGGAAGGCCACGGAAAGAATAGAAATGGAAACAGTAACTGGGAAAAAAATAGAGTAGGTGGGAAGGACCAAAAGGACAAAAATAGTAACAAAAGGGAGTGGAAAGCGTAGAAATGGAAAAAATAATTAATTCAACGCTTTGTGATGTAGTAATTATTACATATGGTGATAATATCACAGATGTTGATGTAGGTATACTTTCATAAATGAGGTATACATATGTGGAAATTTAGGATTCGGGGTTACTATACCCTGTCTTTTTTTTTTAAATATAATTTTAGTGTGCACTTTCTTGTTAGGATGAACTATATCTTAGTATCGTGTGGCTATGTCTCTACAGCATCAATCAAATATTTAATCCTAATTATAATAAACAAATAAATAAATAAAAGGTTACACCACCTTGAATTTCTCCGCCTTTTTGTTTTTCTCATGTAGACTTCTAAACTTACAAGCAATAATAAAGAAAAAGGATCATAAGAAATAGATCATATCTCCAACCCTTCAAAACAACATGGACCACTCTCAATCCTTGTTAAATTTCGTAAAAGGCAACTCGAAGTCAACATTGGGTTAGAAGTAATTGCCCAAATCATGACTACGAAAAGGAGAATGATGTCAACTCCTTCATGTTCAATTCGATATTAGAGAGAGAGTTAAAGACTTATAAACGCTCAAAAAGAGACGCAGAAAAAGAGAGAATTAAAGATTTTAAAGGCTCAAACAGAGAGAGACAAAGAATTAGAGACTTTTAAAAAAGAGG
Organism: Gardenia jasminoides; assembly: GCA_013103745.1. Taxonomy (NCBI): domain Eukaryota; kingdom Viridiplantae; phylum Streptophyta; class Magnoliopsida; order Gentianales; family Rubiaceae; genus Gardenia; species Gardenia jasminoides. Next base: position 107,082,421 of record CM023103.1, read on the forward strand.
AATACGTATGAACAAGGGGGAAAAGAGGGGAAAGTTCCCTACCTAAACAACAATGTTATCCGATCTACTTGTAGAAACACTTCTACAAAGCCAAGAGCCCCTCCCCCGGGGTGGAAGCAGTGCAATACTTGATGAGAAACATTGTACATTAATAGGTTTTTCTCAAATTTGTTGGGATTAATACTTCTTATGTTTAAGTAAAATTTACACTGAGAGTGTCTATTTTAATCACACTCATTTGGGTACAGACAGAAGTTTGACAATCGCATATATAAACACTCACATGTTTGGATATCCTTTTGATATTACTATTATACAATGTCAAAGTTGACTAAACATGTTGACAAGAAATGGAGAAAAAATAAATTGAAAAGGTAAAGTGAAAAATACACACACAGATGTGTGTGTATCCAAAAGAACAATGTTGGCACGTAGCTCCCATGCAATATTGGAATCATTTCCGCTCCCAAGACCAAAAGATTGAGGAGGACATTTTTGTCTATCTAAACTGAGTTCGTTGACTCGACCTAGTGATAAAACCTCTCAATTGGAAGGGAGAAAAACATAACCTTCAAAAATAAATGAGAAACAAGAAAGGAAAATTAATTTGGGTTTCAGGAAGCACTCGAAGACGGGGTGCTCAAATTAAGTGGATCGAGGCCTGCCATTTTATCTAGCCCAACTACTCACAAGTGGGCCAGGAGAAAAACATGTGTTGGGAGTTGTTGAAGCGCTGACGAAGTTTCGAATGTGTTCTCTGAGTAGTGCTGTTATTCGAGTCGAGCCGAACCCGAACTCCGGAAGTTCAAGCTCGCTCGATAACATTATCGAGTTGAAAATTGAGATCGAGCTCGGCTCAGCCAAAACACTGTCAAGCTCGAGCTCGACTCGATTAACAAAATAAATTCTAAATTAACAAAATGAACTCTAAATTAAGCTTGGCTCGATTTAAGCTCTATAACAATTCTCTAGTTAAATAAACTCTATAACAATTCTCCAGTTAAATTTAGTTGCTATAACACTATCTTCCATGCATTAAGTTAGCCAATGATTCATATATTCTTCATTAGTCCATAAGGTTTTAGCCAATTCTCAGTCACCTTAATGTTCAACAACTTGTAACTATAAAATTGTTTACTTGACAACAAACGGAATCTAAGAATGTTCAATTATTAATGACTTGAAATTGGTATTAGATGAAATTCACAGTTTGGAATGAACAATATATGCAATTGTTCATTGGATACGAGCTATTCTAGCTTAGTGATGTGCTTCGAAAATAAATGGAATCAATTATACCCCACTAGATGAAAAGGGATTCACTAATACCAATTTGACTTTATATTGATAGTTGGAAAAATCATGGTCATATTCTCTTTTTTCCAATTAAAAACTAAAATAACAAATCTGCCCCTCAAAGTTGAACCTATTGAGCCGAACTTGACTCGACTTGTTAATGATACGAGTATTTTTCAAACTCGAGCTTGACTCGTTTTTGAGCTTTAACGAGCCGAGCCGAGTCGAGCTCACGAGCCACTCGATTCCCGTAATAGCTCTATCTCTGAGTTTATGTGATCGGGTACAAGGACGTGAAAAGTAGAGAAGAATATGTACTTATCCGTCTATTTGACACTCCATTCTTTTTATTCCTGTCAACAACTCCCAATACAAAACTGGACTGTACCAGTCCTATGGTAACAGAGAGTGAAATTTTCTAAATATTTGTATATAATTTACTGTAGAAGTTGTAGAAAAAAATTTTGAAAGTGAAGTTTTTCATTTTGATATATTAAAAATTTTGAGAGTTTTTAGAGATTTTCTGTAGTTAAATTAGGAAACAAACAAGTTTTATACAAACTTGCTAAAAATTTGAGTTAAAACTTTGGAAGTTTTTAAAGAGTTCCTCTAGCTAAAGTATGAAGTTAACAAGTTTTATACAAACTTGCTAAAAACTTGAGCTGCCAAACAGGACTATAACGCAAGCATCATGGCAGTTTTAGCTTCTAGTGTTCATTTAAAGGATGCTACTGATACATTTAAATCAATGGATGCTTCTTCTAATAAATATACACCGCTAACAAAGCCTATTCATAAAGGGCCACACAACACAACTGCTAATCAAAATATTAGTTCAATGTTCTTCTAGAATTCCATTCCGTAATTGCTGAAAGAAGCGTGTAATTTGGAAGAAGGTTCTTATGTGGCAATGGTAAGTTTGTCATCGGAGAAGTATCATTTTGCTCCAGCCATTCTTCTATGGCCTTCCGATCATAAGTATAACCATCAGCAGCAACACAAGGATTTTCCATCACATCCTGTAACCAGAAACAGTGTGTGTGGCAGAGGAGAAATCAAATGCTCATGAACGAGAAAGGACTTGAAAATGACAAACTTGAAATGCGAAAATAATTAGACTCAACTATTCCTAATTGACTCAAGGCAGTTTCGGCTGTGACAGAAGGCAGTAGATGGAAGAATGTGCTCAAAGTCCATAAATAACAAACAGGCAGAAGACGTACACCATACCTTGAGAATGGGGCAGATGAACATATTTGGAGGTAGCAGCTCAGCAACTGGTGCCAAATTTCGACCTTTATCACCAGTTTCTTTTAGTTTCTCTAATGTCGGAAGAATCTGATCTTTCAGATCAGGTCTATCTTTACCTCGAAGCTCTGTGCATCTCAATGCTAACATTGCCAGTTCTTTTGTCTCTTCAACTGGCCATTCCCCGGCATCTTGATCAAGTACATCCATTAAGGAATTGTTCTCGATAGCCTTTTCCATCAAATGGGCTATTCCCATTGGTGGTTTTGCAGTTAGTAACTGTAAAATAACAATTCCAAAAGCGTAAACATCGGAACTTGGAGAGATTAATCCGCTTCTTTGGTACTCAGGATCTATATAGCAAAATGTCCCAACTGGAGCCGTATCCTTGTATGCAGTGGATACAGAAGAACAATCATAATGCAGCATTGTGGAGAGGCCAACATCACCAATTTTGCTTACAAAGTTATGATCAAGCAATATGTTTGCTGGTTTTAAATCACGATGAATGATTGCTTTTGGCTTTGAGCTATGCAGAAAGACAAGAGCTGAGGCTACTTCCCAAGCAATTCGGAACCTCTCAAACCAAGGAAGTGGAGCTGAATTATTTTTTCTCAGCAACCTCTCCTCCAGACTACCATTCGTCATGAACTCATACACTAGGCAACCATGATCAGGGCATGCCCCTAAAAGAATTAGCAAGTGGGGATGATGAATTTTGCTCAAGATTTCAAGCTGAAAATAAAAAATAGCAATCGTTAGTACCTTGAACTGATTACCTTATCATTTGCCCTATGTAGGACACCTACGTTTTCTTAAAAGCGCGCAGCAGCGTATCTTCTCTATTTTCCTTTTGAATAAATAGCTAAACTACCAGATAGATCATTCCAATTTATAATACGAAGTTGTAAAGTAGTGGATATATTCTCATGATCTCATACCTCTTGCTGAAATTGCTTTGTTCTGTAAGTGTCCTTGGAGTGCAGAATTTTCACAGCGACAGTAGTATGATGCAAACTGCACTTGTAGACAGTTCCATATGCCCCCATTCCTACTCTTAGGTCTTCAGAGAATGATAAAGTAGCGGACACAATTTCTTCCCAAGTAAATTTTTGGCATTGATGCAAATGGCCTGCCAAGGCATTCTCAAGTTTTTCTTTTTCTTTGGCTTCACGCCAGGCCTTAGCCTCTGCTTCTTTCTTAAGTGCGGCTTCTCTTTCAGCACATTCCTTCATATAATCAGCTTCTCTCTTGGCCGCTTCATATCCTTCTTTCTCCTTTTTGGCTAATTCCTTAGCTTCCTCCTCCTGAAGAATAATCTCCTTGAGCTTAATAGTGTCCTCCAACCGTTGTTTGTTAAGGTCATTTAGCTGCAAGGAAATAAGGTGCAGGTTAGGGATCGATATCCCTAAAGAACATGGATTCCAACAGCGTAAACTGCAGATTAGAGTCACATTTATTACCCGAAGAGAGAGAAATGATCGTCAAGGAAACAATACACCTTATGTGCAAAACATCATCTAACTGGTACTTTATTCTGTTAGCCCTGATTGGTGTAATTGAATTATCTCAAAAAGCATTAGAAATTAAAGCAATTATTACCACCAACTACCTGCTAAAAGGACAAATTGTGCACATATTGCAATAAGATGTGAACTCTGACTTCTCTGCTACCTATATTAGAAATGCATATTACCAGGAAAGAAGAAGAGTTAACGTAACACAGGACCTCAGGGTATACTAAGAAAACTGATGTCTGAAGCTGTGGTCTTTCACTCTCGATACATAGACTGACACAATACAATGAAGCAATCAAAGTGAATACAGTGCCACTACCACACTGCTCTATTCAAATCTCATCCAAGCGGTGACCACGTACATTCCACTAACAACCATGATGTCTATTCTTAACATCTACTTAGATCGCAGACCGGAAAATCACTACTGGATTATTTGAGGATCTCTATTATGTCTAGAAAAGTAGTTCCACACACCATATTAAGCATAAAGAAACTTCATGACTCGCTAATTGATGAATAACTTAAAAGAATTGGACAACAAGAAGTGCCAGGGAAGCTCCACTTATTTTGACCACAAACTTAGCTTTGAAAACATTACCTTCCTAGAAGCATCCATTGCCTCGTTTTGGGCCATTGCATACATTCCTTGAAGGTGCCTCAGTTCAATTCTCAATTTTTCTAGCTCAAAATTGATATCGATCTGCAGAAATGAGTAAAACAATTCATTACACAATCTGTGGCATTTTCAAAACAAATAGAGATGTCAAATATGAGATAAATGATAGTTAGGAAAGGTATCATTATTCCTTGAGATGCAGAAAATTTGCTTCAGCCGTAAAGTTGTCTATATCTTAACTGTAAACCAGTTTCGATCAATTAACTTGTTAGAAAGGACTACAACGCAGAAGAATCCAGCATTTTCTTAAGTTGTATTAGTCAAGTTTATAACTAATTCACAAAGAAAAACCATAACTATCATCAATATGCATACTTTTTGAGGCTTTGGCTTGATTCAAATCTAATAAAAGACAATCTTGATTCCGTCAAACTTTACCAACAGAGTTTAAGAAAAACTGCTACAACTAATTAATAAATAAAGAGAAACCATCTGATATCCTGCACAAGTTCAGATCCTCTCACAGGTCAAGTACACCAGACATTTCACTTGAATTCAACTCACTGTTCAAAAAAACTTTTACCACAACTATAGAAAATTCCAAAGACCTTGTAAGCAGCATTGTTTATGAGACAGAATTGAGTGTCAACCCAAATGCAATCCCCCACGCAGCATTTCAAATATCAGACTACTACAATTCAATACATAGTATTTGATCAGGTAAGTAACAGCCAACAAAACTCTACTTGAAAGATTCAACCAAATATAGCAGCATACTGTTACCTGATTTCCAGATGAAATATCTGTTACAGTATCTGTGAGTGAAGCTTGATCATTGGCCCACATGGCATCTTGAATTAAGCTTCTGAAACTAGAAGCTGCAGTGTATGCATCATTAGTGTCTGAACTACTGAGACAAGAACTTGCATCATCATCCCTATCCCCCATCTTCAGAGACAAACTTCCTTGATAGGTGATGTCATCTGTATTCATTCTTCTATGACATAAGGCTTGATTAATAGTTGAAAGAGCTTGAAACCGCTGTAGTGGCAGCGAAGGAGGAGAAAGAAGAGAGTAAGAAGCAGTCGAGCTTTGATCTGTCCATTCTGAAGAAGAGCAGTTAACTGCATTAGCTACTCTATTTCCTTACTTAGACTCACAAAGTCCAAAACTTGCTGAAATTACTCATAATTCCAGCAAATCAAGATGGCGACACAAAGCACTCAACTTAAAGAGTGGGTCTGTGTCTCTGTATGTGTGTATGCGTATGTCACACGCACACAAAAAAAAGAAAAAGAAAAAGAGAGAGAGATCATGTAAGAACAAATTCTCAGCTAGTAGGTTGTAATGATAATTCATTTCAAATACATGGGCTTAAAAATGTAGCTTGTCGGTATAATGCTTGTGGAGACTGGCACAAATCTGAACATACATATATTCTAAAACAAGTTACCATATGTTTTTACATAGATTGAGGGGGAAAGAACAAGAAAACAAGACAAAAAGAGGTGATGAATCGATCATGTAAAGCATGCAAGATCGTTGAAAGCTACAATAAAGAACTTATACCTGCTCGAGAGCTGGAACTGGGGCTTGAACTATTACTGGTCAAACGACTACTGTCACTGCAATCATCTTTTATGCTTCTACGTGTCTCTGAATCAGATGGGCGTACAGCTAACAACTTTCCTTTTGAAACAGCATACACAGTGCAAAAGCTTGGACTGCATTCTGAGATCTTTGAGGATAAATTTTGTCCCCTAGAGATCAGTTAAAAAGTATGTCACTGACTGGAGAGAAAGCATTGCAACTGGAAACTTAACAAAATGGTAAATTTCTGGTGCTTTGGGTTTTAACTTTATGATGACATTATATGACTATTTCATTAGACTAGTTCAAGATGTAATTTCCAAGTTCTGGGCAAGTTTTCCTTGTCAGTTTCATTATCTGAACTCCTCCTTCCTGCATTCAATTTCCCTAGAGTGATAATATCAAGCACCAACTAGACCAGGTCCCTCTTTTCTCAAAAAGAGTTGCTTTGACATCCTTTCATAAGTGAGACAATGACATCAAGCATATCAACATGTATAATTACTTTTTACATGTTCCTTGGATGATAACATTCTTCCCCAAGGACTTTTAACAAACAAATTACTTATCAAGAACAATAGTCATAGTTTGCAAAACAAAAAGTCGAAAAGAAACCAGAGCACCTGAGCGAATTAAATTTCTCATGCCAGTAGTTATCAAAATTGTGAATTAGGACAGAATAGTTTATTTTTCACATATATCTTGTTTATCAGACTAGAAACAAAGAAGCAAACGAAGCGTTGGTACCGTGAGAACAGCCTGCGAGATGAAGCACCTATTACAAGCTTGTTGATGTTACTTGTAGCAACCTCCCCTGCTATTGCACTGACCACATCATCTGACTCAACTAGTACAATATCGACTTGCACCTGCATTAGACATCATGGAACAAATTTTCACAAGCTGTTAAGCTTCATTTCATATTTTGTGTAATAAAAAAAGTGATCAACCTTTTCTCGAGTACACATTTTTTTGTAAGGAAGAAGCTTTTCAGTCGCTTGCCACTCCATCTCCTTTCTAAAAGCAGCCACTACATCATCTCGGACCTGATGAATAGGAATTAAGTTTCCCACTGGAAGAAAAGAATCAAAAGCGGGAAAACAATGTCAAGATAGATAGATGCACTAAATACTAGTTATTGAAGTTCTGGAATAGGTACCCTATGTGTACCTCCTACAATGAGCTATGGGTCTCTTTTGAGTATTTAAAGAAAGTAGAAACCATGTGTTTAATGAAGTTGTGCAGCGCAAAAAGCACATTATATACATCATATTTGGAAAATAAATTAAGCATATCTGAAGACAGGACTTTTTATCAAACTGATTAATCCAAGCGAATTTGTTTTCTCTTGAGCAGGAAGGTGACCGGGTTTCAAAAGAATCATGGGAGTGTTCATTTCAGGAACATGGTATTTGTTCAGCTTACAAAATAAATTAAATCTGACACTGGCAAGACAACAGAAGGGAGAAAGCTACAGTTGAACTTATGAGATATAAAACAAATGAATTCATTTTCCGGTTTTACAAGTCAGGAACAACATATCCATCCATGATTCAGGCCACATATTTTACGAAAAACTTCTAGAGGAATCTAAAGGCTTAAAATTGGTGAGACAGCAAGACCAGAGATATTTGGCATGGCATGCCTTTCATGCTTTAAACTAATACATGGAGAAGTGCTGACTTACTAGGTGTTGGAACTACAGTTATCTTAGGGCGGACATGCAGCAACTTGAAGGAAACCTCTCCCTCCGCAACAAATTTATCCAACGCCCACCTCACAACGTATTTGCTTTTTCTGCCTCCGTTGATAGCTACTGCAACGAGCGCTGATGTTGGCGGCAGCAATGGTTTCTGGTCTTCTACTTGAGTTGTATTCTCCTCCATATCTATTTTAGTTCTTTTCAGCACAGAGTTCTGATTGTCGTAAATCAATTAAAGCAAAGGGCTCGCTCAATACAGCAGAGACCAACTCCTTCAAGAAGCAGCCCGGGCTATAATGCTCTGTACACATTCCTCCTGACCCAACATAGCCAAAATTTTCGACTTGCACGTCTGGAATTTTCTTTCATCCATTAATTTAAGTCCGAAAACACGTTTAAGCTGGGAGATAACTTTTTGTCAGCAGATCCTAGTTACTTGTGTTTGTACTCTCCTTTCCTGTGCTGGAAGCCATGTTTGATTGTTTTCTGGAAACAGATGATCATAAGAGCAGCAGAATTTAATTCACCAAGGAAAAATTACACTATAATCCCGTGACGAACTCAGTAGTTCTACAGATAAGACTACGAACGCACACCCAGAGCGAAATAGAACTTAAAAGAACGGCTGAGAAGGAGCAGAAGTGAAAAGGCCAAACTTCAAGAAATTCACCAGTCCTTGTGACTCTCTATGAGCGCCTATGTGCAAACTCTGAAACCATTGACCAAAACAACATGGGAACGAGAAGCAGGAGAAGAAACAGCAACCGCTCCTAGGGAAAAGATGAAAAAATATCGAACGTCAAATGCAGATGCTGGTCTTACCAACAACCATCCGATACCCCACCTCGATTCCTTTTAAAACTAACGTGAAACATTCAACCACCCATCCCAATTCAAAAGGACAGGTGAATTTCTTTCGTATTGTTCTCCACTTGTATTTCTTGCATTGAATCTCAAATGGTTTACGCGTAAAAAACTGTATCTGAAGTGGGTTCCACACAGTTTGGTTACAGACTTCAATTAGATTCAGTTGTTTTGTTTTCTCTTTGTTTACTAGTTTTGTAATTTTCAAAGCCTGTTCCGGGAAAGTTAATCATAATGATCTTGGGTCAGAGAAAGAAAAGTTGATCCCTGCCCTGGTATAAGTCTATTTTATTTTATTGGATCCCTATCTTGTTTCCTTGAAGTCCATCATAACTACCATAATCTGTATCCCGCGATTTTCCGAGATTATGCTGATGTTTTACCAGTAGTATCTTTAGCGTAAATGATCTTAGTATTGATTTTTGGGTCTAAAATAACGTTGATGTCTATCAATTAAGGAATCCCCTTATCTGAAGGACGCAGTTATAAATATTAATGTCGTCATCAACAAAAGAAGATGGAACATAAATAAGAGTAATAACGGGACTTAAGTCTTTTATTTTAGAAGCTTCTCTACATTATGATGTCACTAATTTCAAGGATGCTGGAGTAAGTTTCCAAAAATTCCTCCTGTGCTTATCGTTTATCTATTGGTTGACTTGTTGTGTTCCTAGTTAGGAGACTTTTCAAAATGCCAACTTCTACCGATTACTCTTGCTGCTCAAGCGATTTACTTGTGCAGACATATATAATTTCGCATTTGTGAAAAATCACTTCCAACTTCCAAGTTCTTTTTTTTTTTTTTTTTTTGGTTCACAGTGATTTGTTGATGAATTAGTGCTTTGTTACGTGGCATGATTGCACATTTGCTAGGACGTCATCATACCACCCAAAAGTCTTCAATTGCATAAAACTCGAGGCATTGCTTGGATTTTTGTAATGACATGTCAAAATGTTCTATCGTCTGTGTAAGTTCTTGATCGCCGACCAATTTTTCATAAGGAATAAAAGTTCTAGTCAAATTCACGTTCTTTTATGCAGTGATGGAAGGAAATCCGGTAACAAACATTCAAGCCTTGGTTTCACATAAATCAAACCGTCACAATGCATTATAAATTTCAAACAATGCACTCAAGTGAGCTCTGAAGCAACCAAAATGTAAAGCTGAGACTAGGAAACACATATACTTGGTAGGTTTTTGTTGTTTCTTCCATGGGTAGAATCTATCGAAATGAATTTGTACCATAAAGACCTTCCCACAAAAAAAAAAAAAAAAGAGAGAGAAAGAAAGAAAGAAAAACTAGCCGCCAGGCGCCGGGTCCAGGGAGGGTCGATGGGCAATGAAAAGTACTGAATACAGGTGGTCCCACCCAGACTTGTGACAACAAAACAAGAAACTTCAACGTAATTATGTCAGTCTTTTTGGAGCTGAAGTTCCTAGGTAGTCCCTCGCCCACACGGTGGCTCGTGCGAGGGACCACCTGTACTTGGAAGATAGTTGGGTTTTTTTTTTTTTTAATGGGTTGGGATTAACCACCACATCTTGCACTGGATTTTTTTAGAACAAGAAAATGCACTAAGCGAGATTTGAGGACAAGAAGTACTTTATTTCTTATTGATGTACTAAGCGAGATTTGAACCCTCGATCTAGTGCACGGGAGATTCTTAAGAGGGCTCCTCCTAACCACTGGACCAAGGCCTAATAGTTATTTGGGGCATAATAATGTGAAAAGAGCAGCTTAAGATATAAGTGCTGCATTTTCAGTTTCTTCAAGTATCAAAAAAGCCCGGAACAGCATATATATACAAGGAGTAATTTCGTTTTCCGAGGCTCCTGATAAAGCGTGCATCGACGAACACTTTAAAGTAGTGCCCGTTGAAGCAAATTCATTACCAGAAATGAAACATCAAATTCAGTTTCTTGGTGATCAAAGGAGCTCAGCAGCTTGCTCATCAAACATCCCACCGTATGTTCCTGTCTCCGTCCACCTCCATTCAATTATACACGACGCAATGCCTTAGCAAATACGCTGAGGTTAAAAAGATTATTAATGGCATTTTCAACTTGAAGAGAAAATTTTTTTAATAATAAATAAACTGGATCAGTGGAGTGCTAGTAGCATTATTGCTTCTTCAGCATAGTTATTTGTGGTTCAAGCTTACTTTCTCTATATTTGGTAACCAGTGGTTTTTCTCTTATTATTGCATGTAGACAAAGTAGTAGTAATAGGAATTATCTTCTTTTCCTAATAAAGCATCATATGGAGCTTGAATTGTATGGGGATTTGTCATTTATCTGATCCATTAATTTAAGCTATCTTGCTGCCAAATTTGTACTTTAGGAGGAATATTATAGCGAACAAGGCTACGACGACAAAAGAGATGGAAAGTCCATTTATTTCACCCCGTTGAATACAGACACAGAGACCAGAAGAAGAAAATGTACCTAACAATCATGTTTGATGCAAAGCAAGAAGACATCCGTGACATTATTGTTGATAATGGACGCAGAGGGACGCTTGACTCCATGCAGACTGGGCTGACAGAAATGGGCCTGGCTAACGTGCAGAACATATCCGGTCATTGAATTGAGAAACTTTTCACGGGCTTTGGAATTCAAATTAGTTTTCTTTTGTTGGGCTTTCAACTGATCAGTGATTTCACGCTGCGGATCAGCTTAATTTGGTCTTCCGTTGGTCAAGGCCCATTCCAGCCCTTCTGGTAAAGTTTTAGGACCCAGAGGTCCAAGACTTGATCGCCTATGTTGCGCATCACCGTTTCTTTATCTTGTTCGTTTTCTTATTCTTTTTCTCCTGCTGCGTGCCGTGTAGATAATGCCCCCCTTCAATTTTTAACCCTGGGAAAAAAATTTTGGCACTCCTTTTTTCCAACATTTTCAGAACAACACCACCATTAGCCTACATTTTGCAAATATATGGATGTGAAAAATATAATATTTTCCCTCAAAAAAAATAATATTTGGAGCTCTAACAATTACGAAGAATGACATGATAAAATAAAAATACAAGGAAGTCTTTTTTTTTTTTTTAAATGTTTTTATGGCATATTGAGTCTTCCCCATGGCTGAAACAGCTGCACGATTGTCCACCAGAATCGATTAGGCCCAAAAATAATAGTCTACCAATCCCCGAGACAGGCTGCGGCAACTGTCTCTCGCGCAGGCGCAGCAGAGCATGCTGCTGTTGTATCCTTTGATTACCATACATGGGTCATCTGCCACCTAACCGGCGGCTTCTGCCACGAAAAGCTACTCCGTCAGCTGTACTACCAGTGGGCTGCGTTGGGCCGTTCGGTCCCTCCTGTGATGAGGAAGTGCTGTTGCTGCCTGGTGGCCGTGCTGAGCCGCGACTAGACCCGCCTACCCTGTAGCTCCTGCCGCGAAACGCAGCTCCGGCATCAGGATCATGCCTGACTGGAGCGTTGATTTGGTATCCCTCACCCCAAAATGCAACTAGCTTGTGACTTAAAGCATAGGTAAAGAAACAAATGTATATTATAGTACATGAATTTTATTCAACAGGGGGGGAAAAAATAATAAAATTATAGCTATAATTATATGAAGAATAATGATTAGAAAAAGGAAACACCCAGAGAGGAGTCTTGAAGTAGTTCCTTCCAGTAGACAGAGGATAAAGCACTGTGCAGAAGTAATAAACATGGCCCGAAGCTATTCCCTGAATGCCAGGCATCCACGGATTTCCAAGGATGGTGTCTATTCCCAGCATCACCCACGGAAGGTAGAATCCCTGCACAACCCCACAATTAAGCATCATAAGTAAAGTAATAGCTAATAATGACCAGTTTTACAGGGGAGAACTAGTTTGAAACTAATGTTGGAGTGGAGACATAAATAAATAATAATGCAGTATGCACATTCAGAGACGACTAGTTACTCAGGCTAGTTTGCAGGGTTTATCTGCAGATTTATTGCGCTTTGAAGAGTGGCGAGCGCACCTTAATTTCCACAAGTCCTTGTATGTTGACCCGGGCATTTGGGTTTTCCCTGCTCCAGACGTAGACAATCATGAAAACCATGGCCGGTCCCTTGAACGGAGACCACAGGAATGGAATCGTTGCCATCACCTATTATATTAATCGTTTGTTACAAAATGAATCGTCATTTCCTTATCAAAAGTTCCGACACCTGATTCTAATCGCAGTCTTTAGGAAAAGCAATTTTACTGTCACAAAAACTCACCAGCAGTGAGATTGCTCCAAACACGAACATCCATACGTAGTCGGCAGTCCTCTTGTCAAAAGCCCCCCTCTCCAATGAAACTCCGTAGTACAGTCTAAAATTTCAGATTCGACGACTATTCATTGTCCGTAATTCTTGAGGCCAGTCATGCGATAAAACCCCTCGACATAACAGCCAAGAAAATGGGCTAATTCTAGTTATGCTGAGGTTGTAATTAGAGAATCTTAGTACTGGTTACTCATTTCTGCTTACATTGTAAAGATACGAAATCCAAACGGTAAGGAAAATCGCCCAAGGAAAAAGAAAGTTTGTTATAAGCCTCCACACCTGAACACAAGGAAACAGACACTTATGAAGTAGTATATTAATGGGGAAGACAGAAGAAAAGAACAATCAGGTTGTTAAATTTGTGAAAGACCAGGCAAGAGTTGTCGGAGCAAATGGTATGTTACCTGGAACCTTTTGAAAACAAGTGAATAATAAAGTGCTATGTTGGAGACTTTGTAGAGTTCCATATGAAAAGCGACTGTGGTCATCAGACACACCACGGTATAGGTCTTGGCCACTGGCGGCAAGGATCGGTAGTACCTTAAAGGTGCACATTTTTGCAGAATGTGTTCAGATGTTGTTTATTATATTGCAGTTGATAACGTCCCAAAAATGAGAACTAGTATGAAATGGATTTCAAGCACGTAAAAATCCCAAGACAGAAACACAAAATATATATGCAGCTATAAAACAAGTAGTGAAGATGCCAAGAAATGATGTAGATGCTGTAGAGAATCATCTGGGATTTTTGCTCTAGTTATATTCCTGGACAACTTACAGAAATTCTGGCAGATCACCAATCTGAAACTTTGGGCGACTTGCTTAATAAAAAACAACAAAATAACGATTTCAATGGCTAGTCAGAAAATCAAAGGAAAAAAAACCAAGAAAATAACGCCTATATATCTAGCATGCTGATCATCTATGGAGCTAGGAGTATAGCAGGAAGGGAACGGAAAAAAAAAAAAAAAGGAAGGGAAATTGGGAGGACTTACTGCAATGGCGAAGACATATTGTTACCGGCAGAATTGAAGTGGCTCTGTTGGAAGGTGAGAACGTCGACAAGAATGTTGAGGCAAAATGGTTGTCATAAACAAGTTTATAATAATGCCATTGGAAATGCAGTGGGAATTCAGAGTCGTCCCAAGAGTCAAGAGTCAAGACAGCGGTCTACATGGGGCAAAGACTAAGGATGAAATGGAGGCAATCTTCATTGACGTTCGCTACCAATTACCAAAGCTTTTGGAACTAGGCTACCTGCACTGCTCTTTTGTTCTTTTAAACTGTTTGCTTCGTAACAAGAGAATAATGAGGTTTAAGAACCCAAAAGAGAGAAGGAGAATTCGAAGCCAGAATCTTTAATTCTTAACCAACTCAATTTTAGTCACTAAATCAATGCCTCCTTGATCACCTACACTGCCCCTTAAGTGCAAAGTTGCAAATCTCACCTACATCGTTCTTGGGTCGTACATCGTGCATCTTGGTATAATAAACAAATCCAATGTTTGTCGTTTCTCATTGCTATACTTCCATGTCTCATCGAATTTGCATAAGAAGTCCAGTCAAAATGTAGCATAAACAAGTTCTCATAGTACTTCAGAAGCTACCATGAAATGAAAACGGTGGCTGCCATGAAATGAGACAAATCTGCTATGACTACTGTAACTGGTAGAGAACTTTGCATCGAGGTACTAAAAATACAACATCATCCCCGACCTCCACTTCGTGCGCAAGTGACATAGGGAAAGGGAAATATTGAGGGTCCTGATATGTCCTAACAAGCTAACAGTCTCCAGCTGAATGTAGGAGCCAGGTGCGATAACAATTAGCTTACAAGAGCAATGATTCAACAAATTATGAGGAGAAGCTTCACAAAACAGGGGAACAAAATAAAAACCCTTGGGGAAGCTATGCTACAAAATTTTACAAAATGCTATTAATACATTGTAATCCATTACAAGTAATAAGTTACATAATGGCTCACTTATGTGCCATTTGACTAGACTTCAGGGCCAGTAGCAAATAAACTAACAAGGCCTCGATATACTTGAGCAGAAAGTTGATGCCCTTGTAAAATCTCACCATCTACATTCCATACGCTCTCCTTGCCGAAAGAAGTGAACATGAAAGCAGGGGTCTGCGTATCAGACGTGGAAAGGTTAGCTCCGGATTATGGTTTCTATACCAGGAAAACATGAAAACACAAGCTGAAGAAAAACCTTACTTTATGGTGCTCAACAAACTGAAAATCTAGGGGATTCCCACCCTTTACAGCAAGCTGGGTCAGGTGACTGCAAATATCCCAAGTAAATGTGAGGATTAGTTTGCTCTATTCTCTGTTATAAGTACGCCCATTCTCTGAATTCGATTTGCAATAAAGAGAAGGGTGCAGACGCTTACCATAAGTAACGTGCACGTGGGCAGTCTTTGACCAATATAAGATGCAGGAAACCATCTGAAAGATGTGCATCAGCAACCAGACCATCAGGTGCTCTTTCATTTCGGCAGGAAATCACAGCAGCACCTACACTCAGAAAACGCCCTTTGGACTTTTTCCATCTTGATTCTCCTTTGTATGGTCCTATGCTTGCAGATTTTGCTGATGATTGTATTGGCTTTTCATTACAAACACTGCACTTCGCACGACAAGTCCCTTTTATAGATGGATCAGATAGGCCTATCAGTGCCTTCATCTTACCAGACCAAGGACCTCTTTTGGGATCAACACTGGGCTTTTCTGACTCCACTTGTACATATGCCACTTCTGCCTCATAGGACCTGAAAGGTAGCATTTAGAGAAAAATTTGTCAACATGTATGTATTAGTTTAAGCTTCATCAGCAAAATATAAAATCTCTTAATAGATGAAAGGGCTTATATTTGGTAATTCTGGATGAAAGGGCTAGATGAGGATAACATAATGCCATTCGAGGTCTCAATATTCGGTCAGGCATGACAGAGATTCAGAAAGAGGGCATATAAAATATGTTTATCAGAGAGAGGGAGAGAACCAAATATCTTATCATGAAAATGCCACATTCAGTCCAATAACCAAATATAGGCATCTACTTAGGAAATGCAGCCTTAAGACATACCTGTGTTGAAGAAACACCTTTGTACCACCGTAATCATACCGCTTTGGACCCATCCAACGGTATTTCTCGCTCTCCATAATTACATCACCATAAAAACCATATCTATGCAAAATCAATACAACCCAGAAAAAATTAAAGTACATCAAAGAGGTGGGTGAGCGTGCAAGAAAAGCTTTTAATGGAAAACCTAAAGCAGAAATGGAAGAAAATAAATCCCAGTCAACAGAGTAAACATGCATGACAAATGAAGCTAAATCCCTAGAAGAAGGAAGCTGAGAATCAGGTAGTTTAAGCAAAGTAAAGAAAAAGTTACCCAGCAAAATTGGCTGCATAGCGTACATAAGGTTCATCCTTTGATGTAGATGTTGTTTTCCATCTTACCACTTGAGCTATATCGAGGCATAACCTTTTACCAAGGACAATTTGCAATGCAGACGTCACAGGATCTCGACCTCCAGTTGTACTGCAAAAAATCAGAGCTAAAGTATTTTTTTAATTTGACCAGCTCAGGCATACCAGGAAAAATGATACATAACTCAGTCCTCTGATTATGTGTTCTTAAAAATTCAATGCCATGTCAGTGTTGGAGAACATAATATCTTGAATGGTAAACCAATTTATGAGTGAAATACAGCATAATAAAGCACAGCAGCCTTGCATTAAATTTACAGCCAAAGATTAATACTATCATGAATCACCACTCTGATTTCAGGGAAACCCAGAAAGGGCCTGTTCTCATTTGGTTCAGAAAAATTATTTTCCCCTGTAATTGTTGAGAAAAATGATTATTAAGAAAACCGTTTCAAATTGTCTTAAAAGACTTTGAAACGCCCGTTTCCAAAAGCATCTGATCACATCTTCCAAATTTAGCCTTTCCCTTTAGCTCAATTTTTTTATCATCTTTTATATTCTAAAAGAAAAAGTCAAAAGCAAGTGAGATCTCCCAAAGCAAACTTTAGCTTAAAAAGCTACCATCTGTTGACTTGAGCAATTGAGAACAAGCCCAAACATATTGCAGTCTTAAGTATGCCGATTTGATTAGGATGACAAGATCTTTCGATCTTGCTGACATGCTTTAGTCATGTACCTCATCAAAAAGACACCAGGATAGTACAGGAATTTATGACGAAAATCTTCATTGCAGAAAAAATTTGAGTTGGATAATGTAAAAGGAGGCAGGTTTGTGATTTCTCTTCCTGATTGGAGGTTGGAGGAGGGCTGATATACTGAACACTAGAAAGCATCACAGAAATTTGGTGGAGTCTATAGACAAATAGGTTGTGAGTTGATACCTAACAACCAAAAGGCCATTTTCTATTTTTCTCTACACGTTTTCCCGCTAGCTTCTGAAATTTGGTTCTCCCCTTTTATGCAATATGCAAGTAGTAAATCAGTATTTTCAATAATTAACAAGAAAAAGAAAAAGAAAAACAAATTAAGCTAGGTGTTCACTACAAAAAATTAGAAAAAAAGAGCTAGGTGTTAACTAATATCCTCAGACAACCCATGGAGGAATGAAAGCCATCACCAAGATTCTCATTCATTTACATGAAAAGCTAATACAAAGATGGTAATGTAGTTGACATGAACATTCTTCCATTTGCATCTAATATCCGATAGGATTTCAAGATTATGTCAGTCTGAGAAAATCTTAAGTTCATTATAGATGAATGTGTTCTACACAATTTAACAATCTAACATTGTAACTGTCAAAACCAAGCCATTCAAAATCATTTATGGAAATAAACTTTGGGATACTGAAGTTCACAACTGTGCCAAACCCTGCACCGAAGGACCAGAAATCTAAATGACAAAGCTAATGAACTTTCTGCATTTTCATAATCTATACGAGGAGAAAGTAGCAAAGAATAGCCATGGAAGTCCTGTACTAAGCATAGGATGATTCGAAGACATCCTCACACTTCAAAGAAATCAACTTCATGCGATTAACAAAGCAAGGAAATAAGAGTGAAGAAGATAACAAAAAAATTAATAAATACCAAATCACAGTGGCATCAGTGGATCCTGCTGGAATAAGTCCAAATCTGAACCGCTCATGCGGAAGAGAAAATTCACTATCATGCTCTGCTTAAAAGCACCACAGAAGCAATAGTCAAAAAGCATTAGTAGCATAGCCTCCTTGCAGCAATTAAACCAAAAGGTCTAGGAAGGGAAAAGTAATACTCAAAATTCACATTTAATCAACTTTTTTAGGAATTCAACTAACCTGTGTGGCATAGATCAGCTTCAGATCCTGCAACTCCAGATATATTTATGATAAGAAACCTTGACAGTTATAATTTTAGACACGAAGAAGACTTGTGAGGATTTGATAATTATCAACGTACGGAGATTAGAGACTTGGGTTCTATTATGCCCTACGCTCATCAGAAGAGGGGAATCATCTTCACAAGGATCAGAAGACTCCTCTAAGTCTCCAACTGCCTCATGAACTGACAATTCGCAACCATTCTCAACATAATTTTTAAAATCTGTAGGCCTTGAGGGACATGGAACTTTATGCCTAGAAAGAAGAAGTCCATTGAGGATCTCATTAAATAACCCATCACCACCCTGCAAATGCCCAAACCAGAAAGACAAAGAATTACTTACGTTACACCTGGTTATAGTTAATTCTAAGGCCTACTTAAGGAATGCATTCTCACTCAACTGAAACTTGACAGTAAAATCCCAAAATTAAATATCCAAATTGTGGAATACCTGAATCATCATTTAAAAACTTTAGCAAGAACTAAAGAAGTAAAACTCAAAATCCACAGAATTATACTAGCATGACAATTTCAATATATTTTCCTAAATAAAGGTTGTCTTTCATTGAAGTCCGACAGTGCATGAAAAAGAGAAAGTAAAAGTACTTACAACAGCTACGACACCATCATATGTATTCAGCTCCCTGTTTGTGATCAAGGCTAGTACATCAAAAGCATGTCCAGCTCTCTCTGTTATAGTGACCTGATGATATTCGAAACACCAATAGAAAGAATCTAAAATCACAACAGTAGACAACAAAGCTGAAGTAACTGAACAGCTTCTTTCCACATTATTCATTACCTGACTGAATTGAATATCTGCCAATAAACGCATATAAAGCTATACTTATCTTTTATACAAAAAAAGTCTGTTGATTACATTTACCGTCATGCCCTCATCTTCCTATTTCACCAAATTCATGAAACTTTGCATTTCAAAAAATTGCTCAATGGCAAAGACAAGATGAGGATTCTATGTAATAATTCCCAAGATTACACCTCAGAAGTAACAGGAAGCTAACTAGGTAAGATGTTTTTCTAGTCACCAAGAGTCTGACTACTAACATCTTTTAAGCACTTTAAGAGTCACTGATATTTGGTCAAGACTATTGTAGAGAATCCTTATGGTTCAGGGAAGCAATTTAAAGATCAAGTAGTCAATGCTGGCTATAAAGTGCCTCTCACATAAATGACTCCCAAATAGAATGGTAAAACATGATGTCCATATACATGAGATGTCACGCCATTAGATCATTCAATTTATTGGCAAAGTAACTGGACAAATGCACAAAATCTGGAAAAAGAACTATGCAACTATGTAACTACTACTTCACTTCTCCTGATGATTATTATTTCCAAACCTTGACTGAATATCAAAAGCAGCTAAGAGTTCACCTTTGTCTTCACATTAGCTTTAGAGAATATAGGAGCCACAGCATCCCAGGTTCTACATCCATTTCCTTTCCCGCTTCTTGGATGAACAAAAACCTGGTCAATCACAAATCATTTCTTGGAACAAATTTTGCTCATCTGCATCTTCCCTGAAAGAAATCAATTTGAAGAACCAAAAGGCACTACACTTGTTACACATACCAGAAGGTTCTTAGGTCGGTCTGTTTCCATGTCTAGAGAAGCACTGATCTGGTTAACCCACATACGACATGTCTGGGAATCTGAATGACCAAAAGTATAAATAGATGGAGCCCAAATAGAAGGGTACGTTTTAGATTTCTGAATCCCATACACTTTAAATCGGTACATCTGCACAAGCAAACAGAGTAACATATCCAAGGGTCCATTTGCATAACTGAGACCATATTAGCACCTATAGTAAAAACTATAACCTCATTTGCACGACCCAAAAGACACCCGCCAGCAGCATTTGTAAGAGCAGACTCGTGTATGATACCATAATCAATGAACTCAACAGCATATATGTCCGAAATTTTAAGTGCAGAATCAGAGCTCGAAAACAGGCTGCAACAAGATCTATCCTGTTTGCACCAGAAAAGGCAAATTTAAGAACATTCTTCTTATATGTCTAGAAGGCATAGGCTGATGTCTTCTATATGGATGGTCAAATACACAGCATTCAACAGATAAGCTTTCAGCAATCAGAACAAAGACGTCTGTACTAGGAAAACAATGAAAAAAGTATGACACAATAATTCCACCCGTGTAACCCAGGTTTACCAACAAAATGAAGGAAACGAAGTTCTCACTCGATCGAAATAGAGAGTTCTGTTGAGATTTCACATTCTAAAAAGGTCTGCAAAAAGAGACTGCTGAAAAATTGTACAACGATTTCAGCCATGTATAAATCAGAGTTAGGGGCAGTAAACTAAGACAACACACTCAACAAATAGTATATCACACCTATATGGCATTTTATATCGTCACAGTTTCAGCTGTGTAAAAGAAATAACCCTTATGGGGAAGGGATGGGTTGGGTGGTAGGGAGAAGGGAGTGTAAGTGAGAGGTCCTAGTTTGAGACCTCCCACTTACACTTATTTTACCCAAAAAAAAAAAAAGACCTTACAGGACAATACAGCTATCTGTTCATTCTTAATCATAAGAGTCCAAAACTCAACAAATCTCACTCATCAAAATGCTTGCTCCAAAACATGAGTAACTCATACCGCATCCATCTTTGTTGGTCCGGTGTCCTTAAAGTAAATAACAACAGTCCAGATACATAATAGAAGTTTCAAAATTGCTTTTATCAGATTACAGGTTACTCTTGTTGCCAACACTGCAGGGTTACAAGCAGTGGAAGAAGCATGCTATAATGAGCGAAAAATGAGAGTCAGTCATTGAACATATATAGCGCTTTTAGATTATCTTTCCGATCATCATACCAAATTCCAAGCCTGAACCTGTTTTGGTGCTCTTTGCATTGCCTATCAGCTAATTCTCAAATTAAATTAAAACCCACATTGTTTTCAAAGTTACGTGCAATTTACTTCTTGACACTGCCTCCCCGTGCAGAAAAAAGAATATTAAACTCATCAAATAAAGATTTCAGAAATTCACACCCAATCAAAGATGAAAACGACAGTCAAAGCACCAAATCATCAACTACTGGTTCACGATATAATCAGCAGACTGAAGGAAACTAATTTGAACAACTAGCTTCAGATCACCAGAAGGAAAGGCTTAAAAAAAAACAAGTTCCTGGGATGTATGCCCCCTCTACATAATTTCATCGACACTTAACAAACTTGAAAATTGTGCCCTTAAAAAAATTTACATTTTGAAAAAGATTGTAGCTTTCAGATAAACCACCCATGCACATTGAGAAAAATGTATAAACAAAATTAAATGCGGAAAGAAAACAAAAAGGAAAACAGGAACAGGGGGCTGTGAAGAAAGCTTACATAATCTCGAGGATCAACAGATTTCCAATATAACTGATCAGAAGCAGGATTGAGGGTCAAAACAACCTGCCCGACGCCATCCAGGAACAAACTTGAGCTCAAGACAGAGTTTTCGGCCTTGGAATTTGCACTCTCCATAGGATTATTATCTCCTACTACTGAACAATTTTCGTTTCTTTCCATGGCAGTGATATTTTGGATGTGGTCTCACATAAATGACAATTATTAAATAAAAATGGAAACTGAAACCAGCAATGGAAAAATCAGCGACGCAGTACGGGGTTGAGGGGAAAACACAACCTTAGGTGATGACACAGAAAAAGAAAAGTACTACGTAGTAAATTTGAGAATCCCTTGGTTTTGGATGGTCAAGATTGTCAACCCAGGAAAGAAAAGAAAAAAAAGAGAGATTGTCAACCCAGATTTTGAGCGTTCAACATTTTTGCTACTTCAAAAAAGGGAAAAAAAAAACCGATTAGATGATGAGGAAAAAAGGAGGGGCATGAAGAAAATCGCAGCCAAAAAAAGAAAGAATAAAGAAAATTAACCAGCAATAGCGTTGGAGAATGACGGGCCGAACATTGATCATTAATGGATTATGGTCCACGCTTTCCAGTGGAAAGCTTAAAGTCGTTGAATGTTTGTTTCAGCAAACCCCGACAGTCACGCCTTCTGGAGGTATGATTTTTAAAAGTCGCTTTCCTTTGAACCTGAGGCTGAGGGTGCTTCCCCTTCCCTGGAGTGGCGTTATTCTGTGCCGTAAATGGTCAAAATCCATTTCCTTCATATTATGATAAAAATTGCTAGCTTACAAGACATTAAATTACATAATTAAGGTTGCACTCCTCGTTCCCAAAAAGGGAAAAAAAAGAGAATATTTTTGACAAAAGGATGAAGAATAAATCAATAGATTTCCTCCGTAGTAGTCTCACATGAAGTTTGGCACACAGTTTCTCTCACTCGACATCGACTAATAAAATTTTCAAAAAAAATAAATGGTCTGTCCTATGAGTGCCCATATATTTCAAGTCTCATATTTTTTAAAATGTAAAATTAATTAGATAAGGTAATTAAATACAAGTGAGAGTAAGCAAGATTAACTAGGAAAAATATACAAATTTAAGGTAGAGTAATAATTGTTAAATATGCACACATAATAAGTTAGAAGAACATTAGCTATCTTAATGCGTGCCTATAAGGCACCCGTTAGAAAACCCAAAAAATAAAAAATAAAAATCACACATTTCCACCATTTTAGTTTCATATGAAGTTTGGAAGACACCGTGGTAAGAAAAGCAGTCCCTCCCTCCTTCCTCCCACCTCCCCTTACATGTAATCAAGACTTTTTCAAGTGGAAGGATAGAACACCACCCACTAATAGTTAAACTGCTGCAAAATCCCAGAGGGAAAGAAAACTAAATTACGGAGAGCCCCTTCAACCAGTCAATCATCTCCCTTCATCAATTGGGCTGAAGACGAATGCAAATAATATTTCCCATTTGACATTAATGATTCAAGCAACTGTATGAACTACGAAACAGCAGTATCCCTGCAAGGGGCAAGCTCAATGTGGAGCATCACTGCCAGCCATTAAAATCTCAGGGAAGAACAGTAAACACCTCCACATCGTCCATTCCTGGGTTTCTTACGGAATATTGAAAAGTCCAACCGTGGCATGCACCTGCATGGGCACCATCCTTGCTCACTGCAAAAACAGCTCCAACAAAGTCAGGATACTTGTTTGCGATTCGTGATATTGCATCTTTGGCAGCAAGCTCTGGTTGCATTCCCCGCCTCATACTCTCTACAACTTGATAACTGAAATCCACAAAAAGCACAAGTGATATATCTAAGAATCTTAAATAGGAACAATTTCAGAGTAGTGCAGCGAATTCATTATCATTATCCAGATTTTGGGTCATCAAATTGCAAGGACCAGCAATAAGTTAGAATTTGGTTGGGGAAGTATTTTTTTTTTTTTTTTGGGGCTGGGGTCGCGTGTAGCAATTGCTTCACCAGCAATAGAGATGCTCAGGCATGAAAGGAAACTAAACTGATTTATCCATCTAACAAGTTCATTTAAAACATCTTAAGCATCTGTGCCAATTACATTGAGTTTTTATCCAATTCGATATGAGAATGACTATAAGCTTTCCATACCAAAGATCATTTCACCTTCCCAAAGTTTTTTCCATGTGTTCAGCCCAGAATATACACCACAACAAAATCCTAACCATCATTATGATATCGTCGCGGAGAAAGTTGATCTCAGAAAGTTACATTCAATTAAATTTATTCCAGAAAGCTACCATGGAAGAAATCGCATCATAATATCACCATCCCCAGTTGCACCACAGGCTCCAACTTCAGCATCAGCATATGCCGAAGATCCAGCAATGGGTCCGTCACCAACCCTAGCTCAAGCAAACAGAATAGCATAGAAAACTAGTGCAAAAGGTTTGCATGGGAAAAAGCATATTATCAACATGACGTCCAAGGTAAGTTAACCTTTTAAGGAAAGTAAGCAGTCTAAAGAGTAATTACAGTTGAAGCAGGATTAGTATCATTAGGAGGTATGAGTGGATTATAGCTCTTTCCATCATCTATCTAGTGAACAATAAATGCATTAAGCAAGTTGGCATATAAATCCAAGGTCATTATTCTATATCAAGAACTAATATCACCCTAGAAACAACCAAACTCTTGGTTAAGTGACTACAGGTTTCTAGCCTAATTAATGCTGATCAGTCGACAGAAAGGTCACTGCCAATTAATCTACAGTCTCAATCAAACAGGTATGGTTGGTAATTCATTCTAAGAACACCCCCCCCCAAAAAAAAAAAAAAAACAAAACAAAAAAACTGAGAAAGAAAAGTTAGCTTTATACGACTAATTGACCAAATACAGCCATTTCTTTCTTAACACCCCCACCCCCCAAAAAAAAATTTGTAATAACAAAATCAAACGTAGGTTTGTAATATGTTTTGGTCTCTGACACATCAACTAAAAGTTAGAAGTTTTAGAACAAAATAAGCTCAATTTTCTTATAATCTGTTACAGCATATAAGCTAAGTGAATCACCTGCCAGGAATCTTAAATGTGGCCCCATTAGTTGATGTACCAGCAGCAATGTGTCCCATCTGAATAATAACATCCACTATAATATATTTTCTGGTGAGACTCTTGATCAGAACGGGAAGATACAGTGACCGAGAACTTACAGTATCAATGACAGCCATTGCTATTGTATCATGGTTGTGACGATCTATTAATGACCTGGACTTGCTTAGACCGTCCAAATTGGCCATTGAGCATGTTATCTTGCCCAAGGCCAAGGCATGCTCTGGATGGTAAGGACCACAGCTGTCAGCAGGCAAAACATCTTTTCTAAAATTCGGCCGGCAGTTATTCTCTTTCCATTTAGCCCACTTTTCTAAGGACTCTGTGGAGCTTAGATTTGTTGGCCCGGGAAGACCCATTGAAATGGCAAAGATTGAGGCTTGCTCTCCAACAAGCATGGTATGTTGAGTGTATCGCATCACCAATCGTGCAGCTTTGATGCCATCCCGTACATACCTCATGGCAGCAACAGCTCCAACCTCCATTGTCACCTAGGCATGTCTTAGCAAATGCAAAATAATGGTCCTTTTTTCTTAATGACAAAAAAGCATATTAGCAATGTCAAAACAGTCAAACAAATTGTTTGACAAAACCAAAACATGCCGATAATGTCAAACTAATTTTGCAAATTTTTAGCAATATGGATACAGTTCAAGTGGTTATTACCCCATTCATAAGCATTGCATCTATTGTAGTTTCCCCATTCTCATCTGGGCTTCCACCAGGTCCAACTGTCCACATGAATAACCATCACAAGGGGAAAAAAATCCACACAAAATTTTGGCTAGCATCCTAAAAACGTTTCTTGCAATTTGTGATCGACAGAAATTACTTTTATAACGAACAAAAGTTGTAAATGTCTGATCAAACTTAAACATTTGAAGAAGCCAAATTCATTTTCCCTATTCTGGTGAGCTACATGCTCATATTTAAAAAGAGAAAAAAAAAATTATGTCAGAAGCATCTGGAGAAGATCATGAGCAGTCATGCATTTACGAATTACAGATGCAGGTAAAGCCCAGAAACTTTCTAGACTTTCTAATCAATCACCTGAAAAAGTGGACTAAAAAATGCAATCTTATATGGTATTGTAGAAGATGGGATGATAAGAGTAAATTGAAAAGTTTGTAAAAGATAACCCTGAGAACCAGCCTAATTCAAAAATTGGTCTTTTTCCTAGTATAACAAACGAATAATGAATCTCTAAGTTCCGGAGTTCCAACCTGTACCATCACATCTTAGCTCCTCGCAAGCAGAACAACCTTCCACCACAGCATCAACTGCAGAAGCGCCAGTGTGGACAGCCTTCCAGGCAGCTCTAACAGCTTCTTTGAAGGGCCAGGTACTGGCCACTAATGGATACTTCCCGGAGGTCTTGGCAGCGGCCCCGTTCCCCAATGCCTGTTTCCATGAAATGGTAGAACTAGGTGACGTCAGTGAAAATCCAAAAACCAAGAACTACCAACAACTGAATTGCTACACTAAAAGCACAGCAGATTAACCACAATCCGTTAGGAATTTTAATAGTATCAACTATAAAATCTGCGTTCCCAGCTAAGTCGCTACGACTCTACTACAAGAAAAGTGGATAGAGAATCCCAGAAAGACAGAGCCACGATCTTTAATCGGAATTCAACAAATCAAGGAGACGAAAAATTGCAGAGATAATCCGTCCCAGAAAATGTCGAAACAGAAAGACTCGGATGATGATCATAGGTTGGACACGACTTGTTTGCCCCTGTTCGGCTATTCCCGTAAATTATGAATTCAAAAAAAAAATAAACAAATAAAATAAGTGCGTATAATCCATGAAAAAGAATGAAGA
The DNA here is from genome assembly GCA_013103745.1 of Gardenia jasminoides. Lineage (NCBI taxonomy): Eukaryota > Viridiplantae > Streptophyta > Magnoliopsida > Gentianales > Rubiaceae > Gardenia > Gardenia jasminoides. The sequence continues at coordinate 107,109,211 of CM023103.1, forward strand.
GATGGATAGAACTATGCATGACTTCTTCCTTACCGAAGAGAAGAGTAGAGTAGCAGCAGTAAGAAGGCATGGGAAGAGGGTCGACATCGTACAAACTATCAATGGAGTTCCTGTTTTTCTGTCTACTGCTTCAACGCTCATCTCTACACTTCGACTTCGCATCTGATTTCGAGCTCCACTTAGGACTAATTTTGAGGACAGATTGGGGAATTTGTTTTGCGACTTAAAATATTTAGCCTTAATCCCAAAATGCCCCCTGTAATGTTTACTATAGTAGTAAGGTACCTCTCGTATTCACAAAACAAACAAATTACCCCTCCAAATTGTGAAAAGAGAGTCATGCTCTTGTGTACTAATTTCTTTGATAGTTTTAACTTTTTGGCACTAGAAAATAAAGATTTAACTTTTAGGCCCCAGAATTATGTTCTTTTATATTTTTTGTGCTATGGAGAACAGTTAGATTAATGAGGATAAAGACTCACAAATGGTTAAATTAGATGCCAAAAATGTCTTAAATATTTTTTTTTGTTCAAAAAATAACATATAGTTTTAATCTAAACAAAATTTGCTCTTACTTCCTCTCACTCAAAATTAAAGAGAATCATGTGATTTCGATTGACAGAAATAAACCTCATAATTTAACCAGGGAATTTTACTTTTAGTTTTTCCTTCTTTTTTTCTTTTTTTTTTTTGTTTGCTTTTCTTCTCGTAACAAAAAAAAAAAAAACAAGAAGCTATTTTGGCATCTAACTTCGCTATTCATGAAATTTCACCTTTATCAATATAAGAAGTTTTTGATAAAAAAAATAACACAATTTTGGATCCAAAAGATTTAATTTGGTACACATTTAATTTTTTAGTGCCAAAAGGTTCAACTGTCAAAGAAATAAGTATATAAGAGTATGATTATATTTTCATAAATTAGAAAGGGTAATTCATTTGTTTTAGGCAATTTGCTATGTGACATCACAAGGGGCATGCTGAGGTTAAGCCACTAAAATAAGTATTAGAGTCCATACTTGGAGCTTTACTTGCCTCCTTAGTTCTTGTGATTTCGACAATCGTGTAAAATTTAACCCATTTTTGTTTTGCATTTGCATCTCTTTTTGCCTTCGTGAGTCTCAACAATTGTTACACAAAGTTTCTTCTAGCAACAGAGTGACTCGAATTAGCTTGGGCTAACATTGATTAATGAATATTCAATGAACACCCGTTAGGAAAATCCTTGGCATCGGATTTGATTTAGGAATACCAAGTTTGACAATCATGGTGAAAGCTGTAATTGTATCTAGACGTGGAGACAAGCGGTAATTCTGTCATTGAAAGCGATAGAAACAGAAACTGCAGCAAAAATGGGAAAAAGGAAGAAAAACATGGAGAACTATAGCACGAAACTGTAAATTGTAATTACTATAGCATGCAATAATCAGTGCAATGTTACCGGCAGAGTTTCTATTACCTTCACATCTCACAAACACCATTACCCTGCCAACCAGAAATTTATAAAGCAACCATGAAAAATTTCCATAAATGTAGTCATAATAGCCACATGCTATACAATCTTCAAGAAAATTCTATAAAGCTATTAAAAACCTAGCAGGTTAAATTCTAATTGAACAAATATATTGACATCCGATATCTTTCCGGGTCACCAGACAGTTTCATTTGCATCTGTGAAAATTGCATTGTGTTGCTCAATTAAGCATTGGATAACCTCGATGGCTCCATAATCTATTGGCAACCCATCATCCAAGGGAATGGGAGATGATGCATCTGCAACTTCGCCTTCATCTGCACGGGTAAGAGCAAACAAAACAGTATAAGAATCACTAGTAAATATGAAATTCAATTTCCGTAATGCTAAAAGTTTAAAATGAAAGTATGAAGCCCGAAAGTTTTAGCTTTGCGGTACATATTTTTATCAGCTCAAAAACCTGTACAAAGTTCTCATGATAAGCCTGTTCTTCTTGCATCGTTTATTCAGAATCTAATTTTGGCATGGGCAATGCAATTTTAGCTAATTGATGTACTGAATTATCATAACTTCCTTTTACTGCTACTTCCCTGCCTTCAGTGAAAATGAACATACATGCTTGAACTCATGTATCCACAACCACAAGTTTGAAAATCAGCCAGGGATAGCACTTGCCAAGGAAGACAATAAAGAACCAAGTTACCTGCCAGCATGTCCCACGTACTATCATAATCTTGGGCAGGAATCTTGTCAGTTTTAGAGTGAGATTTGGATGAGTGATTCCAGAACTGTTTATAATGCTCTGGTCTCTGCCCTTGCTGCCACATAAGGATAGTGGCCATTTCCATGGCAATGCTTCGAGCATCCATCTGCCAGAAATGAATATATGGAGCAGTGAGCATGGTTACCTTGTGCTAATTCACTAGCACTATTATACGCAAGAGTTCAAGTTCTGGCATATAACTAAAGACAGATAAAATCCAAAAGAATTCAAACCAATAAATTACATGATACTTCTATATATATATATATATATGGATATCACATTCACTCATATAGCAAGACATACTATTCAAATTACAGCTAGAGAATCTTTCTTGTGGCCATTCTTGCAAACTTTCAGCAAAAGTAACTCAATTTGCTATAATAGATACTGCAAAAAATTTAACTACACCACTGGAGGTACAATAAGATACATTAACAGAAATGTGTGCATGCACAGATGAAAGCCTGCACATGACATACATAGAGACAAGCATGAGCACACAAGAACACGTGCATGCATGCATGAGAGAGAGAGAGAGAGAGAGGAGGAGAGAGAGAGCAGCTTGCCTTGTTAAGTAGGGACTTCTGGCTAACACGGAGAAGCAGTGCAGTAATCAATTCCAGTGTCATGTAATTAACTGTTGGAAGCCTCTTCAGTATATTCCTCATGTTATGGATGCTCGAGCGAGCACTTCTGATTTCGTTATACAGCTCAAAGGTCGTCAACGGCTCAGGCAGGCTTGCAAGGTAACACTTCATGAGAGATGCAACATCAATGGGGTTCACACCTTCTGGCAGTGAAGCATTCAGATCTACAGAACAAAGACAAGAAAGAATGAATAAGAAGGTTGATTGATGAAGAACCACACAAGGATGTGACAATCTTGAGCACTCCAATACCTTGATTGTATAATGAAACTAAGTGCTGAATAACCTTCCTGTCTCCTTCAGACTTGAAAAGCTCCTGTGAGTTCATTCCTTGACCAAATCAAGGTTCATATTACTTTAGGAATTAAAGAATTAAAATTAAGGTAACAACAGCATATAAATATTTTCCACATATAGGCTATTTACCTGATAATACAAGATAATCGGCACATTTGACCAAGATATAAGGAATGGGCCTTGTAGATTGTTGCCGCTGAACAGTTAATTCAATTGGAACTCCAAACACTGTTGGTAATAAATAGATAAGGACCATTCAAATTTTAGTGAGAATACACCAGAACATTTTGCAGTGCCATGCTACTATTGACTGGGTCAAAGTTCAAAGTTTACATTACATCAAGCATTTCTGATTTGGCAAGTTAAAACTAAGCACTTATTAGCATCCCTAAGTATAGGTCGCAAATTAATTCTCTAAAACTCATAGCTGCGCATAATAGCAGCAAAAGCTAATGGTATAACCAGGAAGGTTCACAGGCTAAATGCGAAATTCGAGTCAAATTAAACTGTGAGCAACAATAGTACAATCTTACCATATTAAACTCATGCATGATTAACTCACCAGGCCAAGAAGAGGACTCATTATGCATTCATTTAACAATTTTTCCTTTTTAAGACAAAGAAAGGAACTGACTAAATAAGTAGCTATAATGGTCAAAATACTAGAAGCTTACCATCAGTACTTGCAACACCCTGCAGAATGCAATAAGAAAAAAAAAATTAAAATTTATGAAAATTCATGTTAAAAATAAGGCAAATAAAACTCAAACATTACCAGAAAATAATCCTGACAAGCATCAAAAGTACCTTCTGCCACCGTTCAAGGTCAGTAAGTAAAGTCTTGCTTTTTTGTGCAGTCTTCTTTGCCACCTGAACCATAGTTATTCTTGCAAATAAGTCAATTAATGCAACAAACAGAACTGCTTATTACTACAGGGACTACATAATATTCTACACTTTTCAGTTTCACATATTCACGCATCTCTAAAATAGTATGCATATCCACCTAAAGAAGATCTTCCTAATCCTTATTCCCATTCGGGTCATAAAGATGGTCAGAGAAGCAGCATGTTTCCAAGAAAAAACATTTACAGAAGGATGAATAATTTATATGTGCATTGTAGTATGCAACATGTTTCCCATTTGGCTTAGACGTTATTGTTGTTGTTGTATTGTATTATGCAATATGTCTTGCCTGCAGTTCTGTCAATAATGTCAATACAATGTCACACAAATGCACTTGATCATTCTGGCCAATGATTTCACATGGGTTAGCAGACTGTTAGCATCTGTGTCAATAGAAGTTCACATTTGATCTTTCATTTTCCTGTTCTATTTCATTTTTTTGCAACATGGTAAAACAGTAAGAAGTTTGCTCAAGGAAAATTTTTTTTTTTAAAAAGTTAAACAAAATGCTACTTGACCATAAATGACATGTCCAAGTTGCACAAGGATGATTGCACTAGTAAAACTATATATCAACCTCAATTAATACTGAGATTAATGTGCAACATACGATGAATAATCCAAGATCTTTCTCTTTTGGCACACACACAAATTTTCCAAGGGACATTGTTTACTTAAGTTGTGCAACACTAGCATAGGAACTTCCATGAATGCTGTAGGTCACACATTCCATTGTCCAACAATCATGCAGGGATCTCTATCAATATTAAGTGACCATCACATTCAAATCAGCAATGTGAACAAACAGATTTTATAATGTTATCATCTCAAATCAAGAACCTGCAAAGTAAACTACAGTTTAGATACATTAATCTGCAAAAGCAAATTCAAAAAAATACCTTGATTTACTGGTTTTTTAGCAGTTTCATTACATGTCATATGGGAACATGTATATCTCAGCATATGTATTGGACTAATATACTTTTGGTGTATCTAGGATATGTCTGTACTTGTTATTTATTAATAACTACATATGCTTACTGATTCTGGGGACTGAATTGTTTGGAAAGCATACCTCTTCAACCTTAGTCTTTCCAACTGTAACCTTATCTTTTGTTTCTGAGAATCCCTTCCTCAAGAACATGCTGGTGGTTGCAGCTGCAGTGATAAGACGCTCTTGCATGGCATGTCTTGTTGATGGCTGCTGAAGAAGTGACCACCGACTTTTGACCATCGATCCAACCTTTCCCGCCACATCAGCAACATTACCTTTAGTATCCTTGGCAACCTCCTCTACAAATGTCCCTGCACTATGGCCAGCTTCTTTAAGCTTCACACCTGCATTAAAGACTCGATCAGTCCACAATAGCAAAGAAAACGAAAGAGAATAAATTATTGCACCAACAAGAGGAAAAGATATCAAATAAGGGTTTGAAAAGAAGATCACTTGAGGATTGAAGGAAATCACTAGCTTTCTCTTGCCACTGAGGCGAGACGGCAGACGGCATTTGGCTGCCACCAGATAACAAGTTAGTCCCTGTTCGAAAAACAGATGAAATAAGCACGTCACACAAAAGAACAGGTAAATAGACTTGATATCAAATTTAGTAGCACTATACAGTCTCACACCAAATAGAGTAGTAATCCAACTAAATTTAAAGCCACTAGCAAGAAGTAGTCGCGAAAAAAATTCTTAAAACAAAATTTAATGCTTTTATTAGGTACTGATCAAGAATATCAAATTCAAGATGAAAATTCCTTCTCTTTCGGTTTCATTGATCTTCCTGGGAATCAAGAAAGTGAAAAGTAAAAGAAAACATAAGAAAGAAACAGAAGTTATCTTAAAAATCAAGAATTTCCCGCTGATGATCAATCCCATCTAAGAGGAATTCATCAAGGCGATAGCGATTAGAGAACATGCCCATTTCCAACTCGATAGATTATACTCATTTCTTGACACCGAAAAAAAAAGGGGAGTCGAAATCCAACTGCACCTGAAAAGTAGCTTAAACTATAATGTATGCACCGAAGTTCTTCCTGGCGAAAATAAAAATCAAGCATCAAAAACTGAAAATCCTGATTTTAACGAAATTAAGGGATAGGGTTTTAGTTTTTACCTAGCTTTTGTGAGGCGTTGAAGGACGCTTAATTGGGGAAAGGAAGAAATTAAAGGAAAAAAAGGAATGGGTAATTAAGAGCCGAAGAAAGAAAAGCGATAGTCATTTACTTTTAAAAGATTTGAGAGAATCCTGGCACTGGTCAACCCCACTGGGGTCCTTCCGGAAGCTCCAATGAGCTGTGCACACGTGGATTTTCCCTCCTGAAAATTGAAAAAAATCGTTGAGGAGTTCGAGCCGCAGTTCCGGACACTTCCAGGCTTCAACGGATATCAGATAACCGTTTTGCGCCTTTGCTGCTGTTTGATTACAAGGGGTTTGTTTGGATATCTAATTTATTCCCAAAATTTATTTACTTGCATAATCAACATATTTTCACGCACATCACAAGAATATTCAGTCTCACATACGATACGACTAATGCTTGACGCAGCCTCACACCTTGTTGGGATTGGTATTTTTCTTCAAGTTTTTTTTTAATGAATACATTTTTAAATTTTTTTTTTACCTTATATGTATTAAATCCAGAAAACAAAACAGGCTTTTAATTTTTTTTCTTCCCCCTTTTTTCTTTTTGATATTCTTCTCCCCCATTTTTTGGCTCAAACAAAATTTTTATTTATTGATTTGCAATAACATTGTACTGGATTCAATCGACCACTTAAGCTGTACACTTTTATATTTCTTTATACTAAGTTACTCAAAACAAGAAAAATGAAAGTCCTCCTCCTCCGCCTCCTCAGCGTTGTCTATTTTTTTAACATTTGTTTGGTGCATTTTTTTCTTCAAAAATTGTTTATGTTTTTCATGAACACATTTTTTAATCACTTTTTTACGTCACATTTATCAAATCTGTTATAATACATTTTCCTACAAAAATCCTAAAAAATAACAATCCAATATCACTCTTAGAAGGCCGGGGCATTTGGACGTTCAATTTGGGTACAAATTGTCACAGGAATATGATGAAACAGCCATACATTTCTAAATTCACTAGGAATGATCAAAAGTCATCCCCCAACTCCTTATCTTTCCGTCTGATCATAAGGGAATTTCCATGTATCAAACTTATTGTTAAGTCTTAAATTACATGCTTTATTTGTGGACATTTTTCCTCAATTATGGCCTAGATATGGTTTTAATTCTTTTATTCTACTCATATTTGGTTTTGGTATTGATTTTAGGCCCTTGGAATTAATTGAAGATTAAAAGCTCTATTTTTGGTGAAAATTCCAGAAGACCTTCAAGGATATGGCGTAGGCGCGCTACATTGGGCTGTGAAGAAGAATCTCTGTGGAAAAAATCCTGCGCCTGACAATTCCTACCATTGGTGGAAGACTTTATTTATTTTCAGTAATTGGTTGAAGACCTTTTTAATTAGGGATTTTTAGTAATTAGTTTCCTTGTTTATTTTATTAATGCTTTTTAGGAAAATAGACTCCAATTAGGATTAGGTTTCCTAAGTGATTAGGGAAGCTTAGGTTTCTATTTAATTGGTGATGATCCAAGCCGCAAGGGGAGAGGACACAACGGAGGAGAAGAAACAAAAGAAAAAGAAGATCTTCATCGTTTCCTGGACTGGCTCGGATGGTCTTCTTGATTCATTAGTTTTTGTTCCTTTCGTTAGTTCCTTTCCTGGTGATTGGTCACAAAGCAAGAAAACAAAAAGGAAGCACTTGGCGGCTGTCTTCATTGTTTTGTTAACTTGGAAGTTTCACTTCTCAATTCGCCGTTTTTCGTCATTTTATTTCTTTTCTCGTTACTTCCATGGTTGAGAACTTCTCAAACATTTGTTGGATGAAATTCTCCATGAGGAGCGGCTAGAACCCTAATCTACTCAAAGGGCAACTCGAAGGCGCGGTTCAGGAAATTTGTGAGATCTAATCGAATCTCTAACCTTTCTTTTAGTTTGTTACTATTCGTACGTTTTCTGGATTAATTGATTGAGGGTTATTTTGTTAGTTGAGTATCAACGGCCGGATATTTAATTTAACCTAATAGCCTACTGTCAAATTAACTAATTGAATACGTAATCGTTCATTTAGTTGATTACAAGTGACGACCACCATAATTGGCTTATGTTGGGGAAACGTATGATCTAGTTTAAATGGACCCTCTTAGCGTGTTCATTGGTTAGGGTTGGGTTTTTCTAACTTTTAATGCAATTGGATAATTAAATTCCTATGGTCGTACCTAGGGTTGTTATCTGGTTAGGGAAGCAGTCAACGGTCGTACCTTGGCTGTCGAAAAAGTAAGGAAAGACTGGTTGTCAGAGCTTGTTGATAACTATAACTAACCTAGTAACAAATGATTGAATTATTTTTGCATCAGTGATCAAGTGCTTGGACTTTGCCTGAGAAGTTGTCCCTTTGGGTAGAATTTCACTACTTGCATTTCTATTAAATTAATTTCTAATTGTTCTTTGGTGATTTATTTTAGTTGGTATTTTCATTTCTCATTTACTTAATTTATTTACTTTATTTCTAGTTCTATTCCATCCAAACCCCCCATCTTTACTGTGACCTGGAAAGAAACAATTTCCTACCGTTCCCTGAGGAGACGACCCTACTTGCCACTTTTACAAATTAATTAAATTCTCTGGTTAATTTCTGGTATATCGGATTAAGTAAACTCCTTGGAATCAGGGTGAAGCTAGTAACCCATTGCACATCCGGAGTCCCTGCTCCAGTACCAGATTTAACTCGGGAGTATTCCTGTGGACAGTTAGGTTTTAATATTTATTATTGTACAGGTTCGGCACCTGTCACTTATCCATTCATATTTAGAATAAACTACTTAATTAAGTATTGACAGCCAAAAGAAGTTAAGCTGTTGAAGCGAATTTCTTTTACAGCTTTAATTCTCTTATTATGGTTTTAAAGTTGCCATGGTTTTTATTAGAGTACTGTCACGCCTTCATGTGGTGAACTTTTAAGGCGTTGTTTCTTGCCTGCATCTACATGGGGACTGTGACTGACTGACTGACTGCTGCAATTTTCATTTTTTCAAGAATCACGTCAGATACAATTATACAAACACATAAAACCATTAAAATCTCTGCTGTATTAGCAGGACTTTCGGAAGACATATTTATAAAATTTCATGCCGGCACTGCATCAGAAAACGTGTCCCCAGCTAGCAAAGGCTAAAGTTGCATTCTAGAGGCAGCAGGCAGGAAAGATGCAACGCGGGATAATATAGGTAAACTTGGTGGCTGACAAGTTATGCCTCATCAGTCTTACTTCCGTCATGTTCCTGACCATCGCCAACGATTTTCTTCCAATACCAATGCTCTCTCCAAATTACATCCATCTTCTCAATTGGCACATTCTTAGTCTCAGGCAGTAAAAGGTGTACAAATGCAGTCATAATTGCAACCCATCCCCCAAAGAAGAAGAAAATCCCAGATTTAAAGTGGCAAAGCATCGCCAAGAACGTCTGAGCAACCAAGAAAGTGAAGAGAAATCCCACTGCAACATTAATACTTTGTGCAGCAGACCTTATCTCCAGAGGAAAGATTTCACTCGTCACCAACCATCCTAAAGGTCCCCATGACAAGGCAAAACCAGCAACATAAATGCAGATTAAGATCAAAACTAGAACCCCATAGGCTTTGCTCATTCCACCATGATCCCCTAACTTAGCTGCCATTATTGCTCCAATCATCATTTGTGAAACAAACATCTGAATTCCTCCCGTCTTAAATAGAGATTTTCGCCCGAGTTTGTCTACTATCAGTAGTGATAGGAAGGTCCAGCCTGTGCCCACGACTCCAATAACCACTGCTGACATGAGCGATGCGCTTTCTCCTAAACCAATTGTTCGGAAAAGTACAGGAGCATAGAAGGAGATAACATTGATTCCTGTCACCTGCTGGAAGAAGGGGAGCGCGATTGACATGACTAACTGAGGCCTATATTTTCTTTGTGCAAGATTCTTGAATGGGTGTTTGACGGTCTTTGAAATTTCACTTGCTCTGACAAGATCAGCTAGTTCTGCCTTGACATCAGTCATGCCTCGAACCCGTTGCAGCATCCTCATGGCCTTTTCATGATCCTTTCCGTGCTGAATGAGACTATTGGGTGTTTCTGGAAGGAAAAGTGCCCCCAGAGTTAGAATTGTTGCTGGTGCGGCAGCCATTGCTAGGGAGATGCGCCATCCCCACCCACCTTTAATCTTTTCCGCACCATAATTGATCAGGTTAGCTACTAAAACACCAAGACCAACACAAAATTGGAAGCCAATGTTAAAAGCTCCTCTAGCTTTGGGTGGTGCCATTTCTGAGAGGTATAAAGGGACAGACTGCACAGGAAGAGAAACTAATAAATTAGGTGATTTGAGTGTTGAACCCTGGTTTCAGTTGAATGTTGCAACAATCCCACTAAGCTACAAATTTCATTTCCACTCTTTATCAAGATTACACCCATGAGAAGAGATTAGAGATTCATTGTAACACAGTGATTTGTGGAAAGGAGAAACATACTCTACCTGATTGGCAAAACCAACTCCCACCCCAAGCAAAACACGGCCAAATATTAGCATATAGATGTTATGAGCTCCGCCTCCAAGTGCAGCACCAGTTAGAAATGCGGCCCCACCAATCAGGATTGATGGCTTGCGGCCGAAAGTTCTAGTGACCGGTGAAGCAAAGAAAGAAGCAATAAGGCCCGCAACGTAGAGGGAAGAGGTGAAGGACGTGAGAAGCTGGCTGTCAAATTTGCAGTAGTTGCTTATCTTGGAGTCTCGTTTCATTTTAGTGTACACTTCTGGGAAGAACTTCCTCAAAAATGGTTCCATCGATGTAACTCCACCTACATAGCCCGCATAGATCAGTAAAGTTCTTCAAGCGTTCTTCTCACTAAGATTTGGTGGTGATGATTATTTAATTTATAACTAAAATCTATACTGCGTGCAACATCAATCGGTTCTTGGTAAGTAATTCTATCTTAGAGAAAGTGAGGAAAGAACCTGATATTCCTATATCATAGCCAAAGATGATTCCACCAGTTGCCGCAACCATGGAGGAAAGCACCACAAACCATGTAATCCTCCCATTATACGGCTGACTTTCACCTGTAACCACCAGCCCTCCAGCCATGGCTTTCCTCCAAAATTTTCACAGTATAGGAGTGAAGAGCATGGTGACTTGCGACAGCTGACTTTAGCGGAGGTATGCCGAGCTTTCCATGCGGATGAGGTTGGAACAGTCCAACTTGACTGCTGGACGTCACCATCCATCGGTTTGGGCACGTGCAAGTATGGTGTAGATATCTCACACTTTTTTGGACCATTGGAGCATGTGGGATTGACTTTCAGATTGCCAAACGATCTGCTGCCATCACAAGTAAGAAATGTAAGTAAGATTGCTCAGTTCGTAGATTGGTGATGTAGGCTTACGAAGCAACTCCTGTGGCCCTTGTTATCATGTAGTAACATGTATTTGAAGTGATTAGGCGTACAAGCAGATGAGAAATGTGCAGCATCTGCTTGAAAGTTCACTGGGGTATCGAGTCCCTGAGAAGTGATTCCTCTCATAATCACATCTCTGCGTAGTCATACATTCATCGTCACAGTGGCTTCTTACCATGATCCTCCTTTGAGAAGGAACTCTGATGGAGTTGGTAGATGTAAATGTAACCTGCTATCGATTCGTAAACTAACTACTCTTCAGGGGGACCAATTTATCATGACATTAGCTCCTTCATATGATTGATATCCTTACTCAAGCTCCTTTGCCCGGTAGAACGGTTCTCATTGATTGCAACAACTTATAGGTCCTATTCTTTAGCCATATCACGATGATTATCAATATATTATCTGGAAAATTTCCAGGATCCAGCAGGTAATTCTCGCTATATATTTCAGTTTTATCTGGGAATACAGCACTACATTTCCGCTGTTGTTTCCTCATCAACATGAGCAGAGGGAGAGGGCAAAATTTTGTCTGCACAGCTTTCACCGGTGAAGGCTGTAACCTACCCCAATGGAACATTCACATTTTATCTGTTGTCCAAGCGTTAATCGTCTAAAATTCACTCACAAATCCACGCAGAAGTAACCTTAAGAAGATACTTCTGTAAATCTATTGGTGATGATGTATGAGAATCCAAGAGTGTGGCAATTGAAAAAAAGTGTGAGATTCAGTAGTTTTTTTTTTTTTCGAAGTTAATTTTGTTAAAGCAATGACATACTGCCTAATGACAAATTGCATAATTTACTGGTTGTTCATTATTGAACACATTGTCCACAAAGAGAATACCTGGCTTACTGCTGCCAGATTTCATATCTGAATCTGGTTTTCTTTCTTTTCCTAATCTTTCCTTCTAATGCAGCTTTATTTATATTTGAAATTTCTGATATAGTGCCCAAATGGTAAATTAACCCGCAGTCAAGTTGCCTCAGCCTTATTCCCGATATAATCTTCATCATTAAGCACAAATCTTTTCCAAAACCAATGCTCCCTCCAGATCTTTTCCATCCTTTCAATTGGAACATTCTTCGTCTCAGGTAGTAATATGCAAACAAATGCAGTCATCACTGTTACCCAACCCCCAAAAAAGAAGAAGATTCCAGCTTTCAAGTGGCACAGCATAGCTAGGAAAGTCTGTGCACCAAGGAAAATGAACACAAAATCCACAGCAACTCGGATACTTTGAGCCGCAGATCTTATCTCTAGGGGAAAGATTTCACTTGGAATTAACCACCCCAATGGACCCCAAGACAATCCAAAACCTACAACATACGCGCAGACTAGGATCAAAACCAAGAAAGCATATGTATTGCTCAGTTGACCATGATCCCCTAGCTTTACAGCCATGATTCCCCCTATTATTAGCAGACAAAACAACATGACAGCACCCCCGACAACAAACAGAACCTTTCGACCAACTTTGTCTACTATCAGCATGCCAAAATTACAGCGCTGCTACCTACAACCCCAGTTACTATTGCAGACATGAGGGATGCATTTTCACCTCGACCCATAGTCCTGAAGAGTACTGGAGCATAGAAGGTGATAACATTGATTCCTGTAAATTGCTGGAAGAACGGTATTGCCATTGACATGACAAGTTGGGGCCTATATCTTCTTTTTCTGATGTCCTTAAATGGATGCTTTGTTGCTTTTGCAGTGTCACTAGCTTGGACAAGATCATCTAGTTCAATTTGAACATCGTCGACCCCACGGACTTGTTGCAGCACCCTCTTAGCCTTTTCATGATTTTTGCCATGCTGAATTATACTATTGGGAGTATCGGGAAGGAAGAGAGCCCCCAAAGTGAGAATTGAGGCTGGTGCTGCAGCCATTGCTAAGGAGATTCGCCATCCCCAGCCACCTCTGATTTTTGCAGCACCGTAGTTAACAAGGTTAGCTATTAAAATACCAAATCCAACACAGAAATTGAAGCTAGAGGTAAAAGCTCCTCTGTTTTTGGGTGGTGCCATTTCAGAGAGGTACAAGGGGATTGACTGCAAAAAAGAACAGAAAAGGTTCATAAGGTTAATAACAATACAAATTATTAAACTCAAAATATGTTTAGATGCACAAGTTCACCACTTGGCAGTGAGAAAGGAAAATCTTGGAAGTCACAGGTTTAGATGAGAAATTTGAGCTAGCAGATGAGATGGCTACCAGTAATTCAGTATCCCTCTCTATTTATACTTTCAGAGTTTAGACACCACATGCTAGAATAGTTATACCTGGTTTGCAAAGCCAAGCCCAACTCCAAGGAAAATTCGACCAAATATTAGCATGATCACGTTGTATGCTGCACCACCGATGGCAGAGCCAATGATAAATGCAGCTCCACCCAGGAGAATGGATGACTTGCGGCCGAAGGCCCTAGTAACTTGTGAAGCACAGAATGAAGTAGCAAGGGCAGCTATGTAAAGTGAAGAGGTGAAAAAAGTCAGTAACTGACTATCAAACTTGCAGTAGTTGCTCGTTGTTTTGTCTTCTTTCATCTTTTTGAACACCTTAGGGAAGAATTTCCTCAAAAAGTGATCCATAGAAGTTACTCCACCTTCACTTCAATCAAAATCAGTTAATACGTCTACAGATAGAATATTGCCAAGAGTAATCATGTCAAAGATTAGTTGCAGTCATCTACTTCTCAGGCTTCCAGATATTCAACTACTCAAAACCAAAGTTGAATAAAAATCAAGAAAATTCACTTGTGCCATCGAAAAAATCTAATGCAAAAAGAACTGAACTGTTACACTTAAAACACTATAAGAAGTTCACAAAATCAATACTCTAACGAACTCAGATGTCGATGGCTATAAAAAGTGATGGATTCTGCAATTGCAGCAGTAGGCCAGTTCTGTCACCTAATCGTCTCAAGTAAGCAAGGAGTACAAGCAGCAAACAAGCAGGATAGCATAATACTTGGATGATAAAAGCTGTTTTATTTTCTTCTTATGGATTGACTAGTGTCTGCTACAATTACACCATTTTCGCTGTAATGCAATTCAGAGATCTTCCAGAAAGGGGATATTTCCTTTCCTTCTGAGTTGAGCACTTCAAACCTTCCAGATCTGTTAGTTCTAACAATACTAAACACACAAGCTTGATGCAAGTCGCCTTGATGAATTATTTTCCTCAAACTCAAGTTTCAAGCAAAAGATCATGGCAGAAAGACCAGACCAAAAGGCATACCAATTGATACAATTAACAATATGCCAAACACTGATGGATGTTTATCCAGGGTTTTGATGATAAGACAGAAATATTTGCAGCCAACAACAAAACAAACCTGAAATTCCAAGATCATAGCCAAAGATAAGTCCTCCAGTTGCAGCGACGGCGCATGATAACACCACGAACCACGTGATCCTGGCATTATATTGCCTACCTTCACTTCCTGCTGCCATCTTCCTGCTCAAAAGCTCCCAGAATACGTATTGAAAGTTCAAAGGGAAGGCTTGATATCGCTTACCAGCAAGAATTGCTTGATCCAAGGGACACTAAGTAACTATACTACTAGTGTTCTTGAATATCTTCATTTACTACTACTTTGTCAGTATTCTTGCTAGTAGCATACTCTCTACTGCTGTATTAATACTAGTATTTATAAAACTTCAACAGTGAGTTGAATGTGTGATGCGTAATGTGGAACGTCACAGTCTTGGCCAGTCCTAGCACGACCGTAATCATCCAAGTCAATGTGTGAACAGCAATAACAACACATACACTTAAAGAGCTGCCGGGCCAAGATGGATGTGAAGCGGCAATTCCTAGAGTAGTTTGTTCGTAATGGGCAGTTGACCCTCCTTTGTAGACACACCCTCCCCCCCCCAACCCCAAAAAAAAAAAAGTGTCTATAACAGCACGACATCCAATTTTTTCAGACCCCACAAACCAGAGTGTGATCCCAAGAAATTCTAATGCTAATGCGCTGATTTATTTAATAGTGTATCTTTTTTTTTTTTTTCTTTTCTTGCTTCAGTAGCAACACTCGAACACCGAACCCCTACGAAAGGTGAAGGAGCTGCGCAATGTTGGCATGTTGCATAGAGGGGGCAATTTCCATTTCCGATCACCATGAACTTACATTTGTAAATCAGGGGGAAAAAAGAATCAGTAATATTAGTTGACAATAATACTGTCAAATGAAAATTTTGTAAAATTTTGAAACAAGGAACATGCCCTAATAAAGAAAAGGAAACAATCTTTCCAAAATTTTTGAGCTTCTCGGTTTCAGTTTCTAAAGAAAGGGATGTTTGGAGAAAGGAAACAAGGAAAACGGATACAACTTACAAATTTATTTTTTTTTTTTTTGGACCAAAGATAGAAAGAATTTTATGGTAATTTTGCTGTTTTTTTTTTTTAACCGGAAACTCTTGTATTTCAAGTTTTATATCAGCACGAAATGGAATGTGAAAGCCCACAAAAATTGGTCTTATTTGTTGATTTCTTATCTTCATTATAGTCGCCACATTCATCGCAAGAGATCTCAAATGAAAGAAAGATTTGAAGGCAATTAGTATGTACCACTAGTTAGGTAGACTTAACCTACGGTTGACTAAGTGTGCTGATAGCAATTGATATACTACAGATGGTTGGGATGGAGGCTGGTCACTGTGGGACCTTGTGCTATCTAGATGCATCTGGATTCACGGTAACCAAGATCACAATAAGTCAGAATCCGTGATGCGAAATTGCTTTCGAACAATCAATTTCACCAAAGAAATGACATACTATAATGACGAGGGGCATGATGAATCCTGGACCCCAGAAGTCGTTGGCAGTTGGTAAGTGTTGAACAGATGACTCCAGAATTCAAGACAATAAGCATTTGTTCTTGGCTTCTTCTGTCAAGACGTGAGACGTGAATCTGGTTTTTGTTAGTTTCCTGCAAAACGTGAATCTCTTCTTGCACCTGCAGAAATTTCTGAAGCATAATTTTATAATCAGTAATTTAATCAGTTTGTCAAGCTGCCTCAGCCTTAGTTCTCAATGAAACCTCATCATCATTAAGCACAAATCTCCTCCAAAACCAATGCTCCCTCCAGATCTGGTCCATCCGTTCGAGTGGAACGATCTTTGTTTCAGGCAATAATAGGTACACAAATGCGGTCATCAGTGCCACCCACCCCCCGAAAAAGAAGAAGATTCCAGCCCTGAAGCGGCACTGCATGGCTAGGAAAGTCTGAGCAACAAGGAAAAGGAACAGAAAATCCAAAGCAACTCCGATACTCCAGGGGAGAGATTTCACTGGGAACTTCAAATCATGGTTCAAAGTTGCGGTCGCAACTTATGTTGTTACATAGTTTCGTCTTGATGAGACGCATATTTTAAAGCATTTATTATTTCAAAAATTATAAATAATTTTTCAAAATATAAAAGAAAAATGAGCTAAATAAAAATAACAATAAATTAGTAATATAAATTCTCTAAATGAACTCGGGAATTTTGACCGTTTCATATCATTTCGGAGACGACTCAGTTTCAATTGGGCGAATCTTACTGATTTCTAGACGAATTGACCTTCTCGAAATGATTTGAAGCCGTTGACCGTTCCCAGGTCTTTGAACCATGATCCCAATGGACCCCATGACAAGCCAAAACCAGCAACATTTGTGCACACCAGGATCAAGAATTCAAGACCAAGATACCATAAGAACTGCTCAATTGCCCATGATCCCCTAGCTTTATTGCCGTAATTCCTCCTATTAAAAACTGACAAACCAACATTACAGCTCCCCCTAGCATAAATAGAACTCTTCGACCAACTTTGTCTACTATCAACAATGTAAAAAATATTGTAGTGCTGGCTACAACTCCAGTCACTACTGCAGGCATGAGTGATGCACTTTCACCCAGCCCTATGGTTCTGAATAAATATTGTAGTGCTGAAAAAAGGGTATTGCTATCGACATGACTATTTGAGGCCTATCTTTTCTTTTGATGATGTGCTTAAATAGGTGTTTAGTTATCTTTGAAATCTTACTTGCTTGGATAAGATCGTCTAGTTCAATTTGGACATCATCAACACCCCGAACTTGTTGCAGCACACCCTCTTGGCCTTTTCATGGTTCTTGTCATGCTCAATCAGACTGATGGGAGTTTCAGGACGGAAAAGTGCACCCAGGATAAGAACTGTGGCTGGTGCCCCAGCCATGGCTAAAGAGACTCGCCATCCCCAACCGCCTTTGACTTTTTCATCACCATAATTGACAAGGTTAGCTAGTAAAACACCAATTGCTATGCAGAGATCAAAGCCAATACCAAAAGACCCTCTGGATTTTGGTGGTGCCATTTCTGATAGATACATGGGGATTGACTGCCAAAAAAGAAAAAATCGATTCACAGAGATAGCTACCAACCAATGACAAACTCAAATTTTACCAAGGCACAAGTAAAATGCTGTCAGCATAGCTTTACTGCAATACTAGCAATTTTCTGAACTTCAATTGGGAGCGTGTTTTGTCTCATGCAGCCAGTTTATGTGGCTTTCTGGCCGAACTCACGCTAGCTCTATCTTCTTTCCAACTAAGCTTTAATGAGTTTTGCTGGACAATTGCAGTAACTATAATGCATTTCCATCGACATATTAAATGATGTGGGTGCCCAAATCAATGCCATTAATTTTCTTGCTGTGCATTTGCTGTAATAATTATAGAGAAACAAAAACCAATTTTGCCAAAATCTCCTCCCTGTTCCTAATCTGTAACTTTTGCAACTAGATGTCATGAATCTCAGCGGAAGCACCACCTTATGACAGTTTATACACGGAGGATGACAATGTAAATTTTTGGTATATGCCATCACAGAAATAGTCACCATCGAGAACATGTGGATGGTGTGCGTGCAAGAGAGAGAGCTACCTGGTTTGCAAAGCCAATCCCAATTCCGAGTAAAACTCGAGCAAGTATCAGCATGACTACATTATAAGCTGCACCGCCCATCGCAGAACCAGCTAGAAAACGAGGCTCCAGCAAGGAGGATGGATGACTTGCGTCCAAAGGCTCTGGTTACTAGGGAGGCACAAAGTGAAGCAACAAGACCGGCAATGTAGAGTGAAGAGGTGAAAGAAGTCAGTAACTGACTATCAAATTTGCAGTAATTGCTGGTCATGTTATCTTCTTTCATCTTCTTGTGCACATCCGGGAAGAACTTCTTCAAAAAGTGATCCATAGAGGTTACTCCGCCTTCACATTTACTCTAGTGCAGTTACTAGTGTGCTTTATACAGTATCACATTTGTTGATAACAAGATAAAATCATGTTGAGTAATCTTTGTTGGAGTCATCAACATGTCAAACTATCAATGTACTAAACAACTTGCAAATCATAATAGCAGTAAGAGTTGAAGTCAATCTATCAAAATAAGACGCAGTAGAACTTGTGTGGTAGATGCATCACAGTGCAGAAAAGGCTGAGTAGAATTGGACCATCTTCAGCACTTTAATTTTGTCAATTCAGCGAAAAAATGAAAATCAAGCACTATATGAATGGAACGGCTCTGAAATTGCAACATTTTTTGGCCGATTCTTAAAGCATCTAATTCACTTAAAAACCATACCAAGCAAGACTGGAATAAATAAACAAATCAGCAACATAATATGATACAGGACGAACAGTGTTTGATTTTAGTCCAGCGGATCATCTTTGATCTGAAAAAACAATATCCATTTTCACTTTCATCCTCTCTATGAAATTGGGATAACGTGGAAAGGATATTCCTCATTTGGATTCTTATTTTCTGAAATTTTGGTAGAAAAATGTATTGTACTAATTTTGATATGTGTGTAACGTGAAGTAAAATGTGTTCACAGAAAAATGTAAACATTTTCTGGAGAAAAATGGTTTTCCAAACAAGAGAATTTAGTAGCAATTTTAATAGAATGTCAATTTTCCACCCACGGAAACTTTCATTGATGCCAATCGATGTGCTAGACTGGAAGTCTTCCTTTACTTTTTTGCACTTGAGAAAGCAATTTTGATGCTATTTCCATCATTCAATCCCTTCAAAGCTACTAACTTTCATTTAACTGGAGTGGTAAATGTACAGTATATCGATGCCCAAAAATCAAAAAAAAAAAAAAAAATCAGCTTTAGCATTCTTTTTTTAAGGATGTATTTTGCGGACACACTGTATGTGCTAGTGAATTTGAATGCATGAGAATTAATCGAGATTTGGATTTGCACTTTAAGCTTTGCACATATGACATATGTTTAACTCCAGGTTGTGTATACACTATCAGTTTATTAGTGTAACGTATGTATCGTATGTACTATTAACTCACGTTCAGTGTACACAAATAGTTTAGAAAGAAAAGGCTTTTCTAACTTGTCTATTTTAGTCCAAATATAGCATAGATCATTTAAGTGAGAAAGTTCTTTCCTCAGATACCATCCTTCAAGGGATAGGATTTAAGAAGCCAGCAAGAGGCAGCATGGGAGTTTCATATTCGAGAATTTCTGGTCATACCATCATCAACTTTGCCTCAATAGTGATTTTTCGGTCTCACTTGCCTCCTTTTCATCGTCTACGATTACTATTCTCCTCCAAAACCAGTGGTTCTTCCAGATCCTGTCCATCCGTTCTAGCGGCACACTTTTACTCTCTGGCAGAAGTGCAGACACGAACAACGTCATCACTGCCACCCATCCTCCAAAGAAGAAGAAGATTCCAGCTTTGAAATGGCAGAGCATAGGTAGAAAAGTCTGAGCAACGACAAAAGTGAAGAGAAAGCTCACTGCAACAGTCACGCTCTGGCCTGCAGACCGTATCTCTAGTGGGAATATCTCACTCGGCACCAACCATCCTAACGGCCCCCAAGACAAACCATAAGCTGCAACATACAGGCAGATCATTAACAGAAGCATGAGTGCATATCCGCCGCTTATTTCACCATAATCCCCTAGCTTGATCGCCATTATCGTTCCAATTACAATCTGGGACACGAACATTAGAATCCCACCAACAGCAAACATAACCCGTCGACCAAGTTTGTCAACTACCAGTACTGATACCAATGTGGTAAGCATGCCGACAGCTCCAGTCACTACTGCCGAAAGCAGCGATGAGCTTTCCTCCAGACCAATTATTCGGAAGAGTATCGGAGCATAGAAGGCTATCACGTTGATTCCAGTTAATTGTTGAAAGAAAGGGATCGCAATTGACATGACAAGCTGAGGCCTGTATTCTCTTTGCATGATTTTCTTGAATGGATGTTTGGTGGATTTTGAAAAATCACTTGCTTTAATGAGATCATCAAGCTCCGCTTCAACATCATCTGTTCCTCGTAATTTCTGCAGGAGTTGCTTGGCCTTCTCGTAGTCATCACTGCGCTGGATCATGCTGTTTGGTGTTTCTGGCAAGAATACTTCACCAAGAGTCACAATCAAGGCTGGGACAGCTGCCATGCCCAATGAGACCCTCCATCCCCATCCACCTTTAATTTTTTCAGTTCCAAAGTTAATAAGGTTTGCGACTAAGATCCCAAGACTAACAGTCAGCTGGTAGCCATTACTGAATGCTCCTCTGTGTCTCGGGGGAGCAATTTCTGACAGATATAAGGGAATTGACTGCAACCAAGAAAAACACAGGATTAAAGGCTCACCAAATGCAATCGTTGAACGGCCACAAAGCTAAATGCAATCGTTGCCACCGGCAACGTATCACATTAGTAACTTGCCTGATTTGCAAAACCGACCCCAACTCCAAGCAAAACGCGACCAAGTACTAGAATATAGACATTAAAGGCTGCAGCTCCTATGACTGCGCCAACAAAAAACGAGACACCACCAACAAGGATCGATGGCTTGCGTCCGAAGTTCCTGGTGAATGATGAAGCAAAGAAAGAAGCAACCAGGCCAGCAACATAGAGTGAGGAGGTGAATGCGGTCAGAGTTGGCTGTCAAATCTGCAATAGTTGCTGACCTCAGTGCTTTCCTCCATTTTGGCGTACACGTCTGGGAAGAACTTCTTCAAGAAGGATTCCATGGAAGTCACTCCACCTTCCCATGCACAAGACAGTACTCATAATAAGTTCATTGTAGGTTCACCAACAATACGCTCAAGGGCCTAACACCTACTGTACTTCCAATGAGACACTTGTAGGCTATTGCAACTAATCAAGCTTCTAACTACTTGATTGATGATTCCATTTTTATGTTATCCTTTTCTTTATTGCTTATTAATCTTCTATGGTAATGGAAGTATTTTCGAAAACTTTGGCCTTTTGGGCAAAATGCAACAATTTGACTGCCTTAGCTGAGACAGGGGACAGCTTTGCCCCGTAACAAGGGGGGAAAAAAATTTCCAATTATATTCTATAGTCCTTGTCGAGGTTAGGATTGGCCTATCGAACATTTAAGGCATTTTCCGTCTTGGCCTTGCAAATTTGACCTATGTAAGATACCACGAGGGTGAGAGAGGTGCCTCTAGACACTTGCTTATCTTATAGTCTTGTGCTAACAAATATCCCCACTAAGGACTGAAATTGAACACCCTAGCAATTTCATCCTCCATGAGGAGTGCAATTAACCATTTCAAAGTAAAATTAAAAACCCATTAAGTATTCACCTGCATATGCATGCCCAAAAGAGAAGCCTCGACAGGGAGAACATAGGAGAAAAGGGGAATTAACTATTTAATAATCACTAATTAAGTAGAGACAAAAAAACAAATATGATTCTCAGAAGAGGATGACAATAAAAACATGCAGCGACTTCATTTCCTGAAACATTTAATAAATCAAGGAGTTAGCAGAGTAAACCTGAAACTCCAGTATCGTAGCCAAAGATAGTGCCTCCCAGAGCAGCCATGACGCAAGAACAGAGCACAAACCACGTTAATCTTCCATTATAGTAGGAATGACCATGGCCGTCTTCACCGCTGACGAACCCCGCCCCTCCGGCCATAGTTGCTTAGTCGATGGAATGAAACAAGCGGGCACGCAAATGAGAAGAAGAATGTTTCAAAGTTGGAAAGATTTAAGATTTAAGAAAGGGCGGTGGAATGGAAGTCCAACTTCGTGCAGAGAATTTTAGTCAGCCATGTGCACGTGGATGTATACCATTCAATGTGTGAGCTAGTATTAGAGTGCTCTCACATTTTCTTGCAGGCAGTGCCAAGTTAGGAACATAAGATTTAGGACCAGACCCAGCGTGCCCAAGTTTGATTCGTAATCTCTTTCTCTCTCTGTCATGCAACGTGATTAATGAGCCTTCATCTATTTCTCTCCATCTTTTTCTTTATTTGACTTGGGATGGAGTAGTTTGATTCATGAGGATTTAGGTCCAAATGATTATTCGTCATCACTTAAGGCATTGAAGGCATGAGAGGGAAAGGAAAGGAAAAGAATTGGAGGGATTTGGTTAATGTTTAATTTCTAAGGAGGCAAAGGATCCTGTTGTTTAATTAAATTATGGTTTCTATTTTGAGGTAGGTGAAAACAGAGAAAAGTAACTAACCATCTTTTTCAATTAATTAATACTAAATATTCTTCTTTTCATTTTTCTTTCCTTCCTCAGTCAAAACTAGACATCAGTAAATTGTTTTCTTTTCTTTGTATATTTAATCTTCACACGGAAACTGCTTTCCTTTATCTTCCTTTTATCTCTTGAATTTTTTTTAACAGATATTCATTAGACACTTGTTAACACACTTAAATCATACTCCAACTACCACGTGAATGCACACACTAATGATTATTATCCTCATTTGTATTTATAATTTTTTTCTAGTTAATTTTTAATTTTCAAAAAAAAAAAAATCAACACTTGAACTACAACCTACCAACTCTCTATTAGGCACTTATTAGACAAACCATGTTTCTTTTCCATTAATGTCATTTCCTTTCCTTTTTCTTCATTTTCTTCAATTCCACAGGTGCCTTAGTTCTTGCGAGGAGCTCAAAATATTTATGCATATTTTATCTTGCTTTCTATTAATTATGAACTCTAAAACCAAAACTTTTAATTCGATGAAATGGAGGCCTGGATCCCTAAGGCCAAAAGTACATAATAATCAATTATGTACTGCAAAGATCAGCAGCTAACAAGGATTTAACCAATCACTGGGCTCTATTTGGATAGATAATTATTTGAAAAGTTTTTTTCGATAATAATACAATAGCATTTTTTGGCGTTGTTTGTCAAATAAAAAAACCTGGTTGAAAAAAAATTGTGTTTATAATGTAAATCTTTTTTCCATTTTTGTTAAATAATGACTACGCTCTCGTAGATTCAAAATCATCTTTCCTAACACTTTTCAATCCTCCACACCAAATTGAAACCAATCGATGATTGCCCAATGGGGCATGCTGCTATTTTTATTTCAATGGGGCATCCCCAGTGCCGCTATATTGATTTCAATGGGGCATCCAAGAATCTGTCCAGCATTTTTCTTTTCGCTTTTAACCAATCTCTGATAGTCCAAATCTATCGAAAATGGGCCACCTTACTTAGAAGTTACATCTTATCCAAAAACCAGAGTTTGGGCCGAGTCCAGTGTCACTCGATAGACTACGTCTAGAACAACTATGTGAAGCACCAAGACCTAGTTTGGGAGTTTAGCAGAGGAGAGAAAAATACAAAAAGAGAAGAGAAAAGAAAAGATATTAGTACACTTTCCTTCTATTTATCTCCATTGTTGGAGAGAAAATTTTATAGGATTTTATCCTTCCATTTCTCTTCATTCCCGTTCTTTTCTCTCCACTTAACGCTTCTGGAGGAGAAAAAAAAAGGATCATCACTTTTCTTCTCTTCTCTTTTTTTTTTTTTATCTCTATTTCTCTCAATCCAAATTAAGTCTAAGACATACGTATTTCTTTCCACCTCCCCTTTTTTTTTTCCCTTTTTGGCCAAATTCTTTTTACCCCTTTATGTTTTGGCAAAATTGTGAAAATTCGTAACTGACTCTTATTTCCATGCACGTTCCAGAAGAAAACAATACTCGTATTCTCATGCAGCATAAGATGTAAATGATGAACCATCAAAGGAAAAAGGTGAAAGGAAAGATTCGTTGGGTAGGATTTCCCTCTCCCAGAGATTTATGAAGCACGTCTAAGGTGAGAGTTTAGCTACATGAAGCCAAAAACATTACATCGAAACAATCTTTTCTTATTACAGTTGACATTACATCCCATCATAATCAAATCAAAGCAGCCCAATTGAACATCTAGCACTAAATCAGCTGCATCTGCAATTATACTAGAGCTGAAGAAGTGAAGAGCGTATGAAACTCGGTCGTGGCCGTTGGATCATAAAGTTGAAGATGACAATCCCAACAGTATTAACGACCAACAACCTCCATCACCGGCAGATTTATGGGAAATCTTTGTCCTCCGTAAGCGACAGAAAGTTCTATAAAAGATCAAAAAGTCCCCATCTCTGCCGACAAAGCTGATCTCCATTTTATTAATTAAGCCATTCATGACACGAGCTTAAGTGCTTGATTTAAGCAATACAAATCCCATGCCATCACAAATTTCCCAGTGATTGCAGTCCGCACATAATCTGTAGTTTGATCAATGTGTATTTATGCTTTGGCGTGACAATTTGGTTCAAGAAAAAAGATAACCATCTTGATATCAATCTGTATACACTGATAATTGCAACTATGTATAGATCTATTAGTAGCTCTTAAAAGCACATACAAACTGTCTCGGAAAATTAAACATCTACTCTAAGAAAAGAGTTGAGCATTCATTAATTGTATAAGTACTAGCTAGTATTTGAGAGGTGTACTTAGGTCATGGCATCACAAACTTCCAATTCAGGATTTGAAAAAAATAGTATGAACTTTGCTTGTGACTCGAAGCGAGCCGTGAGAGATTCTGATGTAATCGATGTTTTTGCTCGGTAGCTTTTGAGTTTGAAATCATACCAAATGAAAATTATTAGTCTTGAGTAGACTCTTAATTATCTTTGATAGCAACAGGCACATGCTAATGCACTATAAATACCACTGACTTCTTATACATTGAAAATCACAAGCTAATCATCAGATAGTCTATATAAAGGAACGTTATAGGGGCATTAGCATTAAGAAAAAGTTGAGGTAATTAAGTACATATATACTACATATATAGGTTTGTTATTTTAGAGCACTTGAAAAGAGAGTTTCTGAGTAGTACACAATCGTAGAGATGAGAAGTAAGCCAAATTACTTTTCCCTGTTACGCTTTATCATCTCATCCGTAATACTTGGTACGTGTTGCTTCTCCAACCTGTGCTACTGCTTCAAACCAAAGAATTTCACCTTGTCCACCATAGCTACCAATTGGTCACCGGCAGGAGCAACGTGGTACGGCAGCCCCAACGGTGCCGGAAGTGATGGTAACGAGTTGTATTCATTAATCAGTTCAATCGGTCATCTAACTTGACATTAGCCTTATGATATTATACTGGAATTGAGAAACATGTTGAACAATCACCAAATAATTAATGCATTTGCATGCAGGAGGTGCCTGTGGGTATGGAAACGTGGTGTCACAGCCACCATTTTCTTCCTTAGTTACTGGGATTGGCCCATCTCTCTACGACGCAGGCAAAGAATGTGGAGCCTGTTACCAGGTACCTCTACTCTTTAATTATCTCATATTACCATATTACCAAATTAATATACATGTGTGTGTGTACGTGTATATATATATGTATACTACACACACACACACACACATATATATATGTAGTCGTTGCATTGCACTGCGCTAACGGCTTTGCATGGAATGTTATGATCACACAACTTCAACACCCAACACCAGTACGTTAATTCTTGGGTTTACAGCTTGATCAGTATTGCAGTGAATATATACAAGTTCGTAATTTAACTATTGGAAATGGCATTATTGAAGGTTTTTTCCTTTTAATACCAATTTGAAGCTTGGAGTCCATTACTTTGTTGCATTATTCTGAACCCACGTGGATGGTAAGTTTACCCTCATTACAAGTTGAATATATGTCTGTTGGGCTGATTGTTACGTATCTACAACTCCCTTCTTGGTTATTACTATTAAATTTTGACTTCCCGATCTCCATTTCCTTAATTCACGGGGGTTTCAAATTCCTGCTATTCGTGATAATCAATTAGAGTTTACATAAGCATGCATGGAGTGCACTAGTAAAACGCAAGAAAAATACGTAAGAATCCAAAACTGTTTTCTAGTAATTGTTTAGGGCTCAGTATTCCATCTTTTGTCGTAATCGAATGCTTTTAGAGCCATTAAGTCAGGCTTCATTAGCTTATAATCGCGTAGCCAGCTGACTAACCCAGCTGCATATAATAGTAGCTAGGCAGTAGTAATATTTTATTTTCTAGACAGAGACGAGAGAAAAGTAAAACTCCTGTTTTTTAATAAATAAGAAAAGTAGGACTTGTTATTGCTTAGGTCAGTCTTTTACATACTATAGCTAGTGTGACTTGAAAATTGGAATTAAATGATCATGCAGGTGAAATGTACAATGCATCCGGCATGCTCCGGCAAGCCAGTTAGAGTTGTCGTGACTGATTTTTGTCCCGGATATCCATGCACTTCCGGACCTGCTCATTTCGACCTCAGTGGAACTGCTTTTGGCGCCATGGCCCTTCCCGGTAAAGAACAAAATCTCCGGGATGCCGGAGTTTTGGAAATCGGATATGCACGGTCAGTTAGTTTAACTAATTATTTGTTTTGAAAGTATTGGACGTTCAAATCCTTGCTTAGCCTTAACAGATCATCATGAAATAGTACTTCATAATACTTTAGCAGCCAGCCTGGTCGTCAAATAACACGATTTTTCTCCTTCTTCAGTGTTTCTTGCGAGTATCCAGGGACGAACATTGCATTCCGCGTCGATCCGGGGTCCAATCCTCAGTACTTTGCGGTGGTTATCGAGTTTGAAGATGGAGATGGAGATCTTGGGGGCGTGGATCTGAAGCAATCCTCCGGACGCGATGAATGGTGGGAAATGCAACAGTCGTGGGGGGCAGTCTGGAAGCTTGATGCTGGCTCTGTGTTACGACCTCCTTTCTCAATCAGGTTAAGGTCACAGTATTCAGGGCAGATCCTGGTGGCCGAAAATGTGATTCCAGCAGGGTGGAAGCCTGGTGCAACTTACAGGTCTTTGGTCAAGTACCTCTGATCCATCCTGCGCCAACCGATTCCACCAGTTGCAGTAATTTGCCTAGCAAGTTCGAATCCGGAGCCTTGAGTTGCAGCAAGCTGCAACCTGGAGCTCACGAGATTCCAGTACTACGTAAATTTAGAATTGAAATGCCCATGTCTACTTACTTCATATAAATAAGTGTCCTATGATCTAACACTACACACACTCACGCAAACGATGTGGGATGGGGAAAGGGAACAGGGATGGGGAAAGTGTACACTATTAATTAGATGTTACCTAAACGAGTACTACTGCATACATTATTAGATGCTGCTTGGAGCAAGTACTGATACTTCATAATGAGCATTGTAAGACAAGTAAGAAGGTCAATGGTCTTCGGCCAACATTCACATTAGTATTTGACATTTCCCAAGCCTATTAAAGCGATCTAAATTGTCTCAGTATATATGTTTCTTTCTTTAGTTCTTAATTTTTTTTATTTTTTATTTTTTCCCTGCAGGATCTCAGGTCTGTATAATTGTGCCATTAATGTATGCATTATAAAAAAAAGCCGTATGTATCATTTATATATCTTACATAACATATATGGCCTCACAAAAATGTAAAATGCAAGACATATTCCCCAGAAATATAGCTTCACGCGAAAAAAAAAAAAAACAAATATTAGCGCACGTGTTATCTGCCCTCAATTTGGGAGTCAACTCCTATCTTTATACTTTCTCGAATCCACGTAAAGACTTGACAAGGAAACCGAAATCCAAGGCCCAACTGCAGCCATCTGGGCTGGCCTAGAGTGCTGGATGTACAAAGTGGATTGACTAACCCAAAACAATAAAGAATGAAATGAATGCAATCACATTTACTCAATGACATGAACAATTGGGTCTAAACAGGTTAATAACACAATTTTAACTTCTGTATGTGTGCTTGAAGCCGCTCTCAATTCGGTACGCCAGGAACCGTAGCTCTTTTCTTCCCGGGCCAAGAAGAAGTGTTTGCCTGAAAAAGCTTGACATTTGTCCTCCTACCTGGGTCCAAGCTCAATGTTCAAAGCGCCCTGGTTGACTTCAAGTAAATCCTTCGTATCTTGAACTAGGCCTTGGGTTCGAGCTTTCTCCGCCACCAAACATTCTGCTAACTCTGCTAAAACGTGAGCCATGTTTGGTCTTCTGTAAGCAGTGGGAGAGGCACATGCCATTGCTAATTCTAAAGCTTTCCATGCAGAGTTGATCTCGTACGTCCCCTTCAATCTGGGGTCAACCATACTTCCGATATCCCCTGTTGCTAGTAAAAAATTAACCCACTGCATTATGTGGCGCTTGTCCTCAGTCCCAGTGATTACTGGCCTGCCTGTTATCAGCTCTAGGATGACTATTCCCAAGCTATAGATATCACTTTTCTCGTGCAACCTCTGTGTTTCATAGTACCTGAGGTCAAAAAGGATGAAAAGTAAATGATATAGTAGAAATAAACCATTCAGCTCTTTCTTTGGCTTGATGCAAAAATAGCAAAAGCCTGAATAACAGTTTGGGGTATTGGAAGGCATTACTCACTCAGGATCAACGTATCCAGGGGTCCCGACAACTCGGGTTGACACAAAGGAGCCGTCATCAATGGTAAAGACTCTAGATAGTCCAAAATCAGCCAACTTGGCCTCAAAATTTTCTTGTAATAAGATATTGGTAGATTTTATATCTCTGTGAATAATTGGTGGCTTGCAACCATTATGCAAATAATCCAGTCCTGCAAGTGATCATATTCTCCCGTAGTGAATATCCAGGAACTCCTTTTAAACAGAGAATAATGTGCGAACATGGAACTCATAAGAAGGTATGCAGAAGAACCGAAGAGCTGTGAATTTCTAATCTGACCTTGTGCTGCATCCAATGCAATTTGAAGTCTCTCCTGCCAGCTCAAGACATTATTGTCATTTTAACTGCATAAACAGATTAGATTTTTACCATTCAACTGGTCAGTGGTTCACAGATGATCATCAGCAATGAAGAAACAAAACAATCCTAGGCATGAATTGTGCCATTTAGAAGTTGAGCAGCTAATATGGAAAGAGAAGCAAGCAATGCCAAAGCGTTTTATAGGTATATAACGATTAAGGACAAGAAACATTAGTCCGCATGTACCTGAAAGAAGCTCTTTCAGGTTTCCTTTGGCCATGTACTCGTAGACAAGCGCCATATGAGTGTCTTCATAGCAATACCCAACCAGACATGTCAAATTGCGGTGGTGAACCCTCGTCAGGAGCTCAGCCTGTGGTTGGTAAAAATCTTAATTTAGGTCAAATGCTCTACAAGGTGAAACGTTTTCTGTACGTGCAAATCTACACAAGTGTTTATTTGGGAATTACTGTGGCCTTCTAAGTTTCCTTCCAATTTCTCTGGTTAGAAAAGCAATTACGAGTTACAGCTGACGACTAGAGTTGTAATGTACAGGAATTTGAAGTCGGAATCCATGATGATATGGGAAATGTGAGCAATGCGCTTTACCTCCGTCTGAAATTCGTTGTACCCTTGGGCAGATGACTGGGAGAGCAACTTTACAGCAACTTGTTGACCATTAACAAGACCATGGTAGACCGTACCAAAGCCTCCTTTTCCAAGAACCCTCTGGAAATTGTTTGTGATCTTCAGGAGATCAGTGTACGTAAATTGTATGCTTTTCATCTCCAAGAACCCATTTTTCTGTTGGATATGCCACCCAACTTTCTACCTGGTGGAAACAGCATTTCACGTATTTGTGAGGGCAGCGTTTTTTATGTCAAATCACGAACTCAATGATTATGTTATCCAATCAAAGTGTAGAATCAGCAGACGGTGTGATACCTTGCTGTTTTCCCCTTCTTAATCTCCAGAGAACAATTAAGGCAGCCAAGATGATCAAGGGTACAGAAAGTGAAACAACGAGTGGAACTACAAACTTCTTTGATTTCTTCTCGTTACACCGGCCCGATTGACAAGAATTTGGGTTTCCAACAGTATAGCCATCAACTCTACCGAAGCATGGTAAAGAGAAAAGCAGTAAGCAGCTCTTCAACCCAACAATAGACAAGAACTTTCAAACTGTAAATTGGTTTTGGAAATCGACATTTCTATAGGAATCAACACGATGGACATGATCGGAAGTCACATTTACAGTACATAAGTAGAGGGAAAATAATCAAATACTATTAATGATTAAGATAGGGGGCAGTCATGATCTAAAGACAAACCTTAATTCCAGCCCATTCTTGGCCTTGTCAAGGAGTTTTTGTG
The DNA here is from genome assembly GCA_013103745.1 of Gardenia jasminoides. NCBI lineage: Eukaryota > Viridiplantae > Streptophyta > Magnoliopsida > Gentianales > Rubiaceae > Gardenia > Gardenia jasminoides. Next base: position 107,140,245 of record CM023103.1, read on the forward strand.
GAAGTGATCCTGAGAACTGGTTTCCTGTCAAATTCCTAAAAGCCAAAACAAATAGGATCACTTACTAAATCGCATGCAATGGTTTTGGATAGTACAGAGTTTTTGGTCACTTACAGGACTTTCAAGCTTGGAAGATCAGCCAGAAAATCGGGCACCGGTCCATTCAAACTATTATTTGATAAATCCCTGAAGTATTTAATTCATTATCCAGTTAGATTGTTACTCAAACTTGGGTTAAAGTTGTCATCAGTTCACATGTTAACCAACATTGTTTGTATCAATCACGTGATAAAATTTAGAAATCAGGGCATTTACATAATACAACTACTCACAGGTTCTCAAGAGAACTGAGATTGGATAAAAAGGGGGAGACATTGCCAATCAATCCGCTGGAGGACAGATTCCTGAACGCAAATTGAACAAATTTAACAGTCAGACAAACTGGTGAATTCTGATCTTTGTATAGTAGATGAATATGTTTTGATCGGAAGCAGACACATACAGCGATTTGATCCTGGGAGGATCACTCTTGTTGTTGGTGTTGATAATGCAGTCAAGACCCTGCCACTCATATGCTGCTGGGAGACAAGGGTCTCCTTGCCAATTTCTGTTATTCACTCCATATGCTGACTTGATATTTAGGATAGACCATACTGCAATGTCAGAACAAGAACTTGAGTGGTATGTTGTTGACAAATGCAGTCATAATATGGTCAGTACATCAATCCCGGAAAAAAAGAAAAAGGTGCAAGTGAATTTCATTGTTTTCAACTTTTCATGCCATTTGTAGAACTTAGGTATCAAGTTGATAAATCCTTCAAAGTAAAATAAAATCTTGTTTCCAAATTGGTAGCACCTGGGAGCTAGAAGTAGATTATTTGAGCCAATTAATTAACCGGATGTAATAAGGTAGTCAACTTCTGGCGTCAACATGCAAATACATGCCCTTTCGGCATGCTACCACTAGGCGCTAACCACTTCTAGTTTAGAAAATAGTTAAGACTCATTCAATAGGGTCAACGTCAATCTACAGGTTTTAATGCAATATCTGAAATGGTCCACAACTTTCTTTTTCCCTCTTAAAAATGACTTCTGACTTCTGAAAGTGGTCATACTTTTTTTTTTTTTTTGGTTTAACCTGGATTGTTTAGAGGGATAGAGGAAAGACAAACCCTACGGGGGTACTTTGACAGACACTTTGAATTTTTTTTAATGGTAGAGTGCGAGATTAAACCTTTGACTTACCGTCTAAATAGCGATTTTAAATCTTTTTTGGTGGCTAACTTGTCTAAGACAAGTGGATTTTTCAACCTGATCATACAGCACAGTGAAAAATATGGCAAACTAAAGGACCAATGCACGTACCATCGATTTCATTTGTTTGTGATTGCAAGAAACGCTTAACAGAATAAACCTCCACAGCATTGATGAGAGGTGGAAGAGTGGAATTCTCAGTTCTCACTAGTGAATAATCAAAACTTGCTTTTGTACCCCCTCCCGTGGCAAGGACTGTCTCTAGAACAAGATACCGGGGAACTAAAGTTCCATTATACCATCGTTCATCCTTTAGATTGATGTAGAATGCTCTGCTTTCGTTGCTCTGTAGCTTTACGACTTCAGCAAAATGCAAGTAGACATAAAACTGTACTGTCGGATCAGAAGGCCTCCAAAAAAATTTCAAGGCGTCACTTGCATTTTGAGGTGTTACGGCTGTTTGCATCGCTACCAACGGTGGCAGGTAACCGTTGTCTACGGCGATGGGGAGTGAAGTGTTTAATTCAGCCCAATAGGATTGTGTGGGATAGGGCAGCCATAGCCTATCAAATATGTCATCCGGATACCTGAAGTAAAGTCAAGTCACACCAAAAGTAGCCTTTTAACTCTTATATGAAATTAGTCCAACCACCAAGAAAATCAAGAAGTATCCAAATAAATGAAAATTGAATTGGTTAAAAATATTCATTCTTGCTTCAGATCATCTCCCGAACTCCCAGTTGAATCAAGGAGGGGGAAAAATCATTCCAGCTTTATCACCTGATTACTTTCTTGGTGTCTGCTGGAGCAAAATTCAAACGGACGAAAGATGCCAGTGATTCCCCAATATTGTTGGTGGGATAAACCTCAGGGACCAAGGGCCGAAGCTCTAGCGCGGAAATAAAAGGAGTTCCGAATCCGGTATTTACCAGGCAAACAGAAGTATAATTTGATGAAGGGACATGGATGATCTCCTTAGTCACACTTTTAGTTGTGCTGTTGATCTCCACAGTATCCCACAGCCCAACTCCCAGATGGAGATCGAATGTTGGTGTCTGATTCTTGGAATCATAGTTTCCGTACAAAAAAGTTGCTCTAATCAAATACTTCTTTCCTTGGCCCAGAGACACACTAAGGTTGTAACAGTTCCGAGCACCTCTAGGAAAACTTCGGACAGTCCAGAGTTGGTGATCAAGAGAGTCGGATATGTAATCTCGTGCTATATTAGAATTTTCACCGCTGTCTATGAAGTTTGCATCGGTGCTGTATGGAATGCCGGTTTTGCCATCGCTGTAGTTGGAGTCTTCGGGTAACCCACAATCTATGCTAATGAAATCTATACAGAGAGAACAGACAAAATTTAAGGACTTGAAATCAAATGAAAGTAGACAAAGACAAGATTGATAGAACATTAGCCAAAGCATGACAATGTGTGTCTAGTTAGAATAAGGCGCTCAGACCTGTATGATTCTGTGCATGACTAACAATAACTGCAATAGCAAATATGCAGAGGAAACAGACTTTGAACTCGAGGGGCACCATTTGCTCTCTTGTTTGGTGAGAATTGAGATCCCATTTGGGTTTTGATCATCCTATTTTATGCAGCCATCAAAGCTAATTTGAAATTGCAAGAAGGTGTCAAACTACCGCGTCAACATTTTCTACGATCAGATGGTTTGAGAGAGTCTTTGTTAGTTCATACTTAATCTTCCAGAAACCTGCTAGATTTGGTCTTACAAATTTAAAAAATAAAATAAAAAATTTTTTTGGTGGGTAGGGGGGTTGGTGAGTTTGTGGGCGCTTAAATGAAACTCGTAGCATAGCACCTACATCAGTCATCATCGTTGCGGTTAGCATCTTCATATTAGTTTGTAATATAGCATTCGGAGCACGTAGAACAGGTCAACGATCTTCAATTTGAATGAAAAAATGCGAAGTTTTGTGAATTAAAAACCACATTAGAGCTATGTTTTCAGACTCGGACCGGAAAGCGAACCGGCTGAGCTCAGGAGTCAGGGGTCGATGGGTCCGATCGGGGTCGAATTGGATGACATCATAAATATGTCATAAATATATATTAATAAATATAATCAGAATAGTATATAAAAAAATTTTCTTAAAAAATAGTATATAAAAATTCCCTCAAATTGGTAGTTTTCAACTTTATATATATAAAAAATTTTCTCAAATTGGTGATTTATGACTTTATATACAAATTTGAGAATTTTATATTTAATCACAAAATTGACTTGAAGAATATAATATATATATATATAGGTAGAAATGTAATTTCAAAAATGTATTGGATTAATTTTACACTTTATTAAAATAATGAGAGGTTAAACCATATTTACTAAAACTTAAAAAGTAGTTTGAAAGGATATGATGGGTTAAAGGTAAAAAAAAAAAAACCTAGTCAAATAGTCAAAACCTGGTTAACGGGTCAAGCGGTTCACCCGGTCAAATCCGGATTTTGAAACTTCCAGTTTTTACGGATGAATCGGACCGGATGCCTGGCCGGTTCCCGATTCAACCGATCAAACCGGTCGGTCCGGTCCGAGTTTAAAAACATAGCATTATAGGAAACATTATGTTTGGAAGCATGTACGTATATGTCGGTATAGATGCTGTGTGCAAAAATACTACTTTTGAGTGAATATTATTATATTAGTTTAAAATTTAGCAAATTAACTGATACAATACAACTTTTACCTATTCTATATCATCACCACATCAATTCCCTTTATAATTTCCAGGAATATTTATCACATCATGTAATTAAAAAAAGATGATTCTTGGCTAAAGTAATTGTACTTTGTAAATAAAAAGCTGTTCATATATACAGCTGGGCAGGTTTTGATGATGCAAATTGAAATTACTGAAATACCAGAAACTTTAGATCCTTTTTTTGATTTGCTTAATATACAATAATGTGTTTGGACAGAAGTTTATTTGAGATATCATTCAGTACAGCGCTTTTTGTGATATGATGAGATAAAAATATGATTGGGAAGATTAAAATATGTGTTAAAAAAATGTATCTGTGATTCAAATAAATAAAAATTGGGCAAATATTACCTATCCAAATGCACTTAGAGAAGGCAAACATTTAAGAAAAATTGATCTATCAAGTAACTTGTACACTATGTGATATAAGTCCGTATTAATTAAGTGTCATTAGATGTGTTTTTCAAAAAACTTTTAATGCAATGATGTATGTGAAAAACTTTTACTATAGCCAATCGTGTTTCTGAGAGTGTTTTTTGGAATGTTTTTGATCATATACTTTGAGATATTTTTAAAATTTAAAATTTTAGCCGAGTATAATTTAAAATTTAAAAAAAAATATTGACCACTCATCATCCACTATCACCCCTTGCTCCTATTTTTCTCCTCCCTCTTGCTTTCTCTTCTCCTACTCCTTCCTTCTTTACCTTTCCCTCCACTCCCTCACATCTCCTTCCCTCTCTTCCCTCCGATTTGGTTGTAACCACTGCAACCGAGAAGGAGGGAAGAAAGGGGGCTGTGGAGGAGTGAAGAATGGGGAGGGAAGGAAGAGGAAGGAGAGATGAAGAGGGAGAAGGAAGGGGCAGTAGTGCTACTGACAATAGAGGTGGAGGAGGACGAGAGAGGAGAAGAAGAGAGATGGTGGGCAGTGATGCACGGTGGAAGAAGAAAATAATTTAAGATTTGGTAGTTATTTATTATTTTTATTTTTGTAAGTTGCATTTAATGTTATGTCTGTTTTTGCAGTTATTAGTGTAAACTCCAAAACAAAAATAGTTTTTAGAAAAAATTACTAATCCAAACAGAGCTATAGATATATATATATTCCAAACATAGCTATATTTAGTTGTCACTTGACTCACTTGACATTTTTCATACCATTATACATAACTCATCATCACTTTTTCTATATCATCATACGTATGTGGTTATAGAATGTGTCAAATGGTTTATAGGTGAGTCTGTAGACTAATCCTACACGTGCTTTGAAGTTTGTTTCATTTGGTTTATTAAACTTTAGGACCACTTGATTAATTGGAATGCACAAAGTTACTCATTTTGGAAACCAGCACGGCCATAATAGAAAGCAGAGGAATTGCCTCTATTAATCATGGATGCTCCGTTGCATATTTGCATTAATAAAAATAGAGAGTAATTAGTGGGGGCATTTTCACCCACGGCGCATGGGACTATCTAGAAATTTGGCCAGCTTTCGTCATTCTCCTCATCGCGCCCATCTTCTTCTTCTCAGAACAAATCCTTTATTACGTCTACCCCTTTTTACAGTTCCAGCACTGCAAGCCCGGTCGAGTCTGAGCAGTAGCAGTTACACAACTAGTATTAGCTTTAATAACAGTAATAGTAGTGGTAACAGCATCAAAGGCGGCAGCAGAATAAGAGCTCTGTCGGAATCAGCAAGCTCAATAATGGTCAAGGCTATTAGGGTTCACGAGCTTGGCAGCCCAGAGGTATCTGACGATTATATAATTAAAGTAAAGAATCTTACGCAGACATAAATACCCATCTTCTATCCAACTTTAAACATGATTCTCCTGTAGCATCTTGGAGAATCCGTTCTACTGAAGTAAAAATGTGCTAGTGCCTCTTGAATTGCAAATTTTACTGCTTTTTAACTGAAATATGTGTTTTCCTGATCCGGAATGTCGTTAGCTTTCTTAAAACAGATACCTGATTCGTAAGGGCCGCCTGTAATGAATTTGCTTCATTAGACTAAAAATTCTTCTGTTACTTTTTGCATATGCATATGTCGCTGCTACTGTATGGGGTTTATTTTCTTATTCATTTTTCAAAAGTTGGTTACATGATCATAATGCTGTAAAACACGAGTTTTTTTTTTTTTCTCTTTTTTCTTGTTGATTATATAAAGATGTTCGCAATTGGTTCGGTAATTGTGTGACTTGATCTTCAGATTGTCTTAGTTTTTTTGCACCTATTTCATTTACTGTTCCAAAACGGATGAAAGTTCTTTCACTTCTCTTTAACAAGTCATTTTGGACGAAACAATTCCTGGGAGTTACATCAGCGTTGACAGTGGTTGGTTTATGGACTTTATCACGTCTTTAAGCGCTGTATCATAGGGCATTTCATTACGCTGCCAGCATAAATTTTGTGAAGTGTTCTGTATGAATGTATTGGACTTGGTAATTTAGCTTTCGTGGAGTACCATTCTATTGTTAATTTTGTTAGGTGCTATTGGGTTCTCCCACCCCAAAAGCTAGCTCAAGGTGTTAGGCTTTTCCCTCACACAGTCACACTTATGACCAAGCACACGGCCTCTTCCACTGCCAGTGTGAGATAAACCTAACAAATATTGCTGTATCTCGTGTTGCACTTGAGTTTTTGTGGTGATTCCACTTCAACTGATTCCTTGAATAGCACTTGGATATAGTTCTGCATCATCTGTGCCATAGCCCAGATGGCCTGATTTATTACTAGTTTGAGTCAAAATGAATGAGTTTCATCCCTGATAAATTTTTTTTTTTTAAATGTTATAGGTTCTGAAATGGGAAGACGTGGAAGTCGGGGAACCGAAGGAGGGGGAGATAAGAGTGAGAAACAAGGCTGTTGGACTAAACTTCATTGACATATACTTCAGGAAAGGAGTTTACAAGGCAGCCTCACTGCCCTTTACTCCAGGTTTGTTTGGATTCTCCAAGTCACTGTTACTTCTGTATTTCTAGTCACTCTATTGTGCTATATCGGTTCTTTGTCAAATAAGATATACCCATGCCCTATTTGGGCAGATATCCCATGTTACAATCCTTTCTCTACCTGATGTATCTAGGAAACTCATTTTTACTCTTATCTTATTTGTTGGATTTGATTACAACTTTGTCTTTGGACATCTAGAAGGATCTTGAGAAGATGCAGACCTTTAAATGTTAAATTGTGACCAGGGTATTGTCTAGGTCAATATCAATTTATGAAATTCTATATGACAATCTAATGTTCAAGTCTGTTAGGATTTTGGAAGCGATTGTTTGTTATTCAATTCTGAATAGCATAGCAAAAAGGTCTGTTTTTGTTGTTTAGTTAGCCAACATTTTCTTCTTATATACTACAAAGAAACTTGTATAACAGCATTTTCTATTTTTTCTTTACTTCTTAATAAGATACCTTGAGAAAAGACAAAATAATTTCAAAGAAAACAAGACTTAAGAGCACTTAGCCATTATCCATAATCTTTTTAAGACTAGGGCTCATGCTCATTGTATGCTCTTACTGGTTATCATGGTTAGATGCCATCTGTTCTTGTTTTGTTGTATCAATTAGTTTTATTAAAACATCAAAGCAGGATTGAGAAAGGTGTGTTGACTGAATACAATATCCATAGCCCCTATCTCTAATAAATTTTGGACTTCAACTTAATCAGCTCATTACATGTTGTAAAGTGGCCATGAGTGATTTGCCTTTTCTGTAAATTGACAGTCAATTACCTCCTAAGTATCAGTATTTTACGATGGTATAAAATATCCTTTACATATTATAAATTTGCTTGCTTCTTTCCTGTCAACTTTTTGTCAGAATATATGGAGATCTAAATCTAACACCAAAGTACAGGAATGGAAGCTGCTGGTGTGGTTACAGCTGTGGGGCCCGGTCTAACTGGCAGAAAAGTTGGAGACCTTGTTGCCTATGCTGGTAATCCGATGGGTGCATATGCAGAAGAACAAATACTTCCTGCAGACAAAGTAGTACCAGTTCCTTCGTCAATTGACCCTGTTATTGCAGCTTCTGTCATGCTTAAAGGAATGACAACTCAATTCTTAGTCCGACGCTGTTTCAAAGTAGGTTGACCTGAACTTGCACGGATTATCCTACATGCAGAGTATTCCTTCCTGTTTTGCATGTACACATGAGTATTGATATCATGTCATAGACATTCTACATTTTTTTTTTTTGGGGCTTTTATTACAGCATTCAAGGATGAAAAGCTGCCAAATAATTATCCTTGCTGAATGAAGGGATATCTTTCAAGAAACGGTTGTTATTTTCCTTGAATAATTGCTGATATATAGAGTACCACTTACAGGTTGAGCCTGGACACACGGCTCTTGTTCATGCAGCAGCAGGGGGTGTTGGGTCACTGTTGTGCCAGTGGGCAAATGCCCTTGGTGCAACTGTCATTGGAGCTGTTTCAAACAAAGAGAAGGCGGCTCAAGCAAAGGATGATGGATGTCACCATGTCATTATCTACAAGGATGAGGATTTTGTCACTCGTGTTAATGAGATAACATCAGGCAAAGGAGTTGAAGTAGTCTATGATTCTGTTGGCAAAGACACCTTTGAGGTAATTCTGTCCAACGATGAGCAAATCTAGGCAATGTTCTAAAAGCACCTAAAGTACAATGAAGCAAAATTATAACACTGCTATGTAGGCCCAATCTCTTAAATTACTGCTATCCAGACTATGGTATTGAGCAAGTATCAATCAGGAGATGATCAGGACACCTATACTTCCCCACCTCCATCCTCCCTCGCCCTAAGTCTCCAATCCCCAATGAAGAAACTGACTTGTACTGGGCAGTTCGACCAAGATCTCATGATTCTGAGCACCATTTCTGAGGCTGGTTCGCAAATATTAACCATATCTGAAAATGTCTTTTTCTATGTTGCGCAATCTGATACTAATGAAATTACACTTCAATTCATTATCAATATTCCTGACTGTGTACTGTTGTTTTGATCTGCTGGTTTTTGTAACCCAAATGTCTTACTTGAAATTTATTTGGTGCTGTCTTTTGATTGCAATATTTTCTGCATCAGGGCTCGCTAGCATGCTTAAAACCTCGTGGATACATGGTTAATTTTGGGCAGTCGTCTGGTATGCCAGACCCAGTGCCTTTGTCCGCTCTTGCAGCAAAGTCTCTGTTCTTGACTAGGCCTTCAATGATGCAATACACTTCAACTCGGGATGAACTATTGGAAACAGCAGCAGAAGTATTTGCTAATGTAGCATCTGGTGTACTCCGGGTTCGAGTAAATCATACTTATCCCCTGTCCCAGGCTGCTCAGGCGCATTCTGATCTTGAGAGTCGAAAAACGACTGGCTCTGTTGTTCTCATACCAGACGGTGTCGATCCGTGAGAGCATGGAAATGTTTTCATTTATGTGTAAAACTCAAAATGTCCCAAGGTTTCACTTGACTGTGCCGCGTTTGTATTGAGAAACATCCATGCAGCAATAAAATAGATTAGACCTATGAATGTTTGGGTTGTCAAGCTCAACTGAAATTGAATTTATCAAAATGGTTCTGTAATTTTATGCCCGGACGTGATAAGTTAGCAGGTGCCACATTTTCCAGGAAAGGATAAAATATTTCGTGGAAGCATGCAATTTGGAGGTGTTTAAAGTTGGCAACTCTCTATTTCTTCAGCTTGTTTATCCTGTGCCGTGAAGACACTGCATAGAAGAGCACTCCTAGATGTCATTTATATTTTGTCAGATGAATTTTTTGGTCCATCAATTTTGAAATATATTAATTTTACGCTTCTCACAAATTTAAGTCGTAAAAATTTGATTTCAACCTAAGTTTCTAACTTTTTTTATTTTTTTGACTTATATGTGACTTCCACGTGATAAATTTTTAGGAACAAAGAGATTAGATACTATTTATAGTTAAACAAATTGATTTGATGAATATTCATTGAACTTTTAAAAAAGTTGAATTTGATTGAATTATGTCCATTTTTCTTAAAAAGTAAGATCTAACTCAATTCATATTCATTTTTGTTTCTAAACAAGTGGAATGTAGCCTTGTTGTACCTAAAAAATAATCACATGTGAGTCATGCAATGATTTCAGATAAAAAAGTTATGAGAAATTTGAATTGAGATAAAATTTTGCTGGCTTAAATTTATAAGGGACGTAAAATTAATATTTTAAAAGTGAAGAATTTTAAAATTTTTATTTAATAAGATATGAGGGATGTTTTAAATTATTTTTTTAAAACTTTTATTGAGTTCCATACAATCTTTAGTTCGGGTTCTTTCATGGGTGGTCAAACTACTAAACAATAATGCGGAAAAATGAAAGGCTCATTTATGATGTCTATAAGTCTAATGTCAAAATGCTCAAAAGATTTTTTGGCTCCAAGCAGCTCATCACCAAAGCAAAACAGCACCTTGATGGCGTCACAGAGTACTTACTATTTAAGTGGCATTGAGTCTCAAACAGAAGCACTCTCCCCGTTCCACTACTGCAAGGCCCGGGCAAAGCCCCAGGAGCAGCAGCGGAAGCTGAAGATAGCAGTTATTCAACCGCAGCAATAACTATGGTGAAAGCCATCAGGGTTCACGAACTTGGCGGGCCAGAGGTATCAGTGAACTTCTAATTGTGATCCATAGTGAAGCTATCTTGCTTATCAATTTGCGGAACTGAGATTTATTTGTTGAGACAATTATGGACCTCTATGCAAAATTCTGAGGCTTGTTAGGCCTTTGGTTTTTGGGTTCATTAGATTAAAGTTTATTTTCCCTAGGCAACATTAGTAGCTCCTTTATACTATTTCTTGTGGACTTTTATCAGAAGCATTCATAACTCTGAGAATCCATGAACTTTTCTGACACATTTCGTAAAGAGTCAAAATTGTTTCTTTGAATATTCGACTTGGATCTTTCTGATTTCGTCGGCTTAGTACTGCCTGTATATGTACTGTTTCGAAACGAAATACAGAACCTGCCTTTCCTTTTAAGCACTTCTTCTTTTTCTTTCCTTTTCTCTTTTTTTTTTTTTTTTTTTTTTTTTTTTGGCTCTCACTGTCGAATTAGGATGACATTGGTGCAATTCTTGGTTTTATGAGTTTAAAGCGTGACCATGGTACCATAGGCTCCTTTCACTCTGAGGTCAGCAATTAAGAACAGAGAAATAGAATTTTAGTATGTTGCATATACATGAATAAAGTACCTTTCCAGGGGAAAATTTGCACGTTTCTAGCAGCCAGTAGTCTGTTTTGTGGCTAATTTGAGCTGATTGTTCATCTCTATATTTTAGGTCCTGAAATGGGAAGACGTCGAAATAGGGGAGCCAAAGGAAGGAGAGATCAGAGTGAAAAATAAGGCTATTGGGCTTAACTTCGTTGATATTTATTTCAGAAAAGGAATTTACGAGGCCCCCTCACTGCCTTTTATTCCTGGTTGGTCTGGCTTCTCTGACCTTCCATAAACTCTGTTCTTTAGTTGCTCCATTGTGCTGACTGCTGCTTAATGAATTATAAGGCATCTATTTTGGGTATAAACCCTGTCATCCTCTGCCACAATCCTGACTGTAAGCTAGCCATTCTTGAAGAATGTCATCTTTTGCTATTATTCAATTATGGGAAAGCTCTGTCTTGTGATTTAGGAATAAATTTGAAAAGATGCAAAGTTTTTTCATTAGTAAAATACCTTGGCAATAGTTGGAACACCTTAAGTAGGGAAAAAAAAGGACTAAGGAGCAATTATTCATGATTCATGCATAATGTTTGTGATACAGAGGTTCTGCCTTTTTTTGGCTGCCACTTGCTGGCATGGTGAACGGCAAATGAACAGCCATTGCAATTGATAAATCACTAGGGTTCAGTAGCTCAAATAGCTGACATCAATGGCATGTGAACCAACTTCCATTTGTGTAATGACCTCTTCCCCTCCAACAGAATATGAACGTCAAACTACTTAGCTTATTAGAATATGGTAAAGTAGCCGTGGTTGAGCTCCCTCTTCTATGAATCAGGAGGGACTACCTCATAAGTTTCCATTAGGCCATCATACTCCGTTACATGTTATAAACTTGCTTCTTGTTATATTTGAGTTCTTGTCAACAAGCATTTGCAAATCCTCGTGTACCCACTGTTGGAATCCATCCAGACAAAAAGCTGAAATTCTAAGTACAGGAGTGGAAGCTGTTGGTGTGGTGACAGCTGTGGGGCCTGGGACGGCTGGTAGAGAAGTTGGAGACCTTGTTGCCCATGCTGGTCGTGCAATGGGTGCATATGCAGAAGAACAAATAGTTCCTGTCGACAAAGCTGTACTGCTTCCTCCTTCTATTAACCCCATAGTTGCAGCCTCTTGCATGGCTAAAGGAATGACATCCCAATTCTTGCTCCATCGCTGTTTCAAAGTAGGTTGACCTAAGCTTAACTTGGAAAAGCCTGTTTGGTCCCTCCCTACTTTGGATGTGCATACAAGTATTTGTCATGGGAATTGGAACCATATATATGCTGTTACTGCATTATAAGAAATTGTTCGTTCAAGCATTAAAACTAACCATATGATTAAGCATGTCTTCATTTATACTATAAAGATCTTTCAGGTTGAGTATGATTTGGTGTCATTCTTGTGCACAAATTATCTTTGAAGTACTTTTAACACTGATTGAGTGATAGAACACTTTGGCAGTTACAAACATTTGCCATGCGTGAAGGAGAAGAAACTACTTGACATGTTTCCTCTTTTAATCTCATCTAGCCTTCTTGGCCTACAACTGGCACTTTTCGAAGTCTGTAGCTGTTAACTTCAGAAAGCTGCTTTTTCTTTACATATTTGTTTGCCTTTGTATGCATCTCCATCTACTCTTTCTTCATTTCAAAACAAAACTTGACAAGAGTTATCAAATACCTCAAACTGATAGGTTTAAAACTCAGGATCATACTAGGATAGTATGCCTGCATCTACACAATGCATTTCCTCATCCCCAGCTTTGGGCGTCTAAGATGGGAAAAATATTGTACTTTTATTGTCTTTGAATAAATGCTTGTAGAATTTTACAGGTCGAACCTGGACACAATGTTCTTATTCATGCAGCAGCTGGTGGAGTTGGGTCTCTGTTGTGCCAGTGGGCAAATTCCCTTGGTGCGACTGTTATTGGAACTGTTTCAACTCAACAGAAGGCTGCTCAAGCAAAGGAGGATGGATGCCACCATGTTATAATCTACAAGGAGGAGGATTTTGTCAGTCGTGTGCATGAGATAACATCAGGCAAAGGAGTTGAAGTTGTATATGATTCTGTTGGGAAGGACACCTTTGAGGTAACTTTATTTTTGGATCATGATCACTGTATGAAACAATTGCTGAATGAAAAACAATACCAGGACTGCACCTTGCAGATATCAGCCATTAAATTCATTTGCTACCATGTAATACTTGATGCCATATTCCACCCCCACCATTAACCTAATTAAACCAACTTAATATCAGCCTTGTCCAACCAAGTTTTATGCTTCTGAATGTTATTTATGAGACTGATGTGGAAATGGTAATGTATTTAATAGTTGAGTAATCTGAATCTAATGAAGTGATGTATTAATTCAACAGTCATTTAGTTGATGTGATCGTCTTATTCATGTGATTGATTGGTTCATGAAATCAAAGGTCACACTAGGAAATTCTTTGGTGCGGCGTCTGATTGTTAAGTTTCTGGTGGTCAGGGATCACTAGCATGCTTGAAGCCTCGGGGGTACATGATCAGTTTTGGGCAGTCATCCGGGATACCAGATCCAGTTCCTTTGTCTGCTCTAGCAGCAAAGTCCTTATTCTTGACAAGACCATCGCTGAGGCACTACAATTTGACTCGTGAAGAGCTGCTGGAAACTGCTGGAGAAGTATTTGCGAAGGTGGCATCAGGTGAAGTTCGGGTCCGTGTAAATCATACTTATCCTTTATCCCAGGCTGCTCAAGCTCACTGTGATCTTGAGAACCGTAAAACATCCGGCTCTGTTGTTCTTATACCAGACGCTATTGGTCAGTGATAGGGTGGTAATGGCATCTTCAAGTGATACATGAAGCTTACTGTTCATTTCCCTTCTCTGTAATGTATACTTGGTGTATTTGAATGTGAAATGCAAACTTTATATGCTTTGCAGCACATATAAGAACAAAAAAAAAAGAAGAAAAAAAAAGGGGTTGTTCACTCGTTGAAAAGCTTGAAATTTTATCGGGGATCATTCAGAAACCTCTTTTATAGTTTCAGATAATTTCACCTACTGCAACTTTAATTTCATAAATTACACCAACCTTCCTTACTTTATGGCTCATGATAACCAATATACCTCCGTTAGAAAAAGAGAATCAAAAAAAGTTGAAAAGAAATTCTAAAAATAAACATCATTTTGAAATTACCCTTGAAGCTCTTACAAGAAATTAAGACATGTAATATACTTAAAAAATAGAATTGAAAAGAGGAAAAAGCAGAAATTGGTATGACCTCTTAGTAGGAAAACAAGACTGAATAAGTCTCATATCTGCTGTGACCAAGAAGTCTAATACAACTATTGCCACTAGTGAAAGAAGGGCTGGTAGTGCGACAAAAATTAACATGCCATTTTTGACTGAATTAAGTGGTAATAAGCTCTTCACTTCTGAGTGCAGCAGGCGAAGAAACTTAAGGCCTAAGCACAGTTTTTTTAAGTACAAGAATGGCAAGCCATAGACAGAATTCCTTTCCACACATACACGAAATCAACAAGTGGAAGTGAAGTCTTCCATCGGTCCATGCAAATCAGTAGTCCATAGCCAGTCTTGCAGGCCTAGCCTCCTTCCCATATTGGATAAGAGGTCCCAAGATCCAACTCAGATTGGGCCTAGTGCCCAGACAGTTCGGCCAAGAAATGTTGAATGGTGATGTATTCGTGGCAGTGCTCATGAGCAGAAATTGAAAGTTTCCAAGAACCACAACTACTTATACATGTTTTGTAGTGTTGTGTATAAAATGCTACTTCTTCCATTGGAGACTGTTTTTATAAAATGGTCATTTGAGTAAAATAAAATAAAATAAAGTACATTGATTTGAAGAAGTCATTCGACAAAGGGTGTTACAGACAATCTCAGCCTTCTAATTATGACATATTATCCCGTCAAATTGACAAAAGAGGTAAGTATAACTTTTAAAATTAGAGAAGTATTAGGTGAACCTATTAGAAACCTCAAGACAGGTTCTGAAATTATCCCACTTTATGATCTAAGATTAGGCGTGACCAACTTCTGCCAAATCTATCAAAAACTGATGATCCATTCATGTCTCTAGATCTTCGCTTACAAACATTCGGATATTCAAGCAGCTAAGCAAATGGGAGTAAATTCTGTTGAGATCATAAATAATTTAGAATCTAGACATGAAAAACCCGCTCCAAAGTCTAAACCTATAGCTAGCCAGAATATGGTATCCCTTATTGTCACATGTAATTGGACACATAAGTTAAAGTGTATTTGTAGGAAATGTCCTCAGCATCAAAATCGAGTGACTTTGAGACCTCATGCATATTTAACATTAGAAACATTTTAGCCCTTAAGTTCATGCAATTAATGATTTCCACTTCCATTTTGAACAATTTAAGCTATATCCTTGACATACACTGTATCGTCTTCGATTCAAATTTTTATGTAGGAGGACAAATTTTCGTTAATCAGCTGAAGAAATGTCCCAAAGAGAGAGAGAGAGAGAGAGAGGAAAGAGGCCTTCTTGAAAATGCATGCATGGTGGGAGTGGAGGGATGCTTTGGGTGGCGACAAACGTGACTGAAGGGTAAAATTGGGAACCAAAGTACCGGGGACCAAAACAGAAGGGAGATATTCCCAGAATCGCAGGCGCGGCAATGACACGTGAGCTTGCAACAGCACGTATGGCAGTGAAAATGAAAATGGTGGTGGTGGTGGTGCATGGGCTTGGCTATACATACATATATATATATATATAAGTGTGTGTGTGTGTGTGTGTCTTTATCAGTTGGTTATTATCATCATCATCTCTCGATTAAACGGATGGGAAGCAGCAAGTTTCAGAGTGTTTGCAGCTTCTTCATTCACAAACAAATTCCAGGCCTTAACTAATTACTAGTTCACTCCCTCCCCCTCTCTCTCTCTCTCTCCACTCTGCATTTTCATTCCTTTTAATTTCCTAATACTGCTGCTACTACTACTACTGACATTATTATTATTTTTCATTTCCAGCCCCTCTCCCTCTCTCTCTAGATCTCTCTATCTCTCTGTCTCTCTCTAGAACCTCATCATCACTTTCCGGAGAAGCTCTAGTATATGTTGAAGATCCAGAGGGGCCTGCTCTCTTCAATCATTTATATTCCACTGCAGTTCAAACGAGGTTGATTAACCCGCAGGCTTGATTATTTTCCTCAAAAGGTACCGCTTTTCTCCATTTCCTGATCAGTATATCCATGGCTCAGGGTGGGTTTTGGTTTCTGATTTACTCCTCGTCTTTCAACGCACAAACAAGATGGAGGAAGCATTTTTCTTCTCTTTCTGATATCTAAAAAAGGAAGAAAACCTTCCGAATACTTAACGCTAGCTAGCTCTGTGGGGTTCAGCAAAACCAAAAATTCATGATCAAGTAGTCCGTCTTTCCAAACTAGGGTTTTGTTGTAAGTACAGTAGCTGATTTCAAATGCCTTTGATCCTTCGGAGCGTATAATCCTTTTTTTTCCCCTTCCTGTGTTTATCTTACACTTCCTTGTTTCCTTCTTCTTCGGGTAAAGTTTTTCTGGTCTTACTAGATATTTCTTCTACTTCAGCTTCGTTCGTTTTCATTTTCGTTCTCTTTCTCTCTCTCTCTCTCTCTCTCTCTCTCTCTCTCTTTTATTTCCCCAGTCAAAGACTCCCACAGTTTACATAGAATGAAGCATTTATTTTAGCTGCTCCAAAGTTTAGATGTGTGTATCTGGGTCTGCAGGTTTGTGGCAGTAGCAGTACTGTGGGTTTAGTGGGTGTGATCCTTTCTTATCTGTTTGTGGGCAACTACGAAGAGAGAGTTGCATATTTGAGCTTTCTGAGACTGCTATTCTTTGGGTTGATTTCTATATTTGCTCAGAAATGTTGCGTTATTATTATTATTATTATTATTTGCTGTCTCAGCAGCAATATTAACTGCATTACTATCCTGAGCGAACGAAGTACTCATTTTGTTTCAGACATCGCCCCGCTTTTTTAGAAACCCTAGTCCCAGTCCTACCTTTTCTGCTATCTTTTCGCTGAATTCAATTCTCGCATCTTTGTCCCTTTGCGCTTTTTTAACTCGTCCCATTTTCAGCTTTCTCCAATTTCGTAATTGTTTTTCGTTAAATTTTGATGTTGAAATAAAAATCTAATTTTATGTTCTTATGCATTTACAGATTAAAGATGTTTATAGAAACCTATCGACGAAGGAGATTCAGAAAATCTGAATCCAAAGAACCCATTTTTATGGTAAGCTAGCTGTCAGTTAATTCTCACTGATTGATTATCATTCATTCTCTCCATGCATGCGTATTAGATTTACAATTTCTACTACTCCCTCTCTCTCTCTCTCTCTCTCTCAACTAATCTGTCACGCAGAGTTTCACATTTTCTTTCTGCTGCGGATCGTTTTCTCTTTTCGACTTTCTTGTTTCACAAGCACACGCGCTTTAGCCAAGTCGGTGAGGTTAAAAAAAAAATTGAGTGGAATTCGCAACCCACGCGCCTTAAAAAGGTGTCATTTTGGTGGTGTAATTATGAGGTTACAAAAAGCAGCAGCTTTCAGCTTGGAGGGCGTGTGTGTGCATGCCTGGGTTGGTTAATCAATCTGAAACACGCACACACAAAACGAAAATCAAATCTTTGTTGAAATGATGGAAGTGACGAAAACCCACCCAACCCAAAAAACCAAAAAAAAATGACAGCGAGATCGTCGTAGTAGTAGTATAGCAACTAGTAATTTCTGATACTAGTGATAAAAATTGTTAAACAGTATATACTCTAACCAGCTGGGGTGTATATTCTTGCTGTCTCTATAAACTTAGAGAGATCTTCATGGTATACACAGACAACCTCACACAGTCAGACAGAGATAGCGACTAAGAGAGTGAGAGTGTGCGTTGTGCGTGTTCTGAATTAATCTTGAAGATTGGTTTGGCTTTTTCAGGAAATGGATCAGTGTTCAAAACTGCAAGATCATCGGTCAGTCAATAACGGCGTACACTCTTCGACTCCACTTCCCATGTCCGTCCACTGCCCATTCCAGCTCAAGGGTACGGCTTGGTCAATACTACTTTGTGTAGACATGCATGTCCTAATCGTTCACAATGCATGCTTTTGTTTCTTTTGGTTCTTACCCCAATCTGCTGTTACTGCAGTATCAGCTTTAATATATTTCTTCTTTGGATTCATTTATGGCTTTGGACTAAGCATAAAAGTTTGGCATAATTAGGTTGAAAAGAACTGAAGAGAATCCAAAAAGGAAAAAGAAATGTTTTCTAATGACATGTTGTTTTGGTACTCAGCAAATCATGTGGATCAGGAAGTTCCATCTGCAGATTTCCTATTCAACAACATGGAAGTGGAAGTGGGATCTGTCTACGAGATTGACCATGTTCACTTACCTCCTCGAACTCCTGTTCAACTCAGGTCCATCAGAGTGGCCATGGTTAGCATACTTCCTCTGACTGCTTATCTGTATAGATAAGTTCCAATTGGATAATCAGATACATGGATTACTGTTGGATTTTTTTAAATTTCTTTTTCTATTCTCAGGTCAGTGAAAAGACAGAGCTGAATGTGGCAGTGAGATTTCCGAGCGTGGAGTCGCTTAAAACCTATTTTAGCAACAGCATCAGAGAGATGTATCCAGCCTTAGATGAGAAGTTTGTGATGGGAACAGCACTTGCTGCCAAAGTGCTCCTTCGGCAGATCCCTTCTCAGGAGTTTGCCGAGAATAAGCATTCGGAGGGTTTCTGGTTGGTGAATGCTGCTGCAATCAATGTTTCGGAAGAGGATAATAATTACAGGAATGGCAACTGTTTGACCGAGCTGAAGGGCATGGGAATGGTTCGCTGGGGAATCCGACGACAGGTCAAGTTTCTGGAAAGGCACAAAGAAAACGTGAGTGGCAATCTTCGGACTTCTTCGAGTTCTAGAACAGGTGGTAAAAAGGTAATTGAAGTTATAAGAAAACTAGAGGAAGCTAAAGATGATGATGATAGCGATGTTAATGATGATGACGACGATGATCGTGATGATGACAAAGAAGGCGACAAGGAGGGTGAACAAGATGAAAGGGAAGAAGGTGATGGAGATGATGATGAAATGGAAGACGACACAGAGGTGGTGGATGTTGCAAATGAAGAAACTGAGGCAGAAGAGGAGACCCGAGAGATGAATAGAAATCTCAAGAGAAAGAGGTACAAGCTGAGAAATAGTACGACTAGACAGAAGGCCAAGAAAGTTAAACGGGAGAAGAACAAGAAGCTTAAGAAGACTCGCGCCAGGAGGGGCAGAAACAAATGCCGGGAACTCTTAGTGATGGAAAACCCCAAAGACAGATGGTCTACTGAAAGGTAAGAAACATAAAAAATGTTTGCGCCGTGTTTCTTGTATTCGTCGACATTAGAACAATAACGATCAGCATTTAATGGAGTTTTAGTTCTTTTTTTGCCTTAATTTAATTTTCCATGCCTCTCTATGTATAAAGGTATGAACTTGCAACAAAGAATCTTTTGGAGGTTATGAAAGCTAAGGGGGCCACAGCTGGTAACCCAATCCTCAGGCCTGACCTGAGGGCGGAGGCAAGGAAGAAGATTGGGGACACCGGGCTGTTAGATCATCTCCTCAAGCACATGGCCGGTAAGCTTGCACCAGGTGGAGAAGAACGGTTCAGGAGGCGGCATAACGCAGATGGGGCGATGGAGTACTGGTTAGAAAGTGCTGATCTTGTCAAAATAAGGAAGGATGCTGGTGTGAATGATCCCTATTGGATCCCACCACCTGGATGGAAGCCTGGTGACTGCCCCACTCAGGACCCTATCTGCGCCAAGGAGTTGAGGCTCTTGAAAGAAGAGATTTCCCATCTTAAAAGGTAAGATTGATACCACATACTACGTACTCTCTAATTTGCACCAAAACGATAGCTAGTTAAGGTTGCGTGTCTGACTTTTGTTGGGTTTTAATGTTTTACTTTTCTTTGGTGGACATTGCTATTTGCTGCATTACCAGAAATGCACTGGAGATGGTGCCCAGAAAGCAGCTAGAGGCAGAAGTTGGAAAGCTACGAAGGTCAAACCTAAACATTTTCTTATAATTGTCACATCTTAGTGGCCCTACTGAACTTCTCTTTGAGTGCTTTTCTATAAATGTTTATCGTCTGCTTGCTTGATCAGAGAGATTGACAAGCTTGTCTCCAACAAGAAGCAAGGGGTAGACCAAGCTAATAGAATTTCGTCAAATCAGTGCGACATCAGTGAAAAGTTCGATCAGCTTGCTAATTCATTGGTTTCTTCCAAGTCTGATCTTACTAAACTACCCGTTTTACTGGTATACGAGTACTTACAAAAAGCATATTGGTGTCTCGTCCAAGTACTTAATTTGAACAAAAGCTTTGCTTGACCATATTACTTTGATTTCTTGGGGCAGGAAAAGTACAAGGATCAATTAATTGTCATTCAAGATTTTGCAGAAGGAATAGAGGTAGTATCCATCTGATGCTTCAAGTAGTCTGATTTAAGCCTCTGTAGCTTAGATGTGAATCTATGTTTTCTCTCAATTAAATGAGCTCCTTTCATGCTGTTGTGTTTTCCCGAATTCATTGCCTACTCATTTCTTGGTAAGGTTCCTTATTACTGACCATACTATGTTACTAAATGCATTTCAAATGCCTCTTCTGGAGGACATTAACATATGGCCAGATATAGGGAATAAATGAAATTATGATTCAATTCCTTATTACCAGAATAAGAAGACTGTGTGTTAGTCAAGCTGTGGATCTCAAGTGAAAAAAACTAATCGCATGCAGTACTGCTCAGTATCTAGTTCTGAATTAGTTGAGTAACTCGTTGTAACGTATTAATATTCATAGATGACAGAATATCTTGGTTGCATGTGATGCCGTTGTTAAGTATGATACAGATACATACTCTGATGTGGATACATGGAATTCAGGAAGAAATAAAGAAGCTCATGCTGGAAGCTGAAGGAGAAGCACGGTCCAACACCGCATTGATTGTGTCAAAGGAGTCTGACACTGCTGGAAAAGAGATTGTCGAACTGGAGCAAGGGACGAAGGAGCAAGAAGTACAAGTAGTAGTAAATGCTGGGGAGCTGGAGGGTTCAGCGAAAGCACAAAATGCAGCGGCAGCGGAAGCAGCAACAGAAGAGAAAAAAGCAGCAAAGATCGAAAGGCTGAAGAGTGGGTTCAGGATCTGCAAGCCCCAGGGGACGTTCCTTTGGCCAAACATGGCCCGCAACATCTGCAACAACACCGCCACCGGTAGCACTACTAGCCACAGCAACAACAACAACAATATGGTGTCCCCTCAGGTTGTGGTCCAGGTTGAGGATCTTTTAGTGGTCCCAACTCCACCTTCAGTTTCTTCCTCAACTGCCTTGGCACCCCCTAATCTCCCTTATCACCCTACCACCACCGCTGACAACTACCACCATGCAACTGCTCCTGTGAAGCCTTTAGCCGAGAGACGTGCTGTTACAGTCACGGTTTCCACATTGTCCAACGACCATGGCGATCACAGTGACTCCTCCACCATGACAACAACCACCAACCACCGCAAACAAGAAAACAACTCCCATCAACCTAAATGATGTTCCTTATAGTTCTGTAGAAGTATTATCTGGCAGCCCTTCATCTTTGCCATGCCCCACTGCAACTACTGCTTTGATGCCTCGGGTACTATAGTTTCCACCTTTTTTTCTCTCTCTCTTTTTTTCTTTTTCTTTCTGAGTGCATCCATTCGTTAAAATGCGTATTGAGGGTGTTTTGCAATTGTCAGTTGCTGCCCGATGAAGGGAAATGGGAGACAAGTAGACCTTGGGAAGTGATGACTGGTGGGGTTGGCTCTGGCAATAATGTAGCAGGAGGAACAGCGGGACATCTCCAGAAGCAGCCAACCAAGTGCTGCTCTTCATCAGCTTCATGCTTGTCCCCTGAGGAGGCAATGGGGAATTGGCTTGCTCTGGCAACTGCTAACTCTGCCTCTGACCAGTCCAGCCAGGGTTGAGCTGAAGTGGGTGATTTTGAAGTTTAGACTGATGTTCATTTTTTATTTGTTTCTGTATTGAGAGGGAAGCTAGTTTTGCTACATAGGGCCTGAGTGCTAGAGGGCAGCGTGACGTTTTCCAAGGTCCAAGAGTTTAGGATTTCAGTTTCAGTAATGAATGAACCTATGCAAGTTTGTTATTTCTCCTGGGGGAGCGTACCATTAGATATTTGGAGCAACAAGCGTCGGCTGGTGATTTATTAGTACTTAATTCACTAAGTCTCTCAATATGTAGCTTCTTTTGTCCATTTTTAACTTGAACTTGCGTTGCATCTACTCCAACTGGAGATATTGAATCTCTCTTATTCCGCTTACTTCAACTGATATAGTGGAAGAAAATAGATGAAGGGAGATTGGTGGATCTTTCCAGACTATTTTACCAAAATCTAGATGGTTATATCTAGGGAATTAAAAAACTTAAAGCTGCAATCTTATCGGTAAAAAAGATGTCTTAAGCAATTGTATAAAGGAATAAATAGGATCACAGTTTGGATGAATAATTTGTACAACTGAATCCTATCTCCTCAAAATTGACGCATTCAGACAATGCAGTTACAAGCCTTCTCAAATCATCCTGCGTGTGCACAGCACTTAGAGCTATCCTTAACCTAGAAAAGAGAATTTTGATATGATCAGAACGCATAAAGTGAAAGAGCAAAATTTGAAGAATTATTGTTAAGAATTTACCGCATCTGAGATACTTAAAGGGTACAACTAACAAGAAGGGTTTTGCAATTTCACCAGATAGTGAGTGCAGGAGGAACCATTCCAAAAAGGAGGACAAAAATAATGCATTGACACAGGGTACAACAGTGGTTTGAACAACAGCATAAGGGGTTTGGATCATCAACAAGATTTAGAGTGCGACAAACCTGCATGAGTTTGAAGGCACTGTTGGGGGCCTTATGGCGGTTACATGAAAACCAGATTTCAGAAGATGCCTACTCATCAGGATTCACATGGTTAGAAGCAATGATGACACAGAAACTTGTAAAGAGAGGGAGGCATGGGGGAAAGAGGGGAATTACCGGCTAGCTTCCAGGGCCTTCACTTCACTTCCTACGATAAGGGAAATAATGGGACTAGTAATAGGGATTCTTGTCATAGCACGGAATTCTAGAACCCGATTCCAAATGGCCTTTCGACGCCATGTCTCCTGTTTTGCTACATTAACAGCAGCTGCAAAGGGAATAAATTAAATTCAATAAAGAATCTAAGAAAAGCAAGATTAAAGCCCAGTTTGCAAAATCACTATCCGTTCTTAGTTACAATAAGCAGTCTATTCAGTTAAATCTTTCACGTTAAATTCATAAGCTTAGCCACGCAAATTTGGGACATCAACTGCATTTAGAAATTGATTCAAATATGGCCCACAATGTGTTTTTACACAATATTGATAGCTCATTATTTTATAGAAGTTCATGGCACATGAAGTGGCACCTGTTATCCCCATCAATATGCAAAATTACCTGAATTAACATACTACTATGTGAGGGACTGGATTGACTACCCGCTCCAATTCTATAAACTAAACCTTACCATGTGCTGCTGCAGCAATTGGTACTGGTGTAGAAGTTGAAAATATGAAAGAGCGACCCCTTGACTGTATCAGTTGCTTCCATTTCTTGCTGTTAATTTAGCATCAGATGGAAATTGTTGATATATAATTAAACATTAATTACGCCACCAGTGTAAACAATCACTGATAAATTTACCTCCGTATGTTTGATTTTTAATTTCTTCTGTGTCACTGGAAGGCAATGTATCCAAGATCCAGACACAACATGCTTATTAGAAAACTCCTCGTTTTAAATGAAACTTTGAAAAAGAATCCCTTCTCTTTTATCAGTAAAGAAATTTCAGACAAACAAAAGCTAAATAAAAATGAACAGAAGCAAACAGTTAGCTGAGATTTTGATTTTAAAAAATCTAAGAAACTGATGCAATTAACAGCAAAATGTTAAAAGTCTAAGCATAACAACTTACGCCACCAGAACAGGCATAGTAAAACAGAACTCCTAAACAGAATTTAACTTTGAAAAACCACTAGGGACCATTTAACTTGAAAAAAGAGTGTGTGAAAATTTTTCATCTCTTCTATCCCCTTCCCCCTCCCACCCCTCCAAATAAAACCTCTTCACCTTCAAACAAGCAATCAGCAAAAGTACCTGCAGGCTATAAATCCACCATGGCAACCAGAAGCCTTACTTAAAGTGCCTACGCAAATGTCAACATCATTTTCACACTTGAACTTCTCTGCAGCACCACCACCAGTTTTGCCACAAACCAATGTTGCATGAGCCTAGACAAATTATGCAACAAGCACTTTTCTGGATTAGTTATTTTTTTACTGATATCAAATCAAAGGATATGCTAAACCTCAGGCAAAATATAATCAAACAAAAAGATTCCTAGATATGAAGTTCATCTTTCATCCGGTAAATACTCCATAGGGACTTCACCACTAAAATGATAAGTCAAGAGACTTTGGAGAAACTTTGACGTGTTGATATATGGCCATGATGACTTTACAGGTTACGCATCACGCAATCAATGTTTAGATTTTGAATTACATATTAACTTCGAAGACACTTACATCGTCAATTGCCAACAAAAAACCATGCTTCCTGCGTAGCTTCACAAGCTCAACTATTGGTGCAAAGTCTCCATCCATACTGAACAAGCTGGCAAAGAAAACAGGCAACTGAGAGATGAGATTGAAGCATGACTACAGGTGATTGGAGGCCCCTTTATCACTGGGAATAGCTCCGTCAATACTTCTAAAACATTAGTTATTCTGTTACTAACTTACTAATGAGTCATTGGTACAATAACCAAGAGAACGTTGAAGTTTCAAAAGAAAAGGATAAAACAGATAGAGCAGATAGTATGGCAATCATCACAGAAGATGAAATATGAGTCTGCACTGAGAGAACAAAGCAGCACAAGACAAGCCTTTTTTTTTTTTTGTTTTTGAGGATAATATGATGAGCATTAGACAGTTTTGAAACTGAATCAAACTATTTACAGCCTCTCATTGTTTGATCTCTCTGACATAGATATATGAAATTTCATCTCTGGCCCACGATCTCAATCGCAGCAAAAAGATTCTTTTTTCACATATTTCCAGGATAATGTTTCTGATTCACCTAGCAGCTGAAGTAACCACAACCATGTGATATGACTAACCTGTCGGTAACAACAACTTTCTTTTTCATTGTGCAAGTTGACCTGTTAAATACAAATATATTGTAGTGAGATGCATAAATAAGGTAAACTAATACTGAAATCACAGAAAAAGAATTGACAAAAAGCAGCACATAAACTTACAATAATGAATTAAGGTGGACCATGTCACAGTGTCGATAGATAAAATTGACTAAACTCCCCTGTTTCTCAGCAAGGCGGATACCATCGATTATTGATGCATGGTTGAGTGCATCAGAAAAAATGGCAACTTTTTCATCCCTTTTAGGATTTCCCCCTTCAGCTAATAGCAAACCGACGCTTCCAACTGCTGTGATAAATGCCATGTTGGCTGCAAAGCCTGTGGGACAAAGAAGGCAATCCTAATATGTGACATTAGAGCAAGAATTCATCAGTCTAAATCCAGCAGCATCAACCCTTCATTATGATCAAAAGCATACCAGGTAAAGTTTGACAAGCTATTGACCACGGTACATAAAATACGAAGTTACATCCCATTTGTTTATAAGTGATAGATAGTGCCTTCTAAAGAAATGAAATCTATAATGAAGATATTGTTGCCATAGACACAGGAGGCAAGAACCAATTCATTCAGTTTAAGCTTCATTGCAACCATGACCTAGTTGCATCGCCTCTAACTACAAATTTGCTCATATGGATGGTCATGACCACTTTTCTTAAACTTGACTGTTTAGAGTTTTGAAATACCAATATTATCGATAAACCTTTAGAAAAATCTGCATTTACTGGGTACTGAATAAAAATTTCGAAACTACCTCCTTCTTCTTTAAGTCTGCCAATGCTGATTCCAGCAATCTGTGGTAATTTGTGTAACCACAAATTAATGCAGAACCTCTAGGTCCCATTCCATGCTTCTGAGCTGCCTAATTTATCAGAGGGGACCACAACACAACACAAATTATTAACCAAAATTTCTCCATTTGATATCAGGAGAATCCATAATTCAACAACATATTGAAAGGAAAAAAAAAAATTACCTTTACAGCAGCCTTGATAACAGTTGGGTGGGAACTCAAGCCCAGGTAATCATTCCCAGAGAAAATTAATAACTTCTTGAACTTTCCACCACCGGCCCCTGCTCCAACATCATCCTCAACATTGCCAATTACAGTGTCATCCCCTGTTTTATCAATTCAATAAAGCATAAAATACCAAAACATTGCGAATGCAGCTCGTGACAAGTTTTCTACTTACTCCTCTTTTCTTCATCCATAAAAAAAAGAATAAGAAACATGCATAAAAAATTGAGCTTTTTTCTCAAACAAAATTAATCACTCCACAAGTTTCGAGTAGGTAAATGGGATGGAGGGAAACAAATGTAGTACCGGAACTGGGGATGTCTTGCAGCCATTTTTGGAATGTGGGTTCTGAAATTTGAACTTCGACGGAGGCTCTATCCCATTGCCGCAATCCGTCGTAAAACTCTAATTCATCTGATTCTGTTTGGATGGAGTCGGGGCGACTAAGGTGGATGGGTCTCAGAGATCGCATAACCTTTAAAGACTCGAGTTTTAAGAGAGCCTCCTCCACCCAGTAATCCCAGCACCACGCCACCATCTCCACTTTCTCCAGTGCCGTATGTGTGTGAATTTCGGGCGGAGGCTACAACGTAGGTAAATCCAGAGAGCCACCGGGAAACTGCAGTGCCTCTCTATATAGCAAATCCTGTATATTAGCCGCGCATTCATTTATTCCCGCTTTTCGTCGTTTATTTATTATTATTGTTTCGGCCCTATTTGGGAGTGAAATTTTTTTGATTTGTATAAAATTCTACTATAATTTACTGTAAAGTTGTGAAAAAAACTTTTAGGAGTGAGTTTTTTACATGTTTTAGGGGTGGTATATTAAAAATTTTGGGAGTTTTTTGAAAGTTCTTATAACTAAAGCCCTGTCTGGGAGTAAAGTTTTTTGGGTATTTGTATATAATTCTAGTGTAACTTACTAGAAACAAACAAGTTTTATAAAAACTTGTTAAAATTTTGAGATAAAAGTTTTTGGAGTTTTTAAAGAATTCTTGTAGGTAAAGTAGGAAACAAATAAATTTTATATAAACTTACTAAACATTTGAGTTACCAAACAGGGTCAGTTCTAGTAAATTACTGTAATACTTTTAATGATGTGATGTATGTGAAATAAAATAGCAATTAGGAAGATAAAAATGTGTTTATGATACAAGCAAATAATTTTTTAACAAAAAACTTCAATCAATTTTAAAAGTTGCAAACATACAAAAAATCTCTCAAATTATTACTTTATATAATTCCGAATTGAAAGGTTCATGAAAATATTTAAACGTGAAAATAGCGGGTCTAATTATATTCCAATATGAAAAAAAATTAAGCAACAATAGACTCTGGAAAAAAATTTTAAACAACAGAAGACTTGCAAACACTTCCTGGAAGAACACAGCGATTCTATATTTGTTTCTAAATCCATATATAAAAAGCGGCTTTAAACCATTTCTATCACTTAGTCGTTTTAATCGTTACGTTTTCGGTCAATTTTATTTTGACAGCTGTAAATCACAATATTATTTAACTATAGACACAAATAGAATCCCTAAAATCTACATATTTTAGCTAATCCCTAAAATCGACATCCTTTAATTTGCTTCTATCACTTTTAGTTGTTTATCGCTCACTATATAGGAGTTTTCCCTCTAATAAATACATTGTTCTTGAGTAGATATGTGCAGTTAGTACAGAAATATGTCGACGGATTGTAACCATAGAAAAATTAGGTAACAATTCAATTCTGATCTTTCTTCTTCTTCCTCCTGTACCACAGGTTTCAATTGGTACATTGATACCAAATGATTGAAACTGGAGATCACGAAAGCTCCGCTGAAAGGTTGAAAACAGAAATGCTAAGGCTTGACTAGACTAGCGGATTGTGCAGCCACCAGCTCATTGGGCAGCAAAACTAATCTCCTGGAGCTAGAGCCACAGACACAGCTGCGCAATGCCTACCATTCATTGTGTACATGATAGGAAATGCTACCCACGGACCATATCAATTAAACAAATATTGACATTTAACTTATCCAAGAATGTTGATCAGGTCGTCCGTCTACAATTTGACAGAAGATAAATAAATCAAGTGCGTTTGTACAAATTTACACCATTAATTTCAACCTCAAGTGTAGGCTGATACCATCAAATAACGAAGTTTGAAATGAATCTTATTGCGTGGATATGTACAAGGACGGAGCAGGCTGGAAGTGCATGAAAGTTAATTTCTTGAGCTTTACACGATATACCTGCAGCATCCACCTGTTAGGAAAAACGTGCATAAGAGAAACACCGAAAATGTCACCAGATGACACGAAATTCCTCCCACAGGCAGGCGAGAGTATAAAGACTAAAAAGACTGTTAAGAATGGTATTAAACTTTTAACATGTCAATAACAACTAAGCGCAGACACTTACATTTAGGCTAGCTGCTGGAGCTGCCAAGATCAAAGTCCATTGTATAATCATACTCAATAGTTGGAATCACTGACGCTATGAATTTTAAGAATAAGAAGAGGTACCTGTAATAGCAGCTACCAGAGATCAGCACCTTAGTAAAAGAACATCAATAATCTTAAGATAGCGGTGAAGACATATTTATAATATACAGAGCTACAATTAGCATTTCTAAATTTGACTTTAGTTTACAAGAGAAAGGAGTAAACTATAAAATAAAAAAAGATCACACACCAAAATGAAGGTACTACCCGAACTAATCAACCATCATAAATATGTACCCCGGGAGAATATGTGAATACATACTCGTCACAAAGTTAACCTATGGCCCCACCCCATGGCTGCAGGAGATGAACCAAAAAAAGAAGAGTGACTTGTCCGGTTAATCAACCTAGCCACTTCATACTTACCTTTTTACAGTACACACACACATATCAATATATCATTCTTAAGGTCTTTATGTCTCAAATTCCTTGTGTCATCCTTAAATCACATTTTTCTTCTTCAATCAGTACAGCCACTTTTAGATTCTAGGGTCTCTTTCTTAGCTCGAGATCCCTCTTACTAACTGGATTCAAAGAATTAGTGAACCAGTTATACCCAAAATGGTAACGGCTAGACCACGAACTACTTGTGTACAAACAGGAAAATTCAAGTAAATTCACCTTCACCTCGAAAGTAATTTTCACTAATAGAATTTCACATCTTCTCCATAAAATGTTGCAAAAGTTTCAGAAAATCCAGCAGACAATGCTCAAAAGTTCGGAGCTCAAGGTTGGATAGATAGTAATATGTTATTCTTAATTGGTTTCAAAGTTTTTATTGGCCAAAAAAATGGGGTAAAGAAACAAAAGGTTTACAAGTTTTAAGCATAAATCTCCTTTACACAAGTCCAACTTGAAATAGATTCCCAGTAATAATCCTCAATGAATCAGACAAATCTAATACCATGCCGAAATTGTTTTGGTTTTTTTCCCTTTTTGATAAACATTAACAGTCAAATCTTCTTGTCCACAAGTAAGAAGAATAATTAAATTACTTGTCCACTTCTGGTTCACCACCACGTGACATAAGAACATCAATAAGATTCTTCATCACAGCTCCATGGCGGCATGGATGGATGGATGCATGTTTTCCAGACAAGTGTGGGTGATCCTCAACAGTTACCTGATTTCATAAATTGGACAACAGTATATAAGCGAAGTACATCAAATAGTAAAAAAGTTGTGACAAGCGATTAGTGGCAAACACCAATACTCCAGGACGAAAATTATGCAGAATTCAATTTTGAATCATAAATATTAAGTTTAAGAATACCAACTTCATTTAATGGAATAGACCAAAATATTCAGATATAGCGATCACACACTCAAATTCTAACATCCTTTTCAATCAAAATCCCAATTTGAAAACATTATGCCAGACAGAGCCATCTCAACCAAAATATTTTCAAAAAGTCGAAATTCTCAAGCATAATCAAGTACCAAGAACTAAACCAAATTTCTCATTTATCTTTTCCAGTCCAAAGCCTAAATGCAATTTAACTTGGTTATGATAATATTATTTATGTCACTGAAGTATAACAATAATGTCTCACCGTTTTGTGTGCATGATCTTGACTAACATCTTCAAGTACGAGCTTGGAGTCTAGAAGCATCCTTGACTGCCACACAAAAACCAACACGTGTGACTGTCAGCTGTAAGTATGAAAAGATCTACAAAAACATTACCAAAAAAAAAAAAAAAGATTCATCTCAACTGTATGATAATTGTTTTAGCCAATTAACAATAAAGAAAAGTTGAATACCTAGGTGTTTCAGCCCCAACTAAAATCAGGCTCAAGTTCCAAAACAAAACTTGATTCAACTCTACTAATACAAGTTGAAAATATCAACCTGACACTACTTGAGGAAAACTCAAGCACAAACATGAAGTTTAACCTCCAATCTATCCTAAATCTTGGACTCAAGTAGGTACAAGTCTGAGAAAACTGCCAAAATTGTCAACCAATTACATTAACATGTATAATCCTCGATAACATAACCTTGAGTGATTCAGCAGCCCCGCAGGGCGATACATCTCAGTCAGATTGATAGACTAAATCTAAAAGTTAAAAACATCTCAAGAAGCTGAAACTATAACTTCTATAAACCATATTGGAGTTTATTCAAGAGAAAAAGTAAAATATTCCCAAAAACACATTTCGTTTTGATGCATCTTGCATTTGATAATCCAAAATTATAGGCCAAACCCACCTCATCATAGCCAGTCAGCCACACACGAGGAGTTTGATAATATTTGTCATACCTACAAAGGAAAGACAGAGGAAAGTCCAATGATCAATAGGTATGTATATATGCAGAGACCGAAAGAAGGGCAAACTGACACACACACACACATAAAGATCCATCATACTTGTGCAAAACGTAAAATTATTGAGTCCTGAAGCATAAGACAACTTACGTTATGCTAACATCATATGTTCGGGTTCTCAGAATATTGTCATCATCAGGTTCATGCGCCACAAGGTATAGAGTCTCAAGTGTTGCCTAAATAAATCATGTAATTTAACAAGTAAATAATAATTGAATTGAGCTGCCCCAAAAATAAACAATTTATTGACATCAGAGATCAAAGAATTGAAAGAATATTGACAATCATTTTAGTCTATTGCCAACTAGTATTTAGTTTATACAAACACGTGAAGGGACAGGTTAAAGAACATGAAAGATACACAGGGTTCTCTATGGTAAGGATATATAAACAATTGCAGCAAAGAAGACTGTAGAACATACAAAAGGACCAAATGAAGCTTCTTATTTGCACGTTTTTTCTGCATGCTGCCCAAAAAATTGCAGTTTTCTTTTCCCGGGAAGGAAACAGATTAGTTCATACAAAAAGCAGGCCCAAGGGTGCAGGAGCAACGAGCACACCATAAGGCACCAAATTCACATCAGAAGCTCTATATTCTCCTACCAATCTAGGTTTTAATACTTTTATGGATTGGATTTGACTGAAAAACAAAGAAAGTTCTATCTCTGATTGTTCAGTTACACTACTCAAAATTCCACAGAAGGATGCAAAACATTTCTAAAGTTAAAAGTGTAGACATGTCAATTGCATGATTATAAAGTCAAAATTAGAAACTTGACATGTAGAGACCAAGACACCACTTGCTCTGAAGTGCAGAACTAGGTCAAAGGAACTATTGTTACATGTTGAATTAAAAAAAAAAAACCATAGTCATGTAAATGTTGGAGATATGAAAAAAAATGGTTTATATGTCTTAACTGCTGCCAGTCTATTTTTCATAGTAATCTAATAGTAATCTATATGCATATGTGCTGGGTTAAAACAACAAATGACTTACATCCATTGGGTTTTATCAAATTCTACAACCATCAACTAGTAAATCAGCCCGTACAAAATAAATCGGCATCATAGCTTCATAAACAGGACATGTGCAAGTAGTACATTGCAAAAGCAGTTGAAATTTGTGGGAAAAAAGAGCCAAACAAATTCCAACAGATCTATTACACCATACACCCTCAATCACTTCCCCAATCCAAGAAAAAAGATAAACAGTAATTGTACACCAAAAAAGAGGACAGCGTTATACATGTAAGCCCTAATATAGAAATGTCCTTGAGAGTAGCTTACAGGATCTGTCTCAATAAGATTGTCAACATCCTCTAACTCAGCCATTTCTGGAATATTGTCCTCATCCTCACCACCAAAATAAGACGGAAATGACTGGATGGTATTCTTCTTGCTGATTTCTAGTGTGTCCATAGAAGGCAAATTTTCATTGTCATCACTTTTGCTTTCTGTGGGGAAAATATATATATATATAAGTCAAAAGCTACAAGTGGCCTTTACAGGTCATACACGAGTTTAGCTAGGGAAAAAAATGTAACCCTTAGGTTTCCCATGTGTGGCCAGCCAACCATCATTGTCCTCATTATCAAGTAAAACTTCACCGCCAGCAGCCTCGTATTCTTCTTCTACTGATGCAGCTCTCCGAAAACAAGGCACTGCACATATAGCAAAAGTTATTTAGCCAAGCAAATGACATGAATAAAAAGTCAAGAAAAATATAATAAATGAATAGTTTCGATGTGGAACATGTTATGCCAAATAACTAGAACAGCTTGAGCAAGAATTCTTCACGGTTGAGAGAAAAAGCATGCTGTGTGCAAAAAGCATGACGTTTCAACAGTCAAATACCAAAAATCCTTGTCATTAAAGCATATTTAGAGAACCATTACATATTACTTGATATTTTCCCTAGAGCAGGTAAAATCCTCAAATTGACATTTAAGATGAAGTGAGATGCATTAGATGGAGGGGTAATTGCCCAAGAAAATGAAAATGCTTAAATATATGAAGCTCAAATATATAGTTCTGGAAGGACAAAGCCCATAAAATCAGATCACTATGCAAATTCAACCTTGATTTAGGGACCACAAATAACCAGCTTTTTGTTCACCTATAAAATAAGCTTTTTCAGGGTAAGTGAAAGTGATTACATTGTAAAAGAATATCCAAATCCACCATAACTCATCCACATGCAAAAAGAAAAAAATAATAATAATAATAAGAAGAAAGATTTCAAGAATTGGTTATGGAGGACCATTGTTTTAACTCATTTACTCACTGGTAATTGTGCTTACTTATTATCTTCAAAATTGGTTTTCACAGGTTCGTGATGGATCCTGATGGACATCCGAATTTCCTATTGCATGAGCAAGTTAGATTGACAGACGTAATCTATGAGTCAAAATGTGAGATGCTCAAACTTTCAATGGACAAACATATATTGTAGCCTAGTATTGATCAAGGGTTTCATGTACCAAAGTACTCCATTAGTTTCAGAACTCACAATTCTGCAGCCATTCTAAAGAAATTTACCAAAACATTCAGAGTGAATAAAAGTTGAATGCGTTAAAAGTCAAAATCAGACATGAGGTAATACAAATGCCACCCATATCAAATCGATCAATCAAAAAGAAAAAAATTAAATTATGAACCAAAACAATAAAGTAAAATAAAATAGCAAGTAACAAAAACAGGTGCTAAAATATACCCCTTACCATTTCTTGTTATCAAGAATTGCTTGTCGGCAGGTAAATATGGCTTCCTCTTGCTTGGCTCACCTGACTCCCTACCATTGAAGTAGTACTTAGAAGTAGTGAAATGCAAAATATATTGCATAAACTTAATAAACATGCGCACAACCTCCCTAATACATAATTTTCTACCAGTGTCTTCATAGCAGTGGCCTATAAGAAAGAGGAATTCAATTGAGGAGACCTGCTGCTCAATTAACATTGTAAGTGTTAGCAAGAAGAGAATTATAGTTGATTACACCCACCGACTCCCAGGGAAAGATATACTTTCAAAATCGCACACAAAATCTATCAAAAATAAATCGCAACACCAAAACCTTCTGTTTATTGCTCACCGTGAGTAAACAGCCACTTAATTCTATTTCACTATGGCATACGAAAGTTTTAGCTACATCAGAGGTTCCATACACAACTAGAGTTGATTTAAAACAGAGCTCTACCAACTATAAGTTGCGAGTAAATGAATTTAGATCCTTGCCTGAGTATAAGGACGGAATGGTACAGATTTTTTGATATTCAAGAGCCTATGCTAATACCACTCGGTTCATCGTAAACGCTTTAACTAGCTGCCATGAGTACAAACGATAATAGCAAAATCAAGTATAACCACCAACTCGAATATCAGCTATATCAATACCAATTCAAATATAGGATATAGTTTTATCAAGTATTCGTCGGCAATTTTGGCATTGAATTGGTACAATATGCCGATATAATGAGCAAAATGTTTGTAGCATACCAAGACCAAGTAGGGCACTTGGAGACGAGGTTGTCGCCGGCGATGATGAACTCGTTGATGCTGAGGACGCCTTTCTCCTTGAAGGCGGAAACCGTTCGAGGGCTTGTGATTCTCTCAACCGTGCCCTTGAATGCTTCGTGAAACTTCTGTTTGAGCACCATCCTTTTTCCCCCCTGATGGGTTATTCCCCCACCCAATTACAATTTAATGGGCGGTTGCTGCGGTGGGATTTCAAAAAAACCTAGGTTGAGGAGCGATTCTTCTTGGATTTGGGATGAATTCCGGCGAGTCCGTTGAAACTCGAAAAGAGAAGCTTTGCTTGTTTGGCTGGGTTTCCACGTTTCTTTTTGTTTCTTTACTCTTTGCAAGAAGAGTTTCACCCGCACGCTGATAAGAAACCGCGCTTTTAGGAGTTAGTACCTAGGCTGGCTACGTTACCAAGAAATCGCGCACCCCACCCCTTACTGCAAATGGCCACTGCCTGATGCCTGATGGGAAGTCAAACCGCAGAAGGCTTTATATCGTATTGGCCCATTAAAGTTGTCTAAACCTTTAGACAGTGTTTATTTGTCGGAAAAAGCTTGAAAAAGTGAGGGAAAGTCAGTTATTTTGTTCCTTCATACTTATTTAGTTGGTAGGAAGTATTGAAAAACTTACTTACATTTTCATAGTTCGGAACAATTACTTAACAAGAGTAATACTTGAACAAATATTTGTGAAATCCACTGATTGCACCCCAAGTATAATTCAAATACAAGCATGCCACTTGACACTATTTCATGTAGTTGATTCTGATCATGATAAAAAATTTCAAAAACTATATGTTGTCTTAAGTGCGCTTCTCTCGAAACTCATCACATGTAAGTGAGGTAAAAGGTTTTTCTTATATGTTCTGATCATTTATTTGACTGCACTCTATAACTTTCATTCACAAATTAAGCATATCATGATCATACTTTTCACGGTTAATGGAAGACCAAAATATAAATTATAGCATTTCCCTTTTTTGGTGAACTGCGAGATTCGAACAAATTTTCTTAATTGCAAAGTGAAGTTGAAAATTTTTTATCACTCCTAATGAATACTGAAGGCTCGAAGGAGGAAAATGCAATTATACAGGCAGTGGTGGGTCCTTACAGGTTATAACAAACAACAACGTGGGAATCGGTGATGCATTGAACCGATCAATCCATGAATATAAGAGTAATTAGTGCAAAACCAGAACCGTTTAATTCACCTTCGTTGTTGCTCTTCAATTTACTTTGCTCTTCATAGAGTAGAGCTGATTGTGCTTCAAGCAGCAGCAGCAGTAGTAGTATTTTTGATGTCAGGCTCAAGTAGCAGATCCTGCAACGAGAGGAAGAAGATGACGAGTCGCCATTTCTCACCATCACTGCTACTAACACTCGCCACCGCCGTCTTGGCTTCTGCTGTTGCCGCCCATCCATCTGTAAAGCTCTCTTTCAGCATCTACTACTAAATTCCCTCTTTGGTATATACTACTGCTACTGGTACTGGGCACTGCATTGCTCAGATCAATCTCAGGCATGCATGATTGCGTTGCCTTTTATATATGTGTATGGTCGTATAATGGATTTTGCTGTTGAGTGCGTGTAAATATGATCATGGGGATGAAAAGCCATCACACAATGCATTTATTCTGCTTTCTAGTCAGACAAACAGCATCTCTAGGTGTGATCTTAGTTTCAACTCTCTTTGTTGAAAGAAAAATTATTTTTATGCGTGTAATTCGAAGATGGTATCGAACTTCATCGATCTGAATCTAAGCCAATCAGTGTAGCGGATTAGTACTATTGTTGCAGGCCACAAAATCCAACCAAACTTTTCTCTGTGGTTCTCTCTGAATCGGCTGTGATCTGCAGCTGATCTTCTACAAATGAGTAGTTCGCTAAAACACTGTCTTAGATCATGCTTGCTGGTGGTCATTTTCATCGTGTTCAACATTCCTTTTTACGTGCATTGAGGCGGAGTAGGAAGACTAGTGATTTTTCTTTTCCTTCTTATTCTTCTTGTTGCATTTTTGTTTCGTTTGCCAGCTACGCTTCTTAATTAGATGCTCTGGTCTCCTTTGATCTTGATATTTTATACTTTACCTGATCAAATGAAACTCTATTAGCAAAATCATCGGAAGCAACTCATTTGAATTATGGTTTAGTTTCTGCAAATTATGGGTTTATCAGATTTGATTTTGATGGGACAAATTCGCAGAAAAATATGCAAAACTTTTATATATGACCGTGAAAAATGCAACAAGTCTTGACTGATTGTTATAGGACTTCTTTTTTTCTTTTTTTTTGGGAAAAACAACTTAATGTTGGATGTGGCTCCGGTGCAGAATGAATGCGTCTACACTCTCTACGTACAAACCGGAAGCATCATAAAGGCGGGAACTGACTCCAGAATTAGCGTCACTCTTGGCGACTCTACGGGGAAATCGGTTTGGATCCCAAACCTCAGGGATTGGGGTCTAATGGGCCCACAACAGGACTACTTTGAGAGGGGCAGCCTGGATATCTTTACTGGGCGAGGCCCATGCATCGGTTCACCGGTTTGCAGGCTCAACTTGACCTCTGATGGCTCGGGACCCCACCATGGCTGGTACTGCGATTACATTGAAGTCACGTCCACTGGCCCACACGAAGCCTGCAGTCAGTCCGTCTTCTGTGTTGAGCAGTGGCTGGCCACTGATGCGCCCCCTTACCAATTGACTGCAATTTTGGATGGTTGCAAAAGGATGGAGGCCCAATTTGGAGGAGAAAGGCATCATGGGCCTTTTGTGGTGCGCCAGGCACTGGCATCTGCATCTGAGTAGGCTTTTACAATTCGGACTCGCCTTCCAGTTGTCATCTTTTACGCTTTCCTCCGTGGTCTCCTTTTTGCAGTTTCCTTTTGTGAATTATGCTATGCTAGTGTGCTAGTATGCTTTTGCATGTTGTACTCGTCTACCAGAAAGCTTGCAAGACCCTGTCCTGCAGCTGCAAATAAAAACCGAAGAGGCAGACCTGATATGGAAATGGCTCTTTTGTGAGAGAAATGTTAATAATTTGTGGTATATGCTGTAATATCATAAATGCACTAATGTCATGATGGACGAGGGAAAAGCAGGATGGTCCTTTGATGGCTTGCTTATGTATTTGCATGTACTCAACTCGATCTAATCCGCTTGTTTTAGAAAAGTTGGCCATCAAAGAGGATTTAAAATCCCTCTTTCACTTGAGGTTCAAAGATTCTATCAGAGTATTTCTTTGGTGTAGATGGACCTGTCAGCTTTCTAGGGATACTTTAGCTATAACCTCCATCGCAAACAATAATTTAGGAAATGCAATTTCAATTACTAACATGCTTTATTCACGTGTGAAGTAGTTAAGATGGATAAAGGTATCATTTTCCCCCAACATGCTCTCAAAATGGTCCGGTCCTTAGAGTGTGATTTAGGGGAAAAACTATAGTGGCAAACAAAAGTGAAGACATAATAGGAGGTTAGTGTATTTTTGTCACATCGTCATAGCACTTTGCAATCTTAACAAACAGTGCTGCACAAGCAATTTACGTTAGTAACAACTCGTGGATTGCTGCTTGCAGTTGCAGATCCTGCGCACTAGATTTCAAAGCATTATGTGTTTGTTTTGATTGTTATTATCTGTCAAAAAGTTTTTTGATTTACATCATTGGTATAATTTTTAATTACTTTTTTATTTTACATATGTCATATAAAAAAATATTATGATATATCTATTTTTGAAAATTATCCCAAATGGTTTACTGTCTAAACACACTCATTGTTCAACCAAAGAATAAATGTTTCAATACCATGATTAGAAGATTTGTTTTCTCCATGTGCCCTTCTTATTCATGAATTTTAAGCCCATGAAACCCAACACGATGAGGTACAGGCCCCTACGACACCCACACAGCCCACAGAACCATAAATCAGCAACCGCGAATGTGTGAACCGCCTTATCTGAACAAGGATTTTCTAATCCAACCCTAGATGGCTAGATCGAGCTGTGTACGTTTACGGACAGACCAAGGATTATAAAACCAAGACCCCCCTATAAATACAGCCCCCAACCTTCCCTCTTCTTCTCCAATCGATTTTCAGTCCGCTCTTCCCTTCCGGCGATTCCATTCGCAATTAATTTCCCTAACTCCACTTTGACATCCATCATCCATCGTCTAATGGACGCGCTTCAATCCAGCTACTCGGAAAATCCTCAATCTCAATCTACTGCCCTTTCTTCAGAAAACCCTCCTTCTCAATACTCCTACGATCAGTACTCTTCCCAAACCCTAGATTCATCTTACTACCAAAATTACTCCAATTCTTCTTATTCCTACACCCAATCTCACGATCAGGATCAATCCCAGCCAATTTATGAGTCTAGCATCCACAAGCCTCAAGAAGCCTTAACTAATTCCGAGCAGAATAGCCTACTCGAGAATTCCGTTGCAGGCGAGCTGATAAAGGAGAAGGTTTTAACCGGAGAGAACGGTGAAAGTACTCCGAGACTCGAGATCCCCAGACCGTTGCTGTCTGAGAATGGCTTGACCAACACCCATAGCGGCACCGATAAGGACCAGTCCGGAGGTGAAGAGGAGACCACCAGCAGACGAAGGCGTAGGAGCAGGTGGGATCCTCCTCCGAGCGAGACCAGCAACGATGGAAGTGGGGCTGGGACCGGAGGAGGTGATGGGACGGGGACGGGGACTGGCGGGAGGAAGAGGAAATCTAGGTGGGCGGATGACCAGCCGCAACCGGTGATTCAGTTGCCAGATTTCATGAAGGAGCTTACTGGAGGTATTGAATTTGACCCTGAAATTCAGGCTCTCAATAGCAGATTGATTGAGATTACTCGAAAGTTGCAATCTGGTTTGCCCCTAGATGACAGGCCTGAAGGTGCACGCTCACCTTCGCCTGAACCTATTTACGATAATATGGGCATCAGGATTAATACTAGGGAATATCGTGCTCGGGAGAAGTTGAATAGGGAGAGGCAGGAGATTATATCTCAAATACTCAAGAAAAATCCTGCTTTTAAGCCACCTGCTGATTACAGGCCTCCTAAGCTTCAGAAGAAGCTTTACATCCCTATGAAAGAGTTCCCTGGTTATAATTTTATTGGTTTGATTATTGGGCCTAGAGGTAATACTCAAAAGAGGATGGAAAGAGAGACAGGTGCAAAGATTGTTATTCGAGGTAAAGGTTCTGTGAAGGAAGGTAGGTTACAGCAGAAGAGGGACTTGAAGCCCGATCCCTCAGAGAATGAAGATTTACATGTTTTGGTGGAAGCTGAAACTCAGGAGTCACTTGATGGAGCCGCTGCCATGGTGGAGAAGCTCTTGCAGCCTGTTGATGAAGTGCTTAATGAACATAAGAGGCAACAGCTTAGGGAGCTTGCTGCTTTGAATGGGACTATTAGAGACGAGGAGTATTGTAGATTATGTGGTGAACCAGGCCATAGGCAGTATGCATGTCCTTCTAAAACTTCAACATTTAAAAGTGATGTTCTGTGTAAGATTTGTGGCGATGGTGGGCACCCCACTATTGA
Source organism: Gardenia jasminoides (assembly GCA_013103745.1). Lineage (NCBI taxonomy): Eukaryota > Viridiplantae > Streptophyta > Magnoliopsida > Gentianales > Rubiaceae > Gardenia > Gardenia jasminoides. The sequence continues at coordinate 107,180,642 of CM023103.1, forward strand.
CTGTCCAGTGAAGAATACCACAGGCAAGAAGATGGATGACGAATATCAGAACTTCCTGGCTGAGTTGGGAGGGACTGTTCCTGAATCTTCAATTAAACAAAGTTCTGGAACTCTTGCTCTTCCCGGTGTTCCAGGAAGCAATCCTCCTTGGGCCAGCAATGGCAGCAATAATAGTGGTGTAAGTAGCACTACACCTGGCTTAGGGGCAAACTTGATCAAGCCCAAGGAATACGACGAGACCAATCTCTATATTGGATACTTGCCCCCCACTCTAGATGATGATGGTTTAATCAGCCTATTCTCTCCTTTTGGTGAAATTGTTATGGCTAAGGTTATCAAGGACCGTGTCACTAGTCTGAGTAAAGGTTATGGTTTTGTTAAGTATGCTGATGTTCAACAGGCTAATAATGCTATTGCTAGCATGAATGGTCATCGTCTGGATGGTAGGACAATAGCTGTCAGAGTGGCTGGTAAGCCGCCTCAACCCACTTTGCCTCCGGGCCCTCCTGCCCCGGCGATGCCTACATACCCTGCTCCTCCCCACCCAACCGGTGCTTATCCTTCCCAGCAATATGCTGCCGGTGGTCCTATTGGGACCCCACCACCTGGAAGCTACACAGGAGCTCCAGTTCCATGGGGAGCTCCTCCTCCTCCTCCTCCTTATGCCCCTTATCCTCCTCCTCCTCCTCCTGGGTCAGCCATGTATAGTGGGCAGCCTGTCCCTCCATATGGAGTACAGTATCCTCCTCCAATGCAGACAGCAACTTCAGCTGTTCCATCAACAACTGTGTCTTCTGCTGAAACACAACAGACGTATGCTTCAGCTGTTGATACACAGCAAAGTTACCCACCTGGAGTCCAATCTCAGAGCACAACTCCTGTTCAATCTGTTCCCACGTATGCCTATGGTAACTCTGTTTCTGCTATTCCACCAAATTCCCAGTATTCAACACCTCCATACAGCTATCAAGGTTATTATAATATGGCACCACCACCACCTCCTCCTCCTGAGCAGTCACAAAGTGTGACTAATGTTCCCTGGGCCTCCAATCCGCCTGTGCCTCCACCTGTGTCATCTGCAGAGAAGACCTATGGTGCAGACTCAGAGTATGAGAAGTTCATGGCTGAGATGAAATGAGGATGTGATTCTTGTACTATGGTGTTCAAACGATGGGTAAGCTTTCCTAATTCCCATGTTGACTTGGTTATTCTACCAAACGTAGGAAACATGGTTGGTTGATTCGGGACTGCCTTTTTTGTCATTTGCATTTGCTGACCTCATAACTGTATGGGATGACGTGGAGTGTTGCCTTAAACATTTTTCACGTGTTTCTGTCCATTGGCGACTAATGACTTTCTGGAGTAATCTTTTGCAGAGGGAGGCATGTTTCAAAAGTCTGTACTGGGAAAATGGGGGGGACTGTCTTATCCTAGTTGTTCTAGTGTTACCTGGACTGCTATTTTCTTTTCTAGCAACTTGCTTCTTGCCAGGGTAGATTGCAACCTGAAATTATACTGGTCCAGCAACCTTCCCTTCTGCCTGTGTCTATGTCTGTATCTCTTAGGGAAGGGGGTTCTGGAAGTCTAGACTGCCTCTGACTTTTGGACTATCAGCTCTCATTGGCCATGGATTTTTAATTATCACTGATTTTTCGGCAAAAGATGTTTATCCGTCAATACTTGGAAGCTACCTATACTGTACCTGAAATAAAATGCCATTAGTTCCTGTTTAGGTTGGGATCTTATTGCATGGGAATGTCCGTGATAACTGGCGAGTTGTGTGGGCAAAGTTCTTACCTCATAGGAAATATCTGACAAATGGTGCAACCCTATATTTTATGTTATACAGCATTTTCAATATTTTGGAAGTTACTGTTTCAGTATCTTTGTTTACTTGAACATGTAGAATCTATGCAGTGCTGTGCTAAAACCATATGCTTCCTTGACCATACATTACGTGTCTTGTCGGTCTAACCATGCAGTGATGAGCATATCCCAATGGATATCTATCAGGGTCGACTTCTCTCATTTGCCGAGATTCATCCTCCTCTTGATACTTGAAAACTGTCACTTATGCATAACTTAATCATCTGTTTGCTTTATGTTTCCTGTTTTAAACTGGTTTTTCCATTCATCTTAACGCTTCTTCATTGTTTACATTGCAATATTTTTCAGGCTGGTTTGTTGGAGCACTTGTGAACCTGATTTTTACCTGTTGCCATGACTTACTTGTTGGAAGTTTGGGACTCACATCTTTAACCTTGCAGTGCTCTTATGACATTTGCAGAATGTTGGGACAGTGTTCAGTTTAGGAGGAAGAATTGGAGTATCAAATATAAAAGCTCTATCACTACTGATTACTGTTTTGTAGGCCTGTCTGTGGTGATTGGACGGTTGCTGCTGCCTTTCAGAAGTTTTATTAATTTTTACCTTTCATTATTTCTTCATGATTGATTACTGACATACTTTGTTGGTCTAATTGTCGTGATTTGTTTTGGTTTGTGTTTCTAACTGGTTCCCTTCTTTTTATCTATGTGCCCACTTTTATTGTGATTATTCAATACTTTTGGCTTCTATGCTTTCGAAGCAGCGTGTTGCTTGCATCTACACTTCCTGTCAAGAAGATGACCTCCTCTTGGTATATGAAGTTCCTGGGGTATGTTAAACTTGAAAATACGTCAGACTTATATATGTCTAATTTTTTTACTTATATACATTTGGTTCTGATATCTTCTCCACTTCATGTGCAGCAGGTTTAGAATGCTTTAAATGCATCTTTTCTTTGGTTGTTCGCACTTTTTATTTTCTTTGGTAGCCCAGAGATTGGGGAATTTGTGGAACAAGGGATCTCAGTTACTGCAAAAGTGAGATAATTGTTGGTTGTTATTTGTGGGTTAATATAGCGAGAGGAAGTCCATGATTTTAAGTTGCCAATCTAGGTTGAAGTTAAGGGAGGATTTGAAAAAGACTGACCAATCCTTTGGCAAAGTGCATGATGTTTTTATTGTCTTCTAGTGCTTACTTTAGAAATAGTACGTTAATGCTGATTGCAGGTAACCTGGTCAAACTGACGTGAGAATACCTGGATATGTGCTGGTACTCGTATATCTGAAGCCTTTAACATGGAGGGGTTTCAAACGTGCATTGAGTAGAGTTAATTTTATACTTGGGTTATGCATCTACGCAAGATTTTAGAATGTTTCCATAACAAAAGTTTTCTACCTTGACTAATCCTTTTTCTTAGTGTGCTTCACTAGGGCTGGGATTTAAGTATGGATCGTGAAACCCGTAATTTTCACCGTTTTCAATTGTCTATTGATTTGTGCTTTCATTTTTTGGTCGAGAAGTGGATTAGATGAACTGCCCTGCTTATTGTTCTTAAGCACAAAAGCTTAGAAGTGTTAATATTGTTGGCGCATTTTGCTGATTCCATTTGTTTGTGCACTAACTCATATTTTATTTATAACTTTCAAAATTAAAATGATAGGTCAATTAACCAGAGAGTTTCTTTCACCATTTTTTTGACTGCTTTTATAGTTAAAGTGATCTCATTTTGTGTCTTGTCTTGTTTAAGACTAAGTTTGTGCAAGACGCGTTCTAAACGTTGTCTGGGTGTGTTACAGCTTCCTTTTAATTTGTCGAACATTGCTTAAGTTCGAGCTTGTAAGCCTAACTACTTAAGTTATGGGAAATGAGTTACCAAACACCTTAGAAGTATTTTTAGCATTTAGAAGTGCTTTTTTCTGTGAACACATCATAACCCCAAAGAGGGCCTGAGAAATTATGCATGTGGGCTGAATCAAGCCTTCTGAAGCTCTATGGAGACTTAGTTTTGTCTGGATTGTCATTTTTTAAATTGTTCATGAAAAAATATTAGTTTCGTCTGGATTATCATTTTCTAAATTTTTCATTAAAAAATTATATTTTAGCGATGTGATGGATATGAGTTAAAAAGTTGTTTGGAAAATATAGTTAGGAAAAATGTAAAAAAATTTTGGTGAAAAAACTCCAATCCAAATGAGGCCTGAGCCTGTGATCTGCGCTAACGCACAATACAGGCAGGTGCTATGAATTCAATTATTAGTCTCTCATATCTTGCTTATTCTCTAAAACTTGTTGAAGCTTGGTCCATGATTGAAGTTCTATCAATATTTTGGAAGAGTACTTGATAATTATATTAAAAGTTTGAAGATTATTTTAATGCAGTCTTGGTCTTTTAACGTGTATTCAGATGATCAATTTTCCGCCTGAATGCCAGTTGTGGAACCTGATTTAAGCACATACGACACCAAAGAACTGATGTGCACATTGTCATTGTAACTAGAACTGCTAGATCTATAATGAGAATCTAGGTAGTACAGAACGGAGCAAGTAATAGCTAAAACTAGCAGATCTTTTAATCTGTGAAATTGAGAAAGCGCGTGGCACAATTTTTTTTTTTTTTTCTTTGGGGAAGTCAATTAGAGGTATTCGACTACTGGGTCATATCAAAGTAAGAAATATATAACGTTAACAATAGAGGTGGTAAAACTATCTAAGATTTATTGGGATTCCATATTCAAATTTAATTTGAACGGGATGGGTATCTAGAATATGGGTTTTGGGCCTTAATGGGATATACCCAACAATACGCATTTGAAATATGAATATGTATGAGATTTATTTGGGACTCCTATGGGTATTTATTAAAATAATATTAAAATGACAAACAATCTTTCTTTTCATTTTTTTCTCAAATTTAGTAAATTAATATTATAAGGTTGTAGTAGATGTTAGGTAGATTATCACTTATGCATCATGTGTTCTCTAATAACTACAAAATTTTATCATTATAAAATTTTATTCTTGATAGAATTTTATTGAATTGGAATGGCCTTAGAATTGAAAAAAATTTTAGACTGGGTCTTGAAAGTTAAGAAATAAAATAACATAGATGAGTAGATAGATTTTGGGGATAATTAAATTTTGGTGATCAATAGATTTTTATTTAATCAACACGAATTCCCAAAAAGAATCATCCACTTATATGAAGTTGGTTTTTTATAAATTTTGTATTTAGAAAATTTTATTTAATTTGAGAATTTGTCGTATAATTTATAAAGAAGAGTGTAGAACTTTTACAAAATTAAATAAACAAATCAAATAATATAAAAAGAAAAGACAATATTGAGATATTTGATTGAGAAAAAAAAGAGTGTTTCTTAAAAAATAAATAAAATGGAATTAATTTGAGGATTTGGGCGGGATCAAATGGACTTAGCCCATTTTAGTCCCGCTCATAAGGCTAATATGGGACTGTTTGGGTATGATCCATATTTTCCAATTCTAAATAAATCCTGCTCAAGTTCGGCCCATCCCGCCCATTTGCCATCTCTAGTTAACAACAATTAGCAGGGTTGGTTGAGGATTTAATTATTTCAGATCTTTCAACATAAGAGTGTTGTACGCAAGGCTTGATTTGGATTTCATTCAGGATCGTTGTGAGGTTTACGAGCAAGTAGCATTATCTTATTAAAAAGTAGAGAATGGTTACATTAGGGGACTTTAAGTTTGCAATTTACGTACATAATAATAAGGGATGATTTCTTAACTTCTTTGAAGTTTTTTATGGTATCACTCGTCTTCCTTGAAGTTTATAAAATTCCATTTACCTTTTTGTGTTAGTTTAACAATATTATATATTTGTCAAAGGTTACAAATTGCTAGTATTACTCTTGCTTTTAAAAAGTCAAAATAAAATAAAATTTCTAAACTAAAAAATGTAGATTAAAAAAGTTGATATTTAATAATGGGCTATATTTCTCTACATCAAGGTCACAGTGTGAGTGTATATTATATTTAGATTTTGATGAATAATCAACACCTTAAAAAATTTTGTGGACAATTACAAGTCAAGAACTTTTTTTAGAAAATATATTTTCATGCATGATGTAGTTTAAATTGTATTGTAAACAAAAATAATCTCTTTATAAATGTGAAATTTTAAAGGTGTAAATTTTATGTTTACTCCAATACAATTAAAATAAATAATTGAAGTCAAGAAATTTAAACCTTATAAAATTTTAACCTTATTCTCTTTTTTTTTATAAACTTTATAGGTAGCATAACATAAAGGTAATATTGGAGTAAAAGTTTTATTTTCCTAGCGTTTCTTTTAAAGATGCTAAAATGTTACAAGAAATGTTAATTTAATGAAGGTTAGTGAGATTTTAGAAATATTAATGAAAGTGAGTGATATTATGAGAAATCTTAGAGGAGGTTTCTCAAATTATCGCTAGTAATAAATAATGCAACTCGTGCATAAACCGTTTGATGCCATAGCTAATAAATTATCGCTAGTAATAAATAATGCAACTCATGCACAAATCGTATGATGCTATAGCTAATTAAGATTAAAAAATGCTATTTAAAGTATTAAGGGTGATGTTGAATTTAAATAAAAAAAATTGGGGTCGTAATAGGAGATTATTTGAAATAATTTTTTGAAAAATACACTGTAGCACTTTTTTGATGTGATGTATGTGAAATAAAAACGTGGTTGGAAACTGTGTTGATGATGCAAGCAAGTAAATTTTGTTAAATAATTTCCTATCAAACATACCCAGTGTTTCTTGTTTTCGTATCATTTGGGCTTCGTGCGGCTTAAATCAATCTAACCATGACCAAGTCCAAATTCTACTTTTGATTAAAGTAAAAATTTTGTCCTTTCTTCTTCTAAATCCAAACATGATTATTGGAAAAACCTGTTGAAATGTGGGATCCGACTCATTTACTCAAAATGGATTCATCCAATGAGACCACCTGTGTTTTAAATCCAAAAGGAGGAGCGGGAGGAGGGAGGGGAGAGGGAGGGGAGGAAAGAAAAAAAAAGTAGGTCCGCCCGGTCCGATTCCGAAAACACCGATAACTATGGTCCTGCGCATTGTTAGATCATTATTTTAGCAAGGTGGACACTACATATTCCAAAAAGACGAATGAACCAGACAAAAAGAGAGAAAAAGAATACAAGTTACAATGCAATCGAACGAAATTGCAAAGACAAACCAATGTATATACTAATAGATTTGAATGAATGATGAATATATTAAATCTAAATTTGAAATTCAACTTTTTCATGTGTATTATGGTTTTAACTGGTGATGTATACATTGATAATATATATACGATTCACTCTTATTTGAATATGTTTAAATAATAAAATAGTAGGTAAATTCTAAATCTGAATACCTTCTAAATCATCTACAGAACTTGGAGTAATTTATGAGAATTCTTAAATCTTTCATTAAATTCCATAGATCCAAATGCAAGCTTGTAGTAATTACTAGTGACTTCTTAATGCTTTATACAAGTAACTAGCTAGGGAAACAACCGAAGTTAATCAAAAAATAAAACTTCGATGTTCTAAAAGTAGTACCCCTAAAACAATTGTACAATACTGAAATTGAAATATTTGTTTTTGACACATTTCTATCGAATCCTATATGGCTCTAATTTAGATTGCGTGACAAAATATTCTTTAGTCTTTCACTGGGCTTTTCATTTTAGTCCAAAAAACAGGAGAAATTTGCAAAGAAGTAATTACTGGCTGTGGGAAAACGGAAGTGTTCAAAATCATATGATAAAAATGCAGACATAAGATCTCGAGAAAAGCTTTCAACTGCGCCACTGTTTCTCTTTTTTTCTTTTTTTCCTCTTTTCAGTAAGAACTGCAAGTGTATTTGGATGAGAGATTATTTGGATTTTGAAAAAATAGTAATAATTTTTTTTGATATGATGTATCTGAAATAAAAATATGATTAAAAAGGTAAAAAGATAGTTAAAAAAAGTGTTTGAAATATAATAAAAAGTTTTTGCAAATAAACCACTACTTTAACAGCAAAGTAAAAAAAAAAATCCACAGAAGCTCCACTTCAGAGCGAGAACCAGCTGTCTAAATTGTAATTTGTTTAACAAATGACCCCATTTCTACCAAGATAGTAAAAGAAGGCAAATGACAAGGCGGTTAATTGCCAATAGCCAATAGCCGGCTAAATTGCCAATTGCTTTTGACAAAAATATTGGCAATAGCTGCTTGCACGAGTAGAAACCGGCTAAATTAATAAAATTTTCGTTCGCCTAACAAATTCTTCGTGGCTTGGCGGATCAAGCTCATTGTTTCTCATACAGACGTCTAGGGTTCGAATCAGCGGTATGGTTTTTTTTTTTTTCTTCCCTCTTTTCTTTTCCGGTCATTTCGTCTTCTCCATCTTTCTCCGACCTTAAGCCCTATTGCTTTGATTTTTTCTGTAGAATTCCGGTAATCTGTCATTCCGATCGGTCTAATCGTAGCTCTTTCTCCTCCTGATTACGAGCTCTAATTGTTTGGAGTTGCACCAGAAGCCACATGGATTCGGATTTATCCCCGTCTACTCCTAGAAAGGTCTGCACCTCTTTCTCTTGTTTCTTTCGTTTCTGCTTTTAATTGTTATTTTCCCTTCATTCACCTCCTGCTTTGTCCCTTATTTGCCATTTAATCTCAATTCTTATGTACTTTGACAGGTCAAATTTGCTCCTAAAGGTCCTCCACCTAGGAGGAAGTCCACACCTCTTCAACCCAAAACGTATTCCCCTATTTATCCTGTTAAGACTTTTATTTTCTCTTAACAGACTTTTTTCTTTATAAATTTCCAATTAATTTGTTTTTCCCTAGCTTGAAACTCTTCTCGGATACTTGTGAATTGGCAGTGAAGTAGCCGGCGGTGGTGGTGACCGTGACGGAGATGACGAGATGAATGAATCTCTCCTTCGTAAAGTTAACGTGAGGAATAACTCGCGCCTTCATTCATTCGGCTATTTATCTCAGATTTATGTATAGTGCCTCTCTTTATGTGTTTCGAACCGTAGATCACTTGATTATTGTTTTTTTAAGCAAAAGCCGAGTCAGCCAGGAACTAGTGCGTTTAATGTTATGCTCGAGAGTATTGCATTTTATACTAAATATAGCTGTGACTTTTATATTGGACATAAGGTTCTTGGCCGTACAACGGCAGGATAAATTAACATATATATATATATATGTATTTATAATTTTTCTCCCTTTCTAACACAAACTTTTGCTGGTATCTAGGAGTTATTGTCATTAAGGACTGTAATTGTTACCGTGCCACGTAAAATGAACTTTTGTTTTCCTAATTTGATGTATGCTGATATTAGTAAATCTTTAATGGGAAAATTTCACTCTAGTTCCAAAAATGTACCGATTTATACTTGCTTTTGTATGGGTTTGTTTTTGTCCTTGACATTTGGCACATTTTAACTGAAACAAAAGACTCAAATTGGGGGAAAAGAAATATATAGACTTAATAATTGAAAAATTGAAGATGGACTTACAGAAATCAAGAAGAGATTGTCTGCAATTAAACAGACATTGGAGGTCCTTTTTCACCAAATGTATCCATTATTGTGCTTAAAATTTTCATTCTGCTGTTTAGATTTTTGCAATCAAGGACAACCGTAATCTTGAAAAGCTGAGAGGAACTTACATTTACTACCTCACATAATTTTTGGCTATGTTAATTTATAATTATTTGATCACTCATTTGTAATCTAAAATCATTGTTTCAGTTCCTTAATGACATCAGAAACACATCATTGGCAGCTTTTTATGCATTAGGGCTAAGGTGTTTCAAGGAAAGTGAATCTGAATTTCCCTTGGTCATCTGCTTCTTTTTTTTTTGGCCCATATTTTGAATGCAGAATGGGGTTAAGTAGCTTCTATTGTAGAAATGAAACAATACATATGTTTTCGACTCTAGTTATTTGTGGTTTTTTTTTTGGGACTGACCTCAGATAACGATTATATCTCTGTGTTTTTGGGAAGTGCAATGCCCTGCATTGTGATACATGTTACTCATCTCAATTTCATGTACAGGAGCATCTGACGAGAAGATGCCCTCAAGCTGAGAAAAAATGTAATCTCATTCACTTACCCTTTTTCCTTTTTTTTTTTTTTTGGTTAGGAATTCAGTTACCACTTGATGATTGTATTACAACTTCTGTTTAACACCAAACTTGTAATAGATCAATTCGAATAAGACCAATCTGGTGATCCAGAGTGATCAGTTAAACAGCATATTATAAAGCAACAAAATTTGTAACACTGCTGCAAAATTATTGGATAAATGAACAATGTATAAAGTAAATATCATAATTATTTGAGATCGTTTACATCATATTTTGATGAGATAGCTGAATAGATTTGTCCTACTCTGTGGGTTTTGTACAGGCACATATTGTTATGGCTCCATCATAAGTTGTTGTTAATTCTTTATATTGATTGGTCAGTTGGTTATGAACTCATGTGCCAATATAAACTTTCAGCTTCTGTTCAAGTTGCATTTAGCCATGGAGTTGCATCATCAACTTCTTTAAGGACTTATGGTTTAGCTAAGGAAGCTTCTGGTGACAGAAGTAATGGCACAGGAGTGAGAGATTCTGCTGCAGATACTAGGGCGGACATCCATTCTTTGCCGTCAACTATTAAAAGTGATTGGATGGTTGAAAGTTCAGAAGATGCTACTGGTTCTTCATTCAAGCACAAGAAGAAAGAATATAAAGAGCCTTGGGTAATAAATGTTGTTTGTTTTTGCTTTCATGCCTAAGACAAACTGAGTCTTCACGAGCAGAAACAAAAGGACTCACTAATTATTTTTTTGTTGTTCTGTATTAGGATTACAACCACAGCTACTATCCTACTACTCTTCCTATAAGAAGGCCTTACTCTGGAGACCCAGGTGTGGCTCAAATCACTCATAGTGATGGCAGGATGAGTGCTGATATGTTGTCCCTCCTTACTGATCTTGAAGTCCCTTCAAGTCCTTGTGTGGCCATTGCTTTTTCATGAATGCTCGCATTAAACTAAAGGAAAATAAGACAACGGAAATTCACTTTCCAGTGTTTGAACATCATATTTGGAGATTTGTTGGTTGTTGCATGCAGTAAATTTGATGCTGCTTAAAGCATATAGCAGGTTTAGATTTAACCTTTTTTTTTCCTTTTCTTTTTCCGTTTTAGGATTCTTGCTTTGGAGTACAGGGCCTACAGGCTTTTTTAGCTACACCGCAATTAGACGTGAGGGGACAAAGTAGAGCTTTTAAGTAACAGAGATAGTTTTCTCCATCGGGATGGTTAACAAGTGTTGAGTATCAAGGACATCAAAAGTTCATTAACTAGTGTTTTTGTGATACTATATGTGACCCTAATTACTTACTGGATACATTAGTTGGTGGAGAGTATTCGAGGAAGTATTCTGTTGAATGTCATGGGAAAAGAAGGGGAAGTGGGACATTACAAAATTAAGCAAAGAAAGGGTATTTATGAAACACTATAAGCGACACAAAAAAAAATATTTTTTTTTTAATACCAAACCCATAGCTTCAGCTTAATGTATAGTTGAGATATCAAGTATAAACGCAGGGAAACGCTGCGGTAGAGATAACTAAGTATACTGAGGATATATTTACATTAGACAATTAATCACATGATTTCTCCAGGTATCTAAAAGTCAGAAAACTAGTTTAATTGGGTGATCTTAAGTGATTACCTTCTTCTTCTTCTTCTTCTACTTTTTTCTCTTTTGATCCCCATGAATTTGCTAGTCTTTGGTTTCTATGGGATGTTAAATGTTGTTGTAAATGTTATGCTTTTTGAGCTTTTAGAGGTTCTTGATCGGGAAGAATTTGGAGGGGCTAAAGCAGCTTCGGAGTATGATGAAAGTGGCATACATTCTGCGTCGGATCTTGGTCTGCTGGTAGCTATATTCTGTGTTCATATTTTGAACATTTATCAGATTGATCTTAGAGTTTCTTTTTGCTAATGAATTTGCTATTGATGTACAGGAAGAAGGTGATGGAGTGAAGATGCTTTTTCTTCAGTTTCCTGCTAACCTCCCCTCTGTTAAATGGGAATCTGGTCCAGATTCGACTGGTACGTCCATGAATCATAAACAGAGAGCTGGCAGCTCTAGACCAGGTGGAAGTGTTGCTCCAACCATGGCAAAAGGGAAGGAGATTCCTGGCAGCTTTCCAATGGTTTCAGTTGATACAAAGGGAAAAGAGATAGTTAACAGCTCCATGTCTTCCGTTGGCACAAATAAGAATGTATGCAGTTTGGAGGAGCTGCCATCTGGATTCATGGGGAAAATATTGGTCTTTAAGAGTGGTGCAGTTAAGTTGAAGCTCGGAGATATGCTGTATGATGTGAGTTATATCTTAGCTGTTTCCTGGTGATTTAAACCAATAATTTCCGTTTTGGATATGTTATTCTGCTTCCAACGTAATTTGAGGTGCTTACTGAGTCAAAACTATAATATTCCTTTTCTCAACAAAGTTTCAAGCACTGGTAAGTACTGGGTCAATGGTAAGGTTGAGTCGGGGATTTGGTGCATTCATATGATATGTGGGCTTGACAAGTAAAGATCATGCGCACAAGTCTTTTCTGGAGCTTGCTCTGATAATCCTGTTTTGCACAATACCCTATAATTCTTCATTTTTCTCTTTTTTTGGTAAATTTAGGACAAGCAGTTTCAGTGTGTTTGTTTTCTATTATCTATTGTTGCTTGAACAATGTATTATCTAGCTATTACAAGCTTCTCTTATAGGCATGAAACGACTTGCAGGTTTCTCCTGGTTCCGACTGCATGTTTCCGCAGGATATTGTGGCAATCAACACTTCAGACAAGGACTGCTGCAATCTGGGAGAAGTCAATAAGCGAGCTATTGTTACTCCAGATATTGATTATCTGCTGGAGCCGGTGATTTATCTGACTTGATAATTTTGCGGATAAATAGGCTTTTGTCGGTAATGCAAATGAGAAGTGTACTTTCAGTCTCACAGAGTAGCTAATTGTACAGGTGCTTCAGCTCTACAAAATCTTCTAGGCAGTTGTGGAACTTCTATTGACTAGATGAATACTAACTTCTATTGACTTCTATTACCAGTAAAATTTGTTTGGATAGGAGATTATTTGAAATAATTGTTTGAAAAAAAACACTGTAGCAACTGTAGCACTTTTACTGTAGCACTTTTTTGATGTGATGTGTGTGAAATAAAATGAAAAATGTGTTGATGATGCAAGCAAGTAAATTTTGGGAGTAAATTTCCTATCCAAACAAACCGTAACTAGATGAATACTAACTTCTATAGACTTATTTAGGATTCATTATCATCTACTTTTCAAATTTGTACTGATTTTCTATGTTATCATACACTTTATTTGAAGTAAGTCTTCGTTTTAGCAAGTGGATTTTTATCACTTTATTTTTCAAATCTGCAACTTCTAAGAGTGCTGCGGCCTCTCTAGTCCCTAATGCAGGATATTTTGTGCTTTCAACGATCAAGGCCTGTTCCACTTCCATGTTGATCATGCCATTCCCTTAGCCCTTTGCCCCTGTAGGCTGGGGGATTAAACTGCTAACTCGTGTACTACTGTCGCTAGTACGCCAGCTCGTTAAGTCCAACTGTATATCCACATGTGAGTCTAATAAGGGCCGTGCGCAATTTTTTTAGATCCCACTGACCATTATCAATTTGTTCGGACCTTTTGAACTCCTTATAATCTTTTTTTTTTAATGGAAGTCTAATCTTCTTGAGCTGTAGAAAATTAACGAACAGACTGAGAGATGCATAAATGTCATCTTCTCTTACAAAAGCACCCAAATTCAATGTGCAACAAACACGTTTCCAACGAAACATAACGGTACACTCCAGCGACACTTCACGGCAGAAAACACCACCAGTTAGGTCGACAAATTAGTATTATCATGCCTTGCTTGATCGAGTCACAACCACGATTAGCATAACCATGATCGAAAGCAGAAATGATGCTCTCAGCTTTTCTTCAAAGGGATCTGCATTTTTTTCAGTCGTTTTCACTCCTCCTTCAGTGCGGAAGAATTCATTTACTAGCTTCGTAATCTTTTCAATAATGTCCATGACTCTTGCTTTCGTGTTGACAATTACCCAACTTAGAAAGTCTCTTGCTGGATAAGAAGCATCAGAACCATCATCTGATTTCTCAGGAGGATTTTTATCTGCTTCATGTATCAGAGCAACATTAATAGGCAACAAAGAAGCTATGAATGGCAAGAATTTGAAGCATAAACATATACCTGTTAGGATCAGAAGTCAACATGCTCTATATCACGTGGCAAGTAGACTAAGAACAAATGGAAGTGGAAGGTAGCACAAATAAACAGGTCAAAAAACAAGTCACTGTGGTTGTTAGTTGAAAGCCTACGTCACTGAACTCATGAAAATATTCAACTATATGTTAAGCTGGCTGCAACATGAGAAATGACATTTGCAAGCATCAATCATTTATCTCAATATATATATAAACATTTGCTGTATTGGCTAAGTTGCATGTGAAGGCACACCTTGCTGTGTCAAAAAGCAAAAGTTTAAGCTTTAGTTTCCTTCAACAAACAGTGCATTTATACTCTGCTGCCTGTGAAACTTCAGCTATGATAGATGCTCAATCCAACAGAACATTCAAGAATAGATCTCAATATTTCAATGGCAGCCAGCAAACTATAGCTACAGAGGCAAAATGTAAACTCCTAGAGCAGAATCAACATTCTGACCCTCAATAAGAGGTTCAAAAAGGCACCTCAAGGTATAACAAGCAGAAGCATGCCATTTACTATGTTCAAAAGGAAGCAATATTTACTATGATTTTAATCATGAAATGCAAGTTCAAACCTTTTGTTTGGGGGGTTTGGGGGTTTCCCAGTAATTAGCCTAGATAAAGTTAGCACCACAATCATAATAAGGAAACAACGTCCTATTTTCTGGAGTTACTACAAACCTTGATTGAGAGACCCTCTGAGCTCCTGAACTACCTCATTATTCAACACAGCATCCCAAACAGCTTTATCAGAAGATAATGACATCACCATTCTCTATCAATTAAGCAGCGAAAGATCGTATTTAGAAAATACAACATGAAAGCTAAACTTAGTTAAGGCAATCAACCCAACAAAAGATTTAAACAAAACAAGAAACAGAACAAAAACAAACAATTTGTTAATGAACATGTTCATGTTAGTAATCCCCCATAGCCAGATGATGGAAATGCACACAAAAAGTAACTAAACACAGAGCACTAGCTTTTCTGACCACACAAAAGAATCACAAAGATAGCAACATATGAAAAGCCAATGTATACCTTATATTATGGATAGCTTGTTATTTGACAGGCTTCAAAATATGGAAAAATTTAAATTTTCTTTTCACATTTCTACAGCCAACTATGCTAACTAAAAAAATGGGAGATAAAATTGTTATAAATTATAATATTTATTCTCCAATACCAAAAAGCGAAAGTACATGGGTGTGCTTACCTCCACCATACATGGTTCCAAACTATTTACCCAGGGTGGGCAGGAATTTGCAATCATGATATGTTAAAAACAACTAAATTACTCAAGTAAGCAGATCCTCAGCTGATACTTTTCCAAGTTTATATCTTTCCTTCAATGATTCATTCTGATTCTTCTCTCAACTTTTTCCATGAATTACAGATTAATATTACCATAACCAAAATTCAATTTTTTTTTGTTTTGGACAATTGTTAAGAGTTAAGACGGCTATAAAAGGACTTTTTTTTATAATCACAAAAAAATTCACATGATCTTGATGCCAACCATTCAATTTCCATATTGTTCTTAATAATCACAAAAACTTCACATGATCTTGATGCCAACCATTCTTAACAATCAACTCCTAAAAGACTCATTTAACTCCACAGCTTAACAACAAGAATCTAATAGTCATGACATGCAAAATAAACCTGAACTGAAGGTTCATTCTGGAGCAAGTGGAAAGCATCATGAACTCGCTCATGCGTGTGCAACATACTTTGGTTGCAGAGTTGCAATGAGGGCTCCATCCAATCCAACTTGCTGCCAAATGGATAAGATCTTTGCAGGGAACCAGTGGAGCTAGATACTTGATCCCCCAAGTCCGCGTCCAATTTGTATGCAGGTACGTCGTTGATCAAATATTTAGGAGAGGCTGGATCTAGTACCCTGGGAATTACAAAATTTTAAGAAAGAAACGGCAATATTATGACCATGAAACAATGAGACATGAGTTGATGCCAAAACTTAACTGCTGATGTAAACATAAGCTTCATAAGAATTAAACAAAAATCAATGGTTGTATATCGTTACATTAAAGATGTCCGAGTAATCCAGAAACTATATGTGATGCGCATTCTCAAGAAAGAAGTGGTCACTATCAACTCCAGATAATATAAATAATAAAGCTCCAACAGATAAGTGCATGCTGTCTATCTGCTGTGGCTTAAATTACGTTATACTCTGTTGTTTAATTATTTTTAGTAAATCTCAAACGATGAGACAAAAGAAATCCCAATACTCAAGAAGAACTAATTTTTGTATATAACTTGCTGTTTTCTACATTTGTAGTCTCTGGGGTTCCAAAGATTGTGAGTTGTAAACGACCACGAATTTTGGTTCTTAAGGTACTCTTGTTCTTGTATGACAAAATCATCTACAGTTGATTAAATCATAACAACAGAGTTCCATGATTACTAATACTCCTAGTAGCTGAAAGCAACAGCATGTGTGCGTGTGTGTGAAACTCGTATAGCTGGGTGTTGGAAATAGTTAGAGGATTTTTTTTTTTTTAAAGGATTAGAGAAAGTTGTTTGACTCATCTATTCAATCCCAAGGAACTGATACAGTAAGCCGAATATTTGACTCCCGACGTCGCCATCAAACTCAACATCAGCATCCCAAAAATGAAACGCAACAACAAAATATCCGTATATTGATATTAGGAAAACAACCATATTAATTAGATACGAATCATCATCCTTCCTTGATAATCTAATCATAACTAAGTAATAATTAAGTCCGAGAAATACAAGAAATTGTATGAGAGGGGGAAAAGGCGAAGAGAAAATGGAATTCAAAAAAAACTTACTCTTGGAGAGCAAAAACTGCATGACGGACCTCGTCTTTGGATGGAACAGTCCCAAAAACGAAGTCTTCATAACAGTCATCGATACACTCCCAATCAGAATCATCCGTAAAAGTAGGTGATGAACAAGAAGGCGGCCAGGCGGGTGGTGCAGCGGTTGATGTTGTTGTTGGCAGGAGATTGTTGCATGGAGGAAATATAGCAGATGAAGTAGTCGAAGAAGAAGAAAGGGTGACGGGCTGGTTCTTGTTATTGTTACAACTAGTTTGTCTTGTTCTACCAAGAGTAGTAGTAGTAGCGGTGTTGGTGGCGGAGGTGTGAGTATGAGAGAAGGGTTCATGGGCTGCGCCACTCCCGCCGCCCACAGTACCGGCTCTGACAGCCCTTTGAACACTTCTTAGCATCTGCATGCTGCCTCCTCCGCCCATGCCTCTGTTGCCACCACCAAATGACCTCATGTGCTTATCCTCTTACTTCTTTTCTCTCTGTGTCTGCCAATGCCGCCGTGGGTGTTGGACTGGATTTTTTCGTTTTTCGGGGTTGATTTGCTCGAGGGTTGGGATAAATAGTTCTATGGATAGAATAGAAGTTCTGTCTCTCTAGGAAGTTGTAACGTAGCGTGATTTTTTCTTTCTCCTTTTTTCCCCCCTTTTTTCTACATTTTCTCAAACTGGTCCGTCTACTGTTGCTGAATCTATGGGTTCTTTGTCGTTTGTATTGCTACGTCACAAAACAACATAATTTGCATAAAAGGGTTGAGCCCCTGGCTCCAATTTCCTGCCCCTATCCTTGCTTTACTAAAAATATTTAAAAGAAAAGGTATTTACACAAACATACTACTGTGCGGCTGTGCCATTAGGAAATCGGACTTGATTAATACAAGAATCTGTTAATTAGTACGTGCATTCACTTGAAAAATCAATTTTGGATTGATGTCCTATTACAATAGTTTTTCCCGATTGCATGAAATAAGGGAAACATCATTCATTTCTTCATTTCATTATTCTTATACAAATGAGGATCGAGGATTCAACTTTTATGCCTCTTGTATTCACGTTAACGATGTCCTTGTCAACTCAACGGAGGTGGTTTAACAAAATACTCAAACAATGGAACAATTCTAACTATTTAGAAGTTTTCAAGCATTGGTGATTTAGCTGTTTTGAGCATGAAGTAATTATTTGGTGGTTTCTTGTTTCAGTTGTTCCCTAATTATTTAGTATTGTATTCTGTTGAGAAAAGTAGAAGGCAAATTAAAACAAGTTTTGAATTTGTGAGATGCAATTTTATCTAAATTTTAAACCAGTCCCAATATGGGAGAGTCGAATGTCCATCATGTTTACGTGATTTATAAATTTCTCATATCTTGCATATTTTTAAATATGTGTTATATATCATACACTAGCAAGTACTATTAAGACAATATTCAAATTAATCCCATCATATCATAAATGCTGAAAATTTCACGTTATTCAATGGATTTTGCTCCAACAATTTTCTATAGTCACAGACTACCGGAACCATTCTTTGTTTTGATAATATTACCAATGTTTCCTCATTCCCAATTAAGTCAAGAATAAAACAAATGTGTATGGGGATTTAATATTTTCGGTTATTTTGTGGAGTGCAGAACCACGTCAATTAAACGAGGCATAGGTGTTAATTTGTTAGAATAATGATATTAAATACGAAAAATGTTTAAATGAGAGATCATGAGTTTGAAATCACCTGCTTGCACTAAAAAAAATTTAAAAAATATATTAGAACTGTTTAAATATAAGGAATGAATGATGTGAATGTGCATTCAACTGGTAAATTGTAAATTGAAAACGTTAACCATCTAGTGGAAACCCTTTGAAAAATAAATCATGAATTCTTTTAGACATCCATTCTCTTGTTTTCTGAAGTCGTTACACATTACCTTTCAAAAGGTTAAGAGCCCATTTGAATTGTTATTTTCTAGAAATTTTATAAAAAAAATTATGTATGTATTATAATGATTTGATGCATATGATATAAAAAATATAATAATTTCTTGAAGAAAAATGACACCCCAGGCGAAGCGAGGCTGCTAGTGTAGGCCAAACTTCAAACACGCAAAGCTAATAATCTTTTTATAGCTACTGTAGGCCAAACATCAAACACGCAAAGCTAATTTTTCTAATCGATACTCAGAGGGCGTTGATTAAAAGTACACATCATTTATGCCTGATTTATTATTTACTTAAACCTTTTTATTGGTCATTAATGTGTCATTGAATAGTTTTTTTTTTTTTTTTTTATTTAAATCCCAAGTGTAGAGTTGAAAGATAAAGTGGCCAAGATCAGTGGAAGGGTCGCCTGCAAAAATGAAAAGAGCTCAGAGGGGAGCTTTTTTCCCCTGCGATGGACTCCGACGCTCAATCAGAACAATCGGTCTCAGAGCTTTTTCTTATTCTTCTCCAAAATTCCTTACCCTGGGGGAAATGGGAATTGAGAGTATTTATATAGTTTTATACTGATGGGGGGGAAGAAGAGAAATGATAGTGTGTAGGGCTCTAGCTGTGATGTGGGTGGTGATAGATCGGCGGCGTCAGAAATGGAACTGCGGTGCCCAGGATATTAATTGGTAGACATCTTATCATCAATCTAATACAAGTGGAGAGGTAAATAGAAGCTAAAGGCCACGCCTGGGCTACAAATATAGACGCCGAGGTGAACTAGGGTGCGTTTGATAAAAAATAAAATATGAATCAATTAAGTGATAAATAACTCTTCATTTATTACTTAATTTTTGATATAAGTTTTATTTAACAAATATAATGTCATTTAATTTATTCAAATATTATGTTTTTAGTTTTTAAATGCATCTAAACATTTTATGATCTGAATATATTAAATTTAAATATTGAATTGAATTATAAAACCGGACCTAATATTAACACCAACACCAAGTTTGGCATCCAATGAGTCACTACTTACTCACTAATCACTATGGCTTGATTTCTTTGTCTTATATTTTTTTCCCCATGCAAATGGACGGCAAAAACCACGAAGAAAGGCCTCAAAAATCCCATTTCTCATCTGAAGGACCTATTGTAGAAAGACCCGCATGAACATGAAACCAGATTATTAAATAGTTATACTGACGGAGGTGAACGGAGATGGATAGACATGAGTGACATGACGCATCCATTTTGTTCCCGGACGGTTTCCTCCAGACGCCGACGTCCCGTTTCTGCTAAACTGCTGAAGCACTAAACAACAACAAAGTAGTACAATGGTGTGAATAAGAGCTTTGTTGTCACGTGGCTTCACCGTGTACATCACTTAGGTGCGTTTGATAAAACTGAAATCTGAATTCATTAAGTGATTGAATTGTTAAATACTAAATCTAATACATTTGAATGTATATCATATTATCACTTATTTTTGGGAGCAAGTTTTGCCTAGAAAATTCAGTGCCACTTAATTCATTCAGATGTCTATTTTCGGTTATCAAACGGTCTGAACGTGTTAAGATTTGAATCCACTAAATTTAAGTGCTGAATTGTATTATCAAACCGGGCCTTACCCTTTATTCAACTATTCTATGTAGCTTGAATTCGAAGAAAGTTTTAGAGAAAAGTGCAAATTATAAAATCAAAATTTTAAGGTCCGGCATGCTAAATTATAGGAGCATCGGAGATTTCGTTTAGAACCATGTACTCAATTTAAATTCACAGATAGTACATTTGTATTTTGGACCTTAGAATTGGGTATGTAGGGTGTGAGTTATGTTCATTTGATTTAGATCCAAATCCATTAAATTTAGTCAAACCTAGACCCAGACCCTGATAGGTTTGAAAAAATAAACCCAGGCTCAAACCCTTGTGATTTTAGATAATCAATGGGTATTCATGAAAATTTTTCTGAACATGCATGGGGGAATTAAAGTAAAAATATTTTAAAAATATATAGAGTTCAAAAGTACTGTAAATACCATCAAAATTTTCAAATAATATAAATAACATTCAAAAAGTTGAATCCAATAGAAAGGCAATATAAGGTGATTTTTTTTTTAGATTAATAGTGTATCATTTAATCTAATAGTCATGAAATTTTATTGAATTCGATCTAACGATTATAGAATATTTGAGAAATTATACACAAACCCTACCCAATTATATTCGATCTGGGTTGGATTTGAATAATATCTGATCCATTGACATGCACGATGATAATTTTAATAATTTAAAATATAGACCATTATCGTCATTGATAGAGATAAAAATTGAGAATAATTCCAATAGCAAAAATTGATTTTATTACTGCTTATATCCTTGGGGAAAATATTAGCAAAATCATTTAAGTCACTTGGAAAGGCATTAACTCAAATAAAAAATCACTAAGTAGTATAGTAGGCCACTCCTTGTCTAACCTCTACTAAATAATGAGTAACTCACCATCATCATTTATTTGGTGATAGGTGACTGGTGATAGCACATAACGTAACCCAAATGGCAAAGGAATAATTCACTATCATTAATATATTTTTCTATCGTCACGCATCGTGTGAATTGAGTTTGAAAAAAAATGATTAAATGCATTAAATCCTCTTGAAATTTATCTTCAGCTATACTTTATTTTCTTCAACTCAATAAATGGGCACTTTGCCCCCTAATTAATATTTCAGGACAAAAGTGTTCATTGGATGTTAATTACTATTCTATTCCTTTTCTCCATTTTTTTTCCTTTTTTTACTTTTATATTTTCAAACTTGTTATTTATTTATTTCTAACTTTTTGTTACTTTGTCTTATTGGAAGCACTAATGAACATAAAATCTGTGCAACAAAGTTTATATTATTTATGTACATTGACTATTTCACACATTACTTAAATCAATACATTAAATTGATAAGATAGCAATGAAATTATAACTAAAAGATAACTATAATTATAATAAGCATACAAATTAGTAATATTAATACAAAAATGATGCACAACAGTGACATCAGAGAAAACTAAAAAATAAAAAAAAAAGAGTAATGAAAAAAAAAGCAATGAATAGATAAAAGAAACAAAATAAAATAACAAGGGCACACCACACAATTATCTTAATATAAATAAATAAATATAAATATAACTATAAATAAATAAATATATATATATATATATTGGTGATATGGGGAGAGAGGCAAGAGGTAATGTGCTTATTTAATGAGTTTAGAGAGGCACAGCGCATCTAAAAATGGGGGTCAATCCATTCAACCCTCAAAACAATCCAGGAGTATTTGTTGTCATCTGCCCAACTAAGACGGGCTTACAAGACAAACGTGTTGTCCATGTTTCTTGGACTAGTCCAGTCGCAGTAGCATACCAAATCCCGATTGAGGGCATGGGCAATCAGCAGTCACTAGACTCACCATCCCTGGTTTTATACGTAGTTCTTAAATGGGCCTGTTGCCTGCAAGAATACGGGGAAAATTAAAATTCGCAGCAGCTCTCAGGACCCAATTGTGAACAACAAACAGTAAAGGCCCAAATAAAGTAAAACATGAAGGTCATTTCTCGGACCGCCCTTGTACTAGCCGGAACCACCGGGACTGTTTTCTGCTACCAGCTACCAGCTTCAATCAGTCCCCCGCAATTCCCACCGCCATTCTCCTTCTATAGAAGTTTTTAGTTGTAGATACTACTTACTAGACTTACAGAAGCGAGGAATCAGTAATGTCGGAATCTTCAACTTCTCCGGAGGCAGTCTCAGCCCGCCGGAGAAGCTGACCCTACCACTAATTTGCCTCGAACTTTCAAGTACTTACTGGGTACCATTTTATTCGCTTCGTCGTTTTATTGATTTGTGCATGATTTTTTCTTTTATCTTTTGAATTTCAAGTGATTTGTTTTGATCGGTAAGCAATTGCTTTCGTCTTTTTTGTAGCCACGCAGTTTCTATCGAGGGGAATACCATTTATATTCAATTCGTGGATCGTCCGCCACCTTACTGAAGAAGACTATGCAGTATACTTTTCTAATCAAACCTCTGGTCGTTTTTATTCAAATTTTTATTTTGCATCACTATAGGGTCGATGAAGTCTGTTATTGTTTCATGGTCGCGCTTTCTCAGTTGATTAAGTGTGGATTATCAACCGAGCACCTCATAAATACTTGATAAGATTGGGGACTTCCCCTCGTCAGAAACTGGTTTAGTCACCTTATAGAATTATAGAAATACAAAGGCAAGGTGATGGAAGTTGCTCTAAAGTTACTTGTTTAAGGGAGTGAGGAGGATGGAGGTATGCAGAGGAGGAGGGATTGGTGGATGACCAGCATCTTAATATTGGGAAGCAACGCCTGTTTTAGATGGTGTAAATTGAAAATGCACTTTTCCACCTAATGGTGATCATACTGATGCTTATGTCATTGTTCCAATTTAATGTTGTCCGTGTAGTGTTAAGGTATGGCATGACGTTGAGATGAAGGGGGGTAATTATAATTCAGAAGGGTTAACTGTTTTTTGCTTTGATTTCATGAAGCAGGAGATTTTTTGAATGTATATAGGCGTGGACTGAAATTGAGCAGAATGGTTGAATCAGGACGTTGATTACTGACTCTAAGTAGTTAGAAAAAGGACCTGGCAGTTTTTTTGGAATTATTCATCATTTTTTATGAGAATACTATGTGAAGATTTCTGGCTTATGCCTTTTAATTTCAGGTTGGGGCCTGCCATAAAGTTTCTTTGCTACTATTTTGAACAACTTTAACCTTCTTTCTCTGATCTAATGAAGAGTAAACAATTCAAAGGTTGATATTTCTATTCAACTTTCGATAGTAGTTGCACAAGTTGAATGTTGCTCTTGACTGAAGGTGAAACTAACATAATTTGTTATTGGGTGTAGAACCTGTTAGAATCTGTTTGTTTTAATACGTCACAATTAATGCCTAACGTTTGTTGTTTAAAAACATTATGCAGCTGTATGCTGTACAATTCCATCTGTTCGTCACCTGCATATTGTTCCTTAGTCGCGAGGGCTTTCGGCGAGCATGCTTGAGGGCTGACTTCAGATGGTATACCCAAAATGTTGGCTATTGAATTATTATCTTGTGCTCCATGATAGTTTTCTTCCAGTGGACGGTTTAGTTATGCAATAAAGTGATGTGCATTGAGCTTTAAGCAAGCTCTAAAGTATTTTGGGTTTTTTGGTCATTTTCAAGTTTCTGTTTTAATTTTGCTATGCGCTTGATGGTGAGTAAATGGTGAAGTTTAAATGTTTTGAAGTGAAATACATGATGACTAAATTCATAAAAATTTGATGAAGTTTAGCTAAGTCTCATGAATGTATGCAAATTTTTGTGGCATTTGGTTTTATTTAACTAGAATTCTCTATTTACATATCTTTACTCATCACAAATTATTTTACATACCTTGCTTGGTGTAGGATATCTTGATTTGACCTGCATGAATATATAGAAAAAGTGAAGATCATGAGGTTATGTTAATTACTTTTAGAGAAAAATGGTAACATTGCTATTGATTATTTTTCTATGAAGCCTTCTATCAAAGTGATCTTGATGTAATCTAAGCACCAACTACATAACATATATAGGAAAGTCAATTTTGTTTGCATTGCATTGCAAGATGAATGCTCAACATTTGCCTATAAACTTGTTTTAGCTATTTTACTTTGGCGATTATGTTACCCAAGGGGTCTTCTGGTGCTACCTTATGAAAATGTAAAACTTGCTAGTGTAGTTTATAGTTTTAATTGTTTTTTTAAGACCTGAAAGGTTGAATCCTAATTATGTCCTCTTTGTAGTGATGACAGTTCAATGGGAGAAAATTCAGCACGACTTCTGAAAGTAGCTTGGATGACCTTCCCCCTAGGAATACTTTTTACACTTGCAGCATGCGCACTAGTTCTCTGGTGGCAGGGGTTAGGTTATCAGAGTCCATATGCACAAGCCATCTTGATTAATGGTAAGATCAAATCATTTTATGAACTTCCAAAATCAATTCTCTATCGTGTCTGAGTAATTATCTATTCTTTCCTAGCTCCAAGTCTTTCATCAAGTGTGACATAATTAATTCTGACGATTTGTGTAAGTTTTGGGGTTTTATTATACAAAAGAAGCACGCATCATGGAAAATAATTAATTCTGATGGTTTGCATAAGTTTCAGGGTTTTATTATACAAAAGAAGCACGCATTCTGGAAAACTCAAGCTTTTTCTAAACATACTGAGAGAAGTTTCCCTGACATGTCGTGGCCTAGAAAACTAAAACATGATTATTGAGGACTATTCATTTCTCTCTAGTTTGATACTGCATTTTGATGACCTTAACTAGTCCATCGGACGCAATATATGTTCCATGTAATATTGCAGGTTTTGCATGCATACTGGAGATATTGGCTGAGCCCTTTTATATCCTCTCTCAAAATTTGCTTCTACTCAAACTGCGCCTAGTAATAGAAAGTGCAGCTACATTCATACGGTGTTTGACAACATTTGCTCTCATTGTGAAGCAAACTGACATGGTAACAACAATGCAATCTTTTGTTCATTTATAATTGGTGGTATAAGATATTGATATTAGGAATCTGTTTAGCCTTTGTTGACAATTTTTCCCCTTTTCCATTTAATTTAACTATATGGAGTTGAGGACAGTTGGATTTTGAACAAAGGCCATATGTGGTCAATTGTTATTTAGATATGGACTACAGCAAAAAAATTGAAATACTATTGGTTGCATAGCCTGTGCCCTTTTTCTTTCTAATCATATGTTTTTACTTGTATGGTGTATTGTGGTTCTTCTCAAAGTTATTGGGTCCATCTTTTACACCAAAGTTTGTCAAAATAACAAATCTAAATAAATTGGGCTATGCCACGTGGGTCAAAGTTGTAATTTCTGAAGTGGGAATTAGCTTTTTAATGGTATAAGAGTTGGAAACGTAGGAATCAAAGTTCTTGGTATGCTTATGTCAACCTTGTTCTTGTTTAACCTTCAGGAGAAAGCTATTGTATTTGCCTTGTCACAAACTGCATATGGAGCTTCTATGTTGGCTGGTTATTGGGGCTACTTTCTTCTTTATCGTATGTATAAAGTATCTGATCTTTTTCCATTCAGGTTCGTATTTCTTGTTTTCCTTGAATTTCTTTTCCAAAAAAAAAGGTAGAAAATAGGAAGAAACTCTAGTCTTTCCAAGCCAGGAAATGTTATACTGGTGTTGTGGCAAAATTAAGGAAGTTCCTACACTTGTCCTTGCTGTTTCATGATGCCCATCCTGGTGATGCACAAATTTCTGCATGCAGAGTTCAGGATACTTTAAAGTGACTGCCAGAATATCTCTTGTTATTAAACCCAATTTGGGTAATCAATAATACTTTAATGTATGATTGCAGTTGATGTAGGAAATTATGTTAAGTCGCTATGCAAATAGCTGGGCCACTGAGTGTTTGTAAATGTTATCACAGATACATTAAACAATCAGGATATGACCTGGTCTCTTATATTTCAATTGCTGAGGATATCCTTTATCTTTTAGCTTCTAAGATAGCCTATGGAGTGGTGGCTGGGATGTTAATATCAAGATATCAAGCAGGCACATTGAGAAAGGGAGCTGTTGGTTGTCATGAGGG
Source organism: Gardenia jasminoides (assembly GCA_013103745.1). Classification (NCBI taxonomy): domain Eukaryota; kingdom Viridiplantae; phylum Streptophyta; class Magnoliopsida; order Gentianales; family Rubiaceae; genus Gardenia; species Gardenia jasminoides. Next base: position 107,207,226 of record CM023103.1, read on the forward strand.
TTTTGTTTTATGTGTTGTTGTCTATAATGATTTTTGTGCTAAGAAATTTAACATCTTTGTAAGATAACATAAATCATTCTGGCCTAGTTTTTAAAAATAAAGTTATCTTTGATGAGATTAGTATGGTCAAAATTTTCTTTGTATTAACTTTTGCTTAGTGGATATGCTACTAGTTGTACTGAAGATTTTGTCGGTTAACAACAAATGCTTCTACAGTGTAGGAAACAAGATAAGCTATGACAAGCAGCTCACAGCCATGTGTAGGTTGTTCACTCTTCAGTCGGTTAGGAAGTTGATTCTTCAAGAAGGAGAAAAGATGGTTCTTGTATGGTTTGACACACCATATAATCAGGCTGTATATGGACTTGTTGACAAATTAGGTAAACTGATAGATTTATTTGGGGTTCCAAGACTTAGTTTCATGGCTCGTGAAAATGGATGATTTCTATCTTGACTTGGTTGTTGATTTGGATCCTGAACACATATTTCACAAGCATGATTTTGAAGCAAAATCTGGCTTGACTTTCAGGGAGTTTAGTAGTGAGGCTGGTGTTTCTACCTTTTGAAGAGAGTTTGTATGCTACCTTCGCAAGGTCTGCATCAGGTTTATTTCAACATCATCTTCACTCTCAGATCATATTTGAAGCAACGAATTGGTTTTTCAATTTTAGTATGCCCTCTATTTTGGGGTTCTTTTATATCTCAATTCTTCAGTCACTTGTTCACTCTTTATTTCGTGGGATGTTCATGCTCATGACAATATTATATTTCTTGACAGGAGAATATAATCAGAAGAAGAGGAAGTTGGCGAGTTGTCTAATAGATGCTTTGAAACTGGTTTTGCTTATAGGTAGCCTTATATAGAGTTTTTGCTTGAGAACCTTGCTAATCATACTTTTTACCAGTTGTTTACATCTTTCTGTTTTGATTAATTTATTTGATCAAGCTTGGTTTGTAAAGTTCTATTATAGCTGTAGTGGAGGATTAATCAAGTGGGCGAAACAGCTAAGATCAATAAAGTGGCTTGGTTTTTTCCTAATATATTATCGAACAATAGTCCATTGAGTTTAAGAAGCCACTGAATACAAAAACTTCTATTGACTTTGTTTGATCTTTGTTAAAAAACAACCCTGTGTTGCAAGGGGTTTAGGCCTTGTGCAGACGAGGTTGCAATGCAAGTTTCTTGTATTTGATTTTTATAAATAGAAAGAGTTATTAGTATCCTTGAAGCTGTAGGTGTTACCACGCTACCTCTCTATGTCCTGTTAGTCCTTTGTGGTCATTAGCCCCAGTCTACACTTTCTCCCTTGTGAAAGAATTTGACTATGCAATTTTCTTAGCCTGCTCTCTTCTTTTTGCATATTCTGTAGGACTCATAGTTATGGCATTTGGACCCAGCTATTCTTACTCTCTTATTAGAATATTGTATGGTCAGAAATGGAGTGACGGGGAAGCTTCAACAGCCCTTAGATATTACACGCTTTATGTGGTCACTTTGGCTATGAATGGTTAGTGATGTAATAATGAACTACCTATTCAATTGTGGGCAAATTCTCCATACAGTAGTGTGTGAATAAAAAATTGAGTTTCTACCCTTTTCTTTCACAGGAACATCTGAAGCATTTTTGCATGCAGTTGCAACAGAGAATTCACTCAGGCGCTGGAACGATTCCCTGCTTCTTTTCTCATTGATATACCTAGTGCTCAATGTGTGTCTGATACAATCAATTGGTGCAGTTGGGCTAATTATTGCAAATTCCTTGAGTATCCTTTTGTTATCTTTTGGCAGTACCTGGTGTATTAGCTGATTCCATATTAGCATGCTATTGGTCTCTTACATTGACTTGTCATCCATTTATTTTTTGTGTGGTCTAATCACAAATTTGTTTCTAATCCCAAACAAAGTATTTTTGGAAGCAGCTTTTCCTGAGAAAACTCTTCAATGCAAATCACCATGGACTTGCAGGCCTAAGGTTTAATAAAGCTGCTGTCCGCATTTATTTTTGAAGAAGATTATGTTTCTTCTATTCTATGCCATACAGCTGGTGCTTTAGTCCTTTAGACCTTTAATGTGATCATATGATAATTCATGTGGTACCTTAATTTTCTGCATTCTCCATCATGTGTGACTACTTTTACGTGTGGAGATATTCTTATGTGCTTTAGAATAAAAGGTCATTATGCAGTATACATGAACTGATAGCTGGGTAGGCCATACATCAGATGAATGTCAAAAGTTAATGACTTCGGTGTCACAGGATTAGCACTTTATGTTCCAACATGATGAAATACGGGGAAAAAGAAATTAACTACTACGTAGATATGATTTTCAGGATTATTTACTCAGCAGTATTCATCAAAAATTATTTCCAGGTATATCTTCAGATCAAGATTCTTTTCATCTCGGATTTGGTATGTTAAATGTAGGATTTAATCTTGTCTTAAGACATGCAGTAACTTTTTCTCAGGGTTGTTCATCATTTGCGTTTCGGAGCTGCTTGCCTTCAGGGTGGTCTATTTTGGTATTTTCATGTGTTGTTACTCTGATATCCGAGACTTTTTTTTTGGACCGGGATAACTTCTGGACAACGTTTTGTGTCCATTTCTCTGTTGGCTTTGCTTGTCTGATTATATCAGCAATTGTCATGTAAGTACTCACTTCTACTGTGTTTAGACTGATATAGAACATTGTTACAGCTTTTACCCAAAATTATACATCGTTACTGACTTAAAATATTCTCTAGTCTCTGCTTTGTTTCATAATATTTGTCTTATTTCAATGAATAGCTATCGTGGTGAGAGACCTTTTATCAACAAAATTGTACGTTTTCGTGAGCATGCTGATTGAATCCAATTACATTTGAAGTTTTTTGAAGGTAATATTAGCTTTTCTATTGCTCTCGGTCTTTTTTGTCTCCCCTGTTTTTTTTTTTTTTTGGAATTATATCTATATTCTTTTCTTGATATGTGCATTGTAACTATACTAGCTGAGTGCACATGTATAAACACATGACGCTTCTTGACAATTCAATCACAAGCAATGAAGGTTATGAGTCAGGCCATGGGACAATGTCAGAGTAACCATTTGTGGGTGCTTTTCACAAGGTATATAGAAATAGTAGTGCTTTGCTATTTTTACACATCAACTCCATAACTACTGCTAACTTGTGTTTCAACTGCAAGTGTTCTCCTAGATTCACTATTTCACTTTTGAGTAGGTCTGAGATTATTATCAGATCTAGGGACTCTTTGCTTATGTTTTTATCTTTTTGTTTTGTCAAATGTGTAAAAGCATGTATAGAACCATATGGTTGTCAACTACGTTATTCAGTACCACCTTTTTTGCAACTTTTCGGTGTGCAGATTATCCATTTGCTTTGCAGATTTCTTCATGTAATGGATTTGTATGAAGACTAGAAAAGTTGGCCACTATCACCACTCTTGTCCCTGTATCACAAATACCAAAAAGTAGATACTTGTGAATCTCCGTTTGCTTCCACTTTGAGATTTTCACCCTGGTACTATTATTCATGGAGTGAAAAATATCTGGCTGTTTTACGAAATTAGCATGAGCCTAGAGTGCAGTGTATTTTGTTGCAGAAGTTTCGCTGTCTTGGGGAGTAAAGACAAGCAAAATTATTATACATATTAGCAGCACATTTGCTTCTAGTTTGAGGATGCTATCAATGCTTGGTGTTAATTCGATTCCTTTGATTAGCTAACCAAATCAACTGGGATTATTTTGAAAGTTGCGAAATAATTTTGATAGAGCTCTTTTCCAGTGTTTAGATTGTGATCAACGTCTAAATAAATATGCTTGCTTATCGAGTTAATAAAGAAGGTTTCTGGCTATCTTCAATCTTTCAGTTACTTTATCTGAAAGAATGTTCAACCAGATTGGGCAATATCAATGTTAGTTGTCATTTCATATATATATATATATATATTTGTTTTATTTTCTGTATTTGTTATAAGGAAGATCCTTGAGGCCTCTACAAATTAAGATCGACTCTAATGGTGTCAAAATGTCAATCTTTGACCAAGTCCCGCCATGATGTTTAGTGAGAAAAAAAATTATTGGCGTGTACAGAGAAGCCAAGCAACTATGAAAAGCACAAATATTCAGCGAGGAATGACGGGAGATAGATGAAGGGGGAGTTTGATAATTTGTACCCTTGCTTGGAAGAGGTATATGGGTTGTCCTCCAACGGCACCGGCACCAACATGCTGCCGTATCATCTCACCTGTCTCTCAAAGTAATTATTACCAAATAGCATGGGTTGGTGAAAAAGCAGAGAAAGTGGGATGTGAAATTGATGATTATGTAGTAGACCTGTGAGTAACAGTAGCATTTGGACAAGCATCCAACTTCAAAAAGGGGATGGACGAAGTTAGAAATCTTCCAAAACAGCATCATGATAGGTTTTGAGTTTTTGGCTTAAAAGGTTGGTGCCCTCAAATGAAATTTGTCCGAGTGCTCTTGTTACTACTTCTCCTTAGTAACAAAAACGCGTTGTTTGTTTTTTGCTTTGCGTGCATCACTCTCTGCAATCTTTTTCGACTAGTTTCGGATAGTACTCTACAAATTACATTGGCTAAACAAAACCAACGGATGAATGACTAGTATATACAACGAAGCACTTACCCTCCTTTCTGGTACAGACAAATTTATCCTAGTAATAATACAGGGTTCTTGTCAGGAGCGGACAGTAGAGGGTAGCGGCCACATAGTAGGCGGCTAAGCTATTCCGGCTAGGGATTTGTACAATACTTTTTAAATGAGCTGCAGACTGTACATTGATTAAAGCGTAGCCGGATTTCGACCTTATCTGTTTGGGCTCTAAAAGAAGTTAATCACTTGGCCACTAATGTGAACAACCAAAGCCGGAGAGCTTTTTGGCACTTATCATATGCTATTAAAACGAATTGTTCTGGCAATGCTCCTTGAAAGTGAAAATATCTAATAGCACATAGGTCGTCAGACTCAATTGAATACGCAAATAAAGGCTTGTGACTGTAGAGTGAGGTCCTCTAATGATGAAGTACTATTTCAAAGGGTTTCTGTTAACGGATATACCAATTCTTGTGCAAACTATCCCACTGTCACAGAATCAAAATAAAGAAAGGGGGGAAGGGGAGTTCGTCTTGGCTTTTTTTTTTTAAATTTTTTTTAACCTCCTCTTTTTTTTTTTTTTGGCGGACTGCGGATTGGTTTGTGGAAGGTGTTGGAACTGGATTGAGAAAACCACACTTTGAAGAGATGAATTGCTGAAAAAAGATAGATGATAGGCATTTGAGTTGGGTTCGTTCTTGATGGCATAAAAAGGAAAAAGAAAGAATTAAGTATGGCATACATGATGAATATCGACTTCACGGCTGGGTCAGAGTTATCACTTTAGCTTTAACTTGGCATCTAATTTAAGCAAATCCCTAATACCTATGTCCGGTTAGTTTCTATTGCTTTTCTTTACCCTACTTTAGAAGGTCTAAATCATTTGGTTGTCTATTTATCAAATCTCCCTATACTCGGAAAATAAGTGGAGCTGAGATTTGCACTCTTATGCCTTCCCTGCTAAAGCATCTTTATTTAACGACAAACAAAATGATAGAACATGACATGTAATGATAATGTGTGGGACCCTTTCTTTCTTTCTTTTCTTTTTTTTTTTCTTTTTTTTGGGGGGGGGATTCTATTTTGGTAGTATATCTTTAGCACTCCCATTTCCTCAGCGGAAAAGAATATATCCGGATATGTGTTTATCGTTGGTAGTATTTCATAGTCAGTAGTGTGGATCAAATCAATTAGTCGTCCTGTTTAACTCTCACATCACGCTTAAAGTAGAATTTAGTTTCCACTAATTCATTATGAGACCTCATAAAATGGGTTTTGAGCAAGACTCGTGGAGTCTCTTTCAATCCGGGCCAAAAAGTGTTCACGTAAAAGTTATCTCAATCTCTCTCTCTCAAGTAAAGAAAACTCCTCCTCAGTTGGAACCCCGATTATCATGAAGAGCATGCACTAAATCATCTCATCGTCCCTTAAAAAAAAAATTGTGAATACATGATCTCTCACAAATTCGGTCTGTTTTACAGTACACCACTCCCCCCCTCCTCAAAATCTTCTTGTCTTGAAGAAAATCATAGGAAGTAGGAGCACAGTCACAACCTCGTCGTGGAATATTTAGGAAATGTTTTTTTGACTTAAGAAGTAAGTCTCACATGCAAATTCACTCACCTTCAAAGCTCAATGATATTGTCCACCACTAACGGTGAAAATTAAACAAAAAAAATGTAACAGCATGATGATGAGTAAGAAGGTGGTTTCATGGAGATGGGAACGGGGCAAGGGGACTGTGAAGTCAAACACGAGTGATCCCTTCCCTGGTTGTGCTGCTTTTGCGGTGGGAGTGTGTGGAGTCTCTGTGGACTGTAGAGGTCAGCTAAGTCATAGGCTTTTGCCCTGGTTGTGTGGGGCGTCCATGCGCCACCATAGGCCCGGCTCCGTTTTGCGAAAATCCAGAAGAAACTGGAACTTTTTTGTCTCCTACTTCATTTGCAGAAGGATTAATTCCACTTTGTATCTCCAAACTGTATCCAAGTACTCACTTTTTGAATCTTAAAACTTCAAAACAAGAATTTTAATTCTTAAAAATATAAAATTTGTATCATTTTAATTGTTGAAGTACATTATTCCACTTTAGTTCATGAAGTATAAAATCTGTTTCTCCTCAGCAGCAGCTGGAGTATAAATTTTGTCTTTGTCTTACTTCTATCAACAATCTTATTTAAATGGGATAAATTTTATATTTTAGGGACTAAAATGTCCTTGTCGAGAAGGCGTTGGTCTAATAGTCAATATTGAGGTTTCCAAATCTACAAGTCTTGGACTCTAATCCCTCTCTGCTCTTCTCGCTCTTTAAATCACATCCTTCTCTAATTAAAAAATTTAAAAAAAGGAAGTACAGTATCCCATTCTAATTTTTAAAAAAAATAAAAAAAGGAACCCTATTTCAAAGCTTCAAAATCAAACTGAAAATTCAAGTATAGTTGAAGGGCCATATTAAAATTAACCCTCTCCAAATGCAGAATAAAATGGAGCTTGTAAAGTGAAGTATTACTTAATTTACTACAAATCAGTATTTATTGCAAGACCTACTTCAACTAATAAAAACATTGATCGAGTAGCTACGAATTCGATGATTCAATTTTGAAACGTTGTTATTTTTCCTTATATGCTTTGAAGTCTCGCACAGATTAAAAAAGAATAAAAAATAGTAGTCTCTATCATGGACCAGTATCCACTCCGTTCGCAACCCTGCTCAGTAGCCATTAATAATGTTTCTCTTCTCACTAGCCATTAAATGTTTTGTTCACTGCCATTAGACTCGCCATCTCATGAAAAGGGTCTTATCTTTTTTCGGGACTTGTTTTTTTCCAAAAATAACTCAAGGGGCTCATGTTCAATTGGTTCCGTAACTGCGAACCCTAATGAACATATAACTCACTTTTAATTGACTCTACTGTTTTTGCAAATATAATTTCAAGCAGGTATGCCCCCCTTCTCCTGCTATATATGCATCCCATTTCTTGGGTAGCCAAAAAAAAAAAAAAAAAACATGAACACGATCCATGAATCGTTTGATCTGCATGGTGTTAAGCAAATAATTCAGTGGTAGTGGTAGGAAGAAGAAATTATACTTTTTAAGGTTTTGGTTTTGGTTGCTAAAGGATTGGTGAAACATCTGCAGCCCCGCCAGGCACAAGAATGAAAAAGGAAAAGCATAAAGTAGGATCCTTAAATATGTTTCAGGGATCCTATGATTCTTCTTCGCATGCTAGCTTCTGCATGAGTTGTGCTAGCTTCTGCACACTGATTTACATGCCGTTTCGTTTCACAAGTTTCCAACCCCATTAATTTTGCGCCTCCGCCACAAGCAAAGGACGCTGTCCCCCGCCCTGCCTTCCTTCCTTACTTTATTCATTATCACCTCTCTTTTTACAGTGTAGTAGGATTGGCCCCATGCACACTGGATTGTATTTGTACTCAGTTTTGCTGAACCAGAACACCTCTCTCAAATTCCCTCGAGTACTGTACAAGTACACAGACGGTTCAACTTTGAATTTATGCCTCTGCTCTGGTCCAAAATCTTGATATCTAGTATACTTGATTTGGATAATTGATCGTTTTAAGCGTCACACTAACACATTGGTGGTGGTTGTTAATTCATAATACTGGTACAGTTTTGAGACAATAATGCTAAACGTGGCTGCTGCTGCTGCTGCTGCTATATATATATATATATATATATATATAATTGAAGGACAAAAAAAGAAAAAGTGAATTTTACCCTTTTATTCCCCTTTTTAGTTCTTTGCTTGATTAAAGTTTGGGTAGAGGTGTTGGGGGTTTAAATGGAATATGCCCATAGAGTAATTTTGTCGTGTGGATTTTTGTTTTGGCAGTAGAATGTTTTAAAGTTCAAAAACGTACTAGTAGTAGTGATGACCAGTGAGCAGTCCACCATTTACTTGGAACTGTCATGCATCAAGGCAATGGACAAAATGCATCAGCACAGCACCAGTTTCTGTTGCCGAGGACGACCCCTCCATCATCATCCACCTCTAAAATGCATCACTTGGGGTGAGTATTAATATTATACCATGGGTTCATCATCATCATCCCTCTAACCATTTGCCACCCATAATAATGTGTTTTTCCATTTGGTACTTTGAGGTGTCCTGCTCTCATGAAAACTCTATCCTCTGCTTGGATTCCCCTCCTCCTCTCCTCATCCAAATAATCTTCTCCTCTTTCTCAATTATAGGAGCACATTGATACTTCGTGTACGAATGTAACCACTGTCCAGAACTGGAAATGGACGCGTGTGAATGAAATAACTACAGATTTAGAGCTCTTTTAGATCGCTATTAGAAATTTCCAATTCAGTTCAGTCTGGTTGATATAATTCTTACAAGCTCATATGTATAACTAAGTCGGTTGATATAGCTCTCATAACATGTGATGTAAATCTATACAATTTTACTAGTATAATCATAAAATTTATCAAAGGTGTAAAATCTATGATTGCACTAAAGTTATTTGAATTTACACCACGATGTGAGAATTGCACTAACCAGAAAGTGCTGGACAAAATAAATTGCGACCAATGATGCACAAAGGAAAGGAACAATTGACTTTCCGTGTACTCTCTCCGAATTCAAAGTTTAAACTCATCCATCAATTAAAAAAAAAAAAAACAGATGGGCAAAGGTTTTTTTCCTTTTTTGGATTGACCACTCCCATGCAAGTGGATTTTCTACATTCATGGAATAAATAATAAAAATTATAAGTTAAAAAAGCAAAATCACATGGTTTGCAGGTATTAGAAAAGATAAGCATTCGCTATGATGCTTTGAAGAAATTAGAAAATAATTTGACTACGTTCAATGCAATAATATAGTACTATTGCTGAATTTTATGACAAGAAGCTTATACAATTTGATTTTGGAAAAATTCTACATTTTTCCATGAATATCCTTTTTACTCATTATTTACCTTTTCATCTCAAATTAAATCGCACATAAAAGATGCACTGCAGCCTAATGCTCCTCAAAGAAAAAAATACAATCCTAACGGGCCCTTAAATTTTGCAATACAAGATGTAGGAGAAATAGAATTGACGAGGCGTGCTGCAGTGGGCCCGCTCATCATCGTCATCATGCAAGTGCGGGTCACCACGGTTCAGCCACGCGAGCGAGACTTGTCGGGCCACGTGTGAGACACACTTGATCACAAATCAGACAGATGATGAGCTGTTGAGGGTGAAGGGTATTAAGGGGACAAAGTACTGTTGGGCCCCATCCTAAGGATGAACAAGATTGGCCCGTCCTCTACCCCCGCGGGCTCTACCGCTCCAACTATCTCTATGGTCCGGTTTTTTGTGTGGTTACCCAATGAACGGTTCGAGACCGGATTAATGTAATCCAATTTGATTTTGATCATTTATTTTAAAATCAGTTAATTTTAAAGTAGATGATCGAGATCGAGCCAGGTCACGTTAATCTGACGGACCGTCTCCTGGAAGGTGCGTGTCTGTTGCTAATCGCGGCAGATCCGCATCTTTAATCAGCAGCCTACCAACGTCCTTCTGTTCCATTAATGTGACCGATATCCTTAATTAGCAGCCGACCAACGCCCTGGTTTTTCATTCAATCAGTGCAGAGTAAGTCCCCAGCCATCAAGTTTCCACATTTCGAAGGGCTGGGAGATTAAAGGGTTGACCAGATCGGTAATAAAAATGTCATCGAGGCGATTGTTTAATTTGCTAAAACTTGTGCAATGGAGCTCTCAAATCTGCCATTGTGGTCGATTTCACCTGCAATAATGTTGTAGGGATCGCTGTAAATTAACTACAATCTGGATGTTCAAGTAACTACGATGCACACTAACAAGCTGCAATTTTTTTTGAAGTTTTTGCAGAAAGATATATTATAGTTGAAATTATTAAACTAAGCTTGATTGATAATCTAACATATGTATCAAAGTCAAGGTGTTTTTGCTAGTTGTCAAATTAATTAAGTTAAGTTGGTACAAGTTGTTTTGTTAAAGTGTTTTGGTTAGTTACCAAATTAATTAGGTTGGTAAAAGTTGTTTTAGTTTTCACAAGAATCTAGTTATTGTCGTTGTCAAAAAGAAAAACAAAAAGGGGCTTAGTGTCGTTGTCAAATTAGTAGTAGTAAACTAGTAGTATATCTTGGTTTGGTTAAAGGCCAAGTGTCCACTCCTCCGAGTCTCGAGCAAGTTGGATTTTGTTTAGGTTCTTTACTCCGCTAATTAGTCTATAATTATGATTAGTGGTAGCAGATTGTTTCTTGAAGAGAAAGCTTGAGGGCTACTCACAAATTCAAGTTATCGAGTTATTTGAAAATATTTGTGCCTTGAGCTATACAGTAAAAGCTATATAGCTTGATACACTGTTATTATTGATTTTTGGGTTAATAAAATTCTTGAGTGTTTATTTGTATTTCTATTCTCCTCCTCTTGGCTCTTCCACATATTTTGATACGTGTTAAAATAGCTTTCTCTATGCATTTCTTTTGTGCCAACAATTATAAAGATAGTATACATGTTGAGATAATAATATAACGAAACTTGCCACAAGAATATTTCAAAAACTCTTGTGCAAAAATTTCACGAGGACTACAAGTTTAACTCGGTTTCGATTTTTACTTATTTTCTTATAAAAAAAATTGAAAGTGAAAGTTAGAATTCTTAATTTCACGCCCATATAAGTGGTTACGCCTTGATAGCACTTAATTACTCCAATTATCATGCTTGGGATATCAAAATCCTTTTTTTTTTTTAAAGTTTAGTATGATAAGCCCACGGCCAATACCTAGTTCTGCAATTTATCGTGAATATAGATTACAAAAGAAAACGGCGCAATTGAATTGATATCGAAGCTGATCAACTCCTTGTCAGACTAATGATACAAGTTCAATTAACAGAAGAGCACAAGTATATAAGATGATGTCCATTCTTGCTTTGAATGGAAGGTTTTGGTTCAGGTTGGCATATGGGACGATTAATGCTTTTTTTTTTTTTCCCCTAAATCTCTGTGCAATGGCCCCCCAAGAACTGATGAGGAAAAGTAAACCGAAATATTTTGTCCGTATGACGCCATGCAAAGATGCAAAATAATACTACAGCTCTGTTCCTGTTATTCAAACCCTGCTCTGGTCTGGGAAGAGTGGCAATTGATTTCCTCTGTGGGGATGGGATCATCATGGGAATGGGAAAAGGGGCTACTGTCAAATTACTTTGGGGTAAGCAATAGCAATAAATTCATTCAAGAAAGGCTCGTAGGGAAGAAGACTAGACCTACGCACTTTGCATTCTTTACCACTGCAACTGGCTTTCCTTCCCCTTAATTTTATCAGTTCAAGCTTTATTTTATCTCCCCACTTTTCCTTCTGTCCAATGTTTGAATCATTTAATTACCTAATTACTATTTGGCCTTCATTTTGTGTTGCTTTTCGCTGATATAGCAACAGATATTGCCCACCTAATTTGTACAAGTCCAGTAGTCCAATCGCTATTCCTGGATAGATGAGTACCGACGAAAGCTTCTCTGTTGCTAATTCTTTTGGAACTAGGAAGGTGGCTTTGATACAATTTCAATCATTTCATTATTTTCATGCTGTTTTCATGGGCTCCATTTAGATTTGAAGTTTTTGACCAATTCTTGAAAAAATTGTATTTTATATTTCAAATGTTACACTAATTCATCAACTAAAAACAATTTTAAAAACATAAATCCAAACAAATATTTAAAAAACAACTCACACATACACAAATAAATAAATAAATAATTCCCTTCATCTTCCACTCTTTGTTTACCACTACCCACACCCACCGCCACCATCCTCACCTACCTCCACCCCACCACCTCCTCCTCCCTCTCTCCCTCCCTTTCCTCCCCTCCTCGTAACCCCTCTAGTCGCAATGGCCTTCCTCCTCGCCTTTCCTCCCCTTGACCGGATCAATGCAACCAAGGGGAGGGGAGGAGAGGGAGGGGAGGGAGGGGAAGGGGAGAAAGAGAGAGGAGGAAGACGGAGAAGCAGGGAGGAGGGAGGGAGAGCGAGGGTGGAGGAGGAGAAAGTCGGGTTGACAATAAGAGGTGGTGGTGGGTGGTGTGTGGTGGAGGTAGTTTAATTTTTTAAAATATATCCTAAATAAATTTTTAATTTTAAACATATTCCTAAAATATAATTCAAAAAACACCTTCAAAAATACCTCAAAAATATCATCACTAATTGTATTTCATATCCCAAATACTACAATAGTTTTTTTAAAAAACAGCTATCCAAACGATGCTGATGGGCATCTGACCACTAACCGTTTTGCTTTTAATTTGATCCTTTTATGTTTGTTCGTTTACAGCTTTTGGGCGTTGCGTGACAATTCATACGGGATGATACAAGCAAAACTGGAGAACTTCTCAACGAAGTTTCGAATCGTACTTGAGGGTGATGCGAGGGGGAAAAAAATAAAAAACTAAACTTTGAATGGTCCAACAAATACAAAGAAAAAAATGTCTTCATTTGCCAATCGGCAGAGCTTGTCTAAGGATCTTTTTAGAAAAAAGGGCTAAATGCATGTTGACCCTCAACACCACTGCTTCATTTTATACTAGTTTGTGTAGTAGTGAGTCTAAATCCACCATCGAAGGATGAGTTCGATGTCAAACTAAGGAAATAACAAATTGCTAATGGGTTTGGACACAATGGGATGACGTGCACTTTGTTTAACAAGAAATACAGGGGGTATTCAGTATTCCCCACTGGATTCTTTGGCATAGAAGCAATCATCAATATCCTTGTCATTTATTCATGTAATAAGAAGTATTGGATCTCTAAAATTTTTGTAGTAAATTCCATCCTGCAATGAAAATTATGAGAACAGCATTCCACTTGTCCCAATGGCAAAAGTAAATTACACAATTCTACTGCTACTAAAATGGCACAATCATCAAAATATGCCACGCACGATAATTTAAAGCCTTATGCTTGAGGGAAACTGAGAATGATTGTCTCTAAAGCTTGTTCTTTTGCAGGATTAACTTTAGAGACATTAATGATACGAAGGAAGTGGTCATCATTCAAGAAATAGAAGTCAAACTGACATGAAGCGGCAAGAATTTAATACTTCTTTGCAGCCATAACTGTAACGTATTGCTATCTATCATATCCATATGTTTATGTTGTGCTCTAGTACTCGCCTGCAAAGTGCTGCAGTGCTATTGAATCATCTGGCCGCTTTGCAGGAGTCCAATGCTCAAGAGTGGAGTTAGTACAAAAAAAAGGATCCACCACTTCGAAGAAACGAGAAGTAAATACAAAAGTGTGGTAGGTGTACTCTACTGGTGACAATTCTTGCGCCCCTACATTATAGTATTATACCGCAACCTAGAAAGGCTTTCCTTGTTCATGCATGCCTGTTGCCTATAATTCCTCGGGTCTCCAATAGCTGCCGCCTGTTTACTTTTTACCAACAATCATCTACCTTTATTTACACTCTTTACAGGAGAATCCAAATCTTACTTACAGGGAGAGAGAGAGAGAGAGGGGTTGAAGATCCAACTAAATAGTGCTGCTGAATTAGTGTCGTTATTCTTTAAGTTGACTTTACTTACATAAGGTCGTATTACAACTTATGTACGTATGATCTTATCATTATCACTCTTTTGTCATAGTTGTTAACAGTGGTGCTATTTTCTTGGTATTCTTCCTAGTTACCAGTAGAGATTAAGATGGTTAACCTGGGTCGATCATCAGCAAGACATTTGCAGGGCACCTGACAAATTACAGTCACACTTCTAGCCCAATGATTCAGATGAAAAGAACCATAGGCTGATTTGCCTAATTCTGTTTGATGGTGGAGGTGGTCCTCCACCACCCAATGTCACATGAACCACTCTCTACCTCTAACAGAAAAAAAGAAGGAAAACCCGAAAAAGAAAAAGAGAATGAACAAGCAACTGATCAAAGCGTAACAGTTTTGGTATAATTGGAGGGAAATTGAGATCACTTTCTTGGATCCTGCGACGGAACACTGCCCTTACTGTCTAAATATATCATCAACATCTGCTGGGCTGGCCAAGGATAAAGGAAACAAGGAATGATGAAAAGTAGAAATAAAAGAAAAGCGGAAAGAAATCCAAGAAAACCAAAAGCATAGTTGGGAGTGTTATATAGCAGACAAAGTTGAGAGAGAGAGAGAGAGAGAAAGCAAAAGAAGCAACAGAACAAGAAAAAAAACATCAGTCATACTCATAAAATACTCACAAAGAGAAGGAAGGGGCGTAGTTTCATAAACTCTCATGTAGAATTTTCAATTTTGTAGAGAGACTGTTTTTAAGGATGGGAGCTACAAACAGAACTTTCAGTACTAGTAGAAGGAGAGGAGGAAGAAGAAGAAGAAACAACAGTTGTGGTAGCAGTAGCAATAGTAGTTTCTTCCTTTCTTCTCTCTCTTCACACCAAACAAAACCCACTGAAGAAACTAATCATCGTCATCATGAAACACCTCCCTCTGCTCCCAGCACTCCAAAAAAGCTACTCTAACCATCAAAGCCTCTCAACCCTTAAATTTACCCTATCTCTTACCAAAGCCAACCTCTCATCAGTCTTTATCACCGCCACTGCTCTTTCAATCCCACAACCATGAACCACCACCGTTCTCTCTTCCTTAGACCAAAGCTTTTAGCACTAGTATTCTTTGTTCTTTTTCAAATTTCTCCGGCCATTTCCGCCACCAGCACAGCTCTTCCTCTGCAACTCATTTCCCTTCTTTCTCTGAAGTCTTCTCTTAAAGACCCTCTTAACACCTTCCAGGACTGGGACCCCGCACCAGCCTTCTCCAAACCGGAATTTCCAGTATGGTGTACGTGGTCAGGTATCAAATGTGACAAGAAAACCAATCAAGTTACGACCCTTGATCTCTCCAGGCGCAATCTCTCAGGCATCATTCCGGCTGATATCAGATACATTTCCCACCTGCATCATTTGAATTTGAGCGGAAACGCATTTGATGGCACTCTACCCCTGGCCATTTTTGAATTTCCTTTTCTTAGAACACTCGACATTAGTCACAACTTCTTTAATTCAACACTCCCACCTGGCATATCCAGGCTCAGGTCCCTCACCCACCTGAATGCCTACAGCAACAGCTTCATCGGCCCTTTGCCAAATGAAATCATTCACCTCAGGTATCTTGAGTACCTCAACCTGGGGGGAAGCTACTTTGAAGGCACGATACCCGCGAGCTATGGAAGTATTCCTCGGCTGACGTTTTTATATTTAGCTGGAAATTCTCTGACAGGTCCAATTCCAGCTGAATTAGGTTTCTTGAATCAGCTGGAGCATATGGAGCTGGGATACAATGTCTACAGCGGCGGGCTTCCTTCTCATTTGGGCAACTTATCGAATTTAGTATATCTTGACATCTCGACAGCTAATCTTTCAGGTGAGATTCCTGCTGAGCTAGGCAACCTGACAAAAGTAGAAACGGTGCTACTTTTCAAGAACCATTTTACGGGCGCCATACCAGAGAGCTTCTCTCAGTTGACGTCACTGAAGATACTTGATTTGTCAGATAATAACCTCACAGGCAGAATCCCAATCTCATTTTCGGGTTTAAAAAATATTAACCAGTTGCAATTGATGGATAATAAGTTAACGGGTGAAATCCCTCAAGGAATTGGTGAGCTTCCTGACCTTGAAGTCTTGTATTTATGGAACAACTCACTCACTGGAATTCTACCTCAGAAGCTAGGCTCAAATGCAAAGCTACAGAAGCTTGATGTCTCCTCAAATTCGCTCTCGGGTCCCATCCCGCCAAATCTCTGCCAAAGCAACAGGCTCGTGAAGCTTATCCTCTTCTCCAACCAATTCGTGGGCGAGCTTCCTTCAAGTCTAACAAATTGCACAGCCTTAAATCGTGTTAGGCTTCAAAACAACCAACTCAACGGCTCAATACCGTCAGGTTTCGGTTTCCTGCCGAACTTTACATTCATGGACATCAGCAGGAATAACTTCACAGGGCCGATTCCCAAAGATTTAGGGAATGCCGTCAAGTTAGAGTACTTGAACGTAACGGAAAATTCATTTAATTCCGAGTTGCCCAATAATATCTGGAGCGCACCAGCCTTACAGATATTGTCAGCTAGCTTTGCAAATGTCATTGGTATAATTCCAGATTTCAAAGGCTGTCGAAGCTTGTACAAGATTGAGCTAGAAGGAAACAATCTGACTGGAAGCATCCCGTGGGATATAGATCACTGTGAAAAGCTCATACATTTGAATTTACGTAAAAATTCGTTAACGGGGATCATTCCTTGGGAAATATCAACACTTCCCTCCATTACGGATGTGGATTTGTCGCACAATTATCTTACAGGAGCAATTCCGTCTAATTTCGGCAACTGCAGTACTCTGGAGAACTTCAATGTTTCTTACAACCAGCTCACTGGCCCTGTACCCTCCTCGGGCTCCATCTTCACTAGCCTACATCCGTCGTCCTTCACTGGCAATGAAGGGCTCTGTGGTGGGATCATCAAAAAGCCTTGCCGGACCGACGGACTCAAGGATGGAGCAGTGGAGGTCCGGCAGCAACCCAAGAAGACAGCGGGTGCAATAGTTTGGATCATGGCCGCTGCGTTTGGGATGGGATTGTTTGTTTTAATTGCGGCCAGTCGGTGTTTCCACGCCAACTACAGACGGAGATTCGCCGGAGACAGGGAAGTCGGGCCGTGGAAATTAACTGCATTCCAGAGATTGAACTTCACAGCTGAGGATGTGTTGGAGTGCTTGACCATGACAGACAAGATCATAGGAATGGGGTCCACGGGAACAGTGTACAAGGCGGAAATGCCAGGTGGCGAGATCATAGCGGTGAAGAAGCTATGGGGAAAGCACAAGGAGACAATCAGGAAGAGGAGAGGAGTTTTGGCCGAGGTTGATGTGCTAGGGAACGTGCGGCACCGGAACATTGTGAGACTGCTAGGATGTTGCAGTAACAACGAATGTGCCATGTTGCTGTACGAGTACATGCCGAATGGGAGCTTGGATGATTTGTTGCATGGCAAAAATAAGGATCAAAATTTGGTGGCGGACTGGCTCACCAGGTACAAGATTGCATTGGGCGTGGCTCAGGGGATTTCTTATCTTCATCATGATTGTGATCCGGTGATTGTCCACCGCGATTTGAAGCCCAGTAACATACTTTTGGATAGCGAGATGGAGGCTCGGGTGGCCGATTTTGGAGTGGCTAAGTTGATCCAGAGTGATGAATCAATGTCTGTGATCGCTGGATCTTATGGTTACATTGCTCCAGGTACTCGTTATTTTTTCGGTTTGATTTGCTTGAAAGGTTTAATAATTTGGGTTTCATTTCATTGCCAGACATGAGGTTATGGAGCCAATTTCCAATCTTTTAACATGAGTTATAACTCTAATAATCGTTTTTTTGTTTGCATATAAAAGTATATGGGTTCAATATCCAGTAGTTGGACGGAAGTAACTAAGACAAATGTCCCATTTTTTCCCCCTCCCTTAAACACTTCGTGGGCGGAATAAGAGTTAGCTAGGAGTCTGCTTCATTCGTATTCAGTTCTGTCGTCATGCCGGTTCTGTACGTCCTGTTGGGTGACGAGAGAAGCCTTTTGCCCTTTCCTCTTGCGTGCCCACTGCCCATCGCGGTGGTGGTGGTGCCGTGTCTTGCATTATGTGGTGCAAGTCAATTTAGTGGATCAGTGGCATGCCAAGTTTTGTTATGGATTCTCGTCAGATACTACCTTTTTTCATGGAGTATAAACAATTCGTGCAAGTGGTTTGAAGATTGAACAGCACTTCAAAAAAAATGCTTGTTTTGAAAACTAGCCATTCCAATATAGTCAAGCCATTGTGCATAGATGTTGATGAAGTACATGTAATCAGATTCAGAAGTTTCTTACTTGAAACAAGTTCAACTTCAGACAAGGACACACTCCAAAAATCCTAGTGCCAACTACCAGTATGGTCTGCTTAAGTGGAGATAGTTGGCTGCCATGGAACTGAAATGGGTAAGCTTTACCAGTACAACCAGAGGAGGCAGGAGGCATTATGTAGTGCACTGTGGTGTCTGCTCCAATGCCCACATCTTTATCTTTTCGGATGTTTCTCGCCGTGATTTCCTACTCTTCAGTCTTCCCCATGGCGCACTACTAGGCGTGAAGACCCCTTTTGCTTTTAGTTTTCACTTTTTCTCTCGTCAATTGGTCCCACCTCTTATTCTTGTCAAGTTTGTTCCGTGATAAACATATTTTTTAAATGCTGCATCCCTTGACAAGTATCCAAAGTCAAATGCTTTGGGCGGCTGAGGCTAAAATGCTATGTTCCCAGCTTCTTCTTTTTCAAAAATTTTCTGCTTATGAATTGCTCTGAAGTTTGTGACTTGGTTTTTGCAGAATATGCTTACACACTGCAAGTCGACGAGAAGAGTGATATTTATAGCTACGGGGTGGTATTGATGGAAATCTTGACTGGAAAAAGATCGGTGGATGCAGAATTTGGTGACGGCAATAGTATTGTAGATTGGGTGAGATCCAAGATCAAGAGCAAAAATGGTTTTCTTGATATTCTGGACAAAAATGCTGGTGCATCATGTGCCTCCGTAAGGGAGGAAATGATGCTAGTGCTGAGAATTGCATTAATCTGCACCAGTCGAAATCCGGCTGACCGTCCAACTATGAGAGATGTAGTATCAATGTTGCAAGAGGCCAAGCCAAAGAGGAAACTACCCGGAGGCGGCGCAACCGGAGGCGGCGGTGGCGAAAATGGCACCGCTCGTGATGCTATTCCTTTGGCACAAAAGCCAGCACCCATAATTGAATGTTAATAGGATTGGGATTTTTGGGCTTTTTTTTTTCTCTTTTTCTTTTTTCTTTTTTAACTTTTCTAATTTTGATTGTGGGTATTGGTATAGTAAAGTCAATTTTTTTTCCCTTATTTCCATTAGTGGAATTTCCAGGTGTTCTGATTCTATTACTTGCCGTGACTCGCATATTAAGCTTGTGAAATTGTTCTTAATATATGCGTGCAAATTTCATCAGCATCGAGCCCTTGATGAAGGATGGATTGAGATTTTCTCGAATGACTGACTAGTGGTGATAAGTTCAAGTATCGGAGAGGCTAGAACTTTAGTTGAAGCAACAAATGAAAGAACCACTGAAACAGCTTAAGAACTAATTGTTCCCAGCTTGCACCCTTTTTAACCGTTTGCCTTCCCGACTAGGTACCATGGGTCTGTTTGGCAAATGAGTTATTTCATATCTCCCTTTTTGCAACACAAGCATGCCATAATATTTTCTTGATTTTAGAAATCAGCTAATAATAAGAGGATAAATCTTTTATACATTGATGGTATATATGCAAATTGTTTTGAATGTATATCATGTATACAAAATCTAATATTTAAATTCAAATTCAGATGATATAGCATGTATCCAATCTTGTCAACACATACACTGACGATGTAAGAAATATTAGTCCATACTAATAATTATCTCTTGCATCACTCCAAATGTCAAATATGAGCGCGGCAATTGAGATTTGAAAGAAAACGCTGTTAAATGTCGCCCCACGATGTCCATGGTGTGCAGTACACCAAAGGTCATAAGGTTTTTATGCTAAGGGGTGAGAATTGATGAATTGGATCTTGTTGACTCTCCATCAAGCTGTATGGAATGCAACCTTAAACTTGTCTCTTTTGCCTGCAAAACGAAGGTTTCAATTGGATCTGAAACTTTTCAACTAATCAGAGATTGTGCAGGGGAAATGTGTTATACAATGCACTAATTAATTAGTCAGAATAGTTTCCTACAATAAGGGATAACTTTTTTTTTTTTTTTAAACTGTTGAGGTTGGGTTTCGGGTCTAGTTTTAGGCTGATTTCAAGCCACTATTGGGTCTAAACTCGAAATGCCCGTTGAGCCCACTTCGAAGGCAAGGCCTGCACTTGATACACCGATGCACCAAACACAGAATTATGACAGCTTATACAGAGATGGCACGTCTTAGAAGTTTGACCCCAAATAGTAGAAAAGATTAAAAAAAGAAAAGAAAAGAAAAGAAAAATCCTGTAGAAACTCACCACCAATGATGCAACCGTGGCCAAACTCTTTTCGAGCATACTAGCGTAGTCCTTCTCTTCGTTCACTATGACTGAAAGCTCAGTTAACATATAACACAGTCGCTCGGCCTGTGTCAACAGAATCGTTGAACCGAAAAATGCAGTATTTACAATAGTTGGTTTTATAATAATGTAAACCGAATTGATTCATGTGATAATACCTGTGCTTGAATATCAGTGATCTTTGCTTCTATGCTTTCTATAACTCTCGTCGCCATGATCATCCAATCAAGCAATGACGTTACATCTGCCTATGCAAGCGGAGAATTGAAGATTGATTGGTAATTAGAATCTCATTCTACGAGTGGAATTTAGGTTTCAAAAAATATATATATATATGTATGCCAAGCACAGATCGACGACTAACAATGAAGAGATTAATTGTGTACCTTTGCGCATTGGTCCAAAGGGAGACAGCGTGATACTGCTGACAATTTCCTCGTCAATCTTTCGACAGCTTCACGATTCTTGCTCTCCAGTCTCGCCCATTCTTTTAGCAAACAGAATTCTGAACGGAGTATACAGTACAATTTGATCTGCTGGTTGAACTTTTGCAGTCGAATTCTTTTCTCAGCTATGACGTTTTCCATTATAGACTTTCTTAGCCAGGCGTTGAGAAGCTTCTTCTGTGCAGCTCTCTTCACCGCGGTCGTCGAAGCCTCAGCTCTTGCATTGACATACCTCCACTGCAAAAGTGCATTTTGTGTAATGCGAAACCGATGATATTCTTCTTCTTGTAGGCGGGACACTCTCTTGATCTTCTTGCCAAAGTACTTCAAGACCCCGCTTACACCGCTGCTACCTTTAGCGCTGCAAGAGTCCCTCTTCGATTTTGCAGAAATGGCGGGAGATTTTGATACTGAGTCAAGCGGCTGAGGAACTGGTGACAGGGGATGCAATGATCGACCTGGTGATAAAGCCCAAGCAGAGGGAGAAGTACAAGCGGACCTCGATCGCCTAGGCACGTCCGTCTTACTCTGACTGCGCTTGCTAGAATCATCTCTACTCTCTGGAGGTAGTCTCTTTCGATGAATTCTTGATGTCGGAGTCCTCTCCTCGACTTTACAAGGCTTTGATTTTGCGGGATTCAGCAATGCGGGCCGAGATTTCAGTGCCTGCATTTGTGCATCCACTGGAGTCGGTTTGCTTTTGCATTGTAGCATGTGAGGCGAAGGAGTAAGATTGCTAAATGGATGATGATGCTTCTTATAGTAACTGTTGCCACTGCTATTCTCCATTGATCGATGCAATTGCTAATGCGGTTTCTGGACCGAGCAATGTGCAATGCCATATGTATATGTGTGAAGTTCTTGAACGAAAGTGTGTGTTTGTTTATCCAAAGCTATCGACCTTGGCCTTTGGGTGGAAGCCACGTTTGAGCGTCGTCGAAGTCTAAAGAATGAGAAATTGAGAACACCGAGCCAGTGTTCGAGGCCTCCACGAATTTTGACATGGGCGCAATTTTGGTTGGAGTACCGGATAAAGTAGGTAGATATTCGTTTGGCAATTCTTTCGAGTTTTATGCTCGCATAATTTTTCATTGGTGGGGAGCCTGAAAGTGTAGCCTTCTTCTGAATTTAAACTTGTCACCTTCTTGTTGCGACTTTCAACTATTACTGCCATAAATGGACCAAGCCCCGCGAGAAATACCATAGACTTCTTCTCAATTGCTTTTGACAGTGTAAAAGTTGGGCTATGTTTGAATTGGCTAAGTTTTGTGCAATCTCGTTTTTATTTTATTTTTTTTGAAATTTATAGTGACACATTTTAAAAATATCTTTAAAAACATTTTATATTCACACAATTTTAAATACACTTAAAAAAAAAAAGATAAAAGAAACTTACTCACTATTTCTTTTCTTACTACTCAACCACGGCACCCCCATCCCCTCCTCTCTTCCCAAAATTTGGATCTGTTTGGATTCATTGTTTTTTAGAGCTGTTTTTGAAAAATTGTATTTCATATCCCAAATGTTACAGTAATACACCAATGAAAAACAATCCCAAAAATATCAATCCAAACAAATCTTTCAAAAACAACTTATACATACAAAAATAAAAAAAATTTATCCTTTTTTCTTCCACTCCAACCCCACCGCCACCCACCCCCACCGCCACCTTCTCCCCCCCCTCCACCTTCCCAGTCTCTCTTTCTCCCCCTCGCCCTCCTCCCCTCCTCGTAGCCCGCCTCCCCCTCCACCTCCCTCTCCCATCCAAATTAAAATTTTATTTAGGGTATTTTTGGATCATTTTTTAAATTAAAATTTTATTTGGGATATTTTCAAAATTAAAAATTCATTTCATTATTTTTTGGGCATTTTTAAAATTAAAATTTTATTTGGGATAATTTTTGGGGCATTTTAAAATTAACAATTAATTTGGAGTATTTTTTGGGGCATTTTTAAAATTAAAAATTAATTTGAGGTATTTTTCGGGGCATTTTTAAAATTAAAAAATTTATTTGGAGTATTTTTGGGACATTTCTAAAATTAAAAATTTATTTGGGATAATTTTTGGGGTATTTTTAAAATTAAAAATTTATTTGGGTATTTTAGGGACTTTTTAAAATTAAAAATTTATTTGGGGTGATTTTTCGGTGCATTTTTAAAATTAGAAATTTACTTGTGTTATTCTTGGGGTATTTTTAAAATTAAAAATTTATTTGGTGCAATTTTTGTGGCATTTTTAAATTAAAAATTTATTTGGGATATTTTTTGGGGCATTTCTAAAATTAAAAATTTATTTGGTGTAAGTTTTTAGGGCATTTTTAAAATTAAGAATTAATTTGAGTATTTTTAGGGTATTTTTAAATTAAAAATTTATTTTGGGTAATTTTTTGAGGCATTTTTAAAATTAAAAATTTATTTGGGGTATTTTTTAGGGCATTTTAAAATTAAAATTTATTTGGTACAATTTTTGGGGCATTTTTAAAATTAAAAATTTATTTAGGTTAATTTTTTGAGGCATTTTTAAAATTAAAATTTATTTGGGTTAATTTGGGGTCTTTTTAGAATTAAAAATTTATTTGAGATATTTTTGAAATAATTTATTTGGTGTATTTTTTAAATTAACCCGCCCCTTCTACCACCACCAGCCAACACCACCACCCACCAAATAATTTTATTTTTAAAAATATTTCAAAAAATTACCCAAATAAATTTTTAATTTTGAAAATATCCCAAAAATTACCTCAAATAAACTTTAATTTAAAAAATCCCCCAAAGAATCATTCTAAATAAAATTTTAATTTTAAAATGCCCCAAAAAATACCCCAAATAAATTTTTAATTTTAAAGTACCTCCAAAAATTTTTTCCAAAAACACTCTCAAAAATAGTTACAGTAATTGTTTTTCATATTCCAAATGTTACAGTAGTGTTTTTGAAAAACTATCTCAAAATAATTAATCCAAACGGAACTAATATTTCGTGCTGAGAGTAAGAAAAGTAAACTACAGCATGATTTTGCCCTTTAACTTTTCAAAAAAAGTAGTAAAATATTCGATCTTGTCTGGATTGCTATTCTTTTTATTTTTTATGGAAAAATATATTGTACCAATGTGATATATGCGAAGTAAAGGCGTTTGAAAAATGTAAATTTTTTTTTTGTGGAAAATTGCAATCCAAGCAAATGGAAAAACAAAAAAGTAGTAAAATCTGAGGGACACTCCGTCTTCCCGCCAATTTCTCCCTCTCCCTGCCCAGGTCCGTGCGCCATTCCCCGGAGAGATCACAGTCGAGATACCCCCACTACTAGCACAAGCACTACTACCGCCCCCTACAACAGCCTTCCACTATTCCGTGAAAAAGAAAAACACTCCTTTACCTTTTCTAGAAGGAAGAAACCTCGATCACCGACCTGATGGCGACATCTAGGGTTTATCCAGACCCAGTCCTAAGGCCTCGGCGTCTTCAGGCAGGCATCATCTCCAAAATTCGACTTCGAGACTTTATGTGCCATTCTAATCTCGAAATCGAACTGGGAGATTGTGTCAATTTCATCACTGGTCAGAACGGAAGTGAGTTTTCTCTCCATTTCTCTATACTATCTCTCTCACAAAGGCATACACTCTGATTCTCTAGTAATTTTCTCCAGTGAACTGCATAGGTACAAATTTTGTGGAATATTTATGCTTCTTATTTGGTCGGCTACAAATTTTGGTCGATTTCAATGCATATAGGTGGGAAGAGTGCGATACTGACGGCTTTGTGCGTTGCATTTGGATGCCGAGCTAAATCCACACAAAGAGCTGCCACGATGAAGGATTTTATAAAGACAGGATGCAGGTTTTCAATTTTATCTCTTGTTCTGATATGTCTCGTTTGAAATATTTGCATCACTGTTGCAGTGTGAGTTCAATTACTGTATTTTAAAGATGAATACGGTGACTGATATTTAAGATGGAAAGTATTTCTTAAACAGGCGTCCATGTCTTACCCAACTAACCATAATGAAATACACGGAAGTTGTTGCACGTGTTTTATCTGGTATTTGGGTATCACATGACAATACCATGCCCTTGAATTTTACAGCCTTGAATTTTTTTTTTTTTTTTGGAAGAAAAGATGGTGGGCATGAGTGGTCGCCACATATTACAAGAGGTTTTGATTTTTCTTTTGGTAGTGGGGACAGGGGTCATGCTGTGGGCTGCAGGCTGTTCAACCACTGTAAAGAGTGGTCATTTGCGGGAGGGAACCAAGAATATAGTTGTTTAGTGCTGATGAAGCATATTATATACTCAGTAGCATGTTATTTAAGCCGCAAGTTTTGTTTTCAAAGATTTTTCTTTTATCTGGCTATTCATCCAATGTACTTTATTTGGTGATTGTTTGATAATTACTCACATAGGTAACTTTTTTTGGATGAAGTTAGCTAATTCGTACAAGCATACTATGGTTCTAAGTGATTTTCATCCTGGTCAAATTTCGTTATAGGCCTGATGGGTGTATGTAGGGACCATTACAACCAATTTTTTAAATATTTTTTCCCTAATTGAACTTAATAGGCTTTATTGGCCTTGTTTCCATCTGCAGCTCTGCATCTATATGTGTGGAAATAAAAAACCAAGGAGAAGATGCTTTCAAGCCAGAAACATATGGTGACATGATCATTCTTGAGAGAAGGATTTCGCAGTCAACTTCTGCCACCATTTTAAAGAATTATGAAGGTGTTTATAGAATGCTTTTGGAATTTAATTTTCTTTTCAATAACTATGAATTACGACATTCTGGAACCTTTTATTTTCTCAATGTCTCTGTAAACTTTATGGCTGGAATGGAACGGGTTAGGCTCAGTTGGACAACAAAGTAAACAACCATAATCTGAAAAAGGAAGTAACTATGTGCATTTAGTTTGCTCGAAGGAGCAATGGAGATGATCTCAAGTTTAGCATCATTCTCTTGTATGCATCCCCATGAAATGATTTTTTAGAGAAGCCCATCATTAGATTGAGATGCTGGTAGTTTTGGCAAATAAAAGTTAATTGGCAATTTGATCTTTTCAAGCAAAATAAAGTACTTAGCTGACTGTAAACCCGATTAATCTATTTTTGAAATGCATTGCACGCGAAGACTAATTATGGCGTGAAATTTAATGAATGAGAGAGTGTGCGTCTCTGTGTGTGGAGAAGTTTCTAGATAGTCTTATTTCATAAGATAAAAGGGGAACAGTTTCAAAATTTGTGATAGTGAACTAAGCCTTTTTATTTGAATTAGGCTGATTGATGTCTTCATCATTACTCTCATTTGTCATCCTTAGTTCACCAGGTTATACCACTGAATTTTGAAATTGAATGCTCAAAGACTATGGATGGAATTTGGTGTCCGGACATTCTAGTTGATATGCTTTACCATCTTCAGCTAATTATTAATTGGATAGGTGGGATGGCTTACTCATCTTTGAACTTTATTATTAACAGAACTTGGTTTTTGATTTGTATATATTACAGTCAGATATTAGCTTTGAGATAGGAAGGTAACAATCCAAATAGGGGTAAGTAGGTGTAACCTGTCATCTTCTTTGTTCATTGTCAAAACAAGGATCGGATAAAAAAATATGAAACATACATGCTCCATGATAACGATTTGACGCTTGGAATAGAACTTTTAGACACTAGGCAGAACATCTTGGAAAAGTATTTTTGACGTGGTGAGTTTTATGTGTTGATTATTACTTCTTTGAATGCTTGACTTGATAAAAACTCTTTTGTCTTTCTTTTCTTTAGTTCTCATGTTTTTATAAGAATTATCTAGACAATTTTATTTTTCCAAGAAACGTATAAATGTTTTCATCTTAACCATCACATGTTACATTCAAATAGTAAAGTTTATAAATCTGGTTTCTAGACTCCCCTTATGTTATTGGTAAATTTTCCTATGGCCAGAAAAGATCTTCTAGTTTTTCTTTTTTCTTGTCAATGAACTTGCTTTACATGTTCCTGATGTACTTTTTGTGACAATTTTAGAAAACGGGTACTTCACCAGCACCCTTAACTCAATTTTTCTTTTACACTTGCAATAACTGTTTTTGTAGTTGGTTGTACTTTCCTTTGAGAGTCATGGATGTGTTCAAAGAAGTAAGATGGTATTGTAGCAGTTTCAGTGATCACCTGATTACTTCGCATGTGAAGTTGTCCTGCTGGGTGCCTATGCTTCTTGTTCTTTTGCAAATCCACTTTCCCTTCTGTGGAGTTATGAAGTAAATGCTCTTACTGCATTTTTTGAATGGATACTTCATATGAGGTTCAGTATTTACTAAATATTTGAAAGTCTAGTTTCATGTGACATGATGATTCATATACATTTTAAAAATACTACTTGAGATGCACTAGAAAATGCGGCATTTTGTCTTCAGGTGACAAATAATTTCTGTTTTCTTTTATTCTTTTCTTTGTGCCCATAAAATATGTATAAATGAGGTACATAAATGTCAGTGCTTAATGATTTGTCAGATCTTATGAAAATCACTCGTTTCTACTTCCTTATGATATATGTAACAGGCAAGATAATGGCCAGCAAAAGAGAAGAACTTGTTGAGCTTGTGGAGCATTTCAATGTGAGTATTTCGAAGAACATACTCTTCTAGATTATTTTGATTGTTGTTATGCAAGTGTAAGTAGCTTGGTATTGTTAAAGAAACAGAAATTAGCTCTCTTATCTTCTTTCTTTCTTCCTTTTGTTCTCTCTCCCTCTCCCTCTCCCTCTCCCTCTCCCTCTCTAATATTATTTATCTCATTATCTTAGTTCTACTTTAGATCTTTGATGGAGTGAAAGCCGTAATCTGACAAACCTAGGTTTTGCAGTCCTGGAATGCCAGCTTCTTGTACTTGTTCTGTCAAACTGGAAATTTGATATTTGCTTTCATTTGCAGATTGATGTTGAGAATCCATGTGTTATAATGAGTCAAGACAAAAGTAGAGAATTTTTACATTCAGGAAATAGCAAAGATAAGTTTAAGGTATGAAGTTTCATGTTTTTGAACATTTCATCTTTCTCCTGCTACTTAGAACTCAGCAATTCTTTTTCTGTGTATTACACCTAGAGGCTAAGATGCAATCATGCAAAGTCTGTACAAATTGCACTGCTCGTCAAATTCCTTTGCACGGCAAAGATCACCAACGTGTTTGTTGTTTTTGTTTTTATTATCGATTACTGGTTGGATATTGATGCACATAAACTTTTTCATAGTTTTTTTACAAGGCAACACTTCTTCAGCGGCTGGGCGATTT
Organism: Gardenia jasminoides; assembly: GCA_013103745.1. Lineage (NCBI taxonomy): Eukaryota > Viridiplantae > Streptophyta > Magnoliopsida > Gentianales > Rubiaceae > Gardenia > Gardenia jasminoides. Next base: position 107,235,681 of record CM023103.1, read on the forward strand.
ATTAAATAATGTCGAAAACCAGTGGAAAGCTGCTACTGCAGATGTTGTTCAAATGGAAAAGTCATTGAGCCCATTGCAGAGGGAGCTTGAGGAGTTGGAAACGAAGATTAAAAGCATGGAAGAAGTTGAAGAAATTTCCAAAGAGGTACAGCTTTTGAAGAAGAGACTGGCTTGGTCATGGGTTTATGATGTTGACAGACAACTACAAGAGCAAGCTAAGTTAGTTGAAAAGCTGAAAGATAGAGTGCCTGTTTGTCAAGCAAAGATAGATCAGCAGAAGGTGGGTAAACTCAATAATGCATCTTCTTGGTGAGATGGATGGTATGCTTTGATCTGCTTGGTATTGTATTCATCACTATTTGGTTTTTGATGTTTGTTAGTTATGACTACCTGAAGATTTTTTTCACTCAAGACACTAGGAGAAAAAGCATTAATGTTAGGGAAACTTTTTCTTAAGTCAACATGGGAAAATTTTTCTTAAGTCAACATTCTCAATGTTTTTGCTGTCAATTGGTGTTTTTGTTTGTAACGGGTAAATTGGGAAAACTGGAGAGGAGAATTAATTGTAGTTTTAGAGTAAACTTTTGGATGTAACATGGCTGAATGATGATTGCGACTTATTCTATTTGCTGTGTGAGATTTCTGGCAGAAGTTTTTGCTGTACTCTGTGCACTTTTTAACAAATATTTTGTCTATAATTGCCAATTGACAGGTGTGCATGGAGATGATAGATCTCAATCTCTAAATTTGAGCTTCGGTTTGAAGTGTTTACTTCCAAATGTCTAATGTGGAACTGTTCATTTGAGAACAATGAAAACCTTTACAGGCGAACTTTATGGAAGTTAATTCCTTTGGGCTGTTGACATCATCCCATCTGACACCTTCACAGTTTCCACATTTGTATGAATAGACATGTCAAATTTAGCAATTCACCCATCACAGTTTTGTTTATTTTCTGGATACTGACACTGTATAGCTTTCTCACTGGACTTCACTTGCCCCCAAAACTCATTTTCTGCGACAGTTTTTGCCAGAATGCATCTTCTTCTAGAATTGACCTCAAAAAGTGTTTTTATCTGACAAAGCTTTGTGGAGTTCTTACAAGCTTATTAAAACATTATTTTCGGTTCTAAATGGGCACATATATTATGCTTCTTGCTATCAGAAGATACCTACCATATTCTTTCAAAGTTTTCCAAACAACTTCTGCATTCATTTTTGGGTTTTTCTGCCCGTGCTTGGGAAGTTTTGAGATATATGTTACTTGGACTCTTCCCTTTGGCTTACCATTCCCATGGCCAATTCTTCATTTTCCACTAGAATAGCTGTATCAGCAGGACTTTGTAATGAGTCTGGGTACTGAATGAAAGCTAGCTATGAGTGTAGCATTACCAATTTTTCTCCAGTCCACTCGTATTGTTTGACAAGTACCGCTATTTCTGGGTAGCCCATTGTTCTCCAGAATTTTGTTTATTTCTCATGTACCGTCCAGCTCCTCTGGATGTGATTTAGCGCTCACTGCTAACCCAACTAAGTTGTTGGAACAATTTTAGCTTGCTTGAGTAAGTAGCTGCCAAAGCTCTGTAGCTCTTATTATCTTTCAGCAAATTAAGTTTAAGATGAACAGCCTACCTTAAATCCTTATTATACAGTTTTCATAAATCTCCTTCTCTAACATCTACTTGTGCAAAATTTAACATGTTGGAGCTGAAGGGAATCTGATTTTTCTTCTTTTTCTACGCATCTACCTTAATGCTTTTCAAGCACCCAAAGTTAAAAAAAAAAAAAAGGTAAAGGACTTCTATGGTGCCTAGCTGCTTTGAATGGTTTTTTTCTGTATAGCTGTCATCCTACCAATTAGATTATTGTTGGAATGGCCTTTTCTTTAGTCCCTTTAGATTTCAAAGCTTTTTTTCTTTGGTATGTAGGATAAATCTCAATCTCCATATTCTTATTTCTTTTGTTGTGTTGACAACTTAGTTGATTGATTACTCTGCTGTTTTATTTTTCTACAGCACAAGATGGATAAGTTGAATGATCAGATAATTGAGAAGAAAGCGCAGATTGCGCATATTATGGAAAGGACATCAGAAGTACGTAGAACGAAGGATGATTTGCAGCAGACTATTCAACTGGTACTGAATTGCTTGTGTCCTCACTTTGTAATTTTTATAAAGGCTACTAAATGAATTCATTGACTGCAAAATTATTAACTTATAGCCTGCACCCATTGTTTCATTGCACATATGTTGCTATGCTACTTTTAAGGTTGCATAAGCAGAAAGTTGCCAGGATATCCATGCAAAGCTTTGTTTAAACCCAGAGTTTCTTTTATGGGAATCATTTTTCATTGTTTTTTCTTTCTTAATTCTGTCCAAAACTCTTTTCTGAAGAATTGTTCTTTCATGAATGTGGAATGGTTATGGATTCATCGCTAAAGTTGACTTTATTTGAATCTTGATGGCTTGCATGCTTGCAATTGCTATTTAGGCCATAAAAGAGAAGCTTGAGCTGGAAGGCAATTGTAAACGCAAAACCAGCCACATTGAGAAATTGGTTGAACGGGTCAAGTTGCTTGAGCGACAAATTCATGAAATGCAGGAGCAACATATAAAAGATACTCAGGTTTTGGTTTTATTCTGTTCATTATTCCTCGTCTAATGATATGTGGGATTTGTTTTTGTTTTTCTTTTTGGTCATCATACAGAAACAAGATTTTATTAGATTGTGGAGGAGTGGGGCTTGACAAGTCATGTGTCTGTACTTAGATGTGCTAGCAATCAACTCAATGTCTTGTATCTCTCCTTTGATGTGATAGATATCCGCTCAGCACCTTGTTTGTTGTGTTGTCAATGTTGGTCCTAAATGCATGTCAGCTACAGGTGGCGTTTCATACATTGCATGGGATATCAGCCAAGAAGGAATAAATAACTTTTTGAAGTTTTTATTGCTTTAACTCGGCATAATAATGTGAGATAAGAGCCATCTTTTGTGTTTTACAATTCAACTCAAAGTTGAAGTACTTGATGGCAATGTGGAGTATATTTGGTTCAAGAGTGTCTTTTTTTTGGTTGTCTTTATTGAACCGGGTACCTGCTGAAGATGTGATGCATATTTCAGGGGACAAACTTGGTTGTTCAAAATTCTGTAACTGGTTTAGCTGGTTAGATATTTATTTGCTTTCTTTTGAAATGGAGGGTATAGTAACTGCAAATGCAATATCTTTTTTCTGATCCTCTTGTGCTTGCATTTCCATCTGTTTATACAACAAAATCAGGATATGTTACATGGATCTCCATTATCTAAGGTGGATTTTATCATACTAAAAAATAAATTGGAGCGTGAGATTATTTGTAAGAATGACAATATCTGTAAAATTAACTTTATGCTTTTTAATCTCTCTCTCTCTCTCTCTCTCTCTCGCGCGCGCGCACGCTCTAGGCTGAAGAGTTTGAGATGGAGCAAAGATTGAAGGAGATTCAAGGTGAAATTAGTGAGTTGAAGTTGAAGCTGCAAAGGTTATTTTGCATTTTTATCGCATTGGGTCATTATTACATGCTTGTGAACTTCTTTCTGTGGATAACTGGTTTAACGTTTTGTTTGGATAGTTTCTTTTTGATGCTACTGAAATGGTTCTATTTCAGTTTGAAGGATGAGGAGGAGTCCTTATCACTCACTGTCACCAAGCTGGAGGATGAGATAAAAAATATTGCTTCTCAGGTTTGGATTTGTTAACCACCAAAGTGTTTGAATTCCTTAACAGCTATAAAGATTGATTAATATTGTCTATTAATTGCTTTTTTCTGCTTTTTGTCAATGTGTAAGACCTCTTCTGCAGCACTGAAACATATTGAGTAAGGGAAACTTTTTTTTTCTAATGCTATTGTCTGGCCTTGCATAAATCTGAATGCCTTAAATGTTGCTTGTTACTTTTTCCTTTATGACCTGTCGGGAACTTCATATATTTTTACAGACGATTGATTCCACGGTTGTCATGGAATAGTCATGTGACATATCTTTCTTGAAGACAGATTAAATCATGATTTTAGTTGCTACTGTGTGAAAATAATTGATTGCCAATATTTGTATCTGTTTTACCTTGATAATATGTAAAATATGCCATTAAAACTTTGTGCTGACAATCACTAATGATGATTGTAACAGTTGAGCTCACAGAGTATTGTCTTTTATCTGTGTGTTTGCTTCTGCAGTTAAATGTATTGGATGAGTTGTTTCATTACTTTTTCGTCCATTTGTAGATTGAAGATCATGAAAAGAAGCATCGGGGTATATGTTCTCAAATTCGTGGCCTTCAAGAGAATCAAAAGAACAAGGTAAAGATAACATATTTTTACATTGCTTCTTGTCTAGTGTGACAACCTAATTGCAACTTCTTTATTGGTGCTATTTATGTTGGACTAAAACTGTTGAACAGCAAATTGGTCTGAAAGCATCTGCTGCTGGGGATCCACTGTAATGTCATGCTTTATTTTCCTTGCAGGTTTCTGCTTTTGGAGGAGAGAAAGTGACTGCTCTTTTGCAAGTGATTGAGAGGCATCACCATAAATTCCAAAGGCCACCCATTGGTCCAATAGGTTCCCATGTGGTAAAGTGCTATGAAATGACTTGGATACGTATGAATATATATATGTATCGGATGATTCTACTCTTGCTTTTTTCTTACATATTTTCCTTTGATTCTTGCTGCTGCTCTTCTGATTGCTGAGTTTTTATTGTTGAAATTGACTTTTATATGATTCCCCACCCATGACTGCTGTTTTTTAGCTTTTTCATTTTTTTATTTATTATGCAGAACAACATTAACTATTTTATTTTGTTATTTGCTTTTTACAAGTGCCATTTCTGCACTGCTCTCTTATGATATTTTATTTCACTTCCTCTCTGTTTATTTGATCAATGCTTCTGACCACTCATTTTAATATTTTTGCCTCAAAAAGTCAGAAAAATGAGCTTACACCCTTCTCCATGTATTCTTCCAGCTTCTTAATTCGTTTTAAGATAGTAACTAATTGTCTTTGGCTTATTTTATTTGTTCCTTCGACTTTGTTGAGTATACAATTATGACATGTTCATTTACCTTGGTATATGAATTAGAAGCATTAGCGTGTTTATTCACTTTTATATATGGTTTATAACTTCAGATATTATTTCTTTCTTATTTCATCTAGTAATGTGGTTTGCAGACCTTGGATAATGGTAACATGTGGGGCATTGCTATTGAGAATGCGGTTGGAGGGTTGCTTAATGCTTTCATTGTAACAGATCACAAAGATTCTCTTCTGTTGAGAGCATGCGCTAAGCAAGCAAACTACAGCCATCTTAGGATCATCATATATGACTTTTCAAGACCAAGGTGATGAGCAGATTGGACGCATTGATTTACTTTAAAATCCAGATATTGCATTTACGTCCGTCAAGTGACTTATTAGGGGAATACTCTCTCTTAGTGCAGGTTGAATATCCCAAGTCACATGCTTCCACAAACCAAACATCCAACTGCAATTTCTGTTTTGCATTCTGACAACCCTATTGTTGTCAATGTATTGATTGATCTGGTAATTTTCTGATGATAATTTCTTGTAATTTCATATCTCACTAAGCTTGTAATTCTCTCTTTTTGTGCTGCCTGGTATATTGATCTGGTGTTCCATACTAAAGCCTGCCATTTGTCCTTGTGCTTTTAGTTAATCATTGTGTTTTCATTGAGGACATTTGATTATGTGCTGGTTCCTTAATGAAGATTTTGGATTTCAAATTCTCTTATCTAAGCAACTAGGTTTTAGATTAAATCTGACCTTCTTGTGATCCTGTGAGAAATGCTAGAAGTTATTTGGTGTTTTTAACATCTTGTAAGGATATTGTGTTTTGCAGGGCAATGCTGAGAGGCAAGTGCTTGTTAAGGACTATGACGATGGAAAAGCAGTAGCTTTTGATCAAAGGGTTCCAAACCTGAAGGAGGTGTACACGTCTGATGGATTCAAAATGTAAGATAGAATTAAAGTCAACCTTCAATTTAGCAGTATTTGTGCGTTACAGTATCGCCTCTTTTGTGCCTAAGTATCTTATCATTTCCCCTGTAGAATAGTATCTATCATTTTTACAGAAGATTATCACTTTATCAATTTGCAGCATCAACAAAACCTCTTTCTGATTTTAGTTTATTGCAAATTAGACCACTAAAAGGTTATTCTGTGTGGTATGAAACTTCTTTGGATTGAGCCCTGCTTCAATTGCTATTGTCTAATGATCTCAGGACATATATGCAATTATGTAAAAGGTATATTTGACAAATTGGGTTTTTTGTGAATGCAATTCTTGTTCTTAATTATTGCTCATATCTAAATACAGATATTGTATTCTTTATTGGGACTGTTTTCTTTATCTAATGCAAGACTATGAGTGTTTCTTGAGATTGTAACTGCAGGTTCTCCCGTGGTCCAGCCCAGACAATTCTTCCTCCGAATAGGAAATTGAGAGCTGTCCGCCTTTGTGGTTCATATGAAAGTCAAATAAAGGAGCTTGAACGAGATGCCTTGTATAATGAACAACAAGCTAAAGAAGGACGGGTTATGAAAAGAAATAGGGAGGAAGAACTTCACTCTCTTAGAGAAAACTTGGCAAGTGCAAAGGTGATAGTTTTCTTGTTTATGTTTAACTTGGTTATCATTTTAAATGATTCTGCTCTTTGCACATCTTTTGCTTTTCTTCTGGCTGGCCTGTTGCATTTCTTGCCCTCTTCAGCTGTTTACCGGTCCTAAACTGAGAATTATTTTAATGCTGGTTTTTTCTAAGCAAATTGATTTTCTTAAAATTGCTGATCATGCTTGCATCATTTAAGGTATTTGAATAAATTATGAGATATATCCTTTTTAGTTTTTACTTCAATTGGCACATTTTAAGCATATGTATTAAGAATTTGTGGGACAGGTCACAACTAGGTTACCAACTAGTCTGCCTGGTTAATGAAGGGTTTAACGACAAATGTTCAATCATCATCATCATAACTGTTTGTATTTTCAATGATGAATCAGACTTATGAATGGTCCCTCTGATTCTGTAGAATCAATGAATAGAAGTACTTGTATGGATCACTGTTTGCCAATTTCTTATCTGGAAAAATACTGTTGACCAACAAATATTGGAAGTTGCGCTTCATAAACTTCGTTGTTCTAGTCTCTTTTTTGCTCTAATGTGGCTTGTGTTCTAGTTGGAACACACTTTGAAAGGAGCCTCAATGGTGAAGCCAGGTTAGGGCAGTGCCATTCGAGAATTAATAACCAGTTCCATTCATAATTGTCTTTGGTTGTTTCCTCTCTGAAACTCTTTATGGACACTTGGAACATCATAGTCAAGACCTCAGAGATTTCCTTATTCACTTTCAAGGGTCCTTTTCATGGTTCTTACATGACATCAAACTTAAAGTGGCTGAATGTAGTCTTCTGTGGGTATCATTTCTAATGGATACAATTATTTACTTTTTTTTTTTTTGATGTTTATCAGAGGAAATGTGATGAAGTGGGGCGACATTTGAGGTCTAAGGAACTCAAACTGCAAGATTTGATGAAATCATATGCTGCAGATGCTAGTCCTGCCACTACATCTACTGCTGATGAGCTTCAACATGAGATTTCTGTCTGTGCTATAGCCAGTTGACAATTATGTCTTTTCTTGCTTTTTGAAAATGTATACGTAGAGTCAAGAGTTGTCCTTCATTCTTCTAAAGTATCTCTATGCTGGATGCACTTCCCCCCTACCCAATATGCAGAAAGTTCAAGAGGACATACAAGAACAGGACGTTATGCTTCAAAAGTTTCTGTTGAGATTGAAAGAATCAGAAGATAAAGCTTCTAGTCTGATGGCCTCATTTGAAAAATTATGTGGTATAATGAATTTTATGTATGGGTCTAGCACTTTTTTCTGGACCATTTACATTTTACATGCTTTGACATTGTAATTTAAACCCAGAATCGGCAAAAGTGGATATTGATGCCTTGGAAAAAGCAGAGGATGAGCTACTGGTGATTGAAAAAGATTGGAATGAAGCAGAAGCGGTATTTCCTCCGTTTCTATATATTTTGAGTTTGCTATAGTAGCAGGAGTCTGAGATCCTCTATGTCCGACTCATTTTCAGAAGAAAAAACACTTCGAGGATGTGATGACTGCAAAAGTTGTTATTGAACTAGAAGCAGCAAAAGCACAGTGCTTTGAATTTGAGCACAACCGCAAGGTAACACTCTTCTGAAGGTTTAAATTCGTATCTTGGTTATATTGATTCTGAGATCTTGAGTTAATCCTGAATTATGTTTCAGAAAACTGGGAATAAAGGCATAAGTTTGTTATTTTCATGGTTTGAGGTATCTCTCTGACTTCACGTTACTCTGAATTGACCCACTATAAAATTTTGCCATCCCCTAAACAGTGAAGAACTCAGCTGAACTTTGAGATTATTGGCCATCTTTTGAAGCCTTCCCTTCTTGAGCAGAAAACTGCTGAAAGTGGATTCTTATTTGGATGAGATTCAGAGCTAAAATTCTTCCTTATGTACATGGTACATGTCTGGATACATGTTGCTATGTTTGTGCGCTTCAAACCTGCGCTCTCTCTGAATAAGCAGCGATACTAAAATTACCTTGAGAGTTCTTCTCTTCCTCTTCTGTTCTCTTTGCTCCTCTTAGTTTTCTTTTCAGCATCTTGCTCTAAACATCAAAAGCTACAGTTTTAGCTCTGTATCTTATCAGCTTGTTTGCCAGTGCCTACAGTAGTCAATTTGCAAAGATGGTGCACAGCATATTGAAGTCAAAGGTTTAACGTATCTGGAATTTTATTTATATATATATATATATAGCATAGTCCTACTTTGCTTAGGTCTTGTTGCTTTATCTCTCAATCAGGAGTGGCTGTACTCCTTTATAAACTGTCCATGCTTGTATTGCTTTGGACTATATGTTTGTGTACATTATGATTTTAGTTTATTTTCTCATTTTTTATATTCATTGCTTTCCTCCAGCACAAAATAAGAAAATTCGGCTTCCTTCCTTTTTTTTTTTTTTGGGAGGAGGGGGAGGGTATGGAATGAATCCATTGCATGCTGCAAAATTGGAATTCCTATTCTGAACTTCATGGAGATATTGCAGGAGAGTTGCAAAAAGGCTTCAATTATATGTCCAGAGAGCGAGATTGAAGCATTAGGAGGTTGCAGTGACATGAACCCTGAGGACCTCAGTGCTCAATTAAATAGGCTAAATCAAAGGCTCCAGCGTGAGAGCCAGAGGTAAATCTTTTGACATATTTCAGTTGAAATAAGCTGACATCTAAGTTTTTTGAGAAGTTCTCCACATGCAGATTTCAAGAGTCCATTGAAGACCTTAGATCGTTGTACGAAAGAAAACATCGTAGAATCCGGAGGAAGGAGCAAATTTTCAAAATGTTTCAAGATAAGCTGAAAGTGAGATAACTGCGAAAGTTTTTTTCTCTTAAATTTATTCATGAATTTCAATGGAAACAAATAAGTTGTCACATCCAATGTTCTGCATCTTTCTTCTTCTTCTTCTTCTTTTTTTTTTTTGCCTTTTTTTGGCTAGTTGATAACTATGTTTTGGGTTTCAACTTCATTACTTTCTGCTAAATTAGCATCCTTCCTGATATGGAAGACTATTAGGTCTTGTTTGGATTGAAGTATTCGGAAGAAAATTTTTTATGTTTTCTGTGACTACATTTTCCAAATACCTTGTTGTCTCACATACATCAAATCGCTACAGTATATATTTCTACATGATATCCAGAAAATGGCAGTCCAAACGAGACCTAAAAATTGTTGATATATTAAATTTGGTGGGAAGTTAATCATGAATGGTTTTTGATGTCATTTCCAAGGTTCTTGGCCCTTATTTTATTTTCTTTGGTACTTGAATCCATTGTAAGTATTAGTATATAAGACTTAGTACCCACTATTTTCCTAATCTAAAATTTTGAGAATCGCTTATACTGTTAGTGTGCTTCTCCTTTTGCAAATGGTAACAATTTTCCTTTTACTTGTGGGGCCATGGTCATGTAGATGTTGATTTGCTGTTCCTTTCAAATTGATTTGATTTTTCTTGGGTTTTCTGGATTTGATTCGGCTTTATTGTTGTTCCTTCCAATTTTCGTCCTTCATAGATTAAACTTTGTTGATTTACTAAATTTGGCTGGAAAGTGAATCCTAGTGGCTTTTGCTGTCATTTCCTTGGTTCTCCATATATGCACTTATTTTGTTTTCTCTGGCACCTAAATCCATTGTATATATTTATGTATAAGAATTAATACCCATTACCATCCTGATTTTAAACTCTGATAATGATTTATATGGTTAGTCTCTCTGTCCATTTGCAATTGTTAACAAATTTCTCTTTGTTTGTGGGGCCATGGTCATGTAGATATTTTGCTGTCCGTTTCAATTTAATTTGGCTTTTTCTTGGGTTTGAACATTTGTTCAGATTGTTAGTGTGCTTTTTATCCTTCTATGTAGTTATTTTAATAACTCCGTGATTTTTTGATTCTATTGATGTTTGATTTCTGGGATCCTGCCTTGTTTCAGACATGCAGAAGGGCCCTAGAGATGCGGCAAAGCAAGTTCCAAAGGAATGCAACTCTTGCAAAGCGCGAGTTAACATGGAAGTATGGCTTTTGTTTAATAGTTTTAGAAGTTTCTCTTTCGTGTCGTATCTCTTCGTTTGTCTATTTCATGCAACTTGCTGATTGATATATATATAATAGATTTAATGCACACTTGGGGATGAAAGGAATTAGCGGCAAGGTTATAGTTAGTTATGAGCAAGAGACCTCTCCGTGGAGGTAAGCATGTTTACACAAGTTGTTAGGGCCTTTTTTTTTTCTTTTTCTTTCCTTTTTCCCCCATCCTGTGGGTTGATAGTCCAGTTGAGTTTGGTATGTAAGGCATCTTCGCTTGAAATAGCTGCATGTCTCCAACTTATTATTTTTTCTTCCTGATCTTCAATTTTTCATAAAACTTCCTCAGTGGAGACACCTACCATTTTCTTCTTGATCTTCTTTCTTCGTCTTCCTTTTCCTCAGGTAACAATGCCTCAAGATGCATCAAATAAGAGTGTTTGTGACACTAGAGGCCTCTCAGGTATCCTTCTTTTGGCTGATAGATAAGTGACTTCTTTGCAAACTAGGGAAATTTATATTATTTCCCTCTAATTTTTTTTCGTTGGGTTGTAGTTAGGTGTCACAGTATATAGGTGGACTCAATCAGGGTCCATGTCGCTTAAACATGCATGATTGGACTTTGAGCCAAGACTTCAGCCTAGATTGAATGTAGACATAGTCTAATCTATATTAGGGATTTGAATTTTTTCGAGGTTCCCTTGGGAAGGATTGCTTCTCTGCTTTTCACATGTATAGTGTTGTTGTTGTTACTCTTAATAGAAAAATTGGGGTACTTCTCACAGGACATTTGGTTAAGCAATTAAATGGGACACTCTGCTCAGTTACGTGGCAGGAGATCTTTTGGCTAGCATGTCAATATTCTATAGTAATTTAGAGTAAGATAGCATGAGAGTACTTAGCAAACCAATTTTGCTACAAGAACTGCTGTTGTCTTGAGTTGATGAGCTAAAATTATTTAAGTAAAGCTTGTAAAATTGAGTGTAGCCCCCAACAAGGAAGGGAATCTAATCTTTTGTTTGAAACTCGATTTGTTTATATTTGCATTGAGCCTTTCTTGAACTCAATTTAGTTATGATTTGGCCGAGTCTCTTTTTAACCTGAACAAACATGAACCTGTTTTGCTAATGGCTTGGCTCATTAAAAGCACTGGGATAACTATTCTTCAACTCCAATCCTCACAAATATTCCAATATCATCACCCATGCTTTTGACCAACTAGAAACCATTTTGGGTCTAGATCTTTTTTCTAGTTGAAACTTTGGAGATACTTTTTGGGCTTGAGTTTGGAAAGATTTAATCATATGTGTTGGGTGGACCATTCTGGTTAAAAGCCCACAAGGTGTGGAGCCTGATTTGCTGATAGGGCGGAGGAGCTGCTGCTGTTGAAGTCCGGTTGGGGCTTTTTCCAGTCAAATGTTGTATAAAATAATGGCTGATCTGTGATCTATGTGAAAACCCAAGTGGTACCATGTATTTTCATAAAAAATTGGTTGGTTAAAGAGGTCAGCTATTCATGGTTATGGCCTTCAGCCTCTGATGGCTACCACTCCTGCTTAGTCATGACTGCAAGGTCTTTTAGATTATGAGCGAGGAGATGGGAGGAAAAAGAATGAATAAAGAAATGCACAAATGCAAAATAAAGTCAGAAAATGTCTGAAAAAGTTGAAAGAGAAGTTGAAAAGAATAAGGTAAATAATATGAAATAAATTTGAAGAGAAACTTCAGTTCTTCCTTCAATTTTGATGGTTCTTGTCCATTTCCATTTTGATTAAAACAGAAGGCAAATTTCTGGATATTAGTAAATCATTTGGCTTTTGCACCAATGACAAGGAAGTTTACCCCTCCAATCATAGTTACTACTGGAGAGCTTTGTCCAGCGCTAGTGACAGCTCTCCTCCCAACCACAAGTACAGCCAAGCAGATAGAAAGAGTTCAGAGAAATCTTTCAATATTTTTAGGGAAGGACACATTCCTATAAAACATTTTCACTCTTCGGTTTAGCGCAATCTTTTAGGGCATGAAGTTTCTCTTGCAATTGTGGTTTCTTCAAAAAGATGTACAACCACAGTAGTGGACCATAGAAGGAGAATGAAAGAATAGGCTGTTATCTTAACTTTCTAGAGAGGGCAACTTAAGATATAAAATGATAAAGGATATATTTTACAAAGCTGGTATTGTTTTCAGAACATCACAAATTAGAAACTCTGACAAAAATAGTGGGCAGGAGCTAGGTATCAATTTTCATATGCATACAGACCTCATTGCAAATTTTTTTCCCCTTGTGTTAATATCCTACTTCTCACATTCGTCATTTCAAAGATTTGTTTTTTCCTTTCCATTTTTGTTGTCAATAACTTCAGTTCCTCGTGTCAAATTAGGTGGAGAACGTTCTTTTTCGACATTATGCTTTGCCCTTGCTCTACATGAGATGACAGAAGCTCCTTTTCGAGCAATGGATGAATTTGATATATTTATGGTGGGTATTTTTTTTTTTTTAAACGTCTTTACACCATATTTTGGTGTTATTCTTTTGTATCAATTTGATGTTGCTACTGTATTGAACTTAGCTTAAAATTGTCAGTAGATTAAAGTAAAAGATTACATCGAGTTGTTGAAGTTACTTGAATGGCAGAGGATTTGACTGGTTTTATTGATCATTGTCCCACGTGCCAAATCTATGTTTTATCAACCTCTGATTGTTGAACTCTTATTGGTAGGCAATAGAAGGCTTAAGACTACCACCAAGCACTGCTATTCAGTTCTATATACCCATATAATGTGTAAACCTGGACTGCAGTGTTTTGCTAGTAGGGGATCCAGAAATAAGCATGGTACAGAACTATAGTCTGCAAACATGGAGTGAAAATTGAGACCAGGATCTTCATCTCTTAACTTGATAACCACCACAAGCCCTCTCATGGATAAGTTAATGTACTAGACTGGTTTTCTGCTCAGATAAATGTTAAGTATCCATATGAATTTTTAGCCTGTTTGAAGTTATTAGTTGGATTAGCAAACTGTTTGCTATATTGTGTCCATTCCGAATTGAATGTCTCCCTTGTTCTCGGATTACACCAAAAAATACACACTTGCTTTAAATAGATGATTGTTACTGTTAAATATTATTGCTTTTTATATACCAAGAAAGATAGTGGTTGGACATATTTTTTCTCCTTAGATTTAACTCACAACAGGTGGCATCTTCTTTTGGAAATCCTAGCTTTTCTAATCCAGATGTTTTCCCTTCTATGCTAAACTATATTGTACTATCAACTGTTTATTTTAATACTTTTCTTTAATAAACTACAAAATAATTTTCAAAATGGATTGATTATGGATTATTTACAAAAAGAAATAGAAGGGTAGAACAGAAAGGTACATAAACTTAGGTTTCCCTCTTTGTCTATTAATATGATTTACCCCAATTTTGAGCTCTTCTTCATTGTCTGTGATCTTAGCTAGAAATTAGTTTCATACAGCAAGATTTATTTATGCCAACATTCAAATTTGCAAGACAAGTGATGTTGGGTGATTTTGCATTCTCTTGTGGCATGATTAATCAAATCTAAGGACATGTGAATATCATTTCTCACTCGGGTTTGTGGAGACTGCTGTTTGATGAATTACTATTATCTTCCATTGGGTTTCGGCTCTCTTCATCTTCTATTGTTCTTGAAGGAAATTGGTAGTTGGGTATGGAATTTAGGCATGTTCGACAAATGGAATTGAACAGCTAAATCAAATACAAAATTCTTTGTTAAGGGGAGCTGAAGTCATGGAAGTAGTTCCAATTAGGAATTTGACTACTGGCTTCCATATAATGGCATGGTGTATATTAGACTGCTGATGGGGATAGTTGATTTATTTCTTTCTGGTAATTAGTTTCAAAAATTTTTTCCAGCCCCCTTTGGTGTACATAACAAAACAGCTAAGCAAATCAACTGCATTTTTTAATCTTTAGTTCTTTCTAGATCATGTTATATTTATTATGGTATTTTAGTTGATCACCTACATCTTATGTGGCCTCATGAAGCCTGTGTATGTTAGATTTACTCTTCTTGTATTTGTTTGCCTTGCTATGTGTTCTTAATAAACACGTGATATGGTTTCTCCACAGGATGCAGTTAGCAGAAAAATCAGCCTTGATACTCTAGTGGATTTTGCATTGGCACAAGGATCCCAATGGATATTTATCACGCCACATGATATAAGGTAATTATTGAAAATCAAACATTGGTCTTTCATCATTGAGTTACATAATTAGGGTGTCCTGGGATTGTGGTTATATTGCAGTTTCTTCTAATAACTTTTTATGCTAAAAAGAAACTGCATTAAAAAATTTTACAAGGAACCTTCAAAGATTTCTGCTAAGTGGGGATGACCATGTTTCTCCAAGAACTGAAGAGTGAGAATAATCCTCAGTATCTCCTTCCCAGAAATCTTCAAAGGCCCCTTCTTTCAATCCAGGCTTTCCACATTAGTGCATAACAATGCACAGAATTTGTCAGATTCTGATTTTCCCTTGGCTCTCTTCATTTTACATAATCTTTTCCTGTCATTTTAGTATGACTCTGAATGTCACCTCAGTGTGTACCAAATTCCATAATAAGCTGTCCCCTCACAGTGGAGGGATACACATGAAGTATTCTTTGGTGTCTTTTTGTTATATAAAGTACTGAATTATGAGAGTTCTTTGCCAACTAGCCAATCTTCTATTCTGAGAATTGCATTGCTGGTTGCAAATTGAACACATAAGCACACCATCGTCAGCGCAACTTAATGGATTTTAATGAGAAGTTTACTGTTTTCATAGCTTAGATTTTTTTTATATAGGAATACTGCTGTGATATGTGAATGTGAATTGCTTACTCCAAGCTTTTTCCTTAATAGGTCGGTAAATTTCTTTTGTCTACAGAATGTTTTGTTTTCTCCTTGTCACGTCACTGAGACAGAAAATTCCTTGGCTTCTTCTTTACTTTGGAAACAGAAGATCCTTTAATTTTATGAGATAAGAAGCAAGACCGTAGGGAAGACTTTTTATGGCCCTTAGAAAGCTATTCCTTCTCCATCCTCTTTAAGACTGTTTTTGCGCCATATAATTTTTGAGTTAGTTGGAAATGGTATGCTGGTGTGTGAGATAGTTTTGTTATTTGGTTGTTAACCTTTTGAATGTTATGTGCTACTTTCTGAAAAAAGCCACTAATTAAAATTTAAGTCTTTATGTGGAGTAACTAAATTGCATAAAGCATAATGGGCTATATCTGAAGTTGGATATGCTAGAATGTTTCCTGAAAAATCAACATTGTGCCTCAATGATCCTTGTTTGGAAAACTTAAATAGGAGTCTCATCGGTATATTTTTTGGACCTCTTTAAGTATCAGTTTCTGGATATAGTAGTCAGCAGGAGAGGTGGCTTATCTCAAGTCACCGTGTGCTTGAATTCAATTGCTGTTGATGTCCTGTGGCACTCTGGCTCATGTCAAGATATTCTTGAGGGATGTATTGATATCTAGGCATTCTTGGTTCTCAAGAAAATTTTCTATAAAACAAACCTCTGGGTGCTCTCATGTTTGCATAAAATTTATGTATAAAGTTGCTTAAACAGGCTGTTCTAGACATGCTGTATTTAGTTGGCAGAATTCTTATTGTTACTTGTTTTCATTTCATTCCCATTCTTGAATCGAGGGTTAGGGGAGCATGTACACATACTTTGAATTCCATGCCAATACTGCATATCTAATGTCTGATGTTTTTTTGATTCAGCATGGTGAAACAGGATCAGAGGATTAAGAAGCAACAAATGGCTGCACCTCGAGCATGATACTCGGTTCATCATGCAATCTGTGCCCCTTTACTAGTGTTTATAGGTTAATCATTCTTGATTTTGAGGGAGACATCGACTTGTCAAACAGATAAATTTTCAAGACATCGACTAATCGAATTGACTGCAAATTGTTGAAGACTTCTTGTATGCAGAACATACTCCCTTACTCTCTCTGTTTGCATATTTATGTATATTTAAACTTCATCAAGTTTTATTGTTCAAGTCGATGATGAATCAGCTGATGCTTAGCTATCTCTCTGTGTCTGTCTAGGTGCATGTATGTTTAATAATAAAAAAAAAAAAAAAGGAAAAGAATGGCTTGATACTTGCACTTCGATATTAGCTCCAGACACTCCAACCTCATGATTTTATGAATTAAAGGACATCTATGCCCGTTGATCTTCTCCTTCCCTTGGGGAAAAGAAACAAACCCATTTTTCTCCGGCACCTCAAAACCAGCAGTCAATCTCCTCTCCTCCCAAGTGCTCTTTACCTGTATGATACACTGGCGGCCCGAATTCCTCCTATTGGTTTCCACCTCCTTGAATTATACTTAGTCCCAGCAGCAATCCACTTCACAATTCTGTCAAAATCTACCCTGTCAGTGCTTTATTTTATGATCTAAAGGTCGGGCGAATGAACGTTGCTAGGATTTATCAGGCTTTGATTGATAGGCTGTTTATGGTGACTCAGTATAGACCCAGAGGGAAGCTCGGAAGCTTTGCAACAAAAGTTTATTAGCTGAATGGTGAGGGATGGTAGTGGAGGTTGGAAATGAGTCGAGTTAAGTTGAAGTTTATTCTAAATAAGTTGAGTTCGATTTAAATTTGACTAAACTAGACTTGAGTTCGAACTCGAACTCGAACTCGACAAACTTTGAGGGCAAAGCTTGAGTTTGAGTTTTAATTCAAACCCAGTTGAGCTCAAATAAAATAAAAATATATTAATAAATAAAATAATTATTTTAATAAATAATAAAAATGTTAGAGATATATATGTAATTTTACTATTAAAATAAAAATAATACATATGTGTGTGCCCGTTTGTGTATTTATATATAGATTTATTGAGCGTCACTTCCAAAAGAAGATTGTGCAAACGGCAAGGACAAAATAGGTACAACACATATTTTCACTTGTGTCAGCACAATCTAATAAACTTCTATTGATTACCGAGTTCATTAGGAAAATCTGAATCCCTGATCTGTCAATACCACCCCCAAAACCATTGCAGCATTTCCTTCAAGCAAACAACTCATTTTGATACATCATGAACTACAATCCATGATTTGTTTTCATCAATAGTTATTTAGGATATTTGTGGTTCAGTCTAACTAATAACTTTGGTTCGTGCCGAATGTGTTTGGGCATATTGTTGGTACAAGTTTTAACGTTAAAGGTTAGTTTTTGGTAAACTTTGAAAGTGAACAATTTTTGGAATAATTTCCAATGGACATAGTACTGTAATTCTTTTAACACAAAATGTAATTGTTGTGCCAAATTACCAATACGTCTCTCTTTTCTACTACCTAGTACATAGTGCATATTGCATGACAAAGTATTATGGCAATAGTTAGACAAATAGAACCTTTAGGACAGAGAAAAGAAAAATCTAAAAACAAAAAAAAAGGTTTCCTGTACTGGGCCTACTGGACTTTCGTTTCACTTTGTTTGCCGTTTCCAATTCCCAATGGGGCTAGGCTAGCTTTCTAACTTCTAATCCAAAGGACTGCCCAGTTCAAATTCTTGAATTGCCGCAACAAAAAAAAAAACAAAGATTAAAAATTTCTTGCCTTTGACCCCACTCTTAGACGACCGTTAGCTACAGCAACAAAAGCCAGACAAAGAAATTAAGGACAGAAGAGAAAATGAAACAAGGAAAAAAGAATCAGGTGCTGAAATCCAGCTCGTTTTCTGCTTCCACCAAATAGAGAGAGGGGGAAAAACCTCTGAATAAGAAGATTTTGAATAGGCAGAAGAGAAGTATGTGATGCAGTGAGCTGAGAAACCAGATTGAGCCCTTTCAATTTGATGCTGCTGAAAGCAGCTGCAGCAGCAGCAGCCAGAGTGAGCTGAAACGATGTCGTGTTCTCCTGAGAAACCAAATGGTAACTCTCCACTGAAGCTGTGGATCAAGAACAAGAAGGCTCTCAACAATGTCTTGTTTACCATGCGCCTCCAGTCTCTTCCCAAACAGCCCCAAACCCCTTCTCTAATGACCCCGCGACCACACAAGACCCAAGGTGTCACTTTCCCTGAACTTGTCTCTGATAAGACTTCACTCCTTCCTGATGAAATCCTTCTCCAAATCCTCTCAAAGCTTCCTGATTCACAGAGGAATTGCAATTCCCTGGTATCCAGAAGGTGGCTTAATCTTCAAGGCCGACTTGTAAGGTCTGTGAAGCTTCTTGATTGGAACTTTCTCGTATCAGGTCGCTTATTTGTCAGATTCCCGAATCTTGTTCATGTTGATTTAGTTGAAGGGTCTCTAACCTCGCCCCGAAATTCGGGCATTTTATGCACTCACAAGGTTGCATCTTTTTATGTCGATACTGATACTGAGCCCAAAGGCCCTCTTGTTTGTGAAAGATTTATGCTAAGTGTCGATAAAGTTGACCTGGGCTTGAGGTGTTTAGCTAATGGATGTCCAAATTTGAGGAGGCTTGTGGTGCTGAATGCTAGTGAGATGGGGTTATTGAGCGTGGCTGAGGAGTGTCCTACCCTCCAAGTATTGGAGTTGCATAGATGTAATGATCAGGTTCTTCGCGGGATTGCAGCTTTCCAGAATTTACAGATATTGAGATTGATGGCAGATATCGATGGTTTTTATAGCTCAGTGGTTTCTGATGTGGGGTTGACTATTTTGGCTCAAGGTTGTGAGAGGTTGGTCAAGCTGGAGTTGAATGGATGCCAGGGGAGCTATGACGGGATTCGAGCTATTGGACAGTGTTGTCAAATGCTTGAAGAGTTAACTTTTTGTGATCACAAGATGGAGGATGGATGGTTAGCAGCTCTTTCTTATTGTGAGAATTTAAAGACTTTAAGGTTTTTATCTTGTAAGACTATTGATCTGAATCCAGGGCCTCATGAGCATCTGGGATCTTGTCCAACACTTGAAAGGTTGCACTTCGAGAAATGTCAGTTGCGGGATAAGCAGAGTGTCAGGGCATTGTTTGTTGTCTGTCAAGGAGTGAAGGAGATTATCTTCAAAAACTGTTGGGGCTTGAATAATGATATTTTCAGCATTGCAGCTGATTTGAGGTAGCATTCTTCTCCCCCTTTTATCTTACCATTTCCTCCCCGTTGAAGTAGTCCCCCCCCCCCGGGAGTCCCTTCCAGCTTAAGTTGTGAGGCCTTTCAATTTACTTGCAGGTTCCAGCATTCCTCTTTCTCCATGCTGCATTTTCCTGCATTGCAACATTCTTGAATTGGAATTTTAATCTGTACGACTAGTCTAGTTACTCCAGTGTACATGTAAATGTGATAGTCACTGTCTTAAAGATATTTTTGACTTGAGTTTTTAGACGACTAATGATAATGCAGTTGATTTTGCCTTTATACCAACTTAGAAGACGAGAAGATACCAGAATAGTGAACTAGTTTCAACCATTTTTTTATCATAAGCATATCAAAAAAGATGTTTTGCTTCAAGAATCTGTTAGTTTGTCAAGAAGAGTCATGTTATCAGACGTTCAATTCATGGGATCTTGTTTGCAGGAGTGTGAAGTTGCTGTCTTTGGAAGGTTGTCCGGTGCTAACAACAGCTGGTCTAGAGTTGGTGGTTATTTCCTGGATGGAGATTCAGAGTCTTAGAGTAATATCGTGTAACAAAATAAAGGATACTGATATATCTCCTGTGCTTTCGTATTTGTTTTCTACTTTGAAAGATCTGCAGTGGAGACCAGATACAAGATCTCTTCTTTCAGCTAATCTTGTAGGGAGTGGAATGGGAAAAAGGGGTACCAGATTTTTTAAGAAGACGTGTGACTGGAAGTCACTTCCTGGTTCTTAGGATTAATGATATTAAACAATTTGGGCTGCTGTCATCTTCTTGTATTAATGAAATTTCTCATCCATTTGGGAAGGCTAATATGTATGTTTATCATTTCTTTCTTATGCAGAAGACGTGTCAAGCTCTTCTTGTAAACATGTAAAGAATCTTTCTTCTCTCTGTACAAGGGAAGATTATTCCATTTGCACAATCTTGTTGAAAACTACCATTATGCAGCTGCTTCAACTCGGCTATCACAACAGGTTTAGAAGTGCTTGTACCTTCTTAGTATGAACTTTTTAATTGTTTTGTACATTATAGCTTATTCCCCTCTGTATAATGTTATTCAATGCTACCATTGTTATGCAGATGGTTCAGGTTAACAGTCCCAACAAGTTTGGGGCTGCTTATGCCTTCTTAGTTCTTAGTCAGTACTGCATAAACTTTTTCCTTGTTTTGTAGACTGTGACTTGTATGAATTGCTAATAAGTTGGACTTACAAGTGCATAAAGTATACTATTGCAGTTAGGACCTCTACTTGAATGATTGGCTATACAGGCCGTTGGTTTTCTTAGAAGGTAAACTAGTCTGTGAATCCACCAAACCAAATCCGTATCTATATTTTCCCACTACAATCAGAAAAGGAAAAATTTTAGCCAGAAGATTTTTATAGGGCTGAGGTAAACGTGCAGTCAAATCCACAAGCGACCTTTGGTTGAAGTTGCCGTCTCTACTTTTTTGGTTTTCAAATAGGGGTCGGTTTCTGATTGTAAAATTTTCCTCCACTGCAATCACCTTGAGGTCTTTCATCGCACGCAGCTGTGATGTAGGACATGCGTTACAATTTACACGTCTGTGAGTAAACTTAAATTTGTGGATAGAGCGTGATAATTAATATGGTTAAAGGGTTATGCAGGCAGATGCATCTTAAGACTAATCTTCAAGTGTCTTAAAGGAATGCTCAACAAATGCTAATCCAGATTAGAATGATAACCACGATGAGAATGTCAAGATCCCAAAAAAAAAAAAAAAAAAAAATCCCAGAAAAGAAAAGATCGAACGTTTAAGAGTGTAACCTGGTATCTCAAGTCCATACAGTAATGAAGTTGGTCTTACTCGTGTATGGACTATGGAGTTCCAAAATCCAGTGAAGATTATGTCATTTTGGAGTGCCTGCAAAGTATGAAAATGAATCTAATCGTGTGTCCTGCCGTCTTTGCCTTTACATTGAGGTGCAGGAGAAGAGTGAATTTCAGTAGTAGTGAGAAGCACAAGGCATGTCCAGACGGAGAGTAGCCACCGGAGTCGGAACCCCAACATTTTTTCTAGTTCAAAAAGAAAAAAAAAAAAGAACAGTTTCCCAATGTAGCAATATGGTTGTACAAAGCATAATGCAAATTTGTACAAAGATGCGTGCCAAATCTAATGCCATGACACCGACCTCTTAATTACCTGGCATAAAAAGAGAGATAGTAATCAAAAGGTGAGGTAAAGAAACAAAAAAGAAAAGGGAAAAAAAAAAAAAAGACAATTTAGGATTTTGTTGCAAAAACGAGAAAAAGGAGGAAACAACGAGGGGAGTGGGACTGAAACGTCCGTGAAATTCTTTTCGACAACAAAAGAAAGGAAAGAACGATCCAATCCTAGAGTGCAAGGATTTCTGTACTTCCCAGTGCCGAAAAGAGGGATCATTTTTAGGCTTTTTCTCCAGGCACTTCCTAGTGTAAAATAGTGTAATAGCATTGCATCTTCGTGACCATTGCGTCAGTTTCTTGAGAGGTGAAGTGATCAAAGACGCACATAAAATCTCAGCGGGGGAAGATTGAAGGGGATGAAGAAGGGTAAAAGTGTGGGAGTACTAGGCGGCCCTAGTGACGGATATGAACAAGATCACTATCCAGACTACGATGATGATGACGATGATGAGCTGAGTGTGATGAGACCAAGAAGGTCCTCCACTACTGCTAGGCCTGTAGTCCGAATCCCCAGTCACGGCGGCTCTTCCAAATACGATTTTGTTAAGGTACTCTTTTGATACTGGTTTTCTTTTGCTCGAATTGTTAATGCAGAGATACGATCAAGGAACAGGGGCCCTTGAAAATACTGTTAAAAAAAAAAAAGAAAGAGAGATAGTCCCTCCTTCTAAATTGGTGTTTATTTGTCTTTGTGATTATTATTGCAGGTGAAGGTTTGGTTGGGTGATAATGCCGATCACTATTACGTTCTCTCCAGATTCTTACTTAGCAGAATGCTCACTGTCACTAAGGTCCACACTTCTCCACTTCTCCTTTCTTGTGAAAATTTTGATCCTTTTGCTTTTATGTCTTTTCGGGATTTTGGTTTTTCGTCAAAGTATATATTGTTAATCAGCGTCTGATGTTCTAAAGCAACAATGCGTCAATGCGTGAGAGAAAGTTGACAGATTTCTTTGGGAAAGATAGGTACTTTGAAGTTTATCGGTTTTCTTGACAACCTTAGTGTGGATCATATTATGAAGAAAACATGTTTTGGGTTAGACTAGTGCTCTTATGTTATCTTGTGTAATTACGTTATAGATTGACTACTACCCTTAATTTTTTAAAGCCTTTCTTTTTTGGGGCTTTTGTGGATGAACTTTTTGTTTATTCTTATGCTTCTTAATTTCTTACTTCCAAGTTTAACCTAAGTGGAGTTAAATTCAGATTGAATAAAATTAAGAGAAGTTTTATAGTGATGGCTCTATGGCTTTGCTTGCAGATTCCCAATCATGTTGCAATCAAAATTGCTCTTGAGCTTAAAAAGCTTCTCATAGACAATAGCCTTTTGGATGTGTATGTTTTTAAGTCTTCCTCGTTTCCTTTTTTGCTGCTGTTATTTTTTTGCCATATCGAGGCCATTTTATCTAAGTTTTTGTTCTTCAGCTCGCAATCTGACCTGGAAGCAAATTTGTTCAAGGTATATTCTCTCTTTTTCCCTGTTTGCATGTGTGTGCACGTGTGTCTCTTTCTGTCTCTGGGTGTGTTTTGTACCATGGTTACAGTCCACTGAAGGATGATAGTATTGTGTTTACTTTTTCATTGTTTGCGCGTGCCTGGTCTGGACATATCTTTCTAAGAATGAAAATGCTTGAGTATCCTAGACTAGACTTTAAGAAGACTTGGATGCATTATGTTTTTGTCATTCCTTGACCCTTTGGATCAACTCCTC
The DNA here is from genome assembly GCA_013103745.1 of Gardenia jasminoides. Classification (NCBI taxonomy): domain Eukaryota; kingdom Viridiplantae; phylum Streptophyta; class Magnoliopsida; order Gentianales; family Rubiaceae; genus Gardenia; species Gardenia jasminoides. Next base: position 107,259,370 of record CM023103.1, read on the forward strand.
TGTCTGTATAATGTAAAGTTAGATGAGTCCTTGAAACACTTCTGAAGATCAACTGTTCATGGGAGCTTGTCTTTACTTGTTCCATCTCTGTTGCGTCACTTATGATATTTTGAGGCTTTTCTTGCTAAAACATGAAGCTTATTTGAATTTACAGCTTATGGAGCGACGTGGTTATGGAGCAGAGTATATTAACCGCTATAAGATGATGACGAGGTTGGTGCTTTTCTTCCATTCATCTATTTATTCATTCTTCCTTTCTTTGTTTCTGTAATATAGAAATCAGTTATCCAATGTTTTGGGTGCATCCAGTTTTTCCTCATGGTTTCCTTAAAGTGAACGTAAAATCCTTTTCATTGTTCAGCATTATATAACACATCTTAGTGTATGTATTGATTTTCGACTTTTTGACGTCACTGATTAGTTTTGAAACACTGCAGTCATTTCTCTCTCCCACACACATGGAAGCAAAATTTTCATTTAGGGCTAGTATTTCAAATAATATTACCTTACTGAAATTTGTGAGGAGAAAGAGCTGAAGTGCATAAAATTTTTCTCTTTTATTTCTTGTCTACTTCACAGAAACAATGAAAGTAAATAGAGAGAAAATACTACACCTATGAAGCTTAAATAAAAAGTTAAACTTATATGACTGAGGAATTGTTACTAACTTTGTTGCATTTTTGGTCTTTCTGACTTCTTAGATTTCATCATCAGAGGGTACCTCTTGTTATTCTCGTATGTGGTACTGCATCTGTTGGGAAGTCTACTATTGCTACTCAACTTGCACAAAGGCTAAACTTGCCAAATGTGCTACAGGTAAGCCTTTTTAACATGTTCCATCAGCGAAATATTAACTTTTGTTTCAGCTTTAAACTCATTCCTTTATTTTCTGATGCTTCAGACTGACATGGTTTATGAGTTACTGCGCACATCAACAGAGTATGTTATCTTCTTGAACCTTGACTTTGTTGAATATCTGACATTCGGATTAATTTTTTTTATCAATAGATGATTCACATAGTTAAACAACTTGTTGCATGTTGGTTTTCCCTTATCTGTAGACAGCATTTACAATTGTTAGTAGATTTGATTCGAGTTCAAGAATGCATGCATTTCATTCAGTGAGCAATATCTGAAAGTTCTTTTCAGAACTTCTACGTAGTCTTTGAAAATTATGGAGCAGCTTGGGACATGATTAAATCTGAGATACTGGCATATGGCTGTTTTTTTTCACTGCTGTTGAAGCTTTCTGCTGAGGAGCTATTTTAGCACCATCTGTATTTTATATGATCATACTAGATAACTTTCAGCATTTTGGATCTTTTGTCTAATTACAAAATGCATCAAACTAAACTAGTCTTTTAGCTCAGATTCCTTGCTTTCTCTTGTAATGAGATGCATGCTCTTTATCTCACTGAGTGACTATTTTTTAGCATTTTGTCTCCTCAACTTTGCCATTCTATGAGATTTAATTGGTTGTGGTTTCTCTAGATGTCATTGAATTACTTGTGTAAATTTGACATTGTCTCAGTGCACCATTGGCATCTACCCATGTTTGGGCACGAGAATTTAGCTCCTCCGAGGAACTTATAACTGAATTCTGTAGAGAGTGCAGAGTAGTTCAGAAAGGTAACTTGACAACTGTCTGCATAATTTACCATTTTAAGAGAAATTGATCCATTTGATCTTTTCGGCATTGCCATGTAGGTTTGGCTGGTGACTTGAGGAAAGCAATGAAAGATGGTAAACCAATTATTATTGAGGTAATTGTTCCATGCTGAAACTAAATTCTGTCTTTTATGCTTTAACATTGCCAGTTCCTATGTGTTCCTTGGGATTCTCTAGATTTACCCTCTTTTTAGGTTTTTTGGAACCAAAGTTCTATAATATACTTTGATATTCAATGTGAAAATCAGCAAGTGTATGACTTATTAATGGATGGACATTATCTAATTCTATTACAAGATAGAACGAATTGCCTATTTAGGCATCTTAGCTGAGCTGAGGTGCTTGTTTGTCCTTTCGGAAATCCTTTTGGCCTCAGAATTTGGCATGGAAGAGAAGTTGAAGTATTTTGATGGCTGCCAATTTGAGAAGGAATTTCTTCCAAGATATAGGTGGGACCTGAGAATAGTCAACCCTAAGCTATTGCAAGAGGGATGGCATTGCATTTCCTTTTACCCCTTTATCACCATGGCAGTGTTTATCACTAAATCATGTTGTAGCAATTAAAAAGTTTTAGTTTAGCCGCAATTGGTGTAATTCATTGAATTAGGGTTTTTGAATTGTTGATTTGGCAGAACTATTGGAGGAAATTTTGATTGGGGAAATATCATGCTGCAGCGACAGATGAAAAAGAGTAGAAAACTTGTTTTGGTTACCTTAGCATCATGTCGGGCAATAATACTGCCTGTATCATTTTCTTGTAATAAGTTAGGAGAACAGCAAGAAAAGTGGTTGGCTTAGTTTTGATATGCTGTCAATTAATCTGTTGAGAAAATCATTAGATGTTTGATTTATATTTTCTTGCATGTGGTTTAGCTAATGTTCAATGCTTGTAAAAACGCAGGGAATGCATTTGGATCCTAGCATATACCTCATGGATGATGACAAGAAGTTGTTAAATCCAATGCCAACAAAAGATGGAGAGTCAAAGCCTTCAAAGGGAGACTGCAAAAGTGGAATGAAAACTGTCAGCAATTATACAGTATCACAAGACAGTCTGGGAGAAAACAATGACTCCTATCTTGGAAATGTGATGTCAGGGGAAGAAATGCCTACTGATCAGTTGATCAAGGTTTCAGGGCTTATCAAATCTGTGGATATTCTTGGAACTAATACTGATAAGAAAGGTTATTTTTGTTGTAGTTTGTAACATTTTTATCTCTGTATTTCCTCTATAGAATTTGTGCATCTTTCTCTTTTGTGCAGTTGAGACCATCAAGGGTCCAGCAGATGATAGAAAAGAAAAATCTGGTCCACGGCCAATTATCATTCCAATAGTTCTAAAAATGGCTGACTTTGATCACAAGGTGTGAAAAAATTCTTATTTTTGCATGTCCCATGATGAGAAAATTAATTTATTGAAGGAAAAGTTTTTATTGTCCTAAACTTTGATTTTCTGGAGAAATAAAACATGTTGGACAGGCCTCCTTTTATTCTTCACCTGTTGTACTGTTTTGTGATATCTTCTAATTGTTTAAAAAGGTATATACTGAAAATATTTCAAGTTCTTGGGAGGTGTGATTGTGTAGTAATTTTTTTCCTCTCTAGTACTACCTTATCAAGTACTGATGAAGATTTTTTTTCCTTTTTTTCAAGGCCTTGCTGGAAGAGTGGATATGCACTCGAACAAGTAATGCGAAATGCCAAATTCAGGTTTCAAATTCGTACAAACCCTTCTCACATAGGAAGGGTTATTTATATGCATGCTATAATCTTAACTCTCTAGATTTCCTTCTATTGGTCTGGATTTCCTTTGACTATGTCCATCTACAGTGACTGACTTTAATTTAATACCTAATCCAGGATACAGATAAGCTGATTAGCAACTTGAATACAATTCAGGACTATTTATGTTCATTCAAGTCATTGGTGAGTTCATTCCCTTTCTGTCTTGTTTGGTTTTCATATCCATCTGTGTGGATGTAAACCCAATTACCTATAGTCATGCAACAGTAAGAAGAGTACAGCATGGTGTATTTGTTCTGTATGCTCATGTATTTACAAAAAAGAATGTGCATGTTTGTGGCCGTATACTAGGTTCTAGAAGTCTTGTAATGCAACTATGATTGTATTTCCATTTTTTCTCATCTCTGTCCACCCTTCTCCCTCCTCAATATCAGGGTTTGACAGTTGTCAACATATCAGCAACAACATTTCCACAAACACTTGATTGGTTGCACAATTATCTTCTTCAGGTTTGTAGTTTAATCATTAATACCAATCCTTGTTTGCATGGTGTAAGCAGAGAATATGTGTTGTTTCATTCACTAGTTAATTTCAATAGCTTTTGAAGCTATATTCTTGGGTTCTGTTGTTGGATGATAATAGGGCTATATGAAAGACCAGTAGATCATGGACTTTTTAAGTACTTTTCACAAGCTAGAGTATAGAATCTTATGCCACCATGATTTTCCTTCCCTCTCTTATAAATTCAAGCCAGAGCCAAACTTTACTCTATATTTGTGGTGAAAATCTTTTTGGCTTTAAACAGTTGTTTCTTTGAATGGTTGTTTGGGAGTGTGACAGTGGCCAAGTGGGTGTCATTATCCCTTGATTTTTTTTTTTTAATCCCTCCGAAACCTTATTGCTCCTTGAAGAATACAAGTATCATTTTTCTGGTGGAACCACTGCGTCTCTACCATTGTTGTTGAGCATTTTCCGTTGCCTTAGGCTGTAATATTAACTTTTGAAATTTTTCATATTGCTTGACCTATTATTCATCTTGTACAAGCCAAAATGTGATAGAAACATCCAACAGAGATATAGAGAGAAAATCATACAAACATGTATCCACAGCCAAGATATACATAGTGATAATTTTGCCTGTGATTAATTGATTCTGTATATATTCCTTTCCTTTTTCTTCTTTGAGCAGTGCATTGAGCAAGGCATATCTACGAATAGCAGTGGAGAGGCTTCTGGAAATTAAACTGTAAAGTCGAGCATGACCAAATAACAAATGGTAACTTTGATATATCCAATATTTAGTTTTACATTGTTTTTGGACAAGTTAAGCATGTGTTTGCACGCGCGCACAGAGAAGCTAGTGAGCTTTGATGATAATTGATGGTAAGTTTCTGACAGTGCATCTGAATGTGGTTGAGTTGAGCAGTCTTATTTTGAATGAGCTCTGTTAAGGCAATTTCAGCAAATTTGCATTCATCATTTTCAGCACGTGAACTGAATTTATCTAGTGTTGCAGTTTTGCCCTATTATCTAGCAACATGGCGTATGTTTATTGGTAACTTGAGTTTTGTATAACCCTTTGTTTATGTTCTGTTACCAAAACTTATCTTACCTAAGACAAGGTAAGATAAGTTTTGGTAATGTCATTGGGACATTTAATGTCATTGGGACATTTAAGGAAAAGTGTGAGCTTGTGTTACCAGGGACCTTTATGTACAAATGCTGCTCAAGAGTGAAGCCGTGAACAAGCTCAAAAGCATGGAGAGCTGACGTTTCAAATGAATAATTGAAAAATTGTTCTATTTAATTTGTAAATCATGGGAAGTTTCTGTATGCTGCCCTAAAAATTTTGCTGTAATTGAAGATTGTAATAGAATTGATCATCCAAACTCCATATTTGACCATTAATCCATGTCCACAATAGTATTTCTTTCCAGCTTTTCTTGCCTTTTTTTCGATCCTCTAAGCTTGTTGCTGTTGAAACAATGACTTTATGAATAACTTTTGGCTGCTTCATCAACATAATTAATGAATGAACGCAGCTTCTTGATATTCTTTAGGCTATTGAGGGGAAGCGAGGGCTGCGAAACCTCTTGTAAAGATGCAAGAGAGAGAGAGAGATCCGGTTGATCTTTATCACTCGCTCACTGCCCTCTTTTTTCAAGATACACATCCAAAGTTGAAACACATCCTCCCCTTTTTATTGGGGGGTGAATTGTATCACAAATCTGCAGGTACATTCTTGGGGATAGCTTCTGGTCAATTTGATCTCTTATTCGCTCGGAGTAGGATCCATATTTTCACTTTTCGGGAACACCTTGCTTTTCTAAATTACGTAGCTGTACTTTTGAAAGCTATTAGGAAGTTCTCAAGGGGTTGACAGAATGTCCGATCAGATGATAGGTGGAGAGAGACAAAATTCTCAAATCTCATCATCCCACAGATCTTGAATGGTCCTGTAGGGGCTGGTTGATTCATTGGTGAGAAAGTCCCCCCTCATGATCTTCCATTCTTCCATCTTCTGAATTTTGAGAATATCAGAGTCGTCCAATGGCAAATGAAGGGCTCCTATGTTCTCCTTCATTCTTCTCTGATTGAAGCTCTTCACGATTACACTAGATCCTTTCGACAAGCCCCATGCTAGAGCAACCTGTCAAATACAAAAGAACAATATCCCTTTTAATTTTGATCATCACTCTCCATGTCAAAGTCAATGCGGGAAAAAAAAGGTGGAAGCTACCGCTTGCTTAAAGAAGGGCGGGCCAAGGCTCACCTGTGCTGGAGTTGCTTTGTGTTTCAGGGCAACGGATTTTAGGATGGGATGATCCACCACAGCTGTGGATCCCCAGAAATTTCCAGGTCCCCCAAGAGGGGAATATGCACTGACATGGATGTTGTGTTTCCTGCAAACCTCCCTTAGCTTTCTTTGCCTCCACATCGGATGCATCTCTACCTGTTCTCCCAATAACAAAAAAATCAATGCATTAGATAATCGATTCTTTGGGTTATAAAAGAGCTTGCATTCCCCATGCATGCATAAAAATTGTAGAAGCCCAGTACAAGTGGTAGAAGCAAATACCTGATTGACAGCGGGAGGCACGGTGATAAAATCCAAAAGTTGCTGAATCTTCCTGCTAGAGAAATTGCTGACCCCTATGCACCTACACAAACCCATTGCTAAGCATTTCTCCATTCCCAACCATGTGCTCTCCAGGTCTAGCACATCGAAATCCTCTTCACTTGGAACCGGATTAAGAACCCCAGGCTTCAACTTCACTGGCCAATGGACCAAGTATAGGTCCACATATTCCAACCCGAGCTTCCTGAATTAATGCAGATTCAAATTGCCGTTAGTACCACTCGCAAAGTTGGAGCAATTCTATGCTAGTCTGGCCTTTATCGTAGTCCTAGCTAGTCCAATTTAGTTGTAACAATGAAATAACGAGATGCTGTAGCAGATTTGCATAATTTCGTGCTTCAGTTGTTGTATAATTAATCACATAGAGCCGAAGTCAGCTTCAACAATATGTATGTTGTAGGAATAGCCCACAAAATCCCGCGCTTTTGATGTGAAGACTAGTCTAGCTTTCTGACAAACTTAGTACTTATGAATACTCGTTGTGCATGACGGCCATGCATGAGTTGATTGAGAATAGAAGGAAATGATAATCAGTTACTTACTGGAGAGTTTCCTCAAGTGCAGAGACGGGATCATGGTGATCACTGCTCCACAGTTTAGAAGTAACAAAGACGTCTTCTCTCTGAATCATTCCATCAGAAATTGCACACCTCAACGCATTTCCTAGGGCAGGCTCGGAGCCATATATCTTAGCAGTATCAAAGTGCCTGTAGCCCATCTGTGTACCAGTAGAAGAGCGTGTTTTGATCATCAAAAAAAACACGAGAGATTAATCAAGTGCTAATGCTTTCAGTAACTTCTTCATCGAGTACATGAAATCAAGGTTAGCTTGATGATGTTGCAGGATTGTACAATAAAACTGCATGAGAGATAATTGAATTTTGTACCTGGAGTGCCATTTGGACGGCTTGTTGAGTGGCCTCTGAATCATTTTCAGAGGAGTAAGTGCCCAAACCAACCACTGGCATCCATACGCCGTTATTCAATCTCACCTGCCTCGTGCAAATGTTTCTCATTTTTTTTGCTTTGCTCTCTCAGTTGGTTTTCTTCTATCCAATCACTTCCAGTACTCGTACAATGCATGAAGTTGCTTCGACTTCCCAGAGGTTTATATAGAGGTCAGTTATGCATAAAAGTCAAACCTTAATGTAGTATTTTCTTTATACAATTGAGACACCGAAGCAAGTAGGATTTGTGAAAAATTCGAATGTAATCTTACAAAGAAATACATGGTAAAACTATATCAAATACGGATGTATATCAAGGTGGAGGCTGGAAAGATCCTTTACAAAAGTGTCAACCCCGTTCCAAACTAGTCTTTCATTAAATGAAGAGGAATTGTGTCATAAATCTCGTTAAACATGCTCATCACTGATGAGCTAGAAATCCAATACAGTATCTATTTCGGTTTGCGTTGTCCTAAGATGTGAGAAAATTTTATATCGATTCAGAACAAAAAATTACCTACCAAATAACAACATATATTTTTAGAACCATTGAATATAGGTTTCCGTCACACAAAAATTCAATAATGCAATCTATTAGACGAGTAACAATAAAGTTTCCTATTCAACAACATCTCATTTTTCCTTCCCATTTTAAGATTTTTGGTCTCTGTTAATTCGGAAAATGACCTTTACATACTCTTTCCAACAGATGTAAGCCAAGTTGTCGAGCCATTAACAACTTGGAATGAATATCCACCTAGCTATATATACATCAATTATGGAGTTGGGAACTTCGAAGTAGTCATGAGCTCTTCCAATTTTCACTTTTACAGCGTCAGAATAATTTAGAATGTAGACATCAACGGCCAACTAATTGCCTACCACCACCTCCCACCAGATTTTTCATCAGTTGTTGCCAGGCCCATCACATCCGGAGGAAACCCACGGCAGGCATGACCAGGTGGCCTGCCTTGAACAAAATTCTTCTTCAATTAATACTCTAAGTTAGAATCCTCTTCAGTTTATTAAGTACGTTGTCACCGTCTCAAGTCTCAGTGTCCAAACTACCCAAGTCTGTGTTGTGTAATCATGTTGGAGACTTGGGGGTGGGTGCTGGGGTGACACACATATAGAAACCTAACAAAGTCAAATAGTTGACTTCCATTTCGGGGGAGAACCAGGGGAAAACCGTCATTGTCAGAGAAATAATCAGTAGAATCGATCGCACAGTTCATGGAAGTCAATGGTACGTGCTCAAGTTCAAAAACACAATCAAAACTTGAAAAAGAAATTGCAGAATTGATTCTGATGTCAATTTAGGCCTTCCTTTTTTCTTTTTTTTTTTACATCTTAGTTGGTTAACATTTTCGTAGCTGCATCTAAATGTTAAATCTGCGAAGGAAACCGGATATTATGTCGTAATTTCGGGCAACTCACGAATAAAACATAGACCATGATGATCATGAATATGCGAACTTGGAAGCAAAGACAATTTTTGCTTATAACCATTCCTTAAAATTTCGAAACCTGGATATATGTTCAAGAGAAAACCGGTAACAGAAACCATAATCCGCTGACAAGCGAAAGTCCAAGTTGACTTTGCCCTAAAAGTCAAAGAAAATCGTTAGGAAGTCCCTATCTCCATCATCCAAGCACTGTATAGGGTCTCCTGCTCCCGCATCATCAGCCATCAGGGATTCAGATGTTTTCAACTCGAATACCGAACCTTTGGTCGCTGTATATGTGTTGAATTAGAATACCGACAAGATAGAGAGTGCCCCCTTATTAGTTCCAACAAGTAGATACGTTAATGAATGTAGTCAGAGCCGTTAGTACAAGTCAACGCTTAAATTATTAGCACTATCTAGTACAGTAACATCTGTTTTTTCCCAAAGCGAGCAAGGGTGCAAAATTTGGAAAAAAAAAAAATAAGAGAGTAAAATTGGCTAAATTAGTTAAAGCCAACCCTTCCCAAAGCAATAATATTTCAAGGCCATGATGTGGTTAAAAACAAAAAAGAAATGAAACTGTTAACAGCACCCTTTTGTCTTTTTAACCATATGAATTAAACAAAAGTACCCCTATTCTTAATCTTTTAGTAGCCATTTCATTCTTAGTCGTATTAACAATGATGTCATTTTCATCTTTTTGAAACGAGTTAAAATAATGTCAGAAGAGTGGTATTAACAAACATAGATTGTAACCACATATATGTGTGCGTGTGTGAGAGAGAGAGATTGAATATGGTGAATCTTCCAAATGGGAAATTTGGAAAGCAGTAAGCAGCTAAAAATAGCACAAGGTGCGGAGCAGTCGTGGTGAAGAGACGGATTTGGGCGGCGGAGAGGCGATAATGTGTTAACTTGTGGGAGGGATTCAAACGATCTTGCCATGTGATTTCAAGATTTTGGCACGTTCTTTGCTAAATCCTTTATATTTTCACCACAACACACCCCTAACCGCCTTCTTCATCTACATTTTCCTGTGCTGTTACTAATTTAAAGTTTACGTTAATACAGCTGGTGCTTCCACCTTCATGATCTCCGAGCTGTGAATCTCAATTCTCACCTTCATGTCATTGACCTCTGGGTAGCAATTTTTTTTTTTTCTTTTTGGTCAATCGTCCAGTTGGAGTGATTGGACCCGGCAAACATTGGAATCCAAGATTTTTAATATTTTTTAAAACCTGCACAAGTTCACTGAAAAATGGTCTATCATAGGCATCTTTTGAGGCGCATATCGAGGATATGGAAATCCTCCTAACCGGCTTAAGGATTTTAACTTGTAGCATTAATTTCAACTCGATGAGAGAAATCCTACGATCCTAATTTACATTAAAGATATCTCATGAGGGCAACGCGTATTGGCAATACTGCCAGGGATAATAGATGCACACAACCTGCCATCGGATACACAAAGCTATCCCCAAATCATAACCTGCCATCAGAAAGTAAAAGGTTTAAAGAACTTATGAGGTCGGAATACCTAACATATAGGAAATTGATAACTACATCTTGGTACGTACGACAGTGACTGGTCTAGCCACATACATTCTGCTGAATCATAGTTAACTGACCTTGCATACATTGCATCAGTTCTCGATACTGTAGGTGGAGACCTAATAAGAATAATATTGATGTATTCCATTTCCATCCAAGGGGACTGCAATTTTGGGTAAACTAGACTATTTACATAAACTAACATGATTAATCTCAAAAATACCATTTTGGTCTTAATTCCTCTTCCTTCTCTGTCAATTCCCTGAACTCGTACCACTCTGCTCCAGCTTTGCCTACCGGAATTGGAGAACGAACAAAAATCTCAACTGGTTTAGGCACATGGACCGCCAAAACTAGCTGCTCACCAATTTTCCCTGTGACTCCGTCAGCCGTACTGAGTGACTCATTAACTGGTTCGACTGATATCCATCCCAGACCTGATATTGCCACATCACAGGCAGGCCTGCAACAGGGGGGCAATGAGAGATGCGGATAGATGGAGACCCAAAGCATTAGGTTGGTCCGTATTTATGGAAGGACATTCTGAAAAGATTTGTCAGCATAATAACCCCTACCGGTTAACATCTTCATATTTTATTTGCAATTCGCGTCTTGTTTCAAGTCCCATCCAGTCGTTTGCCTTCTGTTTTCCGGATGGAGGTGTCAGCAAACCTCCAACCTCTTTCTGTAATGAGAAAACAATAGCCATCATAAAGAAGGAAATTTACACATTAATCAGAATTCAATGCCAATTCCACAGCCACAGTGAGCAAAAGATGATTTTGTCAGGCTATCTCCACAAGTACGGATAGAGAGCATACAGACGAGTTTACAAGACAGAAAAAGAAAGGACAAGTCATGAATCAATATGCATCTCATTTTAAACTTGAAATTTATTTACATACTATCAAGAGTGAACGAAGACAACATGTTACTGAACAAATCTCATTGAAAATTATTCAGCTCTTGTTATGGAAGACCATGTATGCAAGGAATATGTTCTCATGCAAATGAAACTGTGTATCGCACCATCTTATGAGAGACTTCTGAAACAGAAAATTCAATTACCCTATAGAATTCATCAGCTTCTTCAGTAGCAACAATATGAATCTGCAGTGCTTTGGGTCCATAAAATGTCAAACATGTCTCGGGCAGAACCTGAAGAGGAGAAGAATGATGACAATTTTAACTGCAAGCAGTCACAGCAGGCCAATTAAAGCACTAGCATGAGATAAGCGATGGAAGACCTTAATAACATCAATCCTCACAAGTCCTCCCCAAAATATTGAGAAACCGTTCAAACCATTTGGTCCAACTGGGTTAGAGGTTGACTTGATTTACAGCATATGTGGAATTACAAAAGGCAAATAAGTTAGCATATGTGAAATATGTTGGGAGTGATATCTCAAAGAAGATGGTACAAAAAGAACTTACAGGGAGAGTCCGACCTCTAAGTTGACTTTGGGGAGCAAGAGAAGGAAGGTCTTCTGCATGAACCACAGCAGCTTGCCTGTGGTGAAGATGGACACCAGGTGTGTCATACAATTTCTGGAATATGGAAGAAGATACTTTAGTAATGGGAAGAGTGAATCAAGCATAAAAGATCATGTTTTTTCTTGTTGACTTGGAGACTATGAAGATAGACCTCTGAAATGAGTGCATCCAAACCTATCCTTACCCTTTCTAGAACCCACTCCCCCCCCCTCCCCCAAAAAAAAATTACACCAAAAAAAAAAAAAAGAACGAAAAGTAGAACAAGTCAACAACAAAATTAGGGGCTTTGTATTTATTAATTATGGTAGCCCAGTGCTCCATATATGTAGATTTGGAGTGCACATATTGATAACTCAATCTACATGAGGTAGCAATACACCACAACAAGGGCATGTAGGATACTCACCAAGTCAGATAAAAGAAAAATAAGATGGGAAGGACGGATTTCAATATCCTCAAAGGAGATGTCCTTACCCCTCCACCTAGGAAAGCATCAATCTGAATGGGACCCAAAGTGGTCCCTGGGACAGCAGATTGAATTGGTTTATATTTTCTAGCAGCTGCAGCAACTGGGTCCTTATATGACAGCATCCCTGTTTTTGTGGCAACATTAAGCATCGAATGTCACTAATTTGTAAGGTCTAAGCATGGTAACCAATGGAGATGCAGCAGCAGTTACAAGACAAACTTGATCTCTCTCGATAGACCACATCATCTATTTGGAGGGCTAAAGTCAGTTTGTAAACTAAGAGTTTCATCAAGTCCATAAAGCTCAAGATCATTTCAACTCCTTAATATAAATATTTAGAAGGGAACATGTGTAAAAAGTAAGAGAAATATAAACAAAAAGTGAATAAGCTTCAAAAACCAAGTTGAAGACAGGTAGGGATGAAACATTGGTAACAAGTTTGGAAACTTCTTTCACATCAGCAATGAAGCAAAGCTGCATATAATAGCAATTCAAATTTTTATTCTCCTACTTATTCCCTTTCACAGACTTTCTATATGGAAATGGAAAAGGTTCAAACCCCAATTAGAAGAGTATCAGTGAAACTTCTTTCTCACTCACGCTTATAAGACAGAGATGTAAAACACGAAAGTGATATGCATAAGACATAAAAAAAGGACTTAATCCTGTTTTGTTGAATATTGTGTGAAAAAAAAAAAGAAATCTAACAATTATAATCAATGCAATGGTAACCATATCTTACTTAATAGAGCATTTATGAATGCAGATTTTCCAACATTGGCTGAACCCTGCAAGATCAGCAGACAGACTTGATTTCCAATTTGTGATCATAACACTTACAGTGAGCAGTATAAAACCATAATCAGCATCTAAGAATTTTTTTTAAAGGAAGTTAATTGTTGTCGAAGCTATAGCCTCCATATCTTATCAAAACATCAAGAGAAAAAGAAAAGATATTGCTTTGGTGTGTGATAGAAAAGAAAAATAATAATAATAACTTGTGCTGTGTTGCGTGATTTTGAAGAAATATAGCTCATTTTGCAGATTCAAATGATTGATGGAGAGCTTTCCTTCAGCTTGGTTAAGAATCTTAATAATAGTTTATACAGAGTTCAGTAGCTGTACCTAAGCCGGAGTTTATGAGGGGTACCATTCCCAGAGAAAAGGCAATTTTTCCTTTTTTTCTTTTTTCCCCGTTAAGGGAACATGATCTCTGACAACTGAGGTATGGAATGTATGCATTCTGAGTAACATAAAGCATGCTGTGGAACAAAGATTGCCAAAATTTCAGTCCCTCTCTCCATCACTTATTAATGAAGATTAGACAGTTATGCTGCCGATACTCAGTCAGATAACAAAGGTCATCAAAGGTGCTTTTTAATGGGGAGTATATGAGTGCTCAGACCTTTCAACTTTCAGATGCCATCTTACACATCACAGTCATCTCAATGTGACTTTTTCATCGCTTTATTACCAAACAATATTCAGTGCACTGTCCGTGAAAGTGTAAATAACAGTAGAATACAGATCACTGTTGTGGTGAATCAACCAACATTTGGATCCACAGACAAAGATATCATAGACAAAAGAAGCTGAACATCAATTCCACCAAATAAAATTTCTACTTGCACCCTAGAGACAATAAAAAACACTAAAGAGCAAACACAGAGAGTTAACCATTAATCAGTCTTCAGTATACAGCAAAATTTCCAACTCATAGAACTTACTAACCAGAATATACACATCCCTTCCCTGCAAGTAACAATGAAATGCAAAAAAAAGTTAGTGAAATAGGCAAAGAAAGCAGCCTAATAAAGGAACCAAGAATAAAAGATTGACATTTCCGAAACACCTATTCTAATTACATAGTTGCCACTGGGTGAATCCTGGGGTCAGAGAGCCTTCGTCAAAATCAACAAAAAAAACCATAGGAAAAATGTAAGCAAACCAAAATAAAGCAACTCATAGGAGAAGCAACTAACCCTTTTCTCATTCTGAATTTCCGAGACCACTCCAGTAATTCCAACCAAAGACTTCGAACTTGTTAAATGAACACTCAGAACACTGAAAGACACCATTATGCCTTCAATTAAATGTCTTCAGCACTTACCAATAGCATAAGTCAATCAAAAATATATTTGACAAAACAGGGGAAAGGACAATTACATCTTTCACATTGCTGATTATGTGATATCCTTAATCTATTTGTCACCAAATTCAAGTTGGTTACGTATAAACTATAGGTGTCATAGGCCCATATGTACTTACAAAAATGACATGCTGAATTTGATCTACATGTGACAGATGGATTACATTGAAAAGCACACCAGTAAGCTCTCCAGTTGATTCTATTTTTTAGTTGAATTGATTCGTGGTGTCAGATAATCTTGAAGGAAGTACTAATCATCAGAATTTGCAGATTATGTATAAAGAATGTCCACAAACTAGATAGCTTACTTAAGCTTCTTCTTCATTGTCGCCTCCACAACCCAATCGCCAACACAATTGAGATCTGTGCCTTTTGGAAGAAGATCAACCTTGACCAAAACAGAAAAGTCTATGTTGCTTATCCAAGTAGATAATAACAAAAAACGATATTAGCAGTAGCAGCAATTGCATGGACTAAGAATTTCAAAGCACCTTAGTCACCACTAATATTATCGGATTTGCACCAGCAAGATCTCTGACACGTGCTAGAAAACTACCATTGAAATCTGCTATATCAACCTACAAATGATAGAGCAAATGAACTAGAGAACAAGACGTGAAAGAGAAGAAAAGTGACAGCAAAAGAAAGAGATAAGTTGCTCCAATTGCCAAATCATCAGTGTGATGGGTTATTAGCCCTTTTCCAATTTTAAATTTTTTTTCAAAGTCAAGTTTTGTTTCTAATGCTGATGAAGTGCTACAAAACCATCAAGTTTGGGTCCATTGTTAGAGCCATTATCGTGATAAGGAAAAGTTCATCAGGTGAGACCTTTCATTTTCCTCAATTGCTGACGTATGGGCTACATCATATTCCACAAGCTTTATTGAGGAAAAAAATGTTCAGAGGCAATGCTACCTATATCCGTTTATAATAGAACTGAGGACCAGATTGAACCATCCATGCTTCTCAGGGATAAAATTTTCTCATGATTCAACCCGTCGTGTTGTGCCTAATCCTTAAGCTTATTACAGTTATCTAGTGGTAACAGGTTGAAATGGCTATTCTTTACACCCAAAAATCACGATGAAGGTTAAAGAAAGTAAGTAATCTTCACAACACTTTCTCAATGGAAGCTTACCAACTTAATGATCAAAGCTTTCTCGTTGCGCACGTGAGAGAGCTTTTCCCGAAGCTCCTCAGCCGAGATAAACTGTTCCCCTCCAGAATAACCTCCATTGCCACCAACAGCTGTAATCATGCGGCCATGGGACAGAAGACGGCACCTCCCACAAAGTACAGTTCTGAGTTGACGATGCTTCTTTTTCTGTAATCACACAGAAATTCCAGAATTATTTTGCCCACCTAATCCCGCTTTGGAAATGCTCACTTTTCCCTTGCATTTTATGTCTCACGTATAATCCTGAATATGGTAGTATTCAACTGCAATTTGATCGAATTCTACTAAGACTCCCAGTGTTAAGCAATACTAGATGTCAAATTTTTCCAGATGATGAATCAGTTTATATTAAAGGGAATGACAAAAGGATTCATTAATTGAATTATACCAACTCGTAAGTATCCGGGTCAACATAACCCGGAGCATCCGTTTCTGAGGTCTGCAGTGGAGCTCCGCAGCCATAGCAGCTGGGGAGCACCGAAGAAACCTTGGAAACCTTATCTTTATCCTTTTTCTTCTTCTTCTTCTTCTCTTTAGTGGCAGAGAGAAGCATGGTGGAAGCAGACATAGACTGATGGCGCTCAAGAAATAACTGTCCTCGGGTGGGCGCAGCCGCTCCGGAACCCTGGGGTTCCGGTTCCAGCTCCGGATAATTATGGATTTGAGAGCTTGAGGGATTTGGTTCTTGGCTGCGAGTTTGGAATTGGTACTCTGCCCCGAATTTGCAGATAGTAACGAAAAAAGTGGGCTTGGGAGGAGGGAATTTTAAAATGCTAGGATTGGGGTTTACGACAAAGCGGTGACGGAGAGGGAAGAATGGTGTAGAAAAGGCTGAGGAGGAAGAGGAGATTGGGAGGGGTTTAGGCGCCATTGGCAGTTTCACAACGGTGACAACTGCCAGAGAATAAGGAGAAGTATAAATGGAATTAAAATAGCACTACCATATCTGCAACGCGCTCTGCGTGTGTGTCTCTGTGTGTGTGTGTGTGTGTGTTTTTTTTTTTTCCTTTTTTTGGTTGGGTACGGGGCGCGGGGGTTTGTCCCGGGTTGGATTGGCAATGTGAAATCGAGATTGAACTCCATAAATTAGACCAACCATTATGGGCGAGTCAATTCATTTCTACTTTTCTCCTACTGGCCATTTCCGTCAGATAAAACGAACAATATGGTGATTATTCGTAGTAATTTCTTGGAAAGTAGTACGTACATTCTGCCATTCCATGCTGTACTGAAAAGTCTGAAATAGATTCATCACCTACTTAGAATAGAAGCATATGTATATAGTAAGTATATCCTTCCAATGATGCACAACAATTTAGAGCACAATCTCCTGTAGCACGCTTGAATGCAAGACATTATGTCAATGACAAACTTATACAACAGAAACCACTAGAGTCCTAGTTATCAAATCAACCTCCCAAGTAGAGCACAAACATAAAAGAGTAATTTTACTAGTACGTGATTAAACTCCTCCCTCAGCAACTCCCCTCGAATCAGGGCTCCGAGAAGGAAAGACCACGTTATCATACAAAAGCCCGGCAATAGCTGCACCGATTAAGGGTCCAACCCAGTAGACTGCCTGGTTCTTGAAGCTCCCTCCAACAAGAGCAGAGCCGAAGGAGTATGCAGGGTTCATTGATCCGCCAGTGAAGGGCCCTGATGCCAAAACATTGGCACCTGATATCAGCCCGATCATCAAAGGTCCAATGGCCCCAAAGGGTCCCCGCTTTGTGTCGGAAGCAGCGTAAACAGTGTAAACTAAGGTGAAAGTCATTACGCCTTCCACCAGCGATGCACCAAAACCAGTCATCTGCGGTGCAATTGCATGAGTTGGAATCTGCTGCAAAATGTCCCACAAGAAAACGCGAATTTCAATCACACATGAGATGAATAACAACAACAACCCCCCCAAAAAAAAAAAAAAAAACCCAAATAAAAAAACAAGATGGACCTCAAATTTAAGCCAGTTTTAAATCGTTTTTACTATTGTAAGAATATGTTTCCTATGGAATTTGTTCTGCCGTTGAAGCCTAAAGCACTATGTTTGTTACCCTTGCGCAGCACAAAATCCAAGATGATCTAAACGCTTTTTAATGGCAAGAAGGAATCAGTGAACCAAGACCGATTAGAAAAAAATCATAAGAGAGCAAGACACTCAGAAGAGAGAGAGAGAAATGGATTGTCGATGACATGAACCTGTCCAACGGTAGCAACTCTGAGGAGAAGGCAGGCCATGACGGAGCCCAGCATTTGGGAAATCCAATATAGTATGGACATGGGAATGCTGATATGGCCTCCAACAGCCATGCCGAATGTGACAGCCGGATTTACATGGCCTCCTGATATATTGGCTGCTACAAAAACAGCCACAGACAAGGCAAATGCATTCGCAACTGCAACTGCCACCAGACTTGATGATTCAGATGCTGCATCATTTGGCATCATTCTTCCTGTTCCCCACCACACCACTTCAAAATTCAGAAAACAGAGGACTTATCTTGGCACTAACTCGTAAAATTCTACAAATTCGCTTACAAATTAGACAGCTTATCATGAATCTGCAACTGTCTCCAAATACTCTATTTTTATTCCCAGTTCACTGAATTTTAACTCATAACTGTCAGCCAGTTTAAAATAATTAAACTTCATACAAATTTTCAGTACAATAAAAAGAAAAACCATGATAAATGAAAGTGCATACGAGATGACATGGCAGCCCCAACAGCAGCAAGGACGTAGAGGAATGTGGAGATAAACTCTGCAAGATATGATCTAAGGGCATTGGGCGTGACAGAGTGCCCCAAACGGGATGCCAAAGCCATTTGATCCGCTGTTCTGAAGGAGATGATGGCACGAACACTCCGATTTCACTACGGATTGATAATGATGACTCGAATTTCTGTTGGTTTCTTGCAAATAGCGGTGCCGAAGGCTTCACTGACGAAATAATGGGAGATGGAAACTTATAGATAACGTTGGTGGGAGTTGCCAAGTGAGGAGGGAAGAGATGCAACGGCTTGTGAATAGAAGAGAAGTTGGATTCAAAATTTAACCGCCACCACGCGTGGCAATCTTCCATGGCTCCGTGATACATTCCAGCGTCGACAGCGTCGTTTCATGAGAGTAACAACAGCATTTTGGCTTCATCTTTTCACTTCGGGTTAGTTGCTCTACCTGTTTTAAGGTTTGGACCTATTTGATATATTTAAAGAAATTTGCTGATGGTGGAGCAATGGTAATGAAATTTGCTGATCGTTTCATTGTTGTGGTTTGCTAAACTACTATCACTATGTTTCAATGGGAATGAAAGTAATAGAATAGGCCCTTTATGAAACCCTCAAATTACTACACTATCAAACTCATTAACGCATCTAATTAAGGACTTCTTATCTCTGTCTGGGTAAAAGGAAAAGAACACGCTCTACCTTCTCTCATTTTCGTACGCTCTCTCTCTCTGGATACTCTTCATCTCACCACTGTCTAGCGATCACAAATTCTTCTGTTCCCTATTTCTCCTCAAAATTCCAATCCCAGATCGAGTAGTTGACAGCAAATTCTCGACTCATGTTATTTCAAGCAACAGTTCTCTCTCTCTCTTTTTAATATTTTGTGCCTAATTGGTAATTCTCATTGGGTCTCCAATTTACAGGACACCTCTGGGTTTCTATTAAAGATCGGCTGTGATATTTGTAGGAAAATCACATAGTATTTTCATCCTATTTTTGTTGAAATTTGAATATGATTGGTGAAATATGAGTGATTTTCTATTTTGATGTTGATTCCTCTGCCAACACTCTCCCTTCCTCCCTTTTTCTCTCCGTGAAAAAAGTTCTCTTCCTAATTCGCGACTTTCTTGTCTGATATTGATTAAAAATTTTCCTAATTCATGATTCTCATCATGCGCTCTAATTTAAACCTGTGCGGTTTTTATCAGAATTTACCATAATTCCTACTAGGCTTAAGCATCAGATATTTGTATTTTTTTCCCTTGTTAAGCTTCCAACATGTGCTCATTTCTGTTTATGTAGAATGTGGGCGGAAGCCTAAATGTACTTGTTTCAGGTTGTTTCCTATTCTGGTCCTTCAACGTTTGTGTTGCCTTTTTCAGGTAACAGTGGTTTATTCGATTAAGAATTGGAGTTTCAAGATTGTTTTTTGACTGATAGCCATACTCAAGGACTCGAGCACTTAACTTGGTACATAGATCTTATTTGAAGTGATTTCTGTTGCCGATTGTTGAGTAAATGCACTTAACCCAGAAATGTTGCATTTACTCAGAGGAACTATTTAACTTGAGTAAATGTTGCATTTACTCGGAGGAACTATTTAACTTGAGTAAATAGTGCATTTACTCAGAGGAACTATTTAACTTTAGTAAATAATGCATTTACTCAACAATCGGCATATATAGAATAGAATGCAAGCCAGGAAATTTGCATTGCCCTGTGCCCAAATTCTTGCCTTCCTTAACCTAAAAAATAGATAGTACATGAAGTTCCTACTTCCTTCCATTTCATGAATGTTTGTTTGTTTCTTCCATGACGGAACAAACATTTCCACTACTGCTCCAAACAATGTGAATCATGCATTATTAATCCAAATAAATGATTTGGAGCTTAAGCCAGAAAATATGCTAAATACAGAATGCACGTATGGGTGAAATGACAGTTATGTTTCCTAACCTATTAGAGTTCAAAATGACTATATTGCAAAATGTAATAGATGGTGGTTATGTTAGTCGGCTTGACCATCTTGCTCTAGAAAAAGTAAAGCAAAGAGTGGAATTGTATGAGCAATCTAGGCATGTTAACCGAATTAGCTATCTATTTCTCAACATAAAGAAAAAAAATTTCCCTTTATGTTAATAACAAGAATTATCATCATAATTCTTGTGAATTTGTGAATGTGTGATGTGAAATCAAAATACTAATTCATTTACAGCTATGTTGATGCCATTTTGGGAAATGATGAACTCTTTTGCAAGGCCATAAATTCTTCAGATCTCAGTCCAACAACCAAAATCCCCCATACAAGGAAGGTTCTTTAAGTTATTTATGTTGGGTTCTTTAAGTACCTCGACTTGATCGAGACACTTCACGTTTTGCTGGCTTCAGGAATAATTTTTTTCCTTTATTTTTGCATATTTGTATAGTAATTTGGGTTTCTTGTAAATTGTTTTGGTGTATAGCCAAACAACAAGAAGAAAGAAAGAATCCTCTTATTTATTATTTCTATATATGTGGAGAAAACACACAGTCTAGTGAGAGAGAGAGAGAGAACAAGATTTTTACAAGATTCTACAGAATAAGTAAGTAAATTTGTAACACCTGCAGTCATTAGATAAGAGAATTAATCATACCAATTGCACTTTAAAGCATAATTCTCATGGTTTTTATCAGTTCCCCCCCTACCCACGTTCCATAATTCACACAATTCATATAGGCAATAATGAAAGAAAAGAAAGCATTTATCTTGACCTTTATATTTTTCACTACTTTCCCAGCATAAACTTTCGAAGCTTAAAGATTTTTACTAAAAGCAATAAAAATGAATGCAAATCATATTAACAGAACACTGTTGCAATATACTACTGCTCCCTAAATATTGCAGCATTGAATGCTACTGCTGCTTACCAGTGGAGACTCCAAATACCCTCTTCCTTGAATAATTACGCTACAACTAGAAACTGATTTTTTAAGTCATTTATGTTGGATTGGATTTTTTGAGTGGCCAATGCTGATAGAGACTTCCTAGTCAGTTTCTAGAGACTTCCAATAAACTAACTTAAAAAATTAGTTTCTAGTTGTAGCGTAATTATTCAAGGAAGAGGGCATCTGGAGTCTCCACTGGTAAGCAGCAGTAGTATTCAATGCTGCAATATTTAGGGAGTAGCAGTATTCTGTTTGTATGATTCCATATTAGTATTCATTATATTGCTTTTAGTAAAAATCTTTAAGCTTTGAAAGTTTATGCTGCGGAGGGAAAGTAGTGAAAAATATCAAGGTCAAAATAAATGCTTTCTTTTCTTTCATTATTGCCTATATGAATTGTGTGAATTATGGAACGTGGGTAGGGAGGAACTGATAAAAACCATGAGAATTATGCTTTAAAGTGCAATTGGCATGATTAATTCTCTTATCTAATGACAGACTGCAGTGTTACAAATTTACTTACTTATTCTGTAGGACCTTGTAAAAATATTGTACTCTCTCTCTCTCTCACTAGAGTGTGTCTTTTCTCCACATATATAGAAATAATAAATAGGAGGATTCTTTCTTTCTTCTTGCTGTCCGGCTATACAACAAAACAAAAATTTGCAAGGAACCCAAATTACTATACAAACATGCAAAAATAAAGAAAAAAATTATTCCTGAAGCCAGCAAAATGTGAAGTGTCTCGATCAAGCCGAGGTACTTAAAGAACCCAACCCAACATAAATGACTTAAAGAACCTTCCTTGTATTGGGATTTTGGTTGTTGGACTGAGATCTGAAGAATTTATGGCCTTGCAAAAGAGTTCATCATTTCCCAAAATGGCACCAACATAGCTGTAAATGAATTAGTATTTTGATTTCACATCACAAATTCACTTGTTATTAACATAAAGGGAAAATTCTTTTTTTTTTTATCTTGAGAAACAAATAGCTAATTCGGTTAACATACCTGAATTGCTCATACAATTCTACTCTTTGCATTGCTTTTTCTAGAGCAAGATGGTCAAGCCAACAACCATATCCACCATCTATTACATTTTGCAATATGATCAACTTTGAACTCTAATAGGTTAGGAAATATAGCTGTCATTTCACTGATACATGCATACTATATTTAGCATATTATATGGCTTAAGCTCCAAATCATTTATTTGGATTAATAATGCAGGATTCACATTGTTTGGAACAATAGTGGAAATGTTTGTTCCGTCATGGAAGAAACAAACAAACATTCATGAAATGGAAGGAAGTACAAACTTCATATACTATCTATCTTTTATGTTAAAGAATGCAGGAATTTGGGCACAGGCCAATGCAAATTTCCTGGCTTGCATTCTATTCTATATATGCCGATTGTTGAGTAAATGCACTATTTACTCAAGTTAAACAGTTCCTCTAAGTAAATGCAACATTTACTCAAGTTAAATAGTTCCTCTGAGTAAATGCAACATTTATGGGTTAAGTGCATTTACTCAACAATCGGCAACAGAAATCACTTCAAATAAGATCTATGTACGAAGTTAAGTGCTCGAGTCCTTGAGTATGGCTATCAGTCAAAAAACAATCTTGAAACTCCAATTCTTAATCGAATAAACCACTGTTACCTGAAAAAGGCAACACAAACATTGAAGGACCAGAATAGGAAACAACTTGAAACAAGTACATTCAGGCTTCCGCCCACATTCTACATAAACAGAAATGAGCACATGTTGAAAGCTTAACAAGGGAAAAAAATACAAATATCTGATGCTTAAGCCTAGTAGGAATTATGGTAAATTCTGATAAAAACCCCACAGGTTTAAATTAGAGCGCATGATGAGAATCATGAATTAGGAAAATTTTTAATCAATATCAGACAAGAAAGTCGCGAATTAGGAAGAGAACTTTTTTCAGGGAGAGAAAAAGGGGAGGAAGGGAGAGTGTTGGCAGAGGAATCAACATCAAAATAGAAAATCACTCATATTTTACCAACCATATTCAAATTTCAACAAAAATAGGATGAAAATACTATGTGATTTTCCTACAAATATCATAGCCGATCTTTAATAGAAACCCAGAGGTGTCCTGTAAATTGGAGACCCAATGAGAATTACCAATTAGGCACAAAATATTAAAAAGAGAGAGAGAGAACAGTTGCTTGAAATAACATGAGTCGAGAATTTGTCACAACCACTGATCCGGGATTGGAATTTTGAGGAGAAATAGGGAACGTAAGAATTTGTGATCGCTAGACAAGGGTGAGATGAAGAGTATCCGAAGAGAGAGCGTACGAAAATGAGAGAAGGTAGAGCGTGTTCTTTTCCTTTTACCCAGAGATAAGAAGTCCTTAATTAGATACGTTAATGAGTTTGATAGTGTAGGAATTTGAGGGTTTCATAAAGGGCCTATTCTATTACTTTCATTCCCATTGAAACATAGTGATAGTAGTTTAGCAAACCACAACAATGATTGTCAGTAATAATGACACCCATTGCTGGTTTTGAATCCCCAAACCAAACACCCCCTTAATGTAATGAAAACACTCTTAGTATAAAAAGGAACGAAATAGCTTTTTGAGTGGAAAACTTATTATCTTAATAAAGTTAACAAAAAAAAAATGTGAATAGTATAAATGCAAGGAAAATTTATTTTGACAAGAAAAATTTGAATGCATAAATATAAATCATGGAAAGTAGAATACTTATAGTACAAAAGGAAGGACAAAATCCATAAGAGAAAAAAAATTAGTATTTAAATGAAAATTTTAAAATTTTAAAAAATATAGTATGAAAAGAATATAAAATTTTGAAGGATTTATATATTGACACAAGAAATACATTTTATGGCATGAAAAAGGTACAATTCTACATAATTTTTATTATTCAAAAAATGGTCTATCCTTATGAAAATAGGAATGTTACAAAAGGTGTGACTTTAAGAGTTACACATAGCACTAGCCAGCAATATTTGAAAAGAATTTTCTAATGATTACTTAGTAGGTACTCATTATCATACTTAAATTATCCCCTCACTTTATCTTATTATCATATTTAAAATTGCACCTAATTTATCATATAAATATCTTATTTTTGTGATTATGAGGATTCTTTTCCGAATATGAATGAAATATAAAAAATATATATAATCACAATAATTAAAGTCAACTAACTCCCTCCCGCTGGGGGCATCCTGTAATTAGCCCCATGCTAATGCGCGGCTCGCTTGGCGGCTGCTTGGGGTTGAAAATTCAAAACCTATTACTCTACTCCCAAAATCCAATCGCGTTTCAACATAGTTAATATATTTTGTCATTTAGTGATGTGCCTCTGGATACAGAAGCTTGACTTCAGCGACACAGCGCACTGCTCCAACTTGTCTGAATACTTGGTCGGCAATCTCCGCCCAATCTCTGAATCCTTTGATCAATTTCTGGCGAAAAGGTAAAACCCTTTGCTCTCTTCCCGGTCGTAAATGTTTCCGCCAATGATACTGGTAATATATTCTGCACAATTGACTTTCTGTTATTTAAATTCTTATGTTTCTGCTTATCAAAATAAAATAAAAAAAAGAAAAGAAAATTTTCTCATGTTTCTGAGCTTTGATAGAATGGTATTTATCTCTTATTTTGACTGTTCTTATTGAAGGCCCTGATACTATAGTGGGCTGTTCAATTCTCGCTGTCCTTTTGTGTCTGGCTAAATCCGTAGGTATAAATTCAGATTTAATCTTTTTTTACCCCAATTTATTTGGCTTCGTTGTGGATGCTGCTGTGGAAAAGTTGTAATTTTCATTTATCAGTAAAATCTGATTGAGAAGTGCTGGTAAGATGCAAAATATGCTCTGAGCTATCATTTCACTTTTCGGTTCTGTATTTAATTGGTATATTTACATTTTAGGGAAGAAGATTCAGATGTCCAATGATGTGGAAAATCCGAAAGATGGCCATGCCACAACAGCTGGGGACGGTTTGAATGTTCCTTCCTCATCACCAGCCCTTGAAACCACCCAATCAACCTGGTATGGTAGCTTGATTCAGCAAGCCTCTGTATATGGCGTAGCTGCAGGGTACTGTGTTTCAGCATCATTGTTATCTATAATCAACAAATGGGCTGTCATGAAATTTCCTTATCCAGGAGCTCTAACCGCATTGCAGTACTTCACCAGTGCTGCTGGAGTACTACTTTGTGGTTGGCTTAAGGTTATAGAGCATGATAAACTTGAACTTTTAACTATGTGGCGCTTCTTTCCTGCTGCTATCATATTCTATCTATCCCTTTTCACAAATAGTGAGCTCCTCCTGCACGCCAATGTTGATACCTTCATTGTCTTC
The DNA here is from genome assembly GCA_013103745.1 of Gardenia jasminoides. NCBI lineage: Eukaryota > Viridiplantae > Streptophyta > Magnoliopsida > Gentianales > Rubiaceae > Gardenia > Gardenia jasminoides. Next base: position 107,285,177 of record CM023103.1, read on the forward strand.
CGGTCAGCAGTTCCTATTTTCGTTGCAATAGGAGAAACTCTCTATTTGAATCAGCCATGGCCTTCATTGAAGACATGGGGATCGCTTGCAACAATATTTGCTGGTAGTGTGATTTATGTAATGACTGATTATCAGTTCACTGTTACGGCTTATACCTGGGCTTTGGCCTACCTTGTCAGCATGTCTATTGATTTTGTTTACATTAAACATGTGGTTATGACCATTGGTTTGAATACTTGGGGACTTGTGCTCTACAACAATCTCGAGGCTCTGCTATTGTTTCCACTGGAGCTACTTATAATGGGGGAGTTGAAGAAGATGAAGCATGATATTTCTGATGAATCAGATTGGTACTCTTTTCAGGTGGTCTTGCCAGTGGGCCTGTCATGTTTGTTTGGGTTAGCCATCTCTTTTTTCGGGTTTTCTTGCCGTAGGGTAATCTCTGCAACAGGGTTCACTGTTCTTGGCATTGTAAACAAGCTTTTAACAGTTGTAATAAATTTAGTCATCTGGGACAAGCATTCAACAATTATTGGAACAGTTGGGCTTTTGATTTGCATGATGGGTGGGGTTTTGTACCAGCAGTCAACGAGCAACAAGGCTAATGCTGTTAAGGAATCCAAGGCACAAGAAAGGGAAGAGGAACAGCAAAAGTTGCTTGAAATGCAGAGCAACACAGAAAGCAATGGCAATGAGAAACAAGTCACAAACTCGGGAGAACAAGAGTCATGACTCGCTTGGTTACTAAATATTAGGCAACGAGAGTCATGACTTGCTTGGTTACTAAATATTAGGCAATTATGTCACATGCTGAGTTCTTTGTTGGTGCTTCACTGGTGAATAGCTATTTCTCATTCATTGGTTGTGCACTAATAACTGTTGAAGCCGAGCATTTATTGAAGAAATCTCAACCAGAGGATTAAATATCTGAGCTTGATCTTGTCTAAGCTATCTCTCTTTTTCTGAACACTCGTTTATATTGTTGAAGAGGATGGAAGTTTCCTTGAAATGTTGTCTTCATATTTGGTTGCTAAATGTGGAATTCTATTCTGAATTGGTAGGTCTCTGTTCTGCAAAAGAATACAAAAATACAATTTTCTGCTGCTGCGTCTTGCTGGTTAAACCAAGCAATTGAAATGAATTCAGCAGCTCATATTCCTGGGATTATGTTTTCGCTCTATAGCAGATCTGCCGTGTTCGTGTTATTCTTTTAGGATTTGCAATGACCTGAGTGTTTTTACTCCAAGAGTCCAAGGTCAAATGGAGCATTCAGCTTGTAATCGTAGCTGGGGCACACAATTTTCATTGCCCATTATGATGTCAAGCTCTTATTATTGCATGCAATTCTTTGTTTGATTCGTCTCTAGAATGCTTCAGGACTTGAATAGGGCAGTTAATAGTTTTGGGAGTAGTTGTATAATCTTTTTCGTTTGGTTAGTGTGCTCTATCGATAGGGGAAAAAAGGTTTTAATGCCGTTACTTTCGTAGATGCATGTATTGGTTTTGAAACAAGAGTTATTTCATAAGGTTATTCGTACTGACTTCTTGTTCTGGGAATGTTATTATCTCCTGGATAAAATTTGGGATAATTTCAGAAACCTTCCCTGAGGTTTCTTGAAATATCATTTAACTTTCCTGACGTTTTTTAAATCTTTCTTATCACCCTTGGAATTGATATTTTGTTAACAATATCACCCTCTTTCAGCAAAAGTAATATTAAAAAATACATGTTGGAGGAGAGAGGAAATTTTAGTTTCTTTAATACCCTCAAACTATCCAAAAAAAAATAAAGTAGAAACACAATATTAACAAGTCATGGAGTTTTTAATAATGTCAATAACAACAATAGACAAAGTGATATTACCTAATTTGCAATTCCCAAATAAACAAAAAACAACCTAAAAGTAATTCACTTTTGGGAGGAATACATATAAGTATTTCGTCTCAACTATCCATTTGTATAGTCTGATCAGGAAGAATATTTCACAATCAAATAATAAAAATTATATCACTCTCTTTTGTTTATGTAACTATTTTGATTATGAAACCTACATCATATCGTATTACTTATTGATCATTTAAAGTACGAACTCATAATTTTTACCTATTATGCAATTTTATTTTGAAAATGACACCTTCACTCTAAAGTTTAGGAAATCATTCTTAGTGAAATTACAATTTTCTTCTCCTCTACTCCAAATTCTCGTATTGTTCACTAGAAAAAATAAAGGAGAGAAAAAAATGATGGTTATAAATACATACAAATAAAAGTCATATTATTATTAGTATTTCTTCTAACAAGCAATTCGCGCCTTTAGAAGTCTTGTCAGATGATTTAACGCCTTTGTTGGTACAGAAAAAGAAGAGTGGCGCCAATTATTTCTTAGGCATTTTGCTATTACATGCTTATGAAGTTTGTTATCAAACTTTTTTTTTCTTTTGATATTTAGAAGCTAAATAATTGCTGGAAGAAATGAGGGCATTATTGGTAATTGATCCCTTCTAATAATGATATGTGGACCCACAATTTTTCAGGGATCGTAAGAAAGATTTTAAAAATGTCAGAAGAACTAAGTGATATTTAAAAACGTCTAAAATTATCCCATAAAATTTTTATTTACTCTATATCCAGAAATTGACCAACCATGACAGGACGCTGGATATTGGTGCCTATTGTACCTGACCAACCGTGAGATTTCCCACAGGGCTTAATGTACCTATGTTTTCTATGCAATTTTCGCAGGTCAAAACACTAGTAGTATAATAATGATTTCTTATCTCGTGTAATCTTGGAGTGCAACTATAATGCACTTTTCATCCAGTAATTCACTCTTAAACTTGATAGAAAACGTCTTGTTTGGCAGCTAAGTTTTTTGGGAGTTTGTATAAAACTCTACTGTATCTTACTGTAGAAGTTGTAAAAAAAAAATTGAAGTTTTTTGTATTTTAGGGGTGTTATATTAAAAACTTTGGGAGTTTTTTAAGGATTTTTACCGATAATGTAGGAAACAAACAAGTTTTATACAAACTTGCTAAAAATTTACGCTAAAACTTTGAAAGTTTAGCAGCATATAAACCTGATAAAAAACTCAATTGTCAAACAAGGCCGTTGGTGGGAGTTGCTCCTTGCGACCGAGAAGAGGAGTTGCCGTACCAAGTACTAAGATTTTCTGTCTCTACGGTGGATGTGTTGATAAGCATGGTGGGGTTTGCTTTTTCTGCATGCTTTAACTCGAATACGAATTAAGCGAAAGCTCAATATTCGTGAACATCCTTGTGTGTGTGTGTGTGTGTGTTTTCCCCTTTTTTAAGTAGGGGAGGGGTGAGTGGAATTTAAGACAGCGGAAGAAGAATTAGAATCCAGAATCTTTAATTATAGAAAAAGAGAAAAAACAAAAATTCAAATTTTGTGGCTCACAATCGTGGAGCCATGCCTCCCGCTCCTCCCTCCTTAATTTTGTAAAAATAAAATAATAAGCTTGAAATGTTTAAAAATTTTTAGTTTTTCTTATAACTGCACCTTCTAAATTTTGAATAATATATATTCTCTTGATACTTTACCTCCCACCCTTCCCAACCCTTACGTGTTGAAAATTTTGAATCTCCTCTCACTGTGACATATCTCTTCTTCGTGCAATTATTTTGAAGCTATTAACACACAAAATTGAATAGATTTGAATAACAAATAAAGTGTAGGAAGTGTAGGGACAAAAATTTGTAATGAACACATAATCTTATCATAAACATTTCTTTATCTAATAATCATATAAATTTTGAGATATGTAAGTGCCACACCGGCTATGGGTCACTTCGCCGTACGAAAATCAAACAAAACAAAACAATCAAATAAAGAAGCAAAAACAACGAAAACAAAGCGAGCAATCTTAAAAAGAAGCAAGAAAACTTAATAGCAAGTCAGCGACTGGAAACTAGAAACTCTTTGAACAACGAAAACAAAGCGAGCAATCTTAAAAAGAAGCAAGAAAACTTAATAGCAAGTCAGCGACTGGAAACTAGAAACTCTTTGTTACTTGATCCAAAACAAGAGTTTAAGAAAATCCATGCAAGCTAAATCATGGTGCTCGACTCAGGACTCCCCGTATAATTTCTTACACGTTTGTAGAGTTACTGTAAAAGTCAAAGTGTTGTCTATGCTATTCTCCTTTGAATTATCATAAAGTCGAAGTGTTGGCTATATTCTTCTCCTTCGACGGTAAAATTTTCCATGGTTTTGCAATTATAGTAATGATTATGATTGGGATGTGGATTTCAATTCTTGAGAAAGTAGAGGGACTATGTTGGAGAAAGCAAAGAATCTTCAATTGAAACTTATATATTGCATGAACTAAACGCACAACGATTCTAAAAATGTACACATTGCTTTAAAAATTAGCAACTCTATATATAATACATTGAATGAATAAGAAAGCTAACATATTTTATGCTATATATTGAATCAATAAGAAAGCAACTCTAATATAATTTTAATATTTAAAAACTAACATACTTTATGCTAAAATCTTATGAAAAGTACCACACGCACACACACATATATGTATAGTTCTTCAAAATAAACTTTCTACCATATTTCTTTACAATGTTATTTTGTAATTTTTTTCAAAGATAGAATTAAAACATTTATAGTTAAAGAAATGCTATAAATAATTTTATATGCAATAATATCTTTAGAAATATTTAAAATTAACTTTAAAATCTTCAACCTCCAAGAATAAAAAAAAGAGTTATGCAAGAATTTAATAAATTTGATATTAACAAAACATTATCAACAAAAACTTTAAAAGCACTTGTCAAAAACTAAGTAGCAAAAGATAATATACAATATAAATTTACACATAAAAATAACAGCTGCATGCTTTTACGTAATTAACCTAAAAGATATAAATATGTTTTTAAATCATAATATTTGCTTCAAGAGTAAGAAAGGGTATATGTATTTTGTCGATATCAAATTTATTAATTTTTGCATAACTCTTTCTTTTTTTAATTTTTTGAGATTAAAGATTTGAAAATTCATTTTATGTGTGTGTAGTATTTTTCATTAATAATATTTTGGTGTAAATTATGTTAGTTTTAAGTGTTATAATTATACTATAACTTTTTCATCAGTTCAATACATAATATGTAGAGTTGTTAATTATTAATGCAAAGTATATATTTTTTTGGCTGAAGTAGGCAAAATGTGAATAATATTAAGGGCAAAATTGGAAGTAGAATTTTCAAATTTTTTGGGAGCCTAACATGTACTAGAATAGGGGGGTAAAGTGTATATTCTATTTGTTCAGAGGGACAAAGTGTGACTACTCCTACAGTTCAAGGGGGCAAAGTGTTATTATTAAACCTTTATATTATCATATAATCTAATAAATCAAAATCATATTATAAAGCTAATAGTGAGAGTCTGATTAACAAAAAAAAGAGAGCACAATTAACATCTCTAATTGACATTAAATATCTAAATTTTTACTTTAATGATCATTTTTGTATACTTTTTCATACTTCAGCATATTTCGTTGGAGATGCCATTAATCCCAATTAAACCGAAGCCCTTACAAATAAGTTATATAAATAATAAATATTCCTTTTCCATTTTTTATACAATAGGGAAAAGAATTTAACTTCATTGATAGAGATGTCAATCAGATGATCTTGAGATTTCTAGTTTGACTTTCAACTTTCAAGCCTTCCCCTTTTACCAAATCATCTTGACCGTCTTTCAAAACGGACGAATTCCCCTTTCTGCAGTAACTTGGTTGGACCATTAGCTTCGTCACCGCACTCCGCTTCTTGGATGAACCATCAGCCTCTTCCCGCCCACCAGGACCAATAACAAAGGGAAAGGTTAGGACATTAACAAAGATGCAATGCCAACAAATTTGGAAAATTGTTGATTAATCTCGGGATATGATCAACAAAAATCAATTTCTTCCCGCCCACCAGGACCAATAACAAAAGGAAAGGTCAGGATATTAACAAAGATGCAATGCCAACAAATTTAGAAAGGTATACCTAAAAAAAAATTTTGCAGATTAATCTCGGTAAATAATCAACAAAAATTAATTTCTTCCTTCTCACTTGTGTATAACAGAGACTCTTAAAACTTTCAAAGTATCATAGCGGCATCCATGTCAAGGCCTATATTATGCTACTACTACAAAGCTTGCATCTCCAAATTAGTGTGCTCCTTGCTCTTTTCGGAGGAAGGTGCAGAATCCCGACTATCAGGAGCAGCACTCATTTCTTGGACAGGAGGAGGATTTACTACGGTCACTGGCATCGCAGCATCATCTGAGAGGCGTCCTTTCATCTCTCTGTGCTCCTGGCACAATGCACACCAGTGCATGCAGCAGTGGACCATGCAGGGGTCACATGGTGAGTTCTGCAGGAGCAAGTAGATGCACAAACATTTTTTTAGCACAACTTAACAAATCCCATGATACATTGCTCAATGAAAAATATCTTGTTTGACAGCAGGAAGAATCTGGATCTAGCACAGAAGAAGCAACCAAACTTGATACTACATATTGATTGACAACAGCAGCATGGCTCTAACAGAAAACAATATTGCTTAGACACGGCTGGAATTCATAAATTAAGCTATCGACTATTAGACCCAACATGAAAGTACATGAAGTACAAATCTATCGTGTTGCACAGAATTAAATGGGGAATAGCAAGAGTGATCAAGGAACTGAAATCTGAGGTTCATATCTCAATATGTAAGTACAGAAAACATGGATTACCTTAAGATGATATTTCTTCTGTAGTGACTGCCGCGCAAGACCAGTATATATTCCACACATCCACCAACTAAATAACAAACCTTCACAAATGAGGAATGATGTCCTTGGATCTATACCATGAAAAGCCGCTGTTGCTGCTGCAAGTGCAATGCCACCCTCAACAAATATAGCATGACAAATACAAGGTGTCGTCCAGGAAGCATCGTCTCTCAGTTTCTCTATATTATGTCCAAACAAGACACATGGGCAGAAAAGCCCTGTCCAGCCTGTAGAAGCACCAAAAAAGAAATAGAAACCGGAGATGAGAACATACAGTTCGAAAGTTCTCACGTACAATGAGCCTAACAGTAAAGTTCTAAGACGAAGACACCACTATGACAATGTAGGACAGGGGGCAATGGTGATGAGAGTGCAAACATCGGAAACCAAAGGTATCTCATGGCAATTCAAAGCTGTAAGATCTAAGATTAGCAAATAATGATACAATTCAGAATCCTGCAACTCAGACATCCCAAGATATCATTTGAAGTAAAATATGCATGGAAATGATATTTTATGCACATGACACAATTGTATGTACCAATGACAAACACAAACCACTATATGTCTCAGAACAAAGCTTCATTCAGGAAAAAACTGACAGACACCAGTCTTTGGAGTGGAAAGGAAGTATAACACGTGGGAAACAGTACAGCGATATAACTTTGATGTGGTAGGAAAAAAATTCATTCATACAAATTTCTAAAATTTCTGCAAGCTTACATTTGCTCAAGTGTTGCAAGGAACTTAATCAAAGTTAACCTAGTTCAACATGAGCATCTAAAATCACAAGACAATCAACAAGTTCTACTAAATGGCATTGCAATCACCAAAAAAAAGTAAAGTAAATGTAGTTATGGCTGCTGAACAGCCAGAAATGAGACTTTTAACTACCAAATTAAACAAGAAGTTTTGCCCCTAAAACAATTGGAACTTCATCAGGTTAAACTCACAGCTTTCTGTATCTTCAGCACAGCCAAAAATCCCAGTTGTCCATGGCTCATCAGCAGGAGGCTCAAAGCTTTCAGGTAAAGGTTGTCCACACTCATTGCACTTGCGAACACCCAACTGCACATTGAATTATGGCATAAGAACCCAATATGTGGCCAGCTATTGAATCATAAGAAGAAGAAGATTCTTAAATCCACTTAGTGAATGTATGCAATACCTAAGCTGACTTCAATTCCTTCGGCCCAAAGTGTTTCAATTGGTTCCCATTAGACTAATTTTCTAAGCACAGTTGCACAAATGATAAAATACAACACTAATAGCGCACTCAATAAAGGTGGGATGCAAGGAGAAAGGCAAGGGGAAGTGGAGCTGAGTGACCGACTTGCATTTGCTAGGTAATGGAAGTGGAAGAAGGACTAGAGAAATTTAATCCAATCAAGCTGACTTTTTCCTCTTGCTTCACTTCTCTCTCTCTCTCTCTCTCTCTTTCTTTTTTTCCTTTCCAATTCCTTTTTGACAAGTTAAAGAAGGAAAATGCTACACGAGGTTGAGACAATTTGCCAAAATAAAGGAAATGGAACTGAGGAATAAAAAGAAGAAAAAATACAGGTTTTTTTTTTTTTTTTTTGGGTCTTCTCTAGTTTCTCTTCGCCTTTATGGGTGCAAAATTGGAGAAATAAAGATTACTATCTTTCCTGGTAAAGGGCGAGATTATTTGCTCCCCTTTCCACCTGGTCTCCTTGAATTGAAGGATTGGTGACTGAAAATGTCCATACAAACTACTAAATGGAGAAGAATCGATATGATTTGTCATTGGCAAGTCGATTACACTTCAGTCAGATCCTTCACAAGAGACAACATATGGCAAGATTTCAGGGGGAAATTTTTTGAAAAGTAAGGAATGAATAACAGTTAGTCTGAAGCACAATGCACTAATCCAAACATGATTCTAATCTTATACATCTGCATTTTGATCCCTACATCAACTTACCTTTGAGCTATCCATTTCCACACACCCATAACATTCTAATTAGCTAACCCTCCCAAATGTTCTCAATTTAATTGCCCAATTTCCAAAACGAAATATTTGAGTAAAAAAAAATAAAAGATGGAAAATATTAAACCTGAGGGACTTCAATCGGCTGATTAAGCTCGCCTGGCTTAATGTCCTCGGAAGGGGCTGCTTGCTCTTTAGTCAACTTGACATACCTCGACGGGTTCCCCCCACCTTCCGCCATCGCTTCTCAGTTCTGACCCCCCACCCTAAATCAATCTCAGAGATTAAACCAAAAAAGAAAAAAGAAATCCGAAGGAAAACAATTCAACAAGAGAAACATGAAACGGGGTATGAGCAACTAGCTGCTAGGAAAATTCCGTACCTTGGTGGAAATTTCGTCACGGATGATCAGAAGTGAAGTGGCGGTGGATAAATATTAAGTTAATGGTTGGTTGAGTAACTGCTAAGTATGAATGCAAAAAGCCCAAATAAAAGCAGTGAAGAAGAGAGGAACACTGAATTTGGGGGGGGCGGGGGAGCAGCCCCTGCAGGATTTGATAAACGCGTGTTCACAATGAATTGAAATTTGAAAGACTACTAGTTTAGTTTAAAAGAGAGGGAGGGAGCGAGAGAGAGAGGGAGGGAGAGAGAGGGGTCTGCTCCGCTGATTGAAGATATGGATTGGGCTTTATGACGTCATTTCTTGTCGAGTTGGGGAATCCTCTTCTAAAACGTCACCACGCCAGATGCTATTGCCTCGTGGCCTTTTTTTTTTTTTTGTTTTTAAATTAGGCAATTTTGAATTTAGAACCTTCTATCTTATGATCCAAGTTCCAACCCAAAGGCTCCTTTCACAGTCCACTGTTTTGCTACACCTCACCGCAGTCATTTATTTTTCTAATTATTATCAATTTTATAGTATTTATTTATCTTTATATTGAATATTCGGCCATAGTTAAAATACTTCAAGGAGGATGTCATCACTCCTTCATGGATAGTAGTTTACCTCTTGGCTTAGGTGGAATTCACCCGCACCTTTGGCACTTGGAGTCCGAGGATTCATGTTCAAAAACTCTATGGTCTGTTTACAAATGAATCTGTTACCAAACTACTGTCTATACGCATCATTATGAATAACCTAAAAAGGATACTATAAAAGACTAAGTTTTCAAATATTCTATTACGGTCTCTGGATAATTTGTGACAAAAGTTCATGTATTTATTAATGGTCTATTATAAATATATTCCAATAAAATTGTTCCAAATTTGAAACAAAAAAAAAATGCAGTCAAATTAATATTTCTCAATAATTTGCCCTATTTTATCATCCCGGTATAATTTATCTCACCAATTTGACAACTTAAAGCCGGTTTCCAAATGACAGGGGGATGAGATGGTACTCGGCATGGGCTAGTTTTGGCAGGTCATAAAACTGCCAATAAGATGATTAATTTCCATGTCTAGAACCCCTCCCCCAGCCCCCCGGCCCAAAAGAAAAGACCACCACCACAATCCATTGCACTTCTCTATGGAAATAATATTTTAAATCATACTGTACCCACAAAGAAAAGAAAAAATATAAGATAATATGCGTACTCAATCTATATATAATAACAGGAAAAACTCATAGAGAGTAAAACACTATAAAAGCTATCAAGATTCAAAGCTTATTCAACTAATTAGCTTTTTTCATTTGGATATGATTTTAGGTGACACAGAGTATATTAGCCACTGAACTAATTACATCAGTAGTGATTTCTTTCTCTGGATTTTCGGTCAGCCCATCAGTAGTGAATCACGAGGGCCAATTTCTGTACCAACCAGCCCAGGCAGAGACCAAACCGCTGATACCCAGCGAAACGGCATGGTTGCAAAATGGATTGGGCTCAACATCTGCCAAGCCAATGACAAGGTCTGCAGCATTTGCTGCCACCGCCATCAATCTCATCACTCTATCCACTCTGATCTTTTTGATATTCTCTTCTGCATCCTTTGAACTCTCCTCCTCTACTGAATTGGTGCTACTCCCCACTAGCAATTTTCTCTCTGTCCTGATCCCTTTCGTAATCAGTATGAAATCCGACACCATGAAGAATATGTAACCAAATGACTCGCCAAACGCAGATATGAAGCTCATCCTCCTAGCCAGTTTCGCGTCCAGTACACCAATTCTTGCCAACCAAAGAAAATGGTCGAAGAAGAAATAGACCATTTCTCCCGCATTAGCAAGGACGGCTAGGAACTTGAGCGTCGGGGTTGAGCCCGGATTTCTTCTAAGAGCATTGAAGCCGGTGAGAAAACGGCCGCTGCGGAAAGCTTTCCGGCTTAAGCCGGAGGCAGCTTCCCATTGCTTGGCCCTGTGGGCAATCTCAGGGTGTGTGGCCTCGACGTGCCAGTGAACCAGCTTGGAAACGTACTGAAAGGTCTTCACAAGCTTGTCAATGCCATCTCTTTTGGCTAGAAAAATCACCAGCTTGTCCACCTTATCATTCATGGTTACTCAAGACTTGAGAGAAACAAGAGTAGGAAACAATAGCTGGTTGAAGAGCTATCGGCCATTGAGGACTGGCAAAGGAGTTAGTTAATCGATTCTAGAAATGAAGGGCAGCCACAAAATATTGCACTCGGATAATAACAGGGAAGAATGTATAGATGGTTGGACCATATATTTTCTTCAATTAATTCTGTTGCTATTTTATTATCCTGCAGAAAAGCCCTTTTATTCTATCGGCTTCTAAATACCAGGTGATGACAAAATAAATATTGCATGGACTTATATTACATGTAAAACCAGAAATTAAAAAGTACGAAAGAGACAAAATAAGTATAGGTTGAGATTGAATGCACTAGAAGTTAGCTCTTCATGGCCTGTATAGAGTCGAGTCCTAAACGGTACTACTAGAAGCCTTCATTTCATCAACTGAAATGTGTATCAGATCCCATAAGTTAACAAACTTCCCAATTCCCTCCTACTCCTCTGGGCAAACTGGAAAGGTTCACACGTACGATGAAGAGTAATGCTAGTGCTAGTCTCTCACTCCCCGAGTACCACTGGACTTGCAGGCAGTTGCAGTTCCTCGCATGACAATATATCTGCAGCATTCCTCTGTCGAGGTGTCGATCCAATGGATGCTTTTCACTCTATAAAATCTTCGAAATGGGGACTTGTTTTTGCAGCTTTTATTTTCTTCTATTATTTAATCTCCCAAAATTGTGGTAGGTAGAGGAAGGGGAAACGATTCCATCCATCTTCTCTGGTAAAAACGTTCTTCAGCTCCTGCTGCTACAGACGTGTATTTTGCACTGCTCAAACTCCGGCCCAACTAGGTCATATTAATAAACTAACACTGAATTTAAGCGTATGAAATTTTGGTAACAAAGCTGTATATTTCTTAACAAATCGAAGTATACGGCTCATTCACTAAATTAGCTACTCATTTTTCTAGCTTCTCATTCTCACAATCCTAAGGGGAAAAGTACAACTTGAATGTTTTCTGTATCAAACTTTGAAGAGCAATCATACTTTAGATTGCAAATCCAAAGTACACGAACAATAACACTAATAAATGCAAATATTAGTTTTATATGTTTACTGGGAAAACTTTTCAAAATGTTCAAATCTTGTCAACTTCGTCTGTGGAAGATCATATGAATTTAGAACTACGTAGCTAATTTTCAAATTTGGTATATCAAATATAGAAAAAGATTGATTGAAAGGTATGTGCAATTTAGCTTTAAACAAACATTTTCCCATTATAGGTGTTTTCAACAATTCAATATGTAATGCTACACTCATTAATAACAATTTGAATTTCATAGATCAATTAACTTAATAGTAAGGTCAAAAGCATTAAACAGGAGTAGAATTTCAAATTTTAGATTAAGTAAAAACTAGATAGAGGGATGCAATGAAATTTTATCAAGTTTTAAGAGAGAGGAGAGGATGGCATGATGAAAATTTTCAAAATCTCATGAGGGCTAATTGAGAAATTCAAAAACTTAGAGGCAGTCACCTATTGGCTCCACCCATAATTTAAGTAATTCTCAAACTAAGTTTGAACACTCTTGCGATTTCATAATCAAACTCGAGCTTATATTTTGAACCTAACAATTGGGAATAGGAAGGTTGTATGGAGAAGGGTAAAAGGGTAAAAGGGTTAGGGGAAAAAAAAAAAGGGGGCTCGAGCTTGTGTAACAATAAAAAGAAATCTGCACCAAACAAAAAAAACAAAAAAACAAAAAAACAAAAAATCTAGACACTTCGCACCATTACTGTCTGGTGGCTCCTCGGCTCGCAGTGTTAACCTAAGAGGGTAAAATCCCTTTCGTCCTAATAGGCAATTAGAGGCGGGGGCCACTGGGCAGGGCATAAGGTTTTTATTGCTGAGGAGTCCTTTTACTCCACTATATGATGAAGAAACCCCAATAATAAAAGCCTGAAACATAATAATAAAACCCTAATAATAATAATTCTCATCACTTTTCGCTCCTCAACAAAAGTCTAATCTAAAAATTAGATTAGATTGAGAGGCGGCTTCACATTACAGTTTGTTATCTAGGCAGCCTAGATTAAATCTTGTTTTCTTTTAGTTTTTTTTCCAATCTCAGTCATGGACGCCCAAAGAGCTTTGCTTGATGAACTCATGGGTGCAGGTTTATCTCCTTCCTTAATCTCTTTTAATGTTTCCTAGTGATGTTTTACCGAAATCCATATCTCAATTGTTTTCATTATTTCAGATTTCTAGTGTAATTTCGTCTGTCTTCTTCTATAGTTTATTTTTACTGGATTTTAGTACTACTATATTATTAGAAACCCTAAGCAGCCGGTTCCTGGTTCAATTGAAATTTGTGGGCACAATGAATAAGCTAGGACAAAACAATTATAATTTGGTTTTTCCTATTGGCCGATCCTAAAGCTTCCGTTTTTATGGGATGTAGGCAAATGCAACGTTTTAACTGTAGTGCCTATGTATTGGGAATTGGGATGTTGTTAACTGGACGCTTTAGCTGAGTAATTGGAGAATGTATCTGAATCTGTACCGCCCCAGTGTTGTTTTTTATTGAAATGATTGCTGATTTTAATTTTTTGTTGCTTCTGTAGGTCGTAATTTGACTGACGAAGAGAGGAAGGGGTACAAGGAAATTACATGGGACAGTAAGGAAGTCTGCAGCTTCTATATGGTTCGCTTTTGCCCCCACGATTTGTTTGTCAACACAAGAAGTGATCTAGGTGCTTACACTATATCTGTCTGCATCTTGATTTCTCGTTTTCTGCTTTAGATTGATAAGGCAGTGCATTAGAATTAGAAGGGGGAAAAAAAATCTTTACGTTCTTACGATGCATGGACGAGATACAATGAAGGAACGTATTAGGAAAAGGGAAATCTAATAATTTAGGACCATTAGCTATCATGTGGATATGGAAATACTTGCTCTGTTTTATGTAGTGAATGGATGGAATGCTTGAGGGCCCATAACTTTTGCTGATACTTATTCATGTTGTGTTTCTATCAGGACCATGCCCTAAAATTCATGATCAAAAGTTGAAGGAAAGGTAATGTATGAGTATTCTTCAGAGCAAGTTTATCTCTCATATCAGTTCATTGCACAGGGGTCCTCTGTAAGCTTTGATTTTGCTAAGTATGGAACTTTATTTTGTTGTTGATTTTTCAGGATGCCATCCTTGTATTTTAATGGTTCTGTTGATTCTTCTTATGTTACTAACATGGTGTAACTACCCTCCATACTAATATATTTTGATTTGTTTGTAAAAGAACCAGGTAACTAGTAACTTAATAAGTTGTAAACTCTCAAAATATTATGCTGTGATTACGTGAGATCTGGAGGAGTCAATCAGTTCATATTAGGGCACTGTGACTTGTTCTATCAGATCTTTCCTTGACAATCTTATGCTTAATGAATACATTATGACTAGTGTCATTACCTTTTGGCTTCAAATTGGCATGTAATAAAGCGATTGAAATGGAGAGATATTCACTTGAGCATGTTCATTTTCATCCAACACATATGAAAATTTTCTTAGAAAGTCAGCCAACCTATAAGTGGAGTTATAACTTGTGGTTTCCAACTATAAATGCATCCCTAAAACATCTAAGATGTGTTGATAGTATTAGAAGTTTGAACATTTGATTGGTCTTCTTGGATTACCTTCTTGTCAATAATCACATTCACTTGTTAGCTGCCCCCCCCCCCTTTTTCTTTGTATAATTGGTTACTGTGTGCTACTTGCACAATCAGAGGCTGGATGCAAGAATTAGATGCATGTACTTTTCTGCCCTTATTTTTCATGAACCTGAAGAAGAAAATACTTGTGGGCTTAGTGTACTCTCTGCCAGTGTTCTCCTTTAATGGTAGTTCTTGAACTGATAATTCTTGGTAGTAACGAGAGTTTGTTATAATTTCTCTTTTAGCTTTGAGAAGTCTCCTAGGCACGACGCATATGTTCCAAAGTTTGAGGCTGAGCTGGCTCACTTCTGTGAGAAGTTGGTAAGGGATGATATACATTTACATTCTGCATACCTTTTCTATCCACTTCTTGGTGTGCAAATCCATATTCTGTTTCAGGTTATGGACTTAGATAGACGAGTTAGGCGTGGTCGAGAACGCCTTGCTCAAGAGATTGAAGTTCCCCCTCCTCCTCCTATCCCAGCAGAAAAGGCTGAGCAATTAGCTGTTTTGGAGGAAAAAATAAAGAACCTACTAGAACAAGTGGAGTCTCTTGGTGAAGCTGGAAAGGTTGACGAAGCCGAGGCGCTCATGAGGAAGGTGTGGTTTAGGAATCTATTTTAACGAATTTGTAGAGTTTCACTTGAAAATTATGGAACTTATGCCTGATTTGTGACTTAACAGGTGGAAGTGCTCAATGCTGAGAAGACAGCCTTAACACAGCAACCGCAGCAAGATAAAGTCTTGATGATGGCTCAGGAGAAAAAGATGGCTTTGTGTGAGATATGTGGTTCTTTTCTAGTTGCAAATGATGCTGCTGAGAGAACTCAGTCACATGTCAGCGGAAAGCAGCATATGGGATATGGTATGGTCCGAGATTATCTCGTAGAGTTCAAGGTGATTCCCTACCATGTTTTGCTTTTTAGGAAAATGTTCAAAGGAGTTTTTATGTACAAGGCTTATCTGTTTTCTGATTAACAGGAAGCTAAGGAGAAGAAAAGAGAGGAAGAAAGAATATCCAGGGAAAAAGAAGCAGAAGAAAGGAGGAAGCAAAGAGAGAAAGAGTATGAAAGCAGACGTAGAAGAAGTGAATCAACTGAGAGGGACAGGTATCGTGATCGAGATCACGACCGGGAACGAGATCGATACAAGGAGCGAGATGGTGATCGTGAAAGATCTCGAGAGAGGAATAGCAGAGAAAGTCGAGATGGGGGAAGAGGATCAGATTGGAAGTACAGCAGTTCCCGAAATGGAAGAGATAGAAGCAGGGAAAGATACCGCCAGCGTGACAGAAGCCGGTCACGGTCTCCTGTTAGATATGGTAACCGGAGGTCATCCAGGAGTCCAGTCCGTCAATATTGAGGACATTGGATGGGTGTTTGAATTTTAAATGAGAAGAGGTAGACTTTTCACCACTCACCAGTTTTCATGAATGTATGCTTTTGGAGTCAAAGTTCTATGGTCATCATGGGTGAAACTCTTCTTTGTTCTCACAGCTTTATTGAGACTGTATCATCTCCCTATCGTCGATATATTTAGAGAGAAAAGGTTGAGGTAGGTATGACTTCGTTGTTGTAACTATTCAATGATCTATCTAGACTTTGGTTGAACTAATTAATTTGTCAATCATCTGTGATATGCCTACCAGAGTTCTGGTTCCTTCTCTTTTGGGATCACTCTGGAATCTTTTTTCAAGTAGTTATAGGACAGATACTCTATATGTGCATGGGTATTACTGCTGCTGACGGAGATAACAGTTTGATCAACTGTGAGGTAACAAGTAAATTTTGATTTTCTTAAGCGTAAAATGACTGACTAACTATCAATAGCTTGGGCTTTGTGTTTTCTTGTTTACTCAGATGACTGGTTGCAGATTCTTGTACTTCAATTACATTTGCTGTCAATGAGCTAATGAATAGGGATCTCCTTAGGTTTTCTCTGATATTTTATCTGATGATTTTTGAGAAAAAGGTAAACTCATTCTTCCTTGATTATGTGCCTTAATGTCTGTTCACTCAACGAGTTGAACTCTGCAGGCACTATGAAGATGAAAAGGCAGCTAATCAGACAACGTAAGAGAAGTTTAAAAGCAATCTGGTTACGGATAAGAACACATAATTTAGTCAAAGATATAAGAGGAAGTTGCAGAATGACCCTTAATATTCAATGGTAATCTTGATCTCGTCATTCATATTAATTTTTGAATTTGCCCACGTAAATTTGCTTTGACATGTTAGCTGTTTCAAACCAACTTAGCAACCATTTCCTGTTCAAAAAAACCTGTCGCATACAAGACGGTCCAAGATATTTCTTTTTTGGCTCGACAGAACCGTTCATTGAATGTTTGGGAATGGATATATTGGTACTTTGCATTTTCAGACATTATGTGACCTCAACCTGCCTTAGTCTGTGCACTAGGATGGGAGTTTTCTCCCCTACGAAGAATCTAAAAATGAAGATTCTCGCTAGGATGTCATATTGCAGAAGTTCAATCTTAAATTTGCAGAGGGGTTGTCGTAAATAGAGATATAATGGATTCAATTTGCAAACTGTAAATATCTTTCCATGTATTTTTGCAAGGTGTAGGTTTTCAGGTTTTGATTCTGGTGGGCTGGCTGCATCTGAAATGCAACTGTTGTTGGAGTACCAAAATTTTGAGGTAGCCTTTTTTTCTTTTTTTTTTTAATTGTGAAACAAAGTGGAGAGCCCCCACTTGGTGACCATTCGAATCCTAAAAGAACGAAATGTTGGCACATCGGCGTTTTCTTTTATGACTCCAATCGTCAGTTTTACTACACCAACTGGAGGGATTTTGAAGGCCTGTTACTTGGGTTGGTGATGTAAACTTGAAGCTTATTGAACGCTATAAGCTAATGTAGATTAGATAGGTTACTTTCAGTTTTGTTCCTTTTTACTTCGCAAATAGGGTCCTGCTTTGTTAAACCTTTTTTCTGTTGCTCTGGATGATCTGGCCCCCTGTTGGAAAAACATCACCTAGATTCAGTGAGCTTCCAATATAAGAAGGTTGTATTTTACATGGTCTACTGTAAGTAATTTCATTTGCTCGTCTGATGCCCCCTGGCCTTCATAAAAAAAAAGGCTCCTCAATTAAGTTGTCCCAAGGACAAAATGACAACTTAACTGGAATTTGATTTCAAAGGTCCACTACTATAAAATGCCCTGAGGTGTAGTTCCCAAATCCTGCAAACCCTCATTAAGGTTGGCAATCTCTGAATCTCTCCAAATCCTGCAACCGTCATTGAAGGTAAGAACCATATGCTGCAGAATACATATAATCACCCTCCCCTCCCCCCCTCCTCCCCAAGGCTATAATGCCCTGAGGCAAGGTTTAGTTCCCAAATCCTGCAACTGTCATTTGAGGTTGGGTATCTCTGAATCTCTCCAGAATGGTCCCAAAAAAAATGTAACCTGTAAGCAAACATCTAGTATATGACCTTAAAAACTGCTATATTAATCAAAGCTTAGTCGCCGCATCTTGCATACGAGGTTTACAGTAGGAAGATCTAGTTGGTTCCCTGAATCCGATGATTTCACAAGATCCTTAAGCTGCTCTCTCGGAGTTGATAGGCAAGTCTGAAAAGTAGCAAGTACGGGAGGAATTGGCATTGATAGAGCAGAAAGCACATTACTCAAGTACTCAATATCAACAGCCAGCTGTTGTGCTCCACGATCGGTTACATACTGAATACCACGCAGTTGTTCCATGTAAAGAGCAGAAGCACCCTCTGCAACCTTTATGATAAACAAAAGAAAAAATAACTAAACAATAGCCATGTGAAAGGAAAACTGAAGCAAATTATCCAACCCAAATTGGAGTAACTCAAAGAGGAACAACAACTCAAATCAAAGAACATGCTGTTAAGTTCTCAATATGTGAGGACTTCCAATTATTTTGTTTGTTATGTGTAATCACAAGAGTTTCAGCTTTTCCATGGCGCCAACACTCTGTTTATTTACAAGGGGATGCTGTGGGTAAATTACTGACAAATGTAGCTTATTGCATATTTGACAGTGCTCCTGGTTTTTCATGCTGCCATTGAAGGCATGTAAACCGGCAAACCCACCCCACTTGCTGCAAGAGTGTTAGAAGGCTAGACCAGCATTTTTTTAAAGTATATTATTGTGACAGTAAACTGTAATGTTTTGTAGTTACCTTGAACATCCATTCAGTCGCGAAAAACTGAGCCTCATCTGCATTAGTATCACTACTGGAAATGCCCTCGGCAAGTGGTTCTAATTGCTGGGGTAAGGTGAGAAGATATTCACCAACATTGGTTACATAAGACTGAGGATATGAACTAAAACTTGGGAGGGGAAAAGCACTAGGTTCATCCACTGAAGACCACACTGGCAGACGAGACAGATCATTAAACTGTTGCCGTACTTTTGATATAAGAACATCATAAACAAGCTCATTGACAGCATCTGCAAATGCTGTCACTCGTTGGGAAGCAAGTGGAAGCGCATGAAACCTGGGATCTTTAGACTGCATGAAACACCACAATCTGGTTATGACTATAAAATCAGATCTAGACAGCAAAATTCCATGCATTTTCCTAGGCTATGTGAATGTACAAGGATAACATTTTCAGAGAAACAATAAAAAGGCACAATTAAATCAGAAATACTAGCAGTGGACTTTTTTCAATGTTATCGTTCACACCAATTCACTGAACTATAGGCTAAGAGCAGCATTAGTATTGAAGTTCACTTAAATCTATTATATGCTCCAATTCCCCATGTATAACGTCATATATTTTGTCCAGTCCTGAATCCTGCTTGTTAAAGTTCAAAAAACATGTACATTTTCCATGATCTTCAAACAAACCTTTTTAATTTATTTTTACTTTTTACACTTTCTCTTAACTTTTTCCGCAAACGACATTAACGTTTATCATCTTTCGAATACCTGCTCCAATAGGTTGAAAAGCTTCCTAGCCTTCTCAGGGAGATCAACAAGCCTCAGAGCTGCAATATCCAAAGCTGCTCTACCAATAGTAGATGGCTCCCCACTTCTGTCCTCATTGACCACATGGAAATGGTTTTGATCAAGACTAGAGCCAAAAACTGAAAGAGAGAGATTTGTGTTTAATCGAGCAAGAGTGGCTCTTAGAGAAGCTTCAAAGACCGATGATCTGCTAGACAAACAATCTGCCACTGTGAGAATCTGTAGTGTAGCTTGGACAAAGGACCATTCTTCCTCGTTGGACAAAAAGTCAGCTTTACGTGTGTGAGAAGTTCCATCCTTTCTGTCAGCTCCAAGATCCTTCTTTGAAGCCAACACATCAACTGCATCCACTCCACACACAGCTCTCAGTGATTTTAGGATTTCTTGCAGGGCGGAGATGTATTGTAACATTACGTCATCAAGTGCAAGAATTAGCTCATCCGCCTCAGAACCTCCAGTGAAGTTGATGCATCTTTCAACAGCTGCTTCAAGAAGTATAATCACTTGTGGAATGGACTCTTCCATTCTTCGGACAGTTTCACTGAGTTCAACTCCATGGACTCCAACAAAGCGACTAAAAGTTACTCCCCTGAGATCAAGTCCAGCAATCTCACTGGAGAGGATAACACGCTCCATTTGTCCATACCTAGCAGACAGGTCAATGAGTAGGCTGGCAGCACAAAATATCAAGGCACAACAGTAAAGTGAAAAATGAGTGCAACAGCTTAGACAACCTCCCTGTCACTAGTACCACCAAAGCCATTTCCGTGAGATAATGAGAAGAGAAGAAATATTGTCATGTTACATGAAATACACGGCTCTTAATTGACTTTGAGTAGTACCTTCCAACAAAAAAAGCCTACACAGAGAGATCCTCCAGTGGGTTCTTAACAATATTGAGAATAAGATTTAAAACTAAGGTCTCCAGCCGAGGTGTTCTGCACCAAAAACCAGCAGTACAGCTCCTACAGAGAGAATAAGAACCTATATCCATCTGGACAACTAGCGAAGAAAAATATATCGACTCTAAAGCATCATTGTATGAAATAAAAGTAAAACAGGAACACAACATGTCTACATGGTATGGATTTACCTTTGCTTAAATGATTCGTAAGGAAGGTAGATTGATTTCATTGTATCCAGCAAAACCTGAAGATCTGCATTTGAAAATAGGTGCTGAATGTTCCGAGCAAAGCTCCCCGTCGTATTGTGCAACTCAATCAGAGCTTCCAAATGCTTAGTTTGAACTTTAACACCTTTTGGCAGATCTGTGGATAAGATATCTAAGACACCTGAAATTTTAAATATCAAGCTTCAGCATCAATTTTTTTCCCCCTTTCATGCTTTCCAGCATAGATACGAGTTTGCAACATTACTAGCTGGAAAATGCTAGATCAAGAACGGAAAACAGCTAAAACACAATCTACTGATGAAGGTATAGCTTTCATGAGTCATCTAGATGAAATTGTGCTACTAGAGACTATCATATCACTAGCAATCTACTTAAGCAGATAGTTTCTATTTTTCTGTGTGAGGCTTACAAAATAGTCATCCTCGACTTCCACCTTACAACCTGGAATTTAACAGATTTCAACAAAACAGTCTCTCTGCTAACAGATATAAACCTAAACCGGCCTTGAAGATGGCTCATTCGCCGAGCTAAAATTATCAAACCAAGACCAAAAGGTCAAACAACAGTCGAAAGCATCTTTAAGTCAAATGAAGAAGAGGTCCAACTAGCTGATGGGAGTTAACCTAACATTTCACAAAGCCAAGATAAAAAGTGTAATTAGATCTACCATCACCTTGTGCAAATTGATTCCTTTATACTATCAAAATTCATGTTTAGCCAGTTGTTCATACTCTGGTAGGCAGTGTCACCTGAAATTGACTTTTTTTGTTCACACATCTCTGCCTAGAAGGTAAGACTTGTATCTTTGCCCTTAATAAACCCCACAAGTTACACGTAGAATCTGCTTTTATCCTAAAAGCATATGACAGCATCAAAAGGCAAAGAAAGAAATTGTCCTGGAATGTCAAATAGTCAAATCTGCTTTAAGTGTAGAAATGCCCCACATAATACCCAAATAAACAGTCTCATCAGTCATTCACCAACAAGTTGCCTAAGTGGCCTTCCTACCTTTTCTTGATTTCTTTTTTCTCGGAAGGGGTCACATCATGTTCAATATTAAACATATAGATAGTATGTAATTTCAGCTCAAACCTTAATTCAAATATGCAGGGACAATGGAAAGATTACCTTTAGACAGTGCTTTTGTCTCAGGAACAACATCCCCAGTAGCAAGGTTGATACGGGATACAAAGCTTTGGCCAATGGCTATCATGGTCTCAATCAGTAGCTTTGGTACCAGAGCCCTATAATCTTCTGGAAATGCAAGGATACACCTGGAAAAGAAAGTCAAAATGTGGTCATTCGTAGATTTCAAGGCCATTATAACAAGACAGAGAAGGAAAGTTTGATCTGATTGAATCTGGGAAGTTAAATTGCTTTTTTGGTTGGCAAAAATTAATAGAGCTACAATCTATCTACTGTACTTCTAACCTTCTATCAAAAAGAAAGTTTTTCTTGAAGAACATCTCCAAACATTAGACATGGAAACAAAATGTTCAGAAAGGCAACAAATAATCTGCCCATCATAAAGGACACATGTTTAATTCAAAAGTGGAATGTCATGCATCTCCTGCCTTGTTGTAGCCAGAAATTTTTGAAAAGATTGTAACTTGAAGTCATGGAGATCAAGTATCAAAACTTTGAATTTTGCTAAACTTCTGAAATCTGCCCTGACTACGCATTTCTCCAACCAGTATTTTACGATGAATAGATTGCCATGAGGAAGCACGTTTAGGTAATATATGTAAAAGAACAGGGACATAAACCATACCACTTCCATTCTTGTTCAAGATAAAGTAGCAATTCATCATAGAAACTAGGCAACCAACTTGAGAACAAAAACCTAGTTGAACTTGATTGAGAGTCATGACCATCTGAGAACCTTTCTAACTCATTCTTCTCATTTGCAAGCTTACTAGCTTGCTGTCGCAAGTCATACTCCTCCCACAACTTTTTTATGGATTTGAGATGGACTTTAGTGTAGTGCATTTCTAGGGACTTGAACCTCCCAATTCTGATGAGGATACCCCGCATATCTTTTGCGACATCAATCTATAGTGAAGGAGATAAAAGCAACAGTTCATTTCATCAAAACATTGAGAAGCCAACAAGATCACACCAAAGGAACAGAAATGGATCTTGAGAGAGAATTTTTTGAAAGGAGATCACCTTCTGGCTTTAAAAATTACCTTGCGATTGGTCAATGCATCTGTTAGACGAGGTTGAACCATGGAGTCTAGTCTATCTTCTAAGACTTCAAGCTGCTTTCTAACGTTGGCAAATTCAGCGACCTGAAAATTTTGCAGGATTATTAGAGAATGCATTGGAACCTTCATAGCTAGGAGCCTCACTGAATAACTACCTCACCAACAGCAGATAAGCAGTGCCTCATATTAGCCAAAGTCTCAGCTGCACGTGGAAGATCACCACTAGCAAATACATCCTCCACTGTTGAGCTTAATTGAGTTAAACCAGCAGCATCCTGCTCATAATCCGCAACAATAAATCAGCACCATCAATCAAAACGGACAGATAAAAGATTTGAAAAGTAAAATTATTCATCAGAACGGCAACCTGCAATGTTTCATAGGCAGCTTCCATTCTTCGCTTGACTGTATCAACCTTGGCAAGTGTAGCAATAGACTCTGCTGATGATCCTTCGGCCTGCTCACCAAATTGAATTAGTAAGAGATTTCCTAAAACAGAGTCAATGGCTCCAGTAAGCGCTCGAATTTACGATCATTCACTTGATTAATCACTTAAACTTTCCATTAATTGCTTCATCAATAACTCGACATTTCAATTAGCCAATGCATTGCTATTATTACTGATCCACTATCAAAGCAGCTAATAAAACTGGAAAAAATAAAGTGAAAAATGGCCGAGTGGTGACCTTGATAAGTTTTTGGAGGATAGAAGCGACGGAGGAGCGAAGGGAGACAGCATCATCACGGAGGCGGATGACATCACGCGTAGCTCTGGGGACCCGGAGGAGGGCGGCGGAGCTCTGCTCTTCGAGGGAGGCGGCTATCTCCTCGGACACCATTTGGAGCTTCATCTCCAGATCCACCAAGTGTTTGTCTAAAGGGTCCTGAGGGTGGCGTGACTGGCAGACGCCGTTTATCCATTTCTTAGGGTCGAATTTCTCGTCGGAGAATGCACTCAGATCCACCATCATCCTTGCAGATCCCAGCGTCGACAATGAGGATTGCGCCCTGGTGGTTGTATTTCCCGGTTTAATCAGTCGGTTATGTTAAACCCAGCTACCTGAAAAGTGAAATCTGCCGACTGAAAAGGGCTAATTTTCACATTTGCCCCCTGTGATTTAAAAAAATTATATATTGCAGCATTTACTTTACTAACGTGCCGCTTTAGTCATGAATCATCATGATAAATATATCGAGTTCTAAGCATGCTTTTACTTTGATAAAATGAATCATCTGAATCTTGTCTTCCGTCAATTGCCATATTGTGTAGCACTTACTACTTTAAGAGGCTCTTTCTTAGATTTAAATGGGTGCATAATGCACCCGTCTGATTCGATAGTAGTTCAATCTCTATCGATTTCTCAATAATCCAGTTTGGTCTAACCTGATAGATAGGTTATAGTAAGAGTAGGTTATACATAGATGTCGTTTGACCCAAAAAAAAAAAAAAAGCATAGCAAAGGATTCAGAAATCATTCAATTAATTCCTAATTTTTTCATAGATCAAAAACTTAGAAAAAAAATGTATTTGACCAAGGTATACGTAAAGTGTCCTACAAGAAAATAGCAAACAATTTCAACTTAACAAATACAAAAATGTATCACTTTGAAGTTGTTCTTATTTGTTTAGGTGTAAATTTCAAACTCATTGTAATGACGTTTGAAAATAAAATGATATGTAGAAAATTGGCACCTCCCCATCAACCTGTAAGTTACTATTAAGCCCCGTTTGATGATACAATTCAATACTTAAACTTAATGGATTCAAATTTTAATACGTTCAAACCGTTTGATAACCGAAAATAGAACATCTGAATGAATTAAGTGGCACTGAATTTTTTAGGCAAAACTTGCTCCCAAAAATAAGTGATAAGCTATTCATTTATCACTGAATGTAATATACATTCAAATGTATTAGATTTAGTATTGAACAATTTAATCACTTAATGTATTCAGACTTCAGATTTCAGACACTTCAGACTTCAGTTTTCAAACTTCAGTTTTATCAAACGCACCCTTAGTTGAGAAATTATCAACAAAAGAAGACCGTTTGCTCAAAAAAAATAAATTTATCATTCAATTTGGATGGTTCTTTGGACGACACAATCACAAATTTAAGTGGATTGGATCTCAATCCTTCACAGAATAAATAGGAAGGAGAGTTCAGCAGCCAATGAAACCCAGCCCATAATTGTCGGTTTAACGTTGGGCCAAGCCCAGTACAAGCCTGTTGGATTCATCTGGTCAATCCCAACTCAGCAGTTTATCCATCCAGTAGTGCATAGTGGTAACCACCCAGATGACATTTCAGACTTGCCTGAGGGGAACCCTTGATAATTTTTCCTCAGATCTACTGTTCCCTTTTTCTTTCTTCCGTTCCTGATTCCCGAGTTCGATCAACTATTCAATTGGCTGCTATCTCAGATCGTTAGATGGCTTCATCACTAGCTCTTAAGAGGCTGGTCTCATCGAGCAGCCTTCTCAGCCGCTCGCTCAATCCCCTCCTCCGTCCGGCTGCTTACTCTGCGTCATCAAGTGCTTTCGACGTCGATCGCCGCTCCGATCGTCCTCTCTACCATCGCCGCGACTTCTCCTCTTTTCCAGGTAAATTTTTTTCCCGTTTCTGCGCCCTACCGGATCTGTATAACGTGTCTCTTCTATGTATATAATTTGGGGAATTTTCATCGTAGCCTCTGATCTTCTCCTACTTATCGCCAATTGGTATGGTGCAGTGGAAGTATGGGTTCCTTTTTCGTATTTTTATTTAAATCGACGATTTTTCGACTGATTTAGTATTTTTAAATATTTTAAAAGTTTTTGTTCGGGTCTTAATGCAGGCGTGTTTGATCCATTTTGGAGGAGGAGCGGGAGCCAATTCAGTGAGTACTCTTCAGTCGCATCCGGAGTTGGTGCTGGGTCCGAAGCTAAGGAGACCGGTGACGGTCTGAATCTGGGAGTGACGGGCAAAGAGGATGATGTCAGCACGAAAGTTGATACAAGAAAAAATGTCTTTCGCCCCTTGTCTCCTCACCTTCCTATATACCAGCCCCAGCTGAACTCGACGATGTCAATCTTGAATAGAATCTCCGGAATTTATCTATCCGCTTTAGTCCTGGCTTTTTATCTTGTTTCTATGAAAATGGGTTCGATTTGCTTCAGCCATGGGAGTTTCTACCAATTCTTCTTTTATTCATCGAAACTCAGCCTACTATCCGCCGAGGTTGCTGCCTTAGCCCTTTCCTATCACGTGTATGCTGGAGTTCGTCATCTGTTGATGGATGCTTCGGGAACCGTCTTCTTTAGAAAGCTGCACAAATGATTGCCTTGAAGCCTCCCTGAAGTTGTCGGTCCGGGTCGGGTGTTGTAATAAATTTTGGGTGTTTGGGCTAATGTTGTGGAAAGCTTTTGTAGTTTGTGGCCTTTAAACTTGGCATTGTGGCCGATTAATTCGGGTATGATGCGCATGTTGAACTGGTGGGATAGATAATTTCCTCTCTTGCAATCGTCAAGGTTTATCCCTCAAATGAATATGCTTTCTTTGCGAGTGGCTTTTGCTCAATTTTTTCGTGCTGCCTAAGTATGCTGAATATGCATTTCTCATACTGATTACCTCTTTTTGGTCGGTCATGGTTATTCATCTATGATATATGTTAATGATTAGAGGTGTCAATTACAACTTAATTATGTTCATCTATTCAAACTAGTCCATTAATTATCAGTCTAAACCTGTCTATTAGTTTTAAATGATTATAAATGAGTATTCAATAATACCCATTTAATTGAGGTTTATTAGGTTATTTGGTTCATTCATTTAATCCATTCAAAAATAATTTTATATTTAAACTCAAATAAATAATTTTATATTTAAACTCAAATTTTAGTGAGTGTTAATGAAATAAATTGAATTTTCTACTAATATAAAACTAATAAAATACCGTTATTTTCTATCAAACAACATGCAAAATTTTTTTTTTAAAAATTAGTATTTAAAACTAGTCACAAATAGGTAATTGGATGTATTCACGTCCATTTATTAAATGGATCCATTTATAACCATTTATTTGGATTGATTCAAATATGCGAATTACCCAATTATGACCTGTCCAATTCCGTTCAAGTCACTCATTTTGATACCTCTATTAATGATAATGGCAAGTTGCTATTTTTATCGTAGTGAGTAGTATCACCATAAATTCCATTGCCTTGGTATTAAATGTGACAAAGAATGTATAGTTAATTTATGACATGTGGAGCTTCAAACTTTCTAAGTTCTAAATACTTCTCCACTTTATCCTGTTTTCGGTCCCTTAGTTTGTATGAAAGCTGCTAACCTGGCTTCAGGATAGCTGTGATAGCGAAGTAATATGCACAGATGCTAGATGGTAGTATGGCTGAAGATGCATTCTGAGGAAGATGGTACTGGTATAAACATGTTTTTGTACTTTTCCTTTTTGGGTTTAAAACAATTCTAAACATAACAAGTTAGACGATGACTTGAGGCAGCGCATCGCAGATGTAAGCAACTTCTTCATCACATTTGCAGGCCTCGCAGGCGTTGTCATCTATGTCAAGTTCATACCGGGTCCAACCTTTATCTTTCTTGTGTTGCACGGTACAACATTTTGGTCTCTCATTCAAGACTAGAGGATTTTTGACCCAAATCCTGCTTATAATCCTACGCAAACTCTCCCGACAATATTTGATCCTTCCCTTGAGAATTCTTGATTTCTTCATTCCCCTGAGATAAGTTATGCCCTTTTGCTTCAAGTCACCACCGAAAAAGAGAAGAATAATTGCCATGGCGTAGGAAGCCCCCTCGTGTCCCGAGTCCATAGCTTCTTTCAAGCACTCGACCGCAGAGTTTAGTTCCTCACCCCCAAAAAAATCCGCCTAAGCAATTTGATCGAATTTAAATCGTAAGTAATCTGGCTAATACAATAATTTGGCAGTATAAGCGACCACCTGTAGAGTAATTTGCGATCATCATGAAACCAAAAAAAAAAAAAAGAAAGAAAAGGGAACCATGTTGCGGTCATCGTAACAAGCTGGTTTGGATTGCCATCTTTAAAATTTTTTATAATATATATATATATTGTAGTGATTTGATATATATGAGATGAAAAGCTAAATTAAGAAGTGTGTTAATCTTATTCCTTAAGCTACTGCAAAGAGATGCACCTAGAAAGAGTTACTTTTCTCTTCCTTCTTTTATGGCTATCTATTTTATTTATCCGCAAGATTTGGCAATACTATCAAACATCAATCAACCTGAAAAATGCAAATTTGTCAATGCACTTGTGTATGTAATGATATTCCTAAACAAGCGAACAAATTAATGTACTCTAAACTTGCATGACCTCCTAAAAAGTGATAAAATCTAAATTTTAACAGGACATATATGATATATTATCCTGCAATAAGAAGTTCAAATCTCGAGTGTTGAAGCTTAAAGAGATCAGACATTAACTAGTACGTCATGCCAGCATAACAGCGTAGATTGTATCAGGAATTTATGGGATTTAAGGCATGAGTATTATTCTGTTGCCGAGTGAAACATGAAGCATCAAAGGGATCAAAAAGATAAAAATTTAGCATACCACTCCTTGTCTGTACAAGGCCTCGGGATTTTTACTGCATCTGCACTTGTTGAAGAACGCCGCGATTTGTCGTCTATGGCGCCATGCCACAACCGGGAACTTGTCAAGTGAGACCCGTTTATACACGTAGCTTTCCTCAGCAATTTGAGAAAGCACCTTGCAGCTGCAAAAAAAATATTCAACATGAATTATCAATACCAAAAAAAGAAAGAAAGAAAATTGCTAAGTTCTTGAATTGGAAAGCTTCTATTAATTTGTACGTGCCTTAGTTTGGCAGTAAACAGATCAGTTGCTGAAGAAGAAGCAACGCGTGCAAGGACCTCAGTAACAAGCTCAGGAGGGAGGGAAATCATAGGCGAGTTCGCCTGCATCTTGTTTCCTCTGTTCATGTAGGAAAATCAACCCGCAGGATAAATAATCGAAACGAATCTCACGATCAAAAACTAACTAGGCAGCGGCAGTGGCACGGCTTAAGACAAAAACAAAGGAAAACAAGCAAGCTTCGGGAGGCAAACTCTCAGTTTTTATTCCTCAAATATCCACGACACTTGCATAATACATTAGCACTGCTAGTGTTATATACATCGAACCACAACCTTCCTATTAGCTAAAGACAAATCCTATTAGTCAAAGGAAACCAAATAGAATCGGACTTGCACAATCAGCTCGATCCGGGCTCAACATGACAATTGACTGCCTGAACGTTTAGAAATAAGACTAATATAAAACTTTGATTTAATTCCTACAGTTCCTACTTCTTGCCATTGCTTTAGAACCCAATCTTGCCATTCTTCCTTTTCTTGCTCTACAACTGTAAGTGCAGAACACAGAGAGCAAACTTCTAGTACTGGAAGTTTTACCATTGATGAAGGCATTCACTTTATGCTGCATATAGAGGTGGATTTCTGGAGTATTTTCATTTTTATTTACTACTATTATTTAATGAGAATGGAACGTTTCCTAATTCCAACTCCCTAAAACGTCGGTTTCCTCCTGCTCAGGGGTTTGCGATGCTTATTGCTTACTATAGTGGTGTGGTATTTGATCCTGTTTCTTGGTTACAACTTACAATCTAGCGACTTTGGAAGGTCATTTAGCGCGTTAGAATGCAATATTGCCTTGTTAAACTTACTAGGCTCATTAAATAGTGCGATCCGCGATTCTCTATTTATTTACTCCCACAACACAAATCACCTACATTAGTTACCGCTATCAAGAGGTTGCTGATTCAAAGGACTATCATGTACTGGTGTATTTCCTTTTCATTTTCCCAGGACATCCATAATTCCTAAAATCTGGCCTTCAGATTTTGTTCCTTTGGTGGTGTTTGGATGGTAGTTTCCTATCAAAAAAGTTTTACATTTTTCGTGAATACATTTTTTAGTCACATTTTTACCTTATATATACCAAATCGCGATAGTATATTATTCTACAAAATTTAAAAAAAAAAAATATTAGCAATTCAATGGGGTTATGATTAAAGAATGGATTAACATATTCAAAAACTGAACTTTATTATTATTATTATTTATCCTCCCACCCCTCCCTATCTACATCCCTAACCACTCCGTAGAGGATTCCAACCCTAATCTTGGCAATGGTTAGTGGTGTGCATTGAAATCAAATTTAGCAATTCGGAACTATGAATTCAAAAATTTTTGAAAAAATTGGCACTAGAAATTTTGATCAAATTTAGCAATTCGGAACTATGAATTCAAAAATTTTTGAAAAAATTGGCACTAGAAATTTTGACCAATTTCGTGTTCGAATTCAACTTTTTCAATTTCAAATTCGTTTCAAAATGAATTCAGAATTCGGTAAACTACCGAATTCACAGAAAACTTGCTATACAACTGTGTTGGATTGTCTCCAATTTTCAAGCAACAAGGAAAAATATAGCACTAAAAAACTTCCACCAAAGATGAATGTCCAAAACAAGTGAGATGCACATGGAACATGCTAATGTTCTGGAAAATTTTAAAGTAAATAATGACATCTTTCTAGAGATTTTTAGAGGAAAATGATGGTAGTCTTAGAAGATTCTCTGATACTTTGCCTGGTTTCAAACTTCCAATGCAAAGGCAAGTAAACAAGTCAAGATAGTTGCTGTGGCTGGCCGGACCTCGGATTCAGAGGAAGCAGCAAACAGCTAAGGGCAGCGATTGGTGAGGCAGGATAGAAGGCACCGCCGCGGTGGGGGTTCCTTTATTAGTCACAGATGTTAGTGCAATTAG
The DNA here is from genome assembly GCA_013103745.1 of Gardenia jasminoides. Lineage (NCBI taxonomy): Eukaryota > Viridiplantae > Streptophyta > Magnoliopsida > Gentianales > Rubiaceae > Gardenia > Gardenia jasminoides. The sequence goes on from CM023103.1 coordinate 107,316,250, forward strand.
GAATGGAAAGGAAAGTGAGACTGTGAGAGGTAGGGTTGCGGACTAGTCGAGGTAAAGATGGAAAATTGTGGAGGGCAGGAAAGGGTAGATTAATGAGTGTGTGTGTTGTTTAACTGTCAAAAGAAAAAAAAGGAAAGGGCAGCTAGCGGGGTTTTAGATTTAGGTGAACTAGCGTGAAAATGAAAGGAAAGATGAACTAGGTTTTTGGTCTTTACTCCTTTTTGAATTGAGTTTTCTATTTCTAATTTTTGTATCCTATCCTAATCCTATCCTATCCTAAAATACATAAAGCGGGGAAGGCCCATGAACAGTCGATTGTGCCGGTTTCACCGTAATTCTCCATGTGATTTTGCCCTTTTCTGTCTTTTGGAGCCTTAGCTCTCTGGTTTCTGTCTTCCATGTGCGGGATTCCCCCACTTGATTTTGCTATCCTATTCCGATTGTGCCCCTGTGTGCTGGTTTAGTTGTAATTCTCTCTTGTGATTTTGGCCTTCTCTGTCTTTTGGAGGCTCAGCTCTCTGATTTCTGTCTTGCGTGTGTGGGATCCCCCACTTGATTTTGCTATCCTATTCCGATTGTGCCCCTTTCTGCTGGTTTAGTTGTAATTCTCTTTTGGAATTTCTCCTTTGTGGTCTTTGCAACTTTTTTTGTTGCTGCCCACTGTCTTCTTTCGTTTGACTGTGCCCCGCTTTTTCAATTGCTGGCCATTGCTTTTTTGGCCTTTAATATCTATACTGCTCTTCCCGTTGCTGGTGCAGTTCCCGTTTCTGATTTCTCCGCCATATTGGATGCGTTTGCTAATGCTAATTTATTATACAAAACCTTTGCCAATTAGTATTATTATTGTCATCGCCTAATGGAAGCACCGCTATACATCGAGCCAGCCATGCTTTGTTCCTGGTTTTACCCACTGTGTTCACAAGAGCTTGCGTCAAGTTCTATTTCGTACTTGCACTATAATAAACCATTCATTAAATGCAATCTACATTAAATGCAACTATGTCCTTATTTCGTGCTTGCACTATCCTTGCACTACTTTATACCCATTCATTATAATAAACTCGAAAGCCATGTTCGGAATTACTATTTGTTACCTTATTTACTGTTTGTAGTCTCCGCATGTCCACTTTATGAAAAAAAATTATTTTCCCGTTGATTGAGTGTGTTTAGATAGTGGATTATTTGCGCTAATTTTGTGAAAAAAATATCATAGCAGTTTTTTATATAATATATCTAAGATAAACAATTTCCTAAAACATATATGAATCATCTGATTACGAATGTTTTTGCCAAATAACATCAATCCAAGCAAAATATACGTTCACAATTTTGAGATATAACTATTGAAATTCAATATTTTATGATTCATACTTCCATATTTCATGCGTCGAAATTAATATTTTAAATCTGCTCATAAAACATTTACATGCCACATTCAAATTACCTTTTTAATTATCGTCGGAAATGATTAAATAGCACTTCTTTTGTTGTTAAAAATTTAGATACCACATTGGAAATGATTCAACAATGTTGATACCATTTCTTCTTGTTAAGGCTTTTTAGTTTCGCCCAAGGCTTCATTTTCTTCAACAAATTCGTCTCTGCACTTTCCACTTATTTAATATACAGTAAATGGTTTTTAGAATTTTCAGATTTGCCCATTTTAGTTATTGGTTCTTAATTCATCCTTTCAGATTTCGCAGGCATTAATTATACTTCGCTCTTTCAAAATCTCTAACTCAAAATTAGTTCTTAAAATATACTAATAAGGATTCAAGACACAATTTACGTTGTGTTATTATTTTTCCGTATATATATATAAGTTCTATAGTTTTCGAGATGCGAATCATCTTCTATGTCAATTCACCACTTTCGAATTGGAATTTGTATGCATCAATTAGCTAAATGCTATATATTTTCGTGTGCGTTTGTGTCTATCTATGTTACAATTCTTGGTCTTTTCTATGAAATTAGTAAATATTATATTTCTTTCAGTTACTATTATTTGCCAAAGATTTTCCCTGCGCATCATTAGCATAGTTTTTAGCCATATTTTTTTCTTATTTGCGTTCCATTAAAAAAGTTTTACATTTTTTTATAGAATTATTGCAAATATTTTACTTTCTGCGCGTATTCAATGTCTGCGATATAATTTATGCGGAAGAGGCACCTATTATAAAAATTCTTTTACATAGACGTCATACAAATCTTTTATCAATTATTATTTTAGTCATCTAATTCCGCCACCATTAGGGATGCACACCATGGTCCTTTGATTTTAGCTTTCACTAGCACGTGTATTCCTTCCTTTACTCCATCTGACATCGTGTCTTACCAGCTTGCTTATTACATCAACTCTTTTCACCATCTAATCTACATTAAATGCAGCCATGTGCTTACTTGTTCCCTAGACTATGTTATAGTCATTGATCCCCCTTCAGCATCCTTCTTGTGCCTTCCCGTCCGTTCGATCTCTGCTCCGCAAATATTTACACTTCCCGTCATCATAATTACCTTTCTTATTACTCCTGAAAGCATTTTTTTTTAGTTATCTTTCTCCTTCTTTGTTCTGTTGATGCTAACTGTGTTTCTTCCATTTCTTCCTTTTACTCCAGCTCCCACCAGTAAGTTACTTCCTCATCTTCCCTTTCCTGTTTAAAGATGTTTCTTTCTGTTATATTTCTTTTCTTTATAATTCTACCATTCTTGTATAAAGCAAAAAGAATTAGCTTTGCTTCCGTTGCGGACTTTTTCCCTCCCTATTTTTTTGTTATTGCTTGATTGAATAGTTTGTTACTCCTCCATTGGACATGCATAGCCTATTAGTTGCCATTACTGATTTCATTTATGATCATGCATTTATATCGTGTTTCCTGCTTCGTTTTGCCTCCCGAGATCATTGATTCTTTATGATGTTTCCTTCATGTTATTCCTGTCTGTTTCTCTTTGTGCTCCCGTTTATAACTATACAACTTATATGTGATTCGCCTATCATTTTCCCGCACCCTTGTTCCTTATCACTTTTCCAGCTTTGACATCTCTGTATCCACTTATTCCTCCGTTATAGTTTATGTACTGTAATTCTGGTTTTTCCCTTTTTCTCAACTTGTATCATCTTTCCACTGTGTTTTACCTCTTTTCACTATAGAATTCTTTTACCTTTATATCAGGGTTCCTTTATAAAATTCCCTTTTCTCACCTACTTGCTCCACATGTTATTTTTTGTTTCAGTGCTTTTAGTTATCCTTCATTGTTATTGAATGACTACTTACATTGAAAACTGTACATCTCTTTTATATTTGTACAGTCATGCTTATTTTTAATTGATCTTCCGATTCTGATAGATCTCATTTCTTTCTGTTTCCTAACCTCCTTCTATTTACGTCCATTTCCATGCATGGTTTCTTCGCATGTACAAATGCACGTCATGTTTATTATAGCTATCCTTATCATAGTTATTTCCTCTCCTTATTCTTGGCCATCTAATTTTACTTTAAGTTCCTTCTCAGATCCAGTTCCACCTTCTTCTGCCACGTCTTCGTGTTTTCATTTTCTCACGCATCATAGATATCCTATAAAAGGTAACTATACAATCATGTATTAAATTTCTTATCATATCTTAAATATGATCCCCTGTTCATTATCGCATCCTATTTTCATTATTGTTTTATAGCTTTCTGATAATCCTTATACATGAATTAACATCAACCAGTGCCTTTTACTCTACTGCCTCCCTGCTCTATTTAGTTCTCAATGCCATTAATCAGCCCATCTATTCTTTTATGCATGTTAGTTTTATTTCATATGCCTCGAAAGCGTAAATTTTCTTCCGAAGATGACTACCGTTTAGAAAAAAATCGCCGCCGTCGAGAGAGGTACGCTGCAGAGATAGCAAGACGTAAAACAGCATCTATTCCAGCAAATGAAAAGCAGAATGCTGCAACTCCATACACTTCTACTGGTTCTGCTACATCAGCATGCGAAGATCAGTTGGTTGATGTGCCCATTTACACTGCTCAGTCAGCAGCACAGGAGTGTCTGATTGATTTTCCTGCTCATTCTTTTCTATCAGACTCATCTTTTGTTCCATCTGCTTCCTCTTGTTTCCCATTGTCTGTGGTGGCACTTCCTGATATAACAGATATTCTATCCACATCGCCTATCTCTGACATTGATCCATGTACACATTTTCTCATCAACCTTTTGATCTACCTATTTCTTTTGACTTATTATTTACTTAAGGGATAGCAAGAACCTGATTCTGGTATCTGTGTAGATTGTCTTCCTGCAAGAAATGATCCAGTCTTAGAAAACCTATTCATTCCACCATCATTTGAACTTAATGTTCAGAAACTCTCTTCTCCTATTCATTCTGGTAGGTTTTATTACTTCCTACAATCGCTTTCATAGCCACTTGATGGTCAATTCTTAGAATGAAAAATTCACATTGCCTTACTATACATATTACTATTATACCTAAAGTCCCAGTCAACAATTTTCAGTGCAATCACGACCATCGCTTCAGCCATCCAATTCATCTCCAAATGCTCAAAATCAAACTGGTAATTACACAATCTTTATAATTCTTTCTCAGGTTGCTTTCTGAATCTATAATGCAACTTATTTATATATTTACACAATCAATTATTAAGTATGCAATTTAATATTTTCAGCACGCAGAGGCCATAAAAAAAAAGTGCCATTGCTTCAACAAGTACCACTGCAACCAAATGTCCTTCCATCTGTTCCAGACTGTCTATACTGTCATGCAAAACGATTCTACATGGAACCGCCAAGATTCTGCTGTGCATCAGGAGAAATTTGTTTAGCACAGACAAAAATGCCTGACAAACTCCTGCACCTTTACAAGGCGAACAATGCTGAATCAAGGGAATTTAGACAGTGCATCAGAAGTTATAACAATATGTTCGCTTTTACATCCTTTGGAGTGCATTATGACAGAGAGTTGAGTAAGAGAAATAATGGCATCTATACATTCCGAGTTCAAGGACAAATATATCATTTTGTTAACTCGCTGAGGCCTTCTGATGGTGAAAAAGCATCAAATGTTCAGTTATATTTCTATGATGTCGAGCACGAATTACAGAATAGAATGGCTCTTTCAAGCAAATTTAGAGAATCAATTGTTGAGCAACTTAAATCTATTCTTGATAACAACCCCTACTCTATTTTTATTCGGAGGTTAGCAGACATCAAAGATTTAGACAGCTACAAGATTTTCCTTAAATCTGATGCTGGATTGGATCAGCGTGTCTTCAATCTTCCTTCAGTTTCTCAGGTTGCAGCAATTTGGTCGGACAATGACAATACTGCTGGGGACACCTCAAGACACATTGAAATTTGCACAAAAACAGGTAGTAGAAAAATAGTTAAGCAACATTATGGCTGTTATGATACATTACAATATCCACTGATTTTTGCTCGTGGAGAAACTGGATGGCATCCAGGAATTTTCCGAAAAACAAAAGCTGATATTCTAAGACAGCCTGCTCAAACTTGCCATGGAGAAAACTTAGTTGCTGTTAGCCAATCCAATGACATAGACAAAGTCTTAACTGCAGAACAAGAAGGTAAAGCTAAATATGAACATTTTTTCTATCTACATTCCTTCTTCTTTTTCCTTTATCATATAACCTACCTTGCTTCTGAATTTTTCATTATGTTCACAGCCACTAAAAAGAAAAAAAAGCGCCGGGCAACGGTTTCTTGCAGAGAATACTATGCTTATAAGTTTCAGATTCGAGACCAAGATGAGTCAAACTTGTTGCACATTGGTCGCCTCTACAACAATATTCAGTGGATAGTTATGTCAAATTGGAGACTTCACGCTTGAATTTTACAGAAGCAAAAGATAAACTAAGAACGAGCTTATCGTGGATTGCTTGATATTATCACAAGAGGCCAGCAAATGCATCGATGTTGGAAAACGATTATATTACCAGAAGCTTCATAGAGGACCAAGGGACATGCGAATAAGGTATATGGATGCCATGACCTTGTTCAGCATTATGGAAAGCCGACATCTTTCTTACAATGACTTGCAACCCATCTTGGCCGAGATAAAGAACCATTTGAAGACCAAGATGAAAGCGAATCGTCTGATTTGATTACTCGAGTTTTTCGTGCAAAAATAGAACAGCTAAAGGAAGATCTCTTCAAGAAGCATCTTTTGGTCATGTTTCGCTTATACATAATGCTATAGAATTCCGAAAAGGGGTTTACCACACGCCACTTCTTGATCATTTGAAGGAAAACTCAAAGATGTCATCTCCGTAAGCATATGATAGGATTGTGTCCGCAGAGTTACGGATAAGCACACATCCCCATATCTACATTCTTTGGTTATAAAGCACATGATTCACTTGCATGATCAATGAACCCAACCAATCCTTGCATGCGGCAAAATCACAAGTGCAGAAACAACTATCCGAAGGAATTTTCATCATACACAAGGCATGGCAAGAACTCTTATCCCATATATAGAAGGCAGGATAATGGTACAAAAATCTATATCCAGAATCATGAACTAGATAATCGTTGGATTGTCCCCTATAATCCATATTTGCTAGCAAAATATGACTGCCATATCAATGTGGAAATATGTTGTGCTATTGAAGCTGTGAAGTACATATACAAGTATATATATAAAGGCCATGACAAGGTAATGTATCAGCTAACAGCAGAGCAAGCAGATAAAATCATTGATGAAATAAAAAACTTTCAATCTGCAAGATGGGTTTGTGCTCCTGAAGCTATGTGGAGGATTTATGCATTTGATCTCAATGTTATCAACCCATCAGTCATCCTCCTTCACTTGCACCTTGAAAACTACCAGACAATGTGCTTCAATGAAGATCGATCTTTAACCGACATCATTGCAGATGACAGGCTTTCACGCACAATGCTAACAGAATTCTTCACAATGAATCGGACAGATGGAGATGCCCAGAATCTTAGTCTTCTATACAAAGACTTCCCCTGCCATTTTGTATGGGACGAAGATGACAGAATATGGTATAAAAGGAGCCGAGGTCAAGTCATTGGTCGTGTGATGACAGCACATCCAATTGAGGGCGAAAGATACTATCTCAGAATGCTTCTTATGCATGTTCGCAAACCAACTTCTTTTAATCATCTAAGAACAGTTAATGGCTACATAGCATCTTCCTTTAAAGAAGCAGCAGAACTACGAGGATTACTTCAGATAGACAATGGAGCGGAAGAATGCCTATCGGTCGTTGTCTATGCAATGCCACGTGTCTTAGGCAACTCTTTGCAGTAATTCTTGTCCATTCACCAAGCAATCCACACCTTTGGTCAAAATTTTCACATATTTATCACAAGATATAGCACTTGATTCATCTTTATCACGTAACCGCATTTCGGAAAAAGTTCTTGAGTTGATTGATCAGCATTTGCAAATAATGGGAAAGAATTTGAAAGACTTTGGCTTCTCACATCTTATTCAAGATCACCAATCCAATAATCCAATGAAAGAAATACAAGCTGAGTATATGATACCTATATCCAATGAAGATCTAGCAGCAGTATCTATGCTCAATGATGCTCAAAAATATGCATTTGACAGAATCATGCAAAAAGTCAGTAGCAATGTCCCAGGAGCATTTTTTATAGATGGCCCTGGTGGTACTGGTAAATCTTTCCTCTATAAGGCATTACTTGCAACAATTAGATCTAGAGGTGATATTGCATTGGCAACCGCGCCGGCAGCATCAAGCTTCGACGTCACTCAATTTCAAAATCCCTCTTCATCATGAAGTGGCAACACTGCAATCTTCAAACAAAGTGCGGTTCTCGCTAATCCAAAGTTGCAAAATTGATAATATGGGATGAAGCAGCAATGGCAAAAAAATATGCAATTGAATCATTCGAGAAATTGCTCAGAGATTTACTTGATTCTGATTGCATCTTTGGTGGCAAGATTCTTATATTTGGAGGTGACTTCCGACAAACATTACCAGTAGTCAGGAAAGGCCAAAAAGAAGATTACATCTCCGCATCACTTGTGAACTCATATATATGGCCACATCTTGAAAAAATACATCTCACTGAGAACATGAGAGACGCCTAGACCAGCCATTTTTTTTCTTCTACATATTGAAATGGCACACAACCAGTATATCGTGACAAAATAGCGCTTCTTCTATAATCATCCCTTTTACTCATCAGCAAGCATCATTAGATGTTTTGATAGCAGCTGTCTATCCATCATTATCTGACTTCTTGCCTGGCAATTTTTCTATTATTAATAGAGCAATTCTCAGCACCACCAATGATATTGTCCATGAAGTCAATCAGATTTTGATCCACAAGTTCCCTGGTCAAGAAGTCAAATATATCAGTTTTGATCAAACAATAGATCCAAGTAAACAGGCTGATCACGGTGACTTCTTAAACTCTATCCAACCACCTGGATTACCTCCACATGAGTTGATTTTGAAGCAAAATTGTCCGGTTATCCTCCTAAGAAATCTCAATCCTGCACAGGGGCTATGTAACGGAACACGGTTACTTTGTTTGAATTTCAACAAACATGTTATTCATGCTGAGATTTCAGTTGGGATTCATTCTGGTAAACAAGTTTTTATTCCCCGGATTCCATTGCATAGCTCTAATGACGAATCATATCCAATACCTTTCAAGCGAACACAATTTCCAATTTCGCTCTGTTTTGCCATGACAATCAACAAATCACAGGGACAAACTCTTGATTTTGTCGGATTATATTTGAAAGAGCCAGTGTTTTCACATGGGCAGTTGTATGTTGCATTGTCAAGAGCTAGGACAGCTAATTGTGTGAAAGTGTTACTCACACCAGCTATGCTTGATTCCTCCCCAGACAACACCACTCGGAATGTAGTTTATCACGAAATTTTAGCAGCTGCAGCTAATCATTCAGTACTGAGTTTATATATATACACCTGGCAGCATTTCCATAGTTTACTTTATGCATGAATTTATTCTGATATACATCGATGATATTTCGATTCTTTACATTGCAGGCATGGATGATAGATGCACTGCCATAAACACCTTGACAAATAAATCAACTGATTGGATGATAAAAGCCATCCTGATTGAAAAAACAAACATCTTCACAGGAAAAGATCAGGCCGCATTCCAGCGTTTCATGTTTGCAGACGAACAGGTAAACTTTCCATTACACACTGTATTAATCAATCAATCACACATATAAAACTTCCTTGACTTCCATGCATGATAAATAACATATGAAATATCACTTCATTGAAAAATTCCACAAACACGTTTGATTCTATAATATACATGTATTTCCCACACCATAAATTCTTTTTTCTATTTTACTCCCAATCACTTATCTATAATTTTTATTTCCAGAATGAATCCATTCAGGCAATTGCTTTCACTAGGGATGTAAATTATGCAGACACCAAGCTTCTTCTCTACCATACCTATTACATTGCAAATGCTGCCATCTCTGCTATCACTGATGATAGAAACCAAGCTGGCTCAGTTCCATGGCAGTTAACAATATCCAAGACAACCTTCATCAAACAGGCAGCAAAAGAAAAAGAGCTCAAATTGCAGAATCATTTCCCATTGACTTCCTTCTGGGACCTCGACAAATATAAAAACAATGATGTTCTTAGATTCAGTAAATGTTTCCCTTCTTTTATCCCTATTTTACACAAAAATATGCTCTCATTATTTCCCTTCTTAAACTACCTATTAATTCATTCATATTCCGTCTCCAGATCTTCTTTGTGCTCTTATCCAAGGTTTTCCAGAATCTATTATATCAACAGTGAAGGGACCACGAAGAATCCGCAGATTTGTTGCTATTAATGCTGAGTAATTTTCTTACCATCTCTTCTGTTTTAGTTATAGTAACATGGATTTCTTTGCATTTCTTTTGCACATATTCATACAGCAGACTTCTATCTTTCCAATTACTTCCAATGAATAATACAGATGCAGGCCAATCATCTTCACCATGTGGGAACCATATGTCTATATTGAAGGTCTTGAGTTAATGAATACCATCCACACTTATCCAATAATTCTGCTCATTGGCCCAAAAGTCACAACATACCATGGTCAGTGACCCTACTCCCTTTAAGCTCAAACTTAAATAACCCACCACACATCCATTTATCTGATGCAATCCTTTATTTGATCTTTGTTTTCGGCACTCACAAATAATCATTCAAGGAATTGATATTGCTACACGTCCAAATACCACAATTGTCTTGGATCCACCACTTCATGAGGCAGCCTCACTCAAACTATGGTATCATCTTTCTTATTTGTTACTCTTTCTGTAAAAACTTTTCTCACCTTTGACCACATCCCTAATTACAAATAACCATTCCGTCAATATTACAGGTGTGATGAGAACAAGCCATACATTGAAAAAGTTATCAGTCAAAGGCTTTATGAAAAAAGCGGGCAGCACTTCCTCCACCACACCTAAAATCATCAGTTCATGAATTCGCAAATTCTTGGCTCATCAGAACTGGTAACAAACTTTTTCCTCCTCAAAACATCCTGAATAGACAATTTATTCTGCTATCCTTCTTTTCTCTCAACAGATGAAAAATTTCTGGATCAAAGGAACTCCATTGATAACCAACTTTGATCAAAAGTTCTTTGTGCCAAATTGGTGCAACATGTGGCAAATCAAGTGCAATGATGGACATAGAATTGATTGCTTCGTGATGCAGGATAAAAAAAACCAATCCCAAAGTACTTATTCCACTTTAACATACCACATAAACAAGTTTACCATAAACCTTATAAATATTTAGCCTATTTAATATATTTTTATTAATTCTGTAGAGCAAAGTTCCAGTTGAACATACATGATGATACTGGCTACCTCATTGTCACTATCGAAGAAAAATATGCAGAAACTTTGCTTGGAATGACTGCAATTCAAATCCACAATGCACATACAAAAGTGGTATTATTACACGAAACTATTAGCCTTCATCACTAAAATATCTAATATTAACTTCACTTTTCTTATCATATAATATACATCTTCTTTAAATGTCACAGGAAAGACCAATGCCTATTGATCTGATCAATGAAAGAATTCAAGCCCAGCCATTAATCTGTGAGATCAGATCATATTTGCCATCTCATAGCCTTCCCTCTTTATTTTTATTGCTTTTTTTGTTGTTGACAAATCAACACCCCCTCTATCGATAAGAGTTCTGATACAAAAAACACGGTGCGTGCCACTATTAAAAAAACACTTGGAGATGACATCTCCGGTTGAAGAGCTTCGTGACCACAAGATGAATGCAGCAACACTTTTATGCCTCTAGCTCCGTCCATGAAAAGTCCAGACCAACTCCAGCTCCACGTACATCACATGCATATTCTCCATCAACCTCGACGCTATTTGGCTTGGCGCTCATCATCGCCCGCCAAAAGTCACGGATCAACACTTTGATGCAACATCCAAACATCAAAGAACCACATGAATTCCATTAAGCCATCCATCATCTATTCCGTCCATCTACGTTGTTCTCCAAGCTAACACCTCCAGTTATATATTTTTTTGATTCTCCAAACCATGTCGGTCCTATTTTTTTGCTATGTGACCATTGATCTCACCAGAACCTAGGCGAAAAACATCACATCCTTTCGCACTGTGACAAACAATCTAGAACTAGATTGTCGGATTGACATTATCTAAAGCATGCTTACCTTATCATTCGTTGTTGGCTTTAATTGTTATCACTCCTATCACCACGATGATGAATGCCAAACATATTCACATGACATTTACTCATTTCATTCCATGAACAAAGCTCAAAATTTTATTCTCTCCACGTAACTTCCACGTGTTTTCACATGTCCAAATGAATATTAAAAGCTAGCATCATAGTCTCATCATCTCTAACCATATGCACCACTTCCACTCTTATGCCCATATCACTGACCGCTGTGTCTGACCATTTCTGGAAACTATGGGATCATGCTTGTATAAGCGGACATTTACTAGGCTTTATAGACTTTATCTGAAAAGAGAAGCAAACAAACCATAACCCTGAATCTTCCTGGACCTGTACGACAATTCAAGTAATTCAACAGACCCATCCGCCGCAAATAACTACATACACTAACAAAATAAAACAGAAACTCAAACTTTAAAAAGGATTCCGCGCATTCCATTCGAGGTCCGTCAACACGTGCGTCGTCCACAATCAAGAGGGTCACATTATCAGCAGATTATGCATCATTTGTCAGCTGAATATCCTCACCCGTAAAATCTATAATAAGTTTTTTAAATATTACATGCTCAAATATTTTCTATCCATATCTCATATTTTTCTACTCTTTGATTACACATATATATATATATATATCCCATTCTCGAGTTCACCAAAGAGATCATTTCTACTTAGAAGAGGTATTCCAGGGAGGTTGGTAAACTAACTAACCTAAAACTCAAAATCTTCATATTTACATTTTTTTATCTTCCCACAATCCTTTCTTCTTATTCAGAATCAATCCAACTCTTTTATCACGTAACAAGTCATCGACACAAATGATAAATCCCAAAATGGCAATCATTCATTGGTTATATGGTTCATCAAATTGGATACCAACTTTGAGCTTTCTACAGATGGATCAAATTCATACAAGATCCTACAAGATGGCTCAATCCTCCGCTTTTTCCATATAGGTCGCATGGCATTTAGAGTTGCCATTTACAGCGAATAATTGCCTAGCCTATCATCAATGGAACATGCTTCTCAATGATCAACAATCAGATATCGAAATTTCATTTACATCTACTTTTCCATGCGCTAACCCAATTTTTATTATACTATGAATTAACACCTCTCATTTACGTAACTCAAGCTTTATTCACGTCGGAAACTAATGACCCATTTTTTCATTCTACATTATGCTGGCTTGAATCCTTGGTAACTTTTCTACACTTTATATTTCAATTATTATACCAACAATTATGTATTTTTTTTTTCACCCACCCACTTCACAAACTAATATTATATCAGGTGACAATCGAGATATACCCCAGCGTATACTCTGGATAGATACCTCGCTTTCCATACCCAGCTACTCATGGTATCCACATCCCCTTAAAATCAACGGTGGGAATATTCTGGGGGAAAATTTACGCATACCGCCAACATCTCCTCTCAAGGAAGGCGTCATTCTCTTCCCCTTGTTACTTACACAATACAATTACGATATCCGGTTTGTTGTTCGATTTCATCCAATAGGTCATCATAAAATCCAATATTTACCTCTTACTAACTCCTGATCAATTTTTGTAACTTTCGAAGATGCAAAATGTTCATTGTATGAAAAAAAAATTCCCTTCAGATTTTCCACATTTCGATATAAAACAATAAATATTCATCATTTCAAAGATATAACTACCGCAATTAACAATTCTATAATTGACACTTTCATATTCCATCCCTCCAAATCAAATCTTCAAATATGCTCATAAAAACTCCCAATAAAGATTAATTCCATTGCTACTTTTCCAAATAGATGACTTATATAAATTTACACAAATATAATTATTATTCATAATTTCCAAAGTACAAATTAATGCATACAATATTATTCATATATCTATAATTTTTACATATATCCCTAAATTCTCACAATAACATTTCCTTTATGTTAATGCTTTTTCAGTTATAATTAAATTCCTTATCAATCAATCACCTTTATCTACAGCATGCTAATCAAAATTACCAAACATTTTCAACAATCATCATCCACATTTTATTTATTCACTTAACCAATCTCCTGTCTAACCTTAGTACATTCAATCTCCAATAATTTAAAAATTAAGAAGAGCGTGATATAGTAGGTTCGTCAAGTATGCAATTTTCTACTAATTGATAAAAATATAACTGTTAAATAAAATCACTTCGATATTTTTTTCACCAAATCCAAAATATTATTCACTCTTCAAAATAAAAAATTCATTAATCCACATGAAAAATTATTATAGCCACTATATCATCATCCAAGAAAAATAATCATATCCCATTCTTAAAAATATATATATACATATATCACTTTCATGAATTATTTACCGTCAACTACAGTTCAATATAATTCTCGATGGACACCCCGCGGAATGCGCGGGGCACAATGCCTAGTATAACATAATATGGTAAACTAAAATTATTAAATGGTTAAATGAATTAACATATTTGATCACTCCATTTTCATATAATACGACATTACAACTGACCTTATTAGAGATTATACTATAATATAATTATATTTTATTAGTTAGAGGCTGATTACATAATATAAGTATTTTGTATTACATATACATGTACATACATACTGTGATACTCCATTCTACATCAGAAAAGTAAAGTGTTATAAATCAATACTTAAGTAAAGTCTAGACATTTAAGTCTAACTTGGGATATCCATTTTAGATTAGCGAAGATAGAGTCCAAATAGTTGCTGAGACTCAAGTCGCATTATGAGATTGTGGGATCAAGGCGTGACACATACATACATAATGAATTTGAAATCGAAATAGGTTTTCCCAGTTTTTGAAAATTCAGATTTCCTTTCCGTTTTTCATTTTTTCGATTTCAAATTTTCAAATTAGATTCAAATTCGGTCGGAAAATCGGAATTTTCCGATTATGCACATCCCTAACAACGATGAAAACTTTAAGAGCTTTCTCACGATCACTAGGATAAAACTCAACTTAAGCATACATACACGCACACATTTGATTTGTGTGTCAATTTTGGATTTTGAAGGCCCTAATAACACATTTTAAATGCATTGGTCATAAACAGGAAATTATGGCAAAAATAAACAAATAAATAGAACGGTTTGGATAACGGGATCACCAGGTTTTCCTTACCTTAATTTCCCTACGCACTTGCAGACAGGCTCCACGAGTCTTATACTAATGACTAGCAACTAGTCCAACCCAGTCCAAGCCCCTCCACCCTTGACTTTAAAAAAAAATGCAGTACTGGGCCAAGCCCTGCTAGTTCAGTGGGCGGAAGACGAATCCGTGTGTATGGTTCTGGAAGCCTCGAGGTTCATCTAGTAAATTCTCCGAACTCAGTCGGCTGTCCTACATTTACCACACAGTTCACCCTTCTGAGCGCATAAAGCATACTCGATAAACCCCCAGGGAAAAACCCTCGAAAGCTTCTTCTGTTAATCGCTTTCTTTTTCTGCCCCCATTTCCGATCGGCGACAAGGAATCAACTGGTCAGATGGCTGCATCACTCGCTCTGAAAAGGCTGGTCTCATCGAGCCTTCTCAGCCGCTCTCTCAATCCCCTCCGCCCGGCTGCCTCCGCAGCGTCATCGCGTCTATTCAATACCAACGTTGTCCGCGATTACGATGATGACGATGACGAACGCAGTCTCGACGTGGATCGCCGCTCCGATCGTCCTCACTACAATCGCCGCGACTACTTTCCTTACTTTGGTACCAAATGAGTTTACAGCAATTTTTTTTTTGTTTCATATTTCTTTGTTGGGTGGGAGGAAAATAAAAAATTTTCCCTTCTGCTTACAAAATTTATAGAGTACGCTTGTCTGCTTCGAACCCCCCCCCCCTTTTGTATCATCCTTTCCAACCCCTGGTTTTACCCTTTTCTGTCTGATGGCTTTGCAGGTGTGTTTGATCCATTTTCGACAAGGAGCGTGAGCCAACTTTTGGACCTGGTGAACAATTTGGGTGAGCCAACTTTTGCATCTGGAGTCCGTCGTGGGTGGGACATCAAGGAGACTGCCGAAGGGCTGAACCTGTCGCTGGACATGCCAGGGTTGGGGAAAGAGGACGTCAAAGTTTCAGTGGAGCAGAACACCCTGATCATCAAAGGCGAAGGGCAGAAGGAATCTGAGGATGCTGAACGGGGAAGGAGATTCTCGAGCAGACTCGACCTTCCTGACAAGATGTACAAGACTAATGAGATCAAAGCTGAGATGAAAAATGGGGTCCTCACGGTTTTTATTCCAAAAGTTAAGGAGGAAGAGAGGAGTGATGTTTTCCATGTTAATATTGACTGAACTGGTGGTGTCTTGAGTCTAACTGGGTGTAGTGACTTGTCTGTCTATAGGAGTTAGTCTAGTGATTGGGGTGGAATAAATTATGGTTCTAGGTTTTAAAGGTCTTCTGAGCGCTGACCGGTGGGATGGACTGATCTTACTATTGCTGAATGATGCGATTCAGATGAAGATGCGGGCATTTTTTGTTGCACTATGATCATTATCATTCTCCTCTAGCAATTGTTGAAAGGTTTTTATCTTCCATAATATTTGCATCGACTTAATGTATGGTTTCTTTTTTAACCTTCTATTTTGCTGGTGTCTCTGTTAGTTTCTGTCATCAGCAGTATGTTGAGGATGCGTTGCTTATTCTTGTTACATTTAGGCAAAATAAGTTATTGCCTGATAATTCGAGTGTGAGTGGACAATGTCAATCTTAGTTTTGATGCAACATACCCCCAGAAATCATTCTGCAACATATAGTTGCTTGTGCGTTGCCTGTGTCGCCTTGTCAGGTTGGTCGTTGAACGACTGAAATCAGGGGATGCTCATCCCAAATCGTTCTTATACTCCTTTGCACACCCTTGCCCCAATTTCACATCCTTGTCTTGAGAATTCCGTGAGAAATCATTGCTATGGCTTAGGAAGCTTGCTGGCGTCCTGATTCCAGAGCTTCTTTCAAGCGTTCAACTGCATTGTTTAGTTCCTCTCTCTCTCGACATAATCAGCCCAAGGAGACCAAATCAAATTTTATGTTGGAAGAAATCTGGTAAACACGAGAACTCTACTGAGTAACTGGTCAAAGAAAAATAAACTAATTCTGATTATCAGGAGAGAGATAGAACAAAGCAGGCCATGCTGCACATTAAAGAGTAATTTGCTCCTTATTCAACAGCAGAAGTGTTAGGAAAAGGATAAGAGCGGAGTTCATCTGTAGTATACGGGGAATTAAGTTATGATCCTGTCTGAGATGCGATGCTGTTCTGTTGCTCGGTAAGAATGAAGCTTCAATGGAGCTCATTGTCTAACAACGTTTCGGGATGTTCACTGAAGAAGACCGAAAAATGTCTAGTATGGTCCCATTCCAGAGTCGGAAGCTTTGCCAAGTGATACCCGTTTCTACGAGCAACATCCCTCAGCATTTTGAGAAACGCCTTGCAACAGCGAAAACATTCAAGCTAGCAACAATGATCAATATCGTGAAACTTTGTTAAGGAACTATCTTCCCTGTTTCTGACTCCTTAATTTCGCAGTGAGAAGATCAATTATTGCAGGCAACAAGCTTTGGAGGGAAGGAAATTACAACCGAGATAATCCTCAGGACCAGGGATAGGTACAGTTTAGTTTAGTTTTGTGCAGTCGGCGCCACAGTTGTTGTATTTGTTTCCGGAAGGTGATGCCCCTTTACACTCATGGCTGTACTAAGATATTGAATTGATGTACAATAACCAAATTTATGTGAACCATAAAGGAATATAAATGTGCACTATATCGTGTGAAATGTACAACCACCGTATAATTGTACCTGCTCCGAATTCATTCTTTTCATTATTCAGTAAATAGCTTTATAGAGTTGTGGAATTATTCTGATTTGTGTTTTCATTTACTGATATTTTATGTGAATGGAAATTCCCCTATTCCCCATTTTTCCTTGAACGTCTGTTTCCTGGTCAGGTGTTTCGACATGCCAATATGCTTACTATGAATCTTTGACGGTAAGGTATTAGTTTCTGTTTTTCAAGTAATTACCGCATCAGTGTTGCTGTACCCCCTGACCCTATAGGACGAATGCTTACAAGACCGACGCGGCAAAACTCTCTCTGAAATGTAAATTTGTGATCGTTTCGAGTTTGGTCTATGGATTAAACATATTCTGCGTTTTGGGCTGGCCTATTTTCCATTACATTGTACAGGAAACAGCAATTTCATGGATTTCGTTTTCTGGTCAGAGGCCGTGAGCAATCTGTTTGTTCTTCCGAGGAGTCCCTGTGGAGTTGCACATTGGCGCCACCATTGAACCAATCATATGGGCTTGGGCCTATTCACACGGCCTGCTAGATTTCTGTCTCTCGTGTAGGAATGGGAAAGAAAATTCATCCAACCTAGCTTTAACATGCACGAAAGGAATTTATGTATGCTGTGGATGTTAACGTAGAAACTCCAAGATGAAACACATTTACGTTTAAAGGAAAAAAAAAAAAAAAGACTTGTTATTGCCATTCATGGGTTTGACAGGTTGAATGCCAAATTGAGAATTCGACTCAACTTCCAACATTTCGACACCCCAGATCCCATGTCAAAGAAAGACCCTGGCAAAGGACGCATAACTTAAATAATTGACTTGGATTGCTTGCACAACAATTTTTTGTTTTACATTTTTCTACATTATGAGTCCTGTAAAATTTGCAATATTTTGAACAAAAAAATTCGTCAGACACATTAATTAAAATAACTACCACTAACTACTTCCAAGTTTCTTTGATAGTTTGCTTGCTAACTAATTACACAGACACTGGACTTTCCTTCTTATTATTACTATTATTTTTAACCTTACTGTCTTCCACTTCACTTTCCCACCTAATTTTACTTCTAACCAAACAGATGTTGTTAAGCTTGTTTGGATTGGAGTTTTATATAGAAAAATTTTTCCGCTTTTCTTGACCACATTTTCTAAATATCTTTTTACCTCACATACGTTAAATCATTACAGTATATTTTCTATGAAAAATCCAGAAAATGGTAATTCAGACAAAACCACGCAATGCACTTTGTGTCAGCATTGGCGGAAAGTCACATCCTGCGCCAATCTCCTAACAAATATGAGCATGAGGTGGTCGCTTTATAAATCCACTTAATTCTCTGCATTCACCGGATTTAATAGGTGCTTAGCATCATCGTGCCATTATTCTGCAAGTGTCCGTTAATTTGTCAAAATTGAAGAGGAGACATAAATTTAACGCCACCTAAACCACATATTCCATCCATCGCCTTCTTCTTCATCTTCAGCATCTGGCGTCGCTCTACGGATTTTGGCCCATTCAGAACGATAAGAATGCAGTGGTGCGGGACATGTGATGTAGGATTCGAAGTTCGTTACTTTCGAATGAAGACTAGCCAACTGCCCGCGGCTGAGAATTGGGATAAGGTGCAAATGTGACAGCCGATCGAATACACCCAGATAATGAAGCTTCTCAGGCAGCTTCCGAAAAGAGAAAAATTCACACAAGGTTGGTCTAGACGACAAAATTAAAAATATTTCTGTAGATTCATCAGACAATAAATGATTTAATCTTTTTGAAGAATCCAGAAAGTGGAAAAATTAAAAAGAAAGACAATAAATTGGGGAAAACACTGCCATGTGGCGACCAACTTTCATCAGATGTGTACATGTTATTGCTCTCATAGTAAGTTAACGGAAGTGTCTCCAGGTTTCCGGAGCCCAAAAATACGCAACGATGATGACCTGAATAGGTGGTGGCAGATTACTAATGAGCTTACCACATTTGTCAAGTGTATATGAGACGAATAGGGTCAAAGTTAGGGTAAATTTATTATAGCCAGCTCCACTAAATTTGTGCCTGAGGAGGCTCTGACAAAATGATATTAACAAAACTTCCCAACTAATACTCTCCCTGACCCAAAATGTTTCTCGCATTTGGGGATTCTAACATTTGAAAAACGGTGGATTATAGTAATGTTAGTAGATTTAATTTCAAAATTGCTCTCAAAAATTTAATTTTTCAATTAGAGTTTAGTTGAAATATAAATAAAGATAATGATAACACTGAGAAAAAGAGATCATGAGAAAGTTTTATTTTCGTAAGATAATAAATATTTTTAAACATCTTAAGATAAAGGAGTACGACATTTTTGGGACAAAAGAAGTAATAAGGATTGCTTTAAAATTGGATGCATGATGCTCACGCATTTCTAAGATGATCCATTTTGGCATTTTCTACCCTTTTCATTTTTCATGTGGAACCAAACCTCAAATCGATCTTTTAATTTGCTCCATGCATTCTTACGGTCAAAACAGTAGGCCTATAATTTATTACCTTTCTTTTCTCGGTTAATGTAAAATAATAGTGATTGGGGTTTGATTAGATAATGGAAGAATAGAGCACATTGATTCGGACAGGCAATCCTCGCAGCACCAACCATGCCACGGAGTATGCGCTCTCAGACGTTTTGTCCTGCCAATGCCCAACAGAAATTCCACGTCACTAAAGTATTATTCCGTTTTCCGCGTCAGGAATGTGGGGTCCATCGTCCAGCCGGTGAAGAATCAGGGGAAGAATATGCACGGCACTCAAAGAATTATGCTCTTCTGTGTGCGAATATCCTTTATGAACAATTCCTCTACATAACTAATTATAAAGCGAGTCGGCCGCTTCAATTGACAATATTGCCCCAACGCAGTGCTGTACTGCCGCCTCAATTATAGGGCTGTCCTGTGTAACTTCAGCATGAATTCCCATGATTGCCCTCTCTACATTGTTGGACAAATTTTAAGGAGGAACCAAAAAAAGGTTATATTTATTATTTTCATTTAGACTCATTCCCTCCCCCCGGGGGGGTGGGGGGGTGAGTAGAACGTAATTATTCTCAACGGTTTGTCATGAGTTGCAGGAATGCTATATTAAATTGAGAACAAGCGCTTCTAAATGACAACCGGTAAGTAGCCTTTTTAGAATAATTTTTAACTTTCTTTCAACAGAATTTCAAAATTAACTATATCTAAATTTTCAAAGACAATATTTATAACTCATTTTAATTCGTTGAGAATAAGCATTATAGTTTTGAAAGTGAAACAAAAAGAATGACGAAAATATTCAATAATTTTACACACTAAAAGGATTCATGGATTACAAAATCAAATAGTTTTGAAGTTTGCCTACATAATTTTGACGGACTCGTGGGGATTTCAAAATTCTCATCAAATCTTCAATTAAAAAGTTCTTACGGCAATAATAATATCAAGACTAGTCGTGGCCAGAAATTCAACCCCCAAAAATAAATTTTAATGCAATCACTTACGTTAGAGCCAATAATGTATGTTGAAAAGAACATCCATCTGTAGCAAATATTATTATTACTAGTAGCTCAGATTTCAAAAATCAGAATGCGGCATCTTTTGTTTCTCTGGTGAAGCTAATTGAAAACGTGAAGGCGACTTGAAAATCCCACTTCATGGACATTTCTCTTTCAACTTCATTTTCAAGATACCAACATGGTTGAACGTGAACAAATATATATATTATGTTGCGTCAGTGTAGTTGAAAATTAAGGAGCGAGTTAAGTTTCTCCGTTTTAGACTTTCATTATTGTCTGGATTGGTTGTGTAGGTGTAACCGCCGGATTCGACGTTGCTCCTCTGATTTCCTTGCTGATGAAACACTCCGAGTATGATTTTACCAGACGTCGCAGCCAAAACGGGGCAAATTCCTCAAATTATTGATATTTGGAAAAAAAATCCGGAATCTGTTGCTGATTTTTTTTTTCTTAATCTATAGGTGCCACGACACGATGCTCATAAGGTTGATTTTTTTTTTTGTTCCAATTTAGGCGATGGGGCTATTGTGCAGGGGTTTTGTGCAATTTTTTTTTTTTACCAATTTCTTGGTGCACACTAGCATACGTCATTATGTTTGAGGTGTCGCATAGGCCATATGCGGCACCTCAAACATGCAAATTGTTCAAAAAAAAAAAACTTTAAATTGTGCAAATTGTTAGGGTATCAGATACCCTAACCTCTAAATTACCAACTTTTCCAACTTTTCCAATTACATACTTTACAAAACTTTATTCATTATCTAATTATAAAATAAAAGTCTTGTCTTTACTCTTTTAACCATCAACCATATCACCCAAGTGTAAGCCTCAACATTCACTATTTAATATTCTCGAACTTTGCATACATGTATTAAATCTTTTATATCTTCCCAATACACAATATAAAACCCTAATATACAAGATTCAAACATACCTTGATTTTTTAAATTGTACCATTCTATCCACAATTTTTGTTACTTCAATCCAGGATAATTACTACATTTCGTCATTTAAGTTTCGGTTTGTCTTTGTTCAATTTTCTCTTAATCAAAGTTTTAAATTTCTACTCTTTCAAAATTTAGACACACAAAACCCAATATCATTTTCACATAAAAAAAAAAACCCAATTCGATATTTTGCAAACTAAATTAACAAAAAATTTTTTTTTACAGGCACCGTGGTAAATTAACAAAAAATTGAGGTGCCATTACCGCGATGCGCACCTCAAAGAATTAGCATGTTTGAGGTGCGATATACGCGCACCTCAAACATGGAATTGATATACGATGCGTACCTAGTGTGCGAGACCAGGTAAATTGGTAAAAAAAAAATTGCACAAAAGCCTGCACAATAGCCCCTAGCCCCCGCAAATTGAAACAAAAAAAAAAAAATCAAATACGCCGGACGCGTCGCACCTATAGATTAAAAAAAAAATTCAAAGAATGATTCGGATTTTTTTTCCAAACATCAATAATTTGAGGAATTTGCCGCCAAAACGGTCCCAAAGTCAAGAATTCCACAGGCTGCCACAGCTAGCCAGCACTGAAATTAATTGATTTCACTAGTTAGTGTGTTTGGATAATAGATTATTTGGGATAATTTTGTGGAGAAAAAAAATAAATACTGTAGCACTTTTTTGATGTGATGTACATGAGATAAAAATGTGATTAAAAATTGTGTCAATGATACAAACAAAAAATTTTGAGCAAATAACATCTATCCAAACAAATTTATAACCATATTTTTGCAACAGTACCGGTTTACTTCCGTCCCAGTACTACCAATACTAATGTCAATGAGTTTGTTTGGATAGAGAGTATTTGAAATAATTTTTTGAAATAAAACACTGTAGCACTTTTTTGATGTGATGTGTGTGAGATAAAAAGGTGTTTAGAAAATGTGTTGATGATGCAAGCAAGTAAATTTTGAAAATAAATTATCATTAAGAAAGAATGAATATGTTTGATGATGCAAGCAAGTAAAAGGTAGTTGGAAAATGTGTTGACGATGCAAGCAAGTAAATTTTGAGAATAAATTATCCCTAAGAAAAATTATGTACCTCTCCAGAAAATGTGAAAAATCGGACAAATGAAAAAAGAAAGAAAAGGAAAGGCTAGCAAGCATTGCGTGACTTATATAACAAGGAACGTATAAATATAAAGGGATGCCTGTACGGCATGGAGGGACACGTCTTCTGATCCACATCCATTATTAGGTGGTCAGAGTCGGATTCGTTTTACGGGGTACTATCAGGACACACGGGATGCAGTCAATTGAATCTGAGGATGTTGCTTCATCGCAAGAGCTCAAGAGCAAAGTAAAGATTAGACTCCCAAGTTTTGAAGTGACTTTTTCCCTTTTTTCCTTCGTTAAATCTTTTGCTTTTATTAACACAAAAACTGAGTACAAGTATTCTGGCACATTTTTTTTTTTAGAAAGATTCAGTGACAGGTTAACATGTATTCTGGCTGGTTCATAAAATGATATGACTATCACAAAATAATCAGGAATCAGGACTCACATCAAAGTGAATGAAACGTTGATCTATTATTCGATTTAGAACATGGAAGTCAGATTGAGAACGTGTAAATCCAAAAAATTTGAATCTTAATTAAAGTTGTAACTAGTCCAATAAGATGATTAGAGGTTTATTGGGACTTTTCTGCACTTGTCCCGACTTTTAACTGACAAGTAAAGGGGTCGGCAGAAGTCGTCTTCACAGTCACCCTCAAGGGGCATAGATGTCAACCCGGGCTATATAGTTTTCCCACGTCATCAAAGTAGAAAGGCCGCGGCTTGGGTTTTACTTTAGGCCTCAAGGGTACAACCGGGATTCAAGAGTGGCAATTCTACCTTAATAAATTGAGCTTTCCTCTTACGTTGCAGCTCTCAGGTCAGCCAGCCAATGCACCGGTGAAGGGCGTGCGCCTTTTTTCAGTTTGGTAAAGCAGCTTCTTGCAGGTTACTCCTCGTCAAAACCCCCCCATAGCTAGAGAGAGGAAAGAGAGTCAAATATAACAGAGAAGCAAGGGATTGATCAGGCATTTCAGCTCAGCCTGCTCAACAAGCAACGTAAGCTCCCTCGTTCTTTTACTGATCCAATCGGTTTTTCTGACGTCGTATTAATGTTATGTTTTTAGAAAGGTTAAGATGGTTATCCACTGTTTTGGAGCTGCTGCCTCCCAAGCATTTTTTGGTTTGACGTTTTCGAAAGGCAGCTATTGCAAACGGGATTTTCCGGTGTATATTTGTGTTTTAAGTTTTCCGACGGTTTCAGATTTTGGTTAAAATACGCGAAGTTATCTTTGTTTATTGGACCACGCATAGCTTCGTTGCAAGATTCTGTTATTTTTAGTTTGTCTGATGCATTCAGGCAAAAATGAACTTACCGATTTTCTTTTCAGATTGTCTTGCTCGTCTGAACTCTGAATTTCCTTGTTGATTTTAGTCCTCTAGGTGACTTGGGGCACGGATGCTCCCTTCTACTATCTGATTCTGAACTGCAATACTTCGCCCTTTTTCCTCTCTTTTTTTTTTTTTTTTTTTTTTTGGGTGTGCTTCTGGTTATATCTTATCGTCAGATTCTTTTCATTGCCTTGATTTTAATGGCGAAGAGGATTATTCCGCGCTGGAGTTCTTGCAGGAGTAACTAGTTTAGCCGGGGATATATTTGACAGCTTCAAGATTACTCTTCTAACTTCTAAAAAAGGTTAAAGAGTCTCTTGGTAGTTGGGAAAGTATCGAAATTCTCCCAGCAAATAAGACAAACTAACACGGATGCCACCTCGATTTTACAGAAACCGAACCCTTAAACCTTTTCCCTTTGAAGTACTGGCATGAAACCCTTTGCTATTGACTTTTTGAGAAAAGTTTTGCTTTGAATTGGCAAAACATACTCTACAGGCTGTCTAATGGAGTAACTTATAGTTTCTCTTGTCGACCCTCATTTTTTGTATCGAGACATGAGGGCTTTGCTTTTTAATGTTCTTTTCCATGCCTTTTGAACTGGAATATTCCATACTAACCTTTGTGTCTTTTGTTTCCCCTGTTTCAGGTTTGCCTCTCGCTTAGTAGGAGAACCTGTTTCACCTACCCTCACCGCATATTTTTCAGTTGAAAAGCCCTTGATGGGTTCCCTTCCGGAATCCGTAGTGGAGAAAAATCAGGGCAAGGCCCCAGGAATTGTGCTGATTGAGAAATTAAAGAAGACCCCAGTCTCTTTCAAGACCCATCAAGCCATTGTCCTAGTTGTAACATTCTTTGCGTACGCATCATACCATGCTACTAGGAAAACTACCAGCATTGTCAAGAGCGCACTTGATCCTGAATCAGGAGCTACACGCACCAAATTGTTGCTTCAGCTTGGAAATGGTTGGGCACCATTTAATGGTTCTGATGGCACATCACTCCTTGGTGAACTTGATGTTGCTTTTCTTTTTGTTTATGCTATAGGAATGTATTTTTCTGGCCACGTGGGTGATAGAATGGATCTTAGACAATTTCTGACTGCAGGAATGGTTGGAACTGGTGTATTCACAGCCCTTTTTGGGGTCGGATATTGGGCAAATGTCCACATCTTTTACTACTTTCTGATAGTTCAGATGATGGCAGGATTGTTCCAATCTACTGGATGGCCATCAGTGGTGGCAGTTGTTGGGAATTGGTTTGGGAAGAAGAAGAGAGGGCTTATAATGGGCATTTGGAATGCTCACACTTCTGTGGGTAACATTACAGGGTCCTTGGTTGCTTCAGCTTTATTGAAGTACGGATGGGGATGGTCAACTGCTGTTCCTGGTCTGGGAATTGCCTTGATTGGCTTGATGGTATTCTTTTTCTTACCTGTTAGTCCGGAGTCTGTCGAGGCCAACAATGATGAAGAAGACGAAGTATGCTCTGCCAATAAAGGTGGCGAGGAAATATCAGAACCTCTCCTCAGATCAGAGAAGGAAGAGGTGGATTCTGCAGTTGGGTTCATCGAAGCATGGAAAATTCCTGGTGTTGCACCTTTTGCTCTTTGCCTGTTCTTCGCCAAGTTGGTGGCTTATACGTTTCTGTATTGGCTTCCTTTTTATATTAGCCATACAGGTACCCGTCATTCTTGAATTTTCTGATTGACTTGTATATTTTCATTCCTCAATTTGACCTGCAGACATTAGTTGATTGCCCTGTTAATTCCTCAATTGTGCAAGTCACCTTTTAAATACAAGCCGTTTGAGACATTTTATTGACTTCTATTTGTATTTGTGCTGCAGCTATTGATGGAAGGTACTTGTCTGATGAAGAATCTGGAAACTTGTCGACATTGTTTGATGTTGGAGGGGTTGTTGGAGGAATTCTAGCCGGTCATATATCTGATCATTTAAATGCTAGAGCTATAACAGCTGCAAGCTTTATGTACTGTGCTATTCCTGCTCTTTTCTTTTACAGAAGTTATGGACACGTCTCGATGACCATGAACATCATCCTCATGTTGATCACTGGCATGTTTGTCAATGGACCTTACGCTCTCATCACGACTGCTGTATCGGCTGACCTGGGAACACATAGCTCATTGAAAGGCAACTCCAGGGCTTTAGCAACTGTTACTGCAATAATAGATGGCACTGGCTCAATCGGAGCTGCCATCGGTCCACTGCTAACAGGCTACATTTCAGCTACGAGCTGGAGTGCAGTTTTCACAATGCTCATGGGAGCTGCTCTAATTGCGGGTTTGCTTCTTACTACGCTTGTTGTGTCAGAGGTGGCTACAAAGATTCAAGAGTTGAGGTCCCATCCAAGGCCACCTGCTGTTGAAGTGTGACTGTTCTTGGGGAGGTAACATATTCAATAGTTGCTTGTGTATATTCTTGCTCTAGCTCTAATCCTCGGATGATACCCATGAAGAGGTGAAGAATCCTGTGGTGTCAAAAAACCAGACAGGAGAGGGTGTTTTTATATCCTTCTTCAAGGTTGAAACAACTTACTACTCGGTTCTCAAATTCTGCAAATAAAGGTGTGAAAGAGTGTCTCCATTGTGTGCGTCCTCGGAGGGTTCTCAGAAATTATGCTCATGACTGGGTGTGCCCTTCGAAAAGAAAAGATGGGTATGATGTTAGCAACTCGAAATTGTGTATCTTGATACTTATTTTTCATGTATGAAAGACGTGGATAAAAAGCAGGAAGCCTGCAATGCATCACTGTTCAGTGTAACAACATAGTCAGGTTACAGTCGGGCATTTTTTGATTTTAATTGAACATTGTCGTAATGGCTCCTTACCTGGGATTCAAAACATCTCTCCAGTGACGAATGAAATTTGCAAACCTTTTTAGATGGGTTATTAAGTTCCTGTATCCTCAACGTGGTGCCAATCATTTTCAATGTTGATGCTTCCTAGAAATTTTGTTACAGAATGAATGAGGCAATTCACTGTGCTAATCGCTAATTGGTAAATGCCAATTAATAGTCAGAGACCTCTACTACAAGTCTACAACTTGGAACTAAGCGTTCTTTCCAGTTTCCTCCATATGGGATTTCCAGTTGGTTCACTCTGCCACCATTGCAAGTTACAGCGGTCATAAGAGATTCACCTGTCTGTTCTCGGTGTTTCTTTATCAGTTCTTCTGCAAGTGGAAGTTTCAGGTGCAGAACCATTGCTCCACTGTTTCTATCCTCTCTTTTTTTTTTTTTTTCTTCGGAGGGAGACGAGGGGAGTGGGGGCGCGTGCACTACTGCTCTTATTGATATCTAGATCCTTTTTGGATGGGGCGGCTGTGGGGAAGGTTAATGCTGAAGCAGTTACTGGTCTCTTTTGCTGTAATGCCTGGCAACTATCTGGTAGTAAAAAACAAGTGGGAACCCAATTGATGGTACTTGGTCCAATTGCATCAGACAAAGTAAATAATGGGTTTGTTTAGATAGTTTATTATTTGCACAACTTTACTGCCTCGTAACAATGGCTATGGTTCAAATTTGAACTCAGACAAAGTAAATAAGGGGTTTGTTTAGATAGTTTATTATTTGCACAACTTTATTTGCTTGTAGCAGTGGCTATGGTTCAAATTTGAACTCAAACAGGCTCAGTGGTTTATTGAGCTGAAACCAACACCCAATTTTGAAAATCAAAATCAAATTGGAACCACAACTATAATTGTGATTAAAGGTTTAGAATCAGATTTATTAAAATTTTGAACCGAAATTGAAGTCGACTGTTTAAGATTCGTTTAAACCATCTAAAAAACATTTGCTATCTATTTGATCAATTTAGAATTTAAGATCAATAGTTAGTACTTCATATCGGTAGGCTCAATACTAGCCAAACAACATGTCTTATTTTGTTAGTAAGTATATATCCCATAACTAATATAAGTCTAAGATCGTTCTAATCTAATCAATAATGAGATTTTTTTTCCTATAAAAATTGCAACATTTTTTCTTTTCCATGCACATGATAAATATAATAAAGTTCCTTTTTAACATTTATTATCATATTATTTCTAACAACAAGTGTTTAACCATAACTAAAAGAATTGGAATTGTAACTGAAAAAAAAAAATCAAAACTACAACTTGAGTAAAACTAGAATTGAAACCGAATTGGAACGGAAGGTTCAAAAACCGTAAACCGTATCCATAATCTTTCCTATAACGTTGAAATCGCTCAAATGCCATCACGGTCTAGTACTCCTCCATCCCAATTCCCACCACACTCCGGTCGGGGGTAATCTTTTATGTTAACCTTTTGTTCATTGTTTTCCGTTTGTATTAACGGCTGAAGCATAATTACATAACCTGAAACCATTTTTGTCTTACAACTATGTAAATTTTCATTAATAAAACCTTTTATTTACGTCTGAGAATTGATTATTGTATAATTGTATTGAACGCCATGACAAGATAAGGAGAGAAACGAATACATTGTTATTTAATCTTGAGAAATGAGTCTTTGCAACAAATTTCAACATTTTTTTTACCATATACCCGAAAATATGTTCCAAGAGAGCGATTTTCTTTCATAAATCAATTTTTCCGTGACAAGTATACGGCAACATAGTTATACTTAACAGGTTAACTAAGCTAGACATGTATTGGCTTTCATGGTGTGTAATCTGAAGGGGAGTAAAACATGTTGCGACAAACAAGGAACCAGGAAGTACATGGAAAGACTATAAAACAACTAAATCAGAATTTTCAGTAGTCGAAGTATGTGACCAAAAACGGAGGCAATCACCTCACAAGATTTAAAAGCCTCTTCACCGAACATTTAACTCCCCATATTCCCACCAGAAAAGAAGTGAAACAACGACCATATTATGAGATATCCTGTTCCACCACTGCACTTGCTTGTATCAGTCCAAATGAAACCAACTAATCGACCTGCCAAACTAGAAACCAAAAGCCCTTTTAAGACTAAAAGATAGGAAAAATTAGACCCTATCAAGAGCATAAACACCAAGCAAGTACAACACCAAGTTTGTTTGTTTGTTTTTTTTTTTTTTAAGCATGTGGCTTGCATGCAAACAAATATAATCACCAAAACCTAAATAAGGCGATTATATATCTGTCATACAACACAACGGGTTCCAATCAAAGCCCTATATCCATCTTTACTTGTATAGAATGTTATTCCATTAAAGAACTAGATAGAAACAGTTGACAAGATTACTCCTATTACCATATGGTGGAGAAAAGAAATGAAATCCACAAGTAATGATTCACTTTGCCATACGAAAATTGAACACTGAGAGAAATCCTACAACCACTAACGAATTAAGTCAATTAACTGCCAACATAGAGTTCTCCACCAATACATCTTGAAGGAAAAATCTCCATTGAATACTAACCAGACATACCATCATTTTAATATCAAACGAAGGTTTGTCATATGTTTTGCTGGAGAATACCATTGAAGGCCATGGAGATGGCACAGTCAATAGGACTTTAGGCAGCACAAGTTCCAACAACCCCAACCCCCCCCCCCCCCAAAAAAAAAACCAAAAAAGAAACGACAAAAGAACCAATTCGCAGTTTTTGTTTCTTGATATACTCCAGAATTAAGGAGATGCATCAATGACTGCAGGATTATCATGTTATCTTCCATTTGATATGAGATACTCTATTAAAACAAATTTCCTGAAGAGAATTTTTATCTACGGCCCCAGAAAGGAGTGGCCTACTGGTTCCCTAGTGTAACTGACATGCAAAATGCAATCGAGCACAAGTCAACAGCATGACACCGAGCACAGAGTTTTGGATGAAACGATATACGTACCTACACAGATGTGCTTTAAGCCCTAAATCCATGGAAAGCCAACTCCAATCCCTGAGGAACTCTTTAAGCAGTGCGACATTCTATGGAATCGGAATTTGCAGCAGAAAGCATGATCCAACTCCATACAAAACTAACATTATCTGATTCAGGTTCACCTCCCTAAAACTGTCAAGAAACTATCAAAGTTAAAATGCACAACCCTCTGACAGGCTGTAGTTCATATATTGCAACAAATTCAGTTGACAAACTCTCATCCAATGACACCAATAAATCAGATGGAAAAAGAAATGAGGCCCTTCGCTGTATCATCCGGTGATGACCTCCATTCAGGTGTGAAACAGCATTAGTGAAAGTGAAAACCAAACACGTATAATACTCGCATGTAGCAGTTACTAAGTGGATAAAAGTCCAGCACTGACTGCCTATTTGCTTGGTTTCTGTAGATCGCTGAACCCCTTCTTCCTCTAAAGTTTTATCAATAGAAATTTAAGTTTTAAAAAAACAACAAAAACAACTATTCCGATGCAAATCTCTATGAACATCTCAGCGGACTTTAACAACTGACATAGAAATTGTGTGGCTCATAACATGAACGAAACGAAAAATAAATGGTTGGCGTGAAGAAGAGACGCACCGGCTTATAATTGAAGGAAAGAAACGCGGTTGAACTAGACGTCGTCGCCGGGCTTCTTGGGCTTGCGATACTTTTCTTCGACTTCTTTGGCCCGAAAGAGGAATTCGTTGGTGAGCTTCCTAATGTTTGGGACGTTGTAGTTCTGGGCTATGTATATTCCGCAAACTGTACCCGCTATGAATGAGAAGCCGCCCCTGATCAGCCCCATCACCCCCTCCGCGACCTCCCCTCTCACCTCCCGCCCCCTCTCGTAATCTGTTTCTTTTCCAAACGCTACCAAAAATATATATATATAATTTAGGGCTTAACACGAATTTCACTATTGCTGTAGTTGACTTGCAGGAAACAACAGCCGAAAGCTCGCTGCGGCCACAGCAGCGAGTTGACGACGGATCCAGTCAGCTGGCGCCGGCTCCGACTGCTAAGCACACTCCTTCTCTCTTAGTTGTAGGCCGGGCACTGGCACTCCTCGTTCCTTTCTCAATCGTTTTCTTGGGCCGGACAGTCTGGGTCCAAGATGTTCCCTTTTAAGCCCGAGATAATTAGTGGCCGCTGGACCTGATTGAAAAAAGTGAATTTTAGGCATTGGTTTGAACTTCGAAGCAGGATTAAGGGACTTAATTGGTGATAATTGTTTGGAGATAGATTTTTCATGCATTATTTACTTTGAACGCCGCCTGAAAAAGCAAACCTGGGTGGATCTCAGAGCAACGCTTTCTCTATTTGACAATGTACATACGTCACCGACAATTCTATGTATAGCAAATTCAAGTATTCTAGTATTGTAAAACCAATAATAAATGAAAAAGCTAACGCTATCACCTGTACAAGCACATAATTCATACTATTTATGTCTTGAACGTAAAAGTTGATGGTGAAGTAATGGAAACAAAAGTCAAGGAAAAGAGATGACAGGAGAATATATGTGGGTGGTGTTGATCATTTCACTAAATTAAAATGGTTACATCTACATAATTTTCTAGAACGCTTTGAGTTGATTAGTGTGATGTATAACAAATAAAAAATGCGTGTTTTGAAATGATACAATTGATAGTAGAAGAAGCAAAGTGCAAATTGATGATAGTTCACCGGGCATTTTGCAATTAGCCCTAACCAGAGATTAGGCCGAACGAACCTTCCGTGAATATATAGTCGCGGATAGAGCTGTTAAACGAACGAGCTGTTCGCGAGCTCGGCTCGTTTAAGCTCATTCGAAAAGTTAAACGAGTCGAACTCAAACAAAAAATATGGCTCGATAGCTTATCAAACGAGCTCGAGCTTTGTTCGAACGCCAGTGTAGTGTCACAACGGGGAAAATAGTTTTTTTATTTAGAGTTTTGTTCAACGCCATTAGTATTTAGACATAAAATTGGCTCGATTGCTTGCTCGCTTTGTTCTCGCCTGCTTAGGTTAAGCGATGAGCTCAGTTCAATTTAATCAAACGAACCGAGCTCAACGATTTTCGCCGTAATTTTAACGAACCACGAGCCAACACAAACGACAAACCGTAATGTAACTCAAACAACAAAAGCTACCGGCTGCTTACTCTAGTCGGATTCAGTGTCGTCCTTTCAAGAAAAGGACAGAATACTGGTGTAGAATTTGTTGGTATGACAAAGGACACTTATAATTCTGACAATCTTGGACGACTCTATATTATACTTCTAGGCCTCTGCTTTTAGTCTTTTAGTCGATGCTTACCAAATACGTATACCACGCTATAGTTTTAAGATTTAACTCTTTATGCACCGAAAGTGTAACTTTTTTCACACTGTCAATTTTGAATGCATACCACATGTGCATATTTAAATTTTAAATTTAAATTTATTTTACCTGACATAATCTAAACTTATTAGCGTAAAAAAAATTATAGACGGACAATATATAAAAATGTTACCTAAATTTAATTAGAATTTAGAATAGAAAATTGTTATTTGCATTCCAATTTTTGTTATTTGCATTCTCACCATTTGTTTTAGGGTAAATCGTCCAGGGGGCCCTCCAACTATTTTTTTGGCAATTTTATTTCATCGCCCTCCAACAAAAAAAAAGAACTATCCGACCCTTTTGTCAAAATCGCCGTTGTGCTCACTTAATCTGGACAATTTTGTCCTTTCAGAAAAGCATACCTCAAAACCCAGTTTTAAAACTCTGAACACTTCACTATTGGTGTTTTTGCAAGTAGATTTGAAGAGAAAGATGTGTTTAATGAAAGAGGAAGAATGCTTTTGTACATTTTACCTTCGTTTTTCTTTAAGGTTCCACCTTTACGCTTTTGTAAATGGACAAAAATGCCCCTGCGTTCCGTGAGCACAAATGGCGATTTTTGACGGAAGGATCAGATAGTTACACTTTTTTTTGTTGGAGGGCTTAAAAGATATATCATATAGATGAGGGGCCAAAAGCTAACAAAAAAAATAGTTGAGGGCTCTCTGGGCGATTTACCCTTTGTTTTAGTATATAGTTATATTTTTTCAAACCAAAAAAAAAAAAAAAAATGGGAACCTTTTCACCTATTTAATTAACAGTACTAGCTAGGATTTGTATTTTTTCAATGTTTATATGATTAGACTTGTCTTTCCCGCAAAAACTGACCCTTTACCTCTCTCTCCGTCCTTCCCTTGAGAGGTGAAGATCGCAGAAGATCATCATTTGCATTTGCCGACGCCCGTTTATTCGTCTTTCGTCTGAAGATCGGCCCAGGTATAGGATTCACCCGCCCTTTATTTACCATTTTCATGTTCTCGATTTTGTTCCGGATTATATGGTTCAGGTCATGTCTGTACTTTTCTCTGCCCACGCATATCAATTGGATTCGTCAATTGGTGTTTTATTCTTGAATTTGGTTGATTAGGAATGAGACTATAGAAATTTGGGTCAATCCTTAAATTTTCCGGGAACTCCTAGTAATACCATCGCCATCAACACTGTTTCTAGGGTTCGCATCTTTTGAAAGTATCTTTTTTCCCCTTTGAAACAAGATACTATAATTAGATTAGAAATTCTCTTATTGTTCATTTCGTTCACCACTTTCTCGTTGATTTTTCCTTGATGTTTATGTGGATTGTCTCAAGTACTGGTTTTACATGTACGTCTCATTTTGGAGCGTTAAATCGGATTTAACCTGTATTCTGAACTTACGTATTTCTTACCTTTGGACAATTTTAGCAATTTGACATTAAGGGAAGAGGGTCTTATGTGCAGTAAAGGGCATAAAAGGGACAGTAAATGGTGATGCTGATTGCTGAACTGATAGACGGTTTAGTGCTGCGTAGTTCTCACTGTTTCACCAAACATGTGTTGCTGGAGACTTTTTTAGGAGAGAAAATGCATAACATGGGTGAAATAGCAAATGGCACATTATTAAGGTTCAAGAGATAGCAGATCATCCTTTAACTGGTGTACAGTTTAAATGTAAATGTTTGTTTAGTATGTGTCTGTTTCATAGTTTGGATTCTCGATCCTTTCTTAGAATGTGCCCCAAATTAGTTTTTGGTCCCTTTGTACTGTTTTTTTAGATTTCTCTTAGTTTCTATTCTGCATTTAATGGAGGTTCCGTTCGTGCAGTTTGGCTGTTCTCATCTTTAGTTGGACAGCACATCACTGAAGTTTTGTTGTTCTCCCGTACTCTCAATCTTGTGCTATGGTCAGTTTTGGGAGCAAAGGATCATGTTGACTTTCGCTCTCATGAAAATCTTGAACTTCAGCTGTGGTGTGGAGTCCTTGTGTATTTCTCATGGGTGTGAGCTGCTTATCCGTCTCAGTGGTCTGCACAGTTTTGAGCTTTGTCGGACTTCAATGTTGGACAGCAATATCCCTTGAGCAACTAAAAGCCGATGGGTTGATTAGTGATAGTGTTATTAGCTCAGGGGATGGAAGCCGTGCATTGGAGCTGCTTTTGAGTTCCTATACCACAATTGCGTTGGCTGCAAATTTTGCACTTAACATATTTATCCTTCTAATTTTGTGTCTCAAGGTGATTTTTCTCTTGCATATTTTAACTTGCTACTTTCTTGAGCAAAATCCTAATTTTCTGGTGAGTTTAGGGCATACTTGTAATTGGGACTAGGCTCTGATTGACCTTTCAGGTTGTGCGATTTTTTACTGCAAGATCCAAGCCTTTTTTCTTGATACAGCTTTATATTTGGGTGCTTGGAAACATTATTGTGGTGGTTGACTTGTGTTCTTATTTTTGTTCTTGTGCAGACTATATTCTTTTCAGAGTTGTACTCATCTGAAGCTCGCAAATTAGTTGAACGCCTTATTAATTATGTTATATACAAGGTAAGACTTTCTAGCTTTGGTAATTTCATTCTAAAATCTTTTGTCTCCTGTCTATGAATCATATATAGTTCAACTGAATGCTTTATGTCTAGGTCCAATTGAACTTTATATATTTCATGCACCTGTGTGGCTTTTTGATGTTAAACCTGGATGTTTATTTGATAAAATAATTGTGCAGTGGTTCCTAGGAAACATTACATGATACATGACTCTGTGTTATTGGTGTTGGATAGGGAACATTTCTTCCACTGGTTGTCCCGCCAAATGCATTTCAAGCAGGCTTGTGGTCAATCTGGTTGGCTGTGCTATGCTGTTTGAAGGTGTGGTAGAGTTGGTCTTCATACTGAATTTTAGTAAGGATATAAAAGATATCTTTGGTTGTTGTCTTACATTGTGCATACTGTGCAGATGTTCCAAGCATTAGCTAGGGATCGTCTTGAGCGTTTGAATGCTTCTCCCTCAGTGACTCCGTGGACATACTTTCGCGTATATTCTGCATTGTTGCTGGTTTTCACTATTGACATACTCTGGTATTGTGTTTGTGAAAATGCTTCGTCGATATTCGCTGCTTAATTTCTTGTGGTATTACGGAGTGAAATGATGAATATGGGGACATGATATATTGATATCAAGTATGTCCTATCTTGATAACTTAGGTTTATATCCTGATATCCACATGTATGTCCTATTTTGGGATGCTAGATTATACCATGAATATCTACAGATTTTTTTCTTCTACATGTGTGTCATATTGCGGGATGCTAGATTATACCATGAATATGTACAGCTTTTGCCCCCTTGTAGGATAAGGCTGTGTTCGGCAGTGTATACGGCAATTACTTCACCAACATCTTATTTGTTATTCTTTGAGCCTCTTAGCATTGCTTTTGAGACTCTACAGGTAGGTCTAGAATTATTATACATATATCCAGTTTTTCTCAAAATCCTTCACTGGGATTTATAGCATTCTTACAATCTCGGCCTGATGGTTGTCTGGGTATTGAAAATGTTCTGTGTAGGCCATTGTGGTTCACGGATTTCAGTTGCTTGATGTATGGTTGCATCACTCAGCAGGAGATACTGCAAATTGCCGGCTATCCAAACTCTTTGATTTGTCTGCTACAGGTGGTTTTTACTTGTAACTTTTATGTAATTCTGTATAGAATGCTTGGCGACTAATCAAAATTTATGCACTTTGATTATGGATCCTTTTCTTTTCTTTGTTCCTTTCTTTTCTAAAGGAGATTTTATCTGTAACTTTTTGAAGGAATAATGCTGATTCTCACTGTTCAGCATATTCATTGAACATTTGTGGAAGAATAGATTTTAATCAATAAAGCAGGTTGTTTTAAAGAGCTTTGAGTAGATGATTAGTTTTGGCATGTGTATGCAGTACTTCGCCTCTGATGAAATGATGTGAAGATAAAGAAGGGGATGAATATCAACACTCTTTTTTGTCTCCTTTTCTATCTTCTTCCTCACTGTGCACAGTGGCACTGAAACTGTTGAGCATATGGCACATTGCTGTGCTGTGTCTTTTAAATTTTTAATAAACTTTTATGCAAGAGCCAAGGGGTTTCACATGGCTAGGGTTTTTCAGTCCATAATTTCTGACGAAGGATTGTCTATTTTCTAACTGCAGGATCATTGTGGGAGTGGAAAGGCATTCTGAATCGGAACTTGGGTTTTTTCCTGGATATGATGACATTTTTGATGGCTCTTGCTCATTATTTGCATATTTGGTGGCTTCATGGCATGGCATTTCATCTTGTTGATGCTGTCCTTTTCCTGAATATACGTGTAAAAATCTCTCTCGTTTTTCCTGTAATGATGATCCAATTCTTTTAGTTTGTAGACATAATTGGTATCGTCAATGTTATACTGTTGGTTGAATTCCTCCGTTCTTAATTTGTTTTCATGTTGAACTCGATTTTAGGCATTGTTAAGTGCAATTGTAAAACGCATAAAGGGTTTTGTTAAACTGAGGATGGCATTGGGCACTCTTCACGAGGCACTTCCAGATGCAACATCAGAGGAGCTGAGAGCTTATGATGATGAATGTGCTATTTGTCGGGTATTTTATGCCCTCCCCCCCTCCCCAGAGTCTCTCTCTTATGGGAGGGAATTTAGTTTTTTCTCTTATTTATGTATTTTTTATTTTTGTAATAACTCTTCTAAGTATCTTGTTTGGAAATAGGAACCTATGGCAAAGGCTAAGAAGCTGTCTTGCAATCATCTTTTCCATCTTGCATGCTTGCGATCTTGGTAAGCTCCAAATGAATTGCCTGGAGTTTTGTTTTGTTTTTGTTTTTTGTTTTTTGTTTTGTTTTGCTTTTTTTTTTTTTTTGTTGGTTAGTTGAGAGTATGTTGAGTGTTGTGCTGACTCGGTGCTAATGCCAGGCTAGATCAAGGTTTAAGTGAGAATTATTCATGTCCTACTTGTCGAAAGCCCCTTTTTATGGGAAGACCTGAACATGAGGTAAACCCTCGTGCTTCAGAAATTTCAAGTGATGAGCAGCTTGCACGTCAAATTAGTGCTGGACTTGATCGGCCGAATCTTCCTGGTCATGGCCAGTCTACTGGAATTTTTCCTAGCCAGACTCAAACTCCATTAGAAGCTGGTGACTGGAGGTGTGGTTTTTCATACTGATTGTATTGGATTTTTCTACCATTATATGACAGGGAAATGGGATAGATGGAAACTAGAAACTAATAGCTGGGTAGAGTGCTGCCTAAGGGGCATTTACAGTGGTAGCTTCAGATGATTTTCCACATGCATTATATATAACTAGCATTGAGTTGAATTTTGTAGTAAGATAATGAAAGAAATATTGGTTCATTCAGGATCTTGCTGCAAGTTATAATTTACTTACTATATTGTTTACTGCACTGACATCAATGTCATGTTCACATCTAGCTGTCTACAAACCATTGGTGTTTGAAATGCTCTTGTGGCTTTAGGATCACTTCTTCACCTTCTAATGCATCCTGTACTGGTCTAACAAAATACTACTAGGATATGAGCAATATCTTACTTGAATTCATGCCCGACTTGATGCATTTATCTTTATTCTCGCATCAGTTAGTTTCATTCCATTTCCTCTCCACCTTAATTTATATGGACCAATAACTTGAACTGCTGCTGTCCCCCCCCCCCTCCTTCTTTTTCAACATTTTCTATATAGGGGCACAGCAATTGATTCAAATTGGCTCAGCTTAGATGGAGCTGGTCCTTCTAGTGGTGCAAGACCCGTTGGATTGGGTCGAGTTCAGATGATGATGAGGCAGCTTGCAGCTGTTGGTGAAACCTATGCACAGACTGCGCTTGAGGATGCTGCCTGGAGTCTTTGGCCTATGAATCCCTCTCAAGCTGGTACTTCTCGCTCACCTGTCCCGCCGGGTCCTACTAGGTATCTGGGAAGTGCAGGTGGTTTGCATATGAGGGCCCCCTCACGAGCTTCAAATGACAACATAGCAAGCATACTTGCCATGGCTGAGACTGTCCGGGAAGTTCTGCCCCACATTCCTGATGAAATAATTATCCAGGTATGCAAGGTGTTTCTTCTGCCTGTTCATTTCCATTTTTTTACCCCTTCAACTGAGCATGATTGGGAAATAGGATATTTCTTTCACTGGGAATTCATATTTATTTTCGTCTTCCCTCAAAATATTTAGCTGCTAGGTTTGTTTACTGGAATTACTGTGTGACATTGAACATCTGGTGGACAAGAATGGTGCCATTGTTTTCTGAATATAGGTCTTTTGAGTTGTCAAAAGGTGAATGAGGAGAAAAAGTGAAAGCTAGGAGGTACTGAATGAATTACCTTGTCCCGCATAGAGCTTTTCCAGTGTTTTGCTTGTGAGGCTCTCTTTTGAAATGTTTGCTGTGAACCATGTGTATCTATTTTGACATGATGCCTGTGTCCAATTCTGTAATTAGTTGTGAAATGGAGATTTTCTTAGGGCCTATCTTGGTTGTAAATCCAAAGAGTTTCTTCTTCCTCAAACTTCCCCTCTTGTCATTGTTGGCTCGCCTTATTGTTTCTTCTTCTTCTTTGGTAATTTTACGAGGAAAGAGTGTTATACTTGATCCAGACGATGCATTTTGTCACTTTCTGTTGCTTGGTTTCTTTGTGGTGGTCCAATGTCTCCTCTTAACCTCTCAATTATTTGGGGTACTGGTAAATGTTCTTATGTCTGGATGGGCATCATGCTGGGCACCTGGATTGCTGGACCTTCTAAGACCCACGTCCTCTATATGATTTATTCATGCATGTAGTGGTCCATCTTCAAGGCCATCTAATGTGCTGCCTAAGTTAGTCAGCCTCAGGCACCTGGTGTTCTTTGACTTGTCATGAAAAAACTGGCTATATAGTATGCCTAATTTTATGTTTCCTTTGCTGCTGCTCACTTGACGTTTTGTGTTTTGGTGGTTTCTTAGCTGGCCATTTTGTGTTTATTGTTTTTGGTTAAAATTGAATTACCTGCATTCCTGCACGCTGTGTGTAAAAATATCTCCAGCAACCTCCTCCCTTGCTTCCTTATACAATACTGAAAATTAGAGAATAAATTTGTTTTGCAAAATTTAACCGGCGTTGTTTGTAGCGCTACATTGGTTTGAAGATGAAATCCGCTCGTCGTCTCTGCTTAAATTTTGCAGGATTTGCAGCGAACAAATTCTGCCACCGTCACTGTGAATAATTTTTTGCAAATGTGAGAGAGTCAATTGGATTTTATCCTTTATCATGGACGTCTCTGGTGGATATGAGATGGGGGCCGTATTGCTTATAGGTTTGGATTATATTAATTCCTATTTCCTTAATCTTCGGCTGCCAGCTTTCGTCACAATGTGCTTAACATCCGCAAGGTTTGTCTTCCTGTACATATATGTAGCCTATCAGTTTGATAGAGTAAACTGTAAACCGTGCAAAACCCCTTTCCTTTTTAGGAATAAATAGTGTTGCTCTGATTATACCCAGCTCGAGCCATTGGTTTGGCGTCCCGCATATGTTGTTGTAATTTTGTAATAATCTAATTTCTTTCGTATGTTTAACGTGCGTTTTTGACACTAAGTGGGCTGCTTAGTTTTAATCTCTTTTCGTCTCTGGTGCTTTGTCTATACAAGGGAATGAAGATGCGCACATGTACACTTCAGATGTTTGACATGTCAGCACTGTCCCTTTTAGAATAGCCCAAGTTCCCAGCCATTTGCTGGGGAAAACCGGAAGAAGGCTTGATATAACAAAATTGGTGTGTACCCATTTGTGTTAATGAAAGTGTTTTGGAAAATGTTAAATGACTGACTGCTCGTGACTGCTGGCATTCACTTTGTAATGTTAGAGGGAGGATTACATCACACACATAGATTATGAGTAGCCCAGGTCGACATCCTCGCTCAACGAGTCATACTATATAGATCCATAAGTCGTCGGTTCGGTGCTAAAGTTTTGGCAAATGGAGCTTATGGCCTCATTCTGGCTTGTAATTTCTAGGGAAAATTGGATCCAGAAGACACGGGGCCTCTGGTGCTGGATTTCCGAGTATGGAATTAGCTTGACCTATTGAAACCAACAAAAGCCAGTCGCCTGTTTTTACTCTCCATTCTCTGGGATTTCACAAATTTGTCCCTGCTATGGCAAATCTTCTTCCACGACAAAACTCTTTTCACCTTTTATTGCCTTTTAGCTGGATTGGCGAACCTTTTTGACTTCCTTTTGTTTTATCCATTCTCCTACTTCCTTTTGTGTCTCTGGTAGTAAGAGTAACAAAAGAAAAGCACTGCATAGTCTAAAAAGGGTCCAAAGCACAGATGATATACTTAGATGTTATGTCTAGCTCCCTACACCACTTCAAGAGGCAGCGTTCGTCGGGGTACCAAATTTCTTTATTTCCGGTTTCAATAACAGGCTCGCAGCCCTGCTGTATATGTTTCAATTGCAAAAGCTGATGAAATAATAATGTCAAATATCGCCTTGTATGATCTAAGTTCATCTCCTATTTATAATCAATCCTCTTCTGGGCTACAATAAAGACCAGAAAAGGCAGTATATGAATGAAGCCGGTGATGATTTGCTGTGGCAAGGATGAACGTTGAGAGACCACAAAAACACATAACGCAGCTAGCACCGGTGGGTGGCATTAATGGGTGTCAGTGACCTCGGTGCACACATTTGCCTAGTCGAAGAACGAACAAAGGCCCTTGGGGTCCCCTTGACCCTTCCAGAATGGACTAAGGAGGGAAGGGATTTGCTAAACTTGGGTACTTCATGAATACTTTTGAACCCCATGACACCCATTTTTGTGGAAAGTGCAAGGTAAAGATTGTCATGCAGAATGATTGGACGCAGCTTGTTTGACAGCATGACGCATGTGTTGTGTTGGATGCGGTACCAATTTATGGCTCAGATCGATCTACATCAGTCTCTCTGTTAATTTGATCATTCTCTTTCACTCGCAAT
Source organism: Gardenia jasminoides (assembly GCA_013103745.1). NCBI lineage: Eukaryota > Viridiplantae > Streptophyta > Magnoliopsida > Gentianales > Rubiaceae > Gardenia > Gardenia jasminoides. The sequence continues at coordinate 107,357,989 of CM023103.1, forward strand.
TGCATAGAGTCTGATCCGTGTATGTTCTATTGATTTCTGTCAAATTTTCACAATTCAAAAACAATTTGAAGTTAGACCGGAGAGATGCCAAACTCTTATGGTAACTTGTGTTGTAGGATCGATCAAGACCGTTCGTTAATATCGGTCGGATACAGAGGGATTTATGGCGATGAAATAAATCAGTCTCTTTTTCTAATAAATATTAGATTAACTTTTTTAATAATATAATAATATTTTTACACTAACAATTTTAAATACATGCCACTTCATGTGCCACCACTACTTACATTTGCCGAACCTGAGAGTAACGTCCCCTGTGCAGAGGCATGCCCGTTGTTGGCTTGTCATCCCATTTTAGTAATGATAGTAAGTCGTGGCCCCGTTAGACACTAGTGATAAATATTACTTCATTTTCCGTCTCATGAAGAACCATCTTTAAATTCCGGACTAGACCGGCGCCCTATCAAGCCCAGAACGTTTCTGTAGAATGCTTTCTTCTTGTTCATCTCCCTCTTCTCAGCCAGAAGTAGTACACTTATTTTGCCCAAAACCAAAATGGAATCTCTAAATTACGTCCAACTCTTATGACCAGTTAACTAGTTACTCTCCAACATACATGGCATCTCTATCCTCAAATTTCTTCTTATCTAGGAGTATTTCATTTTCTTTTTTCATCCTTTCCTTGATTTTTTCCATGCATGCGCATAAATATAATGCTCGCAGCCTCAGGGTCATCACCAATGCTGATCTTTTCAAGGAATTTCTTGATAATTGCAAGGTTTGTACTCGATATATTTCATTGTTTCAAGTTTCAACTGCGTTTATGGCAGTTCACCAATGCAATGCATAAGTAAGTAGTAGGATTTAACATTATTATTATTATTATCATTATTCCCAAGGTGAAGGTTGGAGAGAAAATCGAGCTGAGGAAGGATTCCTTTGAACAAGGAGCAAATGCAAATGGACACCAACATAGCATTCCGTCTGGTAGGATCCCAGATCACTTTGATTCAATATTTGGTCCAAAGGCGGTGAATAACAAAGACACGGATCCAAGATGGAAATCAGGTGTCACTCCATTTAAGTCCGTTATACGATCGGTTTCTGATTCTTCTTCTGGGCACAAGATTAACCACGACAAACATCCTGGACTTTTTTACTCCGATTATTCTCAACCCCGCACTCGCCCTCCCTCTCATAATTGATCATTTGCATTAGCCTTTGTTTCCTCCAAGCCCTCACAATTTACCCATATTATTGCTTTTGTTTCGAGTCTTTTTCTTTCTTTCTTTTTTATTTAGCCTTTCTTTTTTTGCGGACATTTTCAAACTGTTACACAGGACTTGAAAAGATTAGAGTAGTATTCTAAGCACAAATAGGAAATTTCACCATGTACTTCAACATACGAAAGTTTTGTACTTTATTGATTCGTTTTGACTAAATGCTGATCTTCTTTTGCAAATTTCTTTCATCTACACCGCTACTATCATTATTCATTATATTAATGGAGTGCGTCACGCAGGAAGAAAGGTTCTTGAGTCTTCTTCTCGCATGAATTTCCTCGAGGCAACAAAATCAGAGGTACATAAGCTGAAAAGTACTAGTCTTCAACTCTGATTCAAGGGTTTTTTTATTGTGAATTTTGATTTGTAAATGTTATCATTTTTAAGATGATCATGACAATTTAATGCGCGCAATTCCAATCCTTGAATTAAGACATGAAGATTCAAACCCCTTTACAAGCATTTGTGTGCAGGCAAGGTCTCATGAACATAATTATTTACGCGCAGAAGTTTTTGGGATAGAGGTGTTTTCACTGTCAGTTAATGTTTCTTCACACTATAAAAAATTTCTAGTATGTTTCAAACAGGTCCTCCCTGCCAAAATTTGGCCGAACTACTTGCAGAAAACAAGAAAAAGACAGAAATTTTGAAGGGTTTAATGGGTTCCAATGTCATTCTGCACCATTTTTCAAGTTAAACCACGTCTAGTTCGTGGAAAGATCTACTAGGAAAACATTTGGGGTTTTGACCTTCTTAGAGTTACTGCTGATTTTCCATCATCAAAAGATGCAACAGAAATGAGTGGATGGAGAACTTGAGCAATACTTGTATCTTTAAGCTAAAAAGTTGCATCAAAAAACCTGTTTTATTCAATAAATTCAGAAAAAGCAAAACAGATCGATGATTCTCTGCACATGTATATCCATTCACGCAACAGTAACAAACAAGAAAAGTGAAACTCAAAAGTAACAGAAAAATAAGACCCTACTAGTCTAAAGAAAAATAGTACAGTGTTAGTAAAAACGCACATACTATATATAAAATGTAGTGTTTATGCAGATTTCAAGAGGGTCAGCAGCTGAGCAAGACATGACATTGGAGGCCATAGGTTCCCATAATAATATTGGAGACGAAAACATTGTAAAGACGGACGACTACCAGCGACAACACCATGACTCTCCTATTCACAACAAATAATAGAATTTCTTTGATGTTTTCAACCACGTACTAGCATTTCTTTGATGTTTATATTGCATACCAGTGTTTCGTACTAGAATTTCTTTGATGTTTTCTACTACGTACGAGTATTTTGTCAGTTAAAATAAGAATGACTAGTTTCTTTGCTTGTTTCTTTGCTTCTGTTTTGGAGTTCATTTGGAAAAATAAAAATAAAACAAAAGTATCACTGTATCCTGTAAAAGCTTGCACATGCATGCAATGCAAGTACTATAGAGAGACGAGAGTAAGGGGTAACTACGTATATGAAGTTGCTTGATTGTCTCCTTTTCTGGTCTTAATTTGATCAATAGTCACCAACTCCACAATGCTATCATAGCACGCGATCAAGGATGCTGTTGCTATTGGTCTGAGTTTGCACCAAAGTATTATTGTAAACTGAGAAAGCGGAAGACTTCTTCCACGTTAACTAGTTCAGTACTCATGTTCCCTGTGCTGGACAGTAACACAGTAGCAAGCTAGGTTTATGTACAGATTAGACTGTGTCTTTGATTTCGTATTCAATGCCGTGCTTGTTTTGTCTGTCATCAGTTTCAAATAGAGATTCAAGGGGGATTGAAGAATGAAACAAGTTTTGGAAAAATGAAAACATTTCCACGCTAAAAAAAAAAAAAAAAATCATTTCGTCATAAAAGTTGTTCTGCACTCTATAGTCGCACTTTCACGTCCCCTTTGAAATAGTTTTTCGGATTTCAAAGGAATCTTTTTTCACAATTTTAAGCAACCCATGTGAAATAGTTGTTACAAGGTGCGCCAAAAAAAAAAGAAAAAACTGCGCAATTCAAGTACTAATTCCACAATGAACATTCAAGAACTAGCACATTTGAAAAATGATGCGCCAAGACATGTTGTGATGCTTTGGTGAATTGGTCTTCCTCCGCCTTTTTAGCTTATGCCTAACCTAAGACCGTGAAGAAATAAAAGCAACACCGCATGAGTACATTCCGGTGAGGTTTTCTAGTTCACTTTTCATGAGAATTTTGAAGCACGTCTTCGAGTCAAAGAATTCTGCCTAGCAAGAAGCATGCAGTTAAAGGGGAACTGGAGAGGAATCCCATGCAAATGAAAAAAATAAGAATACTTTCCCAAAAAGTGGAGCCAAGATGTTAGTCAACACGGTATCCCAGATGTAACAAACCTGATTATTATAATATACTTAATAAAATTCTGCCAATTCGGGTTTATGGGCACTAGATGCTGATTTGACTCCTGTTAGTTGAATGTTGGGTAAAAATGTAAGGATAACCTTGTAGTAATCTACTATTACTACTGATTAAGTGGTTAAGCGAGCATGCAGACACAAAAACAGGAAGCAATCAATCCAAGAATGTCCCCATAAATTTGACATAAACTAGTTAAACATCTTGAGACAGACAGTAGGTAATCCAGGAGGATAGCAGTCCGACTAGCAGCAATGTATTCAATCTCCCGAAATTGGGGCATCAGCATGGCATACTACTTAGATCAGACCGTCGGTTTACCTGGAGAAAATAATTGAACTTGAAATTCATTCCCTGCGAGAAAGAAGATGCCCTTCATATTCATCACCAGAGCCGTCAGTTCTCTTTGAGTATCCTATCTAGGGTGCCTTGCAAGTTACTGGTGGAATCAGTTTAGTGTATTCCTTTTTTTCTTTTCTTTTTTTTTGGTTAGTTTAGAGACGTTGTTCAACCAAGAAACTTGCACTTGTGTAGTTGTATGTTATTTTCTTCTGGAGTATTAGTAAACTTTTTTTTTTATTAAGATAAAAATTGGAGGAAGTTCCCAAGTCCATGTTCGTAAGGAAGGCGCCGTGGACAAATGCTTCATGCCAATATTATTAATTCCCATCTTGACTATGGTCTATAACTCAGCAGCTTGCCATGCTATGTAAGGTGTGGCTAATTACAATAGCTGCTGTCCTTACTTGATTAATTGGCTAAGCTGTGGCTAATTGCCTTTGTTTTCCCTATTCTCCACTCCCTCAAATAAATTACGGTGACTCGAGTTAGAACATTTGTGCAGCCGAATATATATTTTGCTTCACACCAGCCACAACAGCTCATATAAGGGCATGCCTTCCAGTCTTCACTTAGATGATCATGAAGTGCATGCTGCGGGAACAGCTTTCTAATATCGAAGTCCAAACGTAAATTAACCTGGAACCTTTTTTCTTTTTTTTTTAGGTGTCTCCGTCACTTTTTCTTGCCTGGAATTACTCCATCATGTTCAAGTGTTAACAGTCTTTTCGGTGGCTCATTCCAATTAATATATTACATAATCCAAAATATTGAATTTATCAAGTCATTTGATTTATTTCTGAAATTTTCTTCTTATTCCATGTAAAAGAGCTTAGGAAAACAAACTGCGGATTTTTCATTCGACTATCAAACTCGGGCAAATTGACTGATTAATAAAGTTTACTAGATATGTAAGCCAACAGTAATTCATAAAGACAAAAGGATGGGCCTATAAGCTTGTGGGTTGCCTACTTGCGTAGGTTCACTCTCGCCCCTAGGGTCTAGACTGTGCCTTCACGTACCATCTATATTTTGCAATCGTGTCTGGTTACAAATTACTATTGCTTTTAAGTAATCATCACTAGGCAATTTTTGAAAATTCAACTTAAGGCGATTTAAAGAAGGATTCACTGGTGATGATAACTTTGATTGTACATGCCCGTGCTGAGACCATATGAAAGCAGGCGAATTAGGTATTTGGGACTCAAATTGATCAGCCAATAACACTTAGAAGAACCCAGACAGCTAGTGTCGCATGGCAACCGCTAATTTTAAGTGCATGTATAATGATCAGCAGCAAGCGAGGTGAGACTTTCCAAGAAAGAGACACCTTCACAAAATTATGGCTAGCCTTGAAACAAGTGCGTCGCTCTTGACGCTTCGAAATGACTGGCTTTGATCTTCAAGAACGCACGAAATAGTGTCCAATCTCGAAACACACACACACAGAGATATAAGCCACGTTTTGAGTACATATATTATATTAAATATTGCAGAATGTGATGCACAGAAAGTATTGCAGAAGGTTTTCCAACCTTGCATTATTCAGACACAAAACAAGCACGACGAATACACTCACACATGCAACTGCACAAATCACAGATTGAACAGAACGAATCACGAGTAGGAGAAAATCAGGAGACGGAGGGTAAAAAGCCAGAACTAATCTGCACGCATGCATGGGCTAAGGGCAGATGAAGCCGTTAGGAGGATTTCTACCGCAATTGTTGAGGATGAGACTGAGAGAAACTGGAACGTTTAGATTGATCCCCAGTACATTTGCTCGAATGGCAGTGCAAAGGCAAGCCGCTGCCTCAAGGTCCACTAGGCCTTGAAGCAAGCTGCAGCACGGGAGCGTAGGAGGAGCGCCGATGGAGACTCTAATCAACCCAAGTACGTTTGCACATACGCCCAGTTTTAGAGCATCTCTGGGGCACCTTACTGTGGATCCACCTCCACCGCCACCTCCACCTCCACCTCCACCTCCACCGCCACCTCCACCTCCACCTCCACCTCCACCGCCACTCCCGCTGCCGCTGCCGCTGCCTGGACTTGGGTTGCCGCAAGTGCCACATGAATGTGAGGCGGTGAGTAGAGTGAAGAAGAGAAGGTTGATGAGGAGAAAGGTTGGTGACGAGGGGAATGGTGTTTTGGATGCCATGAAGTTTTCTCAAAAGAAAAGAATTGGATAGGATATTTTTTGATGTTTTGTGCTAAGTTACTTGGATGATTTGAGAATGCGCTTGAAGGATAGGGTATTTATCCTTGAAATTTTTAGGCATTTTCAGTTAAAAAAATAATGCTGACAATGACGAGAACTTAAACTTATTGTTTTCTTCCTGAATGAGAGTCCGTTTGGAAATTTGGTACAGTAATATTATAAGATCATAAAGATTGTACCTTAATTAATTTATCACACTATTATACGAGCATTAGACTCAGATTAAATTTTTCAATGTCGAATGTATGGCAACCGTAAAGCAGTGCACCAACCGTTGTTATAAAAAGCGGACTTACTTTTCTCTTCAATTCAAACCCTTTTTCATTCTCCTCTTGAATTTACAGATTCCCTCATGAAATGGTGGGACTCTAAAGATACGCGCTAGTTATTCTGCAAATTTTTTTCTCCTTTTTTATTTTTTTATTTTTGTGAGCAAGCGGTGTTAAACCAGAACCTCTCACTTACAAGAACATATACTATCAATGGAGATGTAAAAATACACTAAATATATGCTAAGATATTAAACAATTTACAATTCATCCCACCTTGCTACTTAACTCAACCCACATTTAAATATATATATATATATATATATATATATATATATGAAGGTATCAATGGCGATGTAAATACATACTAAGATATTCTGCCCATCCACGTTAGATCAAATAAGTACCCTATTTGCTGTACTACTGAATCAAGAAATGAAGCATATGTATTTGCAATCTCATGAATTTGTAACTTACGCCGTCAAATGCATATTAATTTTTTGTTTTTTTAAGTTTCAAATGAATTTGAATGCACGATATTTTATGAGTAAGCAATCAATTATTATCCAACTTGTATTAGCACATATTAATGTTCAGTAACCAACTAGGTTTAATCCAGTTAGCCACCAAAGCATTTGTTCTAGGCGTAGATAAGAGGATTCTCTGCATTTCTAGGATGCCTAAGTGTACCAATTTTTCTCAAATCTGCTACACCCATTTGGTCTCGAAACTCGTTGAGTCCTTCTAATGTTCAGTGGAAAAATAAAAAGCTCCATTCAATCTGCCTCTCCTTCTAGTGTTGATGTGAAATCTGACTTGCCTCCTTCTAGTGTTAAAAACACAAAACCTAGTGTGAGATCTCAGTAATCAACAGTGAAGAATGGCAGCATCAGGCACGGGTACTAATTGATAAAATCAATTTGCGTAGCTGATGCTGCACATCGCACTGGTCAATGACCCTGTTGCACTCAATCAATCACAAGGCCAAGAAGTGGGTAGTTATCCCAAAATATCTTTCATTATTGTCAACAATGTCTTCATATTGCGACTTGAAAGTCTAAACGCGCTTGTGAATCGACATTGATTGGACGTCGCATAAAACAATTCTATTATGTACTAATCCCGTGAGGATATATATGTTCTTTTTGCTTGCAAGTTCAGAATACACGTGAACATTAGGTATAATTTACTGTTAACTTTATGTTCATAAAATTTTTTTAAAGCCTCAATCATTCAAGTGTCTCAGAAAAATGGCAAAATAGGTGTTGTTGCCACACTAAAATATTGACAATTTCCTTCAAGTACTAAATTTTGCTGTAAATTGTAACACCGCGGTTCAGCAAAATTACATATATTGGGGTCTGTTGGGTTCGTTTTCCATATACTAGTTTTTCACATATAATGTTATAGTAATACATTCTAAAAATAAGTCTAGAAACACTTCAAATACATCTAATAAAAATAAATAAAATAAATCCTATTGAATCTTTAATATACACACTCCCAAAACATCTAAAAAACTTCAATCCCAAAAGTTTTTCTACAACTTCTATAGTAAATTACAATTGAATTTTATACAAACACCCAAAAAATTTCACTTCCAAACAGGGCCTATATCTACGGTGAAAGTTTTTGAAGTACAAAGTTATAATAAAATTTTTTAAAAAGCCCCCTAAAAAGGCCTAATATATATGGACGCCAGAGCATTGCAATGAACAGCAATGGTGTTCTCGCCATTTTTGAGTCCGACAGATCTTTATAAGCATGTTCAGCATTAACTCTTGACCAAAAAAAAAAAAGGATCTTTATAAGCACGCTGAATTCTTATTTCTTAATTAAAAAAAAAAAAAAGGAACACGAATCAATCGTGTATCTGTTGGGCCACTTAACATTCTCACTGCTCAGTTTGAGCCCATTTCGGATGATTGCTCTGGAAAGCCCGTATGATTTAGATACAAATCCAGTTATGGTTTTTCTTTCCTTATGTGGACATTTAGGGGAACAAAGTTCGCATGGGCTCGGGGCCCAAAGAAACGTTCGCATGGGCTCAAGATCGTATAATCCCCAGAGTTCAACTCAACCGCCACAACTGCAAATAGAAACCGTCATGCAGATTACAATCGAAAAGAAGAAGCACCCTGGCAGGATTACTTGTTGAGAACAAAAAAAAAAGTACAAGTAACTGCAAAAACGTCAAGGGTAGGACATATCTAGAAGATGACGAAGCGATATAAAATACTGCGCAAGAAATTGAAAGAACTCAAGGCAGAACTCATCTACGTCTTCTCTATCCCAGAAGAGCAGAACCCATATCATCAATTGCTGTCCGAAGAGATTGAACAGCGTTTCTTGTTCCTGAAGAATCTTTTATCAGCCGAGATTGCATCAAATCCCTCGAAGCCTCATCACTTGCAACACATTGCCCAAAGGCTCAACGAGTTGGAGGCCGCGTTTCGAGAGTGGGATGATCACAGAAGGACTTCTGCTGATGTTAACAACTTTGATGATGCAGCGTCCATATGTTCGTGCGATGACTCGTGTCGGAACGACGATGGAGAGGCCTACAATAACAATAATGATGCAGTGACTGTGCCTGACTTGGATTCCAAGGAAGAGGGTTTGAGTTTTTCAGGGGGGCTTGTGGACGTAAATGTGGAGCAAGACTCGGTGAAGAGAACTGAGGCTGATGATGAAGGGGGTATGACTAGGAAGCAAGACAAAGGCACGAGTTATTGTGGAGGGATCTTAAGTGGGATGATACTTGGTGGGGTCTTGACGGCTCTGGTGATGTTGCGGCTTTGTTCGGGTTGTTTCTATTTTGCTGTTCATGAATCTTTTCTCATTCCCACTTAGTTGCTCTTATCTTGCCAAAACTTATTTCAATCTGTTCTCTTCCATCTTCTGTGTTTTTGCCACCCCGGTTGAAGTAGCTGCAGTAGTAGTATTTGAATTCCTTCCCGTCTTTTGTGTAATCTATATATATAGTTCCAATTGGTTCGATTTATGGATATGGACACGCATTCTTGTGCATCTCTGGCCTTGTATATTTTAGTTAAAACTGTTACTACCAGTAGTACATGACGTCTGGTGGTTCTGGATTTCCCTCGAAACGTATTGTACATTGTACCCTAGATGGTAACATTCTCTTGCAACCTAATTTCTGACTGTTTTACGACATATGACTGCTAAGAGACTTTTGCTTTCTGGTCTTTTCTGTGTGAATAGAGTTTGTTCTTTGCCAAAGCTTAAGTGCTCCCTTAGTAATCGATCGGGTATTGAATTTCTGGAGCAACCCTTGTGGTGGAGGTTTTTTTTTTTTCCTCCTTTTTTACTTTTTGAAAGGACCCCTGTGGTGAAGTTTGATTCCTTGGCAACACTTGAGTGATTTAATATTCTTACAAGTGATTTTACATGGGATCGCTTTTTTAAATCTCACATTCAATGGGTTGTTTTGATTATCGATCATGAATGGATGAGTTCGTATGAATTAATTTGATGTGTGGTGATATATATCTAGTTCTTGTTACGTCTCTATCAAACTAAAGCACTTTGATTCTTGTTGATGCACTAGGTAGGGTTTGAACCCCGGACCTAGTGCATGGGAGTGCCTTAAGAAGGCTCCCTGGCCAGTGGACCGCTGGCCCAATGGTTAAGCCCAAAGACTATATAGCCGAATCAGATTAGATAATCTGTGTTCTACTAACCTAGTCAAGTTTGCTTTTGGGCAACAAATATGAGATGTAATTCTCAATGTCTTCCTATGCAGATGTTAGGGCCTATTTTTTGGCCAATTAAAAGTGATCATCTCTTTTTGCCATTTTCTTCTTGTCAACACCTAATAATTCCAAATAGTTCCTCCAAAAAAAAAAAAAAATAAAGAAGGCTAATTTTGACTTGTTCTTTTTTTAAGAGAGGAAATCTTTGTAATGCTCGAAAGTTAATTTTGATTTCTTTTGAAAAAAAAAAATCTACAAAAAAAGGTATGAAAGCAATGTGGTGCCAGGTATGTTAGATACATTGTTCATTAACAAGACTAAAAATTTTCAAAAAAAAAAAAAAAAAACTTGAAAACCGTTTTTGAACATAAGGAAACCAGGCAACCAATTTTATAATGATATCCACTTCACGGTCAGACCAAATAACCAGTTTTATAATAATACCCATCTCATAGTAGTTTTAGTGATAGCTTTGTAATTGTGATTAATGAATATTTATGAAACGGCGCCAAAATTGATACTGCTATTTTGTCAGAAGGTTACACCTATGCCTGACTCTTGTCGAAGGACTTCGCGGATCTGTCATTTTATACCGAACAATTTCTAGACATTAATAATCTATGCTTCTTCAGCATTTATTTTTGTCTGGGGGGGTGAGAGGGGGGAAGAAAGGGGGCGTTGAGTGAGAAAATAGTTGAATTAATACGCGAATTTTTAAGTCTGCCTCAATAATTCGTAAACTATCGGTAATTTAGGAATAAGAATGTTGATATATTAGATCGAATTGAGGTTGTTTCTAAGGGGTTGCTTAGATGGATTTCGTTTTCGACTAGGGATTTAATATGGGCCAAGTGAACGTCATCGGGATTATCATATGAAGATTTTTTGTTCCCCCATTAGTTATACAAATGAATGATAATTTAACAATGTTGTTATATACTCTCTCAATCCACCACTTTAATAGTCTTATTTTTTGTTTTTCATCTATTTCAAATTATAATTCACTTTCTAATTTAAGAATATAATCAACTTTTGAATCTCTAAAGTATCCGAATTTAATATTATTTGTCATCACTAACTATAACCTATCTTATTTAATATAATTATCTTTTGAATCAAACCTTTAACGTCTGATTGAAAATTTAAAACGCTAATTGATTCTTTCTAAGGCAAAACTTGCTAAAAAAAATAAATGATAATCTATTTTCTTATTACCTAATGTGTTATATATTCAAATGTATCAATTCAGTGATTTAATGGATTCAGACTTCAAGGTTCAATTTTTATATTTCAATTTTGTCAAATGCATCTTTACTTTTCCTCTAAGGTTAACTAATTTTTCCTCAAACTAGGTGAAAAACATTGTTTGGATTGCCAATTTTTTTCATAATTTTTTCAACATTTTGTATGAAAATCAATGCGTTTGGATAGTAGATTATTTGGGACAATTTTGTGAAAAAAATATTGTAGCACTTTTTTGATGTGATGTATTTGAGATAAAAAGGTGGTTAAAAATTGGTTTGATGATGCAAGCAGAAATTTTGGGCCAAATAAAATCAATCCAAACAAATTAATATCATCTTTTCATCTCACATACATCAAATCCCTACAGTAGATTTCTATAAAAACTCTAGAAAATAGTAATCAAAACAGGTTCTAAAACTATCAAAATGGGTCAGAGAGAATAATATACTTGTAACAAAAACTAACATCTAGTTAGCATTGAAATTCATATTTGCTAAAACTCAAACCTAATTATCTTTTCACCTCACATACATTAAATTATTACAGTGCATCTTTAAACAAAAACTCTTAGAAGTAGCAATCCAGACGAGCTTAAGATCTTGACAATCAAATCTATGCGTCATTGACTTTTAATTATGCTTAAGATAATTCAATTAGACAAAACCTAGTGAAATGCAAGTAATTCATTGGATATCAGCAGCTGTGTCGCATATTTCTTTATTTAATGAATAAACCAACAGCGACTGTCCAAGTCAGAAAGCCCACATGCTCTCCATGTATTATTAATTAGTCAATTCCACCAAGTCCCTGTCAGTTTGTTCCTATCAAAGATCCTCTCGTCTATGCACCAGATCTTGTCTGTTTCTGCATCTATTTCCGTAATTTAGATGCCCCCACAAGCCCATTGTTGTCCCACCGGCCTCTAATTTTACGCGGCGGTCCTCAAAATAATGAACATCCACAGTTTTGCATTAGCCGAAACTACAGGTGTCAAAATGAGCGATTTGGGTATATTTAGATAAGTTATAATTGGGTAATGGATATAATTGAATCAATCTATTTATACCCATTTAAATAAATGGGTATAAATGGGTTATGGGTATACCTAACTATCCATTTATGACTTATTTGAAATATTATTTAATTTTTTTAAAATTTTTTTTGCATAATGTTTGACAATAAATAATGGCATTTTATTGTTATTACATTGGTAAGAAATTCAAATTTATCTCCTTATCACTCACTAAAATTTTGAATAAACTGTGTATTTATTTTTAAATGGATTAAATGGGTGAGTCAAATCAACCCATTACCCATCAATTAAATGGGTATAATTTAAAATTAATGGGTTGATTTGGGTAAATTATTAATGGATTGGGTTTAGGTGAGTCAGTATAAATGGGTTATAATTGACACCTCTAGCCAAAACCCACCAAATCCACGACTGTACGTTTGGATAGTAGATTTTTTTGGATAATTTGTTGAAAAGAATACTGTAGTACTTCTGTAGCACTTTTTTGATGTGATGTATCTGAGATAAAAAAGTGATTGGAATTTGTGTCGATGATGTAAGCAAAATTTTTTAACTAAATATAAGCAATCTACACGTGCATTGGCCATGAATTACTTTGCCATTGTAAATTTTGGAAAATATTACCAGCATATTATGTTCTTGTGAAGTTTGTACATTTTCAAGTTCTCCACAGTACTTTTTCTTTTTTATTTTCAATGCAAAAAAAAAAAAAACTTGGGTGGATTCGACTCTGATTACCATTATGGATCAGGGCATTATGTTATATTGTATTTTGTACCTTTTAAAGTTATCCATTGTTCACTATTTTTTAATGCAAAAAAAGTTTGGGTTGATTCGACTTTGATTACCCCATGTGTTAGGGCATGTTTTTGGAATAGTCGTTTATAAAAGTTCTTATATATTATTCATCAACACAATTCTAGATTCAAACACACAATTATTTGTAAGAAAGTATGATATTATTGCCAACTGAACCGACTTGTATTAGCAGATCTCCACTGCTAGGTTAAAGATATGCAATTTATTTCAGTTATACAGTCTTGCATTTTCCAAGTGGAATAATTATGGCATAATCTTTACAGAAGTTGAGATCCTTTCTTCTTCTTCTTTTTTTTTTTTTTAAGGAGTTGAGTTGAGGTTTGTTTCGTTTCAAAGGGTTATTGACGTTAGAAAATAAAATATTAATCAATTTCAACCTTGGCCAAAGAAGAGGTTTTCTTTCTTTTCTAAAGAAGCCAAGAAAACACAGAGAATAAACAGTACTAGACATTGTAATCTAGCTGGCAGCACCATACTCATGCAGATCCAATTTTTTATCCTTGGCAAACCTCATTCCGATATCCAGCCCTTTTTGACTTCAGCCTCTGCTTTTTCTACTTTCCAGTTTTCACTTTTCACATCAAGAGCGGTAAGCTCCTCCCTTCCATCTCTGTGGACCTCTTCTCTTCTTTCTTTCATTATTGGATAAAATACAGAAAAGCTCCTATAGTTAAATTAACTTATAGAAAAGTCCTCTATAATTTTAAAACATACATTCCACTACTTATTTATTTGAACAAATTTTAAAAAGCTATGAAAATCATTTAGATTAAGGTTTTGCATATATGCACCTATTTCGCAAGTATTTGTATTGGAAAATAACCTTTTAAATAAATTTTTAGTTGATATACTTATTATACTCTTAGAATTCAATAAAACTCTCAAAAACAATCCAAAATCCCCCAAATGCAATTCACTTTATTTCTATATACAAAGTAAATAAATATAAACTCTTACAAACAACTCATCTTATTTTTACGCAAGACCTATCACTTGTTAAAAAAAAAAAAAAGAAAGAAAGAAAAAAAAACTATTAGGGGTCACAATGTATATTTTGAAATCACTGAGACTTTTATGTAAGTCGGCTTTACCACAAGGGCTTTTCTGCATTGTACCCCTCATCATTAAAACTCAATAAACCCTTCAACTTTCTTCTCCTCTTATCTCTGCCTCTTTGATCTCTATAGCTCTTGACCTCCAGGTTTTCGTGCTTCCAGGAGATCCATTGCAGCTAAGAAACGAAAAAAGAAAGAAAGATGAGCAGTTTCAGGAGATTTGAACTCATCGACCACTCACCATTCCTTCCAGCCTTCTTTGAAAAGGAGAACTCTCTTTTCTCCACCAAATCCCTCACTCTGGACCACCCATATTTTCCCTCATTTCCCCTCGAACACGAGCTCGACTTCACTCTCGATCTCCTAAAGCCCGCCCCTAAACCTGTCCCCGCTCTCCTCGATTTCCCTTCTCCCTCTCCCTTCGATCCATTCCACACCATCACCGATCTGATCCAGGTCGAGAAAACCCCTTTCTACACCTCCACTCGCAGAGTCCAGCACCGCATTGACCCATTCGCACTCCGAACCGAGCTCTATCTCCAGAGCCTCTGCGATCGGGTCTCTGCTCTGGAGCTGAGCTGTGACCGATTGGCGAAAGAGGAGAAGAAGTCCAAGATCGGGGAGAGGAAGTACACGTGGTCTGCGGAGATCAAGGCTCCGGAAGAGGACGGGGTTGACCGCAAGTATAAATGGACAGCTGAGATTAAGGATGGGAAGAAGAAGGGACATCTGGAGAAGAACTACAAGTACACGGCCGAGATCAAAGGCAAGGGCGAGGATTCTCCCATCTCCCGGAAATACACCTTTACTGCATCAACTGGCGATGCGGGCGAGAGCAGCGGAAAAGAGAAAAAAGATATCGAAAAGAAAGACAAGAAGAAGAAGGACAAGTCCGAAAAATCCAAGGGTGAATGCTCCACCCGTTTAGTTGAGATCCAAGAAGAACCATCCCATCATGGAGCCCTCGTCTTGAGACAGGTCTGTAAACATGGTCTGTCAAATTATTAATATTAGCAACTTTAAATTAGCCCTTGTTTTCGCAAGCGTAATAATCATTGGACTGTGCTTAACTACTTGAAAATGGGTTTCACTTCATTTACTTCTAAGTAATCACGGGTTAAATATCATTGTTATTGTTTGGACAGAGGGTAGTTGAAATAAGTTTTTGAAATAAAATACTGGAAGACTTTTTTGTAACACTTTTTAACACTTTTTTGATGGATGTGTGTGAACTTTTTTGATGGATGTGTACGAGATAAAAAGGTGGTTGAAAAATGTGTTGAACGATGCAAACAAAGCAAGTAAATTATAAGTAAATTTTGGGAGATAAATCGTATCCAAACAAACCCATAGTTTTATCAAAATAATTCTTTTAAAAGAAAAAATTGATTTGTTTGGATTAGGCATTTGCGAGGAGAGTGGAGAAGTCTAGGGGCAAGAGGAAGGAGTTGTCACCAAATGATGCTGCTATCAAGATACAGCTGACTTTCAAGGCTTATCTGGTAAAAAGGTCCAAGTCATTGCGGGCCCTTCGGGAGTTGGCCATTGCAAAGACTAAGCTCAAGGAGATTAGAGCTTTGTTCAACAACTTCTCTTACCGCCGTCGCCTATCCCGGGATGCCGAGGAGCGTCAGAGGTTCTCTGAGAAGATCATCGTGCTTCTCCTCACTGTTGATGCCATTGAGGTGAAAGATGATACTTTCTGCTGTTGTGGGCTGATATGTTCACATCTATTACGAACTTATGTGCATATGTTTGCTATGTAATATAAGTCGGAAATGGTGCGGGGGAGCTTAACAATTTAACGCCATTTGCTATCTTGGATTGATCCTCTATGTCAATAATGTTTTGGCTGCAAAATGGGAAATTATTTAAAATTAGTGATAGGTGCAACTAGTAGCATACAGCATCTTTCTTCCAGTAATATTTTCTAGCAATTTTTAAATTTGTTAAGCTGTATTAAGACGGAGTTGACCTAAAGGGTAACAGATCACTCCCTTCAATCAATTGAAGACTCTTAATGGGAAGATGCAAATGTCTTGAAAACAGATTTGAGCGTGTAGACCCTTTTAGGTCATCTCCGATAGTTACTGCACCTTTTGTCACTGAGTGTTTACTTAGTGAGTCTAATAGTTCTCCAACTCTAGCTCTAGAAGCATTGCTTATCGCTTTCTTGTCCAATGACTCTGCTTGCGTGTATGCACAGTGAGCAGTTCAAATGTTTCTCCGAGCACTTGTTTTCAAGCATGGTGCAGTAAAATCTTGAACTAACTCCTTCAGTTTGCCTTCTTTGGTCAACACAGAAATAACTATTTAGAGTGCTACTTCTCCTTGTCTGCTTGAGAGCAGTGGAGATTTTTTTTTTAAAAAAAAAAATTATATTAAGTGTGGTATAGTACAGTTTTGGACTTATTTGAGTTGTGTTTGCCTCTTCTTGTCAACATTAAAGACTCTTTAAGAGTTTTGTGTCACCATTTCTGCATGCCTTGACAATTAGTGTAAACCATTCTTTCAACTTTAGTGTGGCTTTGGTTGGGCTGTTCCCACGTGTGAAATCTAGACACAAAGTTTAGCTTTAGCAAATGCAAGTTCTTACATTATGAATGCCCTGTTGACGTCAATTGTCATCATCTTTGCTAGGGAGCTGATATGCTAGTTCGAGCTGCCAAAAAGTCTATGGTGGATGAGCTGGAAGCAATGCTTGATGTTGTAGATCCCCAACCTGCTGGAAGATCTCTATCCCTGAAGAGGAGGACATTTGATATGCCTGATACTGTAATCCAGAAAGAACTTGCGGCTGGTGTTGCACAGGTAGTGCAGATGCTGGATGAAGAGGCAAATGCACTTTAAGCGAGCTTGTGAGTCTGTTAACATGTGAAATTACTTCCTTTTCGGTTCCTCATGTTGTATCTTTCTGGACAAGGTTGTATCACTATCGGGTACTTTCTTGTTAGTAGTGGTAATTATCCTTTTTGTAGGCCTCTTAGGTCGGTTTGCTTTCTGCCGAGAGTGTGGTTCGCATGCCTTAACGCAAAGAATTACTACATGTTATCATGTGTGATCTTTGGGTGGAAGTGTAATGCGATCATTTTATTTCTCCTAACTTGCTTCTTAGAGTCTTGGACTGATTCTCGTAGTTGAATCCCAAGTTTGTTCTTCTTGATTTGCCCTTTTTTTTTTTCGATTGCTGACATATATTATCCACCCGCCGCTTGGAGATTTTTGCAGTGCAGAAAGCTCTTGTTTCGTTGTCTATATTGTTCTCAAATTAAGTTGCAGCACTTCTGTGAAAGTAAAATTAAATAAGCTCCTGGGTGGCTAATTGCACAATTAACAAACATGGAACGAAATACCATGTCAGAAACATTTACCAAAAATAAGTTATACCCTACTAAAATAACACTTTTAATTTCCGCATCTTGGCTGAAGGTGCTTGACGAGTACATCCCCAAAAGGGGAGAAAAAGTGGGAGTAACAATAATGTATAAGTTTTGGTACTTGGCAATGCTATTGAGATGGTGACATCCGTTTGTGCTTAAAATAAAACTTTAATAAACTCTCATCTCCTACAAAAAGGAAAAATTTAATTATAAATTACACCCGGAGCTGCGGCACATGTGCATTCATATCATGTTCTGACTCGTGTACTGCTATCTGCAAGGGATTGATGACCTTCGAGGTATGGGGAGGTCGTACGACTTTCCTTCCCCTCTCTCCCCTCTCCTCTAGTTTGCCCTCGTTCATTCTATTACAAAGTAACCTATTGGAATGCATGCATGATTCTTCCCCATACAAGGGAAAAGTTAATAGGTACCAAAACAAAATGTCTAACACGTTAAAACAACTGTTTTATATCACAAAGTTAGCACTTTTGACACCTTTTACGTGTTTAAAACATACTTTATATGAAAATCACTTGAATACAGATAAAAAATCATCTTTATGTTCATCGTGTAACAGGAAAATAATACATTTGTTACGTTTGAATATATGTACTACGTAATCATAGAAAATCACGAAAACCGTTTAATGAAATAACTTGTTAAAACTTATAATGATGTTTCTAATTGGCCAAAGGGAAAGTATTTCGTGTATTTTTCAGTGAATAAATATATTTAGAATTAGATGAAATTGGGTCAAGCAATGAATTCTTGCCCAGAAGAAACAAATCATAGATATCGACCGACTAACCACTTTTACTAAATCGACTTTCATGCAGAAGAGGAGAGCCACAAAGTCGCACAGAGTAGGCACTGGAAATGGCAAAGTAGCAGTCGGCTTGCTTTTCCGTGGGCTTGTATGGTGGCCAACTGGACGTCGGTTTGTTACCCACCAAAGAACTCCGTAGTCAACAGTCAACACTCATTCCTCAATTTGTAGTAGCATACAACCAAAAAAAAAAGTCACATGGGCCAACTGTCCACTGTTTCGAAAATATCATCTTGGATCTGACAAGCAGCCCACATATGAAAGTAAGTGAAGAATAAAGAACGCGTGTCGCTTGTGCGGGAGAAACACTCGATTTTTAACGATCTATAAGTTTTGAGAAATCTTCCTTAATTGATGCCAAAAGGCAGTAATAAATTGCATTATTAACTCCATCTTATTTCGAAAGGCAGTTACATGAAGGAAAAAAAAATGAAATCTAGAATAAATTGGATTATTAATAGTACCCTCTTATTTTGAAACCTGAAAGGCAGGCAGTTAAAGGGCGGTAAGGAAAAAGAAGGGATGTTTCTGTCCAAATGCACGTTTTGACCTTTTCTATCGCAATTTTTTGAAGCTTTTTACAACGCAAAAGTAAGCTTGGGAGAGGTATGGTGTGGCGTGCAAATGCAGACTCTAAAACTGCTAAAAAAGAATTCGTGATTGAGTCCAGAATCCATTTTAAACATACGTGGCTGCGACTCCAACCACAGGACTTTTCTTCAAGGTTTACTGCTTCCTTCACTTTTCTTCAAAACCTGCTGCTAAGCAGAACCCCTTTAAATAAATAAAAAAAAGGCTAGGCATTCAGGCATTGGTGCTATAGTTTAATGGGCAAGCGTTATTTTTTAAGACACTGATCGTGATTTGTGAGAAAAGAATAAACTATAGCTGGTTAAACTCTAGTTTTCTGGTCGAATGTCTTAAAGCGGCTCAAGAAATTGAACGCTTTCTTTTTTTTTTTTTTTGTTTTTTTGTTTTTACTAAAATATTACGAGCAGCCAGAATCGTTTGTCTGCTCGAGGCTGAGGGAGCTCATGACGTGAGTGGGATTTGTTTTCACATAAGAAAATCAAAATATGTTACAGAGAAGTTTCCTGAACCATTTCACTGTTGACCGAATCTTGTCCCAGAGTCGGAGGCTGGAAAAATAGCTACTAAAATACTTTCTCATCATCATGTATCTTTTGACGCCACCAATGACGCCAACAACATGATTAAAAGGTTTCCCCAGGTTGGATTTTCTATTTCAAGTAGACAAAAGTAGTATTTGGAGCATTTCAACTCTTTCACTCGCATTCGCCATAAAAAATTTAATTTAAAAAAAAAAAAGAAAAAAGAAGAAGATCTCATGCACCATAGATGAATTACTTCGGGGTAAACTGGGTGAGTTATACTCCCTCCCTTGTTTTTTAACTGACGTTTAAGGTTTTTGGTCCAATGTGTTTTTATATGTCATTTTATAAGCACCATGCAGCATTAATTATTTTTTTACAATTTTACCCTTTTATTTCTCATTTTCAATACAGGGTTATTAATTACTTTTGACCTAATAAAACAGCACCATTTAATACTCTATTGAGAGAAAATATGGGTGAGTTGGACAATTAATGAGGGTACGAAAGAAAAATAATGTATAAATTTAAGCAATGAAATTTTTTTTTAATTAATGTGTAAAATCTTAAACGTCAATTATAAAAAAAAAAAAAAAAAATAGGGAGGGAGTAACTACCAAGGATGACTGACATATGCCCGCCCAGATGGCGTTAAGTTAATACACTATTAAGTTGGCTGTTGCTTTGGAAATGCATGCTCATATATCAATGTGGTCTTTTTCCAACTTCCAACCCCCAAATTTAAAAATGGTTTCCTTCTTCAGAAGCTCACGTGTTAAGAATTCTGAAAATTGCAGCATTTACTTGACGGGACAGGAAGCTTCAGCGATCATTCCAACCACCTTTTCCAGAAAGTCTCTCTCTCCCTCTTTGTTTTTTTTTTTCTTTTCTTTCGTTGGTGTTTATTTTTTGTTTCTTCTATGGCTATCAGTCACTTGTCGTAAAATACTTAGTAGTATATATTTGGTCATAGTCCAAAGCTAAAGAAGTTCCCCCCAAGTTGCATGAGTTCAATAATCGGTTAGTTGGAATACCACGGACGTTGAAGTCAAGAAAATGGTTTTGATTCGTCCCAAAGCCACAAAAAACCAAAAAAAAAAGGAGGACAGAAATATATATTGATTGCAGAGAAGAGAAGAGGCAGGGAAAGAGAAGCTGCTGCCGTGCAATTGTATTTGTGATTAGGCATAGTTGACGTCTCACCTCCCTTTGCTAGGCCATGCTTAATACGAATATACCAAATTTTATAGTTGAGTTTGGGGGGGGGTGGCCCTCCATGGAGGAAAAACTAGAAAAGAGTGTTGATTCTCCAACTCTGACTCCTGACTGATCACCACGGCATACTGACCTGGATCCCCATACACTAGTACGTAATCTCTCAAATGTTGCAACTCCTCTCACTCTATGTGCGATTTTCCATAGAAGGTACTCCAGTGCCCACTGAAAGGCAAGGAAATTTTGTCCCAGCGTCCTCAAATTCACACGTCTTTTGGCCAATTTCTCTCCGTATCCCAGAAAAAAGCTCATGATTCTTTGAATCCAGCTTGTACGTGTAGAAAAGTGTCATTTTCTCGGCTCATCTTTGCTACTCTGATCAGCTGCATCCCCTCCCAGAGAGGCATGCACGTGTTGTTCTACATACCTGAACCACAATTCTAAGTTAATCCCCCTACTCATAACTACCACCATGCTTTGTCGTTGAATTCCGAGGTTGAGACTTTCAGGTCTTGAATTCTAATTTCTCTTCCTTTTTGTCGCTTCTTAGTTCCCAATTCTCTTTTATTAGAAAAAAAAAATACTATTAAAGTTCATTCACTTTGATATAGTGTTTCATTAAAAGGTGAACCGCATATCAATGCCATATGTGCAGCCGAAGAACATTTTACAGGAATGAATTTTGTTGCGTGTTTGGATGATTGGTTGCTACAAAATTTCGCAAAGAGCGGAGAGGCTGATGCAGGCTGAAATTGCTTCACGAGGCAAAACGTATCCTTTCGCCTGACCACTAAGAAACGGGTACTTGCCCTGTTTACGCCCCCCCTTGTGTACAGAAAATATTTATAAAAAGAGTCAAAGAAAAATAAATTTAAAAAAAAAGCTAATACGAGTTGGTTCAATTAGTAAGAATAGATCATTTTCTCACAAAAAAAGTCGTGTATTTGAATCCTATTGTTGATCGGAACCGAACCTATCTAAAGTTTTTTATTACAAAAAAAAAAAGAAAAAAGAAGAAGAAGAAAGAAACATGGAAAGGAAGAACTCCCAAAGAATCTAGCAAACCTTTCAAAACGATTCTATTTTTGCCATTTCGGTTAAAAATTCATTCTAAAATTAATCAACATTAAGCTACCTAAAAAAAGCATAGGGGCAATTAATCTCGGACCAATTGCATCCCTAGGCACCATCCCCAAGCTCCAAGGAGGGCCAAAGACCGGTTCGGCATTTGGGAGCCTACTTTGACCGGACAAAATACGCGCCGCAGCGCTGGATCTGCCAGATAGGAGAGGTCCGACCGGGGACTCGTAGTCGTCGTTTCCTTAAGCAACCTGAGCCGCACGGGTGCGTCGACACCAAAGATCTTTCGCACGTGACAGTCGGGGGGCCCCAATCTCATGCCACGTGGAATGTCTCTGACCAGTAGTTCTACTTGTTTTATTTATGGGACTATGCCCCATAACGTGGGTCCTACTCCAACCGACGTGTCGCTTTTCTGCAAATGGGTGTGGTTGCAGACATACGAGTAGTAGCTCCAATAGGAGTGGGCCCCCCAAACCCCGGGCTTGGCCCGTTGGCCCCCCGATCGGGGGCTGACTGTTACTGTTACGGTCCCCTCTCTACTATCTACTCCTCCTTAGTCCTTAATTAACATATATATAAAGAGCGAATGCACTTCCCCAACCGAGTGCCTTCTTGCTGACGTGGCATCGTGCCATTGGCGGAAAAGTGTTGTCACCACGTGACGCGCACGTGTTTTCTCCTTCCCCGCCAGTCGAAATGCCTTCCCTGCTTCTCTTTGCACTCCTCTCTCTTCCCTTTTATTATTCTCTTCTCTCTTCCTGAATCGACGGATTCCTTCTCATTTTTTCCCCTGTTCCTTTTTCAATGTTCTCTTTCATTTTTCCCCTGATGAGTTCCGTCATTTTTGGCTGCAGGTTGAGAGATCGGAGCATTGATCAAAGCAGGAGAAATGTTAAAACTATTTTTCCCCTAAGGTTAGCGCTTTTAGGCCTCTGCCTTTGTTCTTTTTTTTTTTCCCACACATTTTAACTTTGAGTGTTCTTCTTCTCAGTTTTTTTTTTAAATATTTCTCTTGTTCTTAGTTCTCTGTTGTTTTCTAATGGCTCTGGCTTTTTCCGCCTCTGCACTTTGACAGATTGAGCATCGATTAATTATTATTATTAATTAATTAAAGCTGGAAGAAACGTGGAGATCCATTTTCCCGGTAAGGTCAGCGGTCTCTCTCTTTGTTGTTCTTCTTTGGATCACGGATTAGTCAGTTTTCAGCGTTTTCCCCTTAGGGTTTTTTTTTAAAACTTCCAAAATCTTGTTTGCCCAATTTTCCCTTGTTTAGGCTGTCTATTCGACAGAGGAAAGGGGAGAAAGAATGCATGATCTGTTTTCCGATGACCGTCCTTCCCCCCCCACCCCAGGCAACAGTTTGACAGATCAGAGGAATCACAAATTAGTAAGTTTGAGGGCTTCCCTCCTCAGGAGGTTTTCCCCTTCTTTTTTTTTTTTTATCCCCTTCATTATTACGTTGTCTTTCACTTTCTGATGAGATTTTTTTTTATTTCTTTTTTCCCTCTTACTTGTTCCTTTTTTCGGAACAACTAAGACATTTTGTTTATGGAATGGAACTTGAGAATATTTGTCAGGCCAACAAAATGACTAGTATAAAATATTAGATCTGTGTTCATTTAGTTCTTTTGCTATCTCCTTCGATTAATGCCATACGAAGAATAGGGGGCAAAAAAAAAAAGAACAAGAGAGTGATGTCTTTTATTTTTTGCCATCAGAAAATGAACTGCCTTTCCAATGCCTTCTTTTTTTATTTTTAATTTTAAATTTTTTTTTTTGGGAATATCTTCTAATAGTGCATGCATAAGAAAAAGATGGTCATCTTAGACCTTACTTTGCAGTTGGCCTGACAAGAATAACAGAACAGAATAGCTGTTCGTAGAAGTGCACTTTTTCCTTTGACCACATTGCATATTGGGAAGGCTTGGATGTTGTCTCTATGAAATGTAGAAGGATAATTAAAGTTTTGATAAACAGTTGTTCTATCTTTCCTAGCTTTAGCTAAATTACGCATTGGACCACGGAATAAGCCACAATTGACTTTTTGGATCTTCATAGAATAAGCTCATTTTTCCCCTGCCCCTCAAGCCAGTTTTTGCGTGTTGATGCTTCTTTCCCTGGGATTTGAGATTGTGTATCTTTTTGATGTAGGTCTGTCATTGAAGTTCGCAATGGGTTGACATTCCTGCACTTGATTGTTATCCAAATTGAGCTAATATATCTATACACATTCTCCTTTTAGTGTTATGCTGTTTTTATATTTCCAAAGTCAGTTGATAGTCAGAAGCTCAGTGTAGACACTCAACAAGAAATATGGATGCAATTTACCCTTGCTTCTAATGAACTCCTTCAACACACATGATGACACACTGAAGGTAAATGACACCAATGTATATGTATTTTTTGAAGTACTTTACTTCAATTCAGATCAAATGAGACTCATCTGTTGCTTTTACACCAAGCAGATTGTAAAAAAGTATGCCAACTCAAACACTGAAATTCATACATTCAACCAGGTTGATATAGCTTCTACTTGACCACGTTCAATGTTCGATTCTTTTCCTTCTTTGTCTGAGATACCCATAAGCTTAACTCATCTGATATCCCTTCATTTTCAGAGTCAATACCCCCGATTGCTGGTTGAAGATTTCGCCCCACTCCCATCTAAAGGAAGTACTGGAAAGGATGCATGGTACGAACAAAATTTGAGCTCCTTGCCTCTTGGCAAATACACATATGGATGGTTTGATGGTGGGAATGCAGAACCTGTAAAATCTGTAGTCTGTAGAATCTGTAAGGTAAGTTCTTTGAATGATTGGATTAACTTTTTGAATCAGCAATCCCTTTGCCTTTGAGTTTAGTCTATGTTTCTAAAACTTTGTCTTACTCATTAATATAGTTTGCCTTTTCAGGTATCCTCCTGACATGGTGATGTGTTCCCATCCTTGATGAATAGCGGCAAACTTGATGCTTTATTATCACAGGTTTTGTTCATCATGCCTTGATTTTTCTGTTGTAGAGTTCGGTTTAGCAAATTAATATGTGTTTGATCCTTTTCTTCTTCTGCTTTTTTTTTACTGCAGCAAGGAATATGTATTTGTTGCAAATTCAGATCACTTCGGTGCAGTTGTTGATTTAAGTATCCTTGATTAGTTTGATGACCTGACATCTGCTTCCCAATTTGAAATGCTTAATCACTTATTTAATGATGATGGATCTTGTCAAGAATGTCTTGGCAATATGTGGTACTTCTATTTCCTTGATTCATTCTTGCAGAAATCTTAAACCAGCTGATCAATAACAAGAACGAATGCTGCATGGAGGTATCAAAAGAGACTTCAAATTTTTTGCTTCTATATATTTAAATGCTTTTCCGACAGTCTTGGCTCTGTGTTTGGCAGGTCACCCAAGCTTCATAAACATGTTGTACTGTTTACATGGTATTTTTCCTGTCTTTTGCTATATGCTTTAAACAATGCCATGAGATACATGTATTCAATGATGCACTGGAATGTTTTCTATTGTCATGCTTAATAATTGCTATTAATTCATTTTCTGTCTTTCTGTTGCAGCTCCTGGAAATAGCTCAAGTTCCTCATGAACATGTGAGATGCAGTGTCTCCTGGTTTCTTTAACTTTTAGTTAAATACTTTTAGCTGTTGGCATACTACATCCAATTTTGTGCAACTTAAACATTGTCTCTTTAAATAATTATTTCTTCAAAAGAAGTTCCCAGGATTGATGTATGTAGAGGTATAGGCATTCTGCATATAACCAGCTATGTTAATGAATAAAATTGTTTATTTAATCTGAAGTTAGATCCATGTACCTATTTAGACAACTGAAGAAAGGGTACCCAGAATTAGCCCATGCTTCATATAATAACTTTTCCTTGACTTGCACACTTTCATAGACATCATTTTGACATTAAAGGATTATGCTGCTGCTCTTTTTTTACAGGTCAATGAATTCAAGTTGATACAGAAGTTTAAAATTTTCAGTACCAACAACATGTAAGTATTATACTACTCATTTTAAGCGGAAATATTATTTGCTTCATGCATGGTGGTCAGCGTTTCCTTCACCGAAAATGCAACGGAATAATATATTTTCTGCTGTCATGCGGATGGGTGAACTTGAAAGCAATCAAAAGACTTGTACAAAAAAGTTCACAGAACATGGAGATTATTCCAAACGCAAAGGTTCCACTACTTAAGTATTTGTTTTGCATTCTATCGATGTGAATCAATATTAGTATTTGTTATGCCTACCCTCAGAACTTTGGAAAACTCAAGCGACAGAATATACAAGTTAAAGATTTCTTTAAAATCAATATTAATATTCCCTCAAAAAAAAACTTGTATAAAATTATATTTTTAATCCAAACCCAGGTCTGAATATGAATTAAGTAGCCCACCAAAGGTATAATGTTATAGAAATTTAAGCCCTGGAGTTAATATTGGAAGATTTGGAATTTGTTGGAAAGTATATATGTTAGCATCATACATGAAAGAGTACAAGTGAGTTCCTACTTAAGATTAGAACTGAATAAGTATGTTAAGAATGGGATATAAATCCCTGGTTTTACAAAGAAAATTGAGAGAAAGTATAAGGTCTTTCCAACTGCATCTTAAAAGGTAACTTCATCCGGACTGATCATCAACTCATTCAAATATTTTATATATTTTATGTACTATTAATTAAGAAAAATAGAAAGTTCATTTGGTCATTTGAATAAAATGTGTGAGGAATTTCTGGACACCAGTTATGCTGTTTGAAAAGTCATGCTTTGAAAATCAAATGCAATAATTTGTCAGGTGTGAGCTGTTATTGTCAAATATATGCGGTTAAGAAAGTGAGAAACAAAATATATACTTCTAAGCTTTGTACAATTTCAATTTCTCCAGGGATATTCATCAGGGTGGTATAAAACTCCTTACTTTATAGTATAGCTCGTTTTTCCGAATAGTTCAGAAAAAAGATTTGTTGGTTCGTGTTTGTTAATGAATTTAATATATGAGTTTGGTCTATTCTTTTAGAAATTTTTTTCCCTGTTGTCATCCTATGTTCCTTCGTTTCCCAGTTGAAGATAGTTTGCATTTTATCTGCTTAGTGCTCCTATTAGATTTCTTTTCTAGATGAAGTCAATGTTAATGGTGCAATGAGATAAGCCTCTGAATACTTGTGATTTACTGATGCGCAGGTCTTTCCTTGTGGACTCCCTACGCGTTTAAGTCTGGATTACAAGTTGTACACTTTTTTTTGTTAGCCTTGCCTTCTTTTCGCTGCCTTTTGTAAACTTTCCTTTTGTTTTTTCATTTTTCCCCTGATGCATATCGTTAGAATGTGATTAGTCTGCTGTATTCTTAGTTTTAATGCAGACCAAATTTTTCTATGCACTTTTCATTTGAACTGTGCTGCAAACATTTTGTGAATCTCAGTTTGAAGCTTTTAGTATTATATACTTGGAGGCTGAATATAATTTAGTTTGCCATGAAAGAAAAACTTTTAATTTGTTGTATCATGCAAGCTATTCTTAGACTCTGTGTTGGATTTACAGAAGGCTGCAACTTTTCTGTTGAGTTGCTGCATTTTAGTTTTCCTCACTTTATTCTCTTTCCAGATCGGATTTCTCCTCATTTTTTCGCCTATTCCTTTTCAATATTCTCTTTCATTTTCTGATGAGTTCCGTAATTTTTTGCTGTAGGTTGAGAGATCGGAGCATTGATTAAAGCAGGGAGAAATGTGAAAATCCATTTTTTCCCCTAAAGGTCAGCGCTTTTAGGTCTCTACCTTTGTTCTTTTCCCCCTTTTTTTTCAAAAAATTTTTAGCTTTGAGTGTTCTTGTTCTCTGTTTTTTTTTTTAATATCTCCCTGATAAATCTTACTTGGCAAGTTTTTGCTTGTTTAGGGTTTCTGTTGGACAGAGGAAGAAGCGAGAGAAAGTATGCAGGCTTATTTGAGGACTTACTTTCCGCGGGTTGTAATTTTGTTTTATTTTAAATAATGGAGGGCGGACAGTTTAAGGTATGTCCTTTTTCCCTCTGTTCTCTTTTCCCCTTGATTATTAGATTTTCTTTAACTTTCTGGACAGAGGAAGAAGCGAGTGACAGAATGCAGGCTTATTTGAGGAATAATTTTCCATCGTTTGTATTTTTGTTCTATTTTAAACAGTGGAGGCCAGACAATTTTAGGAATGTCGTTTTCCCTTTGTTCTTTTCCCTCCTTGATTATTAGATTTCTTTTCGCTTTCTGACCAGATCCTTTTTTTTTTTTTTGTCTTGAGAAAGAATTGCAGCATTTTGCTTTCTCTATGTACTTGGTGCTTCTTGCTGTCCGCTTCTTCTTTCTTCATTCTCCTTTCACATTGGCTGCTTTCTTCTCATTTTTCCCTTAGTCAGTTTTGTTTTCGTTTTACCTTTTTAAGTCATTGTTGATCTTTCTAGTTTCTTGATTTGTTAGAAAGATGATTTTTTTTTTTTACGGATAAGAGAAAAATCTGAAAATTGATTTCCATTTCCTTTTTTCCCCCTTTTTCTAAGAGGGGTTTTGATACTTTCCCACAGGTAGGGAACATTGCACTATATTGTTTAAGAACAGAGGTATGCTTGTGAAAATGGTCTTTTCGCTGTAAGGTGCACAAATATTGGTCATGGTTGTGTAAAAGTACTTAGTTTATAGCATAGCTCATTTTTTAGATAGCTCGGAAAATTATTTTGTTGGATGGTCTTTGTCAATGTGTTTAATATGTTGTTTGTTCTTTTAGGAAATTTTTTTTTCATTGTATTTTTCCTCGTTTCCCACTTGGGGATGGTGTGCATTTTATCTACTAAGAGCTCCTATTAAATTTCTTTTTGTTGATGTAGTGGACGTTAATATTGCAATGAGATAAAGGTCTCAAAACTTGTGATTTAGTGCTGCTCAGCTCTTTCCTTCTGGACTGCCTGCAAGTTTAGTTTTGGATTAAAAGTTGAGCTTTTTTTTTTTTTTGTTTTGGGGTTGTTTTCTTTTCACTGCCTTTGGTGAACTTTTCTTTCTTCCCCCCCTCCCGGTGCATGTCGCTGCAATGTAATTGGTCTGCTGTATTCGTAGTTTTAATGCGCAACAATTCTTTCTATACAATTTTCATTTGAAGAAGACTGTGAACATTTCATCAATGCCAGTTTGAAGCTTTTAGCATTATATGCTTGGAGAGTGAATCTGGTTTACTTTGACATGAAAGAGTAACTTTTAATTAGTAGTATCATGCAAACTATTTTTAAGCTTTGTGCTGGATTTGCAAAAGGCTCCAACTTGTCTGTGAACTTGACATATTTTTGTTTTACTCGCAGAATGTTGACTCGTTCTGAGTTTATTCATGGAGCCACCCTCCGGTACTGACTTGCACTAGAAGGTGGACGTGGATGCCGATGGGAATGCGAAGGAGGATGATGACTTGGAGCTCAAATGATGGCACGTGGAGGATAATGTCGAGAATGGCCATCAGCCTACTGTCATCGGTATGGTTAGTGCTGAACAGAGATGTTAATTGTTTAACATAGGTCTTCACATTCTGCTTGGGACTGTAATTTTGTTTTTTTTTGGGTAATTTTGTTTGGTGCTTGTAGCTATGGAAATTCTCCATGTGTGTTTGTGGCCTTCTACCATTTTGTATTCCAAATATTTAGGTTTTATGTATTTATATTTGCCTTTTGGGATGAAGATTCTTGTGGGTTTTATTTACATATGTATAAAGCGGAAATGCATTGGCTCAGTTGAGTGGTCGTTCGCTGACGTGGCGTGTTGCCATTGGTCAGAATGTGGTCATCACTCACGTGACCAGCATGTGAGAGACTGGATTTTTTTTTTCGTTCTTCTCTTCCTCTGCATTTTTTCTGCCTGATGAATCTAGGGTTTCAACAATTGCCTCCCTCGATTTCATCTCTCTCTACTTCTCTTCTCATCAATATTCACCAACTCCATTTTTCTCCCTCTCCAAAGTTACCATAAAGCAACACCCAAAATTATCCTATATCCTCTCTTTAATTTATTTTTTCTCACTAATGCACTGCGATTAGCCTGCAAATGTGCTCCAGGTTTCTAACCTTTTTCCCTCTTATTTTTTCTTATTACATTACAAGAACTGTCGTCTTCTAATCTCTGTCTCTACTCATATGCCTGTAAATTTTTTTATCTCTTATTTTTCATTTTTCTGGGTTTGCAGGAAGAAGGACGAATAAAATTTTCATTTTTTCTGAATTTGTAGGAAGAAAAATGAATAAAATACTGAGCACTCCTCGTATTCTTCATTGAGACACAAGTAATTGCAGATCTGCTCCCTTTTTGGTTCTCCGAAGGTTTTCTGCTGGTCCTTTTTTTTGTGTTTTTTTTTTTTGGTGCTAAGACCTTTGTTAATTTTTTTTTTTAAATTTCTGTCAGGTTTAAGGCCCCTTCAAGGTTTTTGTTTGTCTCGAATTCCATATGAGAAAAGATGAAGAAATATTTGCTCAACTTTTTATGTCTGATGGACTTAAATGATTGAGTTGTAGTCTAATGATCTCCATCTATGCTATGGAAAATTTTTTTTGTCTTTTAATTATCAGATGCCTTTTTTCTCTTCTTATGTCTTGGGTTTCTTTGTTTATTGTTGTTTTTGCAGGAAGAACAAATGAAAACATCCTCCACCTTTTTGTTCCATAAGACGTAAGTAGCTACAGATTTTTGTCACTTTATTCTGTTCTCATGTGGTATGATTTGCTCTTTTTATATTTTTTACCTTTTCCTGATAAGATTTTTTGAAGTCGCAGTCCATAAACTCTCACATCAATTCAAAGTTTTTCTTTTGTCTTTTATTCTTAAATATACACGTCACCATGGAGAAAACATGAAGGTTTATTAAGGTTACCAGAAATCAATTGAATGAAAAGTTGAACAATAGCATTGTTGTCTATAAATGCTTCTTTGATCTAATTTGGTTGCTCTATGGTTACTCAGGTAATGTCAGAGAAAGTCACAAGTATGGAGCTTTCACCTTTAAGCACTGGGATAGGTAAATTAATCCAAATTTAGCACTCAACGAATTGGTTATTACTTCTTTTAATATTATCTTCTTGTTGTAGGAACAATATCCTTTCCTTTTATATTAGTATCCATGATGGCTTGACAATTGGTTGGACTGAAAGTCTGAAATAAGTTTGTTTCTGGTGCATTTAATGGTTTTGGGACCTCAGCTGGTATGGATGGTGATAGTCAATTGGAGACTAAAGTTATTGTTTGCATCTTTTACTTATTATGGAACTTGTAGTGGAGCTAGATTGGGATATATTTAAAGATAAGGCTTAAATGTTTTGCTTAAGTAATTATGCAAAGAAAATTCTCCTAGGTTGACAAGAGTAGTTATCAGATTCTTAGATTGCAAAATTTTTTGACACTTTATGCATAGTAAATTAGTAATTGTAATACTATGTTGCTCTGATAGTTTCTTGGATTGGCATTTCATCTTGCCTGTTATCTCAAAGGACTGGTTTTATGGTTTAGTTTGAGGAAAGTAAGAAGAATTGAAGTATAGCCTTGTAAATTTTAGGAATGGATTGCTGCCAAAGAGACTTATGGTATACTCTGATGGTTTCAGCTAAACATGTGCAGATGGAAGAACTAAAATTGGTCTGCAGAAACACAAAGATACAAGTAAATTTGTAAGCTACATGTAATATGGAGAGAATATTGAGTCAATGGTTTTCCGACACAATCCTACATGCCTTCCTTGTTGATCTGCTGAATTTTCATTAGTACAAAAAATGAGACCAAAAGAAAAAGAGAAGAAGGCTATGAAAAAGAATAAATAGAAAGGGGAAAGGACAGATCTTTGAGGTCTTCTCACCAGGACGTGTTTTTTTTTTTTTTGGTTACTTTTGGTGATATTTAAGCTGGTTCTGTGAGCTTTCTTTTTTTTTTCTTTCCTATGTTAAAATATTCCCTGATTAGAAGCTGAGATGAGGAGGATAATAAGTAGATAAAGAGAAAAGTATGGATCTTCCGCCATAATTGGGTCTGTAAGTTTCTTTAATTTTTTGACTTTTAAGTGATTTTTGTAAGGTTTTGTTTTACTTCAAAAGAATATATTTTATCTGATCTTTGGAAATGGAAGAATGGATCTTTGGCGTGACTCAATGCTATATGTTTTTCTGTTTCTTTTTTTTTAATAACTTAAGCAGTTTTTAAGTTTCTTTCTTTCCTTTTCCATTCTTCTGAATTTTTCTTCTATCATTGAATCTGTCGCAAAAAAATGAGATAGAACAAAATGAATTTTTATAATCCTAAGTGATTTTCTTTTTAAGTAAGTTGTATCCATATTTGTACAAATTCAGAGGGTTATTTTTGTTGTTCCCCCCTTTATTGTGCCTCATTTCTTCTTTTATTTGCCATTTCATATTTGTATTTTCCAATTTAATGGCTCTGGGGTTGGAATTTCAATAACTTACTAAAGCTGCCTGGAGGGGGGACTGAAAAAGGAGAAACCCGACAAGTCTTTGTTCTTATACCATAATAGTTATTATTGCTGTTTTAGATGGGTTTTTCCCACCTCATTTATATAATATGTTTAAGGGACCATTTTACCTTTTTTATTTCTTTTTCCCAATTTGGCTAACTCAATATGTATTGCTATGTTCTTTGTACTGAACCAAGGAAATGTTATAATTCATGATCTAACATTCAGTAGTTAGTTAAGGTACTTTCCTCTTAACTTTTTGTTCTTTAATGGGTACCAAAAAATTGTGGGCCTTTTTCAATGTGTTTTCTCTGTCTACTGCAACTATCTTTTACTAGAAATTTATATTTAATTATATGATTATGGTATATGTTAAATAGTTCTGAGTGATATGAAAAAGGTAATCTTTACTTGTAAATTGTTAGGTCTTTAACTTGTGCATTGATTATTAAAACCATTGACATTCCTGTACCTTTGTTACTTTTAATTGGCTGTCTGATTTTAGTTTGACAGGTTGCATTTTTGTTAGTTTTAGTGAATTGATTTGACTGAAGGCAACAGATAATGCTTTGCATTTGACGCTTGTAAGGTTCATTCTGTAGGGACAGATCATGCTTTTTTTAAAAAAAAAAATTCTTTAATCCCTTTTTAAAAACTAGAAGTTTTTTTTTTCTTGATAGGTTTCTCTCAATTTGTAAACCCTCCACTATATAAGTTTTTAACTGAAATTGTTTACTGCTGAGAGTAGCTCAACTTTTGATGATAATTTCATGGGATGCTTGACTTAATGATAAATCTCATTTTATGCATGTGAAATCGATGGTTGAATTTTCCTTTTTGACAAAGCAGAAGTCTTGTTTGAGTTTAAGCATCTTGTCTTCCATTATTTTCTTAAATATGCTTTTAGTATTTTTGGTAATAAAAGAGCTTTGCTCACTTGCACCTTAGGTAATATTATTTTTCTGGTGATGACATTCTTCTAATTAGCAAAATATTTCGCACAATTCACCTTGAGAATGAAAATTGCAATTCAACTTAAGGCGACGTAGCTACAACGGAATAAATATGCTTAGAATAAAATAAAATGAGCCAAGACTCACAAAGAAACTTAGTCTTAAGTTTTTATCAAATAAAAAAGGTCAAAATTATTTCAACTGAATCTGTTGCATTACTTTGGTATTGATTGTAAACTATGGAAACTTTTTATTCTATTTCTGGTTAGGCATGCAAATTTTCTGTCTAATTTTCTAACCAAAGAAGGAGAATTGGCAATCATTAAGAGGAAAGCTCAGTGATTTGTTTGTCTTTATGCTCTACTTCTATGTCTGTCATGTTTTCAATTGTGTTCTACCTCTTGAGCTAGAAGGCTGGTCGGCTTTTGCTGCCACTATTGTTGGAGAAAGACAATCAGAAATAAATAGGTTACTTAGTTGTTGGAACAAAAGAAAATGAGATTAAAATAGCAATGTCATGAAGTAAAAATTTGAGCTATAAGGCTGGTCTGCCTTTGTTGATCTTTGCATGGAAACTTATATGTCAGCAGCCTAGATTTTTGTTGGTGAATCTCGGCTTGCTTTTGGAGGATAGTCTCATTTAGAGATTTTTTGTACAATGTTTTGTATTTTTAGGTTCCTTGTTCCACTACTAAGCTGAAAAAGAATGCTCATAATGTTTGAGAAAAACTGGTTTATATGTGATGTCGTGTATTTCAAGTTTCAGGTGTCGATGTGTAGGCAACTCTTTTATGCTTACTAAAACATAGCATCTATAAAGCAGAAAATTGTTTATAGTTTAATTGTTTAGATTATTGTGACTTGCCATCTTCCTATGGTTCAAAATTCATGAAGTAAGAGAAAACTAATCTATCTTATGTATAGATTTTGCCTTGGTTGTGATATTTTTCCCACCTTAGAGGTTTTTTTAGTCTCTTCTTGTCATGATGTCTTGATTTTCAATAGTTTTATTTGATCATTTCAAGCTGATTATAGTCACGGCTTCTGGAAATGTGTTTATAGCTTCAGAAATGCTATTTCATATTAAAGTTTAATTGCTCCAAATTGGAAATGGAAGTTGATGCTATTGATGTTTTGAAATCTTTTAAACTAAGTTGATATTACTAATTACAATATCTTGTGGTTAAATCTAATTGCAGGTACCTCCTCGTATTGTTGCGGCAAGTCTTAATTAAAGCATGCATCCGGTGAACTGAACATATGCTATGTTTATTATTATGATGTCATGCCACAACATTTTTAAATTGTGACAAGATGCCTATCGGGGGATTTTAAAGATTTTGTATCTAGATATGGTTGTATAAAATTACAAAAATATAACTCTAAAGATTTTGTTGCAACTTTATGTAATTTTTATACTTTATCTAAATTTAAACAATTGAGAATTTCTGGGCAATCCTGAAAATTACACCGCGCATCGCGCGGTGTTCTCCTCCTAGTAAGTTAATATCTATCGATCCATCTGATAGATCTCCATCCTTGATTCTCCTCCTCCGGCTCCAAGTCTCCGTTGTCTCCTTCGCTTTCTCTCCCGTCTCAACAGTTTATGTAACGTCGACTGTCCAGTCCTAGCCGTCACCGACGGCCACCAGCCAG
This sequence comes from Gardenia jasminoides, assembly GCA_013103745.1. Classification (NCBI taxonomy): domain Eukaryota; kingdom Viridiplantae; phylum Streptophyta; class Magnoliopsida; order Gentianales; family Rubiaceae; genus Gardenia; species Gardenia jasminoides. Next base: position 107,393,061 of record CM023103.1, read on the forward strand.
CTGTCACGGGAAAACGACTTGACCATTTATATGCGTCCGAACTTTTTTTTCCCCTTGCCGGGACCCGCACGCAACGTGGCCACGTCAGCTTGACACAACTACAGGTGTCCTCACGCGCATCGGCCCTTCAAAGTCTTATTTCCACGTGTCCCTTTCTTTTTGTTTTAACTTTTCTCAAGATTTTCCTTTAGTCTTGTGATAGACCCTTTCCATTTTCCAGTTTGGCAGTTTTTTTTGGCAGAATAGGAATATCTATATTTATGCTATATATATACTAATTACTGTAAAAGGGGAGTTTGATATAGGCATTTGTTGTCAGTTTATGTAATTTCCTACTGACTCTCATATCAACTAATTTTAATTACATTAAGTGCCCAAACACATGTTGTCAATATAACTATCTATGAGTTTTTTTTTTTTTTTAAATTTGCTATTTAAACATATTCTTCAATGTAACTACCCTTAAACAGTAATTGCTAAGATAACAATCATTTTGTCAAACCAATTTAAAAGATTAAATTTTGCATTAACAATAAAGAATTTATATATTGATTATATATACATTATATATGATAATTAATCTAATTTTAATTTTAATTTTTAGAATTTAGATATATGGCATGCATCCGACCGTAACAATATGGTGACGCGCTCATGCAACGATGGTGAAATCAAAGGGCTTGTTTTATTTATTTATTTGTTTTTGGAATAGTTTTTTTAGATCTTCAACCATAACCCGTAAGCTAAAGAATCTCTTCAACAAACTCGGTGCCAAACTTGCAACTACTACTAAAGTGGGCACCGGCCTTTCTATTTAGCACAGTATAGAGCTATAAATAAGTTGAACTGAACCGAATTTTTTATTGTTTGAGTTCTATTCGATTATTGTTCGAGATTGACTCGTGATCGTTCTTTAAGAATTACAAACTAAAAAAACTATTCGATCTCAACTTGCTAATTGAATTTCCATCTCGATTTGAGTTCGAATTCGGCTTGTTTAAACTAAAACGAATTGAGCTAAATGAGTCGAACCAAACAAATTCTAACTATTGATAGAAGCAAGTGATCAGAGAAGATAGATAGAAACTGTTTATATGAGAGAAATTAAAAATAAAACTAACCCTACTCATTGAAAAGGCTATTTTACCTCCGTTCAGGAATACTAACGAGTGTTTGCGAACAAAACTCGAACTCGTTTGATAACTTATCGAGTCAGATTTTATGTTTGATCTCTATTCATTTAACTTCTCGAACGAACTTCTATCGTTCTCGAACGAGTTTAAACGAGCCAAACTCGCGAATAATTCGTTCTATTTGCAGCTCCAGCATAGCATCCATATATCAAGTTAAATCTTTGAATTCTAGAGTTGAGACGAACAGAAACATATAGCATTTTTAGTGAAAAAGTAAAGTACCATGGCAGCTTTTTTATATCAAATTGTTATAATATTTTTTTCTATAAAAACTCTAAAAAAATGGCAATCCAACGGACTATTAGTTATCAAAATGAGAGTCGATTACACTTTTACCTCCTCTAGGAGGTTAATTACTGGTCGTGGAAGACGCAGAAGAACCTGCTGCTTCTTTTACCGCCTGTTCTTTAATACGGATGATTAAGGGGGTGAATTTCAATTATGAGATCCTTTAAGTAGGAAGAATTGCAGTCTCATGCATAACAAATTTCAAAGTCTCTAGTTTAACGTTCCTGCAACTTTACGTATAAAATTGTCCGTAAGCAAATCAATATATGGAATTTCAACTTAAGGGGTGAATCAACAAAATTCTACGAATCTTGAAATGGTAAGCAGTGTGGTATAACGTTGAAAGGTAGAAATGTCAAAAATTCCCAGAATATTTGCAAACCGCGGGTCAATGGATTCCTACCAATGCCAAGAAATGTCACGGTAACTTGCGGAAGTAACTTCCGTCGTCCCGGTTGCGGAATACTTCAACGGCCCGGTGTTGTCCGTACCCCCTACGACGCGTGGTATAGACGTGGTCAAATCGCGTTTGCGGATCATAGTAGCTAGAACTTGATGAAGAAAATTAAAAAACGAAATTTCAACTTAAAACGGAAGCCCTTAACAGGTCAGAACTCAAGAAAGTACCCTTCTTTCCTCTGTTCTTTCCCCCACAAATCGCGTTTGTCAATTAATCCTCATTTAATCGATTGGACCCCATATTTAAACTTTTTTTTTTCTTTTTTTTGCCTTCTATGGCACGTCTCTACAGTTAAGCAGCCTATAAATACCCCTCATCTCGAGAGCGCCTCCTTTCTCTTCTTTCTCCTCTCTCTCATCCTCCTCCTCCTCCTGGACCTCCCCCTATTATTCATCATCTCCGTCTCCAGAATTGTGCAGCTCCTATACGAGTACATACATATAGGTGCATTGACAGAATTCGTAATCAATACGCTTTTGTATATCCAGAATTTTGGAATTGAATATTCGCCGTCGTCGTTTTTCTGCAATATCAGCTGTTTTTTTGGTCTGCAAAGGTAAAATGTGACGTCATCAACGTCTTCTTTACCTCTGATTTTTTTGGTCATTTGTATAATTTGTTGTGATATTGTTTCTTGAGCTATTAATCTATTATTCTCTGGGTTTGTACTGCGACTTGCTCTGGCGTCGAATTGCTGTCGTCGACGCTTGTTTTTTCATTGGCATTTCCTGAGGTTCTGAGATCTTGTGGTTGCAGATATTTCTTTCCTCCAGGGGACTTCTTCGCATTCCCGGATTCCTGCTTGTTCTTAATCAGGTAGGAAGCTTTCGCATTTTTGCGTGCACGCGTATGTGCGCGCGCGGATACATTGTTTCTTTGGGCTTTGAAAATTGTTTCATTTGTTGATTGGAAAAAGGAATCCATTACTAAATAACTACATAATTAGGATTTCTAATATCTGGTATTATACGATTTTTTTGTTCTTTTTATCTGGGGCAATTTTTGGGGGCTTTCGTTATGTAAAATCCAGCTTTTATTTAGAAACAGTCTTTGCTGCTTTTCTTGTAATCAAGAATCAGAAAGATTTTCCTTTCATTTTCGCCTAATGTGTCGAAGAATGAAAAGATGGAGGTTTTTGGCAAAGTATTGGATTATAAACCGCGACTTTTGTTGTTTTATTTTTCATTTCCGGTTTCAGTTCCGGTGGGGAAGAGAAGGTTTAGTACTCAGATGAAAAGGAGGGGTCTTGGCCAATATTTCTTGCGCCTTTTTGGTTTTTTTGGTGTGCGCGTGTATCACATACACGTATATAGTAGGTTTATGTTGTTGGTTCAATAGTTGATGGGTTTCAGTTATTTCGGTTTTTTCTCCTTATAGCAAGACAGATATGATGAACATCTTTTTTTCTAAAAGTCGTTCTTAGAGCTGTATATAAATAAGCTGATGTGATAGGTGGCAACAGCGCTTTCAGTTCAATTTTAAATCGTATTCGTTTTTTCTAGCGTCTCTATTGATTGTCGGCTGCATCACTCTACAACGACGAGAAAGCGACAATAACTTGTCAATGTATTCCTTAATCGCTTTCATTCTTCTGAACTACAAAAAAATCAAGCCGAAAAAAAAATTTTAGTTGGAAAGCTGATGATATATCCCCCCTTACTATGTAAAATGCCCTGTTTTTATTGGTTTAAGGAAGATCACAATTATGGGATCACAGGAGAACCAGTTGAAGTTTGAATTCTAACCAGTTATCTAAACATTTACAATACCGGTCACGTTGGGCTGTGTGATAGCAACAACTGTATGGGGATATCTAAATTTAATTAGTTCTTTTCTGTATCACCGGTTTTTGGCATTTCTGAAATTTAATGTTCTGGGTCCAATGTTTAATAATGCATCCATGCCTTTTTGTTGGGCCATAATATGTGGTTGCATATGCTCCTGTTTCCTCCCCATTTTCTGGTCTTAGAGAAGAGCTAGATTTGCCCGTGATAATAACTTCAGGATGGTGTACCACTTTTTATGACCCCCGCTCTCTCGATTGATACTCCATGATATATTCGAGCAAAGAATATGACGTGTCTGTTCTGCTCTTCAATATGAGCATGGTGAATGTTTTTGTCATTCAACATTATTTTTCCATTTTTTTTCCCCACCGCAACATATTTACGTGCTTAATTTATTTATTTTCCTGACTTTCTAGTATTGAGTTTGTGATTACTATAAGGAATATGGTGCCATCAACTGTGTTTCCTGAGTTTCTTAAACTGTCCAACTTTGTCACATTCGTAGATTGTGACCTTGTATGGTTCAATGTGTTTCAATTTTTCTTTCTCCACATCTTATGTTATCTGTCCCTAAACTTAGGTCCCTATCTAGTCCTCCATTGCTGGCCCATGATCAACAGGGACCAGGATTAGGTGATAACATTCCTTCTCCAGTAGCTGCCTGCCTTTATATGTTATATCTGAGGTTTTAAACTCCTGTGCCAATTGGTTCGTTGAATTCTATAGCTGGTAACGAATTCTTCTGTCCATGATAATTCTTCTGTCCATGATCTTAGACAGAAGAAACTTCATAACATTGATCTATTGGTTTTCAAAAGTGAATGCTTTTTAGTCACCTCAAGCCAAAACATTTTAAGTAATCCACTTAAATTCACAATTAAACCAGGTCCGTCACGTGACCAAGGTGGTAATTTGAAGAGTTTGTAACTACAAAAGGTATGCTTTGACTTTGGAGGAATTTTTAGATAGTTTTGCCTGTAACATAATTTAATAAGGGATAATTTGTGTTCTTTGTGCTTCGTTTGAAGTTTTTGCACAGAATTTTCCATTTCATTTCTTGCTATTCAAGGTTTCTGTTATGGCTTTGTGTTACTGTGTTTGGCAAAATTCTGTCAGCTGTTTTGATATCTACTATTTGTTCCAATGGCCTGTGGTACCATGCTTCAATACGGAGGACTTTTTTGTTTCAACATCTTAAACTTTCCCTTACATTACTCTGATCGACATTTGCTAGTAGAGCTTACAATATATCTTTTCATTACGTTTTTGCAGCTGTTATCTGGTTGCTGGTTGAAATTGGCTGTTGTAGAAGAGATGATGTACAAGTAAGCTTTTGATTTGGCAAGCAAATATTCTAGCCTTTTGTCAGTGTACTTATACTTGCTTTTATTTTTCAGTCTTCAGAAGTATTGTGCTTGATGGACTATAATCCCACCGGCAGTGGCAAAAAAACTCTGAAGAGGTGGTTTTTCATTGATAAAAGGGTTGGTTGAAAGAACTTGAAGATTTCTGTAGTTGGGAAATACTGCTTGGAGTCCGGCCATAGATCCAAAAGCGTGATTTTTTATTTTTTTAACCCAAAGCTTTTTCCTTTACTGATATATCTGGAAACGATGGACCTCAAATCAAGTCATACATCACCCATACTTGCTGATCCTGCTCTTATCAAGGAGTCAATGTTAGGGATTCATTCTGGCCTCTTGCCATACTCCCCTAATGGTACAGCTTTCTCTCCAGCACTCTTCCTTACAATTCCAAGGAGGAAGCCTGGGATACTGAATGATGTTCGATCTAGTTCTTGGTTGGATGCGATGAAGTCATCATCTCCCACCCATAACAAAGTAAACAAAGATTCCAGCACTGAGCAATCATCAAATGATAGTGATAATGTTTATCGTACTTGGATGGTAATTTCTAATCCTCTTTTTGATGCAACAATGCAACCACATATTTTCCTTCAACAGCAAACTTTTGCCCTATGTAGACAGGATATGCTAATATTTGCTAGTTTCGCAGCTCAAGTATCCATCAGCAATTGCATCTTTTGAGCAATTAATTAACTGCGCAAAGCGCAAGAGAGTAGCACTTTTTTTGGATTATGATGGGACTCTATCCCCAATAGTTGACAACCCTGACCATGCCTTCATGTCAAATTTGGTGAGAATTAGTCATTCTTTCCATATATTGAATAATATCTGTTAGCATACTCCTGAAATTTGTATGACACTGGATGCTTTTCTCCAGATGCGTGCTGCTGTAAGAAATGCAGCAAAGTGTTTCCCAACAGCAATAATAAGTGGGAGAAGTCGTGACAAGGTATCCAACATCCACAAATTTTTACTATTCATGTTCTCTTAGCGTTGAAATCACTTGTTATTCTTTAGATTCCAAAGATTCAACTTCTCACAGATTCTCTCCTGTTGCTTTTCTTCAGGTATCTGAGTTTGTGGGACTAACTGAACTTTACTATGCTGGTAGTCATGGGATGGACATTATGGGTCCTGTTCAACCAACTTCCAAAGACCAGACAAGATGTAACATGTCCATTGACAAGCAGGTAATGGTCCTACAAGACCGATCATTATTGTTTAACCATGTTTAACCATGTGACGCTATGAGCTGCACCTTGTTCTGGGAGTGATAACTTCTGCCATAATGTGCAAATCTATTCTCTGGCTATTATAGGGCAAGGATTTTAATTTGTTCCAGCCTGCTAGTGAATTCCTACCCATGATTGATGAGGTTTGTAAATTTCATATAAATACCCTTTAGGCGCATAATTGGACTCTTTTCTGCAGTATGACAAAAGCATTCATTTTATGCTCAAGCAGGTCTTTAGATCTTTGGTCGAGATCACAAAAGACATTGTGGGAACAAAAGTTGAGAACAACAAATTCTGTGTCTCTGTACACTATCGCAATGTTGAAGAGAAGGTATGCTGTGTGCTTTCTCAGATTGAAACTCTCTAATTTCCTGTTCTTTGGCTGATGGAAAACTTCTCTTGCGGAAATATGTATAGAGTTGGACAATAATTGCGGAGTCTGTCGAAGAAATTTTGAAGCACTACCCTCGTCTGCGATTGACGCATGGTCGGAAGGTATGATATCTACCAGAGCTCATGCAACTACCTTTCCCTGGCTTGTGCTCTTCTGAAATGGCTGTCATGTTGGCTCTTTTCTAGGTTTTAGAAGTCCGTCCTGTGCTTAATTGGGATAAGGGGAAAGCCGTTGAGTTCTTACTTGAATCACTGGGTGAGTGTGCCTGCATATTTCATTCTCTTACCTGTCAGAGTTTGAAAAGGAGTATACCTGATGCTAAGACAATTGTAGGATTGAGCAACTGTGATAATGTGTTACCCATATACATTGGAGATGACCGAACTGATGAAGATGCCTTCAAGGTAAAGCCTGGCAATTTAAGAAACACCATTAGCATGTGACTAGTACCTGTTGCATGGTTATTAAGATATGTGACAGAATCTTGCAACTGAAACTTTCATCAGGTTCTGAAAAAGGGCGGTCGCGGTTATGGCATCTTGGTATCTTCTGTTCCAAAGGAAAGCAATGCTTCCTACTCCCTCAGGGATCCATCAGAGGTAAAAATTAGTTTGTTGCTTCTTATATCTTGACACTAGGTGCCATGAGTTGAGTTACTTCCTTTTCTTTTATGAAGATAGAAACTACGCTTATATGGTAATTAGTAGCGTAAGAAACTCAATTTCTATGCTTCAATAAGAATTGGCTGGTTATCTTCGATTTCAGTGTGTTATTACCGGCTACATGAGAATGAGATCTGGTTTATCAGGTTTATCTTTTCTTTGTAGGTCATGGAGTTCCTCAAGTGCTTGGTGAGGTGGAAGAAGTCAACGGCGCTTTAAGCTGCATTCAAGTACAGAAGAGAATCTATTGATAATACGTATACCATTAGGAAGATTTCAGTTTTAGTCTTTTAGATTAGTTATCTAAGAATAACCAATGGGCTTAGGAGCAGAGGTGCCTGATTCAGCTTTTGAGCATGGAACAGGGGTTAATTAGTTGTTCCTGCTTATGGCTTTCCTTGTAAATTCTCTCTTTCGCAGTATATCATACTTACGGTGCCTGGGATGCCCTCGTACCCAAGCGTATTCTTTCATTACAATTCATGGTATAGTTGTTGGTTCTCCCTAAGGGAGAATGTAGCAACATTTGTTTATTTAATTTATTTGGACGGATGTCATTCATTTCTTTAATCAAATGTATCTTCTCTGTATCTTGTGCTGTCAACGGTGAAGAATTATGTCAGTATGACATATGGTACTGGAGTTGTACCCCCCCCCCCCTCAAACACCAACTATTTATAGCTACTATACGTACATATATACATATACATGTATATGCATATATGCATATATATATAGATATAAAACTATTTACAACTACTCTTATATTTAGCAGGAATCAATGCTCAACTTGTGCCTCAGGACTGCTCTCGCCCGCCCCCCCCCCCCCTCTTCAAACACCAACTATTTACAGCTACTATACATACATATATACATATACATGTATATGCATATATATATAAATATAAAACTATTTACAACTACTCTTATATTTAGCAGGAAGGGGTAGACTATCCCCAACCGGGTCTTTGGGAATTTTGAGGGGATTATACCACACAAAACATTGCACCTCTAGATTTGCCTTCAAGGATGTCCAATTTCATTGTCCAACTAAATACACTAGAAGTGAGCATGGATCGGGTACCTGTTTTGTGGAGTATTTGGTTGATTCAACATGCATCTTGCGAGTCAATTTTTTGGACTGTTGATCATCCCACATATTAACGCTAAAAGAGGGTTAGATTAGAGGGTACTTGCCCAACCCTCCATCATTTATTTTTTTAAAAAATAATTTATCCTAATTTATTTTTAAATTTTACATAGTCATCTAAGATTCAATATTAATTTTATAAAAAAAAAAAGGTCTCATGTTGAGAAATGAACATACAAGAGAATGTACAAAAAAAGAAATTAATGAAAATTATTATAAGCAATGCCTTTTTTTTTTATACATATCCTACATCAATTAAACTTTTCTCCTCTAAAAAAAGTAAAATTATGGCATCTACAAATGAATCTTGTAAACTAATTATAAGCGCTCATATATGGGAAGTAATTTGCTCAATTAGCATCGCTTAATTAGCTCTAAAATAATATTTATATATGTATATAAAAAAAAAAAAAATAAAAAATAAAAAATATATATGCGGGATGGGTTTGATCCTTTGATCCTAACCTGTCCCGTATAGGGGGTGCCCGACCCTCTCCTAATTGGTCAAATAATACGAATCAATATCTTATTTTTGGATGAATTAGATAGGATCTCACAAGTTTTGATCAACGGGTATTTTTACCTACCCCTAAATTAGACTAATGTAGTTATTTGTGCTAGCTTGAAGAAAGTATGAAGCATCAACCTTCTCTTTTTTTTTTTTTTTTTTTTTTTGTGTTGTTTTTTTTGGGGTTGACTGGTACTCAAAAGGAAGGTTCGTCCAACTCATTTAAGATAAAGGGCTTAATTGCAAAAGGCCCAGTCCTTTCTGGATTGGGCTTTGTTCAAGACTTTACTGCATCCGAGTTCCCCTGAAAAACAAATCAAAACAAAAAAGTCTTAGAAGGCACACCCAATTGTGATTGATTTATACAAATTTAATTAGTGGAGTTCCCAAGTGATCAAGAAGAGCTCTTAAAATCTTTTTCTCGTTCTAAGGTTTAGGATTTGAATTTTGAATTTAACAGTTAGGGATAAGAACAGTGTGGATCATTGTACTTAATAGTTGAGAATGGAGAGTGTGTGGAGAGGGTGAGAGGTTTACACCCCAAAAAAAAAAAAAAAAAATCATTCAAATTTGTGGACCTTCTTCATTCGGGGTGAATGTAAGCCTTTACATTACTTTCTCATAGAACTCAACGCATAGTTTGGATTTGTAAGGCCTAGTTTGGATGGAGGCATTTGGAAAGAAAAGAAGACAAAGGAAGGGATAAACCTCATCTTTCCTTTGTTTGGGAGTTTATAAGTGGAAGGGGAAACCAAGAAAAGGGGAGAAAATAGTTAAAATAATTCTCTCTCCAAATATGGAGAGAAATGGAAGGAAAGTGGAAGCAAACTTCTAAACTTTTTCTAAATGCCAAATGTGTCCTTGAAATATCAATGAAAAAATTATTAATGTCCAACATGTCCAAAATATGCTCTCTCTCTCTCTCTCTCCCTTAAAATTCCAAACAACCTGAAAGTCTACTCTCATCCTTTCCCTCCATCTCTTTTATCTCATACTTTTCTTCTTTTCTTTTCTTCAAAACTGCCAAACCAGGCCTAAAACTTTATACCGGGCCCAAATTGAATAAAAATAGTATCTAAACAAGAAATCAACGGAGTTTTCTTCTTATTTCTACGGATACAGATACACAAAGATTAAACAGCCAAGGCTTCAAGTTGTATGAGGAGGCTCTTTGAATCATGTCCAAAAAGAAACTGAAAATTTTGTAATTCTAGCACTCCTCTGAACCTCTCATGAATTTTACATTGATAGAAAACTGTTTGTACAATATAAAGAGGACAATTGATAAAAGTTGTAATAATATCAGTATGCCTACTCAAATAGGATGTGATACTCCATACTACTATCATAAAATGAAAAGTAGATATAAGAAGTAAATTTTTGAAAATATATGAAAAGAAGAAAGCTAAATATTACAAACAACGAGAAAAATTTCAGTGTTATTTTTGTAAGGTTTGGATTGATGTTATTTGCCCAAAATTTTTTGTTTGTATCATTTACACAATTTTCAACCACCTTTTAATCTCACATATATCACATCAAAAAAGTGTTACAGTATTATTTTTCAAATTATCCCAAATAATCCACTATCCAAAATAATCCGACGAAACTATGACCCCGAAAAAAAAATTGCTATCACCTAGAAAGGACGACAAATGTGACCCCCTAGATAATAAACTAGTAACTGATATTAATAGAACTAGTTTGGTTTAATACTCATAAAGCGGAAATATTTCGATACCGCTGGCTGGTTTGGCCAACTTTAAAGGCACCTCAGTTTTTTCTTGCCGATGAGCCATATAATTCAAGAACACAGAACATTCTCGGTGGAGACCACATAAGCCCATGTTTCTGTCTTTCTTACAATCTCGAAATAATTTCCTCAAGGCCAAAAAGATTTCTCCTTTCCTCTTTACGAGTATTAAACCAGTTCCTCTTTATTTAGTTTATAAAATCAGTTACTAGTTCATTATCTAGGGGCTTACCTGTTGTAAATGGGCCGTGTGTTTCTCTTACTACTGATTAGATACTAGTAACATATATTACATACCGATGATCGCGTTTTGCTGTAAATATCTATCTATCCTATATGTATTGCAGATGAGGTTTTAGATTGGTTAAATGAGAAGGCTTCTAACTTCCCATTCCTTTTTTATAGAATTTTGAATTTGTTTAATTATCAAATATCCATTCATACCTTTTGAATTTCAAATGCAAGAAGTGACACCATAAATGTAGGAATTTGGATAAAATTTATTCATAGGAGGGTAAATTAAAATAAAACATCACAAGTCCTATTAAAAATTAAAAGAATAAATAACAATATTTTATTGTTTAATTCAATGATGCTAACTACATAAAAAATAATATTCAATGGTCATAGATTTAAAAATCAATAATAGTACTAATCCTGAAAGTTATGAAATCACTAAATTAACTACAAAGTCCTACTGGCGCTTCAAAATGGAAACTATTATTTAAAATCTTTATCTTTGATAAATAATAATAATAATAATAATAATAATAATAACAACAACAACAACAACGGTCCAACAAAAAATAAAAAGTAAGTAACAATATCGTTTAAGAGAAATATGTAATATACTTATCCTAAAGCTATATCTATTCAATTAGTATATATATAATCTAAATTTCACTCTAATTAGGTTTAAACAAGAGTGTAAAATCCAACCACTAAGAATAATCTTTAGTATTATTAATTATTTTACATATTTTTGTTATTTTCTTCAATGTAGATATGTTTATACTACTATGTCATTTTTAGAAAAATGACTAAATCTTTTTTTGGGTAATTATTGAAGGTATTATAAGATATTATCAATTTTTATTTGTAACTTGAGATGCCAATAATTACATGTATTGTGATTAATTCTTAGTTTTATATTGTTTCATATTGTGGGACGTAAAAATATTACGGATTATGGGTTCTTTTTTCCCTTTTGTTTCAAACTATATCTCTCAATTTGGAGGATGAATATGAAATTAACTAAAAACATTTTCAAAAGAAAGTTGTCAATATTCAATTCAAATTTATACTATAAATAACTATACCTAATGCTTTTATTTTAAAAATATAAAAATAAGTATATTTTAAAAATTTAAAACTATACTGAAAGTTATGAAAGTTTTTTCTCTTTCTTTAAATGTTAACTTTCTAATTTGAATGTTGGAATATAAATACTTTTAAGCCTAATTAAATTACATATCCAAACAAATATTTGTTGACAGTTCAATTAAAGTAAATAGGTTATCATTTTCAGTTATAAACAAAGTAAATAGGTTATCATTTACAATTATAAATAGTTGAAATGTATAGTAGAATAGGAGATAAATATGTTACAAAATTAGGTTAAATGGAGGAAAATTGGGTGAGAATATGGTAGGATAAAGAAACTGTAGAAGTGAGGAGTGGAAGAAAAGGTTGCAGGAATGTGGAAAGATTGAGTCAAAGAGGTGAAAAAAGTGGGGAATTGTGAGGCAAGAGAAGTGGTTTGAAAAGGTGGTGGGATATAATATTATGTTTGGTGTGCTTTTAATATTTCTTTAAATATTTTTATAGTCATTTCCTACATGTTTTAATATACTTTAAGGTTTTAGATAAGACACATAAAATAGAATATAAATTAGTTTCTAAAATAATAATCTTTTGATTTTTATTTTTTATATAACTATTACAAATAATTAATTATTATTATTGTTATTATTATTATTTTAAATATAAACCCGTACATAGCACGGGTAAGAATTCTAGTGTTGTTGGTGTTGGAACGGAGGAGTCCTGTCATTTGGCAGTTGACTCGTGATGGTTGGATTTAGAGGTATCAATCACAACTCATTTATTTTGGTTCACCCAAATCCGCCCATCAATAATTTACCCAAACCCGCCCATTAATAGTTTAAATGGGTACCAATTTATACCTATTTAATTGATGAGTAGTGAGTCGACTTGACTCACCCATTTAACCCATTTAAAAATAAATTTATAGTTTATTCAAATTTTTAATGAGTGTTAAGGAGATAAATTTGAATTTCTTACCAATATAATAACAATAAAAATATCACTATTTATTATCAAATACCATGTGAAAAAATTTTAAAAAGATAAATATATTTCGATCGAGTCATAAATAGGTAGTTAGGTATACTCATATTTATTTATAAAATGGGTATAAATGGATTGATTTAATTATATTCATTACCCAAATCACCCATTTTAACACTTATAGTTGAATGTCTCAGACAGCAAAATGATAAAGGTCGTATATGGATATCTTCCCCTGAAACTAGAATTGGCTTCAAATTCATACTTGACCCCCTCCAATTTATTGTCAAGTTTTCACCTTACCAGTATATTTCAACTATTAGACTTTGATTCAATAATCAGGAAAAGTCTCAAACTTCGTCAAGTTTATTACAAGGGAAGCTGTGATTTCGTTCTATCAAAAAATTTAAGGATGTAAATAGTGCACTTGTCTAGTCTGACCCAAAAAAAAAAATCTTACCAGTATATTTCAATCTATTCAAGTAATATATCAGAATGATTTTTTATAGTACAAGGTTACCCCAGATGATGAGATGATGGTCCTGAGAGTGAGGCCTGAACTACCAATCCAACTACAGCTGTAACATGTAAAACTCAAGAGGGGGCAGGCCAACCATCACGTGCAACATGTGATTTATGATGGTCGGTGTATATTTCAACTATTAGACTTTGGTTCAATAGTCAGGAAAAGCTTCTTGTGCACTAGATCGAGAGATCAAACCTTGTTAAGTTCATTAGTCAAGGTTCATTACAAGCGAGTTCGAATGTCTAACCCAAAAAAAAAATTACCATATATTTCAATTTGGTTCTATTATCAAAAATTTCAAGAAAATGTTAAATAGTGCACTTATGGTCTTGTTTGGTCTATGACTCAAAAAAGGAGGGAAAAATTTCAAGTTCCTCAGTCTAGTCTTTATTTCAATCTATTCAAGTACATTTCGAATGATTTTTTTATAGTACAAGGTTACCCCAAAAGTGGTGTGATGAGATGATGGTCTTGAGAAGCGAGGCGAACTACCAATCAACTACACAGAAATGTAAACTCAAGAGGGGCAGGCTGGCAATCACGTGCAACATGTGATTTATGATGGTCGGTGTATATTTCAACTACTAGACTTTGGTTCAATAGTCAAGAAAAGCCTCTTGTGCACTAGATCGAGGGATCAAATCTCGTCAAGTTCATTACAAGGAAGCGTTGGATTCATTCTATTAAAAAATTTAGAGGATGTAAATAGTGCACTTGTTTGGTCTAAAAAAAAAAAAAAAATCTTACCAGTATATTTCAATCTAGTCAAGTAATATATCAGAATGATTTTTTATAGTACAAGGTTACCCTAGGTGATGAGATGATGGTCTTGAGAGCGAGGCCTGAACTACCAATCCAACTACAGCTGTAAAATGTAAAACTCAAGAGTGGGCAGGCCGGCCATCACGTGCAACATGTGATTTATGATTGTCGGTGTATATTTCAACTATTAGACTTTGGTTCAATAGTCAAGAAAAGCCTTTTGTGCACTAGATCGAGGGATCAAATCTCGTCAAGTTCATTACAAGGAAGCGTTGGATTCGTTCTATTAAAAAATTTAAAGGATGTAAATAGTGCACTTGTCTAGTCTGACTCGAAAAAAAGAGAAAAAAAAACCTTACCCGTATATTTCAATCTATTCAAGTAATGTATCAGAATGATTTTTTATAGTACAGGTAAAATGTAAAGCTACCAATCCAACTACAGCTGTAAAATGTAAAACTCAAGAGGGGGCAGGTCGGCCATCACGTGCAACATGTGATTTATGATGGTCGGTCAAGGTAACCAGCGCTTCAACGGGGCAGCCTCCATGAAATTTGAAGCTAATTTACATGCATAATTTCCTCATGTTCTATTTTAACTTTTTGTAACTTTTGTTTCCATTTGGAGGCCATCGATCTCAATCAGAGTAGACAGGTGAAGGAAAAGTGAAAAAGATGAACTGTGAAGCTATCAATTTTCACCTTTACTCCTCTCAGGAGGGAGGTACGATCGGATTTCATGTGACTTGGTGCGATTGTTGCATTTCTTTTACAATTTGATATATGCTTGCAGATATGATTGATATACATAAATAAAATACGTGTGCATAATAAAATTATGTAAGCACACATCAAATTATGGATATTCTATTTGTACTTGTCTTAATACTTTCAGGAGCATAAGCGAAAGTAAACTCAAATTAACATCATTTTATTGAAAGTTTTAACGTGTAATTTCGCTCGGGATCAAAGCTAAATTTTAGCATAAGAATAAATAGAGTTGGTAGAAAATTAGGGCCGGCTAGCATCAGAGCAAGAGCTGATTTGGTGGTCAATGACACCGGGGTATTTCTACATTGTCTCCTTGATTGAACTTTCGCTCTCTGCACGGGCAGAAGAGTATGGAGGACTCAATTGTTCTTTCATTGCCGCAGCTGCCCCCCGCGGCCACGGGAATGTTCCCATTTCTTAACAGTGGAAATTGGAAGTTTGAGGCTTCAATTTAACTTTGATTTCCGTCCACAGAAAACCTCAAGCACTCCAACAAAATCTGAGATGTTGACTGGGCTACGTGTCCGTCTGATTCGCTGCTGATGCTGGCCTAGAAAGGGCAAAAGCGTCACACCACATGTTTACTCCTAATCCTTATCCGTTCTTTTATTTTACTCTCAACTTTCTTAAATTATGATAGAGTAAATTACAGGCATTAATTATATAGAAACATGGGTGGGTTGAAAGATGAATGGTAGTTTTGACCAACATTATTATCGAGAGATATGTGTGAGTCGAAAGGTAAAAGAAAGTTTTTACAAATCAGGTAAAATTTTTTCACTAAATTTTAAAACCAACTAACTTGTTTAATCCAAGAGACTTGGTTATTCAAATCAGTTAGGGAGTAGTAAATACTAAATAACCAATAACTCGGTACTGTAAAAATAAATAGGGTTCCGACAAGTGATTATGAGATCATGACACTGCCATATACCTTTGTCTATGGCTTGTTTACTTGAAATGATGGATGACGGGTTTATGCGGCTGGTATACTTGAATGCCTTCTTTGCTGTGTGTGCTAAATATTAATTTGCTTCGAGTTAACCAAAAAAAAAAAAAAGAAAAAAAACAGAGAGAGAGAGAAACAAAATAATTGAGTTTTCATCTTTTGATTATGTTTGAAAGGACAATGATTTGGATGGAATATTTCAGCGTAATCGGTAACCTCATTCTGTGCCAAGTAATGTCAAAAACGTTCTCCTCCGCCATCATCTCATAGTATACAGGCTTTTTCATGTCTGTTCATTGTGCAGTTGAAGGTTGAGATAGAAAATGTACCAACTAAAGGACCAATTTTAAGCTTCCAAAAACACTTTTGGACGGGGGATCGATCGGGAATTTCTTAAGTTCTACATTTACTCCATTTGACAGAAAAAAAAAAAAAACACTTTTGGACGGGGGATCGATCGGGAGTGAGTGAAATTCTCTATCGTTCCATAGTCATATTGGACTTTTCCACTAACTTTTATAGAGGGAGAGTTTATAAGCTTGAAACTTCTTTGCTATATCCTGTCAAGAATTTGCAAACTTCATAAAACAAAAGGTCTAGAGGGTTATTGCTCTTTGAGGAAAGAAAAGGGACAAACGTAAGCTTACTCGTACCAAAGAAAATAAAACACTCAACTGTATGCATGACCATGGAAGCTAATTGTAGCAATTTCTTTGGGAATGAATAAGGAATATCTAGCTAAGGTCTGATAAGCTTCCCATGATCTTTACATCTGAAGTGAGCCACAAATTAACGCAATAAATAAGTTCAAAACCCTTCTTCTTCTTCTTCTTTTTTTTTTTTTTTTTGAGTCGAAAATCTATCGAGCATTGGAAAAGTGTGTTAAAACTATACAACTCCATCACGTAAGGAATAGTACTCCTAATAAGTATATATTATTTGGCGTTAGTTTAGTAGAGAGTAAAGCATGAGAAATTTCTTCCCAAAAAAAAAAAAATTGCATGCTAGCTTGGTCAGTATTATAGGTGTCAAAATGGGTTATTTGGGTATATTTGGGTAAGTTATAATTGGATAATGGGTATAATTGAATCAACCCATTTATACCCATTTATTTAAATGGGTATGAGTATACCCAACTACCCATTTATGACTTGTTTGAAATATTATTTATTTTTTAAAAGATTTTTTTGCATGGTGTTTGACAATAAATAATGGCATTTCATTGTTATTACATTGGTAAAAAATTGAAATTTATCTCCTTATCACTCACTAAAATTTTGAATAAAATGTGTATTTGTTTTTAAATAGGTTAAATGGGTGAGTCGAGTCAATCCATTACCCATCAATTAAATGGGTACAAATGGGTACCCATTTGTACCCATTTAAAATTAATGGATTGATTTGGATAAATTATTAATGGGTTGAGTTTGGGTGAGCCAATATAAATGGGTTGTGATTAACACATTTAGTCAATATGGCAAACTGTTGCAGTTTGGCATAACAAGCCCTAGATAAGGAATTTCATTTTCTGGATATACTCGAAAAAAAAATGGTGAGAAACATATCTATGACGTGTCGACACATAGATAATCTATCTTGTATGGGGTAGAGGCTGGGGAGGCCTCAATAATTTCATAGTTCAACATCCAGAAGTCGAATCAGGCCGTAGGATTGATACACGAATACGTTGACAATTTAAAATTGCAATTATGCAATGCCAATCATTTCTCCATTTTTGATTTGTCCGTAGTCAACAGATATTCGAGGTCCACATATACTAACGTGTAGCAGCCACAGAGTCAGATATACAGTTCAAGTTCAATAATCATGTGTATTTTTTTCCTTTTTCTTTTTTAAGAGAGTAATTCAATCTTCATTGATCAGTGTTTAATTATTATACGTTGTTTTGACATTTTCCACACTTCTACTTTTCACGCCACCTTTCGACTCCCTCAGGAATGCTTCACCTTTCGATTTATAGTCTCCGCTTGAAGTTTTACCTCTGAAAAAACACAAAGGAAATCCAACCAATTTTCATCTCCATCTGGGACCGAATTGCTGGGGAACAAAAAAGGAGTTTCCTAAATGCAAAAGAAAAGAAAGAGAGATGAGAAGGCAAACAAAGAATATAAATTTTACTTAAAAAAACGTCATTACGTATAAAACTAAGATACTAAAGTTCAAATTGCTAAACCAATTTTAGACGCAATTGCAATCATCAGCCCACAAAACTTGACACCAAGCAACTGAAAATCAAGCTGGTGAATTACATCTCTAAACTAATTAAAATCTTAGAATTAGAGTTTGGACTAGCTGTGGATGAAAGAAAATTAAGCTGGTGGTGAGTAACGTCTCTCTACATATTTCAAAAAAAAACTTCATGGGAGGCAGAGCCTAGACATACCTAAACTTTTGCTTTCGTTCAAACAAAAACAATCAGAACGCCACCAACCATTCCAGTCCTGGTATTTACAGTTCCTGATCCTCGTGGTTTGGACTTCGAGACAAAAGAGAAAGCAAACGAGCCGGAAATGAGAGGATGAAATGACTAAATTTCTTTTCTTCAAAAAAAAAAAAAAAAAGAGAGAGAGAGAGAAAAAAACCGAAGAAAAATAACTTCTACGTAATCTGTAAAAAGAAATATATATAATTTGGAAAAAATAACTTCCACCCATCAAATGCTCGAGAAAAGCACAAAGATGTAATACAGTGCCTGGTGAATCCAAACTAGTATTTCTCTTTCCCTTATAAACTACCAAACAAGGTGAAAGAAGTTTACAATCACTTATCGTTCTTCTCTCTTTCTCTCACAACTAGGATTCCAAACGAATCAAACCGCTTGCGAGCAACTCACGAGAAACTCAATATTGATCGAGCTCGAGTCAACCTCGAGCAGCTCGTTTTCATATTCGAATTGAGTTCAAGCAACTTTTTCTTAGACTTGATAACTCACGAGTAAATTTGAAAAAATATATATATATATATATATAGTAAAATTCCTTATATATCCCTAATATTTTTATTATTTATTAAGAAAATAATTATTTTATTTATTTTTTAAAATATAAAATAATTATTTTTATTTTTTCAATCTCGATTAGGTTCGAATTCAAATTCTATCTTAAGTTCAATTTCGATGAACAAATGAGTCGAACTCCATTCGATTAGAATACAAAACTCGACTCGACTCGACTTGTTTGCAGCTCTACTTACAACTCATATTTTCTCCTAGCAAGCTAAGCCTAAAACAGTAAAACTCGTGAAGAAGTTGAACCCGGCCCGTAACCCGTCTCCACCAATAAAGGGCTCTGGAAAAGAACGTGTTGGACCACACATCACGCTAGAAAACTCAAGTTCAGCCACATTCCCAGCTGCCAAGCAAGCCCCACTGGGGCCACCCCTGTCCCAGGAGAGCCCGAATTCCACTTTTTTTTAAGTGTTTCTGTCCCGGTGGAAAGCCCGAACGCCACTACTACATAGTATATATATATTATTGGTGGTACTCCTGGCAAGTAGAGTAGTAGTCTACCACATAGCGTCTTTTTGATTTATTTGTAACATTGGGCCTTCCCGTCTCCGTCCACCGTCATCTACCAAAATGGCCACAAATCATTCTCCTACTCTGCCATATGATCCTGAAGTTGCCGTCTCCTATGCCCCTTTGCTAGACCAATCTGATCAAGCAGAGGTTTCACGGCCCTCGGGTCAACGGAAACAATGGCCAGTTAAGGTTCTGGCCGGCATCTTCCTGTCCTCGTTGTTTGCTGCTTACATTAATCTTGACCCTCTTCCAAGGGCAAGAAGAACCTCATGATCAAGCTCAAATGATCAATGCCAATTTAAACAGGTCATCCCCTTCCTCATCTGTCTCCCCTCATTCTCTCATTCCATCTTCGAGAGGGGTTCCTCAAGGAGTCTCCGAGAAGACTTTCCGGGGAGTCTCTGACACAAATGACATCTATCCTTGGACCAATGCTATGCTGTCTTCGCAAAGAACTTCCTTCCATTTCCAGCCGGAGAAGAATTGGATGAATGGTGAGCCGTGTTCCAATTTGCGGGTTCCAAAAGTCAACCCGCCTCTTTTCTCTGGATATTCCTTAAATATCACGTTTTAGAATTTTAAGGCATGTGATGCATTCATGCATACTAATCCGAGCTTCTTTCTTTCTTTCTTTTTTCCTCTCTTGGCGGTTTGATGACAACTTTGTTGGGGAAACTAAACTGGTGGTTTCGTCTACTCTAGATCCTGATGGTACGTCGCTCAATAGCTTTTATTTTCTTCTGATATTGCAACTTGCGAGCATATACTACTTTTCATCCTCTAATAGTCTAGTCTGGATTAGAGCTGTAGCTAATGAACGATAATACGCACATTCCTATAATCTTGGAGCCACGGGTTTTCGTTTTAATTCTGTAGAAATGAGAACATGCATAGGCACTGTGGACTTGGTGCTGACCACGAGATCCCCGCCGTGCAAGTACAGGCTTCTCTGTGGGGATTTCGTCTGTGTTGGACACAATCGCAATAATTGTCTATTTCATGATGGCTGCTGGATTATTACTAGTACCACTTCATCAAGAAAATTCAAATGAATGTGTGGTGGTTTAAGTGTCCAGCATCTTCTATTGCCTTGGAATAGTGTCTTTTTATGCAATTATATAACACTTGATTGATTTTACTTGTGCTAGAGGATTAGTTAATTCTTTTTTTTTTTTCATTTCCTTTTTTTTTCCCCTCATTGGGAGGAGAGTTGTGGACCAATCAAGGGTTGTTCCTCCGAATAATTATTTCAATATGGGCCGGTAAGAAGGTCATCAGCCACATGTGCATTTGTCCATCTGGCTTTTTGTAGGTTGTGGAACTTGGAGAGCCACAGTTTTACTACTATAGGGAGCAGCCCTTAATTACTTATATGCCCATGTCGGAGTACTTAATGTGGATAAATCCAATAGGAAAAATGTTTGAGGGCCACAAGTTCTTTCCTCTCTCTCTCTCTCTCAATTAAGTGAAGTAAAGGGGTCAAAATAGAGTTGCCCCTCGACTCTATCCTTGGCCGATTTTGCTAATTTTTTTTTCTTTTTCATTTCCTTTTTTTTTCGATTGTGAAATCGAAATTGGCAGATAACAAATATGCATTAACGTGTGAGTGACCGCTCCAATTATTTCGACAAAGATATTCCGATAACACGTAGCAAAATAGAGAGAGAGAGAGGGAGAGAGAGAGAGTCGTGCTCAATTTTGCAAAATCAATAGTGATGAGTTGGAATATACGTCTTTTCGTTAATTTTGGTTTGAGAATTTCAAAATCAGCGGAGTTTCTACTTGACATTTGATGAGGGACCCCCAAAGTTATGGAGTACGTGCAAGAGAATGCAAAACTACACATGATTTTCAAACTCTTCCATGCACATCCCACGGAGAGGCTGAAATTTCAATGGATGAATTGTTGCTTTCTCGAGTATTATATGCAAAAATAAATTTACGCTACCATTTCTTTTTTCTTTTTCTTGGTGAAGAAACCAGTATGACACTTTGAATTCATCCACCTGCCCCCCCATAACAGCCATGACGGGTAGTTGCCGCCACCTCTAACACTCTCTGATTAGTAATTACTCCTCAGAAACCACACCACAATATCAAATATCATAACCTCAGACCTCACCATCCATTAGTAATAAATTGAGACTGTTTCCTCACAAATAGTCTTTTTTAATCACACAATTTTGTTCGTAGTTGATAGATATGTATAGATAAAAGTGCATGTGGTTTCAG
The DNA here is from genome assembly GCA_013103745.1 of Gardenia jasminoides. Lineage (NCBI taxonomy): Eukaryota > Viridiplantae > Streptophyta > Magnoliopsida > Gentianales > Rubiaceae > Gardenia > Gardenia jasminoides. The sequence continues at coordinate 107,414,948 of CM023103.1, forward strand.
AACGACAACTATCATCATTAACTGTTTTGAGGAACAATGCATGTAATAAACTTGGTACAGGTCCATTGTTCCACATGGGCTGGTACCACCTCTTCTACCAATACAATCCAGATTCACCCATTTGGGGAAACATCACATGGGGACATGCGGTTTCAAGGGACCTCATTCACTGGCTGCATCTGCCCTTCGCCATGGTCCCCGACAGGCCTTTTGACATCAACGGCGTATGGACCGGCTCAGCCACCATCCTCCCCGACGGCGAAATCGTGATGCTGTACACGGGGGACACTGATGATCTGGTGCAGGTGCAGAATCTTGCATACCCCGCCAACCAATCCGACCCTCTCCTCCTTGACTGGGTCAAGTACCCGGGTAACCCGGTCATGGTCCCCCCACCTGGCATCGGCAAGAAGGACTTCAGGGACCCCACCACTGCCTGGCTCGCCCCGGATGGGAAGAAGTGGTTGGTTACTCTCGGGTCCAAGATTAATAAAACGGGCATTGCCCTGGTTTACGAGACCAGCGACTTCAAAAGCTACCGACTCTTGGATGGGGTTTTGCACGCGGTTCCCCGTACGGGTATGTGGGAGTGTGTGGATTTCTACCCGGTTTCCACCGCGGGGGATAATGGGCTGGATACATCAGCTAATGGGCCGGGCACTAAGCACATCCTGAAAGCAAGTCTAGACGACGATAAGCACGATTACTACGGACTGGGTACCTATGATCCGGATAGCAACAGGTGGACCCCTGACGATCCGGAGCTGGATGTGGGTATCGGGCTGCGTCTGGATTATGGCAAGTATTACGCGTCAAAGACATTTTACGACCAGAATAAGAAGAGGAGGATTTTGTGGGGCTGGATTGGAGAGACTGACAGCGAGGCTGCTGACCTCATGAAAGGATGGGCATCTGTTCAGGTATCATACAAGTATTATTAGCAACTAGCAAGCATGGATGGATTGCCCAGTTGGCACAATTCTCACCAATTTGCTACCATTAAAGGCCGCCCCTTAAGATATCATTGAACCCTTCAACCTTTTTTTTTTTTAACTTGTTATTGGTTTAACAAATGAAAAAGAACAGGGCATGCGCGATTTGTCCACATGCATCCGAATGTGTAGTTCCTGAGCCTCTAAACTAATAAGTCGTCTTCTTGTGCTGCACAGACAATTCCGAGAACTGTGGTTTTTGACAAGAAGACTGGAAAGAATATACTTCAGTGGCCAGTTGAAGAAGCCGAGAGCTTGAGAATTAATGCTACTGAATTTGACACCGTCAAGCTAGAACCAGGATCGATCGTGCCCCTGAATATTGGCTCAGCAACGCAGGTCTGTCCTTCAATTATTACCGTTTTCTTTTTCTTTCTAGACCAGTTTCTTGTTGCTGGATTGGATAAGCAGCATATTATTAACGTTGCTGAAGAGAGTAGCCATGTTTGACCTTCTTCGTCGGAATAATATTGCAGTTAGACATCATTGCTTCATTTGAAGTGGATAGGGAGACATTGGAGGCGACAGTAGAAGCTGATGTGGGGTACAACTGCACCACAAGCGGTGGAGCTGCCAGCAGGGGAAAGTTGGGACCCTTCGGCCTTCTGGTTTTTGCTGATGATTCACTCTCTGAGCTAACCCCTGTCTACTTCTATATCTCCAGAGGCACTGATGGTAGTGCTGAGACTCACTTCTGCAGTGACGAATCGAGGTTTGCTTCTTTTCCCCCACTTCCAATGTCGGAATTGAACAAACATTTTTTCATATTTATCACAGTTTCACATTTAAATGTTCAGTGTTCTTTTATTAAAATAAATTTTGCAAACCCAACAGTTGCCAATTTCACAATTTGATTTATCTTCCCAGTTTGTCGTGGTGTTTATACATACACTTGAAATCATCTATCTCTAATGCAGGTCTTCAGAGGCAACTGATGTTGGGAAGCTAGTTTACGGGAGCACGGTTCCCGTTCTTGAAGGTGAAAAATTCTCCGCGAGGCTACTGGTACGTGAGAATTCAACGATGGATGATACTCTTCAGTCTTCAGTCTTCGATTCCTTCGAACCAGTTTTATAATAAAGATTCACTGGTCCATTTATGTGTTCAATCTTTACACTAATGATCTGGTTGCTGAACAATATATATAAATTGATCAGGTTGATCACTCCATAGTGGAAAGCTTTGCTCAAGGGGGCAGAACAGTGATTACTTCAAGAGTATATCCGACCAAGGCAATCTATGGAGCAGCGCGACTCTTCTTCTTCAACAATGCCACAGGGGTGAGTGTCACCGCATCAGCAAAGATATGGCACATGCAATCAGCAAACATTCGGCCCTTTCCAAATTTGTGAGCGCCATCCAAATCTCTGGAAATACTTGTTCACTCGGGTGGCTCCCAAGATTCGGAAGGAAGGAGTTCTTGTAAAAAAGAGAGGGTGGGCGACTTGGTGAGCTCCATTCTTTTGCTGGAAGCACGTCCAGCTGCAAAATTCATCCTACCATGAACCATCTCAGGGTCAGGGATGTGTCTGGAGTTGTAGCAAATTATTCAGTCATTGCTTATTATATATATGTGATGCCGCAGTGATGTTTACTCAGCTCGCATATTTTTAGTTTAGAAATTAAAATTAATAATCATAGATTTATAAGAGTTGTTTTGTTAAGTTCGAACACATATATGCTAGAGAAGGAATGGTGAGTATCTTTGGAGTCTTGACATGTGATGTGAGAAGTACCAAAGCCCAAAGGACGTTGCTCCAATCTCAGAATTCAGAGAAATTTGGACGTAGGAGCTATGTAAAGAGCACTAATAGACCAATGATGCAGTTTGTGCCACTACCCGTTTTGGAGTTGTTGGGCTCATAGATCGATTGTGGGCCTAATTATTACGATTAAACATTTCTTGGCTTCTTTTTTCTCCTTTTTTGGTTGTGCAAAGACGATGCAAATTACTTACTAATTAGGGTCACAAAAAGCCATAAGCTCTGCATTATAATCCGGTTTTGGCCTCCAATTGACCCCAAGATAAAACAAAACAAAACAAAAAGACAATCATAAGCCATTATAGTCATTATTTTTAACAGGCTACAAATGGAAGTGGGCTTACAAGGAAATAAAATTTCTTAAGAGGATTCTAAGCCTATTTTTCGTCAAGAAGTTTGCACATTGATTTCCTTCCAGGTAGATAAGCCTAATTGAAGTCCTCTGGAATCTGTCCATATTGGAAAGGTCGCGCAATCAGATGAGTCAAAAAATGGTAGAGAAATCATAATCTTGGATAGGTGCTTGAAGGATTGGGGCCAAGTTAAGTTTAGCCCTTCTCTTAAGGCCCAAAGTTTTGCTGCTACGTTGGTAGCCCAACCATGAACCAACATTGCTACAAGAGCCCCCAGCCTAATCGCCTAGGTGATTACTGATTCCTAATAATCCTTCCTTTTATTAAAGGTTCTTCCAGATTTAGGTGCGTCTAGCGGTTCTACTCTCTTATCCGACACCTAATGCAACTTTGACGATTAAATGTACCTGTGCAAAATACTGTCCCTTGTGGCACAATTCATGGCTCTTCTTTAGCTAGAGGACGAATTCTTTTCCAGACAGCAAAATTTTAGGTGCTTGTGAACAATGACCATGTTTCTGGAGATGGGTCGTGTGTGGCCGCTCCCCAACCGGAGAAGAACAGGCAGAAAAGGAAAGAAAAATGTTAAAGGTCGGTAGGTATGTCACTTTTTGGCTTACAATCTCTGACGTGAATCAAAATAGATGCGGCAAGAAATCTCGTAAATTTGGCTTTGCATTGCAGCATTGAAGCTGTCTCCAACTCACCATGGCTCGTTGGCACCCCCTAAGGAAATGAGGAAGAATTTGTTGTAGTTACTTAATTACTCACCAAGTAGGTGAATTTTGACCACGATATACATATACTAATACAGTATATGGCATGAGTAATGACTAGTATTATTAATGAAGCTGTAATTGTGATGGATTGACGATTGCTGCAATCAACCCACGAGCTTTCATTTATTTTAGTCTTGACGATTGAAAATCGAAGCTGGCCAAGTATGGTGCTTAGGCTTCCCCTTTCTGATTTTTCTGATGTCGTTTAGCTTCATTTTTTCATATAAGTTGTAGCCACCGCCGGCCATCTTGGAGTTGATCCGGGCAGCTTCCTTTGCTGTTCTTCTTTCCAGAGCCCGTTGACCAACGTTTAACCAAATCAGAGATTAAAGTAGCTCTTCCCTTGCCCGTCAAGATTCGACCAATTCACATATATGCTCTGTATTTATTCTTACTAGTAAACTTAACAAGTTGATACTCTTTTATCATGTCATCCACATGGGCCAAGATTCGACCAATTCACGTATATGCTCTGTATTTATTCTGAATTTCTGAGTAATGTGAGAATTAGGACGGGCAAAGCAAAACACGTCCCCATAGCAGTGAGAGATCTTGTTTGGCAGTTGAGTTTTTTGCCAAATTTGTATGCTGCTAGTTTTTTATCCGCTTTTGCTATAGGAAACTTAAAAACTTCCAAAGTTTTAATGCAAATTTTTAGCAAGTTTGTATAAAACTTGTTTATTTCCTACACTATCTACAAGAATCCAAAAAAAAACTCTCAAAATTTTTAATATAACACCCCCAAAACACATAAAAAACTTCACTTCTAAAAATTTTTTCTACAACTTCTAGAGTAACCTACAGTAGAGTTTTATACAAACTCCCAAAAAACTTAGCTGCCAAACAAGGCTATGTTTCATGGCAAATCAATCAATACCTGTCAATTAACGAATCATTTAATTATTCCAGCCATCACTTACTCTTTTCCTGTTTATGTGACTTTAATCTTATCTAACCCGTTTATTATAATATGGCTGTTGGGATGATACAGGCCTTGAATCAAGTTAAGAATGACCCTGGGAATTCCAATGTGAAGGGGCAGAAAAAGAGCGGCAAGTTTTTCGCATTTGTCCAGAAAAAGTTCGAATTAAGAAGTTGAATATATATATATATAAGGTTCATAAGAAATTGAGGGTAGGTTAGGATTTTTAAAAATTGCCTTGCATAAATAACAAAAAATAAAGAGGTAATAGATATTTTTAAAAGTTCAGGGTGTTAGGTGATATTAAGAGATATCTTAAAGGAGGTTTCTTGTACTATCCCAAAACTTAGAGAGGCAAGGCGTCATATCTTAGTGTACTACTATCTACCTAATACACTCGACCCAGACAACTAGAAATAGGCTCTGCTAATTAGGATTTAAGAATTTTTTTTTTTATGAGGATTCGTATCAGACTGTTAAAAACTTGCAGGCATTTTTGGATGGTGCAACTGCAAGGGCTAAAAATAGTGAATAATTAATTGCAAAATGCGGGTAAGACGGGTGCCTGCATTGTTGAACCTAAAAACGCAATCTATACTGCTGCTACCACAACGGGTAGCATATGAATTACCAAACCCAGGTGGTCCAATTCAGTCCCAAATTAATTTAATTAATTACTTGGATTGGGAAGAAATGAATTCCTTTGTTCCGGTGAGGCAACAAGTACCTAAAAAATTTAAAAGGAAACCCAAAAAAAAAAAAAAAAAAAGGAAGACACCCCGCAAGAATACAATTCCACAAATCATGAGAAAGTGATTCTCATTGAAAAGATCCCAAATTCCACGTATGCAATGGACACAATTCCGGACTTCCAAGACATATCTCGAGCCCTTTTTATGTTCGTTTCAGGATTTTTTAGATCATCTGCTCATCATTTCATATTCTTAACTCCGTATATCGTATCGTATAAATTAAGCGTGATTTTCATGGTAATCAAGGACTGATTTCAATTTCAAAGCCTAAGAAAACCCAAAAAAAAAAAAAAAAAAAAAAGAAGGAAACGCCAGATGGCGAGCCAGAGAAAAATAGGAGTGGATATGAGGCGGTTGGTTAGGGTAGTGGGAACCACGTATGACTGGGTGGGACCCACCCAAGGTGGCGCATGTGCCCGAAATCTGAACGTTGCCGAGTCAAGCAGTGCAGTAGTAGAAGAAAGGCCGCTTCCCCATCCGCCGTTCCGAAACTTTCTCCACACTCTCTCAGTCTCTCTCTCTCGACATTTCTAGTCTACAGTAATTGGTTTTGTCGGCCCCACTTCTCCCCCAATCCCCACAATAAAAAAACCTCAAAAATCAAAAGCAAATTGTTACCGGCGTTAGCCTGTTGCTGCTACATTCAAAATCCGTCCTTGAATAACAAACGCTAGCTAAAAGAGCATATGTTAAGTTATTAAGTGCTGAGAAGGAAAGGGTGACTGACGTATTCCTATTTTTGAGGATCAGATTTTTGTGTGCTATCTGTTACATTTTCATGTAAGGACAATTACTAGCAATTGATCGCTGCCCAAAAAATTAAAAAGATCCCAGCAGCATCCGCCAATGGCTAAAAGCTCCTAGGTGTGATTCCAATTTGAGTTGATAGCTGAATGACGCATGTTAACTCTCTCTAGTTTTGCAGACTGGCCCCCCATACTCTTAATCATCTTTCGTTCTACAGTCTTTTTTTTTTCTTTTTTTTTTCTTTTTTTTTATTTCTACATATAGATAGTGAAAGGAAAAAAAAAAGATTAAATCATTATCTCAATTACGCCTTGACCCGTGCTATGCACGGGTTTATATTTAAATAATAATAATAATAATCAATGAATCATTCATAATAATTATACAAAAAAATAAGCTTAAAATTAAAAGATTATTATTTTTGAATCTAAGTTATATTCTATTTATGTGTCTTATCTAATTTATCCAATTCTAAGCAACTTTTAGTCTTTATCCAATAAAAACTAAACTTTTCTTACTCGAGTAATAAATCTCATTTGTCAATTGCCCTCCGTATCTTTTATTGTATTTTCAATATTTTATGTGATCCATCAGAGATCCGGAAAATCCATCCTTTAGGTGTCAATCAAAATTTGATGAACTAATCCAAGGGTCATGATCGATGGCACGGCTTATAGCTAATAAGAAAAGTTTTTAAAAAATCCCTATTGTACACAAATACATGAAAAAAAAATCCTAAGTGGATAAGGTTGTTAGGAGGAGATGCGTGATCCAATTCTACAAATTAGTCCAGAAAATAAAACACCGACTTCTAAAGTTGATCCAATTTTGCAAATCAGTCTAGAAAAGAAAACACTTGAATTCTGAAAGTTGCTCCACTGATTCTTGCAATTGTATTTAATTTGTCTTCTGGATATGGTTCGTGAGGGGCAAAGGTGTTTAAGACGGAAGTGTGTTGTAAGTTGCAATTATGACAAACTTTATAATACATACTAAAAACGTTAGAGATGCTGAGGAATTGGTATGGAATGGTTTTATTTTTATATTAAAAAACGTACCAAAATCCTATAAACTCTTAAGTCAGGCAACAGAAAGTATTTTGTACAATTTAGTACTTAAATATAGTTACACAAATATAATCCCAACAAAAAAAAAGTGTGGGATTTATCAAAGTCACCGACTTTATGATGTCAAAGTTGCTAACAAATTGGTATGGAATTTTTTAAAATCTTATACAAATTACGTATGAAAATCGTATAAAATTTGAAATCAGCCAAGAGAAGCGGCTTAAATTTACTTACATGAATATAATCCAACTAAAAAGTTTCTTTGCAATGTGTCAAAGTCACCGACTTCCTTGATTGGACAATTGAAATTATATATTTATATTTTTATATATTTTATACAGAAATCGATTTACAATTATGGATTGTAATGGATTGAGCAAAATCAAAATAGTGAAATATAACAAAATTGGTGCATTTGAAGTCAATCAAGAGAAAACTTAAAACATGAACATAATTGAACATTTGTTTGCAATGTGTCAAAATTTAATTGAACATTTAAAAATCAAACTTGTTTGAAATGAAATATACTAGTCAACTCAAAATAAATGCGAAAATTACAAGCACATTTTATTTTATAGAAATTGATTTACAATTATAGATTGTAATAGATTGAGCAAAACCAAAACAATGAAAGATAGTAAAATTGGTCCCTTGCCCCGGCGCTATATTGTTTGAAGGACAAAATTTTGAACATTGGAAAGTATATTTTCATATACCATGAATAATTAAAGAGTAAATTTAAAAGCCTCGAGAAATGAGAAAAAATTGAATGCAAATAAAAACAATATGTAAGAAATAAAATAATACCAATAATTGTATTTTGACGCCTTCGACGCTTCATTGGGCCCAACTGGACTTTAATCTATTGCATTTGACGTGAAAAAAGTTTTTCTTCAGAGTGAACTTGTTAAAACTTTTTAACAACTTGCATGGGATGAATGTGGTGTGAGTTTCGTCTTGTGATCATTTGCATTCTCCGTTGCAAACTCACAAGTTTCAAATTGAGATGGTATTCAACTACTTACAAGTGGGATTCTTTCATGGCACCAATGCTATGATGCAGTATCAATCCTTTTTTTTTTCCTTATAGGTGTATTTGGTCTGATTGAATGACAAATGGGGAGAAACTTGGTTAGGGATCCTTGTTCTTTGTGAATGGTTTCGTGTTCTTTACAATTGAAATGTTGTGACTATAGTTGTAGATGTGGTTAGTGTTATTGATATCATCAGATTGCTTAGAATTTGAAGAGGTGATAAAGTTGGAGATGGGATCATATGAATTTGATAAATTTGCATATGTAATTATAGTTGATGTGATTTAGAAAAACCGTTTTTCAAGATAGTGGGTGATGTGAATTCAAATCTAAGGTAGTGGAATAATGTAAATTTCAAATAAAAATGGATAAGTGAGAAGTTACTACATTCTAATTTTAAAAAAATCAAAATTTTGAGAAAAAAGGATTCGGGAGTTTGATGCGTCTAAAGGCTCTTGAGCAAAAAAAATGACCTGCAATACATATATGATAGATTTTATTTTCCTCTTTTTCTAATCAACCAAGCCCTAATTTTCTTAGATATCAACTGTGTCTAAGAATTCTTAATCTTCCACTTCACATATGGTCATATGATAACTGAATGGAAGTGAACCAACTAACATAAGCATTATTGTAAAATACGCATATGCTGAATGTGCTGATTTCAAATTTGTCATATTAACAAATCAAATAAGAAATGGATTTAGTGCTATGTTTTTTGGTCAAAAAGGATAAATTTTTTGTATAAAAGTATTGTAATTCAGGGAGTAATTGATAATTTTAAAGTATTAATACTCGATCCACTTTATCTTTTGAATGTACTTATTTGGCACCTTTAGGGCACTAAATAGACAAAGACATAACAGCTTTAATAGTGTCCAAACTGGTGTTGAACACAAGGCCATTTATTCCATTTTCAAATGCATAGAATTCTAAGTTGATTTCTGACTTTTGTCTACCTCTCTAATTTTCTTAACCTATATCAAATGACAACATATATTTATTTAACATTATTTAATTTTTCTGATAGTGCAATAAGTTAAATACAATAAATTATACGAGTGAAAATTTTTTTTCTCTCTTTTCTGCAAAATATCAACAAAGTGCAATTTTGTGGTCCTCTTCATATGTCTTGATGCTTATGTTGCATGTGCTTTTCTTATTACTATAACATTTGAACTTTAATTGCATCACGGTATACCAAAAAAAAAAAAAAATAAAAGTTGCTAGACATTTTATTAATCCTTTTACATGAAATGGAAGTACCACCAACCAAATAACTTCGTTTCAATGAGAAAAATGTTACGTTAAAATAGAGGGGAGGAAAGACATAATATGTATCCGACATCATCAATCCCTCGTCCTCTGAGATTAAAAATATAACCAACATCAAAATCAAGTTTATGATTAATTTATTACTCTATGTGAGGGTAGAACAAAAAAAAAAAAAAAAAGAAGAGAGATCTAACACGGATCTGTTAATAATGAAAAATATAACGCATATGATTCATAGGCACATCAATTGAGGGAAAAAAACAAAAGAGAGGAGGTAAATTGTCTAGTTGGTGAGTCACATTAAACTATTAGAGAGTTGTACATTGTCAGTCTCGCTGGCAATAAGCTTACATATTTTTACTCACTCCAATTCGCTTTTCAAGCTAAAAAAAAAAAAAAAGCAGAGACCAATTTTTAAAGAGGGAGCTACTAATAGAGGAGGTCAGAATCATCTGCTTGAAAAGCAAATGATATTCGCTGTCCAACTGGTCAAGCCAGTCACCAGTTGGAAGAACGCAAATCGCGCCACACTTCTAGAAGAGAACCGAGCGCGTTTAGGGCAAAACGAAAAGTTAAAAAAAAAAAAAAAAAAAATTTTCATTCTCACTATGAAAGAGCCAAAAGTTGTTTTAACACCACCCCTGCACTTCTTCACAGTTCACACTCCCCACTCTCTCCCTCCCTGCTAGAAGAAGAAAGAGAAGATCCCAACCGCCACCTTCACACCTCTTCCTCCATTTTTCTCCGCTAGGTTCACGTCTTGCCATGTAACGGAAGAAGCTAGAAGCTTTTGGATTACTTGGATATCTATATCTTTCCGAGCAGAAGTTTTTCGGAAAAAATTTGAATTTCTGATGGCTGTGTTGGGGACAACAGTGGCTTTCTTGTTGATTCACATTGCTATTCTCCTTAGTCCCTCATTTTCTGCTGACCCTTTTGCTTTCTTTGACTTTGAGCTCTCTTACATCACTGCTTCTCCACTTGGGGTTCCTCAACAGGTCTATTCAACTCTTCTTGTTTCATTTTCGTTCTTTCTCAAGACTCTGTGTGTGTGTGCGTATCATCTGTGTGGTTTGGTTGATTGGTTCCATCTGATTTTTCATTTGTCTTATTGCCTTTCTGTTTCTTGTGAATTGAATGTTATATTTGACCCTAAAAACATCATATTTTTTTTCTTCGTCTTCTTGTTGTTCAACTGGAGAAGCCTAGCGACAGTGAATTCTCGATTTCTGCTTTGATGCTTTATTTTCTCCGATAATATTCTTAATTTCGTGTTCTGGGATTTAAGGACATTTTCATCAGATGTTGGTCCTGGAAGATTGTGTAAAAATTAGGATACTGACAGATTCTAATATTTATCCACGAAAAGTGCATATTTCATGTTGTTTATGCATGTATAGTTTTTCCTTTTCTCGCATTACATCACCTAACGCTGCCATAAAGTTGGATTGACGCAAAAAAAAAAAAAAAAAAAGACTGTTTTAAGTTACCATTCCTTCGCTCCTTTGATGCTTTTCTCTGTTATTTTTCCTACATTATGTCATTACCAAATGGTACTGTAGTATGTTTCAGTCGAGTTTGTTGCTTTGGTGTCTTTTTCATGTTACTGTCTCTTCAAGTAGTTCACTGAGATTTACAAATGTGTTTAACCAGCTCATGGGGTTTGGTTACTCTATTAAAGCTGAGTTCACCTCTCCTTGCAGGTTATAGCTGTCAACAACAAATTTCCAGGTCCTGTTATTAATATTACAACCAATTACAATGTTGTGGTGAATGTTAGGAACAAATTAGATGAAGATCTTCTTATTACATGGTAGGGTTGACTGAAGAAGTATGATTTGGATCTCGATAAATCTTACAGTGTTGCTTTTGTTCTGCTTCTAACAATTTGGTTTCATTTTTTAACAGGCCTGGGATCCAGATGCGCCATTCCTGTTGGCAAGATGGTGTTTTAGGTACCAATTGCCCAATTCCTTCTAAATGGAACTGGACTTACCAGTTTCAGGTGAAGGACCAGATTGGTAGCTTCTTCTACTACCCATCTCTCAACCTACAGAGAGCAGCTGGTGGTTTTGGTCCTTTTATTGCGACTAACCGCAATATAATTCCAATTCCTTTTGCAATGCCTGATGGAGACATTGTCCTCATGATTGGTGATTGGTATATTCAAAATCATACGGTAAGTGTCTGTTGGGTTTTTAGTTTTCTTTTGCAAACTGAAGAATGTTATGTTGTTTAACGTTCACCTTTGGTCTTTCTTTGATGTTAATTAGGCTTTACGAGAGGCCCTTGATAATGGGACACAACTAGGAATGCCGGATGGAGTTCTTATTAATGGCAAAGGACCATATAGATACAACAACACGCTTGTTCCAGATGGCATTGATTATGAGACTATTAATGTTGATCCAGGTGATTTTTCAGACAATATGAATATCTTTTGTGGCATTTTGGCTGAAAACCATGTCTTCATGTGCTGTCCTTATGTTTATCCTCCCCAAAGGAGATGCAAAAAGTAATGCCCATGAAAGGGAAAGTTTATTCGTTTCATGATTATCTCTCTAAGGCAACAAGATATGAATGCCTATTAGATGCCATATTGGAACTGAATCTGATTGTTCCGGATCATTATCGGTCCTTTAAGTGCACTTCTTAATTGACCTTGAACTCCGACAAAACCAAATACCTTATGAAGTTGATTTTCATTACACTTCCCAAGAACCACAAAATCTTTCAAATAATGGCGTCTATGCTATATATCAGGCATTTATTGCTTTTGCTATTTGATATTGTGGAGGATAAATGTGCACTAGTCGATATTCTAAACTACCTTCAGTAAAACTCATGGGGCTTAATATCACTAACAATGGCGTATAATAACCACCCTTGTTGATACTCATTGAGAACGTTATAGTTTTTCTAATTATGGTGGCTGTTAATAACAAACTCCAGGCAAAACCTATCGAGTTCGGGTGCACAATGTTGGAGTCTCAACTTGTTTGAACTTCCGTATTCAGAGTCATAATTTGCTTCTAGCTGAGACAGAGGGATATTACACATCGCAGCAAAATTATACTAGCATAGACATCCATGTTGGGCAGTCTTACTCATTTTTGGTAACCATGGATCAGAATGCAAGCAGTGATTACTACATTGTTGCCAGTGCTAGGTTTGTAAATCAAACTGTTTGGCAACGAGTCACTGGAGTTGCAATTTTGCATTATTCGAATTCCAAAGGCAAGGCATCTGGTCCTCTTCCGGACCCCCCAAATGATCTCTATGACAGCTCATATGCATTGAATCAGGCGATGTCCATCAGGTATTTAAATCCTAATTCAATTAACTTTTAGTGATTCAACATGGTTTGAAGTGCAATGCTATGTAGCTAATTTTCTTTGGCCCACCCCCAGTTTATTATCACAATTTGCATGAATTGATAGCTGAGTAGTCCATTCTGTTTCAGTTAATATGGTAATCTTTTTATTATCTTCTGGTTATCCAGGCAAAACGTGACTGCAAGTGGAGCTCGTCCTAACCCGCAGGGTTCTTTTCATTATGGTCAAATCAATGTAACTGATGTGTACATATTAAGAAGTGTGCCACCAGTGACAATTGATGGAAAACTGCGAGCTACCTACAATGGAATTTCATTTGTCAAACCTGAAACTCCATTTAGGCTTGCTGATGCATTCAATGTGAATGGTGCATACAAGCTTGATTTCCCAAGCCAGCCACTAGACAGACCACCCAAAATGGACAGATCAATCATTAATGCAACATACAAGGGATTCATGGAAATAATATTGCAGAACAATGACACTGTTGTGCAGAGCTTTCACCTGGATGGCTATTCCTTCTTTGTAGTGGGGTATAATTTGACTTTTTGTATTCGGTTATGATTTTTGTCTTGTGCTTAAGTGCCATTAGAAAAACTGCAAGTGAAAATTGTTGCACTACAGGATGGGTTCTGGAAATTGGACAGAGAACAGCAGGGGATCATATAATCGGTGGGATGCAATATCTCGTTCCACAGTACAGGTCTGATGGACGTTTTCTTTGTTCTTTTCTTTAGTTTGCTCTCATCTAAGGAGGATTATTCTTTAGGGGTTTAGTCCTATTAGATTAATCTGCCCTGCTTTATTTTCCAAGGAGAGACCTTCTAATTACGATAGTCTGTATAATCTCCTTGCAATCTTGTTCCTGGTCAGGTTTTTGCTGGAGGATGGACAGCAGTCCTAGTTTATCTTGATAATGTGGGTATTTGGAACCTCCGGTCAGAAAATTTAGACAGATGGTATCTTGGTCAAGAAACTTACATGAGAATTGTCAATCCTGAAGATACTAGTAACAAGACAGAATCGCCCATGCCTGACAATGTTCTTTACTGTGGTGCCCTCGCCAAAATGCAAAAGTATAAACTCTCTCTCTCTCACACACACAGACTCTCTCTCTCTCTCTCTCTAATTCTTTTCTGTGCAAATGTTTGTAGGCCCCAGAAAACATCTTCGGCTACTACGATCCATGGAGGCTCAAAGGTGTATCTGATGCTGCTGGTGGCGTTCTCTGCTATGACTTACATTTTATGCTAGTTTATTTGGCTCGGCTTGTGTAACTATACTGCTGGAGGATTGATTGATTGGCTGGTGAGGGTTTAACTGGTGGGATTCTCAGGGGTGAACTGGTGGGGATTCCCAGAGACTAGACATCTTGATTCCTTTTTTTCTTTTATTTCACATTTCTGCATAGCATTTTTTTTGGAAAGCAGTATTCATGTTGTGCAGATTCTTCGTAGGACATTGTTTTCAATGTCGGCTGACTATAGGTGATTTGGTATACAGTCTGACTTGCATGTCACATGAATATTGAGAATCTCTTAACTTTCTTGCACCAAAAGGTCCAAAACCATATCCATATTGGTTAAAACTCTTTCAGCAATGAGGTAGGCACCCTCCAAATTACAGTTTTTTTTTTGTCTCCCAGGCGAGGTGGCGTGTTTCTATTTCAAGGATCAAATTATAATGGATTTGTTCGGTTTGCATCAATTTTCTGTTGTTTCAGGGACTAATCATTGTAGTTTCTATCGCTTTTACTTGCGTACAAACAGGGAAAGTTTATCAAACCCCCAAAATTTTCACGTGGATCACATTATCTACTTTCTGAGTATTTGGAGGAATTTTATCATCTTGCATGATGTAAACTGTAATAAAGTTCGGAGCACTCCTAAAGCTTGAACAAGAAAAGAGAAGTTCCTGAACAATTTAAGATTTTGGGTTTAAATATTCTTTTGGATAAACAACTCAAAAAATCTTATATTAAATGACATGACTTAAGCAGCACAAATAAATTAAAAGATTATTCACCTTCTTGGCTTTTAGCAATTTCTATATTTATACCTATCACTTGAAAATATAATAATTTTCAATGGTTTTATGTAAGTGTACTCATAAAACTCGTCATTTCATTTTGTAAGTGTATGAAATTGTAGCGTTACTAGCTGGTTGCTGTATTTGCGCCTTACAATAAAATTTAGCACTAACAACCCCGGACGAAGGGAGGAACCCACATCCATTCCTTTGTAGCCTTTGTTTGGTTATAGACTTAGAGTAAACCTCACGGACCAATAACAACGTTATTGCTCAATTTTTCTTTCGGCTAAGCTGCTGCTTAGGAGGGATGCAGAAAAACCCAACACGGAGGCCCATCAGAGTCCAAGAGTCTATCCGACTTTCCACAAACTCTGGGCCGCTTGTTGGTTTTCGCCAGTTGTGGTCCAAAGCTCTTGTATTGTTCCTCTTGTAATGGGTGTGTTCGGTTGGAGTTGTTTATCAAAAAATTTTTTTGCTTGGATCATGAACAGATTTTTTTAACACATTTTTTATATTTTCAATCAATTCTTTATTTTACATACATCACATAACAAAAAGTATTACAATAATTATTTCAAATAACATTTCAAATAATATTCTATTCAAGCACACACAACGTTTCTACTTTTCCTTCAAACATCTTTACTCTTAACCTATTATGTTGTTTCCCAAGAGAAACATAACCCTTTTTTTTTTTTTTTTTTAATGCCCTCCAGTAGTAGTATTGGTATTCAAAATCCAATAAAAGTTGTTCAAATTGTTTTTCTGGGCGACGCTTAAGACTTTGTACACCAATCTAAGAGCAGGTGATTGCAAAGAATTTTAGTTAAGTATAGTTCATTCTTGTGGAAGTGCTAAGATGGATTATTCATAGAATGCACCAGGCTGTAATTATTGAATGATAACCGGAAAAGAAAAATATTAGAGTGCTCATTTTTAATTGTCCAAGATAAAGCAAAAGATATTAGTGCCAAACAATAACGCTTCCATGGAGATTGAACCTCGGAAAGATTAAGAAGGAACAATGGAGCAATGGGATTGGTTGCAGAATAGCCTGGTGAGGGACAAGGAGGAGTAACTAGGGAGTGCGCTGTCTGCTGTGTCGCCTCTGTGGTGCTGTGGAGTTTTCATGCGGCCGTCTTTTTGCTGCTTGACGTACCCTCTCTTATGAATCGTGCAAGATGGTCAGAACGGCTGCATAGCTCACCCTAGATTCTCACACTAAAATCCCGATTCTAGTCTGCAATTCTAAACTGACGACAATGTTCGTTTATAGACATGACATTCTTCAACTCTCCGCAAGCAAATTTTGTTTAGAACTTACCTTCCCCTCCAATTTTTGGGTCAAATTTTTTTTTTTTTTAAGATAAAAGTTTGAATGAGTTCGACTCTAGTCACCATTATAGGTCGGGTAGAATTTAAAGATCATAAGTTGCTTATAGAAATACTTACAGATTATTCACCAATACAACCCTTACATCGATAGTGAAATCCGAATCATGACATTTTATGAGAGAGTGATGCGTCGTTACAAATCGAGCAAACTTGTGTTGGTGGGCCATGTTTACTCTCTCTTTCTCTCTCAATTTTTTTTTTCCTTCCGAGAGGGACGGAGAAGGGGTGTGGGGTGAGGGGCAGGAAATAATTAGCATTATTAACATGATAGCAGTCACATGGTGTTTTGTGCAGGCGTTAATGATGTTTATTTCCTCTGGAGAGTGGACACAGCTAGCTTTCTTGCTCTCAAAGCCTTAATTATGTGTATCCATTCATCCGTAGGTTCAGAGTCCTAACTGTTGCTGCGCCTGCCTTTGACATATGCTTCATGTCGTCACGCATTCTCCGCTCTCAGTCCCCACCCACAGCACATGTAGTCATTGGCGGGCACATATGCATTGACTTGACGAGGGTAAATAGTAGAACAAACTCTACTTCGCACTTCTGAATTTGTATCTCCTTCTCATCTTGCTCCCTAAATTTCAATTTTAAATGCTTTATACCCTAAACTCTCAACTTTATCCTATTTAAATTCAGTCAATGATATCTTCTGCAAATTTAACTAGATAGAGGACCGAACAAATCAGGGATAATGTGCTGAAAGTAATCAAAAGGTGCCAATATATCATATCAAAAATAAAATAATACATTATCATTAATTTGCACTATCTTTTATTTCGTTAGTTTTACTAATAATATTAGTAATTGAAACCATATAAATAAATGATAATGTGCTGAAAATAATAAAAAACCTGAGTGATCATAGTTGGAGCAAAATAGTACATTGTTATTAATTTTCACTGCCTCATTAATTTTGCGAATATAATCATTGATTGTATTTAAATAGGGCAAACTTAAAAGTTTAGAGTATAAAGAATCTAAAATTAAAGAAATTAGGATATAAAATGTCAACAATTGAAGTTTAAGGTGCAAAGTGAGAATGTGATACAAGTTCAAAGATGCAAAGTGGAGTTAATGCTAAAAGGTATTGTAGCTTTCCCCTCTTAGGATGCCATTCTATCAATCAACGCCGGATCACTATATCCATCCAATGATCCTTTGGAAGATTCAGTCATTCGATTGGGCACCCCAAACCAATGAGTATGTTTCTTGTCAAACTTTCCACTTATTCAAGCAAAATTCAAGAACTACTACATGGGAACTTTATATTAAACGTCAAATCTCTTACACAACTATATGCCTAATTTTGCCAATATAAATAGCACTTCCATTTCCATTCACCAGTATAGTAAAACTCAATCCTAACAGAACCATGACTCCATCCTCGTACGAGTGTTTTAACTGTCTCTAGTGTGGCAATTTTTTCTTGGTCGGCTTTCAAGCCCACCTCCACGACAATAGAATGCTTTCATGTCCAGCCGTCAATCAGCAATAGGTATTGCTTTTTCATTGAAGTAATTTACCAAATTCTGCAACGTTTTTCTTTTTCAGCAATGCAAGGTACATACCGACAAAGCTAACTAGTTAGCAATGTTGGTTGTAAGTAAGAGAATATTTCAGCCTTTCAGCTTACTTGTAGCGAATGTTTTGACTCCCATTTTCTGTATTATATTCATGATTTATGAGTGGTTCGCTAGCCGTGTATCTTTTGTGACTCTTCTATTTTACAAGACTAGCTAGTCGCTGGGCGTGCATCTTTTCTTCATAATATATCTGCATGCATAATGAGCTTAATATTAGTGTCACGATCTTTGCTTCGTTCATGCAAGCACTGGCAGACAAGAGAAACAACCATGTCGATAATGCATGAAAAATTACAGTTCTATGAAGATTTTATTGTCATTTGCACATTTTACCAAGAAAAACATGACAAGGAAGAGATATCAAAAACTTGATTATGTGAATAATTTGGTTTATAGATTGATTTTTTTTTCTGGCAATCTTGTAATATGTTTTCCAATTTACTTGTAAAGTACAATATAAAGGACATTTGAACATTTTTTAAGAGGCAATTTGAGGGAGGGTAGCAAATGAAAAATTTAGGGGTCAAGCGTGAAGAAACATTCAGAGAAATGGAATTTTTCTTCATAATTTGATAACTTTTCAAGAGTTGGAGGGAATATTGCCCTCAGCTCATTGTGGCTCTGCCACTGCATGCAAGCAGAAGGTGACAATAGGTCTTTCTCTTTAACTATCATAGGTACGCAGCATATTTGATGCAAATGCATTTATCCTTGTTTGTAAATCATGGACACATATAGGCAAGTAATAGCTGATTGTAGCTTCAAAATAAAGATGGAAAAGAAAGTTTATCCTCCCATGTACACTAGCAGCGGCAGTTATTATTGGGTTTTAGCTTCCGAGTAAAGAAGAAGAACAACAACAAAGTCTTTTCAGTAAAGCTTTTGACTCCACTGTGTAACAACAGTGAAAGAGAATAATCGCACGAGTCCAGCCTTCAAAGCAACGTTGTTATGCCGATGGACCATAACAAAAGGGAACGAGATTCTTTGTGGGCATATGCTCAATCTCCAAGTAATCCTTTACGCAACCTGTTTTCTTAATCTTCCACAGCCTAGGTTAATCTTGCTTGATAATAGCAAGCACAAGTTTCCACTTCACTCTTCGATTTTAGTGTTGCTAACTAATTGACAATTTGAAGAAACCAGGTTTCGAAAAAGGGTCATTCTTTAATTAGTATAGGTACCTTTGCACTAAAGATATATGGCATTAACTCATCATTATGTATTCCAAGTGCAAACATGAAATTAGTTAAGGATATTTCCACATTTAATTTTACAAAATTTACAGCAAAACAAAATGTATAAATAATAGAATATCGAATGCTAAATACGGCTCGGTATTATTATGCTAGTTCTGTTCACTAGAGGCACTTAATTAAACACAATAAACCACAGCTCGACCACATAAACTGCGACTGTGGTTATTAGACATGCTTAGAAGCCTGGAATATAACATCAAGGTCATGCTGCAAATTCCAACTCATAACAGCAACGGCCTGCTCCACAGTTCAACTATAATTCCCTTTTCTTGCTAAAGACAGATTTTTGACTAATTAGATATAATTTTTAGACACCTAGGAGGTGGTATTCACAGGCTGAGTAGTTAAGGTTGTACAACATTAGTTTTATTATTTACAACAAAACTGAAAACTGACCTCCCTGCGTCACCAACACTACACGTACTTCCTGTAACCAATATGTGGAGTATTTACTATGGTTTTAATTTAGAAGTTTCACTTCCATAAATCAATCTGACAACTAGAGGACGATGTTGTGGCCATTTCTGGGGCCATTTCTTGCTTTTCCAAATGTCTGAGCATCAAATTGGAGTCATCAGAAGTAGGAAAGGCGTTTGCAGCATTTGAACAATCATTTTCCTTGGAAACTTCTTCCTGACTCAGTTGGGAAGCCACGAATTTATCAAGTACTCTCCAATCTGTCACTTGATCCATTGCCTGTTCATTGTTCAAGTCATTGCTGTAAACTGAGTGCAAAGCCTGCTCTTGAGATTGATTCATATGTTCATGTATGAGTGCTGAAGACTGCAAAGCGCTTGCATGGGTCATGTTGACACTGTATATAGGCAGAGAATTGCAGGCCATGCTGGCTGGTGCTGGAAGCACCTTTGGGCTCTCAAGAAGAGGGAGCTGCAGAAAGTGATCCGGTGGAATTTGATACTGCAAATTTGTCTCCTTCTTGCAAGAATAAGGATACTGGTAAGTCAAATTTGATTGCGAGTGCTGCTTTGGTGAGTCCATATCGGCCATGAACGAAACTTGGTCGTCGTACCAAATTGGTGATTCATGCTCACTAACTTTTCTCATGGTGGCTATCCTTTTCTTGAACACTCTGCATACAACCCAGCCTTCTTCCTGATTTAAGGTCAAGACCAATATACTATCAAGCAATGCATCACTATATGGAATTCATATCCTAAAATAACCGAAAGTTACTTACTGATTCAATATTCTCAGACAAATCAATGTTTGGATAAAAACCAAAAGAAAAGAAGAACAAAAAAGGGTTTCATTCTCCTCGAGACATATTTATCTGGGGTGAGTTAAGTTTTTTGCTTAAAAAAAAAATCCAGACTTATCTTACTTCATTTGAGGCAGTAAATGTCGCACATTTTACTTAATGAAGGCAAGTCGCGCAAACGGATTCATTCACCAGGGAACAATGTACCCAGTCCAACACTCTCGTGACTCGAATTACAACTTACAATGAATCATTTAATGCGTTATCCTTCATTCCAGAGAACTAATTAATAGTTTTGCTCTTATTTTGAAGAAAAGGAAAAAAAAAAAAATCTTCACGTAAGTTTGTTTCAATATTTGCAGTACTCGAATTAATGACTTCGTAGGGAATGAGATTACTTGCCTGAGGAGCTCCATTCTCGTCTGTTTCCAGCCGGTACTCATGCATAATCCAGTCCGACTTTTGACCATTTGGAGCCCTTCCTTTATAAAAGACCAAGGTCTTCCTCATGCCAATTAAGTCGTGCTTAGAGTAGATAGCCTTATCTCGTCCTGTTGCTTTCCAAAACCCAGCAGCTGTAGCTCTGTTTGTGCGTGTTCCAGTTGGGTATTTCTTATCTTTATGGCTGAAAAAATACCACTCGCTTTGCTCTTCTGTTCCTATTCTGCAGAGCTCTAACAATATTTGTTGGGATGAAATTAAAAGAAGTTAGGTTAGTAGTGCTGAATTGCATTCTGACCAGTGTGCAGTTTCAAAGAAGGAACTAGTTACTGATGCAGTTCTTATGGCTTTATCGATGATACCTTGAAGATCCCAAGGCTCAATTTTGTAAAGATCCACATCCTTAATGACATCCAGGTCAATTCGTCGACAGTTTATTTTCTTCCTCAGATAATAGTCGACCAGTTCTTCGTCAGTAGGGTGGAAGCGAAAGCCAGGGGGAACGTGTGTAAATGTGTCCATCGTCTTCGACTTGATACCCCAGATCCTGCAATTTGTGAAACGTGGTCAGCATTTTGGTCGGCAGAGAAGGAAGAAATAATGTTATCTATCAAGATCAAATTAATCGTAGACAATGGAAACATGATTCCTCTCTTAAATAGTTATTTGTGATCACTCAAATGAAAAATGAAGTAAAACATATGTAAAAGATTTTGTCATGCAGGTGCCAATTAGTGAAGGGTTTGTCATGCATTATTTTGCAGCTGTTGCTGGCATCCATAACCCAAACTGTTCACTCGAAGACTTTAAATAGCCAACCTAATCATTTGCTACAGCTTGTTTACTCTTCTCTTCTGTACGTAGTTGTGATCCATTCACCCTTACTGAATTATACTACAATCTTTGACTTGGATCGAGGGTTTCATTCTAGATAAAGTGTTGTCTACTAGTACAATAATAACGCCACAAAACTAATAATAGTTTTTCTTTCGTCATTAGGCTACATGGAGACAAAAGTAAAGCAATCAACAATGAAAACATATTCAGCTTATTTGCTCCAGATAACTTTAAATATTAACAGGAAAAAGACGAACAAAATATTAATGAGAGCAAATCTGTCTTACTCAGTAAGCAGTAAAACCATGAGTAAATATGTCATGGTGACCCAGAAATTCTTAAATTTCTTATTTTTTATACACTATTTTCTTCCGGAAGTTGGTAGGTATGGTGATGGATTGAATTGAGTGTAGGTACTAATTAAAATATTCTTTATCTTCCAAACTCCTTGCAGCAAATTTACGGGCACAGGGACACAAAGGATTCAGAATTTCTCTCAAAACAATTATGATATCAAAATATAAGTAAAAAATAATAACCTTCTAATTCTACTTGACTGTTTCACAAATAAGTGAGTCATATTGAATTTAGGTTTATTAAGACTTAATCCCATTACTTATTCAACAATATTAGAAGTACTCCAAGTTACAAATCACGAGAAAAATTTACTAATTTTTCACCTAAAGATGCCATCACTTTGTTCCCTGCACTACCCTCAATCTCAAAAATAGTATCAATTAATTCTAAGCTTTACTGAACAGATAGATGATACTTATAATGAAGTTTTGTCGTCCAACCAATTTGATCTTGATTATTGTCAAGCCAGATGCTATTTAAGGCTTAGGACTCTTGATATTGCATACATGACATAATGTATTCTGGAAAGCTAGGCGTATATAAGATATGATATGAACAATTTTAATATTGGTGAAGATAAATTAAAATAATATCTATGCTTAGGTTAGATATGTAATAGATCCATATCAGTGTATTCTATAGTGTTGTGTAATATGTCACTAATATATAGGCTGGTGCCAAATTTGTGACCTAGTTTGGGGAATAAGTTATTTACGCATAAGACACTTTGTGAAAAATAAAATTCTACAAAGTTATTAATCATCATTATTAGTTCAACTTTATAAGAATGGTGGACCGATTCAAAATGAGAATTAGAATATACCACATAAATGGATACCCTCTAGACGTCCATACATGCATGTACATAAACTTGGAAGCTATAAATCTTTTTACTCTACAACCTTGTTTCAATAGCATTGGACAAAGTATATTTCCTTGCATTTCTTAGTTCTTTTCTATGAATGATCTAGGACCTGATTTATAATTGATTGCCATCTGCATTCTTCAAAAATATATAGTGCTATCAGAAGCTAATTTTTCTAACAGTATTGCAATATAAACAACTGCATGCTCAAAAGAAAACCTTCAAATTTTGACCCAAATAAAATGAAAAAAATAAAATAAAAGGTCTGAGCAGATAGCATGAATTAGTTCAACACACTCCAGTGGTTAGTGCACATTATTGAAAATATTACGTATAAATATTGCCTTTTAAATTTTTTTTCCTTTGCTTCATAGAAAAAGATAAGTATAATTTCAAGAGGATATTTATAATATATGCGGCGTGGGTCAGTTCTCAAGGAAAATCTGATTGACTCTCTGACATTTATATGGCCATTCAACTCCAAAACTTAACAAGGTACAGTTGAAGAAAGAAAAATGAAATTAAAATGAAAAGAGTATAAATGACAAAAGACGAAAAACAAAAAAGGACAAAAGTTGCTTTTTGATTGTTGAGATAGAATTCTTAAAGACTAATATGATAGACCGTGGAAGTTTATAAATATATCTAGTTTATGACTTTGAATGTGTAACTTGAGATCTAGTCAGTCAAAAGACCAGCTTATTTGGGACAGATCATTTAGATTGACCAAATGTTCATAATATTTGTGCTGCAATGAAGCAAAAAAATCTCTTCTCCTCTTATCTTTTGTTCCATTGTTTTTCCTCAATTTATGTATTAATGCTGTGAGGATTAAGTTGGTAATAGCTAGTCTGTCTTCATCAAGTTTATGAGAGAATTTGAATGCTTGCTTGCAGTGATAATGATCAGAAGTGCTGGAGCATGCATGTCATCATGAAAGTTTCAACTTGAACATTGGAAATTCAATTAGGATCTCCTATACACTAACCCATGCCAAACCGGAGGACCAAAAAAAAAAAAAAAATCATGCAAGACTGTAATCGTGATTGTCGTTTGACATCGTCAATCATGATGAATTTCTGATATCTTTATCCTGGTCATCAGAACAAATGCAATAGTTGGTCATTATGAATGTCATTATTTCACTTGTTATGTCACAAAAATCAGATAAAAGTGTTGGTTATTAGATGAAACCACTTACTTTGATTTCCAGAAAGGAAAAAGAAAAAGGAAAGTAGATTTCAAAAACAAATGAAGACGTAGGCACAACCCTAGCATGCATATATCCCCCAAAAAAAAAAAATTCTAGCAAATTGGAATCCAATGAGGCCTAGAAGATCAAGTTTTCAGAATTTTTGCTTTTTGGAAATCTTGTTATTACGAGAAATGGATCATGTTTATCATTTATATTTGTGGAAATTAACACTTTCTGCCGGTCGAGGAAATAGAGATCATCTTCGAGCACAAGCTCCTCACGCAGACCATATCGTGTCAAGATTTGAACATCTACGTATGTCTAGTATCCAAGGACAAGCGACATATCAGATAGCGAATTGAACGTCAACTTTGTTGGCAGATTATCAAGGAAAAAAGTTCAAACCTTAAACCCTCTCTAGCTATCAATGGATCTGGATCGAAGCGAAATCTGGATCTCCAGGCAGGCAAGCAAGAAGCTCGATCTTTCTTCAAAGGCTGATCAATGAGGGTTTGATGTCTTGAAATTGGAGTAGTGGGTTTTTGCAAGATTCCTCCAATCGAATGATAGGTGCCCTGAAGACTGCTGGAGGAACCTAAACCTTCTGCGCTATTAGACAACTAAACGACAAGAAAAGGACAAAACAAAGCAGAAACAGAAAGAACCAGTTTTGTACTTCTCCTCGGGACTTGAGCAACTTTGCAGTAAGTGTATAAAATCCCACGAAACGACGACGGCACCCAGAAAGGTTGCCGAATTGTCGGCGTTGGGACTTGTCGGATCAAATCCCGAGAAGTATTATATGTCAAGACTCAGCAGGAGGACTGGAAGAATGAAGAACGATCGGAATTATATATAAAGACAACAGGAGTAGTGAGAGAAAGGCAGAAAAAGAGAAAACCCCTAATGATTAAAGGTAATGTAAGTATTTGATAACGCTTTCATTTTCTTCTCTCACTTTCACAGTAAGCTGAATTGTTGGGAAAGGTTTTAGGCGCGAAAAAAGGTGGCGCAAAAATGGCAGAGAGAGGAGAGAGAGCAAGCGCAGCGTGTGGGGAATTGCCACCTCCGCCACCCGCAACTGAAAACGACCTCCCTCGGCCCCCAGACTCAAGATCAAGAATGTTGCCTTTCTAATTTGGTCAGCTTTCGTTGGATCTTTCTAGCATTAATCTTTCCTTAGACTGGAGATGGTAAACCGGGGGGGGTAACGGCATTGACTCGGCTCTAGCTGACCTCGTACAAAATATTTTGAGACATTTTATTTCATGTATAGCACGCGAATTTGATTTGAGAGTTGACAAAGTTCACGAACTTCATAATATATGCTCCATGAACTCCTGAAATTTGAACCCAAAAGTTACTATGATATTGCTGAGACGTATAAGTTTAGGGTCATCGGTGTATACAAACTTGGTATGAGACGTTTGCTTTTGCTTTTATTTTTTATTTTTTATTTTTTTCCCCTTTCTTCTCCTTAAGTTTTCAACATCAGAATCACTCATATTCTCAAAATAGTGAATGCATTCTGGTTAAAAGCCTCAAAAAAAAAAAGAATAAAATTTGTAGATAACAGGAGTTTCTAACATTTCGAGCTAGCTAGCAATAGACAGACAACGGGATTCTACGGTGGGAAACTGGTGACTTAAGGAAACAGACTCCGCTAAAAAGTGAAAAATCTCCATCTGTATGGGGTGAATGTAGCCCTGAACGGTCCCAGAACTGTCACTTGTCCCTACCATTTCAGAGGGGGTTCACTGCCGATCATGAGCTCGGGACCAGAGCACAGGGACTCCAGTTCTCTCGGCTTGTTTGACACCATGAATTAGTGTAAACTAAGTGGGTAGTTAATGATGGTAATTAATTTTTGTCTTATCTAAATTAATTCAAGTGGTAGTTTGTTAAGTGTCCTAATAATTGCGACCATGATGCTCCATTTTGAGTTGTTACACGTAGTATTAATTTCCAACCAGACGTCTGGTGTTTTTTCTTCACGGTTAACCCCAGATGAAGGATATATAGACCAAAAAGATGACGGAATTTCCATGTAAACATTAAAACGGCACTCACTATACATGAGTCAAGACTTCTAATCTCCCTAACAATGGCAAAATTAAGTTTGTTCGACGTGGATTTATAATATTAGGTAAACTCTAATGGGTAAAATTTACAACTGTCTCCTTTGGAAGTTTCAGCTTTAGACCAGAATTAGGTCATTCATTCGTCAGACAATACTCTCAAATGACCTCAATTCATAATTTTCAAGTAAACTATTAAAGCTCGTTGCTCTCTCCTGTAGACGTGGAACTGCAGTCATAAACTATAAATAATAAGTTCTTTAATATTTCTTAAACGGAAATTGATATTCACACTCTTCATTTAGTATCTGACACTTCAATTAACTCATTGAAAATATAGTCTCTAAGAAATGTCAAAATTAATTGAGAAATGCAAATATCACTTCCCTCTCAATTCCATCCCTTACTCTTCACACACACACACACACAGAGAGAGAGACATATATAGGTATATACGTATATATAGACACATAGACACACACATAGCAACAAGGATAGTTGAACTTAGGGTGCGTTTGATAAAACTGAAATCTGAAAACTGAAGTCTGAATTCATTAAGTGATTGAATTGTTAAATGCTAAATCTAATATATTTGAATGTATATTATATTCAGTGATAAGTGAATAGCTTATCACTTATTTTTGGGAGCAAGTTTTGCTTAGAAAATTCAGTGCCACTTAATTCATTCAGATGTTCTATTTTCGGTTATCAAACGGTCTGAACGTGTTAAGATCTGAATCCATTAAATTTAAGTGCTGAATTGTGTTATCAAATGGGAATCTCTAAATCTACCCTTTTAAGTAATGAATAAGTAACGGCAAAATGTCCAAATGCATCAATACAATTAGTACATGTGAATTTAATCCTCCAGGAATATTGAAAGTTTTTGTGAAAATCATGCAAAACTTCCGAAATAGTTGAGGCCCAAGCATAAGCAGTTCTTGCTCGTGAGGATTACACTTCTTAGCCACCACCACCGACCGTCATCATTATAAATCTATAGAACAGAAAAAACTTAGAGAAAAAAGAAAAAAAGCCAATAGCTACCCTATATATATAATGATAAATCTAACTAATACTATAATGATGTAAAATTAATTTCAGCTTCAAGCTGATCAACGGGGTTTAAGTCCGTTGCAACGGTCCCAGTTTCACCCCAGCCTCGGCACTCGATTGCGGTAAAAATCATGGCCTCGGGGAGTTGGAGGGCCAAGGCAACAGACCGAATCCGCACGGGTGGCTAATTGTTGGTTGGCCCGCAAATTTTTTCTGCAAAATACTTAAACCCTTTAATTGGTGTGACCCACAAGCCGGCCCATCCACGTCACAGTTCAAAGGGAATGGGATGTGCAATGCCTGTTTAAATCTGAAAATTAGGCCACGGCTGGCTGGCTGGCTCAGCCGATAGAAACAGAGCCGAAATCCAGACAGTCTTTCTGTATTTCTTACTTGGAAACTAGCACTCTGGTAGAAAGAGGACGCAGGTGGGTCCCAATCAGTGGGACATAATGATGTAAACCAGATTGCTCCTCCAAGTCTCTACTTGGCGGCTCTGCGGTCTGGCGTGGTCTAGCCACCATAATTAAAGCTCACCAAGTTGGTGTACTGGCTCATCTGCTCATTACCCTTTCCCGTTTTGCGGTCCTCCCCCGTTTATGTTGATAATAAGGTCCAAACCTCACGTGCTAATTAGGTGTGCTTTGCTCCTTCTTTTTTTTTTTTTTTTTTTGCCCTTTCCCCTTTTCCCCTCTCTATTTTTACTTTTTCGAGTACCACTGGTGATCTTTAAGTTTACATTTGTGACCGTGGATAAGGGTGCTCATCGTCTGGAAATTAAGAATTAAGTTTAAAAAAATTCTTGATTTATATTTTCTCACAAGACCAACATAACAACCAATAATATTTGGTGTTTTTAAAAAGTAATTAAAAAATCTTGAATTTTGCTCTCATCACCACATCAGACACCAGGAAAAAAAAATGTCGAAACTCAAAGCATAAGTTTATAGCAACATCAGTTATATAGCTCGTAACACTGTTTATGATTAGATTAGTATATAATTTAATACATTAGTGGGTATACTAGACATATAATATCCATTACCAAATTTTTAATATTGAATATGAATCGATTTTACCAACATCCTATTTAATGCCATCTCATATTTGATCTATATTGGATCGACTCATTTTTTTGATTTGAAGGCCCTTGGTCATGGTATGGAATGGCAAGCGAGAGAATGCAGTGCAGACATTATGCAGTCCTGCTTCAGCTCAAGTGAGGGTGCTGACGAAAAGTCCTTTTTTTCTTGCTGGAAACTCAATTTATGTTCCTAAGTGTTTCTTATTTCTTTGGGTATATTTCGTTTCCATTCCATTATTTTTGGGGATAATTTTTTTTGGCTATCTGTTTCTCCCCAACCACATGATCTTCTTCCAGTTTGGAACTTAGTAGCCCATTTAGGATGAACAGAAATAAAAATACCCCGATAATTTTTCCAATTTGATCGTTAGGAGAATAAACAAAAGATTCAGTAAGATGTTTAAAACTGTTACGCCAGTCAAAGCGTGGACAACCTGATTTAATTCAAATGCTTAAACTTTAAAACCATGTCATTGTGATATAAAGTATACAGAGAAGATGCGAACAAGCAGTGGAGAATTTGAAGAGGCCAAAAAAGGAAAAAGGAAAGAGAATTAGAGGTTAAATATACTTCGAAAACGTTGCATAAAAATGAATACTGCATCAGAAAAAGAAAATGTGCTTTACAAATATATTTAGCAAAACAAAATGGCATTTGCCAATTTATGAAACAGCTATCTGGTACTAAGTTACTGTCCAGACCTTTTTATTTTCTCTTTTTTGTTGTGATAATTACTACAGATAAATTTCCTCTTAGGCCTTGCCCGTCGAGTCCGTAAGTTTGGTCCAGCATTTGGATGTAGGCAGCCACGGCGGCGTATTATGGAAGCGACGATGGACTTTTTGAAAAACGTATAAAATGGTAAGAAACCGCAAATAACACGAACTTTAGATGTGGGGTGGAGATTTCATGTGGTAGGCCCGGATTTTGATATCATGACGATATCTTACATCATTGCTTCCATCTCAAACATTAGAGACCCCGTTACTGGGCCACGTGGCGAGGCTTTGATGGCTGAACTTTGCAGCAACCAATGGCATTGCGGCATCTTGAATACTTTCTCGGGCCCACAGACGGCATATGATTAGTAGCGGCTGGTGTCCCCGCCCCACTTTCCCCGTATAAAGCGGAGGGTAGAAGACGTCCCTGCCCAGGTATCCAGTCATAGTTTACCAAATGTCAAGTCCGTTTGGTAAGCATGATTTGTAAAATAATACTAATAATAATAAATTTGAAATATTATTCTGCTTGCATCATAATTCAATTTCAATCAATTCTCCATTTCACATACATCTCATTACATGAAATGCTACAGTATTATTTCAAATAACTTTTCAAATAATCTCCAATCCAAAATACGTTTTTATCATATTTTTCAAGAAAAAATATGACAAAGATGTATTTTGGATTTTTATGTACTCATTAAAATATTTAAATCATATCTAATCTACTATGCAAATGTACGTATTATTGATTATTATCTTATTTTGTATTTATAAGCTTTCCTAACTAAGTTCATTTTTTTAAAAAAAAAAACTTGTCACATGAACTACATCTTAACGAGGAACATAAGCTGACATATAAATTTAGTCTGAGATTAGGTGCGAGACATTTATAGTGTTGTTAACGCATACAAGGTCAATCCTTTATTTTATTGACCACAGGAGCAAGTAGAGTCTAATAATTAACACGGCAAAACAAACAGTACTACATGTATTTTTACACTACAACCCCATCATGAATGGTCGGAATACAATCGCATGCACTTTTTTATCTTTTATTTTTTGGTTTTGAAGCACAATGCTAGCAACCTGTTGCATGCTCTCAATTACTCAACCTTGGCTTCATTACTGTCTGCACTGCTAAATTGCGGGAATTTGTCGTTGTGACCGTAGGATTAGCTTCACTGCGTGGTAACTAGTATGTCTGTGTTAATATCAACGGCAGTACTCGTAGAAATTGTAAGATACGACAAGAAGTCCATAAATATCTACTGGTACGTTATACCAGCAATGAATACGCGGAGCACCTCTGCCAGGGTATGAATACATGTAGGGCACAACGTATATAGATATTTAGATCACTCATCATTTTGCAGAATACGGTGAATGAGAAGATTGTTTACCATCCTTATGGTATGCATCATTCGAGAGAAGGAAATACGGGAAATAAAAAGGCCCCAGAGATTTGCTGGTCCCGCAGAATTATTGCAAATCAGCTTATATACTTCAATTTCTTTTCTTTTTTTTTTTTTTGGGTTTAAATCGCATTTATTGCACCGACGGCATTAAAAGTGGAATTTTTTTTTTTTTCTATTAATCCAGTATTTGTGTCTGTTTTCGCCATCCCAGGAGAAAGGGGCAAACAGTATAGACAGCAGGATCTGCTTAAATAATTAAAGCTCTTTTCGGACACACGATTAAGCTGAAAACTCAGCAAATTGAGTTTGTTTTTGCGACCTCAGAAACTCAGAAAAGCGGGTCAGAGAGTATGCATTACAGGACCCGCTCAACTAATTAAACCTTTTCGTAGACCAGATTTAAATTGAAAATTCCGTGTCTAAAATGCAAATGCCACTGTCAAGAATGGTGTTTTGCGGTTCAAAAAGGTCTTGCACTCAAACTAGTTGCACCACAAAGGCCTGAAACGTTCTTAATTACTTAGCTTTCATTCGCATAATTTAGGGAAACTAAATATTTTACAATGCGCATAATCACTTGTAAGCTTTTTATTTTGATTTTTTTTTTAAACAGAGGAAGGGTGAAATTCAAGAAGTGGTGAAGAGGAAAGGAGTAATTGAATCCTTAACTTTTCCTTATTAATGCCATTTTATGTCCTTAAAAATTGAATTTAGTTTTAGCCTTCAACATCTTGCAATTTCCATGTGCAATTTTACCTCAATTTTGTAGTACTACATCCACAAAACAGTAAGAAATTCCCACGGGACGGGTTTGCTGTTCAATCCTTGACTAGGTTACAAATCCCATCACGAACTTAGTGGAGAGCAAAGTGTCAATACACTTTTTCTATTGATTAACTTTTTATACACTTGGTGTAGTGATTTTGTTACACTAGAAGGTTTAAATACATGTCACCATGTGTATGATTTGAATTTCAAATTTAAATTTTTGTTATGTGGTATAATCCAAATCTGCTAGTGTAAAAAAAATATATATACACAATAGGTGTGTAAAAAAGTTAACCTTTTTATATATGGTCTTATTTATGTGATTATCTTTTTACTAAGGTATATACCTCAACTTCATTGTTGACCTGTCTTAGCACTACATTAGTATTAATACAGTACAAAACTGTAAAAGAAGAGGTAATATAATCAGTGGTGGTTTAGACCCTTTGTTTGGAGAATGCAAGAATTTTAGTTTAACGTTAACGGTGTGGTTTTCTAAGTTTTTGACGCAAGTGTTTATTATAAGTCTAGTATATATAAACTAATTTATTTCATGCTACAAAAATAAAATTAGAAAATTGTCTAAATTTTTTATTTATTATGTGCAATAGTCATCATGTTATCTAATAGTAAAACTATATATATATAGAATTATTTGAAGTGCGCATATGTGCAAATAATATGTACACAGCCAAATTGTCAAATAAATGTATGGTTGACTTCTAATTCATATGGTTGGACATATAAGCAAAGTTCAATTTTTAAGTGAATAAAAGTTTATTGAAAAGAAAACAAGAAAAGCATCATGTTTTATTTCAAACTTTCATAGCATAAATGCTAAGGGAAACTATAAAAAATTTCAACACTTATGAGGAGCGCAATTATGGATGTAAATGTAATATTTGAAAAATTCAAAGGGCAATAGTAGGACAATAGCAAAAACGGTGCATGTTTTAATTTTTAAAAGCAAGCCCAAAAAAAAACAAAAAAAAAAAAGAAAAAAAGTAATGACTATTGCTCCGCTTACTTCCTCGAAATGACCATAGCTCTGAATATAACCACAACAAGATAGGACCATAGGTATTTCAGGAATTGAGTACTTTGGCCACTTAGAAAGAATAGACAATAAATACAGAATGGTAAAAGTTAAATGAAGCCATAAGATTGTTGAATGTAAAAACTGATAAAAAATAAGACGCATTTGAAGCCTAAATAGTTGGACGACGAGAAAAGGAAAACAGTGAAAAAGAAGCACACAAGTTAATTTGCATTGGATGTAGCATGTGCGTGTTAATATCAATTGCGATTGTCACTTTTCTAGAAAAGGAAGCTCTCACCTAAAACATATCATGTCCCTGTAATAGGAGATATTATGATTGCATTTTGGTTTGCAAGTCCTCTTCAAAATTATGGTTAATATAATATGAATGAGAAATGAGAACAAATAAAGCGCGAAATGGTGGAAATTGGAATGATTGGGATCATGTTCATTAGCTATTAGGTTAAAAAGTTACTTTGTCAACTCAAGCAAAATCAAATCCCACAGCAGTTACCAGGACTTGGAGCCACTCAGACGCCAACGAAAGAAACATGAATCTCATGAGTCAAGTGGGGAGACCATCCAGTTAGAGATCGACAAAGAGGCAACCAAAATCAGGCCCCCCGTTTAATAAACTAATTCAGTATCTAGATTTAATGAATTTAAATCTTAACATGTTTAGAATTCTGTTTGATAACCAATTCACTTGAAAAATTATTATAATGTATGAAGATTAATTTTATATAAATTTTGTTTGTCCATAATTGCTATCTAAAGAATGACTTCCACATACTACGTACCCTGTCTCAAAACAGAAAAAAAAGAAGAAGAACAAGAAGAGTGTGAATAGCACGCTGGTGAGGGTACCCAGTAAAATAAGCGAAAGATTGCTGTCTTTCGGGCCGAAAGCTGACAAGCGATTGGTTTGTCAACCTCCCCATTAGCAACCCGGGCCATCAAGCATATGATCTCCATACATGCGGCCCAACCACCGAATCATATAGGTTCGTTAACTGGAAACTGGAGAGCAGCGCATACTTGGATGGGCCGCATCACGGTGGGGCTTTTGTGCTGCATCTCTCAAAATTGATTCCCTTCGCAGTGCGTGACAAAATGCATTTGCTCGCTCGTTTCGCATAAGCACATTTTCGGTTAGAGAATTTGTTTCTTTCTACTCTCACTTCAAAAACTTTTCCAATTTTGATGGGCCATCGCTAGAATCACAATACTTAATGACCTTTGGAAGTCTCTTGGAGGGCTGACAAGGAGGACTATATATGTAGCCCTTGAAGCGGTAGCTAACTCTTCCCATGCTCCAATGATGTCTGGCTATCTGCTGCTAAGCACTCCTTGACAAATGGACTAGGGGAGGTCAGGAAAGGAAGAAGCGCTGTAAGGCCCTGTTGCAACCTACAGCCCACGGGGTCTATTAGCCACCACAAAGACACTTGCATCTTTATGAGGCGCGGGAGGTCATGGGTTTGATCAGAAGAACGCTTAACTTACTCCTGTCACTTGATACTAATATGTGATTTTTTTAAATTCAAACAATTATATAGTGTATTCGTTGAATTTGATGATAGTTTAGTTCTCATCGAATCTTTTTGATCAAGTTGAAGTTTTTTTTAGATAAGTTGGTGTAAGAGTAGTGTAGAAATTGTTGATCAACCATTAAAAAAGAAAAAAAAGAGAGAGAAAACTGTTAAGGCACATTTTGGCCTAACACACGAGGTGCGGCACCGATTACCTTCTCTCCAAATCTGGTTAACAGCGCACTGCCAATTTCGACTTAGAGGAGCTTTCGATTCTTCCATATTACTAGTAGTTAGTAAAATTTAAGCACGACTTTGTACTCTGCTGTCACACCGGTCAGACTCTACTTCAACATGTCTGCACCACAGGTCCCTTACAACAATGCCTACAATTCCGCAGAAAGACTCGTTGCCATAGCAGATTAAATATGTCTTGCTAATTACGAGAGGTGCTGGTTAATGCAAGTCGTTCCTCAACTTAAAGTGCATTTTACCACAACAAGTAAGCCAACAAAAACTTCCGGACCTCGTACCCCCAGTAGATTGGAGAATATTCATCAAAGGTTTTGTATTAATGCATGGATCGGAATTTGGGCACGGCGCGTCGTTATTGATCCCTCATAAGTTGATAAACACAACTGGTGAAGGAGAAATCGTTTCGGAATTTCGGGTGAAAAAAAAAAAAAAAAAAAGAGACTATCTTGTAGTATTAATTTGTCATAGTGGCATGACATTTACAAAATCAATAAATTAACAAATCCGAAAAATCATTTATAGGCCCGCAATAAATGGAACGCCAGTGGAAGGCAACCACGCGCTGCCAGCTATGAGGTTTGCAACCGTGAAACGTGAAGCTACCTTCGCGCTTGTGATAACATGGTAGCCCCGCCACTTGACTCTAGATCTTGTGGAAGCACCCGGCCCAAAATTATTGTATTCCCCGTAGTACACCGTATTGAGACCGAAATTAGTATTCACCCAAGGCAGCCAACCCGCCGGATTTATTACACCATCCATGTAACTCTTGAGGAAAACCGTACGTGAATACAGCTGCCACGGCCGTCCCAAATATGTCTTGAATGACCCAACCGCCGGCCTGAGGTCCGGAGCAGCCATAATCCGTGAGTTGTGGATTGATATTGCTGTGTTTTGGAAAGGGTCGGCTCGGCCTTGAGCTGTTATTACGTTGACTTGGCCCCAGAGGGGCTTGCGGACGTAGATGATGCAGTTCTGGAAAACCACAGCTGCGTTTCCAAATATGAAGTCTATGGTGCCGTATATGTAGCAATTCCTGTAGAATTGACGCTGAGCGTGTACGAAGAGAGTGTCCTGGTATCCTTCGAACCCGCATGCATAGAACACTGAAAGATCCGATGCAGATCGAAGCGCCACCGCTTGACCATTTTGCGGCCCGGCTGTGTTCCGGAATGTAATTCCCCGGGCCATGAATCCAATCCCATCAACCCCTGGAGCATATTCACTCAGGGTTAACTAAAAAATCAGCACTTCAGCTTCCTGCTAGTTTCAGTGTGCAGAATGAAGACAGATGCATATATATATATATATATATATATGTATATATATGTTACATAACAATTAATTATCCACCATGCCATGCATGACCTGAGAATTAAAGAACTGCTTCGACAACTGTGGCTATAATCAATGGGAATTATGAAAATGTCAACTCCTTTCCTTAATGTCTTCACCGACCAGCAATCTTCGAGGCTCAAACATGTTTCTGTGTTCTTTTTTTTTTTAAATCATCATAAAAGAAAGGGAAGATTCTCTTCAAATCTATCTAGCTAGTAGTGTTCGCAACCAGCTTAAGTTTCGCCACGTAAAAGAGTAGTAGTACATGGAAGAAGATGGCCTGTCATTCTAGCATTGACTTTGAGCATCTTATGACCTATTACTTGTTGATAGATTTATACACATTAAAAAAAAAAAAAACTGCCCCCAGGTCTGCCTAATGCTTTACATGCTTCATCTCATAATATTATTGTACTACTAAAATGAAGGATGCGATCACATGAAGTTATCCGCTAAGATATTGCATCTTTATGGTAATTAATCAAAGTTTAAAACCGAGAAAGTACACTGAACCAGTTGTAACTTTACTGACAAAGCCCCTTCAAAATTAATTAAGAACTTATGGACCCTATGAATTGCAATCAATTTTGATTCACTCTTTAATCTTACTCTTAACACATTCTTAACCCATCCATCTAGATGATATTGATGATGATGAAACTAGCTAGAGAAGCGAAAAGTCTTCCGGTAACCCAGGGGTGCAATTGGAAAGGTTGGGAGTTTCAAAAAAAAAAAAAGAGTAAAAAGCCAACGATTTACTAGGCATGCACGGGTATGAACGTGTGAGACATCATGTCCTGCAATTCGGCCATACTTACCAAGAGTTGCGCTGCTGTAGGTTGTGTAACCCCCGGCGACGCTGCGGCTGCCTGTGATAATTGTATATCTCAATCCATCACCAATCAATGTCACTTTATTCATGGTGCTGCTTATCGCAATATTTTCTCTGTAAACACCTCTTTTCACATATATCACAACCCTCGCGTTTCCCACCCTCCTTGATGTCGCATCATTTATAGCTGCCTGAATTGATCGAAAATGACCCGATCCATCGATCGCAACAACCGCATTTGCTATCCTGGACAAGGTTGCTGGCGATTGTAACAGCTTTCTTTCCCCAGCGGTAACCCAAGTCGGAAATCCATCTTTGTAATCTTGATGCTCCATCAACACCCCGTTCACGGCTAAACAGTTGCTAATCAAATGCGACATGTTACCGGTAAGAATGGGAGAAATGAGTTCCGTGACATTCAAGTCGAGGGACCCTGATCGACAGATTTCCAAGTTGGTGAGGGCCGTGCTGAGCCAAGTTTGTGCATCAAAATCAGAAGTCTGGTTGGCCAGGAAGCCGTCGATGGTGCGGTTCAATTGGAGAAGTGTATTGGAAAGAAGTTTGTTACAATCCCTCCAGACGACCTTCTTTCTTTTGCTGCGGCACTCACTCCGAATATTCTTTGCATGTTTCTTTGCACTGTGGACTTGTTCCAAGGCTGCTCGCACCGTCATCGTTCTGAATTGGTCTCTGCCTATGGGTTTGATATTTGAATAGGGAGGACGGCACATGAAGTACTTGCAAGTCTCAGGATGAGGAGTGCTGCTGCACCACCAATCGATATCCCCATTTGTCTCCTCTCGATCACTTGGTTGTGAAGTACAGAAGAAGGGAACCAAGGATAAGCAGCATAAGAGGAATATAACAAACTTAGTCGTCATCCCTACTACATTAGGTCGACTCAGTTCTCGTGGGTTTTTAGCGTTTGATTTGAGGTGGGCATTGGGGTTTTTTCGGTTATAAAATGTCGAGGTTTTGCTGGGATTTTTTCTTTCCCCCTTTCTATATAATACCACAAGGGAGGAGAATGAGGAGGTTTGGAATGATAATGGAGATGAAAGGGGGAGGATGTGATGGAGGAGTTTAACTTAGAAGATGTGAATGGAAGATAGTATGAAAAGTGTCGAAAGTGGATATTGAACCGCCTTCTTGACTTTGTTTAAAATGGTCAGATCCTTGTTTTGTGGATCGCTGCTAACGCACACATGCGCGGAAAGAGAAACAGGGAGAGAGTTGAAGAGAGACGAGTCCTTAATTATTCCGTTCCTGTTTTACGCTGTAATTTACATATTAGTGCAACATTAGGCAACGTTGGTGTTCACTGAGAATGAATAATCATTTGTTCAATACTAAGACGTGCATGAAAAAGCTATTCAAATATCTTTTTTTTTTTTCCTGCATGATATTGCTTGACTTGTAAAAATTGCTTAGCATTTTCCGCGGCTGGAGATTATGTGAACCAAGACGTACATATATATCTAAATATATCTAGTAATTAACATGTTCCAAGTTGGCGGAGGAATAACATGAAGAATTGCTGCCGGCATGCTGTGACATGCATATTTGCTCATTCCCTTTATTGAGCTCCCTTGGGAAAGGAACAAACTATGAAATTAAGCAATTTGTGGAGTGTTTTCCTGAACATCTTATGTCATGTCTTGATGACTTTAGTTGGTCTGTTTGGATTTTTCTAGTGTACCTTGAGGCTCAAGTAGCCAGTACATTACATGGGAATGCAAGAGTCAAGCAAAATAGTACTACCTAGATTCCATCCATCTTTCCTTGCACCAGATGTCCAAATAGCCATCCGTTGGGGGATTCTGCCATGTGCTTATCTATTACTTTTTGTACAAAAGGTCTCCTAAGCTGCATTCAATGGTTCCACAGTGTGGTTTATCCTCTAATCTGCAGCGAAAAATCCTCGTCAAGTGCAAACTTACACTTACTGCAGATATTATAATATTTGCCAGTCATTCATTTTAAGACTTGGGTTGGGTATATCAATTCCAACGATCATGTGAAGGGACCATAAAAATTGTTTGTAAGTTGTGACGCATACATACTCCAAATCAAATTTGCTGCTTAAAATACTTCACTGTGCTCTAGTTCAATCTGACCGTCAATGGATCTATTTACTAGCTGGTACTCCTTGAGTTCTGATCTCTAAGAAGTACCAGTAGAATCAATTTCGTTCCTGAGGAAGTGTCCACTGAATAATGAGTACCGCAGGTAAATAAGTTGTCAATACAATCTTCGAACAAATTTGAGATCTTTTTATTTACTTTCTCTTAAGTGCATGGGCGAATCAGGTTACACATCTCAACGAGCTAGGTGTGAAGAAATGGTAAAGAAGATTATAAATTGACATTGCACGAAGAGAAAGAACATTAAGCTTTAAGGGTAACAAATGATATGGTATTGGTTCCTAGAGAAAAATTACATAATGAGTTAAGAAAAAGATTTTTCTTACTTTGATTAATAGTAATTGGACTGCGAGAAATCTGGCCCTAAACTTGGCAGGAACATGGGGAGATGTGGAGAAATGGACATCGCAAAACACCACAAGGAGTTTTGCGTATTAAGGAAATTCGGTAACCCGCAGCAACAAGTTCAGGTCCATTCGTTTGCGAGATGTGGGCGTTTAAAATTAATTCCTCGGCCCCAAACCACATGACCCATTTGGACAGCCCAATATAAGGGGGAAGCCGAATGCGCACGGATCCGATTTTGAGGAGTCCAAGATCGACTGTTGCCGTTTTTAAAAAAAAAAAAAAAATGGATTGGGAGATTTGGCCAATCTTTTCTCTCTCTTCTGAAATTTTGATGACAAAATTGAGTGCCTTTACGTACGTTCATCTGCTGAAGGAGCTGTTATTGTTCTTAATCAAACTTGGGCGTTTTCTAAGGTCTTTAATATAGTTGTTTCATGCTTTTGATAAGAGTTAAAAATAAGTTTCATTTTTGTTGGCTGCCGTGGTTTATATTTTATTCAGTGACCTGTGAAGCTTAATATACAGACACTTTTTTTATGGTTAAAATTTTAAAATTACAAGGAGAATATAATAGTGGGAGTAATATAATCAACAACCACTTATAATTCATAGCACTACAATTAAACCCACAAACAATGGGAGAAGAATTGAAGGAACTCATGTATAATGAGAATTGAACTCAAAGACTTCTAAATTTTAGAATTTTGATTTTGATCATTAGACTGAACCTATTCGGCAGCTTAATATATAGACTTGAATGCCTCTCTTTCCATGAATTGAAAAAGAAAACAGAAGAATCCATTTCGCCTTTTCTTTGAAGAGAAATTCCCAATCGTGGGTCTTGGTTAAGGATAGATGAGGAATACAAACACATGAACAAATATACATTAGATGTAGGGAGAAGCGGGAGAAAATGCATAGCACTGGCGAAACCATAAGTTCAGATTTGAGGGATAAAACTAGTAAATAAGTATATTTAAGGGATAGTCTTTCACTTTTGTAAAAGGCTTCATGGGCAAAGTTTAATATTTTCGAGGACGTAAGTGAAAAGTTAGAACATGTCAAAGGAATATAAACGGATTCTTAATCTGGAAGTGATGGTCCTGGTTTTTCCTACCGCATGGTTGCGGCCTCCGGTAAGCCTCTTTTTTTTTTTTTTTTTTCCTTTTATCCCTTCAAAAAGAACACATGCACATGCCGTTTCTTCCTCCATTGTATGCTTCTTTGCTGTCTTAATTAGAGAGTTAGGTAAATTATAACGATTTTTTTATTGTCCAATTGTCTGATAATTTCGAGAGTCATGAAATTTATCGATTCAGCGTTTCACTTGCTTGATGCTTTGGAGAAATATGTATATGCATTGATACGAAACTGAAAATACGTATGCATGTTGCCAGGTAGAAAATGCTATGTATTTCACCTAAGAGTTTTTAGACATTCATACAAATAAAATTCCAAGTATAGAGTGTGCTTTCTGGGGTAGGCTAGCTATTAAAGATTTTAGTTGGTAGGCTAGATCTTTATGTCGAACTTGTCAAGGCTGTTGCTGCCCTACTATGTAAATGCAGCACATTTTCCATGTTCATGTCTAGATTTCGAATCGTTTGAGCTCTACAGAATCAGTGATTCGAATACGTACACTTACTGATATGACATTTTTTATCCGTAGTATGGCTAGGATTCGCTTGATGCTATGCTGTGGCATTAGTCCATCAATCATCTCTATTGGTCAGAAAATTACTTTTCTTTGGTAACTTCATCTAGCTTGAAGCCAGGCATGGATGAACTGCTGAAGTCGTATTAGGCTGTAGTTTCTCTTCTTTGTGTCAAGACATTTGTGAGTGTGAAAAGTTGTTAATTGCTGAAGATATCTTCTTTGGAGTGGGGAGATTTGAGGCGTAACTCCATTTTGCAACACTACATGTGAATAAAGTGCATATATATCTTTCTGGGATCTTTTTCATTGGTTGTGACATTGGGGACCTTGCTTTAAAGACACTGACTAAGATATTTTGGCACAGTTATCTGTTGGAAGTGTCTTTTCTCAGTCCATGTTTGTTGGGTATCCCTCTCGAAACAGCTACTTCCCTTAATCTGCCATATTGTTCTCTCCGGTCAGCTTTCATCGCACCTTGTGTTGTATGTCATGTAGGTGTAATCTTGAGGGAGAACAGGACTAACTGCTAAGAGATGAAAAAATAAAAAAAGTTTTGACATACTTATGCATCTTCAGAGTTTGTGATTTGTCCCCTTTTCAGTCGTTATATTGGATTATTACGTCGCCCACTAGGAAATGTTAAGCCTTTTTTGGGAAGGAGCTGTCTTTAAGATGTCCCCGTATATGGTTTCGAATTGTTTGATTCTTACCAGCTCATATTCTAGTTGTTTACCTTTGAGGTCGTTTATTAGAAAAGAGACTATTAGTTGGTTCTTCTGACTTACCAAGTCCATTTGGTCAAC
This sequence comes from Gardenia jasminoides, assembly GCA_013103745.1. Lineage (NCBI taxonomy): Eukaryota > Viridiplantae > Streptophyta > Magnoliopsida > Gentianales > Rubiaceae > Gardenia > Gardenia jasminoides. The sequence goes on from CM023103.1 coordinate 107,456,227, forward strand.
TGTTCATTAAATCTGTTGCTCGGGTAAATTATTCTTTATTTGGGTACTTTTGGTAGGAGCTCCCTTTTTTTTTTTTTTTTTTTTTTTGGTGCAACAAGCCAACAATGAGTAAAATTGACGTGCAGGTAATTTTTGGTTTGTGGTAATTGTAGTTCTCGCTGGCAACATGTAATGTATACCACACAAATAAGACTTACGAAAATTATACAAGACTAAAAACGGTGTATTTTATTGGGGATAAAAGGATTACATCCTCACAGAATGGAAAAGGTAAAAGTAGTCCCGTTTTAGCTTTTCATTTAATGATTTTCATAACTGCAGGGCAAACATATCCTTATATAGAACATTTATACATGCATACATACATACTATTTATACATACATACATATATATGTAGTTCCTGTTTTGAAATATTGCTAGATTGATTATTCTAACCTTCTGTCTAGTAGACTATTTATCTTCTTGCCACATGGCAAATTATGTTGTAAGAAAATTTGTGTTTGTTTATTTTTTTTGGGATTTTGTCTTTTTTTTAAACAGTTGATTACAACAATTTTTATAGTTTTTAATTATAGTTAATTTCAATAAATCTATAAATGACCTACCTTATAAATTTGCATTAATTGTACCTTTTGGATTTTTTTTGTTAACCAACTCACATCTTTTCTTTTCTAATCATTTTCAATCATGTTCTCTATTCCTATTAGTGGTTTGATAATTTATCCTATTATTAAAATTTGGACAAAAAATGACCATCACTTGAAAAGATTCATATACATGTATTTACCAAGTCACAAATAGTCATTTTTTCCTAAAATTTTTCTATTAATTTTTATGTTCTCTCCAATCAAATTTGAATTAGGCTAAAGTAATATCATATAAACAGGGGGCTGTAAAAGTTCTCCCAAATTATTTTTCTTTTATTAGCTTTTAATAATTTGAGAAAATAATAAGTTCATCATCTATTAGTTTGCTTTCTAAAATTCTTTTTAATCATGAAAGAATCAAATATTTAACTGCGCTTATTTCTTAATGTATATACTTCACTCACATGTTGACTTACTACTAATAATTAGAATAAACATAATTCAATTACAGGATAGGATTCAATTGAAACTAATTATCAAGTTTTTTTTTTTTTTCACACCTTGCCACTCCTTCCCACAATCCTCCCACCTCCAAGTACCAGTTATAGGATTCGAATCTTGAACCTGACAGTAGGAAAGAACAAACTAATTATTAAATTATTATAAATTAACTATTTTTAATTAGTTTAATTTCAATATTTGTCGTACGATTAGCATATTAAATTTATTTTTAGTTCTTTTATAACAATTTTTATTTAAAAAATAAAAAAGTTTAGAACATAAAAAGAGGCCAGTGCAAATGCACAGGTGAATAACTAGTTGAAAAAATAAGTCAGTAGCGGAAATGTTCAAGATCATAGGACTATGGTAGGCCTTTCTTGCTTGCATAAGATGGTGATGGACGAGGAATTAGAGTGACCAATGACAAAAGGAAATCCGTTGTCAGGAAAAAAAAAAAAGAATAACATTAATCAATCTAATGCACACTAATTGGTTAGCTCAAGAAGGACACGTTGAAGGACAATCAGGAGGAAGAACCGAAAATTGAGATCCACTAGCAATCCACTTATGAGTATGGATTCGCTAGATTATTTTTTTTAAAAAATACAGTCTTCTATGTTAATATACTTATCTTTGTTTTCATTTTCAGTGTTCCTCTAAGTGTGAACAAAAGGATTAAATGAACTTGATAGGCGTTTACAATGTTCGCAATACTATCCATATAGATGTTGATCATACATACACAATTTAGTTACCAAATCACAAACTGGACGACCGTGATTTTCAGGTCATATATCCAGGCATCATATTCATATTCTTACCGAGTCTGCTCATCGCTACCAATTTCGTCCTAAAAAGTAGCAACAGCCGACATTGTACAATTCTTTCCTAATTTGACACATCTAATTTCATCTGATTTTAAGCTAACGCCATGCTGATTGCTGGCCGTGCCTGATCATCATCTAGCTAGCCGTGGAGGGAAGCATAGCTATTTATCAGAGCCAAAGCGTTGCTAGTCACGTGTGCAACTTTCACTATTTGATCCCTCACAGCGATTTTGGTGTTGCCATTCATGGCTTTTCCTGCAAAACCATCCATGCACGTATCCTCATTTGTCAAAGCAGCGCTAACCCATGTTTGTATATCATTCATGGTGAGGGCAAAGCTTGGGCCCCTGAGCTGTGGCATCTCTTCCATTGATTCTTTCAGCTGGTCCACCGAGTCCCCTAATACCTCCACACAGTCACGCATTGCCCCGACTTCTCGGGGTGTCATGCCATGACTTTGGGACAGCTTTACCATCATGGAAGAGGTTGATTTTGCGGTGACAAGGCTCACGGAGAGAGCTGCGTGAGCTAGAATTTTAGGGTCGGATCGAATGATAGATGCCTGATTTGAGAGAGTGGCGTAGCAGAGTTTAGGGTAAGTAGTTGTGCTGCAAGATGTTCTGATGAATTCGGTGTTAGTGGTTCCGGATAAAGCTCTGGCTGCTGAGGCGGTGGTAGAGAAGTGAGTCAGGCTGAGGAAAATGAGAAGAATTGTGGCCAAATGAGGAGAAGAAGAAGAGCCTTCCATCTCTCTGTTTGCTCTTTATCTGCAGATACCTGTTTGAGGTTTCGTGTTTTCTCTTCTATGTGTAAAGCTTTACTTGCTTGGTGATGAAACAAGAAAGTCACGGGCCATCAATTTATAGGAAAACCATTAAGGACTAGAGGAGAGCTATTATTGCTATGTTGCTGGAAAAGGACAGAATTCTCAGGGCTGATGCAATTGATATCACGAGTCATGAACATGCTCGTCTCCTAGTTGATACATGTACTAACTGGTAACACTACTCTCATCTTTAAAGTATCTCTTTCAACGTCAAAAGGAAACTATACATACAGGACATACATATACATAGATGTATAAATATATATATATATATATATATATATATATTATGTGTGTGTGTATTCGTTGGTACTTGATAAAAGCGTTTACTCTCTTGCCGTTTAAAGTATCAAGTTTATAAAAATAATAGTGAAGTATTTATTTTGGGAAAAGTAATAATATAATAATATTAATAATAGTGTAGTTAGCTTAACTTAAACTAGGTGATGTGCGGATCTCGTAGATAAACTGTACATGTCAGTTTGGATGATGTTAGTGTGAAGACAGCATGACATCCTGAAAGAGAAGGGTATCAGTTTATCCGAGACATCGACCAGAAGGATGCCGAAGATAACGGCGTGGGGGAGCATGCAGAGTGCCGAGAGGGAATTTCTCCGAGGCCATATCTGAAGTCGTGGCCAGGAAAATTACCTCTACACTACCCAAATTCAAAATTCAATGTAGTGTGTTGATTCAACATGATGTGTATTGATTTTAGTTTGATAAAAGTAATTACCCTTTTTAGAATGTAAATATATATATTTTTTAGTAAGAAGAACGTAATACATTGATAAATCAGAGACTCAAACACAGCGGGCTAGAATTCTTCTTCCATTTTCCCCTTCTTTCACAAATCGCTGATAGCTTGTTCTGCGTAAATCCTCTTCAGTCATTCATCATCTAGTAAGCGCCTCCTGTGCTTTATATATTTAGTTTCTAAAAAGAATATCATCTTTAACAAATTGGCTTATATATATATATATATATATACATGGGCAATATTTCATCACCTTTTATTTCTTTAATTTCAAATCAGAAAGATGAAATTGGTCACAACTCACAAACAGAAACTTGACATGTTAAGCGTTCAAAAATGTTGCAGTTATTTGTATTTTTAGTATTATTTTCATATATTTTAGATTTTTATAATAAAAAATGAAAACTCATGGGGCTTGCACCCCAAGTCTCAAAGACTTACTCTTTGTCTCACTGTACGTAAAACCTTCTATTTTGAATTCTTGATCCAAGTTTTCTATCCAACTTAAAACCATATCGTACATGTTAGCAGTTTTATTAATTAAAATACGAATTTAGAAAGAGAAACTGAACAGAGGATCTGAATTGTATTCCGCCCAATGCTCTCGCTATAGATACTGTCTGGAATAAGAGCCTGTTACTTGATTTTCAAACTTGTTGCAGGTAATTGGTGTCTCAAGTTACTTTGCATAGCCAAGAGGACTAGATTCGAATCTATTAATCCCAAATTCTCACATTTGATATACTTACGACTGGTATGATTAATGTGCGGACTGGATCGGTCTTTCCGAGGCTTGTGTGCCAAGGACCTGGTCGACCGATGCCGGGTAAGTCCTGCAAGTGAAAAAAGGAGAAGAGAGAGGAGAGTCGGGGGCTCGGCTCCCCGGGGTCCACTCCGATGCTTAAGTCAGGAGCTTTCCAAAAGTGGAAATTGTTAGGAAGTTGGGAGGTTATCTGTTACCTTTTCTTACCAGTGTAAGGGGTATTTATAGTAAGGGGAGAATGGTACGGAACCTCGGGGATGGTGACACGTGGGTAGATGGAGACCCTCTAAGGGCCCAGATGAGGAGTTAGGGCGATGGGACATCCGACAAGACACCCTTGACTGGACATTTGTGATGGGATGGTCTGAGCCCTCATGGCTTTGATGCCTAAGGATGCACACGCTCGGCAGATCGGGTGGGGGTCCAGGAAGTTCCCACAAATATGCGAGATCCGACCCCTAAAGGCCTCGGCACCGAGGTCAGTACAGGTCCGCCCTCTCCAATTAACGTTACTCCAAGGACCAAGCGTTAAACCCCATCCCTTGCGTCAAACAAGTAATGCATTATATAATTGCTAATCACCATTATTATTGTGCAAGAAAATTCCCATCATGGCAGCATGGACGTGATGGCCACTTCGGTACCTCTTGGCCCAGTTCAGTTAACTCTGCACTATCCGAGATATTTGTGCCCGGAGGAACAACTAAAATATCTGGGGTGGCTGTTGCATTGGGCCATTGGCGGCCGAAGCCTACAGATATCAGTAATTTGCGGCGTCCAACAACAACAATTAACACAATTTTCCTCATAAGGGGGGCCTAAAAAGGGAATCAATCAAAATTACTACACTACAGAACATAAGTAGTTCAAAATGTCAAAATGAGTCAAACTAACGGGCCGACTGGAGAAGATAAAGAAACACGAGTCAAAACAAGTGGCGGCCGGAAGAAACAAATGTTCTCCGACCCGACGGGACGGATGATAAATGTTTGGTCAAGAGTAGAGAGCAAAGGGCGCGCAAGTTGCGGTTGGCTTAACAGGGTTGGGATTACATGACGTAGAGTGTGTTTGTCATTTCCTGACTTCATTTTCGTCGATTGGCCTGTGGCTAGGCTACCGCCAACGCTTCCGTCCTCACTACTTGTCTCCTCTCCGCCGTGTCCACACACACACTCTCTCCCTCTGGATAAAACCCTAGTATTTGTTTTGTTAAAGCATCAAACAAACTCGAATCTTTGTTACATATTTAGGAAGAAATTGCAAATTTGTGTTTCAACAGCTTGTGGGCGTTGTAGTCGATTGATATTCGTTAGTTACTGCTTCACAAGCTGGAGACGAATGGTAAAAGGGAAGTACATGAGTAGGATAAGAATGACATGTGGAATTCTTTCTTGGAATCTAGGGTTGGAGGGCCATGTTAAAGTTGAGCGTTGTCTGCCAACAGAAGCGTCACAATGACTTCCAACTTGAATAGTTCCACTTCCACGTGCTCCGTGGCCTAGACAAATTAATACTACTAACTAATTAATAGTGGAGAAACCAAGTACCTTACGAAGCAAGTGGCCCCCAGTTCATGAAGGCCGCCCCAGCTGCACCTTGGCCACCCTAACATGCACTCAATAATGCAAAACCATGACAGAAAGAAAGGAAATCAAGCAAAGTTGGACAGTGGTCGTAGAGGATGATAATTAGGGTCACTTCATGGGCTCCGGATACCCGAAACAATCCTTTTGTTTATAGCCAAGCAAGAAGGCCGATTCTGGTAGAGCCGCATCGGCAAATTCTTTGTCACAATGTGTGCTGAATACTCGATGCTTAGACATCTATATCATTTCCATTATTTCCTAAATCGGCATATCCTTTGTCATAATGTTCTTTTAGGTAAATTTAAATTAGTTGTTGTGCATTTAAAACTGACAATTTATATACTATCACTATGTAGAAGATAAACTATATTTTGTTTGTGGTAAATATAGTTCTCCATAGCTACGCGTAAGACTTTGAACAATGGGCAAAAGGACTATTTCTTCAAGAAATCGAGAAGGTAAAGAGTTAGTCCCCTATACTCATCGTGCAACATCTCCCTATGGGGTTGTCATGGAAGCTTCCAATTTAAGCTTGGATCGCACATCCTAATCATAAAGTTAGATAGTAGAAATTACAATTCGATGCTAACCGAAGTGACAAGAGATAGAAAATCAGTTCCAATCTACTGTTCATAAATTTCATATAAGAGGTGAAATCAGTAGCCTATATCCGGCATCATAGGACTATGGTAGGCCCTTTCTTGCATGAGATGGTGATGGATGAGGAGCTACGGTAACCAATCATAAAAACGGAATTCATTGTCAAAAAGAAAAACAAAATAAAATAAGTTAGGAAAATGGCCGCTAATTAATTAACTGGAACACATTAATTTTGAACATACTGGTGATGTTGCAAACAATATTATATAAAATTTGGATTAATCTTTTCTACGGTCTAGATGGATGCTATATCATTAAAATTTAAATTTGAATGACAAATCTTGTAATAAATCCACTGGTGTATATACCATTAGTGCACAAAACATTTACTCATAAAATTTTACTAAACACAATATTAAAACTTGAAACCCCCACAGTGAGCTAGCTACACATTAACATCCTACGTACTGACCTGAAAAGAATATGCTTGAGCGGGCAAATAAGACCTCAATGATTTCCCACAGTAGTTATTAACTATAAATAATAATAACAATAATAACAATAACAATAACGTCAAAAGGAAATTATGGCTTTCATTATGAGTACTGACCTACTGATTACTAATTATGGTTTGTAGGAATTGGTCTAGCTAGTCTAAAAACTTATTTACTCTGTTTACAGTATCTAATTTACAGACATCAAAATTTTAAGGGGTGAACAAAAAGACCATCTGACCTTGATAGGAATTTAGCATGTATGCAATAATTTCAACATCATAGAAACTGATCGCATACAATATAGTTAAGATTCCTTATGTATCGATCACAATGTACACATAATTGATCACAAAGAAAAACACTGTAATTACATCATCTTCGTATTCTTACCAAAAAAAAAAAAATCTTCGTAACTGCTTCTGCTTAATGCTACCAATTTTCATGCTAACAACGCAACATCCTACACATCCTTAATAACTCTACACGTTTGATTATCTAGTTTTAAGCTAAGCCATGACGGCCTTGCCTGATCATCATCAGCTAGCCGTGGAGAGAAGCATAGTTATTTATCAGAGCCAAGGCGTTGCTAGTCATGTGTGCAACATTCACTATTTGATTCCTCACAGCGATTTTGGTGTTGCCATTCATGGCTTTTCCTGCAAAACCATCCATGCACGTATCCTCATCTGTCAAGGCAGCGCTAACCCACGTCTGTATATCACTCATGGTGAGGGCAAAGTTAAAGCCCCTAAGCTGTGGCATCGCTTCCAGCGATCTTTTCAGCTGGTGCACTGAGTCACTTAATTCCTCCACACAGTCACGCATTGCCCCGACTTCTCGGGGTGTCATGCCATGACTTTGGGACAGCTTTACCATCATGGAAGATGTTGATTTGGCGGTGTCAAGGCTCACGGAGAGAGCCGCGTGAGCTAGAAGTCTGGGGTCGGATCGAATGATAGTTGCCTGATTTGAGAGAGAGGCGTAGCAGAGTTTAGGATAGGTCGTTGTGCTGCAAGATGTTCTGATGAATTCGGTGTTAGTGACTCCAGATAAATCTCTGGCCACTGAGGCGGCGGTGGTAGAGAAGTGAGTCAGGCTGAGGAAAATGAGAAGAATTCGGACCAAGTGATCAGAAGAAGAGCCTTCCATTTCACCTTATCTTTTGTGCTTTTCTTTCTATGGATTAGCTTGCTTGGCTTGGCGATGAAAGAAGTGAAGGGCTATCAATTTATAGCGGAAGATGGCGTAAAAGGAAATACAGTGGTAAAAGTGAACTTAAATTAGCTCCCAATGTTTCAACCATTTGTACCGTTTTAAATTCTGCACTACGTCAATTTTAACCAAAATGGGACAAGTCAAAAAAATCCAAATGGATAAGAATTTCTCAGAGATGGATAATAATTTCTCGTCAAGGATAGAGGTAACGGCAAGTTGCGGCCAACTTAATTGGATTTGGATGCATGTACTGGGCAAAGGTTCCCGGATGGACGGGCGCCATGTGTGACAGCAAGAATAGAAAGGTGCACCCAGTTGGGCCTCTGGCTGGCTTCACATACGGGCTGTGGCTACTCATCGACTGGATGGATGGATGGATGCTAAATTAATGTCGTTTCAATCAAGTGGCCATGGCTATGACTGGAAACTGAGATGATTAACAGGAACAGGAACATTTTTTATTTTTTTGGAGTAGGAAAAAAGTTTGGGTGGGTTTGGATCCGATCACAACCACAGGTGCAGGTTTTAGGGATTATAAGTCATTTACAGAGATACTTAGACATATCACTTACCAATACAACACTAACATTAACAACGAGATTTGAACACATGACTTTGTGTGAGAAAATGACACGCTCTTACTAATTGAACCAACTTATGTTATCATAAGTGAACAACATACTATACAGGGTAAGAACAATAAATAAGAATGGGAGTTCTTCTTTGCAATCTATACCTACCATTTCATACTTTGTTGGGTGCTAGAAACGAAAGTTGTCGGCCAGCAGAAACGTCACAACCCCGCTTCCAAGTTGAACAGTTCCAGCTGCGCCAAAACAAAACAAATTAATGTAGTAGGTAATTAACTGTGGAAGTAACCCCAGTGCTTCTACAGAACAAGTGCTTGCGGCCTACCTAGAGTCCTGAAGGCTAACACAGCAACCCCCTGGTGGCTTGGCCATCCAAATAAAGCACTCAATAATGAGAGAGAGAGAGAGAGAGAGAGGAAAGGTGGATTTGCATGCGCTTTTTTGAGAATATAGGTCCTCAATCCAGAAAATCGCTACAGTTTATCCTTATACTTATTGCTATTCAAGCCGACATGCATTCTAAGCCTATTTTTGCCTCCATTCTGATAACTGGTTTGGACTTTGGAAAGTGGGGAGGGGGGGCATGCATAAGGTTCTTTGAAACTTATGGACTTATTTTATATAATAGCTATGCGCTTCTTATGTTTTTATACACTATACAGTCGATCTATACACAATTAACAGTTCATTTAAACATTTTATTGAAAGTACTTGACAACACATTTTCACAGAAGGCATTTGTACGATATAAATAATTAGCAGACCGAACAGCATCATGATTAATGAAGGCTGCAGCCGTGCACGTAATTATATAGAAAATCAAACACGATACAAGTTAAAATCAATTATAAGGGGACCTACGTATAACTAGGAGCCAAAACAAGCCCCGTGTAGTTTGGCTGAAGCTGCTCTAGTTGTGAGACTTAAAAGGACCCGATGCAGACAACTCGGAACTCTATCGATAAGCTCCAATGGCCAATGACATTCCCACCTTGCGTGTAGGACAAACCCTTTCAAGGCATAATGGGTTTTGTCTGTCACTGAAAATCGTTCTAACCCTCGAATCATTAGCGAATAATATTATACAGAATTGGGAATTCTCTCTTTCTTTTGACAGAGATTAGTAGTTGTACTAGTAGTTTATTTACAAGAAATCTCCCCGTATATAGCCCTCCTGGATTTTGCCTTACTCCGTGATGTGTGAAGTCATGATCAGCAGGGTAATGTTGCTTACTTAGCTATAGCTTGCAGAAACGCACGTACCACTTTCGCGACACTTTGGACCAAGAAAGAAGTAGAACAACTCGTTCCGCCGGTCTATACAGGGGGGATTGGTAGTGGGATCCGCTGGGATAATCCATGTGTTGAATGGGGTCTCGCTAGAACCCTACGCCAACCGTTTTAATTAGATTTAGATGATGCGACACAGATGTATATAACAAACAAAATATCTCACTTGCCTGCATTATTGGCTTAATTGGCATCAACACCTCTTTTCTTGTCTTCTATGTCAAATTGGTGATCAGTTGGTTGATCGCCCTCGTGAAACTACTTTTCCAAGAAAACCAGCAAATTCAGAACCCCGATCATCATGAGTGGTACCCCTGGTTATCTGAAAGGACAGCAGAAGAAACGGAATGGGAATCTGGGATTAATTAATTTTCCTTGGATAAATGAACATACCTGACCGTTTTGATTGACTTTCGAGTAGTAGTCATCCAGCCTTCAACAGGTTCGGAAAGGATAGAAGAAACGGAAGGGTAATATCTAAGCTCAACTTTCCTAAAATGTAAATCAAATTACCAGTTTGATATTTGACTTTTGACTACAGTCGTCAAATTAACTACCTCAGCAGATTTCACCCCACATTAAGGGACAAAAGCAAAAACTAATTTATCCTCCTTTCGCCCTTTCTTGGGTCAGAAAGGGCTTGCCTGGAACTTGTTGCTGAACAAGAAATTTTGGAATCTTCCTTTCGTAGCTTCAATTGTCGCATTGTCAATCTTCTGAGTTTGGTAAACTTGATATGGAAATGATAATCACATAGACATATGTATATATGATAAAGTCATATTCTAATACTTGTCTTACAGCATTTCATCTTTCCTACTCGGTGCTCTAATTGAGCGAGTTTTTGCGATGCACTTAGTGATAAACTAAGCGCACTTATATTTTAACTGTTTGATAGAGTAAAGTTAAATTGGGACATGTCTAAATACAAAGTAAAAAAATTACGAGTATGTACATCAAAATGATGAATTGGGTATAAATTAAAGCCCATTGAGCACTATTGGGAAAATCCTTTTTATGTTTAACACACAATCAATTTGGAAAATTTTGTTTTGGCTTTTTCTTTCAAAATTAAAATTTTTTTAGTAGTCATTGCGACTTCAACACAAACTCAATTTACAGCAATTACTCAAGGACATACATCCCTAATCCTTGGCTTAACTAGTCAGATGATGGTTATACTCACCAGAATACGCATACAACGATACAAAGGAGAAAGATTACTTAATTTTCATTACCACACACCTTTCAAAAAAAATTTTATTATCATAATTCACACACGTTGATAAGACGGAAGAAATATCACCAGTCATCTTTATCTATTTGCCAACAAAAACTCCCTAAATTATGTGTTGTGGACTAAAAAAGGAAAAGAAAACCACGAAAATGTTTGTTTTACCTTTCGTGCAGTTTGCGACAAAGAACATTAAATTCATGATTCAACATAAAACACTCTAAGAAACCATTTCAAACTTTAGAAGTCCAAAGCAAACTATATATCAAGGTGTAATCAAGGGAATTTTTTTTCTTAATGACAGAAACCAGTGTATGGGAGAGTGATGCCAGCCTATATTTTTTTAGTAATAAATAAAAAAAAAAAAGAAGGGAATATGAATCTTACCTCCAAAATTGCACGAATAATTTCATGTTAAAAAAACTTTAAAAGATAAATGGGGGGCCACTAGTCCCACTTTAAAAGATAAACCAGTCGTACTAATCTCTCACAGCAAAAAAATATACAATAGTTTTACGTTATGTACAACAGCAAACTTAGTTGAAAATCTTTACAAAGTGTTGCAATGCACAATGGGAGCACAGGCACTTCGGGCACTTTGAACTTGTATTTCGACCTTTAGAAAAACTATTTCACCTTAATCACCCATTCACATTGCTAAACACTCTACTCATAACTATCCTAAGTATTTTAGCTACCAAATTATCTATTATTTCATTGAAGAAAAAATAATCATAAAATCAAAGTTTGTTAATGAAAATTTATATAGAATTTATTTGTGTAAAATCAAAATTTTCATATCCAAAAGAACAATAATTATTTCTAAATCCCACACACATTCGATGTGCCTTTAACATTAGTGACTAATGAAATGGGAGGATGGGAATAATTAATTGCGACTCAAATCTACCGCCATTGGTTCTCCTGACACTTAGATATCTGGAAATAAATAAATAACAGAGAATATTTATATATAGGATCATATTTCCGGAAGGAAAATCGGGGGATCGGATGTTCAATATGAACTCCAAAAACATCGCCTTCAGTCCAGCAGCATTTGCCGCAGCCCACATTGCAAATGGGAATCCACAGCGGATCATGTGATTCCTTGGGCTTTTGCGCGATCTTCGAGATGTGGACTTTTATTCTTTTAAGCGACCATGTCATCCCGGGCTTATCCCCGGGCACCGTGGCACATGACATAGACACCTAACCCCCCCTGCCCGGAAAAAAAAAAAAAGATTAATTTTTTTTGCATTGTCAGTGCAATAAATTTTTTACACTAGTAGTTTTGGACGTATATCATATGTGCACGATTTGAATTTCAAATTTAAATTTATGTTATGTGTTATAATCCAAATCTGCTAGTGTAAAAAAATTAGAAGTTGTCTGAATTGCCATTTTCTGGATTTTACATGAAAAAATATACTGTAACGAATAACGATGTAATGTATGTGAGGTAAAAAGATGTTTAGGAAATGTGATCACTGAAAATGTAAAAAAAAAAATTTGTAGAAAATTGCAATCCAAACAATTCCTTATACATTCACAGCATATAAAAAAGTTATCAAAAAAAAAACCATAAACAAAAATGATTACTTTTTTTTTTTTGTTAATTAGATTATAAGAAACCTATGATGATGTAGTAATGCAATGAACAATTAACACAAATAACAAGTCATTAATGTTACTACGAATAAACTCACAAACATTAAAAGAAGGAACTTAAGTTTAAAGACTAGATCAAGACTCATCTAAAATCCATGATCTCTTTACTACTAGTGTACTCCATACATGATATAACCGTGACAGTTAATGTGCAAAAATGGAAGTCACAAGATGCAAGCAAAGACCTGTAACTAAATTGCTTGTCAAGGCATGTGCGATGGACCGACTCACAAGCGATGACATGTAGTCATGGCGGCAAGCCCATTCATAAGACCGGATCCTCTTCCACCACCCACGTCTTACGAGGGAAGTAACATATTAATTCCGTATCCATAATTTAATCTGTCAACCAATGAATCAAAATTAAGCAATCGAATTTAGAATACACAAGTTTGCTCGAATTGCACGTGACTGTAGTCTGCTGCAGCGTTTGTCGACGAAGTTAGCGTCGGTATATTTTAACACACCTCATATCATATATATTCATATGCAAGCAACCTCCCCCCCTTCCACCCAAAAAAAAAAAAAAAAAAGGTTCTGCAGAGGATTCCTTTCCCTTTGGCTAGTCTGGAACTGTCGACAGATTCACATTCGATTCTCGCACTCTAGCAAACGTTAAACCCACCTGACAGTTTTCCCCATGCTATATATAGAGTAGTATTTCTCGTCCCCGATGAAATGTGTTAACTAACTGACCATAAACGAGAAGTCAAAAGGAAGTGGAAAAAATGGGGAATTACACCCTCACAAAGTTGTGCACTTTTCTCCCACTAGTCCTCACGCTTCTTTCCTCCATTTCCTTGGTACAACCAGCTGCTTCAGCTGCCACAGCCCCATCAACCTACACAAACTTCGTGAAAACCAGATGCAAAACCACGACCTATCCGACAGTTTGCATCAAAGCCCTTTACCCCTATGCCTCTTACGTCCAAACCAACCCCTTAAAGCTGTGTAGCACGGCCCTCAGTATAGCCATACAAGGCGCTCGCAACGCATCCATCCATGTCTCAAATCTGGCCTCGCGGAAAGGGTACTATTCGCGCATCGAAGCCGCAGCCCTCAAAGACTGCATATATAATGTGAAAGATGCGAATTCCGAGCTCAAGCAGGCTCTCAGCGCAATGGCACGTCTTGGAGGTGCCGATCGGCAGTTCCAATGGGCTAATGCCAAGACTTGGGCTAGTGCTGCCATAACGGATCTGGAGTCATGCCGGGATGGATTTACTGGAAGAAAATTTAGTCCCGCCCTCAGGTCAAAGATCAAAAGTTGCGTATTACCACAAGAAAAGCTCATAAGCAATGCTTTATACCTAATCAACCGTCTTTACTAGCAGTAAATTGCTTTTGTCTCTCTCTCTCTCTCTTTCCCCGCCGGGTTGGATATTAGCCTGGAATTACTTTCTGGATGGTTTTCACTGTTCATATCAATCTGCACTTCATTTTGCTAGCACTAGCAGGATGCATGGGACAAATGTAATTTATGAAATTCCATAGGCATGATGGTGTTATAGATAATAACAGAAGACGCTTATGTCTCATTTTTCCAATTCACTACTGATTCAATCGTACACTTCTCAGGAAACTCAAGTTTTCAGTTCTTTTTGCTGTTTTATTATCTTAGTATACTACAAATTCTGCAATAGATAGAGCTGATCGAGTGTGCGGCCAACATTGGAGTTCTGTATCCTAATTGTTTTGCATGGAAAGCGTGACATATAAACAACAATTGAAATTTATTTAAGAGAAACCTTTTCAATTTCAAACTGGTAGAGAAACACTTTGAATTGCAAGCTGGTTGAATTAGATCAGGGTAAAAGACGTATCCATATACCAGTACCTTTTTGCTTCTCTTTTTATATCTTTTTCTGTCTTTTTTATTTATTTTTTGGCTGAAAATGATCAACTTCGAAAGGTCTTACAAAACAATAACGGTGTAAAGCATAGTGATCCGTGAATGTTGGGGTGAATGATTTGACTCCCAACTAGTACATTAGGGAATTTTGTCTTGGGCCATTGCCAATATGTACATTTCCCAAATAAGTAGAAGTTACAGATACTAGCCAACTTACAGAACCCAGTGCCAAGTTAGAAAGAAACATGGATTTGTTGATGCAATTCTTTTAGACACATAGCTCCCTAATAATTTGTAAGTTGGGGAAGCTTAAATGTCCAAGACTATATCTGCTACAACCCTGTTGGCCGTGTAAGCGTTGTTTGCTAACTCCCTGACTTGTTGCATGACCGGATGTTGACGACTTGCCAACGACTTGTAGCAGGCTTCCTCTTGATTTGTGGCTAAATCCAATAAAGTCTGCACATTTTTCTTATGCCATCCGTAATTGAAGCCCTCAGCAGTTTTGAGTTTGAACATTTCTACATACTCGTGCGAAACTTGCTGGAGAGTTTCCACGCTGTCGCTCATCTTATTCACGCAATCCAACATGCAATTTGTTGCCAGGCGTCCATCCCCCTGACCTGCTTTGTCATGAAGTTCCTGGCAACAATGGCCTTGGACAAGGACTTTGACAGGACTTTTCGGTACCACTCCAGCGAATCAAATTGCGTAGAGGGGGTAACTGTGGGCTTAAGCAATTCAATGCAGGAATCAGCATCGTGGGTTTTCTTGCATAAGGCCTCTAGATTCCCTTCTGCAGCAGCAGCTGGGGCAGTTGCAGTTGCCACCGCGACATATGTTGCAGAAAGGAACAGGGATAGTGATAAAAGGGCTCCTCTGGCCATGTTTAATTTCCTTGTGATGGCACCTTCAATGTTGTTCAAAATACTTGCAGCAGAGGAGAGGAGGATGGTTAAGAAATTGTTATTTTAAGGGTTGAAAGAAGAATGTTTGGTTCCTGAGACATAGGCCCCAACCTCCAACGGAAGATGGAGCTCATTCCTCGAGTGTTAAAAGTAAGCCGCTGGAAAATTGGAAAGTGTTCATAGGATCAAAAATTAGACAAAAGTGACAAATTTTGCGGAGGACGCGTCCAAGTATTCGTGGCGTCCGGCTCTTTTACAAAAAACTTGGGTAGACCCGGCTAATGGCCCCACCTGTAGACCGAGTGATAGAGAACATGCCACGCCAACATACAGATCATTTTGCTTGTTTACCACTCCAGACCTCCGTAGTTGAGTCCATACCAATCGGCTAAATCCCCTCCTCTCTTTCTTTTCTTTTCTGTTTTTTTTTTTTTTTTGGGGAACGGAAATCCCCTGCTCTTCTCCCCTACCCTTCCGCCGTTTTGCTCCACCATCACCAACGAATCAGCAGAAACATTGGCCTTCCAAATCAGACAATCCACCACTTGATCGCCTTACCCTTCATCCCCTGGCCCTCCAGAAACTCTACCTTCCCGCACCAACATTAAACACCAGCAAATCAGTTGTGCTTTGCTCCCTTGTGAATAAGTGGTGGAAATCGCAGCTTCCATTTTGCTGCCAAATTAGCGGGTTGCATCGTGGTCTCAACCATGAAAGAGGCATGTTGAAGCCCAGCGTCAGTAAACACAGTTGATGGACTGGAATTGTCAGCCATCTCTACATTATTAATTAATTGGTCAGATGATGATTGTGACAAACTTTTTTTTTTTACCATCCGGTGTATGAGTGGGCTCATAGACAGGGTCTACCTAACGTTTTGCCTGCTAGTCAATCCATTAAAATGAGAAGGGATGGTTTAGATCGATCGAGTTGAAGTTGAAGCTACCTCCTTTCCGTCTATTTTTGGGTCTCCCCACCCCAATCCCCAGAACTCAAAAGGAATGGATGCTGACCAGTCAAGCAATTTCCTTGTTCAAAATGATTTCCAAAATATTCAAAAACAAAAAAAAAATTAAAATCATGAAAAGAAAACGCATTAGTCGCCTGTCAAATTCAAGACCACACGGCTCATCGCATACTTTGGCTTTATATAATTGAACAAAACTTGACTAGTTCCTTGCTATACATCAAAAGTTGAAAGCCCAGTAGAGCTAACAGACACACAAGCTGAGACCAGGAAACGTTAAAAAAACCTGTGACCTTCGCATGCTGATCACTACTGCTAATAATTTCCACCGGCCATTTGGTTGATCAATGCCAAGGCATTGCTAGTCACCTGTGCAACACTGGTCATCCTTGTCTTGATCGAAGCCTTGATCCTTCCATTCAGGGCCCGGCCCGCAAACCCATCGGAACAGGTGCTATCATCGGTAAGCGCGGCGCTCACCCAGGTCTGCGCGTTGCTGATGTGCCACAATAGCTCCGGTCCACGGGCCCTACCCATGTTCTTGAGCTCCTGGACGGAGCTGCTGAGGCGGTCCACGCTGTCAGCCATCTCTTCCAAGCAGTCCCTGAGGGCTGCATACTCTCTGCCTCTCAGTCCTCTGAATTTGGAGAGCTTGGTTACGAATGCTCTAGTGGACTGAGCCCTATCCAGGCTGACGGACAAGGCCGTCTGGGCCAACTGCTTCGGGCTCCTCTGAATGGTCGCGGCGTAAGTCGAAAGCGATTCGACGCACAAAGATGGATAGGTGGTTCTTCTACATTGGGCCCGGATGAAGCTGGTAGCTGCAGTGGCGGCGGTGGCGGCATCTGACTTGGCCGGAACCCAAGAGAGGGACAGACTCAAAATTAGTAAAGGCAGGACAGGGTAAGCCATTGCTTTTCACCCTTAAAGAGAGCGGATTGAGATGTGAAGAGAGAGTGTGCGAGGATGAGGTTTATCCCTTCCCCCTTAACTCTGAAAAAAAATAATAATAATAAGAGAAGTGAAGAGAGAGAGAGGGGCTTGGGCGAGGGCGAACACTGAAGGAGTATAGGATCTTACCGCTCACAGCATTATTGAAGGCAATCTATGTCTCTATATATAATAATAATAATGCGGGGGAAGAGTCCCCTTGAGAGTTCAAAGACTCCGGTGGCATGTCACGTGTTAATTGGGGCCCTCTCTTTCCAGCTTATAACATTCGCTGGATGTTGGATTTTCATATTGGGTTTGGCGCATTTGCAGTTAGTCATCAACAATAGTAATCCTACTGGTCTATGTTGGAAAAAGTTACTCCACCAATCAAGCACCAAATTAAGGATAAGGGAGCCCCAGCGGCTAAGGATGGTTGCCAATGAAACCGTCCATGAACAATTTTCAGTGTAGATTAAACCAATAATATAAAAATTTGAAATGTATGGCTAGGATAAAGACGTACATTCTATTATTCTGTTTACAGTGAGTTATAATTTGTCAAAAAAACTGTTACAATGAGACACCTAATTGCGTCCCGAAATTTCTAATGTATTTATGCTTTGACGTTTTCCCACCGACGTTGACTCAAACCAACCAGGGTCACTCTTATTTACTTACTGCTATCCTTTGATTCATGCCACCCCACCCCTCTATTACTCTGCATCCCCCGCACATAGTTATGCCTCCATTTGACAAGCAGAAGGAAAGGGGGGAAAAAAAAAAAAAAAAGAGCACAGTTTGTCTCTTTACTCGCTTGAGAAAAATTTTAGTCACATCACACTTTCGCGGCTTTGGCTGATGAAACAAATTGTCGGGCTCAACCTCCGGAGTCACAAAATGAATTCTGACTACACTCACGAGGCGTTTTGGACGAGTTTCAAAGGACGTAAAGTTTCAGCCCAGTGTCCCAAACCAAAATGTTACTCAACATATGACAACTTTTCATATTTTAGTCCATCGTATAAGCATTTATCATGATTTTCAGTTGATTTTTGTAATTAAGCTCTGTAGCAAAATTGGGAAATATATGTTACCCGTCTTGAATTTCAGACATGAAAAAGGAGCCTTTCTGCATTAGGGGGCAGCAAGTGGCTAGGGGCGGTGCACATTGATGATGCATTGGGGTCAGCTGTGGATATAATATATTTGTGGGCTTTGATCTAGATAATGTGAAACCGGTTTCCATAACTACCGCCGACTATCATGGTACTACTAGTACTATCTTTCACCATAATCAAGAAGCTAGTGCCACTGCCTTCTACTCTGGTGGGACAATGCGGCTTTACTTTTCTAAAGCAACGAACTAAAGCAGTTTGAAGTTTGAAATCTAGTGACGAACACAGGCTTCAGCTCCAAGTTTTCCAAAAGCACTCGCCGAGAGTAACGTTTTCAAATCCAGACTGGGAGTCTTCTGGGTTTTTCGCCATCCTTTTTAGTTTGTTTTTCTTCATTGATTTCAATTCAAAGCCACTAGCTATAAATAATTTTTAAAAAAAAAAAGTGTTGGGATCATCAAATCAAACTTCCTATTATCCTAATAGTTAATATTTTTTAATTTCCTATTTAGAAATCCTCAAGTATGGTCAAATTTAGTAATTTACTTGTTTAGAATCAATGGCGGAGCCACATGGAGCCAAGTGGGTCAATTGAACCCACTTAATCTTGAAAAATTAGTTTCTAGGTTTAGAAAATTTTAAAGTTACATCATATTTGACCCCATTAAGTTTTATCAAATACATTGACCCCAAACAATTGAAAATTTCTAATTCTTACCATTACAAGAAATTTGAATTTATTTCAAGTTCCTTCAAGAATAAAGTATTCCATAGTTTTCAAAAACAATGGATGAGCTTTCTTGAGTGGAGTGGGAAAACCAATTTTTCAAACTTTAAAGTTTTCAAAAACAAGAACTTTTCAAACGGATACTAAATTTTTTATTTATAATACAAAATTAATTTACATATAACACACTAAAGATAAATTTCTTAAAAGAAACCCGTAGAAGATCAATTTGATGATATTTCACATAATATTTTTTAAAAAATCAAGAGTTTCAGTTACTTACATTGGAAAAAATGTATTTAATAAAATTGATAATGAATTGATTTTGCAACTTTTAAGAAAATGAATACTCAAATGATATAATTATAATTTGTATGCAATGCTAGTAACTTTTTTTTTAAATAAATTTTACTGTACTAAAATTTGACCCCACTTATTACGAGGTCTTGGCTCCACCCCTGTTTAGAATATAGAGTAAATATCTGGCAGTTTCTTGTCTTGATAGATCTTGTTTGGATTGTTATTTTCTAAATTTTTATAGAAAAATATATTGTAACGATTTGATATATATATATATATATATATATATATATATGTATGTATATGTGTGTGAGAAAATGTAATCACAAAAAATATAATTTTTTTTATGGAAAATTGCAATCTAAACAATGCCTTAGATCTTGTTTGGATTGCTATTTTCTAGATTTTTCATGAAAAAATATATTGTAGCGATATGATGTATGTGAGGTAAAAATGTGTTTGAAAGATGTGATCACAAAAAATGTAAAAAACTTTCGGTGGAAAACTCCAATCCAAACAAGACTAATTACCAAGTCATGTTGACTATATATAAGGTCTTGATATTGTGAAAATTATTAGAGGAAAATTAAGTGCTTGTGTTGTGAAAGGGAAATTCTACCAAGGGGTCCATTTGGATTCGCTGTTTTTGAAAAACTGTATTTCACATTCTAAATACTACAATAATACACTAACGAAAAACAATCCAAAAAACATAAATCCAAACAAATATTTCAAAAACAACTTATACATACAAAAATAAAAAATTTATCCCTTTTCTTCCACCACAACCCTACCACCACCACCATCTCCTCCCCCCATCCACCCTTTCTCTCTCTCTCCCCTCCCATTCCCATCCAAATTAAAAATTTATTTAGGGTATTTTTGAGACATTTTTAAAATTAAAATTTTATTTGGGGTAATTTTTGAAGTATTTTTAAAATAAAAAATTTATTTGGAGTATTTTCTAGGGCATTTTTAAAATTAAAAATTTAGTTGAGTAGCATAACGGTGAGTCTTTAATAAGTGAGTAGCATGTGCTTTTATGGACTCCTCTTCTCCCACATCTTTTTTTATATATATTGTTAAAATATGCTCCCTGTGTGTGATTTTTTTCTTTGGTACTAAACATAAGGATAAGATTACTGAATTAGGATGTGTTTGATAAAATTAAAAATTAAAAATTGAAATATGAAATTTAAAATTTGAATTCTGAATATATTAAGTTATTGAACTATTAAGTATTAAATCTGATATATTTGAGTGTATATCACATTAAATGATAAATGAATAGTTTGGAGTAAGTTTTGCCTATAAAATTCAATACCACTTAAATAATTCAAAATGTTTTATTTTTTACTATCAAACACGCATAAACATGAACATGTTAAGATATGATCCATTGAATTTAAATGTTGAATTGGATTATCAAGACCATAGATTGTATAAGATTATTGAATTAGATTATTAGATCGAAATTTTATCTCTTTCCTTTTTTTTATTCTGTCCTACCCGAAGGCCATCATCGACCTTTCAAACACCTTACGAATTAATTTTATAGTATGAAATACTTATATATAACTTGAAGGGGCAAGGTCTTTTCAAGATCAACCCTATTTATACGCAGTATTTATTCTCCCTCGTGAAATGCAAACTAGGATGAAATTAACCCGGTTACTTTGTTATTTTCACATCAGATGTCCATTTCTTGGTAGATTTAGCACCGGCTACATTGTGGAAGCTGCCGAGAAAAGAATGTCAATGTCGACTAGCGTTACTTTCTTTTAGAAGTAGGCGTAGATGTAAGTTTGTCGGTTAATGACACGAAGGCAAATGTTATCTTAACGTGGGATTGGTATGAACAAAATGTGTCACTTAATATTTTGTTAAATAAACCATTATTTCATAAGACAACTACATCATTTTAATTATTCACTTCCTTATAGCCACTCAACATCCTTATAATTATTGAACTAACTGCTACTTCTTCAAAACAAACTACTATCACTTTAAAATACTTTTTCTGGGGCAGTTTTACCCTTTTAAATTATTACTCACTCCGTCCCACTTTGTTAGGCTTAATTCCTTTTTCACATAGATTAAAAAAAGTTAGGCAATGTTGTTGAAATACTTATATTTTCCTAAAATACTCTTAATTAAATATAGTATGACTAATGCTTGCATTAAATGATAAAGAAAGACAATGATGACTTTTTATTTTCCTACTAATCTAAATAAATTGGGAATGATTCCAAAACTTGACTTTTCATATCTCAAGACATTTTGGAAAAATTAATTGCATTAAATAAAGTAGGTAGTACTAAATAACAACTTCCATTAATTAAGAACATTTTAGAGAAATTACATGTTAACTATATTCTACAATTGGAAAGTAGATTATAATTTGAAACAAACGAAAAAGGAAAATAAGCCTAATAAAATGAGACGAAGGGAGTGCATTCTAACAAAAAAAATAATTCTAATCATTTTGACATCTTTTTGTTGGCTGCACACGCATTAGTTATTTACTATTTCCCAATGAGAGAACATCGTCCGGACGTGGGAAATACGTGTAAAATTCATTTTCTTTCCATGGCCACGCCGCATTGCCGTTTGTCAGTTTCGAACTGGCATTAGTCTTGAGTCATATCAGAGATTGGACGGAGATTCCTATGAGACTCCGCATCAGCATCGCATGGGGACAGCCGTCAGCTCAGGAGACGTTGTCGGCTCTATTTCACACTTCCCAGGCCCCATTCCCATACTCCCCTTCCAGCTCGCATTTTAAGATCATAGAGAAGGCAACCCGACCCGTCTTTTGTGCATTCTTATATATCCTCATTACGTACATTTGGATAGTAGATTTTTTGGGATAATTTTTTGAAAAGAATACTGTAATATTTTTTTGATGTGATGTATTTGAGATAAAAAGGTGATTGAAATTTGTGTCGATGATATAAGCAAAATTTTTTAACTAAATATAAGCAATCCAAATATAAGTGGATTCGCTCAATTACTGCTGCAATCCGCTAGTGATTTCGTAATTTTGTTAAAATTGGATGGCAAAAATTTGGCCATGTATTCGTTCTCTAATTGGTTGGTAATATGGTAATTTCTCTGAAATTGGGAGGCAAACGAATAATCACTAGGCTGGTTAATTGTGACAATACCTGCGTGAACTTGATCGGATAATCCATGGGCATCTGGCCATTCAAGCTCATGATGCATTGATAACAGACGACGCAAAGGGATTCGCCTCCGAGTACTTTTAGACACGTGTTGCAAATGGTTCAAACTCCAATGGATCTTCTAGGTACCGAATTGCTTTCAGAAAGTCCACACAGTATAACCATTTTAAAACTGTTTCATACATTCTTTTTACTACTGGATATAGGAACACATTATTGCTACTTCAAAAAACCTTGATTGCTAAAATAAACTTTAAATTAAAAATTAATATTCTTAAGCACTTATAAAATATTTGAAAATATTCTCTCCTAGAATTTAAACATTTTTCTCTCTTTTTTGCTTTGTCAATATATGTTTCTTGAAATAATAAGAAGTATCAAATAAACTTAATATATGACGGTATTGTTGTCCAATGAGTGCATGAGGTGTGAATTTAGTATAATAGGGTGTAGATTTAGCCCCTTTCAACAATTTCTTGGGTTTCTTTGCTTTCGGGCGAGGGGAAGGATAATTAGAATAGGAGAATTGGTCTCTTTTTGATTTTATGGATTTTTTTTGGGGGGGGGGGGGATATCCAGAAGGCTCTTAATAAGGGAACAAAATATATATTTCCTCTAAATAAGGCGGTTGTTATCATTTTGACCCGGGCATGTGGTTGGTGTTAACTGGCTTATTTTGAACCATTGGATTTCCATGAGAGGTGATCTTTGCCCTTGTTTCTCTTGTTGCATGGAGACTGATATGTGGGGAATGCTATTTACTATCCACTTTCCAATTGATCAGTATAAAACGGTGGGGCTCTTTAGTTTGTGCATGGTTCGGTGCTTGATTTATGTGATTACACCAGACCAATTGTTATTAGTTATTCAAGAGTGTGGATGTCCTGTATATGAAGATGAATTTGCTTTTACTCTCTCGCTTTTTCTCCTCAAGCGTTGTGGTGTCCCTCCCTCTGTTTTTTTGTTTTTGTTTTTGCTTTTTAATTTTTTTTTGTTCATTTCCCAGCCTTGGTTGGCTTTTGCTGGAGTTTTTGCATTCATTCTAACTACTAATTGAGGACATGCAATTCGAAAGAGGCAATAGTGTGTTTTCTCTTTCTCTTCTTTGTTGGCTTTGGTGGTCTTTTTGCATTTTTTACTTTTGACTTGTCAACTCGGGACATGGAAGACAGTTAGTTTTCCAGACAAAAGTAGTATGTATTTGCGTTATGAAGTTGATTGTTTCCTTTCACGCTTTTGTTGCCTTAGGCTTCGTGGTATTTTTTTTCCCCTTATAGAAAAATATATTGTGTCGATTTGATGTATATGAATTAAAAAAATGATTAAAAAATATATTCAGGAAAAATGTAAAAATATTTTAAAAAATTATATTCCAAAGAGGGCGAATGATTTTAACTACTGGGGTGGGGGAAGAATTGGTTGAATGGTACTGGTGAAAAAGTGTAATTTAAGACCCTTTACTTACCGTTATAAAAAAAATGATTTTAACTACTGTGAAATCATCTACTGTTATAGGAACTTTTATTTATTCTCCATCTGTCATTCATTTGTTCATGCAGTATTGATATAAAGTATAGCTTAGTGATACGAGCAGCTAAGTCTCGTCGCTTGAAGTGCAACGTGCAGGATTTTTTCAAACCAATGAATAAATTTCAAAAATATATATTTTTTCTCAGGACTACACAATACAATACAAATATCATCTATAACATATTCTCCCACTTTTTCAATCCAACTTCCTCAATTCTCCTTTGTGCACACGGGTTTCATAGAACACCATGTACATGGTTAATTAACACATAATACACTAAAGAATCTGACTAACCTGACGCATCGCGTCAGGCTAAAGAAACTAGAGTACATATATATATATATATATATATATATATATATTGTGGTTAAAAAATGAGCGATATTTAGAGCTTTAAAAGCCTCAAAGATTTTTCTTAATCGGATACGACACGAGCACTGAAGTAATACGTACTACTACAAGATACAGAAATACTGGAATACAGTCAGCAGTATAATGATCCATGGAGATATTTCTTTTGTTTGGCTCCAACTCCTGTTCCGGTCGATGCAGAATTCGGGCCCAATGATGAATTATTGAGGGATGTCACATCAATGGGTGCAGTGATGAAGTAGCAAAATAATGGAAGGTTTGCGTTGCTTGGCCGACAAAGGAGTAGAGGGCTTAGCTAGACAAGGTGATCTCCGGGGAAGGCGGCTACGGCTGCGGCTGCGCTGATATTTTCTGAATAATTGCATGCAATTTGAGAAGGTTGTCCCCCTGCCTCTAGTTTGTAGGGTCAGCCAGTTGCTGTTGTTCCTTGACAAATGCCTCACCACTGCGGATTTTGAAATTAATTTAAGATACTAAGATATATTTTGAGGCACAGCGTAGTAATTTAAGTACCTCTGGGGGACATCCAATAATATCCTAGTTTAACATATGGAGGGCAATGTATGCACATACATACTTGCATCTACACACAAATTGACTCAATTAGTGGTGAGGACGGATTATTTAGTCATATAAAAGGTCGTGTGTTCGAATCCCTCTATTAATGTGAAAGATGTATTGATGGACGATTGTTAAGTATCTTTACAAGATGCTATGGTCCTTGAAGCGTGTTGTAACCCGTGGTTGTGACTTGATCTTAATCACCCAAACTTTTTTTACAAAAAAAAAAAAAAAAAAATCTCACACACGCACACTAATTTTTTCAAATGTATGGGTGGCTGCTCTAAGCTCTGCCTGCATTTCATATTGGGGTTTTCTACTATCGCTAGAGCATCAGCACCATGCAATTGATCACTCAAAGATCAATTGTCGAAAACAAACATGAATGAGCGACAAAATTAATGTATGTACTTTTACGAATTATTGTCTTAGTATTTACGTTTATTTGCGTTAGCTTTACATGTATTAGTATGATAGTGTCTACATTATAGAGCATCGTGATTCTGGAAGGCACGTGACCTTCTTGCTGCTAGGAAATCCAGTGGCATATTAGCTAGTCAATTACAGACGCCAGGAACGACCAAGGCTTCAGCTTCAACAATCACGAGACGATGGCCCAGTAATGTATTCTTTTAGCTGCTAAATTTTGAAAGATGATCCCAGTCATTATTTTCCCTTCCACACCAGTTCCCACATAGAACTTGTTCCCACATAGAACTTGTTCCCACTTCTGCTTGAATCTTTTGCTGCGTCCTCTAGGAGACTTCTACTACGATATTGTATTCGGTGAGGACCGTACAAAATTTGGTCCGACTATAATGAGTAACACCATGCAAAGATATACTTGAAAGGATCATTGAACCTACAACTAATCTGTGGTGTTTCTAAAAATAATGCAATATTTTATATATGGTAAATTTAGTGTTGTATGGCGAAAAAAGACAGAGACCCGAGTTCCAGATTTGCGAACCATCTTTCCCTATCTGCTCCATCTACAGCTCTTGGCACATTAATCTTCATTGAACACCTAATCGCTTGGCAGCTAGAGCCCAAATCAATTGAGTTATTGTCAGTAGAGCTCCCTCTTTACTGGAGACTGGAGACTGGAGACTGGAGTAACATCCGTCAAAAAGGCTAGGATACATCTTCCCGGCCGTACTTAATTAAGTCAAGCCAAAACGAGTTTTTTGATCCGAACTTTCAGAAGAAGATGTTTCAGCTGGTCTAGAAATTCAATCCTCTTTCTAACATCATTGCTTTGACTCTTTGTACATCATCACTGCGTCCAGCACTGGCATAAGCCTTCATCAAAAGCTCATAATTATGCTCATTATCTGGCTCCAACTCAAACAATGCTGTCGCAGCAATCTCACCCAAGTCAACGTTGCCATGAAGGTAGCAACCGTAGAGTAATGCTCCCCAAACAGTCGGACCAGCCTCAGTATCCATTCTATTCACTATTACGTCATAAGCTTCATCAATTAGTCCTGCCCTTCCATAAAGGTTCACCATGCATGCATAGTGCTCCACAGCCGGCCTGACGCCATAGTCATTCCTCATCATCCTAAAAAACCTCTGTCCCTCTTCTACCAAACCCATATGAGCACAAGCGGACAGCAAAGACACAAATGTGATAGCATCCGGTGAGGCATTAGCTTCTACCATTTGCTGGAAGTAAAATAAAGCTTTGGCATCTCTACAATGAGCTGAAATTATTGAGTTCCAAGAAATTAAATCCTTCCGAGGCATGTGCTCAAACAACCACCGCGCTTCCTCCAGTTTATTGCAATTAGAGTAAAAAGCAATCAAAGAATTGGCTGTAGATAAATCCCATTGGATTCCATGACGAATAACCCATCCATGAATTTGAGTTCCAAGTCTCAAAGATGACACGCTTGAAATAAGTGCTGATAAAGTAACCGAGTCGAGTTCAAGCCCCTCGCGCACCATAGACACAAATATATCAAGTGCCTCCATTATAAGCTCATGTCGAACGTATCCATTAAGCATTGAATTCCAGGAAACCAAGTCCTTCCCCCCAATCCTGTCAAAGACTTTTCGAGCCTTAACAATGTCGCCACATTTAGCATACATATCGACTAGTACATTAAGAGCAAAGCCATCATTCCCAAACCCATAACGGATTACGTGGCGGTGAACTTCCTCGCCAACTTGAATCAACCCAATGCCTCCGCAAGCTTTCAGCACGCGAGGAAACGTGTGCTGATCAGGCTCCACGCCTTCTTCGACCATCTGAAAGTACAATGCCAATGCATCTTCGTGCAAACCCTTTTCGGCATAGCCGGCTATTAGAGAATTCCATGGAAAAGCCGATTCATGACGCTTAGGCATTTGATCGAACAGGTGGTGAGCCTCTTCCAACTGTCCATTGACAGCACATAATCTGATGAGCTTTGACGAAATGCCCACATTTTTGCGCAGAAGTTTATCAGGTATGAGTCGGCGGATTCGAAGAGCATGGTCAAAGGCTTGCAAGTCAAAGCAGGTTTCCAAAAGCGAAGCGAAGATATGGGTATCATTAACTTCAATGCCCTTTTCTATTGAGGATTCTATTTCGTTAATGACAAACTCAAGGGCTTGGAGTTTCGTACGGGGATAATTCTTGGTTAAGAGGGGAGTGGGATTTGGTGCTGGGAATCGGAGTTTGGTTCTTGTTCGCGGATAGTTTTGCGTTAGCTTCTGTTTCTTGTTGGTTTTCTTATTTGAGGAAGAAGAGAGGGGGCAACATGCAGAGAGTTTGTAAAGAGACGGTTTTTGTGAAAGGATCATGCCAATTTCCAGCATAACGAGAATTAAGACGAGTCCAAATTCTGAGATAACCGCAAGAAATTGCTCCAGAGAGCTAACCACACAAATACTATCTTTTTCAAGTAAGTCGTCTGCTAAATGACTAAATTCCAGGGAACGATCGGCTCCGAGTAGCTAGCACCACTTGCACGGAAGCAAAATTTCATCTTTTCCAACTTTTCCTAGGAAACCAAGAGCTTAATTTGTAAAACATGCAGAAGATTAAACAAAGATTTAGGGGGCGTTTGGTAAATAGGTTTCAACCCTTACTATGTGTTTCAAATTCAATTAACCCATATAAAATGTTTGGTTGGGGTCAATGAAAATAAATTAATGGGAATGATAGGTCTCTTCTGTGGGTTTTTTGATTAACCACCTGTTACTAAGGAATTATCTTAGTTGTCTATTTTATTCTTTTTAAATCATCTTAATTACCTTTTTATTCTCATTAAATGAAAAAATAAGAAAATAAAATGCTACTGTTTCAACAAATAGAAAGAAAAAGAAAAGAAAAAAAGAAACAATGAAAACGAAAAATAATAAATTATAAAATTCATTCCACATTAACAAACACACTGTGTGTTTTCATCAAAACTCATTATCATTGACTACTCTATGATACCAATAGTGATAGTGATAGTGTAATTCGAACTAAACGGCTCCTTATTTGATCAACGTGTGTGTACTTTCGTTGCAAGTGCCTGCCCCCCCAACCACAAAAAAAAAAAAACAAAACCCTCAACCCCCACAAAAACACCTTACAGCTGAAATCTTCTTTCCCCGTCTACGTTTCTGCCGTCTGTTTCGTTTTTCATTTTTAATCTCTGCGCTATATTCAAGTGCTTCAATGGTGAGGGGAAGCGCAAGCGGGCCGATGCTATCACTCGTACCAGTTGAGAAAAACAACGGCAGACAGAGCATAATTAATGACTATTGAACCAGTAGCCAAGAGGCCCAAAACTCGTGTTTCAACTGGTATGAAATGTATGAAATTTGCTGCTTCATTGTTATCTCCAGGGATCTCCTAGTACTGTTATCGCTCGCAATTTATGATGCAGATCCGGGATGTGACAAATAAAGTACAAGTTAACAAACAACTTCTTGAAAGGAATAGTAAAAACAGTCACTAAACTATTTAAAATGACACGAGTTGTGCATGGAACTTTTTCTTGACCATAAAGTTTGCTAAATTAACTAAAATTACAAATTCTCAAGAGTGAAAATGCTTAAATGTCACCTTGCTCTCTTCCCCATCCCTGCCATAACAACACTCTCTACCTTTTTTCTGTCACCTCCTTCTCTCTTCCGCCTCCACTTTCTTCTCTCCTCCCCCACTAACCGCTCGCCTTCAACTTCTCCAAGTGATGTCCCACAGTTACAGAGTTCTAGTGACTAATTGTAAGCAATTGTGGCATCAAACTTGTAGTTGTATGGGTTGAATATGTTTGTTCCTTAGAACATATGTGGAACCGGTGACGTGTTGTTTCAATTGTGCAATTGTGTTAGATTTAATGTTCAATCATCAGTTAATGATACTGTTTGGATGCTCAGAGTAATTTAACTTTGTGCAGCAAGACGGATTTACAAGTATACATCCTTAGTGTTGTGAAATCTTTTCAGTACCTATAAAATTCTGGATTTAGGCACACAAGAAGACTTAAACAGACTAACTGTAACCCACCTCACCTGTGAGCAGCACTCAATAAACAACGCCTAAGGGCGGCGCTGGATAACGCTACGAAGAATCCAATTAAGAGTCCAAGCCAGACCCAGTGGGCCGTCTAATCCGAATTTCACTGGAATGCTAATCCTGTCAGCCCAACCCTTTGCCTAAAACACTAGGTCAGCTTTGCCCCCTTTTTTTTTTTTTTTGCCCTTTTCCCCAGTTGGTTTACTGGCTAAATTATTTAAAATGATCCTAGCTTTTTTGCCCAGTTAGTTTACTGACTGAGTTGGTTAAAATAATCCTAAAAGCTAGTGTTTGGGAGTTGAGTGACTTTTTGGCAGAAAAAAAAAGGGAAAAAAAATATTCAGTGACCAACCCGTGCTATTTTGAATAATTTATTGACCATTCTAACCATTTACTTGTGAAGATACTCACCAATCACAAAGCATCCTCCCTCACAAAACTACAATATACAGCCCTTGAGACCCTGCCACACTTCGCATAGCACGGCTGAAATCCCAGCACTCAGATTAGGTCTTTAGAGAAGGTGATTGATCTGATATAGCGTTATAGAGCACTGTATTAGCAGACTGCACACTCACTTGAAAGGATTGACCGTACTCTCTCTCTCTCTAGGATACCACGTGATCAGGTGAGATCGAAAATGGGGAACAATCATTGACACAAATTCCAATCACCTTTTTATCTCAGATACATCACATCAAAAAAGTGCTACAGTATTCTTTTCAACAAATTATCCCAAAAAATCTACTATCCAAACGTAAGAATTTCCTTCTTAACCGGCAGTAGGAGTACAGCAAGTATCTTATCTGGATCCCCAGTTTGGGAGAAAAACAATTTTTACCAGTCTGCAGCCCCCCAT
The DNA here is from genome assembly GCA_013103745.1 of Gardenia jasminoides. Lineage (NCBI taxonomy): Eukaryota > Viridiplantae > Streptophyta > Magnoliopsida > Gentianales > Rubiaceae > Gardenia > Gardenia jasminoides. Next base: position 107,486,977 of record CM023103.1, read on the forward strand.
CAACAGAAGAGTGAAATCTTCCTGCCAGACTTATTTCTCCAGCCCGATCGACTTTTGTGTTTATTACCGTCAATGACCTGTGAATGTGTTGCTTAGATTTTGTTAAAACCTAACATAAAGTAAGTTAACAATCAGACGGCACTTCTAACTCAAAAACTACAATTTTAAAAGCTTTTATTTCTTGTTTTGCTTGTTTTCTTTAATTCTTTAAAAGGGACTAATGATTCGGGAATATTGGAGGGCATCAACTTCCCTCAAAATTCAACTGGATTGCAAAGTGATCATTTCTAAACAAAGCAAATTCTGCTGGATATTTGTGTGGCGTACTTAAGTTTCCATATTGCACTTCATCTGCATTTCAGCACAGTCAAATATTAAAATCCCAGGAAATGGCTAGCATCTTCTGTTAAACAAGAAGCTGGTAATCTCTCCGTCCCCCTCCCCTCCTCTCTGGGCCAAGAGAAACATCTCTCTCTCTCTCTCTCTCTCTCTCTCTCTCTCTCTGTGTGGGGGACAAGTGAAACATATTTATCTCACCAGGCCAATACATGACAAAATCATGGGAAGAACAATACCATGAGCCACACCAAAGAGTATGTAGCAGAACCCAAGCATTGGAATATATAGCATTGGAATAATATTTGGCAGAACGTATCATATTCCCCAAGTATTAAATATGAAAATGAGTGATTCGTTTGGGAATATAAATGCTCAAACCATACAGTAAAACATTTAAAACATACCATTAGGCAGCAAAAATTGGGCGGACTCGTTCAAATATCTCATCTTCTGTTCCAGTAGCATCAATCTGCAAGTCAGTAGTATCAATGACACACCTTCTTATTACTTTCACTACACAAAACGGAAAAAAGAGACATAATCAGAACAAGATGAAGCCTACAAAATAAGTTCTTTACCACAATGCTGCACAGAATACCTACACCCCAGGAATTTAAAAGCAGCATCCAGCAACTAAGGGATCAACCAGGGAGGATTGAACAGGCATAGCTGCCGCAACATGGACAGAGTTTTTTTGCAAAAGTTTTGGAAGATAACCTCATGCAAAGCAGTTTTAGAGAAGTTCTGACTAAGACCAGACCAGACCAGACCAACCCAACCCAACCCAACCCAAACATGGGATCTGTTTTCTCAGGCCACTCAAGGCCACTGCTTAAGTGTCTGTAGACGTCTTATATCTCCCTCTTATTCATCCCAAATCTTTTCTTTTAGTGTACCATAAAACAGAAGCAAAACAAGATTTTAAAAACATAAGCAGCAGCAAGTAGTTTGACAATCAAAAAGGGAAATGTTATCCAAAGCTTTTCTTTCTTCTTCGGCTTCTTGAGGTGTATGGCACAAATCAGATACCATTCAATAGGAAGCAAAACTTGAACAAATAAATAACATATATAGTGTATAAATGCATAATCAACATATAAAACTCAGACCAACAAAAGATCAAATACATTAAAATATTCTGCTGCAGGACCACATTGTGCCAGTAAAAACAATGTATCATCCAGAACCTATCACAGAAAAGAAGGTATCATCTCCGGACCATAACTAAAACAGAGTATTAACCTATTAACCACTGAAAGCCATGTCACATTTCAAGTTGGACTGGTAAGCCAGATCCAACAAGCAGCCGTACTTGCAAACAAACATACTCCCTATAGTGGCAATACCTTGTAAAGTTTTCCTTTCTTGGCATAGTAGTTGACCACTGGAAGACTTAAAGCTGTAAAGACCTTTAACCGTTCCTTCACAGTGTCTTCATTATCATCAACTCGCCCCTAAATCAAAAAATGATAGTTTTGTTAATTATTTTTAAACAAGGAAGGAAAGCATAAACAGTAAGATTCACCTGGAAAAAAACCAAGGAAAGACAAAAATAAAAAAATAAACCTGCCCACGGTTCAGCACTCGTTTAACCATCTCTTCCGGAGGGCAATCAAAGAAAAGCACAATATTGGGTTCGGCACCAATCTGCATTTGTGGTTCACTCTTTAGTTGAATAAAAGACCAACCCTACACATATTCCCCATTCCAACAATTTTTCCCCACTGGATGTACGTCCAAATAAACCAACAGTAAGCTTAAATAGTCATCTCCATAGTCAGAAAGAGCAGCTAGAGCATTACTAGTCCAGGTAATGGAATTTGAATAATGGGAAATATAACTTTACAGGTCACTGTCAAATATAAAGAAGATACACTCACAATTCTTTCATATGTCAAACGGTTCTCTTCAGTTCGCGGGAAACCATCAATGAGAAATTTATGACTCTCACTTGATTCAATTGCCTTTTGTATTAGCTTGACAGTTACTTCAGAAGGAACAATCTTTCCATCCTTGATGGTGCTCAAAATCATAGCACTGAAACAAGACCACATCATCAGAAGTACCTTCACATTTGTATATTGTGCTTATTTGCAAATAATGTTGATGGAAATTGCTGCATTTACCCATTTTCCCTATTAGAAGAAATTTCGTGCCTCAACAGATCTCCCGCACTTAGGTGGGTGAAGCCAAAGTTTTCAACAATTCTTGCACATTGAGTTCCTTTTCCACTACCTGGGCCTCCTGTTAACATGAAATTTCAAGCCAGTGTTGATCTCCATCTGGTATTTAATGCTTATCAGGCAATTTAAAATAACATGTTCCGACTACAACGCACTGCATCCAAAACTGACAATATATGTGTTTATGATCGAAATAAAATATTTAAATCTAGAAACCAAAAAACAGACAATTTTTATGCGTTGGCAACAAACATTAACAGTAAAGATGTTACAAAAAGTCACGTGGCAGAACAAAGAAGTAATAATTCAGTCACCCAAAAAGATGGAGATGATTACCCAGGACAAAAGCTATAAATGGGTTGTTTCCTCTTGGAAAGGTTCCATCCTCTTCCTACAACCATACAGGGAAATAACATAACATTATGAAAGTTTCACTAGATAATGAAAAAAGTTCTATCTGCTGATCTTAATAGTCTCCAACATTGGGATAATTTGAACAACGTTTGCACCTTGAATGAAGAAGATTCTTGCAAGTAAAAAACAATTTACTAACTATAGTACTTGAGCCAACATTACTCCTATAAATGGGGTATAAACTGACAAATAACTTCTACAGCAATTCGCGCTTTCTTCACCATTCAATCCTGTCACTATTTCATTTACCAAATCATAATAACTCCCAAGTGTAAAAATTTCCCTGATTTTGAGATACTATGAGTTACACAAAAACAGCTGCCGCATTCTAAAGGTAGTAGAATAGTTCTGCTAATCACTTGAAAAAAAGAAGCCAAAATGAATAAATCATGCTACAGCTTGTTCTAGATGCGATGGATTCAGCCAATGCGCAACCTATTCTAACAAATCATTTGACTAGAGTACCAGCAATGGCAACAGACAAACTACAATATCAGAAAATCGGTCAAAAGCAGCAGTTATCCTAAAATATTTTAAAATGCAAAGGAAACAAAGAATTGGAATCTATACCGGTTTCTGAATCTCAGAACTCAACGTTCTCCAAATCCTCAGTCCGTAAGCTTTCTGTAGCTAGTAGTTAAAAAAAAAAAAAATGCTATCACCATAACCTCAGATGCATTATTCTAATGAATCCTCATACTTAAGCAGTGAATTTGAAAACGGAAAATCAGATCAGATCAGTGGAGAATACCTGGTTGACAAGTGAGTGTTTGGAGGAAGAAAATAGGAGTGGTAACCAAGTCGTACGCCTCCACATCTCTGAAGTTATTCGCGCCCGAACTACGCAGAGAAGGACAGAAACAAATTGGACTGAGAGGTCGCAATCCGGGAAATTCTAATACTCTTCGCGTTGGAGGGAACTTTGGGTCGAACAGGTTCGGCTGAGCTTTTCGTGGGGAATCAGGGCAATTTGTACTTTTCGAGTTTACTATACTATAATACTCCCCATTCAACGGAATATCATGCCCCCCTTTCTGGTTTCTGGTTTAGCCTAAAATTAGAGGGATGATCCCCGTTGGACAATCAGCTAACCATGGGTGGAGAGGCGAACAACGTCGCAGAGGCTGAGGTGGTGGTGGAAAGGTGCAATAGCACGGTAACCCCGCGTTTGGTTTGGTACGCCTGGATTCATTCCATTCCGATTTCCGTGTTAGATATGTGCTTCTTTTTTTTTTTTTCCCCGTCAGATAGGCCTCTCCTCTGAAAAGCCTATTCCAGCAGACTTTTTTTTTTTTTTTTTTAAATTGGAATTTCATTGAGCTCATTCCCAGGTCATCGAGCAAACAACAAGAAACACCAAAAATTGTAGGGGTGGAGTATACCTTTCCATATATCTCTCTATCATCTAAAAGCACTTTCATGTGAAAGTAAAAAGGAAAAATGTTTGTCTGGCAATTATTAATATATTTGTTTACCTCCCTATTCAGAGTTCGTTGTATTATTCTGGCCCCACGTTTTCGTCTTTTCTTATTTTGTTTCTTTACAAATTATTGAGAGTCTATTTTATACTAGTACTTTTGACACCCTCTGCATGTGTGATTATTCCAAAATATATAATTAATTATTTTTTGTAATGAATTATTACATGTAGAATAGTATTAGAGTATTTATGTGCTTCTCTCAAAAAACTCATTTTTTTGTTTTTTTGGATGTTATTGTATTTAAAATGATGGTAGCCAAAAAGAGGAAATATAAGTAGAGGTAAAGGAACCTGAATAGTTCAAGAGCTAGTTTTAGAATGCAATTTTTATATAGCATTAAGTGACATTAATTGATTACACCAAAGGGAGGCTTTTGCCATTACGTATAGTATTGATATTATATGTTGGTCAAATCATATCTTCTCTGTAATTAAAAAGTTTAATTTCATAAGGTTTACATAGAGCAATCATTCAACATTAGCGATTGTCATCTTTTCTATTAAATGACATTTTTTCTTTTTACTGTCAAATAAAATATTTAAATAAAAATTTTAACATCATTTTTTATTTAGAAAATTCGATTATGTGATAACATTTATCAACTCAAAAGAAGTAATAACGTGCTAAAATACATTCATATACACTCTAGAAAAATAGAAGGAAAAAAAATGATGCTAGACAAAAGAAAATCAAGGGCACATGCAAAGTGAACTGCGTGCAATTTGAATGCTCTATTTCGCCAACTTAATATTTAACTATTGTAATTTTATGCTGTTAAAAAAAAGTTAAATTTTGATTATTAAGTCATACATCTCTGTATCAGATGTCTATGGAAGGTGTCTTACTTGGAAGCTTGGTTGCAAAACAAACTCAAGAAAACTAGTTATTTACCTTAGAATGATAGTATCAAACAAAATAGAGAAAGAATGTTTTTATATTATATCTAGGGCAATTAAGTCAACATTAAAAATTTTTTAATTTCGTTCTTCCTTAAATGTGATTATACCAAATATTGGGGGGAAAAAAAAAACTCATTTTATAATGCTAGAATGATAGATAGTTTCTCAGTCGTTCTGAGAAAAAGAATTTTGAGCGAAAAGATATTTCCATTCTAAATTATTCATACATATCAAACGAGGGTGAGAGCATTTATCTAGAGCTGGGCGGTGGTTTTGTATTTATTGGTCCTATGTCTTATAATATTTGACCTATACCTGCGTAATAATTTGCAGAAAATGATCAGGGTGTGTGTGTATAAGAATTTAATGTAAATGTATACAAAAGTATGTGACAAACAGGAAAAATCTAACCCAATCACGTTTGCATCCATTCCTATCCATAAACGTGGACCTGGTTCAAGTAATTATTTCCTAGTCACAATGTCGGGTGTGCGATTCACCCAATACAGAAGAGGAGTCGTGTCTGATGAGTGCTTCCAGCATTTCATAGAATATTTGAATAATTCTTAACTAACCACGTAAATACGCACTTACATTTATTGTTTCGAATTGATTTCACTCTTACTAATACTCAACTAGCATATTTGCATCAGAAGTGCTCTAAATGTTTCATTAGCTATATTTGCGTAATCAACGTAATTTGTTCACTAGGCCAATATTGCAAAAGAGGTTTGAAGCGAATACAACCATTTTCCTCCATTTATCCGCAAGCAACACTAAATTACAAAAATAGTAGTAGTGAAAGAAGGGCGAGAGGGCAAATTTTCTCCCATCAATTTTATCAGTAGAGGTGAATAATTTTCCTGTATATTCACCAAGTATTTATTGTTTTTAAGGAAAGAACGAAAACCCAAGAACGTGATAGAAAGAGGAAGGCAAACAGATAAAAGCATCATTACACCCAAAAAGGAAAAAAGAAAAGGAAACAAAAAAAAGGAAACTACACTAGGAAATTATTATGATTTACGAGCTATCACAGAATGCTACAGAAAAGAAGGGGAGACTAAACAAAACTTCTCTGCTACAGAGAAAAGGGAATGTACAAACAGCGAGAAAGAGAGCAAGAAAAGGGGTTGATGCCCTTAGGTTAGGTCGAACCATCGTCAGGGCATTCGGCGTCCTTTGGCTGTTGAATGTACAAGAGTACGGAACTAGGACCAAAACTGCGGAGTGCTCTCCTGCTTCAGTACCCGTGGGACATGGTATTTTTACCAAAAGATCAACTGTTTTTTGTTACCTGGGGGGCCCTTGCGATGGCGAGCAATTCACACATCTTCAAATCAAGATCAACCTTGTCTTCATCAATCTGATACTGGCAGCTATAAGCGAATTCAGAGCAAAAATTCGATCTGCCACCATCTTTTGTCATGGAATGGATGTTTTGTCAGCTTCAATTTGATTCTTTAGCATTCTTTATAAGCAAATCATAATTGATAGAAGCCAACTGAGACAAGTTCTGGTGCCGACATGATAAAATAAACGTGTTAGTTGCTTCTCAAAGTTCAGACAGGAATGTGTTGCCTCCACCAAATAGGATTATACATTCATAATTCAATAGCCAATTGCCATACTTCTATTAGCAATAGCTGCTTTTTTCTCAAATTTATGAAGCATCTAGGCTTGTTCGACTCACCTTGAATGAGAAATTACTGAATGAATACTTTACGTCAACGGATGGAGCACTAAAATCAGCCAAGTTGCCACATTCATCACCCTGCTTCAATGAAACAGAAAATAAGATTGACAGAAACAATGACACTAGTAGTTGCATTAAACAAGTCGCTCATAAACAAAAATTTTCCTTTCGTTTTACAAAGCTTTTGCTTTCCATTTTTTATTATCCAAAAAACACAATGTATTTGACAAAAAAACTGGGACTGGATTTCCTAATTTGTGGATATATTCTGAAGAAAATATCAGAAATCAAACTTATACATCTTCATATTGTAAGTTGCTGTTTGAACTGCTGCTGCAGGAAGCGCTGCCAGTATCAGACATGTCATCAAAATCACTACCACCATGCACAGATTCATCCTCGGGATTCCAAATATAACGGCTCATAAAATAACCAGTGTCATGGGGTTCAGCTGACGGTACAAATGCAGCCTATATTGACAGTAAGGAAGTTCCTGTGAGTATTCAAGTTTGTCGGTATAGAAATTATTCCTGCTGGGTAGAGAGAGAGAGAGAGAGAGAGAGACCTTCTGCCTAGCCAGTGTGTCCCAGTTGATACCCTTAAAAAATGGATGCGCTTTGACCTGGAGAACAGAAAAAGATCAGAGTCAAGTCCCTGCTTGGTCATCAAACACTGATATTGGCAACAAAAGTTTAGAAAAGCAGCTACCTCTTTAGAACCTGTTGCACCTAGTCTCTGAACTGGGTTTTCAATCAGCAATCTGGAAGAAATTTTAATGTTATAGTTTACAAATATACATGGAAGCATATACTTTCCCTGGAATTTGGGTTAGAGAACTTAAGATTCACCAGACTGCCATAAGTGATATTCATCAAAGAATTGTGATTGATTGTGCTAATGTAATACATAGAGAGCAAGCAGAGGAAGGAGGGAGGGAGGGAGGGAGGGAGAGAGAGAGAGAGAGAGAGAGAGGGCATCAGGAAGATGGGAGCCAGGGAGGGGGGAGGGAGGGGAAGGGGGACAGAACGAGCAAGCTAGCTACCTTGTTAGAAGTTTTGTAGCACAGAGATGCTAGTTTTAATTAACTTACATGGGTAGAGCATAAATAAACACTCTGAAAATCTTTCTTTACTCGCTTATGTACTGTTTAGATATACGTATTGAGAACTTGGTATTATGATCTCAATAATTGCCATGACATGTACGAAAGAGTGATTATATTTTGTGCAAGTACATCAGATGGAAATAAACAGTGGCTTTGCGTGATTAAAATGCCAAATAAACAGGCTGTGCCGCTTAATTGGTCAAGCATTAAGCATCTTTCCATGTTATGACAGTTAACAGGGAAGTTTGAATTAGTTACGAGCAAGTTTCCCATGTGCAAGACTGGATGCCACTTGTTGTATATTGCCCTGGTCTTTCCTTGAACAATGGATAAGACATGTTAATAAGCATCTCTTTTATCTGGAAATGACTTTCTCTGGTACTGTGAACAATAAACAGTTCCACTATAATAAAATCTGAATTACAATCAAGCAAAATTCAGAATCCACATTCTCTAAAGGCAGATTTTGGCTGATCAAAAGTTTCACAGGTTTACATCTACAGTGCATCATCAAAACCACAGGCCATGAGTTCATGTTCTATGGACTTTCTTAGTAAGGATAAACAGTCATTTTATTATAGGAGGGATGGAGGATTCCTGATATTGAATAACCCAAAAATATAAATTTATAATAAAACACTTACTTGTCAATCAAATCCCGTGCTTCATAACTCATTTCCGCTGGTACCTTGGGCCAGGGAATGTCCCTGTTCATGATATTGTTGAAAATTTGCTGCAACAGGTTAAGAGACATTAGTATCTACCCCTAAAATCAGTTGTTGCAATTGCATAATTGGTGAAATTTCAGAATACTTTATCTACAATCAAATAAACAAGCAGCTGCTTTTCTGTCAATGACTAAGCGACAAGAAAGCTCGCCTCGAATCTTTTGCCTTTAGATACTTGTTGTGAAAACTGACTTCAAGGACTTTGGAGATACAAACCAATAAAAACACACTGCTAAAAAGCGCCCAATATAACTCGTGAAAAGGAGACTATTACTGCTCCTCACCAGCTAGTTTCTTTGACCTTTTGGATATATACATGGTCATATGACTTAACAAGTAACCAAAGTTTGTGGAGGTTGTCAAAAATTTTAACCACCCTTCACTGCTTATAATATGAAAAATAAATTTCACAGAAGATCAAAGCTAATAAAAGCTCAAGGGAAAGAATTTTATCCTTCATCCTCAAAAAATTTACCATAAATGAAGTATTCAACTTTAAAGGTGAAACAAACAACTTTGTTAAAGGCTGGATAACTTAATATTACCAACATGATTTTAGATTTAAAGGTTTTGTTACATTGTAATGAAAGTTATTTCCTTAATTATAGTCTAAAAGTTAAGGACTGATAGCATACCTGTGGATGTTCTGCATTAAAAGGCGGAATACCTACAAGAAGCTCATAAAGAATAACACCAACAGACCACCAATCAGCTGTTGCACCTAGAGGAAAAGCAATGCAAAACATCAACTTCAGTGGCTGAACCGTGAGAAAAATATCACAGGAAATAATTCATTGATCCTGAAAGTCAATTGAATTTAGACCATGTCCCGTCCCAAGGAGTATCTCTGGTGCCAAATAGTCAGGGGTGCCTACTACTGAATGCTTTTGCCGTTCTTCTCTTTTGGCAGATGATATTCCTGTGGCTTTTGGCTTATCCTCAGCAATAAAAGCTGTATTGCTTGCTAATGGACCTGATAAGTCATCAGTGCTGTCGATAAGACCAACTTTTGAAAGCCCAAAATCTGTCAACTGCCAAGGGAAACAATTAGCTTGTGAGAATCAACAGCGATGACAACAATTATGACAACCACATCAACAGGTCATGGAATAGAAGCTTCTTTATGCTACATGTAGTACAAATTCATCCATTGCACTCATGTATGTACAAAGCCATTGCAGACACAAGAGTCCCTTGCAACAATGGATCTAAGATGCAATGACTGGGCCAGACCAATCATCATTGCAATTTTGCTTAAACTAAACTTTAGACATGATAAACTGAGGTTGGCTAGAGCTTCGCTTGTTTCAGCATTAGCTTTGAAGTACTGTCTACGCAAAATTTTCAGATCATTTCCAGCATGTGCTTAGCATTCCACTGAACTGCTAAAGCACAATCCCACTGGAAGCCTGAGTCATCAGCAGAAGGCTTATCAAACTGAAAAAGTTGAGGCTTGCAACATGCCAAAATTTACTAAGCTTCCCAAAGCCCACAAAATCTGTACTAAAGAAAAATCCATAAGCCCAAATATTCAACCAAAAAAAAAAACAGAGAGACAGAGTAAAACTCATTCCCAAACTACCTTAGCATGACTAATCAAGAAACTACACAAGTTATACAAAAGCTAGAGCAAGGGAAGAAATGGCAGCTCCACATACACTTCTATTCTTGGTGGAAAAAAGTCTTCAAATTTCCTTATTAGTTTATAACTCATGGTCCAGTTACTCATCTCTCCTCAATTTCCAGTTGTCAAGTCCAAGAAAAAGCAAACCTAACTATACCAAATCCTGACAAGGAAGTAGACTACTCGTCAGCATCCATAAAAGTACAAAACCAACTTTATGGCCCTTTTGAAGGCAAAGGTGAAGGCAAACTGAATAGCTAGTAGCCCTATCCAACAGAGCCTGATTAGATTGAGGTTGCGTCTTAAGCCACTTATCAATTATCACTAATTAATTCGCTTAGAAAGGATAAGCAAATATAAAATAAAATAAAATAAAATTCTCGAGCTTCCTTAAATAATGCTTGTGAATGATGGAAAAATTAGATCTTCTCAGAGAACATCACAAGTGACTGCAAAATATAAAAACCATAGAAATAGACCATTATTTATTGACCTTGATGTGGCCATCTGGACCTATCAATAAGTTGTCTGGCTTCAAGTCTCTATGAATGACATTTAAGGAATGCATGTACTCCAAAGCAAGTACCTGAGAAGAACATATCAACACCTATTACTTATCTGCGGAAGAGCTCAAAACAGTAGTGGGCATGTCTAGACACAAAGGTACAAATGTCCTTACAAGCTCTGCTATATATATTCGTGCCATGTCTTCATCCAAGCATCCTAAACTCTTAAGCAACGAAAAGAGATCCCCTCCATTTAAGTACTCCATCACCAGATAAAGATTTTCCCGACAGGTGAAAGAGTAGAAAAAGCGGACCTGTTCATCATCAGATTGTAAATTAGTGGATCAATTTCACAAGCTTCTTTTGCCTAACCAAAAACATGTATCAACAAGAAAATAAACATCCCATCTACTCACCACAAAGGGATTGCGAACAGATATTAAGATGTCACGTTCAGCTAAGATACTTTCAACAGCATTCTTGCGAATCATGTCAGCTTTTTTCAAAACCTGTAAACAAGTTTCATTTACATTAATAATTCTTAAATTAATATTACATCAGACAAAATCCTGCATGTACAAAATGGAGAACCAAGTAAACCCTCCACTTTTTCTTTATTTCTTCAATTGAAGATATCAACAGAATCTGAATGTAAGAGCTTATTGAACATGTTAATTACCACTACATAAGAAAAACAAAGTTAAGCCCACCATATCAGTGAGAGAAATCATTAACACTTATCTCATCATATTTTCATGGCATGATTACGACCTCTAAAGGTATGATATAAATAGGCCAAGCAAGAGGAGATTAGTTCTGGTTCACAAGTTCAGAAAACAAGAAGTTTGAACATGATATCTAGTATATCAAGAAACAGCAGTATCAAGTCAAGAACACCTCAAAAAGAGGAGAACAAAAGTGTAAAATTTTCCATACGATACTTGGAAAATCCATTGAGACTCAATGATTTTACCTTTATGGCAAATAAGTCACCAGTTGCCCTTTTCCTAGCCAAGAAGACCCGTCCAAAAGCCCCTCTACTAATAGGTTTAATTATTTCAAAATCTTCAATTGAGGTTCGATCCTTGGAGCATTGATTAATAGGGCTTGCACGCAAGCTCCGTATTGTATCATCATCTACCAAACTATCATCATCAGCAATAATGTTTGATGATTCTGCCTTTCCGTCCTCAATCTGCCCACATAGAAGTACATATTTCTCCCTGTAAAGGTCCAAAGCATTCATACAATAGTTACACTTAAGAAACTTATTTAGCCAGTTTGTTAGAAATTTTACTGCATATTCAAAAAATATTCTGCAAAGGACAATCAAATATGACTGAGCAGCAAATATAATCATTTAAACAAATGTTCTCTAAATTTAGGAATAAACAGAAAACATAGTTTTGCAAAGATGCAGAAAATTTTTCTTTATGCAAATCATGAATAATATTGCTCAAAAAATTAGCAATCAAAATTGAACTCACTGCAGCAATTTTTCAATACGTCTCCCAAATGTCTCAACGATAAGAGCATCCACCTTTCTGTCTTGAATGACATATTTTAGGTCTTCTAGACGATCAAGCATATATTCCAAGGTGCTATAATCAGTATTGTTCATATTGGCTACACATCGAGCAATTTCCAATAGCTTGTTTATCTGCATGTCATCATGCATGGTATTAGCAAAAGTCGGCAGAGGACAATCCTTTCCTTCATATCTATCACAATGAAACAATCAAACTACAGTGCGCCTAATCCACTTATGATAATAAAGCATCAGCTCACCAAAATACTTGACCGGAATTTACAAAGATCATTTTGGATCAGTCTGAGCCATCGGACCTAAAAAGTACTTGTAAAGGATTGGAACCCATATGTACTTTTGTCAAAGTGCATAAGATAAGTTTAGAAAGCTTCCTAACCATGGTTATTAGTGCACTTGGCCATGATGTTTATTGCTGAAGTAAGTAGTATAAGTTCCAAATAACATTTATGTATTAGTAGAGGGTTATAATGGATGAAGTAGGAGAAATTATGCTTTTAACTTTCAATTTTTAGTTATTGATCATCTTAGTTACTGAACACCCTATGCAAAGGACAAAAGAGAAGGGAACATTTATCCAAAAGCAGTCAGAAATACTCCTATTGAGGACTACATGCCAAAGCCCGAGCAACATCCTACCAGCACATTTGAGCATTGTACAGTTAATCGGATACCTAAAGTTAACACTCACAATTCAGTGTGTCAACATTTCATGATGTTTTGGTGCTTCTTCTTCTTCAATTTGTTGAAAGAGACAACAATAGTCACTCTGGACACCTCCTAGCTGGCTAGCCCAAGTGCCATGATTCTAAGCCTCAGCGCATGACACCTTAAACAGAGAAGTTTCCCTCAAAATATTTCATTAATGACCTCCCAGTTGTCAACAGAGTATCCTTCTATTGAGTATTGATCATGTCATTCTACATACTCCGAAAATCATGATAGAAGAATACCATTATGCTGAAGAATTTGCTTTATGAGAAAATTACACAATTATCTTGAAATGTTATAAACAGTTAGAAAAAGATTTTAGATTGCTAATAAACCTGGAATCCACGGATGTGGGAGTTAGGACATTCATAATCAAGGGATCTTGGGAAGGTGTACCACTGCAATAATTACCGTCTTACTTTGTTTTCGGTAGATTCATGGTCAATGGCTTCCAAATTTAGCAGCCCACATTGTAATTCTTGCAAACTAATTTTAAGTTAAAACCTCTTTTAAGTTTTCCTACCAATATGTTTTGGAACAAATGTCCCAAGTATATCTCTATCATGTTCAACTCTCTCCATGCATCTGGTTTGAGAAAGAAATACAAAATCTATCTTTGCAATGTCTGTGTATGTCCATGCACGTTAGCACATGCGGGTCTGCAGCATATATCAAGTATAACACACCAGTATGTGATGACTAATCCAACAAGTCACTTGAAAATGAGTACTCCTAACACTGCCAAGACCAATAAGACTATTACTGTGAGTACAATTCCTTCTTTGGAAACCTATTGATCAAAAAAATGGTAATGCGACTTGAACCTTAAAACAAAGGTCCAACTAGTTCTAAACGAACAAGTAGCAGACATGCTTGGAAAAGGAATTAAGTGCAAACTACAGATCTCTCTATGTCCCAAACAAACATTGACAAATGAAGTAAATCTTTATGAGTACACTATAAGCAATATTCATCAGTCATATAGGTAATATGCTAACATGCAAATCTGGACAACATTGACCAGGAATCATGAGAGGTATATTAGAAAGATTTCTAGACTCAGAATTTAATAAGATGGTAAAGATATATAGTATCATATAACATACCTGCTTATAACTCTCATGCTCAAATATGGTTTTGTGTCCACTGAGCAGCAGCTCAATTTGGCTTCTCCGTGGGGTTACTAGAGGCGATCGAGGTGTCAAACTCCCAATTGATGAAGCCTTCTTACTAAAATCAGGTGTCGTGGAGTTCATTTCGCAAGAAATGTCTGGAAAATTATTATAACTCTCCCCAATATCAGACTCAGACGCACAATCGGGCATGTCTACTGAACATCTGCAAGTGAAGCGGTTCTGCTTTGGTGACAAGGGGTCCAACTCTTCTGGCATACTCGACATAGAAACTCCTAGAACATCAGGGCTTCCCACCCCAACTTCTGTGCTTTTTGGTGTCCATGATTCCAGTATCCTTTCAAGAGTTTCAGCAACTCTTATAAGTCTTTCATTCGCTGTTAAACCTTTTAAGTCACATCTATCAGCAATTGTGCATATTCGTGAGTGCTGTTCTACATGAACAGTTGGTATTTCCACCTCACATATGCGGCAGATGAATGAATCTTCATAGGTTAGGTTTTGTTGATCCCAGTCTACACAAGTCACTTTTTGTACTTTCAGGGATTCGTCTGATTGTTCAGGATGAATGACTGGACTGTCAGAATTTTCCAAACTATCTGTTTCTTCTCTATGTTGTAAGCGATCAGACTTCTCCTTGGGAGTGGAGTCAACAGAACCCTGGACTTTGCGGTTTTTTTCTGCTGCAGATGGAAGCTTCTTCCATGATGACATTCTATAACTTCCAGTAGAAAAAGCAACACTTTTGGCGGTACTAGCCTCCAGATTTTCTATTTCGCTGCCGCAAATTTCATCTACCTGATCATGCTTAGTGCTCAGTGCTTCCTTGTCATGTACAATTGTTTTATGAGATTGCCTATTTTTGCTGCTTATCTCTTGGTTGGCATCCCCAAAAAGTCGTTCTGGATAGACCCCAAGATCACTAAGCTGATGAGCAGCAAGAATGTGGTCTTCTTCATAGCCACTTTCTTTTTGAAACTGCACAAGCCGAGTACAACGAGTGAGTATGAACAAAAGGCGAGTATGGAATTGTTTCAACGTTCCCATCGGAAGCTCTTGCCGGCGATCATCTAATTTCTGAACAATGCCTTCACACTTCAACCAAAATTCATTGGGTGGCATCTTTGAGCATTGCCTGGCAACTACCAATAAATCTTCCAAACTTTCTTTCCATTCAGGTTGAGAGTCTGAAGTATTCTCAAGTATGCCGACCAAATCTCCCGCAAAAAGACCCAAATCAGAGTTAACTTCTTCCTTTAACTTATCAAATTTTGCTCGAAACATTACCATGATTTCCTGCAAAAGAAACATCGAGTTTTGATAATCTTTGCAGTTAAACATGAAAATTCGAGAGCAAGCAATGCTGGGGAAGAGGAAGGACAAAAACAAAAAGAAGTGGAAAATTGAAATGAGAAAACACGACTAGCAACTAATAAGACAGATAAACATACTTCCATGCGCCCAAATGCGCGTGATTTCCAAAATGGCAATGCTCGGACTCCTTTCGAATTTAATTCATGAGAGAAGCTCTTGATATCTGGCACTCTTTTTCTACGACCACTAGTAAGACGCAGTATAGCCTGGAATCGTGGGGATTGCATTTCTTTGGCAAAGGCTGCATGATGACTCTGCAAAGAGCACAATCCCATGAGCTGAACTACCTAATTTTGCTCAATGTCCTAGGCTCGAACCATGAAAACAACAAAGTCAAAGAAATTTAAGGAAAGAAAAAGGAGCTGCATAGAAAGTCATTACCTCTACCCCTGACCCGCGAGGTGATGGAACCTTGAGAGATTTAGATTGACTCCAGTGAACTCTTTTACCTACAAATAACACACACGAATCGGGTATTGCAAATGACAGTCCAAATTGGTATTCAAAATAAGGGCATATAGTTAACAAATCAAGTAAATAAATAAGCGAATTGGACCATTTAAGCTCGATATAAATGATTAAACAAATTAAGTGACTGGAACTGATTTAGTGCGAGCGTATTAATAAATTAAAATTATAAAGCAGACCCTGCACTGTCTCTGTGGATGTTGATGTGGACAGTTGAGGAACTGGTGAAATTTTAGGTCTGGGATTAACTTCATTGTGTAATCCCTCTTTGCTGTTCTTGTCGTTTTGGGTATGACGGTCTGAACTGGAAGGCGTCTCCATCGAATTCGAGGACTTAAGAAGCAGCGGAGCGGAGCGGGTTCGTATGTGATTGAGGCCCAAAGTCGAAGCCTCGATCATTGGTGAATCATCGTCATCTTCACTTGCAGACTCGTCAATTTCACGGTGGTCGTCATCGTCATCGTCATCGTCATCATCATCATCATCATCATCAGCTGCAGTTTCAACTCTATGGCGTACGGGGATGGGAGGAATCTTTCTTAGCTTGGAGATCGAGGGCGATCGAGGGGAGTCATTCCGGCCAGATGTAGAGCAATTGGCGGTGGTTTTTCCGGGGTCCGGGTTATCTGTAGTCGACATTTTTGCATGGGTAATTGTAATGTGTGAGTCGGTGATGGTGGAAAATGATCACCAATTGATTATACTAGAGAACTGGAGATCAGTGTAGTTTGAGATGAAGGGAGAGAGCAATCGGGCAACCAAATCCCGGGATAGAGATGGTTTTAAAATCAGTAGGAATGGATTTTGGAGGAGATTCAGATATGAATTATCGAAGGGGAGGGGGGAATAGGAATTGGGAGCAGAGAAAAGAGGGAGAGAGGTTTTCGCGGGAACCGGGGACTTAAGAGGACGACTCGGAGGATGTATTCAAAATTGGACAGACGGTTAATTTAGCTACCAACGTGCTTATCACTACCACGACAACTATACACTTATTAAATTTAAATTATTTAACAGTAATCATCGAGTGAGGAAAAGAAAGATTACAAAGCGACTAATTATCTACTTCCGCCCAATAAATTAGGTATGTTTTTCCATTGGGTGTATGTCCAAATTTTTCAATAGTAACCTTACTCAATCCCAAACTTAACATCCATAATTGTTAACTATGCTCTTATTGGACTATTTTTAGGAGTTTTAAAAAGTATTTTTGATACATGTGAGATAAAAAAGTTGTGTTTATGAAAGACGTAAATTTGTTTTATAGAAAGCAGCAATTCCAACAATTATTAGTTTCTAATCATTACCTACATTCTTCAATATTGATTTTCTTATTTGAAATTGATAATTAAAATTTCATTATCTTTTTTTTTGTTGTTAAGCTGTATTTAATTTTTAAAATAAGATTTTCAATTGCACGTTACAAAATTATTTGTGGGTATTTTTGGTATCCAACTCCATATTTATTCATTCGATATTCAACAACACTATATTTATTCATTCATTCGAGCTTGGTTCGGAAAAATTACATAAGAAGAAATAATAAAATCAAAATAATGGCAAGAACTATATAGGAATACCGTAGACCGTAATCGTAATTAATTAGTACTACTCCGTCACACACACACACACACACAATGGATATAAAGCCCGTAGCTCACACACTTGCTGTTTGATCACCGTTAATTCAGGCGGTAAATCGCGAGTTATTAGAAGGTTTCAGTTCACGACAAAACAGGTGCGTGGAAGCGGAGATCAGGGGCTTGCGCCCCGCCGGCCCAGCAGCAACTCCTATCCGCATTTCTGTCGTGGGAGCATGTCTACCCTCTTCCGCCGCCGCACACTGGCAGCTTACGTCTGCGGGTATGCGCAGAATTCCCGTAAGCTCCACACTTCAACAGCTCCACTACTGCAGGAAACCGGTCTCTACGGTTTCAACCACTTGAAAACTCCCAAAGGCTTCCGACGCTTTGTTGAGGACGCCATAGAAAGGTCATAATTCATAAATAACCTCGAACTCAAAACTGGCATAAGAAAGAACTGAAAATTCATGATTTCTCTTCGATTTTTTTGGTAAATAAATGATTCCTAAAGCGTATTATTCAGGTCAAATGAGCTCGTCACCTTTATTTCTGGAATGCCATCTGCTCCAGAAATTATCGGAGCCATGGATGAGATTTCCGACACAGTAAGTGTAACTCAATGTTTATACCGTCTTCTCTCTCACTATTTTATAGGTTTGCTACTGGAGACCATAATTGAAGCATGTTTGTTTAACAAGTGCAAGTCTATACTACTTTTTGAGTTTCAGGAGCTAACTGGAGTACTTGATATTTTCTAGGTATGTTCAGTTATTGACTCTGCAGAACTGTGTAGAGCTACACATCCGGACAGGTCAGTATTGATTTTGGATTGATTTTTTGTGATTGTTACTGTTATTTTGTTTAGTCTGTAAAAATTTTCTGTTCACTTTTGCAATTAAGGGAATTTGTTGCGGAGGCAAGCGACGCATCTCTGAGGATTAATGAATATATTCATGTGAGGCGGCAAGTGGTTTATTTGCACTCTCACCATCTTTACAAGTTCTAGTGTTTGTGATTAGGATTAGCAATCCGATTACATGTCAATCATATGAATAAATCAGAATAAAGCAGATCTTAATTATGAAACCAACTAAGTTAATTGAGCCAGCAGATAATGTGGGTTAAATATTCCTTTGCTTCTTTACCTCCTATCAGTCACAAACAGAAAAACTCAATGCAGGGGACGAACACTTGTGTTTTATATTGATTCTCACGAAGCAGCTTTAAGCTAATTTTTTAAGATTGAATGATTGAATTCATTGGATAGGTTCAACATAGTTAGGTTGTTTCAAGTATAAGGTATTGAAGGCCAGAACAAGTACCTCTTACTTGATGATATTCTTCATCAAGGCTATAAAGCAGAATTTTGGTTTTGTGACATTGTTGCAAATTATTCCTGTGTTGTTTGACTGCTGGTAATTATGATATGTAAATTTTCTTTTATTTGTGGAGATTTTATGGTTTCTTCATTCAGTTCTTTTAGTAATCAAAGTGAATTTTGCTCTGTCATGTAGCATCTTAATACAAATCGTTGCCTGTATATGGCGGTGGTAAAAGCTGAGCAGGATTCCCATTTGCTAAATGAAGAAGCTCAAAGAGTAGCCCATCATTTACGTCTTGACTTGGAAAAGGGTGGCATTCATCTACCTAGTGGTACTTATCTTTTCTGAAAGAGTTGCTTCCCGGCATTTGATCTTTTGCCCTGGCTAACTAACTAACTATATTTCTTTGGTCCTGCAGAGCAATTGGATCGAGCTAATCAGCTTAATATGGACATTGTTCAGCTGTGTAGAGAGTAAGTACCCCCCAACAGAAATGAACATGCACAATTTGTTTTGTACCCCCAACAGAAATGAACATGCACAACATGTTTTGTTTCTTTAACTCTTCAAGTAAGGTCTGAGATTGTTGGTTGGTTAATGTAATGCCTAGGCAAGTTTGCTGTTTGTTCTGTGCAGTGGGAGCATAAATATGTTGCACCACCATTTTCTTGCCATTATTAGGATCTTTCAGTATGCTGTCACTTGAGTTTGACTTTTCACAAAGCAATGGTTTCACTGTTCCAGGCACTATTCCCATTAAGTAGATTATGATAAATCCCTTTCCTCCAGGAAAATTCATGAATTATTTAGTCATTTTCCTATAGTCAATTCACTTTTTCTTTGCCATCTTCTGTTCAATGAGAAACACAAATGTTTGGTAAATCACAATGCTGGGTTGATGGCTGTGCTGAGTGTCAAAAAATGTTGTCTTTCATTGTAGATTGTTGATACCATAGCAATGTGGATTTTGTTAGGGAGGTCCCCATGGTTTGAATGGCTACTAATGTTGGAAAGGTGAAACTTTTTTCTTTCTGTAGAGGGTAGCAATAAGAGTTTACTGAAAACAATGAGAAGATCTGTTGCACCTCCTCCTTCTTATGCAGGTCTTACTTCCTTTTGCTTTAACCTTCTAATTTCTGCTCTATCTCAAGACTGAAGCACTAAATCTCTTGCCTTCCATGTCATTGTGGAAACTATTTGATTTAATCTGTTTAACTTTGATCATTTCCTAAAATTGGTTCTGGATTATTTGACAATGATAATGAGATCCTATTTTGGAGATTTCAGAAGCTGAATGTGTGGAGATGTTACTCTTACAAGGCAGGATATTGATTAGGTTGAGTTCTTCTTGGCCAGAAATTGGGGCTAATATTGGAAAAACTGTAGGAGTAAATCCTGATGTTTAGTTGTTTTCTACTATCAAATCTGTCTCTATGCACTGAGTAGTTGTCATAGTTGATTGCGTTTCCATTCCTTCTCTGCATCTTGTAGTTAGCTTTCAGCATCAGTGACACATGATGCCCTTTATTTGATTGTGAGACATTATCTATGTATTTCTTGTTTCTATCAGGTTCAATGAAAATATTATCAATGATCCAGGTCACGTGGATATCTTTCCAGCATCACACATCCCAAAAAAGTTGCACCATCTTGCTAAGCCTATCTATCGGACTACATCAGGTGCATTTGGGGGATCAGCATCATCTATGACAAACATGAAAGAGAAGGGCTTTCGATTGCCAACCGAGTCAAATACTGTCTCCTCTATTCTGCAATGGGTATCAGATGCTGAGGTAGGAGCAAATTACGTATCAATGAACTTTGATGATAGAGCATGTATTAAACTATATATTGTACAGCCCTGGTTTCCAACACTTTTGTCTATGTCCTGTTTCCATATTTCAAAGAACATCTTCCTTCTTGAATGAAGTGCTAAATTTTCTCAAATCTTTGAATCTCACACATAATTTCTTGTTGTTCAGGTCAGGAAAACAGCTTATATACAAGGAAACTCTACCCCAGTTGCAAATCTCGGTGTCCTCAATAAGCTTGTTGCAGCTCGTCATGAGTTTGCTCAGGTTTATCTTATTTGCTTCACTTCCTTTCCATTGGAAGAAATGTCAGTCTAATTGCCCATCTAAAAGTTGGTCTGCGTGATTTTATTTCCGAGTTTGTCCACATGGAGTCTGATGATTAACTTTAATGAGGTTCAGTATATTGTGAGTTGAATGAATTGTCGCATTATGTGAACAGCTTTTTTCGTTGATAATTGCGATAGTAAATAGTACTCCAGATGCGACAGGAAATGGAGGTGTCTATATTTCATTGCAAATGTCTTTTGCAATGCACATCTCCAAAGAACTGACAAGTTTTCTTCATATATCTTTTTTTTTGGGCCAAAAACGACTAATTTCTCTTCTCTTGATGCTTTCCTTCTTTCAGTGGATTTTTTTTTTAATTCAAGAACCTGAAGGGAATTTTATGACGTGTATTCCATCATGCTTCCTAGTTTTGCATTTTTGCCCAAAAAATATCTGATAATAAATATTAATGGACCTGTATGCCATTAATATTACTTTCTCTGATGTGATTGCAGTCAGGTAATGTGATCAAACTCAACTTTGGGAAATTGAATATCGATTTTATTCCTTTCTTTCCTTCCTTTCCTTTTCCTTTTTGTAATTAAAGGATACTATGAGAAGGTTAACTCGTGTGTTAAAGTAAGAATATGTCTTCTACACCTTTAATTTTTGTCTTTCCCAGAAGAAGTCTTTGCAGAAATTTGACATAGTAAGCAAAGCCTTATTTTGGATGCACATGCAGATTATGGGGCATAGTTCCTATGCAGATCTTGCTCTACACTCAAGTATGGCTTCATCGCCTGATGTTGTATTATCGTTTTTGCTTGAAATGAGCGAAATAGTTAGACCTAGGGCTGACGAGGTACAGTATTTAGTAAAACTCACTAGACAATCACAACAAATTCCATTTTCCTTGAAGCAAGTTTAATTTTGTCGATAACCTAGTAGATTTTCATTGCAGGAGTTTAAGACAATTTGGAATTTCAAAAGAGAGAAAAGTGGCCAGCTCTATGGAGACTTGGAGCCATGGGATGAAACATACTTTACTGCTATAATGAAGTCTGCAGTTTATGATTTAGATTCCTCGGTATATTCTGCAAAACCTGAACGCATTGTAGTTTGTCATAATTGTCACCCAGTAATAGATGTGTTTTATATTCCATTCCTACTATAGGCTAGCTTTTTATTGTCCATGTAGTTTGATACTGTTTATTCTGTTAAACCGTGAATGAGTAATTATTAATAATGGTGCATATGTCTAGCTTTTGCTCTTATACTTAAACAGTGGGGTAGATTTCTGGAAACTCAGCATACAAAGCCTACCTGCTCCCAAGAAAGTTGTTATTCTGCTTTATTTTGCTTGATCATGACTCGCTAGATTGATTTTGGAACCGCAACTTTAGAGCACTGGTTATTTTAGTTTAAAAACTTGCAAAACTTAGTGGAGATTTAAATGCAATTAAGTCAATAGGTGAGAAGGGAAGAAATTGCTCTGCCTTAATGTAGATTTGGAGCAAATAAAGGAGGCTTAGAACAACTATTTAGATGATTGGTTGAGACTGCTTGTGTCCAGATTTTTATTAGTAGCATAGGGCTGGGTTTCTGTTTGTACCTTATTCTGATACTGAGAAGGGAAAATTGACTTAGTCCCTTAGCTGCTAATAGTGGATTAAGGACTTCTGCTTTTAGTCATACAGAAACTTTAGTCAACATTAAGAAAACCTGATTATAAAATGATTATGTAAATTCAATAAATGAGGGCCTACAATTCAAGAACTATCCACTTTGCATAATTAAGTCTTCCAATCCTTGTAAGGATGCACAGATGGATGCATTGGCACTGACTAATTTCTTTTCTGTAACTTGTTGGTAACTTTTTCGTTGTAGCTAGGATGCTGCTTATTATTTGTTATTTATATTGCCTACACTTTTAGCAATTGCATAATATAAGAAAAAAATAGAGGAAAAGTAACTGTCAAATGCCTTTGTGCATGTAGGATGGAAAACAATAGGATGGCTTTAATTGCTAAAGCTATTACACATGTCACTATGTGTGATTTCTGCAGTCTTATGTGTTGTTATATAAGTCAAAACTTAATCCAAAGATTACTTTGTTGTGTTTCCTTAAATGTTTGTTCAGTTACCTTATTCTCTTCAAATTGCAAATTGTAGGCTCTTTATTCAAATTATATGACTTAATTGCTCTTTATCCATTAAGCAGGTTCTTGCATCATTTTTTCCTTTATCCCAATGTCTTGAGGGCTTGAAAGTTCTTGCTGAGTCATTGTTTGGTGTGACATTTCACCATATTCCTCTTGCCCCTGGTGAATCATGGCATCCAGACGTCATTAAAATAGCCCTACACCACCCGGATGAGGTCATATATCGGTATCTTTTACCCTACCCAATTTAAATATCTTTTCTTATATATTCCATGCTGAGCATCTAATGAATGTGCATTTTGCTTACATGCCTTTATATTGTTTTGGTAAATTACATGATTATTCGTGAGCATAGCCGAAAATCTGATTGCAGTGATATGTCATACATAAAGTCCCCTTATTGACAACTTGTGTCCTTCACGAAGTCCTCTTGCACTTAATTGACAAATGGAGATGATGGTGTCAGGGTGGTAGTTGTAGTTTTTGTTCAATTTTACCAAATGCAAATTCTGGAAAAATTTTTGGGAATTCTCGTATTATAATCATCATCAATATGCGTTGCTACTTGGAAAACTGGAGTATGTAGTAATTGGCAAATAATGTAGTCTCTCATAGTCATCTGAGCTGATCTAATCAATCATCAATGAATATGTTGGTTTTCCTAGAAACCAGTGGCTATGCTCAAGTACCATATGAGAGCCGAGAATGGGCTATTGAATTGACCTTTGCAAAGCACATATCCCAATCGATTCCTACGGCTTTTTCAATTGATGATGAATGCTTCTGTGAGTTCTTAATGCTTACATCCTTTGAATGAGTTGTGGTCTTTTAAACTGCAGGGTGACTTAGGGTACTTGTACCTCGATTTGAAATCGAGAAAGAATAAGCATCCTGTTTGTGCTCATTTTGCTATCAAAGGGGGACGTCGATTATCTGAAACAGATTACCAGCTTCCTGTATGTGAAGGTTTTTTTCTTCATTATTCTCATTCTACAATTTCCATCTCGAAATTATGATGCTACACATTATTATAATCTGTGGTATCTTATGATCACTGGTTGCAAAATGTTGATCATTCTACATATTCTTCTGGAACATATGGTATTATGCTTTAGAAATTTGTGGTATTGAGTTCTATGCTTGAAATGCTGATAGCCTGTGGCACACTTTTTCCTTGTCCAGTTTTTCTTATTTTTTAACAGAGGTAAGGACAGAGATGAAAAGGACAATGGTATTGAGAATAGGGCTCGCTTTCTTGAAATGTTTTCACTAGGGTAAAGATGAAGAGTGCAAGGATGACATTAGCATTTAGAGTAGAACCGTCATTCTGAGACAAGGAAACAAGGTCCTTGACCACTGGTCTAAATTAAATTTTCAAACTCATATCTTGAATTCAATGGTGGGCGTTGCCATTCTTGGGTATAGAATGTTTATTAGCATGAAGGTCTCAAAGGCAGGAAACTTTGTGTTTGCTTAAATGCTGAGTAGAAGGTTCCCCCATGGGAAGTTTAACAGCTCCGGATGTTCTTCCACAGCTTTAAAACTTGGTTTTTGACTGTTTATGCCATTTAAACTTCACTTGGCTTTTTCCTGGTCAGAATCCAGGACTTATGCAACATGAGTCATGTCAATCTAAGTTGAGACAGTGTCAGGATATTTGTGCAAGGTTAAGTTGAGATGCTGGTGATACATGACATTCATATGAATTTTCTGTAATTTGTTAGTAGTACTATGCTACATACGACCTTGTTTAGCTGCTCTGGTCCTCTGGATATTTTTATGTGAGAACTTGAGTATGCAGATGATAAAAGCAAATATAATAATGTGATCAGAATGATGCTTGGCCTTCTTTGTATATTGCTTGGAAAACACATATTAGCAAATATCTTATGACTGCAGTAAGAAGTTGATCTGTGTATATGATGGTTATACTGTATATAATAGACTTGTTCTTGATAACCTGCAGATTGTAGCCCTAGTCTGCAACTTCTTGGGCTCTAAACCAGCATCTTTACTCAACCACTGGGAAGTAGAGACACTTTTCCATGAGTTCGGACATGCACTTCATTCGTTACTTTCCAGAACGGTATCTGATGAATGGGATGGTAGTTGACTAGTTTTTCCCTTGTTTTTCTTAGTTGATGTGATTGTTTGCCCTTGATGATCTGGTATGCAGGATTACCAACATTTTTCAGGGACCAGAGTTGTTATTGATTTTGCTGAGACACCTTCCAATCTCTTTCAGTAAGTGAAATCCTCATTTATTCTTGCCTAACTGCTAGACTTGGGGATTATCTGTTAGATACTTGCAGGCAATTCTCACTTAATGCATCACCTTCTATTACTTTGTTTTGTTTCTCTCTACATTAATGCTGCCATTTTTTGGTTGGTTGGTTGGTTGGATTGTGATGGCACTGATAATGAAAACTTCGAGGATAATTACTCTGTCATGTTGGTTATTTTGTCTAGCAATATCATCATGGACATTGATGTTAAATTATAGGTAGACAACTTTAGGTGATATAGGTCAAAGTCATCTCGTAAAAGTCAGTCATCTTTTTAGTTGGTTTTCAAATTAGGTACTATGCTTGGGATTATCGGGTCCTGAAGACATTTGCCAGGCATTATTCAACTGGTGATGTAATACCTGAAGATTTGGTGAAATCCATGAGGGGAGCCAAGGATATGTTTTCTGGTACAGAGTTGCAGCGACAGGTTTGTAGTTTAATGGTTGAAACAAATTGAATTTTGCTTCCCTGGGTGGTGGGTGATGCATACAGGTTGATTGATGTATTCGTTTTTTGTCAGATATTTTACGCTTTAATTGACCAAAAGCTGTTTGGAAAAGAGGCATCCTCCATAAGGGATACTGCTTCACTTTTAGCGGAATTAAAAAGACAACATACGAGTTGGAAGCATGTCGATGGCACGCATTGGCACACCCGATTTGGTCATCTTGCATCATATGGGGCAGGTATCAAACACAATGAAGTGTTGCTAGATTATTTGTCTATCTTATCTTATACTTAATCATCAAAAACTAATGCATCTTGAAATGAGTAGGATCTGTCCTTTGCAATTTGCTTGTTTTGTATTGGTATGTTTTACATGACAGATCTTTCATCTTTTGGTACCAATGATAACCAAGTAATACGCATTCACATTTCTTTTGATACTATTTCCAACAATATTCCGTTTCTGTGATGTTAATGAGATGTTTTCTTTCCAACTCTGTGAAGGATATTATAGCTACTTGTATGCCAAATGCTTTGCTGCAACAATATGGCAAAACATTTGCGAAGAGGATCCGCTCTCATTGGCCGCAGGATCTGCCATTAGGCACAAGTTCTTGCAGCGCGGAGGAGCCAAGGACCCTGGTGATATATTAAATGATCTCGTGGGAAAAGGTATTGTACATTCGCGCTGTGGGGGTATAGTTCCTGACATTACGAGCCTGAGTCATGAAATGAAGCTAAAAAATTGCTAGCAAGAGCAACTTCAGGTTGTGATTGAACTAGTAGCGGCAGCTCCCAAAAAAAAAAAAAAAAAAAAGATTTATAAGGCAAGGAAACACATTTGCTGGTGCATTGTAGTATTTACCACTGTAGATGTATGACGGAACAACAAGTCAGTCAAGATGTTCCTACAAAACCATCTACGGCTAGGAGTGAACAAAACAAAAACAAGTGGTTGCTGCTATTGTGTCATCTTGAGAAAGTTGATGCATCAAGATTACCACCACTGAGAGTTGTATTCCAGCAAGAGTCGAAACAATTGAGTACACTAAACAGGTCCCCGATTGGTATGGGGCCGTCTTGTGTCGTCTTGTGTCGTCTTGTGGTCTTTCTATTGTCTTGGCGACCGTATAGATGTACTTTTATCAATAGCTTATTTGGTAACATTAAAATTTTTAAAAAAAAATGGCATTGGCAGCATTTTTCTCCTGTCCGCAACTCCGCATTGAAAAAGTAAAGAGAGAGAGAGAGTAGCTATTTTGCATCCTGTGTCATAGTTAAGTTTTGGCTGGTTGAATTTGCTATTTTCTTTCACGTTACATCTTATAGCAGCCAACCATCCAATTCTTCGAGAGTTAATTACGTCGACCTTCCTTGTGGTTTTGTCAAACTACATGTGGATTCCCTGAACTTCGAAAAATAACGATCATTGACTTTGACTTTATTGCACAACAAGTTTCTCACGGGCTGCAAATCCAAATCAGTAAAAGGTAACACAAAAACACAACCCTGCACTGTCCCTCTAGATGTTTTTGTATTTTAATATTCTACTTATTTATACTATCTAAAAAAAAGACGAGTGTATTTGGATGGTAGATTTTTTGGGATAACTTGTTGAAAATCATACTGTAGCACTTTTTTAATGTGTTGTATGTGAGATAAAAAGATAATTAAAATTTGTGTTGACGGTGCAAGTAAAAATTTTTAGCTAAATTAGAGCAATCCAAAAAGATTAAAAATGAAGAATGAAGAAAGCATCACTCGGCAAACAGGTCACAAGGCCAAAAGAACC
This sequence comes from Gardenia jasminoides, assembly GCA_013103745.1. NCBI lineage: Eukaryota > Viridiplantae > Streptophyta > Magnoliopsida > Gentianales > Rubiaceae > Gardenia > Gardenia jasminoides. The sequence goes on from CM023103.1 coordinate 107,514,859, forward strand.
CGTCCTCTTTGTGCTCTGTCCTCCTTTCACCCTCATGCTCATGCCCCACGAACTCAATTGGTCCAGTAATGGATATAGAACAGTTAAACGACGTTATTATAGTATCTCACAAAGCTGTGATTATCAGCTCCCATAACTGGGTTCTTTCCTCTTACTCGTAAAAATTTCTACCTTGTTAGCCCAACAGAGGTACATTCACGTTCAACTGTCATTACCCACTCCAGGATAACCGAATTGACTTCTGCTGGAAGTTCATCGTGGGGGCAATGACCTGGGCATATGTAGCACCAAGGAAGTTGTTATCAGTTAATATGCGATGCTTTATAACATCAATGTACTAGAAGATCAAACCACAGGAACAAGGTTGCATTAAAATTACCGGCATCCAGTTCTTTAGTAACAATCCCTTTGCAATGCTCTCTAAGGACGGCTAGCTTAGCCCTGGAATCAGAAAGTGGATCTCTCATGCCCTGAAGAACAGAATCAAGAAAAATCACATTAGCACTAAACAAAGGAAACTTGACAAAGTAAAGGCCCTTTATCCAAGCTATTGCACATTAACCTGTATCGCAAGAACCTTCCTTTCAAATCTTTCCAACAGATAATTGAGAGGAACTGAAAGATCAAAGCTGAAGATGCATTCCAAAACCACCAATACTCCGGGGTCATGTGACTACAATTTTTTATTAAGGTCATAGCAGTTATATAGTTAAACATGTTTTCTGAAGGGAAAAAGCAAAACCCAGTTTAAATTTATTGATATTTGAGGCTTAAACAAGAAGCAAGGAAAAGATGCTTGCCATTGCCTCGTAAAGGATACAGCTCTCAACATCCTATCAATAAGCCAGTCATCTGCTTGATCCATTTTCTGCACCACATAGTGTTGAGAAGCAAATATTAGATGATAATAGCAATAAAAAATGTGGGAACAAAAAGGTAAAGCGATTCTTACAGTAGGGTAAAATCTCTTCACTATGTTCCTAATGTTGAATCTAAAGTAGAGCAAAAGGAGTCTAGCACCCAACCATGCTGCACCAGAAGTTTGCCTATCCTGAAATGTTGATCGAAGTGGGTGTGCATCAAGAAGTTGATAGTTGATGGCAAGCTTAGACAACCATTGCTAATCCAAACATTGAAAAGGTGCTAAAGAGTTTCTTCTTTCCCTTTCCCCTTTCCCCTCTTCTTGTGTTGCATTGAAATGAAGGTGAGGGGCAGTGTGCAAGCTGAGAAAAGTAGGGTTGCCAAGAAAGTATCAAACAGAAACCACCAACTACTTATAAAATTATAGTACTGTTCTTACTTCAGACAAACGGATGGCAGAATATTCAGGAATAACATTGCCAGCACTGTTCATGAGGATCACAGACTTGGCTAAACCAGGCCAAAGCCCAGAAACAATAGCAACAAAGTAGCCTGGCAGTTAAAAACAAAAAGCAAATCAGTACAGGGAATTAAAATAGAAAAGACACACTCGCTCTTTTCAGTATAGATCTATGTTAGGTAAATCAGTTTTTCTTTCATATTTCCAAACCTATTTCCTACTTTTTTTTTTGTAGGGTTTTGGAACATACCACCAATTGAGTTCCCAACAAGGTGCACTGGTTCCCCAACAACTTGAATTATGAAATCTCTAACCAGTTTGGCCCACATCAATTCAGTGTAAAAGATATTTGGTTTTTCTGATTTACCAAACCCCAGAAGTGTGACTGCCCAAACTCGATTCCCGCTGTCAGCTATATGACCTATATTGTAACGGAAATGTTCGAAAAAAGCGCCAAAACCATGTACTAGAAGAACAGCAGGACCTTCATTGCCGGAAACAGTATACTGAGGACAGGAAATCATCGTAGCAGTCAATTTGAGATTAAATTTAGAATTACAAACCCAATGCAAATCCCTTCTACATGTCAAAATTTTCCAGGTAATTGGAAGAGTTGAAAACACTCACATGGATTAAATAGCCATTCCATCTCCATATCCTCACTGAGTAAATTCCTTTCTCAATTATTTGACTTCTTAAAGCCAAAAGCCAATACCACTGATACAAGAATCAGGGAAATGCTAAAATATGTTGGAAGGAAACCAATAACTAGGATAAGCCTTTCAAAAGTAGTTATATAAAAATCAAACTAGCTTGCCACAGGGAACCATGATAAAAATTAGCTGGAAGTGCAGAAACTACCTCCATTGAGCATACAGTATCAACTGCTGCAGCTACAGTGATTGCCGAAAATCCAAAGGGAGATAAAAATCCACCATTTCTTTCTTTTTCATACTTAATTGCCTCATGATATACTCTTCTTCTGGAAATGATTCCAAGCAGAAGAGCAGATCCAAAAAGAGCACCAAACGAAGCTCCTTCTCTACTTTCTGCTTGACGCAGTCTTTCATGTACCCTGCAATGATGATAGAAAAAAGTCTAAGATGTAAGCCACAAGTTAACTGAATAGAAAAGTAAGCCACCTATTAACTGAATAGAAAAGTAAGTACAAAAGGGTCTAATCCGGAAATCAGGAATTTCAAGTTTATATTTTAAGCCGAACAAGATAAGCTGCAGAATACAAGTTTTACTTCTGAAAGTTCCTGCTCAATAGAAAACCCAGAAAGATTCAGTTGTTGCCCAGAAAATGGCAAAAGAAAGACACACAGAAACGACTGTGCTGTACAGCTACATGTGACTATCAATGAGGGACCTAAGACACATTCAGTCAACATAATATAGCTGGTTTTACTGTCCTACCAGTCAAGGACCTCAAAGAAATGGCTCACTTTCATTAGCCGACCAACAAGTTTATAAAAACAAAGACTAATAGTCTAAAGCAGAACTAGCTAGTGAAAAAAATTGTCTAAACATCATCACACCAAGGTTGCCAATACGTACTCCTGCCATTCGCCTCTGGCAGTACCTTCCAGATACCGCAAATATGCAGCCAGAGCATTCAGCACATTACCCGTCCCACCTCCAACTGAGTTCTTTTGTTGAGTTACAAATGCTGATCTTTCTGGTCTTTTCCTTTCAGTTAAGTTCCTACTTCCAATGTTTTGATTGCTTTCCATCGAAGCTGCTCCATTGACACCTCCAATTTTCCCTCGCGTCACAACCTGGTCCATCTCGAGCTCACTTGCACTCATAATTGATGTCAACTTATTCCTTGATGTTGCAGCCTCAATCACAAATTTCTTCAAATCATCCAACGTTGGCAGATCACCTGGTTCACAAAGGCACCATGATCTTTGATAGTAGAGTGACAGACAATAATGGCATTGAAGAGTTCTCGAAATTCTGGCAACAGGAAAAGAGAATAAACAATTAAAAGTTCTGGTTTGTAAAGACTTACCCCAAGTTAAATCCCTCTCTGGACCGGGTAATTTAGTTGGCAAAACAGGAGAAACAACAGGCAACTTCAACTGTTTAAAGTCATTGTATGATTCTGGCATATCCTCCAAGTTCTACAGTTAATTAACATAAAAGTCCAAGCACTGAGGACTCATCTCCGGAAAATGAAACATTCAAAACCAAGAAAAGCATGTTTTACCTTCATACCATAAAATGGTGTACTCCACATAACCATCCTAGGGCACGCTTCAGTAGAAGATACAGTAGCTAAAGTCAGAGCCTCCTTAACTGCATCCAGCATTCTACGCAACTCATACTCTACCTCTTCTTCTGCATATATGCTCGTGGCCTTGACCTGTTCCAATCATCCGAATAATGGATGAAGGAAACAAAATGAATTGGAGGACTAGCATGAGGTTGCCTGGCCCGATAAATATCAGATACAATAAAGCGAATTCAAAGTGGAGAAACCTCTCTGGCAAGATGTTGAATGACAGTCTCAGCATTCCCAAACCTGACCATCAAGTTAGACCCTTGACCTCTGAGGGACTTCCTTAAATCCTCCAAAGCGAAAAGGAGGAGTTGGAGCATTTCATCGGAAAAACCTGATCAATCATGCTGACAATCAAGATCAAGTAGCATTTAACATTTTACCAATATATATATATATTCCATTCCACGAGTAAAGACATTCGACAAATTAAGCAGAAAATGCAGAACTTAATTCTTCAACATATCCGATTAATTGGAAAAATTTCGACAACAAATACACAGTACTTAATCTACTGAAAAATATATACATAGTTGTTACTTGTGCGTGTATGTGTGTTAGGATTTAGGACTCGGGAGTATTGAGCGAAAGGAGAGTAAAGCATACGCGAGAGAATGCGATGATCAAAAATGTACAGAGGGAGAAGCATGGGATGGTGGTGGGATGCGGCGACAAGGGCAGAGTGATCGTCAATTCGAAGATCGTGCTTGTACCAGATGATGGCTGCGCCTTTGCTGCTGCTCTCCACCGCACCTGATTCTGGTCCCAAGTTTGCTCGCACTAGAAGCGACATTTCAAATTTCAGGGCAGGCGATGGTGGAGTAAAAGGGGAGGATGAGGAATGGTGCTTGTGTCTGGGGAGGAATGGCGGGCAAGAAGAAAAACGCGGGAAAGAGGAGAGCGCGGCCATAGATGAGTATTATAAAACGACTAGAAATTAGAAGAAGCAGAGAGCAGCAAGAGGAGGAGGAGGAAGAACGGCAATCCATCAACAATAAGAATAACCCCTGAACCTTGAATCTAGTGTGTGTTTGTGCGTGAAATCCAGCAGGAAGAAAACGTGTGGCAGTAGTATTAGCCCCAGTTTTCACATGGTGAGTAGAATATGTGGGGCAGAGATTTTGGGTTGCGACAATACAACTCCGCCAGGACTGGAGGCCTGAGAGTTGAGGCCGACAATCACCCACGCCGTGAGCCCAGGACCAGCAGGTTTATGCAAGTACAGAAGTACTCGTATCCTCTGTTGTATCTTGCGTAATTTCTTCTCTCATCCCTCGCCGTTTCCATTTCCATCCCCCAACGTCCCTAATCCAATCCTTTTTCTGATGGGGGGTATTACTACTGGGCAGGCGATTTGAAATCTCATATGGTATTCTCGTTAGTTAGGCAAATAATCCATCTGATTACTACTAAATATCTTCTTCCTGCCGTTTCAATTCTTTTGCTTCATTTTTATCAGGTTTTCGCTGTTGGGTAGGGCTTGTGCAGGAAGAAGTTACACACAATTCATCATGGACTTCTGTTGGTATTTAATTCAATTAGGGACAAATGTCTCCGCTCATATGAAAATAGAAAGGAGACTCGGAGCACGCAGGATTTATCAAAGCATCCGAAACTTCTTTGATTCACAAGAATAGAAATAGAAATAGGAAGAAGACTTGTAGCTCGCACGATTTTACGAGAACATCCAAAGCTTAGTAGTTCTAACTTTAGATTAAGTTTCTATGCACGGTTAGTACAGTGGATTTTTTGCACTAACACACACACACACACATATATATATATATATATATATGTGGATATACGTCGTTTATGCAAAAAATAAGATTCAAAATTACAAACAGATTACGTACCATACATCTGGATTCTATCTTTTTTTTTTTTGTCCGAAATACATCTGGATTCTACTTGTATATGCATAAAAAAATTACTCTATTACTTTTCATGCAAAAACGAATAAATAAAGCTGCTTATCAAATTTACTCATTTCAGATTTTCAACCCCATATTATTGGATAGCTAATTATTTGAAATAGTTTTCTCTTATTTCTTATATATACGTCATCCAATTCTCCTTTTTATGACACATACATCAAATCATACAAAGGTTGTTTAAGAAAACTTAGCTAAAAGCTATTTTTTTTTCACTGGTTTGAATTTTTCTTTTTTAGCGTTCAATCATGAGAAGTAATTAACTTAATTGATAAAATTTTAATCTAGTGATCAAAGTTGAATTCTAAAGTGTTACAGATCCCCTTCGAGTTAAGCATCACAAAAAGTACGAAGTGTAAGTGTCACCAAAAGTTAGAAATGATGATGGTAAGTTTGTTGTGTTGATCTCACAATTATCTAGTGTTATCAAAAAGAAAATGTGATTTTTGTGATATCAAAATGAAAATGTGATTAAATCCAATTCGCCATTCTACCTTTGGTTTACAATTTATTTTAAAGAGGTAATGAATGTTTGTTTATGTACTCCTACAAAATTGAGTTTCAAACGCAATATGAAATGTGAAAACGTGCTTAAGTTGAGGAGAATTACCACAAAGATGGGATTTCAAAATTATTAGCTAAATGCTATTACCTTATCACTTATTTTTTCCATATTTACACAATAAAAAATTTGATAGTAAAAGAAAATTATTTCAAAACGAGTCAATCAAAATTAGCCTATTCTTCTTCCTTCGAACCAAAAGAAAAACTTTTTAAGTGATCAATTCACAAACGAAAATTTAGGGGTTTTTTTTTAATTCACAAATCATATTCAGAAGCAGGATAAGTCTGGAATTAAAAAATATATATATATATATTGGAACACCCGTTTAAAAGCAACAGAAAAGAAGCTCAACTAACTAAACTGGGAAATGGCGCTAATACTTCAATCATCAGCTTCCTCTTTACCCACCAGCAAGATATCCCATCTTCCTCTGCAAATCTCGTCCCACCGTTGTCTTTACTCTAATCCGAAGCCCAAAAGACTAATCATCAACCTCCAAGATTCTTCTCCCAGCTCAAATCCCTCGGAGCCCCAAAAACCGAGCGATTCCTCCCCCACGACAACCATCTCATCCTCATCCACAGTGGCCTCACCTCCACCTCCCACGAAACAGCCAAACTCAGCTGCTTCTGGCTTGGGTTTTGGTCCCTCAACTCCGGCTGAAACCAAGCCGGCATCATCATCCAAGAAGAAACAGAAAGGCAAGAAGGAGAGGGCTTCCATAATCCGGAGAGCACCTGCGGAAAAACCCAGCTTTGCTGCGCAGACAAACGATATCCAAGCTAAGGAACGGTCCCAAAATGAGAGTGCTTTTCTTCTTGCGTGGTTAGGCCTCGGCGCTATTATTCTTGTCGAGGGCATTATTCTTGCTGCGTCTGGTAAAATTCCACCTCTAACCCTTTCCGAATACGTTCATCTTTTTTTTTTTTTTAATATGACTTTATTTATGCAATACGATTAGAAATTAAAACCTGTATTGGAAATTTTTACTGATCGTATTTGTTTTTCTTAAACTAATTGAATCAATATTGCCAAGTTTCCTTTGTGCACAAAGTCCCATAGACAATGTGCAGACGATTGTGATAAATTTGGTTCCTCGAACGATAATAGGTTGATACGTACAATTAGTTCAGTGTTTATTTTAGTCCATTCTCTTTTTGGAAACGTTTATTCTTGGCCCAAGATGAACGTTAGAATTTGGACCTTCTGGATTGACCTCCAACATAGCCAACACCATTTCACCTGCACCCTCGGGCACAAGTGATCTTCAATCACACCTCCTAAAAAATTTAACTTGATTGCAAATGGGCATGTATAACACACACGACCTTCTGTTAAGATATTTCCAGGCCAAATGAAGGACAGAGATTTCAACCACTTGTCCAGTTGAGTGAAACTGTTAAGATATTCTGGACCTGCTGGCAATTGGCAACACTATTTTGCAACCTTTAATAGATGTATACTTGACAAGATTTTAACATTTAAAATGCATATCCATTAATGTTAAAACTGAAGGAAAAAATAACTTTTGCTTTTGGCTTTTATAGTGCGTTTAGGATGTAAGATGATGTCAATACATTCATGCAGATATTGTAACTGGCAATCTGCTTTTGTTATTTCAGGTTTCCTACCTGAAGAATGGGATAACTTCTTTGTTAAGTATCTCTACCCATCTTTTACTCCCACAGTGTTCTTGTTCGTGGCCGGCACTGTGGCTTATGGAGTGCTGAAATACCTGCAAAATGAGCAAATTAATAGGGAAAAATAGTTTATCATGTGTTAGGATCTAGTGTGGCTGATTACTGTAGGTGACTCTGATATATAGTGTTTCTGTCTGCTTCAACCTTTTCCTGTACAATAGCATTCACCATAGGGATTCCACTGATAAATGGAAGGCGGTCTTTCTCCTTATTTTGTACCCCCCTCCCTGGTCCCGGTGTGCCACTATTACCTTTTCTTTTCAATTTTTATGAGCATAGCTGTCTGGTGAAAAGATCTTTATGTGTGGTGAAACGATGCGCCAATATAACAGTATACTATGTCTCTTGCTACAGCCGTATGTTTTTCTGTATTTTCTGCAACCCTAATGAGTGTACATCTTCCTTTATTGACAAGACATGTTTGAGCTCTGGCTTTTGGCATAAGTTGTGAACTCGAACTCAAGTTACTGTTATTTTGGTATCTGATATATATGATGTCTCGTGTTGGTTCTGATACTGAAACTAATATTACCAGTTCCTGCGGGTTTTCCATTTTGTTCCTTTCATCAAGAAATGAGTGTGGATTGTCATCTAGACCTCTTGTGCAATATGAACCTGAATTCATTCTGCTTTGATATTTTGGAGTTGACAGTTTATTCTCCTTAGTTGGTGTAACATTATATTCTAGAGTGCATACTTCTGTGTGAGATGTTTTCCCCAAAGCTGAACATCCTTGATATGACATGAAAAAAATTGTTTAGCCATAAAGCCAAAACTTGCAGCAAGGATAAATTGTGTCTGTTAAATCCACAGCAAAGGTAGCTGACGTGTCTTTTGTTGTTGCTGCTACTACCATCATCCAGGGATAAACTCTTGACACTGAAATTCGTGTTTGCTGTCCACGAGTTTTTTTTTTTTAATGATCCGTTCATTTTGTGTAACACATGGTTAACTTCCTTCTCACTTGTTAGTCTGCTTATTGAGCAATTGGAAACCACACTTCAAGATTTGCTGGATGTAAATATTCCTAAATGGAGTTCTGACAGACTGCATTTTCCGAGATCAAGTTGCTTCTACAACACCTTTATGAATTCTACTTGCCTTTTAGAAAATCGATTTTGGCATTTGGAGGCTCAAACTATTGAAACCTGGCACACCTAACTTCACCAAAGGACTTGCTTATGTGTTGCTTCAGTAATTTATTAGAGATACATAACTTTACTGAGAAAAGACTCTTTGTTTATAGTTTTTGCTGATTTTGAAGGGCTAGTGTTAGACTTTGGTTCATTGATACACATGCTGTATCATAATTGTGTCCTTCAATCTTTTTTCACCTTATTTAGACAGGCAATGTTGAATTGCCTAGTATTAAGGTTTCAATTAAAGAAAAAACTGACCTTGTATGGTTTCGTGGTCTCTTAGATTGGTTTCTCATAAATTTAGTTTCCACTTAACAAAGGATTTTGCTTCAGTAAGTTGTGTGCCAGAAGTATAACTGCTGTTGACCCATCACAAACACGTAAAATATTTGAATCTCAGGAGGTGATATCATCCAGATTAGAGAAGCGGTATGCAATGTATTTGAGTATTTGCTGTCAACCTTGTACTGATAGGGTTGTCTGGATATTTCATCTTCATCTCCCTTGGATGAAATACAGCTTTTATTGTGCAAATAGGTTACACTTTATAGATAATTCTTAAAGCGTGTTCCCTTTCATGACAGAGTCTTTTAAAGTAACTTCACCAATCTGGAAAAATTGGTTGTCTTGCCATGAATTTCTTTTGAACTATTTACTAGGTCATGTTGTTAGTTCAGTTATTAGGTAGCGGTGTCACCCAGACACCACTCATGTAGACATATATGCATCCAAGGGGGAAGTTCATGAATAGATGGCAAGAATGGTGCAAATTCTTCAGCGTAGTTGTGCAACATTTCTTGGTTCATGTCTGTTGATTCAGTTGTATAGGTGTTGGAAAGAATAATTTTACTATCTGCAAAACATTGAGCTCATGGAAAAATATGCTGTGAAGCAGGTCTATGTATGTATATTGTTAATTATTGATACAAGGTGCATTAAAGCAGATGCATTCATAGGCTGAGATTTTTAATGTGGTAGTGGGTGCAGAGCCAGCTTTATGTTCTCTCAAGTTCTTGTTCCTTTGGCTTCTCTATATTTGTCTGGATGTTGCATTTTATTTCTGTGGATCAGAGATAGATTTCAGCTCCATATAAATTGCCTGCACGCTTTGTTTAAATGATTGATTTTGCATTTTCAACAAGGTTGTTTACAGCTGGAATTAGGACAAAGACATCTTTCTCTTAAACTACTTTTGCTGGCCTTAACCAATTGTCGAACTTATGTAAGACCGCGTAACAGAATGGCTTACAAATGAATCCAGTTAAGATTGCTGTTGAACTGCTACTCATTTGATTCTTCTTGTGGCATATATTTTTGGAATGCCCAGCTGTAAGTGAACAGATGTTAACATACTCCAAGCTGCCAATTTAAGTGCTTGTGGTATTATTCAACAATGACATCAGTCTGTAATGATATTATACTCTCTTTTCTGAAGCCCATTTAATTCGGGAACACTGAAAGTTGTGTATACCTAGAATGGGTTGTATATTTTCACTTCAGTCTTGTACAGTCTACAGGAGGCATTTTGAACAGTTTTATGGAGACATATGCTGGATTCAAAGAGTTGCTTGCAACTGCTTCGTGGACGATTGTCGTGTGGTTGGCTCTCAAATGATCAGTATTTGACCTTATCCTGGGAGCTAGTTCAAAATTATCATAAGAAGTGCCTGAGTACGTCCTTAGGACGGTAAGTGTACGAGGTTTTGATGTTGGGAATGCAAGGATTTCTTGAACTTCGGAACTGAGAAATGCAGGTTTACATATGTGATTTTGGAACTCTACTGCTTATACAATAGACGAAGTACAGGCGGACTCGTTGATCTTCGCGTGAGGCGATGGTTAGTCACATTCGCAATGGCTATCAATTATCATGTCTTGACTTGCGGCTTCAATGCTCAACTGCTAAGTGCCTTTCTATCCTGTTAATAGTCATAAATTTCCAGCTTGCCCATGCTATCAGGTCTCTCTACTTCCATATTTTTTGGGGCGGGAGGCAATTATTTATTAGTAGACGACCTTGTTAACCATTTATTGTCGGTATTAAGCCGGTTGGCTCTATCATATCTTTTTCACTCAAAGCTGGTTATGAGTTATGATGCTACCTGCTGTTTACATCAATTTTTCACTTAAAATGACACCAAATGCGGTCTCTCTCCCTCTCTCTCTCTCTCTCTCTCTCGGTTGGGACTTGGGAGGGCAGAGTTGCGTCAGATAAAAGACAGACAGCATGATCTTGCGGGCATCCTTTACTTTGTGAGATTTATACTACTTGTTGTCCTCTTGTATGGGTTAAACTACTGATTTTCAGCAACTTAACTGGAAGTTGCCTGTGAAGGTCACGGGCCATCGGGGTAGTACAAGGGAATCATGATGAGTAAGAGTAAATTCCCGATTCATTTGCATTTGGTACCCAATCTCTTCTTGTTGGGAAGGTAACCAGAGCTTGAATGCTTCCTTCTGCTTTACAGTTTGCTAAATAAACCAATGAAAGTCGTTTAGCTGTCAACCTTAACAAAAGCAGAAAGGGTGTGGCCGGCTGAGTTTGGTGGGAGCAGCCCGTCAATCATTTAAAGGCCATATAATCTAAAGGCCTTTAGGTTATGATGGAGTCATTTCTATTCTCCCTCCGTTTATTTTATGTGATATCTCGCAGCTCCGATGAACAGGGATGAAGTAGATTTTTTTTGACTGCAAAAGAAAGTCAGCATGTAAGAACGTTTATACATTAATCTTTTTTACACTGACAATAAATACGACAGTCGGACTATATACATTTCATATATATAATACTTGATGTTTCAACTAGAATTAAAATTAATAACCATGCATCATTCAAATTCGTCAATGGCTATGGTATCAGCTCCGCTTAGCTTATGAAAGATTAATCTAATATTCATCGTGAATGAAGAACAGATGACAAAGTCCCACCCAAGTTTGCAAATGGCTGGTATAAACCCCCGACTAAAGATCAAAAATGAAATTAAATGTAAGTGGATGAGGACCTGCCACAATGCTTAAAAAAAGAGGAAAAATTTTCTGTCACGCGCACTCAAACAGAAGTATGTATTGCTTTGAGGTCAAAGAACATCCACTTTACTTTAGGCGCCGCTTCGACCTTTCCCCCCAGCTGTTGACTCTTTGGTCTGATTGCTTCTCATTGCGTGGTATGTAAGTATACTTTTGAATATATAAACTATGAAGAGAATATTGAGGGCATTGCAGTCAATGTTTTAAAATTCGGACCGGCCAGTGAACTAGTAGAGGGAGCAGTTCGCGGTTCAATCGGTCCGACCGGCCGATTCACAGATTTTCTTTTTTTTTTTTTTTGCTTTCTCAAGTTTGGAACGTAGCACTTCAGCAATCAGCTATTTGTGACACTTTACTACATTTCATTGACACACTTGGGTATAAAATGATCCCAAATCCCATCTTTTGTTCACCATTAATGATATTTTTCAAATATTTTGAGGGAAAAAAAGTTTAAACCCAATAACTTTGAATACATCAATCCAATAGTACTTTATCTTGAAGTGTCTTATAAAATTTTCTTAATAACATGAAAATTGAACATAAATTTTCTAAAAATTAATAAATGTAATTTCTTTCAACCATACAAAAAAAAAAAAGCTTGAAAAATTTTGAAATATTAGATATATCTTTAACCGAAAATTGGGAAAACAAAAAAAAGAAAACCAACATCAATAAATGAAAAGAATTCGAAATTTCAAATTAAATATAAAAAGTCCACATACAGAAAATAAATAAAGGGAAGAAAACTTGTATAGATTATGTTAAAGTTGTGAAAGAAAATTTCAATAGATTAAACTAAATACATGGAGATTTAATAAAGGGTAAGAGAGAGAGGAGGGTGGAGGAGGTGGAGAGGAGAAGAGGGAAGAGTAGAGTTTGTGCAGGAAATTTATTGTAGTAACCCTAAAAATTAGTGATTAAAAGAGGGATGATTGAGGTGAAATTGGAAGGATGCAAGATTGAATCCTCTGATGGTGGAATTTAGTAACTCTAAAAATTAATGATTAAAAGAGGAATGATGGAAGTAAAATTGGAAAGAATGCAAGATTGAATCCTCTGAATGTGGAATTTAGTAACATTAAAAACTAGTGATTAAAAAAGGAATGATAAAGGTGAAATTGGAAATGATGCAAGATTGAATCCTCTGAATGTGGAAATAGAGAGAGGCATAGATGGGTAAATAGAAGTTTCATTTTTTATTTTACTTTTCATTAGTTTTATAAATTTTTGTACTCACTTAATTTCAAAAATACTTGTTGATGTGGTGGTTAAGACACTTATGTCGTCCAAGATCAAATCTCACTATAACCACATTTTATATTTTCAAAAAATGAAAAAAGTCAAAAAACCGCCGGTTCTAAAAACACTGATTGCAGTCTGTCTTTTGTTCTATTTTCCTGTGAGATTTGGATTGGCTTGCTTGCACTTTTTGTGATGGGGGCATGGGGTTCTGTAACGCATATTGATTTGTTGTGTATTCTGGGAGCCAAAACAATCATTCTTCCTTTCTGTGCTCAATAAATAACAATCATTCTTCCTTTCTGTGCTCACATTCGGGTTGGTGCCAAAATGACAGTGGTGTGTTTTATGTAATCTAGTACTCGTCTTGGCCTGTTCCTTGTTTTCTTCTCGCAACTGCAATTAATTTCCTGGACCTTTTGGCCTGAAAGTGGGGTGGTCTCTCCTATTTTGCTCCTCCATCCTCTCTCTTCTCCTCCTCCTCCTCCTTTTCTGTTTTTCCTTGGGAGAATTGCCCAAAATGTCCCTTACATTTCATCAAATAAAATTTTGCGTTCTTCACTTTTAAAATGATGATTTTACATTCCATAGAAAACTAGATTGATAAAATTTAGTCACAGCCTATGTTTTCAACCAATTTTTACCTTAATTTCATCTCCTGACCTATATATATTCACTGTTTAGGGACCAAAACGTAAAATTCAATTTGTAATTAACTAAATGACCTAATCCTATTCATTTTTCCCCTAAAAAAATATATATAATCCGAACCACATTCATTTTTCCCTAAACAAGTGAGATCTGACACGATGTATAATCATTTTTACTACAAAACAGTGGGATGTGATCTTTTTTACATAGACAATAATTACACGTAGGCCATATGTTGATTTCAATCTAAACAATGGTTGAAAACGTAGTCAGAACCTAATTTTGTTAACTTAAATTTACAAAGGACATAAAAGATAACATCTTAAAAGTGAATGAAGAAAAAAATATTTTTCATCTTTTGTAATAACAAATTATTTAAATGCTAAATTGAAAAAAAAAATATATTGCTTTACAAAGTTAACCTTTTTCAAGCTATGGAAAGCTTATAGAGCAACACACACACATATATATAACTATTTTATCCAAAAATGCCATATAAATATTGATAAAATACTACCTATGTTCTACATATATTTCACTTTAAGAGAAAGAAAATAAAAAGGGAAATATATACAAATTAAAACATTGGTGTAATTCAATCATTAAATATATATATGTTTTTATTTTTGACCAAAAATATACCCTTTTTTTTGGTATTAGAGGCACGTCTGTCCTCTGATAATAATGATCCGAATTGAATCCCTCAAAAGTTTTCATAAAAAAAAAAAAAGAAGAACACTCTTTTTAAAGCGGTTGATCCTTTCATCTTTTGCTACGCCCAAAAAATTCTAGTGTCCAACAAATGATTGACAGGTTCTATACATTACCCCCAAAAAGGGCAAAAAAAAAAAAAAAAAGGAATTAAACTGATGGTCCTTGAAGACGTGATGACAGTTTATGTAGTGTGGAACTGAAACACGTCCATCATCGAGTGCATATTTTGGAGAGCCGCTTTATAAAAGCCACGCTGGGAAAGTATCTGCAAATTGTGACTTATGTGGGACTCTCTCCTTTTGATCTTCACTCAAAGGAAAGAGTAATGAAGAGAAAAATAAGTAAAACAGAGAGAGTAGTGAAAGGAACGAACCAGTCGAATCCATCCTTGGTGGTTGCGAATCCCGATAAACTGATAAAATTAGAACCATAATCCGATGCTGTTTGATTCTTGGAAACCAAGTTTCAATCCCCCCAATTTTACTTGTCAATCGGGTCAGCTACAGTCCTCCGATTGAGCTGGTCCGTCAATTATTTTGGGCACTTTAGACTAATTGAACTTCAGCTTATTGAGTTCTTTTTTTTTTTTTTTCCCACAAACGTTATAAACTTTTATTGATAAGCTGCAACTTTTACGAGTAAAGACCCAATTTGGCTACATGACAGTACCACCAAGCACTAAAGAAAAAGATTAATCATCTCCTCATCACAAAAAATGTTTAATGCATAACTGCTAAACCTATCACATAAATTCATATTTGTGGTGTTGTTTTGACAAAAGGAGCAAACAGTTGTTGTAGCATTTGGATTGTCTTCCACTGGTGCTAACTGATGAGTTCAATTATGCACGCTGCACAGCTCAAACTTATGTACTACTTACTACCACTTCATAAAGCTTCTACTGACCCTGGTTGAGAAGGGACCCCTTTTATTCCCGGTTCCCAATGAACCTTTCCCGATGTACCCCCGATTTATATAAAAGAGCTAAAAAACTTTAAACCGTACGTGTATTTTTGGCAAATGACTTTTGTTTATTTTTATTTTTTGGTTTCGAATGACCACTTAAATTATATGAGTAATATACTAGCGGTATTTTCATCAATTTTTGTTCTTAGACCTGCCCTATTATTCGTTAGTTCAAGGGTCATTCGTGTCAATTACAAAATCTTTAATTCATATATATATGAGAAAGAGGAAGGGGGTGAGAAAAAAATTGGGAAAGCAGTGGCTTTAAAATGAAAAAGAAAATGGAAAACACAATTACAAGAAAAAGAAAAGAAAACTTGAAAAATATGATGAAGTTCTTTTGAACCTAGGGATTGGACGAAAACAACCCTAGAACTAACGAAAAAGCAAAAATCTACTCGCAAGAGCTTTTTAAAAAAAAAAAAAAGGGCTACTAGCATACCACTTGTGCAATTTGAGTGACTGATTTAAAACAAAACATAATTGAGTGATCAAGCATGTATGTTCTGAATAGTCTAATGCCTAGTTTTACTGTATAAAAAGTGCACTATATTTATGTGAAAACAATTCCATGTGACTACTAGTATAACAATTGAAAAGCAAAGACTGGATATCAGACTCGTTCTAATGTATCAATAACATTTATAAACCACCAATTTTGTGTCAGTCGCATCAGCAATTAAAGGTTTATGGATGTATTGGTACGTTGTCAAATTTCTGTGAATGCAACCATCGAATTCCATTACACCACAAAATCTGTCCCGCGAATTGATTGTCCCGAACCAACTCTTGCACATCACGTTCTCATTAGGAAGATGGTTGTCCAAACATTAAGACAAGGCTTTAATCCTTTTTTATTTGTCCAGTCACATTTATAAACTAGTAGTAATATACTCGTGCCGCGGGGTGACGCATCCACCTTAAAGATTAACCACCTGATTATGAAACGTTAAAACATGGTATTAGTATTTCTGAGATACACATATTGGTGACCAATTTTGGATTGAGGTTTTTCACGAAAAAAATTTTTACGTTATCTGTAACCACATTTTTCAAATACCTTTTTACCGTTCATATACATCAGATTGTCAAAGTATATTTTTCTACGGTGAATCCAAAAAATAACAATTCAGACAAGACCAAGACATTTTAATTTTCCAATTATCATGCTGTGCTATTCTTGCTGAATACTCACAGGTCATTTGAACTTTTGGATAAGGATAGAAAGATGTATCTGAATGAAGGAAATGAAACTGAAGAAGGCTGAAATTGTACCCGCTTTTGGACGTGAGTTGAGTGGTACTTATTTGAAGGTTCTTTTGTTTCTTTGAACGTCACAAGTTTTTTACTTCCTTTCTTTTAAAGGTTAACGAGCAACCCTCATGAAAAGCTTGCCTAGAAGAGTTTTAGAGGCATGATTCAAATTGATGAAGTTTGTGAAATGAGACGTGAGTGTACGTTCGTTACACCTAGTATCTATTTTTTTCCCCTTTCCCCGTCGATGATGGTAATTGTCATTAGGACCGATCAATCAAATCTCCAACATACTTCCAAAAAAGATTGGCCTGGCCAAACTCCAAATCAAGATCAAGGGAGACATTTCATTCAGCCAATAAGTGTTAAGAAAACCAAAAAGGGTTCTAAAGGAAACGGAGTGGCAATGGTCCATGGAGCGATTGAACTCAAAAAATCTCATTCAGAAAACAAATGGCACGAACGAACCGCATACCTCCTTTCAGCTTTGTAACCCTTAAAGCCTTAGGGTGATGCAGCATTGAAGAATGGCGTGGTATAGCTCAAATTTTATTCCAAGAATAATTTCAATTGTTTTAACTTTTAAACTACGGCCTTAAACTCTTTTTTTTTTTTTAATTCATTTACGTAAACCGTTTCATGACAGAACCAGAATGTCTTCCCATAGAAAATGCCCTTCAGAAGGTCGATGGATATATAATTGAAGCAACAGACACAAATTAAAAACATCCATTTACTTGATTGTAGAGTGATTAACACCTTTTTCTTTTTGATAAAAAAGAATAATTTCATTCCAATATCTGCATTAGTGGCAGCAAGTACATCAATACATGATACAGATACATAAAATGCAAAAATCAACTGATATAATTAATATATCATCAACTGATGCAACAAATTTAAAAAGTAAAAAATTTGATCAATTACTTAGAAATGTCATAATTTCCCACCCTAGGGACTCTAATATTCGTTCGTTAAATTAGTGTATATAAACAAAATTCATGTGTATAACAAAGAATGGTGTCTACCAAATGATTATTATTAACGCATAAATTATTCAAAACATACAACGACCGTATTAACTCCACCAACAAAATTCCGTACCCATCCCAGAGGACCCAAGCCCGACGAATTCAAACTTCAAACCTAAAACCAAGTACCAATGGCCAATCTATCTTACTAGTATACAAAAATAGTTTAGGTATAGATACTACAGCAATTTGGTAGTATTAGACCCAAAAAAAAAAATATTTAACTACAGAGTAGAGTAGTACTAGTATTTATGGAATTAACATCGTAGGAGCAAACTCAACAAAAAAAAAAATAATTTCAAAAAAGAAGGATAAAGTGGGAAAGAAAGAAACTAAAGAAAAATCAACCACCAAAACCAGCCAACCCAACATCATCCCCATTCCCATACACACAGGCAGAGCTTGGGATTAAAAAAAAAACAAGAAGAAGAAGAAGAAGAAGAGTAAACCAACAATTTACTGATCAAGAGCATTAGGGCCAGTGCAGTAATTCAACAAGGGGTTCCAAACCCATTGCAACAGAAACCTCCGTCTGATCCCATTCATGTTATAAGTGGCGCCATCTTCTCCGTTCAACATCTGCCCCGTGTACGACCCACCTCCCCCAGTCCCATAAATTCCCTCACAGAGATCCGCAATCTCCACCGGAGCCACCGGGTCCTGACCCGCATACCAGGCGTTCACCAACGGGTTCGTCGACAGCTCTGCAATCTCGTGACCGATTACGCTTATCATTCCATCCACCCCAACGTCGCCGTTCGGCGCCTTTACCGCCTTCAACCCCGGGATGTAATCAGGGACTGAGAATGGGTAGGCACATTGCCCCGGGCAGAGCTTGGCGGAGTTGCCCACCCAGGCGTAGGGCAGGGTGTAGCCCAGAATGGAGGGGAAGGTGAAATAGTGGAAACCACAGACGTTGTTGCAGAAATCCTGGACGTACACGTCATCGGAGGTGAGCAGCAAGTAGACCCCACTCTTGGGGTTGATGGGCAAAGGCTTGGTCCTGGCCGTGACGGAGCTTTTTATCACAGACTGTACAGATAGACGCGTCAAGGACTTACCGTGGGAGTAAAAGCGGTCGTTCTTCTCTTCCCCGAGGTGGACGTGGCGAGAAATGTTAGCCCCCGTTTGATCGGTGTAGAGCTGCACCGTTTTCCACCACCCGGAGACGGAAGGCGGTCTAGAATCAAAGGCGGAGAAGGAGGTGATGAACTCCCGGATGATGCGCTTCTGGGAATTTTGCCACACCCCGTACCAGATGGGGTAGACGGTGATATTGGCAGTCAGGACCGGACCCATGTGGTACTTGAGGTGAACAAATTCGGAGGAGCCCTCGTATTTTTTGGAGGCGCCATAGATAAGATCGGTAGCGTTGCTCTGATTGGGCCAGGGACGCCACCCAAGGGCCGATGGTGCTCCCGCCAGAAAGGATACAGAGAGGGGGAGAAGAATGGTAAAGAGCAGTGTAACCGGCGGTGACCGCATGGCTGAGGGTGGGGGTGGGGAGAGGATGAGGGATGGTATGAGGAATTCAGTCTGGCTGAAATGAATTAGATACTATATATAGACATGCATGTTTTAAATTAAAAAAAAAAAAAAAAAAAAAGGAGGTCACAAAGAAGAGCTAATACAGCTACTAGCAGTAGCAGTAGTAGTAGACATGGGGAGTACTTGGGTTAGTAGGCATAGAAAAGTGAAGAGGGAGAGAGTACTTACTAGTGTAGTAGTAGTAGTAGTAGTAGTACAAAATTCAAGCTTGAACGGAGCGGACAAAGTGGAGGGGGAGCCTTTACTAAGTCCACACTTACTTTGGGGTGGTAAAGTGGGTAATGGAGGACAGATGGATTCTTAAAAGTGTTGTTGGGGAAGTGGGTCCTACAACCAAGGACAAGCAACAGGGCCCTCCCTCCCTCCCGGGGGCCACCATGGGAGGAGGGCAGATGAAGAGATTAGGGATGATGATGATGAGATGTCGAACGTCGTCGTCGTTTCATATGATCATACCAGACGAGACAAGCATTCATCTGACTCCCCGCTCTCATCCACTTTTCGGTTTGAGTTTTTCTTTCTTTTTTTTACCATTTCCCTCTTCTTTTTTTTTTCTTTTTTTCCCAATTTGTAGCGCGGGAAATGGAATCGCGGAGAAGGGAAGGATAGCATGGGAACTTCACTGCAGGGGCTATAGCACGTCTTTTGATTTTGGTGGTCTGGGACCGCCGCGTCCTCTTTTTGCTTTGGAAAAACAAGCATATATTACTCCACTCTCCACTCGCCACTCTCCACTGTTGGTTTCAAGTCCCTTCAGCATTTAAACAGCCGACCATCGCCCGGCTGTGGCAGTTTTGTGGCTGTTTAAACACTCCTCCTGATGTCCGTAACTTGTACCCAATAAAATATCTATATATTGTGTTTGGATAGATTTGCATTACGTTGCAGACACCACCTTTTTTTAACTATTTTTTTTATTTTTTAAGCATATTTATTTCACATATATTGCATCATAAAAAAAATTATAATAGTTATTCCAAAAAAAGCTTGTATCCAAGCACTTGCTCGTCATCAGTCATTCCATCCGTGTGTCAAAATATCCTTCCTATGTCCACGGCGACCAGAAAAACAAAATTATAAACCTACTTAACTATATGGACCTTGCCATTACAAAATTAGTAGTGCTTTTTCAAATTTTAATGCTCACTTACTAAAGCGAATATTTTAAATTCTATAATTATTCTTCATGCAAATTCATTCAATGCCACATCATCTAGATAACAATGCTTACATGATATTCTGTTTCAATTGGGAATTTTTCAAAGAAAAATATTAAAATATTTTCTCAATACATTTCTTGATTATCTATTTACTCTTTTTTTAATTAATTCAAAGAGTTTACAGACTCTAGCACGACACAAAACGTGTGGTAGATATACCTGTTACATATTTCATACAGTCACAGAAAATACTACTAATACTACAAAAGGTTTGCATGCTCGGCTTATTAGAAATTCGTTAGGGGCATTTGCTTTATCGTGATTGCTCCCCACAACACAGCTGATTGAAAGACAAATTCAACCAACGGTTGTTATTTCCTTATTCTATGCGGGGAAGAAATGTCAACTGACATGCAGTTCTACTACAGACTGACCTTTAAACTCTGCTTGTTTGGATATGAAATTATTTATCAAAATTTACTTACTTACATTATTAATATATTTTTTAATTATTTTCTTATCTTATATACATCACATCAAAAAAATGATACAGTATATTACTGCTACATGCAATTCTATGCACCTTCCTGACTTGTCAGAGTGCTAATCAGCCATACTATGGGCCCTTTCTACAAGCAAAAAATCTAGGAGACCTTAGAGAGAATATTTCAAAAATTGATCCGAACAATTGATTTGGGACTCTTGAGGCCCGGCCCAAAATAAAGATTCAGCTTTGAGCCCCCACAAATGTAATAGGTAAAAAGTAAAGAGGAGTAAATAAGTGAAGGGAATGGCGTTGTCTTGTCACCCCGAGCAGCATTGGTGACTAGTACATAAATAATAATTGATGTAGATACAGGGCGTTCAATTCATTTTGTTTATAAGATTTAGCCAGTACAAGTCAAAATACTCTAAAGATAGCTTATGATTATCTCTCGAGCAACTAATTTTATAGGGATAATTTCAGAAACCTCCCCCGAGGTTTCGTGAAATATTTCTTAGCTCTCCTGATGTTTTTAAAATCTCTTTTACCACCATTGGAATTGACATTTTGTTAACAATGTCACCCCCTCTTAGAAAAAGTAATATTAAAAAACACATGTTGAATGAGAGAGAAAATTTTAGTTCCCTTAATACCCTTAGACTATCCAAAATAAATAAATAAAGTAGGAACATAATGTTAACAAGTCATGGAGTTTTTAATAATGTCAATAATAGCAATCGATAAAGTGACATTACCTAATTTGAAATTTTCAAATAAATATAAAACACTGTCTCAAAGTAGGTAACGTATGGGAGGAATGCATATAAGTACTTTGCATTAACTACTTGATTAGAAATAATATCTTACAATCAAGCAATAAAAATTATACCACTCTCTTACTTTTATGTAACTATTTTGATTATGAAACCTACATCATCTCCTGTTACTTATTAATTATTTAAAATATGATCTCATAACCTGTTATGCAGTTTATTTTGAAAATCACATAATTACTCCAAAGCTTAGGGAATATCTTAGTGAAGTTGCAATTTTTTTCTCATCTATTCTAAGTTCTCGTATTGTTCATAAACAGAAATAAAGATGAGAAAAAATGATGATTACAACATATAAATAAAAGTCTCATTATTATGAGCATTTATTATGACAAGCAATTGTACGCCTTTGAACGTCTTGTCAGATAATTTCATACCTTTGTTGGTACAGAAGAAGAATAGTGGTGCCAATTATTTTTCAAGTATTTTGCTATTACATGCTTATAAGGTTTGTCTTTTTTTTTTTTTTGTCTTTAGAAGATAAATAATTGCTAGAAGAAATAAGGGTATTATTGGTAATTGATCCCTTCTGATAGTAATATGTGTGCCCACAATTTACTTCAGGGGTGGTAAGAGAGATGTTGAAAACGTTAGGAGCTAAGTGACATTTCATGAAATCTCAGGAGAGGTTTCTAAAATTATCCCAATTTTATACGACCAAATTGTAAAACGGTTATCATGGTCTCATCGTATGTTCGGCGATTGACCTTTTGGTAATTGGCAGTGCACACAGTTGCAAACTACAATTCACTTTGGCTGTAACTCGCATGGCGTGGCAATAGAACTACTAATTAAAACGAATTGCTCGAAAGTTCAAACGTACTTGACTCGACAAGGTTCGAGTTCAGAAAATATTCAACAAATAAATGAGTTGAGTTAACCTCAACTATTTTCTTATTCATGTAGGTCGATTAGACTCGTTAGTGAGGGTATATTTATTATTTTACATCAAATTTATTAATTTTTATCATTTCACAAAAGATAAATTTTTAAACTCGAACTCGAATTCCTACGAGTTCGACTCGTTTATGATTAACGAGTCGAGCTCGAGTTAAAGCTCGAACCACTTATCCTCTTGATCGAATTCCACCAAATTTCAAGACTCGCTAAATTAAATAAGCGAATTCGAGTTTGATTCGATAGAGGTTCAAATCAACTTAAAAAATTCAATACTTGACTCGACTCATCTCGATTAACAGCTCTAGGTGTCAAGGATAATCCCGAAATTTGTTCTCGTTGAAGAACCTCCGGGCCCCCAACCCAAAAAACCATGGTTGAATATGCAGTAGAATCCAAAAAATTCAGTGAGTGTGGGGTTGATTCCCAATTGTGATCATCCCAAGTGATATGGGAAGACTAGGCTAACAGGCTGGGCATACCCGCACATATTACATACTACAGAAGAATTATTCTGTGTAGGGTATTGATTCGGGCTCCCACCAAAACAAAGGACAAATAGGGAGTCATGCGAAGGAGTAGGATGGTGTTAATCACGGAGTGAATGGCGCGGCCCCTTAATTATATCCATCAGTGTGAGCAGAGTCCAGTGGGATTGAAAGTGAAGACTTTGAGCCATCAATCATCATCCACTGTACAGCTTTGTCGGAGAGCGATGTGTGGGTCTCTTTTGTAGGACCCATATATGCATTCCAATTGCATCTCAGGTTAAAACATTTTAATTAAAAAAAAAGGGAATTTTTTTTAAAGGAAAAAGGAAAACTTCTTTTGTGTATTCAACCAGAAAAATAAAATAAAATAAAATGGAACGATCTTTTGTTTTCTTGATAAGAAAAATGTTAGGTTGAATTCGACTCCAAACACCTCCACAATCAATTAGGAGTCAAAGCATGCCCTTACAAATTATCCGCTAATTCAATTCAGAGATTCGAATACACCATCTTTTTTAAGAAAAGAAATGATCTGTCTTTATTAACTAAGTCAACTTATTTTAGTTAAAGAGGAATAGTCTAATATGGGGAAGGAGGGTTTTGATTTTTGAATGGGACCAATCCTTTTTTTCTTTTTTCTGCGGTCACTCGCAGTGAGCCAGTCACTGTGGCACAGCTCAGGGACTTGGGGGCCTCTTTTGTATTCTTCTCGGACAAGGATGCGCTGACGACTGCCTTTGTGGTCACATTTCTCACGCGCTGATATTCCTCTGAGCTCTTCGATGAGGCAAGGGTGCGAAAGCCTCGGGGATCATTCACCAATGTGGTGTACATCCTCTGATTCAACGAGGACGCATCCCGTTCCCCACCGGCGTCTTTCCTTCACGCGCGGCCGGAGGTTGACCACTTTTCACTGGCAGCTGCTTACGACTTAGGTGGGCCTTCTGTCGGGACAGAAGATTGGGCCAACGCTAATATTCATCTCTTGCTCGACCGAAACTCAGGCCTTTCATAGAAGATAAATCTTATTACACACAAAAATGCGAAACTACTACTTGGCATACAACAGTTTTAAATGTTTTGTTGTTCATAGTACAAATAAATTTCATTTTGTTTTTGCCACAAATTGAGAACAAATGGAAGCAATTACCTAATTTTACTCGCTTTATTATTTCAAAAAATTTAATGGAAATTTCAGAAGATTGCAAATACCTTATCTTTTCATACCAAAATATTTTTTCCCTTTTTTTCCCCTTGTTCTGGAATAGATTATGAACGCTCAATTGAACTACTAAAAAAAAAAAAAAACTTTTCAGTCTGATAATATGAAGGAGAGGATGTCATGCAACTGCACATACTACTTCCTTTGGTATCATACTTAGTTGGTGTGGATTAATGATAATCAATTTCTCGTTAAAATGAAAGGGGCGGAATTTGGTGGTTTAATTAATTAGTATAAGTAAACCTAGGATACGTGAGCCTTCGATGCTCAGAAAAAGTTAAGAATTCTTGCAAGCACTTCACGTGGCCTGTTACAGGTTTGTAAGATTTGTGAAGAGCCTTCAGGTGTGGACTGTGGATGTCAAATTCAAAGCCTATAATACGTTGATATTATGATATGTTGGACTTCTGAGCCTTTCGAGGTCTTCATTTAGGTATCTATTTGTGTGGATATTTCATCAAAAGCTGTATTCTTAATTTTAACATCAGAATCTCTACTCCTAATTTTATAGAATAACATTCATCAAATGTCTTTAAAAATATTATTGGCATTCAAAAAAAACTTTTTTACCAAAAGCACTGCCGCAAGGATCCTAAATCTCAGAAACTGAGAAAATTTCCACAAGGGGAGTGCAGGATTCAATGCGCAGCTTCGCACCATGAAGGTACACTCTTATAATATTGCTTTTACAAAATATTGCCAAGAATGAAAATTAGACATTTCTACCTGACTGATCCTCTTGGAAGTGTCCTTTTTTTTTTTTTTTTTTCCTTTCTTTTTTTTTTGGCTTTGTTTTATTGAGGAACCCCCACTTGGTCTGGAGTATCGCTCGATTCAAATGACTATCGGGTAGCTTCGATAAGTGCAACTTTGATCTTCCCACCGAGTATCTGCCTTGATTGGATTGTAATCTTCCTACCGGAGAAATATTTTTTACATTTTTTGTGAATATATTTTTTGATTTTATATACATTAAATCGTTATAATATGAGTTTTCCTAAAAAACTCCTCAAAGCTCCCACTCGAAGTACTCATCCATGGCAGGACTCGCACAACTGGGGAAGTTAAAGAAAGCTTGTGTTCAAAATGGAAAACAATAATATAGAAACAAATAAATAAAGAAGCTCAACATTTTGCTCAGAGCCAAGCAATTGAAGCAATATAATATGTCACATAGCAAAATTGAAACATGTTTCAACGGGCCCTTCCTCTGATCCAGAGAGCGTAAAAAGAAGACGGCCTCATTCCCATTAAACATAGGGATCAGATTTTATTAAGAATATGAGGGTAAACCCCCTTTATTAGACACATTCGGAGGAAGAAGACGAACTGGTATCCTGTGCGTCCTTAGGGAGCTGGAAGGATGACAAAACTGCAGCTGGCATCTTTCCCCTTTTCAGGACTTTCCTGAGCTAAACAAAAACAATTCTTTGTAATTATCTTTTAGTACTTGCCCCCTCAGCCCAGTTTCCCAGCAGCAGCAGCTGCAATACTTTTTTTTTCTTTTGTTCTGTTTCAGGACCACTGTTGCTCCGGGCACTGTTCTAAATTTGACCATACACGGCATTCGTCTGTTTTCCAATGAACCAACTGTGGGGAAAATTGAAAGCAGACCAAACACCCAAATCAATGAGTTGACACAAAGTTATTGGGAAAACGACTGACGCTTCTCGCAGGCAAATGATACTACTGCTGCCCAAGGTCTTAATGATGAGAGGGAGCCCCATTTGATTGGTAAAACAGCAGGAAGAATTCCAAATCATGCGTCGGGATTAACAAAAACGGTACCAGTCCATTGTGTAGCTGTCCTGCTTTCCTTCATGCGAATCCACCCACGCAATTAGCAAGGTAACAACAATAAAGTTTTCAGAAAGATATTTACACTAATAATGGAACTAAGATGTTGGTTGATTCCTGCTGCCGGGCCTCCTTTCTTTGTTTCATTTCAGTGATTGGACGCCCAATCCATAGAGGGTACTCGGATTGATCTTTGGAGCTTTTGTCTGTAATCCTCAAAATAGGAGTTTTGACCAATTAGTAGTTCCACTTTTCAAACCCTTAAAAAGTATATAGTCTGTTTCGGTAGTGTCACACAACAGGGTTGCAGGCACGCTAAGAAGTGTTCTAATGTTACTATCACTTATCCTTACCAGGAGAAACAGGATGAAGACGTGAGAATCATACTGCCATCACAAAAGACAGACAAAGCCAAAAAAAGAAAAAATAGAAAATCTTTCATTGGCAACCTGAAAATCAGCAACGGACTCTCTGAAAAACCAAAATTCTCCATTTCAAAGGGGATGCTGGATTCACCCGAGTTAGTTAAGAAGTTTTTTTGAATTACGATATGGACAGGGTTGAAGCCCATGTTTAATTCCCACGTACATATTGCAATGGGCCTTGGGCCTCCAAAGGAAGAAGAAAAAATAATAATAATGTTTTTTGTAAAGCATATTGCTCCAGTTTGTGTGCCTTTTTTTAAGATTTTTTTTAAAGCGTAAAATATCATGTGTGTCAGATAAAAGCATTTTTGGGAAACATGAATAGAATTATTTCTAAAAAGTCTAGAAAGTATGACCACAAATTTTAGAAAAATTGCAGTGTTTGTGAAAAAAAGAAGAAATCTTCTAGTAAAGTTGAGCAAGGATTGGTGTATGGTTCTCCGGGAGCATGTGCAAATTCATTTTTACAGTTCTTCAACAAAAACAATTTTCGAAAGCATGAGACTTGTAAATTTCCATTCATACAGATCCCCGTTATACAATTATTTTTACTTCCTATAGACTCTCAGCTCGTACAGAAACGCTAGTGTGAAAGAGCAATACAGATTACGGACCTCAGCCGGTGGGAAAGATGGGGGCTGCTGTTACTCATGAAGTGTGCTCGACGGGAAAAATTCCTTTCTATTATTATACGAGACAGAACGAGGAAAGCCTCACAACCCCCAAATGAAAATAAATAAATTGCAAAACCAATTGTAGGTTTTCATTCTACTGCTTCTACAGTTGTGCCCTCGCAACGAGGTTTTCATTTTTCTTTTATCATTATTTTTTTCATTTACGCCCATTAGGGATTTTAACCAGTTTTACATTACATTACACTACATAATCAGACGCAATAACGAGTAAGCGGAGACCAAAACCTAAATCCCACTAGTAATACAAAACACATCTAGGAACGTACACAACCATTCAAACGCACCACCCAACCTCGGTTCAAGAATATGGCTTGAGGGGCAACAAAAACTGGAAGCTACTTTCACCAATCACTTCTAGTGACCATACACAAACCATACTAATTGCTCTAGACGATCAGAAGAAAGAAAAATCATACTAATACATGTAAATTCGCAACCCAAAGTTCCATACATTGAGCGTATAAAAGAAAATTTACTTGAAGCTCAAAATTAAAATTCATAAAGAACTGAATATTCCTCTCATTCCACCAGAAGTCTACACTTCAAAACTGTTAACCAAAAAGCACTCGCTATGTGCCATTAATATTGAAGCATAAGGAGGTGGGGTTTGGATATGTAACATTCCCAGCCACCACCCCCTACCTAACTACCACACTCTGATGAAGAAAAGTTCAAGAATCAGCAATTGTAACTTCAACTTCTACGCCAGGCTCAATAGTGATCGAGGTGATTTGCTTCACCACGTCTGGAGAGCTGAAAAGGTCAATCACCCGCTTGTGAACACGGAGCTCAAATCTGTCCCAGGTGTTAGTACCTGAGGGGGAAAAAAAAAAATGAAGACAACAGAGTTTTCAGTAAACATATATTAGAAAAAGATGGATCAGCAATTCATATCCTCAAAAGCACATTATAGGCACAAGAGATCTTGTTTAAGTTTCACAAGGCATAGGCTGCTCAACATTGGTAACAATTTAAAAAAAACACACACACACACACACACTTGAGCAATTGAGAACTTTGCTCAACCCTTCCCCATCCTCCCCCCACCCCCCCAAACACAAAAAAATTAAACAAAAAAAAAGAACAAAGAAAAATGGAAAACGGCATGCAGAACAATATTCTATGTCAAGGACACAAAAGAAATATAAACTAATTCCCCAGTCTCCTTGAATTAGTATGACAATGATACAACACTAGAATCCAAGGACATCCCACTGGTAAAACATCATCGGAAGCAACAGAAATGGGTTCTAACAATCGTGTAACATGATTCTGACGCAAAATTATCAACCAACTAAAACCAAAGATCTTAACGTCAGAAAAAAGTTCTTGTTACTTGATCCTAACATAACAGGACAAATCAAAAAGTTCAAGGCACCCTGACTCTGTTTCCAAGTACAATTATATTGCAGCTAAAAATCACAACTCCTCTGAAGGCTTTTCAAGACAAAAAAAAAAGTCCAAAAATTACAAATCATCCTTCAAATTGACAATATACTAATGCCGTTTAAATAAAAACACATTGAACAATTGTCCATAGTTCAACAAATGTATCAAAAACACATCAATGTCAACAAATATTTGGTCCACCATACTCAAATGTCATAATACCCCAATTTCCTATTTTTCCATGGATTTGAAGAGTTACAGATCATAGATTATATAGTAACCACTAAGAATTAAGTTTTGACATAATCGAATAATCAAACAACCAAACACTACAAAACGATCATGCAAATAGCACAAATTAAGAACCACAAGAAGCTCAAGAAAATTTAGCAGAAAACAAAAGAGTCCGAATGGACTAACGGGACAAGAAATTACCTTCACCACAAGGAGACTTCCTAGTAGTGATGTGAAGAACCTTGGTAGGCATTCTTACAGGTCCCTTCACCCTGAGTCGCTTGTCCTTGGCCCCACGAACCAGATCAGCACAAACTAAGCAAACAAATATCCCAACAATACAAGAACAAAAAGAAAGAAATTGAGATACACGAACGCAACCAAATAAGCACAACTGGAATAAGCCATATATAACATTAAACCAGATGTTCTTATGAACCCCAGGGTTTGTTCAAATAGGCTAGAGGGTTTTAATTAAAAGAAGGAAAAAAAATTAACCTTTCTCGAGGTTCTTAACGTTTTTGGAGGAAAGAGTGATCCTAATCTTATGAACCTGCTCCTGAGGCTCCTCCAAACCAACCTTTGCCGGCTTCACTGCTTGGTATGCCATTTTCTCAACAACCCCTTTTGCTGCTGCTTACCTTTTTCAAGCCCCAAAATAAAATCAAAATTATTGAAATGAATAAACCGAACACTGCCCTAGAATGATACTAGATAAATCGGCAAAATATTTAACACATATGCCTCCAAAGGAAGCATCCTATAAGATCTAAAGAGAAGGAGAGAGCAAGGGAGTACCAGAGGACGAGGAGGCCGAAAGATGGTATTGCAGCGACGCTGGGCTCTGTCTCTTCCTTCTGTGGGAAGCGCTGTGGAAAACGATACTAGGGTTTCTGAGGGGACCCGGTTTCCAGAGGATTTATATATGAGTTGTCAAATCACAATTGAGATGAGAACTGGGCTAGGGTTTTGCGTTAACTGGCTACCCTCTCCATCCCACGAGGGACTTCCTGCTTTGTTTTGGACTGGGCCTTGAATTTTCGGAGGGCAACTGTGGGCTCACATTGAGAAATCAAGGTTTGTGGGCTTCACGTGACATTGTCCATCACAAGTCCATTTTCCTTTTCAGCAAAGACCAAAAATGCGTCAACTGTTCATTATCTTGTCAACGTTGAAATTAATGGCGAATGAAATGGGAAAAAAAAAAAAAAAAAAAAACTTATAAATGGGTTAATTGATTGGCTTGTACATTTTATCAAGCTTTCCCACAGAAACCACCAAAAAAGACAAAAATGTAAAAAAGGAGTGACTAGCTGGTTTACTAAGTAGTAAGGAAATGCGTCGATTTTTCTTCTTTCCTACCATTAATTAAACAATTATCTTTATTCTATCTTCCTGAATTCGACCGAAGACGCGAGGCAGAAGAATTCCAAATTCTCAACTCAGTTCTACAATAGCTTTCCACTATCAGACTGGATTCAGAGTTTTCCTGCAGTAGTGAAATAACCATTACCCCTATTAACTCACTCTATTGGCGTTTTCAGATAACTCATTTAAAATATTAAGTCACCCCATTAGAAGCATTCGGATGCAATCCTCGTTCAAGATTTCGTAATCCCATAAAGTTTACCTCTATATAAAAGAAAATGGAAAAGCGGATTATGATTCAGCAGATTCCACATAGAACAAAATAAGGGATGATCCACATTTTATGCGTGGTTGTACTTCTCTTGGATTCACGCTGCCCCACTTTACTGTAGTATCTGGTCTAATAACATGATAAACAGTTCACCACTTTAACTTTAGTCGGGAAAATGTAAACAGAAGTTCAGGATGACATTACAGCTCAACTAGAGATTACATCTTAAGTTGGGAAGCCACAGGTAAAACCACAAACAAATGCATGAAATTGAGATCTCAAAGTCAGTCATCTTGAAAATCCTCCGGAAGTCCTCATTGTCCCTACTTAAGCAGTATACAACGCTATCCACGCATCTTTGAACCGAAATCAGGTAGCAGATGTAAAGAACAGATTTCAACAAAAAACAAAGAAGCGAATGAGAGCTTAGTTATGGCTACTGTTATCGTCATTCTCCATCTCTTCTGCATCCTCAAACCGCTGATCATTTATTTGAAGCTGCAAAAAAAAAAGAAAAAAAGGAAAAAGAAGAAGATGAGGAAGAAGCCAAAACATTGTCAATGATCCCTGAGAAGATGAAATGGCCGGCTCAGTAACCTCACAACCAAATGGAAGCTCATGAACCCGCAGGGTGGTCCCAACAACCAAAACCCCCCAGAAACCAAAAAAAAAAAAAAAAAAAAAAAAAGAAAAAAGGAACACAAAACACAATGTCACACCATAAAGTAAAGCACAACATCACACTACGAGGCTACAAAAAATGGAAAGGATGACCATGTGGAACAATCACAAATTTTATCTGTGGTTACCCGTAATTCAAACTTAGCTTGGAATCCGTCATGTATCTTACGCATCTTGCTCATTTGAGTCTTCGCAGTATTTACAGTACTTCCCAGTCTAAACTTCCTCCTTGCCACCCACCCTATGAAAATTGGAAATTACCTCATGGAACAATCACAAATTTTATTTGTGACTACTCCTAATTCAAATTTGGCAAGGAATCCATCATGAGTTCTTTGAATGTTGGTTTTTTGTGTCCTTGCAGTATCTACACAAGTTCCCCATCTAAACTTCCTCTGTGCCATAGAACCTAAGAAAATTTGGTCTTTACTTAATTCCATAGTAGAAACAAAAAACGGGGGCAGCCCATTTCCAAATTTTTGGGTAAAGTACATGCACATCATTAGATTTGACAGCAGAAATACCACTGAACAGCTTCTATTTTGAATTATAGAAGTAACGGCTATTCATTAACATGTAAGTTAAAAGTTGACACATACAAAAAACGGAAAAAATCATTAAAGCTACCTGAAGCACTGAATGTGCTAAGTCATGATCCCCATTAGAACAACCAATTGAATGAAAGGGATTTTCAGACTCCTCAACATCTACAGCAGCAATGGAGCGATGAATGAGTAGGGCAAAAGAAAGTAAAAAAGAAAGCCAGAGCAACACTCAGGACAATCAGATATTGAGAAAACACAAAAGACTACAGCCAAACCTGCACCCTCAATTTCTAGTTGATCTGCACTGAACACCCAATTATGCCCTCCTTCATCCTCTATGAAAAGCATCATTAGCACAAAAATGCAATTGTTATTTGAAAAGCAATAGTCCAAACGGCATCAACAGAAACAAAAATTATATATCAATCATAATTATAATTACCATCAACTGGTTCAGGATTAAGCTCAGCACATTCACAGAAAATCTCGAACAGAGTATCCACTGATTAAAATATGATGAAAATCAAAAGCATAAGATAGGCAGGAAAAGGACAAAGAACTTGGAAGCCATAAATAAAACCATCAATAGGAATATATGGCCTACATTGATCAGGATCTGATGGCACTAGTCTCATCTCAGTAACCTTTGACAAATCCAATGTCTCATTGCTCTCAGCATCAGAATCCTCTGATTCATCCTCCTCAACACTGTTCTCAATCTGGAATCAAAGCAAAAATGTATACATCATCTCCTATACTTATCCAAGCAGGGGAACTATTATAAGTCCAGACAATTAATAGGCATTCACAACTAAAGCAAATACTCCAGAAAATCCAGTAATACCAGAATCCATTATACTGAAGCATCTTTGACCTATGATTAGTTGCCTTTGATGGATACGCCTCTATAGTTTAGATAACTACTCCTGTACTAAATTTGACAATTAACTCAAGCATCAAATGGATCAGCACTCGATTGAATGCTCAATAATGGATAGCCAAGTAACTGGAACCTCCAAAAATACCCTCAGTACTGCTCCAGAGTCGATCCAAGTAAGCACATCACCAAATCTCCCTTCCAAGAGGAAACTTCTATTTTACAGGGTCTTTACATGAACTTGAATTAATAAATCTAAGAAGCAGCCATATCAACAAAGGAGTTGTAGAGCATCATTCACGAACTCCTAGTAGGGAACTTCAATTGAATCAGGAATAAATATTTGTAAGCCCTAACAAGCTTAAACCTTAAACCCTAACTGTATCAACAAAAATCAAAATAGAGATGGAGTAGTGAGCACTAGCTTCACCAAGAGGGTGTCTCTACCTGAGTGTAAATACAAGGAGATGGATAAGCTTCCGGGTCTCGAGAAACGGCGTGAAGCGACACCGCTAAGAAATCCACCGCATAACCTCTACCTCTATCAGTATCACTTAACCACACCACTTGCCTATACAATTTTTAAACATTTCATTCGCATTTTCATAAGCAAAATATGTGATAAAGAGAATTAAGGAAAGCACGGAATGATTAGTTACTTGGTAGAGATGTAGAGAGTTCCAGGGGACTCAGGCAGGCGATTTCCGATGACGATCGATACGCCAGGCTGGACGTGCACGAGTTCCTCCCCGTTGTCGGTGTCGAGGACTGGTTGTCCGGTGCCGTCGCCGTCGCCGACTCTCTCCGTTACAAGTCTTAACCCCGTCGCCATCTTTATGCTCCGTTTGCGGTAATGTAATGTACAGGATGCTTTAGCTTTGTATTGTCAGGGTTCAGCAAAAAGTACCGCCAAAATTAATTATGCGGGTTGGGGAATTCAGGAAATTTCTCGTGTTTTGCTGATGAAAAAATAGTAAAACATGTAGTAATTTTACCTCTCACTTTTAAACGGTTGATTTTTGTGTAGCTTACAAAATCAAGTCATCTAAATTTGGTTTCAATCTAAATTTGTGAATACTCTTTAGACTAAATGCACCATGTGATGCACATACATCATTTTTGTAGATGCAAAAATATCAGATTCCATTCATAGTTAAACAACAACTTATTCAATTGACGTTCATTTTTGTCCTTAAAAAATTTTGCAATTAAACAAATTATCCGATCTACATCCATTTACTTTAAAAAATGCGAACTGATTTTTTTTTTCTGCATCAAAAAAAAAAAAAAGACTGTCTGAATTATTTAGTGGATTCTGACTAAAATGTAGTTAGAAACCCAAATTGAGACTAAATTTGACTAGTTTGCTTTTATAAAGGATGCAAAATCAGTATTTTAAAACTGAGGGAAGATTTCTAATTTTATTGCACTTATGTCGTCTGAGAATTGGAATCCACCGCTGTTGCATCATGTAGATTTATGAGCTTTTAAATTCAACGCTTATTAACTATAACTAAGTAAAATAATGCAAATTTGAATTGAATTGAGTTTATTAACATGAGCCATTTTATGTTTCCAGTCTAGTAAAGTTTTTTTTCTTTTTTTCCTTTCTTTAAACACATCTGATAAAGAGGGTGTGTGTGTGTATATATTAAATAAGTTGAATGTCTTGAGTTCAAAACTTTTTACTTACAATTCCCATTAAAACCGACATTGACAATTCCAAAATATTCTCCCAATCTTTAATCAATAAACCCTAATAATGCCTATTAGATATTTAAGGACATTACAATCTTATTCATATTGTATTTAATGTGGAATCAGTGAGTTCCTCAATCTCATCTCGAGTATGTTTGAACCAAAAAAGACTCCAACCTTATAAAGAGAAGAATTTGACCTTTTCTAAGTAAAGAAACACAACTAACCTGATTAAGAATTTTCATATCAGAGCTACCTAACCATGGAGGACAGAATAGATGAAGATGAAATTAGCTTACCCAAAAAGAGGTTATATGAAATTGATTTGACCTCACAGTCTAATGCCCTTCAGGATTGTGAACTTAAAAGACTGAATAGTTTTCAACCTTGAATCAACCTTAATGGCTTCCCATATTGAAGCACACCCCATCTTTTCAACCTTTACTCAAAGAACGAAAAATACTTTTAGAAGTTTATTTTCCATGTCCTGATCGTCATTCATAACAAACCCCTTTTGGCCTGTAAGCAGGGTAATGCTTTTCACTTCAACTCGTAGGATAACAAGCCCATCCACGGAAGGTACCGTTTTTTGCATTAAACATCACAAGCAAAAGTAAATCATGAATGGAAATAAACAGGAAATAAGGATACCGGCTGCAGATTTTTAGCTAAATCTAGAACATTAAAAGCATCATCTTGAGCTGTAATCCACTGTCAAGTATAACAATAGAATCATATCACAAAATTTGGCTTAACAAAGAACTTTTCCCAAGCTAATGGAAGATAACATGCCACTCCTAAGCTTCTGAATATCTGCTATCCCAGAAGATCCAAGCCATCTCCATAAGCCTAGGCCACAAGGGTGCTGGCGGTAGTAGATTCACTGCAAGTAAGATTTTTATCAGCATCTGCTCAAAAGAATGAGCTGAAAGTGAACACAGTCGCAATAACGTAATGACCAACTGACCAAGCATAGTAGTCAACTAGCTAAAAAACCAAAAACTAAAAAACAAGAGAGAGAGAAGGAAAGTCCTAACGCAGGGTCATTGCCAAAAGATGGTAATAACTATTCAGACTGCTGTGAAGTATAGCATGCTCAACTCCACTAAAACTAAAAGCATTACACACTTGTTTAATTCTTGATTCAAAGGCCAATTAAAATTTTTTTTAAAACAACTTCAAAACGTACAAACGGAGTGTTGGATGCAATGAAAAACCATTGCAGAAGCGCAGGACAGCTGAATGTACTACCGCACAACCTAGGTAAGTAAGGAACCTCAAACAACTTCATAAACCAATTCTTTCCAAAACTACTGGACAACACATGTAATTAAGGCACCTCAAACAACTCCATAAACCAATTATTTCCAAACCAACAGGAGCTCATGTGCTGACTTTCTGACTATCTTGTGAACAGTTCCAATGGAACAACATGAAGATTGCCTTGGCAGGCGAAAAAGGGAAGCCATTCCATATGAGCGGAAGAGATTATGATCAAGTATTTAAGATGATTGAGGGTGGCAGCCAATCCTTTATCAGTAGAGTAAAAGAGTGTGGAAAGCTCTCCAAATTATGCATCATAGGGGCTGAAGGAAGAAGCTCATACAGATCAAATTTTTTATTTTGACACATATGAATGACAATTTATATAACACTAGATATGATTTGCAAAGGGAAAATTGTTGGCCAGTAGTTTGCTAAGGATGCAGAACAAAACCAACTCATAGACCAATAACCTATTTCTCATTTTCTTCCTCCAGAACACCAAAAGGTATTTAAAGAAGCAAAGAAAATTCAACAGTTAAAACAGCTACAAGTAATTCCTAACCAGTAAACTGGCATCTCAGTACGTAGCAATGAATACGCAACGTGACAGAACATGTAATTATCAAATAACGGAAGTTAATCAGCTAAAACAAAAACATTTAACAGACTGCAAGGACGCTTAAAAGAAAAAATCAACAGGGACACTGGGGAGATGAGAGGGCATACTATTTCCAGTTGGGAGGGAGCTTCTTGGTCTTCTTGTAGTAACGAGCGAGGCGGTGAATCCTGCTCTCCACCAGAATCAATCGGAACTTGGAATCCTTGTCCTTCCTGTTCCTCTCCAAATGCTTCCTGATTGCGACGGCCTTCTTGATCAGATGGTACAGATCCTCTGGAATCTCAGGTGCAAGCCCTGCCCAACAAACCAGGAAAAAAAAACATTGTTATAAAAAATTTAAACGAAAATAATGCTAATGCAATGAATGGTTTTCATTTTTTTGAAATATACCGTGAGCCTTGAGGATACGCAAGATCTTGCTGCCAGTGACACTCTTAACCTGCGCTATACCATGAGAGTCACGAAGAATCACACCGATCTGAGACGGTGTCATCCCCCTCTTTGCAAACTTGCAGATGTTATCTTCAACCTATCAATTTTCCAGAAAAAAGTCCCAAAAAGAAAAAAAGAAAAATAGAACAATAAGAAGGTATGCTTGTACATATAGAAAAGTAGTAACATAACGAAATTCTACTAACATCCTGGGAGGAGATCTTCAGCCAGCTTGGGGGAGTTCTCTTGTAAGGGAGAGCCGATGCAGAAATACCCTTACTGGATATTACAGTCACCGGAAATTTAAAAAAAAAAAAAGAGGAGGAAAAAGTCAGCCTCTGCCTTACAAATGAATTTTAAGAAAAATAAGCATGAGTAATTGCATTTGTTTTTTTTTCCGTCCGAGAGGGAGATAAAGCAGACCCGCGACTGTGCATACGACCCATGGTGACGGAGTATGGCGGTGGTAGCGGATGTGCTGAATGACGAACGGCTTTTACCCGACACGAATACGACTGGCCACAAACCCTAGCTCCTCTGTTGGATATGTTGCTAGGGTTTAAAACATATATAGGTGACGGCCCCAGGCCAGTAAAAGGTCGGAACTGTCCTTATGTTTTAACTAATTGACATTGGGCCTCTAACAGTGCCCGTAGCTTCCGTATTGGACCTAGAAGAACTGGCCCAAGTAACTTATTAGGGACCACCTTAAGGAATCTGTAGGCTAGTTTATGCCAACGGAGGAGACAATGTTATGCTGAAGAAACGATTATTAGTCTCAGAACCTGTGGCCTTTTGATAAGTGTGTTTGGATATGTTATTATTTGAAATTATTTGGTTATCTAAATACTATAGCACTTTTTTGATATAATATATGTGAGTTAAAAAGATGATTGAAAAATGTGTTGATGATGTAAGTAAGAAAATAAAGCAAAAAATAGCGTATCCAAACATATTAATTAATGTTTATTCGCTAGGGTGAGGGGAATGATAGTGGCGCTTTTCAGTTTTAAGCTGCGCCTTCTTCTGATCCAATGCCATGACTGTATTTTCAGGTTTCCCGTTCTAAGTCTTATTGGAATCGTCACTCTTGTTCTTTGGGATGACGTTCAGAGTTTAGGGAGATTGACTACTGTGACTGTCCAATGCTAATAACTCTACCATTATCATCTCTGGTGGCTAATGTTATAAAGAGTATCTCAAGAATAACAAGTTCTTCAATAGTTATAAAAATTTTTAGCATATCACTGTAATACTAGAAGTTAATATTTCCATCTCTATCTATTTTATATATAAAGCCTCTAATCACATTTCAGGGACAAACTTTACTTAGATCTATTTTTTCTCGAATCCATCACGTGACTCATACATGATCAATTTTTGAGGCAAAAAGACTCGATCTAATTTGTAGTTAAACAAGCGATTTAATCCATATTCAACTTTACATTTAAGTAAATAGGATTAGACCCAAATCATTTTCTTTATTTAAAAAAAAGTTAAATTCGGACCTAATCCATTTTCAGCTTTGGGAATAAAAGTAAAAACTAGAATTTCACATTTTTTGTGCATTAAAAAATGAGTGCATACATGTCAAATAGTAAATTTAGTCTAAAAAGTGATTAAAAATTTAAGGTGAATCCAAATTTTGTTAAATTAAATTTATTGTAGACGTAGAGTTAACATTTTAAAAATGAAGAACGAAAAAAAATTCTTTGACAAAATATGCGAAACGTCTTGAACAAATTTTTTATTAATTTTATTCCTATTTCACCGGGTATAATACCACTAAAAAAAACAATAAAAAGAAAACCCGTTGTAACTTATCCCAAAAACAATTTCTGCTTTGAAGGGTTTTAACGGCCCATGCATAACTAACTAAAAACAATTTATTGAGTTAGAACTAAGAAAAAAAGTGAAAAACAGACAAAGTTTCAAAATTTATAAAACCCATTTTTATTCATTTTTTTCGATAAAAGAATTAAAATTTAATAAATGTTACACAAAATGAGTGTTCCAGAAGCACTTGTATAATGTATATGCATGTATGTCTTTTGTAGTATTTACGTAAACATGCAGGCACAAAGACAAAATGACATATAAATATATTTGTATTTGTATATATTATAGTAATATATACACGTGTACACATAGACACGCATATTTGCAATTAAATGTACGTATGTATACATGCATGTACATATAGATACACAAATATATGCAAAGATATTCATGCATGTATATAGATATACCCATGTATAACAGTAATACAAGCATGGCACTTGGGCATGGTTTATTTAAATTAAACGAGAGTGCTCCTGGAGCAGACAAGTAAAAGTTGGCAGACAACACAAGTTAGCTCAATTATCAAGAACAGATTAGTTCATCATAAAAGGTCGTGTATTTGAATATCCTCATAAAAGGTCATGTGTTTGAATATCACTACTGATGTAAGGGCTATGTTCATGGATAATCTATAAGTA
This sequence comes from Gardenia jasminoides, assembly GCA_013103745.1. Lineage (NCBI taxonomy): Eukaryota > Viridiplantae > Streptophyta > Magnoliopsida > Gentianales > Rubiaceae > Gardenia > Gardenia jasminoides. The sequence goes on from CM023103.1 coordinate 107,554,099, forward strand.
CTTCTATAAGCAACCTATAGAGTACTTCTATAAGCAACCTATGATTAATGATCGGAGTCAAACCCACCCAAACTTTTTGTTACAAAAAAAACAAAAGGGATAAAAGTTGGCAATCACGCTGTTCCCAAGAAAAAAGGGTATTGATTCGGAAGGAGCTGGCTTTGGGAGAGCCGGTTCGATTGCACATGTCCTAGCCCTTCTAATCAAATCCAATTCTGTTGGCGAGCACAAGAATCAGCACAGACGGAATTAGGTTGGGAGGTCTATGAATTTGACGAAGCCGCTGGAGCGGGGACAGACCCGAAACCAAGTACATAGACTAACAGCGAAGACAAACAAAAAATGCGATGATAACAGTCGAAGAGGAAATTACTGTACTATTCATTTAGTTATCAGCTACACATTCTGCTTACTGGGAACCCATAAAATTCCCTTAAAAAAAACTAATAAAATACGGTCTCGAGGCAAGCAATTAGATGTAGCTGAAAACTTTTTGCTAAGAGAGAAGCAGAGCAGAGCCGATTGAACCTTACAGAACCACAAGTCCACAAGCCCAAAAGGTCATTGTTATAGCCCGCCCCGAGAAGACCAGACACTCGATATGAACGTACTCACAATGAATGTCCTCACACGAATTAGTTAACGAAAGAAGCAGAACACCAAATTAAGTCTCAATCCGACGCGAACTGTACAAACAGGTTGATCAGACCACCAAACACCTGTATACTGAAGTACATCTGGATCCTAAATACTTGTCCGCTTCAGGATTCTTAGAACAAAGTACGAGAGAGAAAAAAAAAAAAAAAAAAGCCTCTTAGACATCTTAAGAACAGTTTTTTTTTTTTTAATATAAAATACACGAGTAGTGAGACTAAAATGAGGCAGGTCCTGAAAATGAAAACCCACTTCAAAATGATGAATCAGATACTGCGCCAGAAAATTCACGGTTCTTGCTTCATGCTAATCAACAATACAATCACTGCTTTGAACCACCTGTAAAAGATAAAGATAGATTAGAAAACTTCGTTTTGATTTAAAAAGATGGTCTAGCCTGCAGCATTGCGCCCATCAATGTCAGTTAGTCCATGCAACCCATCAATATAGCTCAGCACTTTTTTCTTGACTTACAACGTCATATCATGTTCAATATCAAACACTACAAAAGATCTTCCACTTTGCTAGCACAACTTACCCAACGACATCAACTAAATGGCTAAAATTAACATAAACTATGTCAGAATTCTAGTCAGATCTTTCTATGACTTGTATAACACAGAAGTAGTATATGCGTAGGACTGGGCAGGATAGAACCTAAATCTTTAAAACAGCATGGTTTATTCTACAAGAAAAAGTGAAATGATCATAGGAAATTAAATTGAAGAAATGAAAAGAAATGCCGTAAGGTAAAAAAACATCTATAAGTGATAAATGGTGATCATTTGCGCCTATCAGGGGCAACGAAGATTCATAATGTCTATCTAACTGTCAAGGCAAGGTAGGATATCCATCTGCAGAACTTCACTAACAGAATATACTATAGGACAAATGAGTGGGGAGAATTATATCAAACAGCTAAATCTTGTGAACCATTTATGCTATGCACAGGAGTTTTAGTGACATCTCTTTTGCGTTCTCTCAGTATCCTTCCATTATACTCCATTTGGAACAAATATTTCTCTAACTCCAAATATGGCTATTAGTTGCAAGTCAGACTTGACAAAAGCTTCAATGTGCAATACCAACAGCACATCTCATTTTCAAAGAAGGCATAAAAGGAAATTTATGACAGAACAAAATCAATCTTTCAGGGAAATATATAAGCTATATACATGTTATTCCCTTAACGTCCAACTGCAACATATCATTTGCATTGGTTCAAAGGAGAACATTACTCTTGGCTTCAGATAATGCAACAAAGTCGCATGAATCTTGAACTAAACATGCAACTCATAACCTATGAAGCCATGTAAAAGGAGTAAAACTTCTTTTATGCACATTGTATTCAAACACCATCCTCAGTATCAAATCAAGTTCACTACTTGATCGTACAAAAGTTCTTTTTTTTTTTTTTTCCCCCTTCTCCTTCCCTTCTTGGTGCATTAACAACTTAACAAGCTGTATACAGCTGAAAGCTAAGACACACCTAATCAATTGAGTCAGTCGACAGTTAGACACAGGAAGCATTGAGGTTTCCCTCATTTCAAAATTTTTGAAGAAGCGATGGAAAGAATTGGTGAAGAGAGTATTTAGTGAGAAAAAGGTTCAATACTTAATTCAAATGTGAGAAGTAGAAAAGAAAAAGGATCCAACAAACATCACATTGGGCGTATATATACACACGCATTCCCTTTCTCTGGTTACTTTCCAAGAGGAAGGAGAAATCCTTAACATCTTCGTTCCCAACTTGAGGCTTCATATTAGACGGTTTTATTTCATTACAAATGAATATGCCTCCCAAAAATATACTCCAAAGCACATAAAAAGTTCTTTACACTGTGCGCCAGCTTCCCAATGTCAGGATCAATATATGGATCAAAGAAAGCTGCATCAGTGAGGGGCTTCGAGATATAAAATCACTTGACCAGTCTACGACGCGACTGCATGGAAACGGACAAATATACAACATACTCCAGAAAATACTGTATATCATCCGTACCAAACATCATTACAGGTCACATTGCATCTTCGGGAGCTCAAAACGTTTATGCATTTGCATACAAGACGATACGTAAATGATTCATTTTCCCGTCAACAATAGGTGAAGAGAAAAGAAAAACAACCGAATATAAACCAGGCTCGTAAAACATGAAGCCCTAGGTCATACTTACAGGAGAAGAGGGAAAAAATCACTTAGCCACCATCCTGGCAATGAAGTCCTCGTAGCGGATCTTGCCATCAGATCCAACATCCACCTCTCGGATCCACTCATCAAACTCCGCAGGCTCCAGCTTCTCCCCAATGCTAGTCAAAATGTGCCTGAGATCCGAAACGACAACGAATCCGGTCCCATCCTTATCGAGGACCTTGAATGCGTCGCGGAGTTGGCGATCAAAGGGCTCAGGCTTGAGATGCTTCGACATTAGGTCTAAAAAGCGGCTGAAATCGAAGGGAGCGTTGAGCTTTTCCTCGGTGACTATGGACTTGAGTTGAGCTTGGGTCGGGTTTCCACCCAGTGAACGCATCAGAATCCCTAGCTCCGACGGGGCGATCTTTCCGTCGCCGTCGGTGTCGAAGAGCGTGAAGGCTTCTTTCATGGAAGAAACTTGGTCGTCACTCAGATCTTTTCCCATTTCTCTTCAATTTTTCGTTTCCTTTTCTTTGGCTCTCTTTCTAGCTTGCTTTCCTGTCTGTTGCCTTCCCCTTCTGGTGTACCACCTGCGCTGGATTTTTGTTTTTGAACGAAGGGGCAAAACTGTAAATATGAAAAGTTGAAAGACTGTCAACTTGAAGAATGTGACAATGGGCCTAGGCCTAGCCAGTATGGCATTGCGGCTCTCTGATGAAGTTTGATTGTGTCCAGTGGATTGTGATACGACGGAAATTTTTTCCAGTGGGTTGTATTCCATTGGGCTTCATCCCAGAGCCCTTCCAGATGACGGAAAACCCAATAAACTTTTTGTTTTCCGTTATTTTTCATAAGTCGGAGATTTTGAATATAGAAGTTTTTATTTGCAATCTCTCCCACTTTATTATCCAATCCAACTCTTCCCGCAGATAAATTTTCTGTTATCTTGGAATGTCGGAAAAAGCCAACAGAAATTACTTTTTTGGAAAGAAATGCCCCTTGTTCCTCTGAGGCTCATCAAAACACTTTTCAAATTCTTATCAATATTTATCTTATTGTCCTGGGAATTGTTATATGATTTTTTATTTTTAGTGTAAGTGGGAGGTTTTGAAACCAAACTTCTTTTATTATCGTTCTGATATCATTGTACAACAGTTTCTAATATTATTCAATTTTAGGGGAAAAAAATTCACACGCCTTCTTTTTCACAGAACTATGCTATTGTATTAGGTCACACAAAATTCAGATATCATTTTCAATTTTTAAGAAAAATAACTTGTAATCCAAATTCAACTTTATTATGAACTTTCGAGTGTAAACCAAAAACTTGCAGGTTTCCTTGCCTAGCTTGATCTTATGTTTGGGCAAGTGTAGAAGTACTGTTTGTTTCTCATTTTGGGCTTGCCAAATAACTAACTCATTAGGTGAATTGACTAGGAGGTGAAATATAATATATAGATCTGGTTACAGATGAAGGGTTTAGACCTCTGTGCAATGTGCATGCAACATTTTGATCCTTCTTTTTTTTTAAGAAAAAATTTTGAATGAATTTGCTTCCAATTACCACTATGGGTCAGGCTTTAGTCACCACCACGGGTCAACCGGTGACCAGAGCCGAACATTTTGATTTAGTTGTAGGAACCACTCCTTCTAATCTCTTGACTGACAATGCGTTATGAAAGGCTGAAAGAGCAATAATGATCCTTTCTCTTATCAAAAACGAATTTGCTAATGTGTTTGGATAGTAGATTATTTGGAATAATTTAAAAAAGAAAAACACTTATTTTTGACGTGATCCATGTGAGATAAAAACATAATTAGAAAATATATTGATGATGCAAGTAAATAATTTTTTTTCCAAATAAAAAACACAATCCAAACAAACTATAAAGAATATTTTTTTAAGAGTCTTGGACGGCTGTACCCTATAACGTGCAACTCCATAATTTATTGGACACCTAATTGGCCTACGGACACTTAAAGAGCGCAATTAGATACACATACATAGATTATAAAATTTTTAATTATTTTACATTTTTTCCATACAGGAGAAACAACTTCATTATTATTTCTTTACTTTTTACAAACCTGAAAGAATTTTGTTGGATTCACGGTTCAATCCTTACAAGCATTTTTTCGAGTAACAAATATTTTCGAACAGGAGATTATTTTAAATATTACTTAAAAAATTATTACTATAACATTTTTTTATGATGATGTATGTAAAATAAAAAAAGATAATTAAAAAGATAAAAAGTTAGTCAAAAACCTTATGATACAATCAAATAATTTTTTTTTGTGAATAATGCCAATCCAAACACACCGTACACATTTGACCATTCACAAGAGGTCTCGGACGTTAAAAAAGGCAAGGGAGTAAATTTCAGTTTCCAACCAAACACGACCGCTGCAAATGTTTAGCGAAAGCCAACATAAAACTTCTTTTTTCACTTTAGTCCAGGTTGGCATGCTGCGTTCACGACCCCCGGGGAAAGAAGGAAGGAAAAAAAAAAGGGGAAAACAAAAAGGAAGCTTTCTATGCTCTAGTATATGGTCTGGATATTTCTTTTTTTTGTTGATTGGCAAGTATCTAATCTAGTCATGCTATATGGGGGAGGGAGAGACAAAAGAGGCTTGTATTGGAATTGGGGGATTAACCATCAGACCAGACAAGTGTACCTACTACTGCTCTACAGGGGAGGGGGAGGGGGAGGGGGAGCTTAAAGAGGCTTGTATTAGGATTGGGGGATTAACCACCAGACTAGTGTTCCTCAATCCCAGACAAGTGTATTACTACACTCTCTGAATTTTTTAAGGGCAAGAAGCACCTTATTTCTTTTTTTTTTTTTTTTTTGTAGAAACATCTTATTTCTTGTTGATGCACTAGGTCGGGCCTCAACCTAGTGCACGGGAGAGCCATAAAGAGGGCTCCCCCTGGTCCAATATATTTTTTACGCGTCTTCCGTGCTTGCTGCTGCTTTCAAGGCCTGTATGGATCCAAGTGACATGGACATCTGGGGAGGTGAAATTGTTGGTCCCTTTCCTTGAATCCTTGATAGGAGATGTTTCATGGCTGGACAGGTTAAAAGGGGCTCTAGCTCTTAAAGTTGCCGGCACATGTAGGTATGGGAATTGGGAATCAGAGTCCGCCTAGTGATCAAATGGTTTATCTGCTATGATGACCAATTCTTTTGCAATCTTCTATACTCAAAAATCTGGAAGAAGACATTTTATAAGATGTAGTAGTTCCAGATATTGGAAAGTGGAATCAGTTCTTGGGTACCTGTACTTCACTAATTCCGAATGGCTCTGCAAAGTGATCACGAGGCATCTCTCTTACTTTTTATCGTTGCTTTTTTGAAGTAAGACATTCTTGTCTTTATAGTTGCTTTATGCCTTTAAAGTTCAACCCACCAGCCACGTTCTAAGATTCCTTGCACAACCAAGGAAGGATGCAGAAGTCGGGCCTGAAAATTGGAGGAGACTGGCTAGGGTTCTCGACGGGAAGGAGAAACGAAAACATATGTCTTAAATTTCTCACGGGGTTAGCATGCATAAAGAATAAATAAAACAAGAAAATTAAGGTTAAAAAAGTTCTGAGATGGTCAACCTTTGAGTAATTGACATCATTAATAAATTCATTGCTCCTGTCCTAATGTCTGAGAATGTTTTTGCTTGACGATCGAAATAAAATTTGTCAGAGTATGAAGGATGGAAAAGAAACATAAGCGAACAATAATATGCATACAATTTCGTACAGCATATTGGTTTTGTCTTTTTGCAGTTTTAGTCATGCGTGACATTAATGTAAATAAACTTTCATATAGTACCGACTGGAACTGGCAGCCCTTTTTCATCTTTACTCAACCGAGAGGCCAAACCCTCCTATGTCCCCATGCAGTAATACTCACTGCAGGCTGGCTGAAAGAGGTAGAGGTAGATGGCGCCTAAGAATGCTGATGGTTCACTTCTTCAAAGAACCAATTCTTTTTATTTATATTTTTGGGGCTAAATTTGAAAGGCATTTTTCAGTACCGTAGCTTGCTTAACCGGTGGTCTTATAATTGAAGTCGCCTCCGTCCCACTTCGTCAGGGAAATCAATGGTGTCGCTCTTCAATGAGCTACCAATACATCTTTAACTTAAGCTCCGTATAACCTTGTAGGCCATGATAAGGTATAATTGTTGGCGACATAAATTGGCGTTAAATAACAAGGAAATGGTAGTTCACGTCCGTTTTATTCAATGTAGGAGTAATATAACAAAGTACGTGTTTCAAACTCAGACAATTAGTGCGGAAATCTGTTTACAAGAAATCAAATTGATTGCGTAATGAATGCCTTTCGAAATTGAAGGGCTCATGTTTCTAGGTTCTGAGCTGCACGCCAGCCAATTAAATGGACCGATAAATGTTTCAAAAGACTCAAAACCTACGTAGGGCAAGATTTGTAGGCAGAAATCTGACTCGCGTCAAGAATGAGGAGTGAGCAACAAACGAGCTTTGAAAAAAAGCATACCCCCTTAAGAGAGTGCGAGTGAGTGCAGGTGAAAAAATGAGGGCCGGGCCTCTCCTTTCCTTCCATCCCACGTCGAAAGAGTGTTGTGTTAGTGTCCAAGATTTAAGGTCCTTTGGACTCCCCTTCAGTTATCAATTGGCTGGAGGTTGGAGTTTGGTGGGTTCTCTTGAGATTTATCTCTATTAGGACGCCTATGTGAGTTTAATCTAACTTTATATGTGTGTGTTTTATTCCGTTTGTTGAAGAAAACAAACGAGCTTTGAATTTCGCAAATGAGTGGCTCATATCGCTAATTATAAAGCAGTGATTAATTCTCATTTATCAATAACATGATTAGAGGACTTAACAATTGACATTTGGAATTCGGGATTTCCAATGCCGTTGCCCAAGTAAATGGAAATGGCATTCCCTCGTCCGGACTGCCTGAAACTACACGCGCGTCTGGCAGTGTCCTATCCGGTCCCGATCAGATAGCTGCTTCTTAGACCCATCGCAAGGCTGTCAGAGTTGACATTTGACCTGCGATTATGAGCTCCATCCATCTCACAAAAATACTCTAACTGTATTTACCCAAAAAAAAAAAACAAAAATACCAACTGTTATCACTTTTTCTTTTTTATTTTTTTGGTGGGATTTGAGAAGTAGAAAGGGAACAAGACTACATGATTTAAAAGGATTTCAAATTTCTTTAATTTTTTAGATTATTTAGGAAGTATTTGAATTTGTAATTACAAATTTTTATAGTATTTAAAATACATCTAGATAATTGATGACTTATAAATTCAAAAATCTTTTGAATAATTCAAACCATTAGAGTGATTGGAATGAATCTCAATTCATTTATCAAATCTCTTCATTCAAACAAAGTCTCAGGAAATTTGAAATCCAGAATATCTAATTCGTGACTCCAATCTTAACTAGTATAGGCTAATACACAAAATGAAGCTAAAGGTGTAATAATACAAGTTAATTTTGATCGAATCATTTGGGCACAAATACAATTTTCATATGCTTTTATGATTCTAATCGTCATAAATCCTAAAACTTGAAATTGTGTATCATAATGTTTTTTGTTTGGATAGGATATTATTTATCAAAATTTACTTACTTGCATCATCAACATATTTTCTAATTACCTTCTTATCTCACACACATCATATAAAAAAAAGTACTACAGTGCTTTTTTTCAAACAATTATTTCAAATAATCTCCTAATTATTTCAAATAATCTCCTATCCAAACACGCTTGCGTTGCTTGACACGTTTAATAATGCATGCCACAATGGAAGTATGGAAAGCCCCTGGAAGTTCTTGTCTCTTCTCCTCGTCAAAGTATTAAAGAGTCAGAAGCAAGGATAGAAGAAAACAGTGAACAACGCTGCTGCGTTACTTTCGCTTCTGTATCAGGCACGCTCAACGCCGATTTTTGAACCTCTTTTGTCACTATTTTCCAACTTTCCAAAAGAAACAACAAAACAAAAAGACAACAAATCAAACATAACGGAAGAAGAAGAAGAATAGAGAACCCAAAAAATCAGAAAAAGATAGGAAACCGGGCAAGAAAACCTCAAAGACTACTTTTACTACTACTCTGAGCTAGAACCGAAATGGGTTCCTCACCGTTTCTCTTCTTCATGCTTCACCTCTTAGTATTCTGCAGTGGGCGGGCATTTTCCGAGAATGCAGATTTGGGAGCTTTGATGAGCCTAAAGGCCAGTCTTGATCCGGAAAGCAGGTTGCTTGCTTCATGGACAGGTTCAGGTGACCCGTGTGGTGGTTCGTTTGAGGGAGTTGCATGTAATGGCCGGGGTCAAGTTGCTAATATTTCTCTGCAAGGTAAAGGGCTTTCAGGGAAGCTGTCTCCAGCGGTGGCTGAGCTCAGACACTTGACTGGGCTCTACTTGCACTACAATGCTCTGTATGGAGAAATACCCCGAGAAATTTCAATCTTGAGCGAGCTCACCGATTTGTATTTGAATGTTAATAATCTTTCCGGAGAGATCCCTCCTGAACTTGGAAATATGGCTAACTTACAAGGTATAGATTTTAGTCCTTCTGTGCCTTTCCATAACTGTGTCTCTGTGTTAAGTTTTGTACGGTTTTCTTTTCATAGCTTATTGTGCAGAATACTCCCTTCTTTAGTCCACTTTCTTTCTTTCTCTCTGCGTCTGGAGGGGGAGGAGGGGTCGGTCATCGTGGTAGACGGCGTTACTAGCATAATGTGAGCAAGAAAAAACTTCGAGTCATCTATTCCAGTTGCTATAAAACCTGTTGCATGTTGTTGTAGCTTTACTACTCTGAGGTCCAAATTTAATGCTATGAGCTGTGCATGTGCTTTTACAATTTCTTGTACTTCTTTTTCTTTTTTATTAGTGAACAATTTCAACCTTTTCGCGAGAGAAACAGTTCTGTCTTTACAAGTAGTGTTTAGGGTGTTCACTCAGTTTGATATGTGGCTTTGTATGTTAATTATGTTCAATCCTAGTCGTTCGGTTGGTTCTCTTCATAAAGTTTTAGTCTTTGCTTTATATCCTGCGTGAATTATATACTCAAAAAATGTCTCTGCTGGATTAAATTGAAGACGCAATCTGGGACTTCCTGAGAAAAGTTTTAATCTTTACATAGTCAGTGCAAATTTAGGTTATCTTGTTTTGTATATACTGTTTAGCCTTGCACTGTGTTAAAAGTTTCTTTATGTTTCCTTGCGGCTATGCTGCTGCTGTGTAGTTTTGCAGCTCTGTTATAACCAATTTACTGGAAGTATACCAACGCAGCTGGGGGCTCTAAAGAAGCTAAATGTTCTTGCTTTGCAATTTAACCAGTTAACTGGTGCAATCCCTGCAAGCTTAGGAGACTTGGGGGCGTTGATGAGGCTAGACTTGAGTTTTAATCGCTTATTTGGCTCAATCCCGACAAAGTTAGCTGATGCTCCAATTCTTGAAGCTCTAGATGTCCGAAACAACTCACTCTCTGGAAATGTTCCTTATGGTAATCTTATTCACCCAAGTTAGAGACATGCTCTTCTTATAGTCCATGAAAATATGTTTAGTTCTAACTCTAAGGGAAGGGAGGAAATGCTGGTTGAAAATCTTTTTACTGGTTCAAAGCTTTTTATCTTTTTATGAAAGTTTAGCTTCAATCAGATTTTTAACTTATGGGTGAGGAAGGTAACTTTGATCTTTTAATGGTGGATGCAGCTTTGAAGCGATTGATTGGAGGATTTCAATACGAGAACAACCCAGGTTTATGTGGAGCTGGTTTTTCATCTTTGAGGGCTTGCACTGCTTCAGATCACCCAAATCCAAATAGACCTGAACCTTATGGTGGTGGCTCAACTGGGCTGTCAACAAGAGACATTCCAGAGACAGCTGATCTGAGATTGAACTGCAGTGAAACTCATTGCTCAAAATCGTCTAGAGCCTCACAGGCTTCTGTCATTGTTGGAATACTTGTGGTTTGCATTATTGTGTCGGTTATCGGAATTCTCAGCTTCTTACACTATCGTGGCAAACAAAAACTTGACAGCGCATTGGATGCACGAGATAGCTGCCTGCCTGGTGATAATGCCAAGGGAGCTCAGAGGAAGAATGGTTCTCCCCTTATCAGCCTTGAATACCCCAGTGGATGGGATCCACTTGAGGAGGGTCGATGTTTTGGTGATGTCTCCCAAGAGTTTATGCAGAACTTCAGGTTTAATCTGGAAGAGGTGGAATCAGCTACTAGGTACTTTGCTGAGAAAAACCTATTGAGTAAAAGCAACTTCTCTGCTACTTATAGAGGAAGTCTAAGAGATGGATCAGTTGTTGCTATTAAAAGCATTTCCAAAACCAGCTGCAAGTCAGAGGAATTAGAATTCTTGAAGGGACTGAACATACTAACCTCGTTGAGACATGAAAATGTGGTTCGTCTGAGAGGCTTCTGCTGTTCTAAAGATCGGAAAGAGTGTTTTCTTATTTATGATTTTGTTCAAAATGGAAATTTGTTGCAGTATCTTGACGTTGTGGACGGCAGTGATCGCATCCTTGACTGGTCAATAAGAGTTTCTATAATTGATGGAATTGCAAGAGGTGAGTTTATCTTCTGGTATTTCTCAGAGAATTTAGTCAGTTGATGCAGTAGCATGTCTGAAGAAGGTCAAAACAGCTTTGCAAGCTCATAAAGCACTCAGAAATTCCTTCAAATGCATTAGCAGTAGATGCTGCACCAAATTAGTAACATCAAACTAGTATCTCAAGAAACTTTTCTTTTATTTCACGTTCAGTTTTTCTTTTGAAACTTGCCTATCTTGATTACAATTTGAACAAAGGAGAAATATACATACTGGCATGTTTCCACATAATGTGTTCATGGCTTCATTACTAATATAGCTAACTACTTTTCTTCTCTTTTCATTTTCCTGAGCAGGCATTGAGTATTTACATGGATACAAGGTGAATAAACCTGCCCTTGTTCACCAAAACATTTCTGCTGCAAACGTGCTGATTGATCAACAAAACAGACCTTTGCTTTCTGATTCGGGTCTCCACAAATTACTTACCAATGATACTGTCTTCTCAGCACTCAAGGCCAGTGCTGCGATGGGATATTTGGCTCCTGAGTACAGCACTACTGGTCGGTTTACAGAGAAAAGTGATATTTATGCATTTGGGGTACTTTTGTTTCAAATCCTTTCTGGGGTTCGAAAAGTAACCAGCACAATGCAAGCTGCTGCTGACTTGGGAAATATTCAGGACTTCATGGATAGAAATCTCCATGGAAAGTTCTCTGAACCTGAAGCCACAAAGCTTGGTAAGGTTGCTCTGTGGTGTACCCATGAATCTCCAGAGGAAAGACCTAGAATTGAGACAGTTCTACAGGAGCTTGGTAACTGCACTAACTTTTCCTAGAACTCAAAGCTTCATTTCACAGGTATTGATTTTGTAATGTTCCATGCTAATCATTATTTGTGGTCGATTGCCACTAACCAGTTACTAATGACGGACTCTTTAGAGAGACTGTAATGGAGAGTACTCTTGCTGAGGACTAAACTTCATGTGAAATTAGCTAGTGGTGGTTTTTACTTCTGTGTCGCATTCTATTGTTAGATTGCAGCTAACCACTCACTGATGACGGACTTTTTAGAGAGATTGTAATGCAGAGTCTTCTCACTGAGGACTAAACTTTATGTGATATTTGTGGGAGTTTTTTTACTTCTGTGTCACAACCTACTCCAAGCGTCTTGATTCTGATCTTTCTTCAAGCATATATGTATATATTCGCCTTGTTCCACTCGGAGAAACATTTTTCCAGCTGCATGATGCATTGAATTTACCCTTCACCTTTCTCACATATGGTGAATAACTGAATATGTATATAGCAGTCTAAAAAGTCTCGCGCTTCTCTCAAGTCTCTGTTTCCTAACCACCTTTAGCATATCAAGATTGACCTTAGATATAGTATATCTCTTATCTGGAACCAAAAAGCAAATAGTGACGTAATATTTTGTCATCTGGAAAAAGAACGTGATACTCGATTAAACTCTGCAAAAAGTTTATATAAACGTTATTGGGAGTATATTGCATCAATTCGCTATTTACATTTGTCATCTGTAAGATTGCTAAAGAGTACTCGTTTAAACCGAAAGAGAGCCTAAAAGAACTGCTCTCCCGGAACTTGATTTATACTGGGACACAAATCTGATCTTAAGCTTTAGCAACTCTTCCTTGAGGACATCTGATCCTGAACACGTGTTCTTCGCCTGTGCATTTGTCTACTTTAACAACCCAGTGGCTTGTTTTCCCCGATTTGATAGGATAATAATTAAAGTTGGCATTTGCAGCAATTCTTGTCAGCAGCAATCCTTCCCCTATAGGTAACAATTGAGTGTGCAAACCGCCTTTCCTCCAGGACCCCTTACAAAATGCATTATAGCCTACGACTATGATGTTCTTTTGCCTGGTGCTTTCCTGTATTGTTCTGAGAACTCCTCCATGGTTTTGAAGATTACAGTCAATGGCTATGAAATCTGCCTCCTTGCTGTAGTTTGAAAGCATCATGTGGGCGTCTCCCATAACAAGCTGAACTTGAGTTGCATTTCTTCCTAAGATCTTTTCAGATACATCTAGTTCTTCTTGCCCACGAACGATGCAAATTACACGTCCACCGGTTTGTTGAGCCGCTGCCACCAGGGCTAGTGCAGTGTAGTCCACAGCACTGGAACATGCAACAACGATTAATTGCACACTGTTCCCAGCAGCAAGAGCTGAAATAAATTCTGCTCCATTTGGCTCTTCGGCACTCTTTCCCTGCAGAAAAGTCAGATCACCGTCAATAGCAGACTAAACGAAAGCTAATAACATTTGATTTTCATATATAGGAACATCGACAAAATTCACAGGGACTTCGAAGATATTGGAGCTGATAGTACTCACCATTTTCATGGTTTTAAGGAATGCTTTTGTGGCATTTTCAGCAGACCAGCAACCCATATTTTCCTGTTTAGACGTTGTAGAGAAGTTGATACCTTTTAACCTTGGGTGTAGGATTGCAAGGCAGACCTACTTGCCCCAGCTATTCGTGCTGCATTTATATAGACTGGCCATGATGGGCATGCCACAATGAAGGTAATATGCTTCGCTGGCTGTATTAATTAGAATGAGTTACAACCAAACAAATCAAGAATAGTATAAAATAGTGTCAATCAGAATCAACTGGACGGGAAATTCAATGCTTTCTCTGTCACCGTTATGCTATTTAATCCGCAATATGCCGTTCATGAAGGCAGTGTTTTTGTGGAATTGATATGTTGTAACCTTCAACCTGATCAGTGGCAGTATACAATTTTTTCCTCTGCACTTTTACCAAATATCAGAAGTCTTTCCCTCAGAACTTTAAGCTTCCCAATATATTTTAACACATCTTAACCTCCAAGTGAAAAGTATATCCACTTCACCATCTCGAGTCTCGGATCAGAAGGAAGAAAGTTAGAAGGAACCCAAACAGCGCTAGCAAAGTTGCTTATTTTCTAAACTACAGCTTAGCTTAGGGGGTAAATTGTTTTAACTAGCATGGAAGAGGGCAAAAGACCCAATAGTGAAAGATAAGGTAAAAAAGGAAGAAGCACGGTGCCACCCAGAGAGGGGAGGTTTGGTGGGATTGGTGAACTTCTTGGAGGCAGCTTTGAGAATAATTTTGTAGTATTACTTAATTGACTTAATTATCAAATATGATCATATCGAGGATCCAATTAATTCATTGTATATTGTTAATGCACCTCATTAGCTGTAATGTCCTTTACTGGAGAGACATTCGAAATTCGAGGACCTACAACTTGTAGTCTTGTATCAATATAGTATTAATACTAACTAATCTGTAGAGACAAGTCAGAAAAGCCTTGCTGTAACAAGATTCCTTCTGGACAGAGTCAATCCAAATAGGAAGTGCAACATCAAAGACTATGCTGAGGCAAACCAAAACCCTGGAAATGATTCAGCTTTCTTGCATGAATCTGATGCCTCCGTAGGATACGTTCACCATCAGCAAATTGCACTGTACGAGCAAGTACGTTAGACTCCCTCACACGAAAAGAAATACTATTGAAGTGGCAATAAATTTTTGGGGTGAGCATCTCACCAGCTTTCTTTGGATATGGTGAAGGTAGCATTTTGCCTGTTTGCTTTTTCCTTTTATCTTAGACAACCTAATTAAATCTTCAACTACAACTATTACTGTCACAAATCCGTAGATCTGAAGCTAGAAATGGATTAAAAGTGTAAGCATTTTCTTCTTGGACCTGTCTCAAGAATTTAGTAAGAAGGTGATGATCTGTATCATGGACAAGACAGAGCATCAAATGATGCTCGTTCTCCATACTCCATAGTCACTGTTCATCAGTGTCATCTAATTCAGAGCGAAAAACGACAGCATGGATAATATATGGATGCATGTGGGCGAACTCGACTAGAAACTCTAGTTTCGTCTAGAGAACCTGTACCCTTCAAGGAACCAAAGCATTAAAATATCTAGCACTGCAGAAGCAGAGTTGCTAGTGTAAGTCTTGCCTCTGGATAGCCTTGCAGAGATCTAGATCGGGTCAAGTTGTCTCCCATGAGAACACATTGATTGACGGAGAAACAACGTGCATAAATTCTGTGTCTTTTGGTCTTTCTTGCACAATGGGAGGTCCCATTTCTCCGATTCTGCTGAATAGATCAGGCAACTGGGGATTAAGTTAATTGGTCATGATAAAACATACACTATAGTCTGTACGTGCATTTTTCTCTTGGATTACAACACACACTTCTTGGAAATTTCTTCCCTCCCACTGGATCTAATTAACCATATGCTCTATGAAACAGAGCTAAGAACAATTATTGTCGTCGCAAAGCAAATATTGGAAAAGATTCCACCTGTTTTTCAATTATCATGATTGATTGTATAATCAGAGTCTTGCATGTGTACATTTTGCGAATGAGAATGCACATAAGTTGGCTGAGTGCATGTAGCTGGTACGAGTACGTATAAACCGTCTATCAGTAGTAGCACTAACACGCTTCTGGCCCTTTGTCATATTCAACATCTACAGATAGTAATTCTGTCAAAGATGTGTCAGAGATATTAACTCCTATGATTAAGGGAGCTTTCCCATGATTATAGAAGTTTCCTATGATTAGGGTAGTCTAAATAGAATAAATAAAATAGGAGATAGGATTTCTGATTGATTCCTAAGATCATGGTTCTCATTACGTTATTCCTATAATCATGGTTCTGTTACCTAAAATTGTGACAGGATTGTAGTAGAATTGTAATCCTATAAATATGTGTATGTGAGAAATAAAAAGTAGAATAATTCTTTCTCCTCCAATTCTTCAATTCCGTTTCTTCAAAAATCTTCATGGTATCAGAGCTTCGGCTCTATACCAATTCCTGTCCATGAATTACCGAGCAGCCATGACTGGATCTACTGCTCACACAAGAGAAGACTCATCCTCGTCTTTAGAAGTTATCCAAACTTCAGATTTCTTTGTTTCGAACTCTCCTTCTCCTCCACAGATAACCGTTCATAAATTAAACGGTTCCAATTATCTAGAATGGGCCCAATCTATAAAACTTGCTATCGATGGCAGGGGTAAACTCGGCCACCATCGGAAAAGTACACCGACCACCGGAGATCCCAATTTGAAGAGATGGCAATCAGAGAATTCTCTTGTTATCGCTTGGTTGATAAACTCTATGGAACCAGCGATCGGAAAACCACATCTGTTTTTGCCTACAGCCAAAGATGTGTGGGATGCTGTCCGGGATATGTACTCCGATATTGAAAATTCATCTCAGATTTTCAATCTCAAGACGAAATTGTGGAAATCAAAACAGGGAGATAGAGATGTTACAAACTATTACAATCAGATGGTAACCTTATGGCAGGAATTGGATCTTTGTTATGAGGATGTATGGGACTGTCCTGCTGACAGTGTTCGATATAAAAAAAGGAAGGAGGGACGAGTCTATGTCTTCCTTGCGGGATGAATCAAGAACTTGATGAAGTCCGAGGTCGTATTTTGGGCGGGAAGCCTCTTCCTCCATTCGTGAGGTATTTTCAAGTTCAGAGAAGAATCAAGGCGTAAAGTAATGTGCGAAGGTTGAGTCCAAGATAGAGGAAGTCGAAAGTTGACATTGGTTTCTAAGGGGACAGATCTAGATGGAGATAAACGAAAAGAAGCCCGTGTGAATCTGTAAAAAGCCATGGCACACAAAGGACAATTGCTGGAAATTACATGGGAAACCAGCAAATTTCAAAAAGAAAAATGGAGGTGACAGCAGGGCATTGCAGACTGTGAATGGGGATTCTCAAAAGCAGCAAATCGACTCTGAGACACCAGCCTTCACAAAGGAACAATTAAGCCAACTGTACAAACTCTTTAAGTCTCCACAATTTTTCAGTCGAGCAAAAATCCTTCACTCCTTCCCGTTCTTTTGCTCAAAATGGTAATCGTCTTACTGCTGTTCTTTCATGTAAAACATCAGATGCATCTTGTCCATGGGTTATATGGATTATTGATTCTGGGGCCACTGACCATATGACTAGCTCGTCAAAATTATTTTCAACTTATAATCCATGTGCAGGCAATAAAAAGGTCAAATTCGCTGACGGATCATTATCCGTTATAGCTGGCATAGGTTCCGTTGTTATTTCTCCTACTCTCACACTTCATAGAGTTCTTCATGTTCCAGGCTTATCTTGCAATTTGCTGTCCATAAGTAAATTAACTAAGGATCTTAAGTGTCGGGTTAATTTTTCTCCTTCTTTCTGTGAGTTTCAGGAACTGACCACGGGGAGGATGATTGGATGTGCTAGAGAAGATGGAGGACTTTATTTCCTTGAAAATGGATCCAATGTGACAAGACCAGTCAAAAATACATGTTACGGGTCTGTCTCTACTACTAGTAATAAGGAGATTATGTTATGGCACTATAGATTAGGACATCCTAGTTTTTATTATTTGAAACATTTATTGCCAGAATTGTTTGAGAATAAGGATTCATCTTCGTTTCAATGTGAAATCTGTCAATTGACTAAACATCGTCGATCTACATTTTCTACACAGCCTTATCAACCCTCAAAACCATTTTTTCTGTTACATACAGATGTTTGGGGTCCATCTAGGATTTCAACACAATCTGGAAAAAAATGGTTTGTTACATTGATTGATGATCATACAAGAATTTGTTGGGTATATTTATTAAGAGAAAAATCAGAGGTAGAAAGTGTTTTTCAAAATTTTTACACCATGGTTCTAACGCAATTTCAAGAAAAAATCAAAATTGTTCGGAGTGATAATGGAAAAGAATATTTTAATAAAATTTTGGAAAATTTTTTCCATGAAAAAGGGATTGTGCATCAAAGCTCTGAATGATACCCCACAATGAATGGGGTGAAAGGAAAAACAAACACCTTTTAGAAGTGGCAAGGCATTACTTTTTTCAAGAAATGTTCCTAAATATCTTTGGGGTGAAGCGGTTTAAGCGCTACATATCTCATAAATAGAATGCCCTCAAGAATTTTGAATTTCCAAACTCCTCGAATTTTTTCAAAACATTTTATCCCATTTCTCGATTAACATCGATATCTCACCAAAAATTTTTGGGTGTATAGCCTTTGTTCACAATCATGAACATGGTCGAAGTAAATTCGATCCTCGAGCAAGAAAATGCATATTTGTTGGTTATGCACCCACTCAAAGGGTATAAATGTTTTGATCAGCTTCTAGAAAATGTTTGTAACCATGGATGTAACATTTTGAAAACAAACTTTTTTTTGAAGATCATCTTCAGGGGGGGATTAGGCATATGGAAGAGCATGTAGAAGATGATATTTTTTGTCTTGAAAAAAATCAAACTCCTGATCAAAGTTTTATTGATAATAGTATCGGTTTTACTAACTTTTGGATGACTCCATTCAACCTACCCATCAAAAGATTTTTTGAAAAAATGATCAGGGTTTAGAAGAACAAATAAATGTTGAAGATCATTTGCCTTCAGTGCCAATAATAGAGTCAAATTCTTCTAGTGAAAGAGACAGGAACGTGACTGGAAAAAAACTGCAAACCTATGTCAGGAAAAATTATCTTGGAAAAGAAAAAGTTCTTCCTTCTCTTCACAACCAAGAATCCGAACTCAGGACAGAACCTGATGTGCTTGAGTCTTCAGGTGAAGTTTCCTCTGATCCAAAGATTGATGATTTGGATCTTCCTATTGCATTCGAAAGGGAGGGCGTTCTTGTACCAAACATCCCATGTCTAATTTTGTCTCCTATGATAAGTTATCTCCTATTTTCTTAGCATTCACTTCACAACTTTCTTCTGTGGAAATTCCAAAGAATGTACAGGAAGCATTGAGAGTTCCAGAGTGGAGAAAGGCTATCGAAGAAGAGATGTGTGCTCTTGAGAAGAATCAAACATGGGAAGTAACTAACTTGCCAAAGGGGAAGAAGACAGTAGGATGTAAGTGGATCTTTACTATCAAGTATAATTCCAATGGCACACTGGAACGGTACAAAGCTCGGTTGGTGGCTAAAGGGTTTACTCAAACCTATGGCATCGACTATCTTGAAACTTTTGCTCCGGTGGCAAAACTAAACACTGTCAGAGTGCTTCTCTCAATGGCAGTAAATCTTGATTGGCCACTAGAACAACTTGATGTAAAGAATGCATTCCTAAATGGTGATTTGGAGGAAGAAGTGTACATGGATTCTCCCCCTGGATTTGAAGGGAAGTTTCAGTCTAGAGTGTGCAAGCTAAAAAAATCACTATATGGTCTCAAGCAATCCCCTAGGGCCTGGTTTGAAAAATTTACTAGGTCGTAAAGGATCAAGGCTATACCCAAGCTCAAAGTGATCACACCATGTTTGTTAAACACTCCAAAGATGGGAAGATAGCAGTACTTATTGTGTACGTCGATGATATCATTCTCACAGGAGATGATTTGATAGAGATGGAGCGGTTGAAGAAAAGTCTTGCTTCTAGCTTTGAAATCAAAGATTTGGGAACACTACGATATTTCCTAGGGATTGAGGTAGCTCGGTCCAGGAAGGGTTTAGTTATGTCCCAACGTAAGTATGTTTTGGATCTTTTAAAGGAAACAGGGATGAGTGGATGTCGACCGCAGCCACCCCTATGGATCCGAATCATAAGTTAGCAGATATAAAAGATGGAACACCAGTTGATGCTACTCGATATCAGAAGCTAGTGGGCAAGTTAATTTACTTAGCTCATACCCGTCCTGATATAGCTTTTCCAGTGAGTGTTGTGAGCGCTTTATGCACTCTCCATATGAAGAGCACCTTGATGCAGTGTATCGGATTCTGAGGTATTTAAAAAATACTTCAGGAAAGGGATTGTTCTTCAAAAAAGGAGATCAAAGGACTATTGAGGCCTACACGCTGATTGGGTGATCAATCATCGATAGAGATCAACTTGTTATTGTACATTTGTGTGGGGTAACTTAGTTACTTGGAGAAGTAAAAAAGAGTGTTGTACTGAGTAGTGAATATCGAGCTATGGCTCATGGTGTATGTGAGATGTTATGGCTCAAAAGAGTTATGGATGAGCTCAAAAGACCTATTGAAGTTCCAATGAAACTCTATTGTGATAACCAATCAAGATAGCTCACAATCCGTGCAACATGATAGAACCAAACATATTGAGATTGACCGCCATTTCATAAAAGAGAAACTTGAAGGTGGAGTTATCTGTATGCCATTTGTTCCATCAACTCAACAGATAGCTGACATTCTTACCAAAGGACTCTGTAGACCAAATTTTGAATTTCTTGCAAGCAAGTTGGGCATGATGAATATCTACGCACCAACTTGAGGGGGGGTGTCAAAGATGTGTCAGAGATATTAACTCCTATGATTAAGGGAGCTTTCCCATGATTATAGAAGTTTCCTATGATTAGGGTAGTCTAAATAGAATAAATAAAATAGGAGATAGGATTTCTGATTGATTCCTAAGATCATGGTTCTCATTACGTTATTCCTATAATCATGGTTCTGTTACCTAAAATTGTGACAGGATTGTAGTAGAATTGTAATCCTATAAATATGTGTATGTGAGAAATAAAAAGTAGAATAATTCTTTCTCCTCCAATTCTTCAATTCCGTTTCTTCAAAAATCTTCAAATTCAAAACGAATGCTGAAAACATTTGAGGACTGATTTAAGCTTAATAGGTGTCAAAAATGCTGTAATTTATTATGTTGCCGTAGTACTTGGAAAGTTCTACAAGATGTGCACGTATGTATGCAGCAAGCTTGAGCAAGGCTGTGTTGCCACTAAGGCACACGTGCATGCACCACTGCACACTCTGTAATTTGTGTGGCATAGTTACTTATAAGCCTATGCTTGACTGTCATCAATAATTGTATCCTTTAATCCATTCAATCTGATGTACTTAACATTATACGGGCCATTATAGAATTTTATAGTATGTGTAAGTGTTGAGAGAGCACTTCAACGCAACAGAGAATTGAGGTATTATTCTTGCAAACAAACCCCCTACTGTTGGAGATACCGTTCAAGATCTGAGGTTCAGGGATAGTTATTGGACAACTTTAATGTCAACAGATGCGTGTTTATATGACGCCAGTCCACAGAGTTGACACCAAGGATGAACAAGGGGGCGAATAAACATTCTTAGATTTGTCATGAAACAGGTTAATTGGATGCAAGTCCTTTTTATTGGTGGTTTCATGTCTAAGCAGTTGGTTGATTGCGTAGATATACTAGCAAAGAATGTTGGATAAGTTAATCCCGCCCGATGTTTCGCGTCTGTGATACACTAAGTTATGATATGGTTCAAATAACAGAGATCTATTTGCGAAATTTGGAGAAGTATTGCCCAGTAACTCAGTCCTTCAAAAGAACTAGCTAGATAAGTAGTCCACTACTGAATATGGATGACCACCGTATGTGTGTGTATTAGGTGCTGCAATCTTCATTATTTGCAGTTTCCGAATTATACTGCGCATCGAGTTATGAATTAAACTTAAGCAAATCAATGGCATGTCTAGTATCAGTTCTCTTTTATCTTATTTGATTTTTGGTGAATACAACATGAACAGCCACCACCAAGTACAAGCATTGGAGAGTTGAAGTGCAATTAGTTGTCAGTGAAGATTAAACCCGGAACACATGCTCTTCACCAGTGTATTTGTCAATTTTAATCAGCCAACGACCCTTCTTGCCTGAAACAGGAGATCTATTAGTCTTGTTAACGGTTTTGGCTATCTTGGTTAGTAGCAAGCCTTCTCCTATGGGCAGCAAATGAGCTTTCTACCCCTGCAGGCACCTCCATGAGCCCATCAAACATGCATGATATGCGATAACAATAGCATTCCTGCTAATCACTTGCACCGTTTCAAGAATACGCTGACAATTCTCGAGATGACAGTCTATGAGAATGCAATCAGCTTCTCTATAGTCATTTCTGAGTAAATTTAGGGCGTCACCGATAACAAACTTGACGTGTATTGCACTATCACCGAGGGCTATTTCTGAGGAGTGTAGTTCATGAACTCCACGAAGAATGCATATGACTTGACCACCAGTTTGTAGAGCTGCAGCGACCAGGGCCAGTGTGGTTGAATCAGCCGCACTTGCACACGCAATAACCATAAGTTGTGCATTGTTGCCAGCAGCAAGTGCTGAAATGAACTCCGCTGCATCTGGCTCCTTGACACTCTTTGTCTGCAGAATTAGTTATGGACACTTGTACTTACAAGTATACATATCTAAATTACCTTGATTTATAGCAACCTGCATCTTATACTAATGACATGTATGTCATCAGTGAACGCAAGTGACCTATGGCACCAGATATGCAAGACAAGTGACAATAATAGCTATTGCATGAGCATGTCGATCTCACCATTTTCATTACTCGGAGATAGGCTCCAGTCGCATTTTCAGCAGACCAGCTCGCCATCTTCCTCTTCAGGCTTTGTCAGTCTCCCTATCTGTTTTGAACCCACTTTCAGGGAGTAGAAGACTGCCAAGCCCGCTTTATAAAGGGATAAATTTCTTATTTGTCTGCTCCTAATTACAGCATGCAGCATTCAATTCAAGGTAAGTTACAGGTATGGCCAAAGGGACTACTAGACCTGGTCATGTTCAATCTATAATGATGACGAACAAGCGGTGAATCCATTTAGAAAGTTAGAGAAATTAATCATCTCTGTTTTTAGTACTTACTTTGTGGAGCTACCTAAACTCGAGCTCTAAACTCCATGGTATTCTGTTGCATTTAGCTTAAATCCGATCAAACCATGGAAACAATAAATTACTAGTATTAAAAGCCGTTTCCCAAGATATTCTTATGTTCATTGTGATGTTACGAGTCAAGGGGACAATCTGAATTTTATATTGCAACAAGAGATATTGGAGAAATTTTGTATAAATCATTTGTCACGAGAGACTGAAAAATGAGAACCATGCTGGTCCCCCAGACCTGACACCGATCACCAAAAAACTGCTGCGAGTCGAGTCAAAAAATTAGTGGACAATAAGGGAAAAGAAAGAATGGATGTGATGATAAAAGGAGAATTGCATTGGTTCATATATTGCATGAAATTGATGACAAACAAGCTAATGAGTGAAACTGCTGTCTCCTTGCCTCTCTTCCACTGCTATGCGGATGAACATATACATCGGTTG
Source organism: Gardenia jasminoides (assembly GCA_013103745.1). Classification (NCBI taxonomy): domain Eukaryota; kingdom Viridiplantae; phylum Streptophyta; class Magnoliopsida; order Gentianales; family Rubiaceae; genus Gardenia; species Gardenia jasminoides. The sequence continues at coordinate 107,577,588 of CM023103.1, forward strand.
TGGGCCTCTAGCAACCCCGCTGCCTAGACTCATCAACATTCATGCACTTTCTAAAGCCTCACACCAGACATCTTTTTTAGCTCTTCCTGGGGTGGAATTCAAATCACTGATCCATGTTGCAAATTTACATGATTGGGAAAGAAAATGTGAATTGGGAAGAGGAGGGATACGGTCTAAGATTCTGCTTGGTGGTATTGCGACCTTGTAAGGAACATGTTGCACATCACTGCATGGAATGATGGAAATGGTATAAAAAGACCACAAATGCTACGAGAGGCAAAGGTTAATCTTGTCTAACTGCTTGTGAAGAATGACCAATTTAAGAGCAAAACACCCAAAAAAAAAAAAAAAAAAAAAAAAAAAAGAACAACCGACATTATTCTGGTAATTGCTCAGGCTCTATATCTGGTAAGAGCAAAAGATTAGCCTGCCTTTCATGCTGACCAATATTATATTGATGGCATTAAGAATGAATGGAGAAAAGCTACGAAACTTCAATGTATTAGCGATTTGGAGGACAGTGCTAATATCCATTTCATTGTAAGCCCCCTTTTAAGTTGTCAGGATAAGTCAAAGACCCAAACCTTAGTTGGACATCTCGGACTGGCAGATACTTCGTACTGCATAGGTACCAGATTCACGGATCAAGAACCTCACAAGCTCCATCTCAGACAAGTTGAGGACAATTTACACCTCAGGGGCAAATTGGTTTAAAGTGGAACTTGTACGGTCCTTGATCCCAAATTCACCGGGCATGGTATCCGCCCCTGCTCTCGGACCAGATTAGGCACTGACTTGGACTTGTTGGCCTCTCTGAATTTCATTATGGTTCTGGTGGGTGATTGAATGCAAGGGCTTTATGGGCCAGTTTTTTTGGGCCTCTGAGAGAGGGGGGTTTTTTGACGGGGGGAGGAGAGATGGGTAAGCAAGGCCTGGCCTACGCACCCGCAAAAGATACAATACTTTCACAAAAAACTTTAACCATTTCAAATCAAAACTTTAAGGACAGAAAAGCTGACCAATTCAAATGTTGACTTGGGGCTGGAACTCTCTCTCTCTCGTTTTTTTTTTTTTTCCTATTGAAAAACGCTTTGCCTTGTCAAAACAGTCAAAATGGGCATTGGCATAAATGATGAAGGAGAATCACGGAACAGTATAACATTATTCGGAATATGGAAATGCACAATTTCTGTTGGGCATATGCTTATTAATTTTCCTCAATTATCTTTTAATCTTTTCTCCTATCCTTCTCCTAAAAGTTTCATCTAGTTATACCTTCTCCTACAAAAATTTTGGGCTTCTCTTCCCTTGATCGTTTCTTAAACTAATAAAATTAATTTAAAAATAAAAAAAATTGTTGTTTTTTTTTTATTACGAAAGAGAGAAAGATGATGATGAAGGATATCACCGGGTACATAATCTAAATCCAAACGTGTGCATAGTGCACCCGTCTAAATCCAAACAGGTGCATAGTGCATCCGTTTAATCCGATGATGATTCAGTCTCTCAATTGGGTCCCCCAATAGGTAGGTTATCGCTTAGGTTAGACTAGAAATAGGTTATATAAAGTGACATTTGACAAAAGAAAAAAAAATAGTGAATCTAAAAGTATAAGATAGATATGTAGGCATCGTAATATGTTATCTCTTTTACAAAAAGCTTTTCTTTTAGCGTAAAATTAGAACTTTTTTAGATTGCTATTTTTAAAATTTTTTTAATATAAAAATATTCGAGTTGTTTGGATAGTAGATTATTTGGGATTATTTGGTTATCTAAATACTGTAGTACTTTTTTGATGTGATGTATGTGATATAAAAAGGTGATTGAAAAACATGTTGATGGTGTATGTAGTGAAATAAATCAAAAAATTTTGTAACCAAACAAAAATGTAAAAATTTTTAGGAAAAAAAGTAGGAAAAGAAAAAGATTACGGGAATATCTCCTTCCCTATTTAAACAAGGAAACCTGTGGGGAGGCGGTGGACCGGAGTGATAATTCAATACAAGTACAGAACCCTTGCTCTTGCTGCCGAGAGAATTGAATTGATCCCAATACATCACACAATCCAGAAAACCCTATTCATCCGTTGCTGCCGGCCGTGGTTAATGTGATGGGGAACGCGTACTGTATCTTTTGCGGGTGCGTAGGCCAGGCCGACGTAGGCGTCGTGGAAAAATGGGGCCGGTTTCTGAAACTGGCGCAGCCAGGTTTCCACTTCTTCAATCCTTTCGCCGGCGAATGCCTTGCCGGAATTATGTCCACCAGAATCAGTTCTCTCGACGTCAAAATCGAGACCAAAACCAAGGTCCTCCTCCTACCCGCTTTTGCAACCCCCGCCAAACCCCCCCCCCCCCAAAAAAAAAAAGAAAATGGAAGAAAATAGCATATATATGGATGAGTCATGAATGTACACCGCAGTGACTAATGTTGATTGTTTACATCGGTTCTCTTGTTTTTCGCCTCTGGGTTGAATTTTCTTTGACGAAAGATTCTTATCTCGCCAGTTTTTCGATGATCATCTATTTTAACTATGTTATCGTGGACGAAATCTCGTTTCTCTGTTTCCCGTTTCTTATTTAATGACGGTAGGGTTTAAATTGTAAATTACTGTATTGTAGACTGGATGAACTGAAAGTCATTTTTTGCAGTCAAAAAGTTCAATTTCTGTTCTTGAGCTTTGCTTGTTTTCTTGATAGTTTTATGGTATACTATATCACGACACGCTTCTAGATGTATGTTTTTTTAGAGTTGACAATATTCATCCTGCACTTTTTGCGTTTTTGGCTTTTTGGTCCGAGTAGTCACAACTTTACAACTTATTAGGTAATATAAAGATCTAAAGATAGGCAGATTTTCCGTGCCCCTTCTATGAAATTCACATTGTCATCCAATGTTGGGATTTTATAAGGTGCTTTTCATAATGTCAAATACGGGCTTCTGTTTCTCTTTTATGCTATGAATCTCTTTGTTGAATTCTTGAAATCATGTAACTCAATTGCTCGGTAACTTTGGCATGAATGTTTAGTTTGTCTCAAAATTTAGTTGAATCACTATCCTCTAAATTGAATTCCTAAGCTTAAGCACTTTCACAAATACTTCATATGGCAAGATTTATGAGATATCTGACTCTCAATACTTTCAGAGTTACATTGAATAATCAGTATCAACAGTTCAGGATTTTAAGCAAGCTTCGGATGAGCCTTGGCCTGTCTTTTTTGACCTTTGTTTGAAAGCAATAAGTTGTTGTCATATGATAGAGAGTATCAATTGCCTTCCATCTACAGGACAACGTCTTTGTGCAAATACATTGCTCAATTCTGTATCGAGTGATCAGGTCAAATGCTGATGATGCATTCTACGAGTTGCAAAATCCCAGGGAGCAGATTCAAGCATATGTATTTGATGGTAGTTTTCTTAATTCTGCAACATTTTTAGTATTAATGACAATTTTCGACATTGCTGAGCTTACTCTTAAATAATCTATATTCTTGTGATTGTTGTATTTCTTTCACAGTGGTTCGAGCTCATGTTCCTAAAATGAATTTGGATGAGCTTTTTGAGCAGAAGGGTGATGTAGCTCAGACTGTATTGGAAGAACTGGAGAAGGTAAATTGATGTGGCATAACATTTCCAAATTATTCATGCCTCTTGCTTTTCGTCGATATCGTAAGATGATTTGCCTGAGTTGTAGTGCTCAAAGTGAGGATCGTATGAATTGTTTCTGAAGAACTTTTTCTTTCTTTCCAATATCCCAGGTATGCTTGTTTACTTGATTGAAGTTTTATAATGAACGGAGAGTTGATATCCTGAAACAGATTTCGAGAATGAGTTTAATTTTACATTTGTACAACTTTGACCAGTGTCTTTGAATGTTGCTTAGAAGATAATTTGTGCAAATATTTTCTTCAAGTCCTTACTCCTGCTGTTAATCTGTTTCCAGTTAATAATTTACAGGCTTTTCTTATTGATTTACTGAATGTTGATGAATCTTCTAATTGATGCAGAAGTGAATGGGTTTTTTGGCTAGAATTTGTGTTGTAATAGTTGTGGAAGTCATCCTTAACTGTTGTACTTATGGAGTCTTTCATTTGTATGAGGAGATTTCATTTTGTGATGCAACATGGAGGTATGGGACTCGTGATCAAGTATACCCATTTAGATCTCTCTTTTTCTTTGTGCTTCTTGTAAGTCAACTAGTTGTTGTCATGCTGAAAAGTGTAGTTTAATTTTTCAAACGCTAACCTAGCAACTTTGCTTATGAAGTTCATGTTGTTCAGAATATCTATCTTATGTTGAATTCGTAACTCAGGTAATGGGTGCATATGGATACAACATTGAGCAGATACTGATGGTGGACATTATTCCTGATCCTTCTGTGCGCAAAGCTATGAATGAGATAAATGCAGGTGAGGATATAGGAACCCTAGCTATTTGAGGTGTTATTCTGCAAATTTCTCCATACTTCAGTTCTTGGAGTTGGTTAAATAATGAATCAACATTATTCTCTCATTTGTTTCACACTACTCTATGGATTGTCACCTTTTTGGGTTTCTTGCTTTTTTTTTTCTTTTTTTTTTGGGGTGGCGTTGTCCAGAGGGGTTAAATTCATGCAGATTCCCCAAAAGTGATCCATATAGAGGCGATTAAATTGTAGTTATGTGTATTTAAATAGAATGTCTTTTTGGGCTTTAATTGGAGTTAAAAGTACCTCTTCAGACTGTATCAACAAATATTCACATTTCACTGTAGATTTTAGGCAACTAAATGTCCTTTCCTTATTCTGCATATTAGCACAAAGGCAACAGCTGGCTAGTGTGTACAAGGGAGAAGCAGAGAAGATCCTGCAGGTTAAAAGGGCAGAAGCTGATGCTGAGGCAAAGTATTTAGGAGGAGTAGGGGTTGCAAGGCAGAGACAAGCAATTACAGATGGCTTGCGAGAGAACATCCTGAATTTCTCTCACAAAGTCGAAGGCACCTCGGCTAAGGAAGTGATGGATCTGATCATGGTCACCCAATATTTTGATACAATCAAGGACCTTGGGAATTCTTCCAAGAACACTACAGTTTTCATACCCCATGGCCCTGGTCATGTTCGGGATATTGGTGAGCAGATACGCAATGGCCTGATGGAGGCCTCCAGTGCACAGATATGTGCTGAATAGGTTATTTGGTTTTTTGGATGTGCTGAATAGGTTGTTGGCTTGATAATCACACCAGACATTGCATGGTTATACGTATTTCTCGTGACATTGTAAATGGTCCTTTTGGGCTAAGAATATGGTGCAGTGTCTCACAGTTTGATTAGGATCCGGTTGTTTTACTTTTTGTATGATTCAGGGCCCTTTCTGAACCTCCAGGCATTGGGCTACTGAGGTATACTTGCTTAAATGCTATTCTCTGGTCCTTAATGGAACCTCTTTCATCTCCGATTTTAATGCGTGTCCGTTATTATTCTAGCCCCACCGTACGCTATGTCTTCCTCATGGATTAAAGGGGCTTACTGCGCTGAAATTATAAAAAGCCATTACACTTTCGCCAAGAAAACTGTGTATTTTGGGCCTCACAGTTGTCTTCTCATGAGGGAGTTATGGCCTAATTTCTCTTGCCACTTTCAGCAAGATGTTCCTCTGGGGAGGATGGTAGTCACTAAAGTGCGCATGCAGTGGTATTTTTATGATCCCACATAAGCAACTGATTATGCGCCATCGAAGAAAGAAATTTGACATGGACAAAACTAGAACAAGGAAATTTGACATGAAAAAAGAAATTTAAGATAGCGAATCGTGCAAAATGATGGATAAGTTTCGCTATTACTTGCCAAGAACTGAATAACATTGGGCTTTTGTAGAAGGCATCCAGTCTTCTCTCATTGATACATGTATATCATACTCAATTTAACGTGTAAATACACAAATAGTTATCATCTTCCCCTGTATTCATACAGTTTTTCAATTAAACTCTACTTTTTCAAAAAATTTAACACTAGAACTCTATTTTAACAAATGCCAATAGACACTAGTTGGGCATACCCATTCTTTCTTTTTTTTTTTGCATAGTATATAGAATAGTGACATTATGATTTATAAGCACTATAAACGTACACTAACATAGCTGTGGACATCTAGACAAATTCAGATGGAGCTAAGATAGCAAAGGACTAGACAAATTCGGACAGAGCTAAGACCGCAAACGACTCAAGCTGGCTCGGGTAGAACTTGATTCAAACATTAAGCACGAGTCGAGACGAGTATATAAGTACTTAGTTTGTTGGCTCGTCAACCAGATCAAGCTCATATTTTATATTTTTAGTGATGAAGTTACATATATGTTCCCTATATTTTTATTACTTACTAGCATGAAGTGTCTATTTTATCTATTTCAAAAATTCTTAAAAAAGTTTTTTTTTATTTTAAATTGAGTTCGAGCTCAACTAGTCTCGAATTAGAGTTTGAGCTCTAGCTCGAGGATTAGAATGAAAATTGGTTGAGTTTGAACTTAGCAAAATCGAGTAGATCTCTAATAAGGTGAAAATTTGACTCAACGCAACTCATTTACGATCCTAAATAAAATTTAAAAGGCAAAAAAAAAAAAGTTATAAACATCTTTTCTTCAGATTCGATTAATTCTAAATCGCAAATATTTTTCTTTTTCCGTTGGGTATACTAGCCACCCACTTTTGACAAAATATCTGTCCATCTAGACATTAGAAGGACCACCCCCCCCACCCCAAAAAAAAAAAAAAGGAAAAAAAAGACAGTGAGTGACAAGTTCCCCCTACCGAACCTAATAATGAAATCATAGCATTATAAGATAATAATCATGATGTATATTCTCTCGCAATTATGGTGTATCATAACATATAGGCAATACAAGTAGAGATCCGATGGGAGCAATCATTTATGATTTTATTACTTTGTCGAAAGCAAGTTAATGTGCGAACAATGCAAAGATGATAATTTCAAATCGTGCCACTCGGGTTGGTCTCCCAGATTGATCCTAACATTCTACCCATAATGCAAAAGATTAAGAATTAACTTTTTATACATTGATAGTGTAATGATTTTTTTACACTAGCAGTTTTAGATGTAAGACACATGTGCATGATTCGAATTTTAAATTTAAATTTATATTATGTGATATAATGAAAATCTGTTAATATAAAAAAAAAATTATATAGTGTATAAAAAAGTTATCTAAAGATTAAACCCAGGAGCAAGGAAAATGTTTTACTTAATTTTCTTACTAGTATCTTCTTGTAGGTAGAAATGTATATTCTGGAGACCAGATGGAATACTTCCCCGAGCCCGACTACACATTACTGTAGTGATGGTTACGTATCAACTTTAGGAGTAGTTCCTTTAACGATATAGCTTTCAACCGGTCAAAAAGGGGTGAGGGCTACTGGTAACCCGTTTTGCGACTCCAGTTCAACAGCCTCGACTTGGTGTGCTGCGTAGGTTTACGTCGTTGTACTACCATATGCTGCCGATGCGAATGTAATTTAGCTAGGGAAATTAATATTAACGCTATCTCAAATTTGTTAGTGTCACAAATCATGATTTATTCACTAGTCCCTGTATATATATGCATATGTACCATGATTGTACTATATCGAAGCCCAGAAAGATAAATATCAATTATGATAATTTTAGGAAAAAATCGTTTTAAATGTTCCTCACGTTTCATTAGATGAATTTTTCGTCTTTTATTTTTGAAATAAAAACTTTATGTTCCTTATAAAATCAAACTCGTAGAAATTTGGTTCCGACTTAAGTTTTGAACCACCTTTTAAACTAAATTCATTACGTGACGTGTACATGATCATTATTTTAGAAACAAAAGATTGGATCCCATTTGTGATTTAATAAATGAATCGATCCATGTTCATTTTTGCTTTTAAAAAGTAAAATCCGACTCGAATCTTTCTTTTTCCCAAAAAAAATTAAGATTGAACCCAATCCATATTCATTTTTGTTATTAAAAATTTGGGATTTGACGTTTTTGTAGATAAAAAATCATATGACAAGGGTCACATAAAGATTTCAGACTAAAAAGTAGTTGGAAATATAGGTTGGGACTAAATTTTAATAGCTCGAATTTGTAAGGAACGTAAAGTTAATATTTTAAAAGTAAAGAACAAAAAAAATTCATTTGATGAAATGTGAGGCACATTTTAAATTATTTTCTTTTAATTTTAAGCATAAAGCATATGCCCAAGGGGAAAAAGGAAAAAAAGTTTATGAAATTAAAAAATCCACATGACTTCACCAGCCTACGTGACTGTAAAATAATAATAATAAAGCTATTGAATCAAACTTAAAATCCTACGCAGTCTTGGCTTGGTAGGAAAGAAACGAAAAGCACGGTGTCATGTTTTTCGCGTGCATGAAACATGAGGCATAAAGCCACAAAGCCTCAAGTTTGAGAAAAATGGTCAAAACTTCAATCCAGACATCCTTCAAAAATTCGCAGCCCACAAATACACAGTAAAGTCAAATTGTAGGCGCAATCCCTTGATGGAAAAAGGAATTGCTCGGATTGGACGCAAGCAAAGCAATGGAATTCGTCTGCCTTGTTGCCCGTTTTAGGTCCTTTCTCCCATAGAAACGTCCTTAATTTGTCTGAAGAATCGAAATAAAACTTCCGCAAATGCGAATTCATAAACTTGGTCAGATATGGATCATGATTCATATCCCTTATTCAAACCTTTAGTATATAAACATCCCACGTTTTAGAGTTAAGGCAAATGTACTAAAAAGAAAGTTTATATTGCTTGACAGTGTCTGGCTTTCTTGAATTAAATTCAAGAACTCAAGACTACACAAGTAGTTTAGGAGGATGGAGGATAATTATGAGGGGAACATGCAAAACTTGGGAGATTTCACCACAACATGCTGGCCTCCACCGCAAATTACGTTCATCTTCTCCACCTGTTTATACCCCATACGAGTGAAAGAGCCTTTTTAGCTAGTTGGTGAGCAGTCAGCATTAGTTTGCCTGACCGGCATAATCGTCCCTCACTCCACAAATTCAGTACCTAATCCAAACGAGAAGCAAAAGGGCTCTAAATACTACGAAAAGAAAACGTATGCTCCACTCATCATCATCCTGACTGAACATGCAATTAGAATTCATTCCAAGTTCCAGCTTTTATTTGCATTCTCCCTCTAGATGCTGTTTTTGGGTAATTAGTTGATATTATCTCTTTAATGAACGAGAGAGGATTAAGAAGGTCTGGAAGGTGGTTCAACATTCAAACGTCAAAGTGCTTTTTATGGGGGGGGCTCCATGACAAAAAGTAGCAATGGGGCATGGTCTCTTGGAAAATCTACTGGAATTGCAACCAAGGTGTACCGAGGGAATTATTGAATACCAAAAGAAGAGCACTACTTTTTACCCCTATAATTGGGGTACGGGATAATGACTAATTCTTAGAGCCCATATGCGATGTTGCCCTACATTTAGCATTAATCAGCCTACCTTTTCTACCTTTCATTGTACTGTACATAATAAAAGTCTTCAAAAGGCTATGATGAGCATGAAGTCTTCTAGTCCGCTTCCAGTTTCCAGCAGTTCCCGCATAATCACATTCAGTGCTTGAAATTCTCTCAGTCTTCTGTCATTTTCAGTTTCTAAAGAAGCCATCTTGAGTAAAAAATGATAATAACAAAATCAAACATCAAACTCCAAGGTACAAGTGATTAAGGAGACCCAGAAGACTTGTACTGTTACTGCCATTGCCAGTAACTTATACTAGAGATTACAGTCTACCATGGATGTACCAAAGTAGAAACTGTAAATCAATTCAAGTTCGTTAAGAAATCCTTTTCATATGATATGCAGTTAATAGCCCCGACAGCCTCCCTTTGCTTACGCTTTCCTCAAAAGACCCTCTTAAAATAATCATGCCATTGGCACATTACTAACTCATCGCCATTCAAACTCTATTTTTCCAACGTCGAGGTGAAAAGTCAGTGAAGGGCCCTGCCTGATAATTACGAGTTCAGGAATTATTAGGATGTTTAGAAGACAAGTTACCCTGAAGAGTGAAGACCAGAGCATTGTGATGACCTCGATCGGTTGCTAAACCGAGGCTAGCTTAAGAAGGCAGAAACATGAAAAGAGGGAATTCAGTTCAGTTTGACAGCAAAGAGCACTCTCTGTTACTTACCTTTCCCAACCGTCAATAGAGCATGAGATGGAAAGCCGGTCTTCATGGTGGGGGCCTTAGCATATTCTGGAAAATGACTGCTTGGACATTTCCATATTAATAAACTGTGCTTCCACTGACAAAGGTCTCCTTCTCGTCTTTCCCATGTTGACCACTGCAGTAAATAAGTCGAGTTAGCATTTCACCTACCAGATTCAGGATCAACACAGCTGGCTGCTGCAGAAGGCACTGCATATTCTAACAGGTGCATGTTTCATGTTCAAAGTTGAGAGCTTGTGTAGCTATCAATCCTGGCCTGAAGCACTCATGCATCTCGCCATCGAACCAACAAGCATATTGCAAATAACATCCAGAAAGTCTCTCTGGTCCAAAGTAAGAGTTCATAATTGGCTAGAAACTGAGCACAGCAACTGTACCAATTTCCCACATGGACAAAATGATTTATAAAATTCCGAGTATCTCGTGGTGCTTAGATTGGCAAAAAATATTACCAGTCAAGGAAACAGTATCTGACCCATGCACCGGAAGGAAAACACGAATTCATAATCAGTATCTGTCCTTACCAGTGAAATGTGATTTTAGGATTTTTCTTTTCAGTTGTAAGTACACACGTTTGAGTTTTTTTTTTTTTTTTTTTTAATAATTTACAGACACGTGAAGCCGCTAGTAGTAGCTCCGCATAATCAACATCGATCGTACGTTGTAGCCAAGCAAGATGACTTGTATTTTCTCTAAAATGTGGAGGAAGCTTAAAAGTTCACACCGGTGCAAGTTACAAGATAATAACCCCCAAAAGAGTGATAGAACTGCATTGAAATTTAACAGACCATGCTGCAGAGAGCATGACTATGATACATGTCGAGCATCAATAATGAAGTTTGCTGATAATTATATATTTTGTGCAACATGAAATTTTTTGCAATTTATTTAAAGAAAATCAGCTCAAAGTGCTGCAAGACAGAGTGATCACACGAAAAGAATTCACTCAACTTGTCACTCTCTGGTTGAAACACTCATCGTTGACGATTGAAAAAAATCCATGGATTCGAGTTGCACACAGTTAGAAAAGAGTAATGTGGCATGTAAAAAAAGAAAACAAGGCAGCCAAATATTTACACGAAAATGAAATTGATGGCACGCGGTGATTTTATCTATTTCTAGGCGGCTGCATACAATAAAGACGAGAAATTTGTGATTAGATATCAGTAAGGCAGTTCAATTAGTACACGACAACATTCCACAATTTCTTAGGAGTACCTCAACGCTCGCTATTTACTTAAAAGAATGGCTTCCCAGTGCAAACAGTATACAGACTCAAACCAATGGCTAGTATGACTGCCTAGTGCCTAGTACAAGGTAAAAAGGTCATGAATGTTATTGTAGCGAGTTAGCCTAGAAACCCAGATGATGTTGATAACTTCTGGCTCCGTCCCATGAACTATTTGATAACTCAAAACGATAAGAGTTTTGCTCTCTAGATACAACAACATCTGCTTCCCATTTAATGGGTCAAGAAATCATGTTCCTAAGCAGTTTCTAATAGCAATACAGTTGGCTGGTTCTCTGCACTCCCCTAGCAATAGTATCTCATAAAATCTGACACTAGGAGTTACAAAATACAGAAGTCGAAAGAATCTAATAAATCCTAGATTAGAGTTCTATAGGAGTCCCCAAAAAAAGAAGGGGCATTACACCGAGTTTGCATCTGCAAAGACCTCATTGAGCACGTCATCCGTACCATTTGCAGCACCAAACAATTCCACATCCTTCTCCTCTGCACTAGAGAAATCTCGTCTTTCAAGCTTTGCATGAGCAGCAACATAGATCATCTTCTGAGCCCGGTCCATGCAAACCCTGGGATGCCCTTGCAAACAAATCCATCTCATGATTGACCAATTGCACTTAAACCCGCATGTAGTAGCATGAAGGAAAAGAAGCCTAACAGCAACTTTACCCAATGATTTGAACTCTTTCAGACAAGTTTCCCAAACAAGCCTACTGCTTTGAGGGTTTGCAATTCTCATCTTCCCAGTCACAGGGTCTTGCTGTTTTACCTGAACTGCCTGAGCATATAATGGGTCTAGCCCCTCTGATCTCCACTTCATAAGCTCCATCAATGCGATATGAGCTTCCTCCCTGGAAACTAATCGTGTTATGAGCTTATCCACATCCTTCTCTTGTTCATGCGTCAAGCAATTAAATGGTGGAAGGTACTTCCCAGTAGCATCTCGCATCAAGTATTGGGGATCAAGCACAAACGCAGCAGACCAGGCAGGATGATAGTTTTTTTTAAATCGCCTTTCAACTATTTTATCAACAGGTCCCTCTGCTAAGCTGAATTTTGTACACCAGTCCTTTACTTTTGTTCTCAAATCTTCCCACAGAGGAAGACACTGCCCAACCAAAGGCTTCTCAGCCTCAATTTCTTGAGCGATTCCTCTGATCAGTTTCACCAGTGAATGAACAGCCTCCAAATCGTTCCAGAACCCGACATCCTGAATTGTGTTTGCAACTTCTCTAGCAATAGAGTCCTCTACACACACAACTTTATATGAATCATCCAACACCACTAACTGCAGAACCCGTGCATACCTTAGTATGTCCTCTATCATCAATAAAACTGAAGCGAAGTTCTTTGACAAATCACATTTGGGATGAGGAGCTCTAATCAAGCCAGACAGCTCGGCTTCTTGCAACCTAAATCTGTGGAAATTATCTCTAATCTGAGATTTGCTATTAAAAAAATTTGCAATCTTCACACAACTATCCGTTACAGTTTGGAAAAGTGGAAGCTCTCTACTGAAATCCTTAATTAAGCTAATAATACCTTGAAGCTGACAAGATAAATTAACCATCCAATGATGCTGAATTTCCAAATTCCTCAATGCTTTGGCTTTGTATTTATCTGCAACTATGCCTACACATCTTTGCACAACATTACTACATATTCCTCTGGTTGTCTCCCACAAAACCTCCTCCGCATACTGTGATGGCACTGAACCCCCTATACAAACCACCTTTTGAAACACATTACTCCCGTTAGGTAGATTCACCAGAAACTTGATCACACTGTCTTCTCCACACCTGCAGTTTTTATCCTTCCATCCAGCAGAAGCGACTTGAAAGAACACTGCATCCCTAACTCTAGCTTCTGCCTCAACTCTGACTTGCTCAAACTTAGAATCAAGCCTTGAACCCAAAACTTCCCTTCTGGAAATGGGAGGCAAGCCCACCTGGTCAAGGAAATCTTTAAACTTGGGATGTTCAAGACTCGAAACTGACACCGACCCACATGAATCGTAGAACCAATCAGCCAACAGATCAAAAGCTGAATCAACCTGGTCCTTGCTTAAGGCTGGGGCAGGAGAAGCTCTCGAACTCTTAAGCTTCTTTACGCTATCCTCCAACAATGCCAGTGCACCCAAATCCTCTTTCCCACCGGACAAAACCAACTGCTGTTGGTTCAACCCGGAACCACTAGCCGTTTTGGCCAAAGGAGTTTGCGCAATTTGGACAGGTGAATAGCCCCCCATTTCACCTAATATTCGCGAGGAATCAACCATGCCAACTTGGTATGAGCCGGAAGAAGTACCTGTAGGAGTTTGTTGGAAGCTCCGCTTCCGATAATGATTCTGAGAAGAAGGGGAAGCTAATGCAGGCAACTGGGAAGCTGTCTTCAGGACAGAATTGAAATTTGGGCAAGTCCCCCTCTTAAGATGCTCGGAGGCAGTCCTCGAGGGGTTCGAGGCCGAGAAAGCAGCATCGCAGAGGGTGCACTTGAGCTTTACGGCCTTAGGGAGGTTGGTCTCGGGGTTTCTGACGAGAATGGGTTCCAGATGAGCCCAGTACCAAGCTCCTTTCCCCTTGATAGCCTTTGTACGGACAGTTACAAGGCCTTCGTACCGCTTGTTGACGGCCTTCACCGCCACGTCCTCGCCTAAGGCCGCCAAGTCAACGGGGTTCAAGTTTACGTTAGACATTGGGAAAGAACTGAGACTTGTTAGCAAATGGGAGTGCGGGTTCCGGGAATTCCCCTCAAGAATCAGCCCAAGAGTCGGATTTTTTTGTTGGTGAGAGGTGGTTGACGAGCTCGGTGAGTGTTTGGCTTGGGTTCAAGGGGAGCCATGTTGGCATGCGTTCAACTGAAACCTTTTCAGCCTCCAAGTCACTTCTTTCACCAAAAAAAAAAAAAAAAAGAAAAAAGAAAAGGTCAGGAACGAGATGGGTATTTCCGAGAGTCGCCGGAGCTACATGCCGGAAAGAGTGGAGCAGGCCAGAAAGAAAAAAGAATAATAACTCAGTGTAGTGGCACCGAGTATGTATATTAAATGTTTGAGGAATTGCGTAGCTGAGTGGGATGTAAATAAAAGTACTTGCTACAGTCTATGGAGAGAGAGAGGAGGGAGAGGGAGCGCAATTGCAAGAAGAGAAGAAGAAGAGTGAGGAAAGGGGGAGGTGAATAAATGGGCGAGTCTTGTGCTGTAGTACTAAAACTTTTTGTTGTTGTTAGAAAATAGAAACTGGACACTGGAGAGAGAGAGGGAGAGAGGGAGGGAGAGGGAGATGGAGATGGGACGAGGTGGCGGTAGTGGTACTGGCATCCACGTGCTGCAGGGAGCGCGTGTACAGAATCCTACCAATGGAAGTTCTGGGATTTGTCAAACGGCAGGGGCGGGCTGGGGCCCACAAGGGAATACCCAATGGTATTGACTCGTTTAGTGTGGTCAACACTGGTGACCCCTGCACACCTGCACCCCACTCTCCTAATTTTGGCACGAGGGACGGAAAAGAAACCATCAACCTCCGTTCATCATTTTTTTTTTTTTTCTCTAAACTCCGTTCATCATTTCACCTTCATTCTTTTATTTTTTCACATATCCCCAAACTGGGGAATTTGGAGAATGAATGACGTGAAAACTGCGCAAAATTGGTCCTTGCATCTGTCTGTACAGTTTTATTAGTCCCTCAAATATTTTATTATTGAGATGAGGTTGAGGGGCAGGTAGTCCCTTAATATTTATGATATTATGTCATAAGTAAACAGATAATGATGAATTTTGGCTGTTCGTTATGTTCAATGACATAGCTGTTTGAAGTGGCACATTCTCAAATTCTCCAAGACCAACAATTCAATTAATGTCTTGCCTTTTTTCTTCTGAAAGTTTTATGGATAGAGTGACAAAAACTCATGTAAGACGCATGAATTGGCAAAAACCTTGATTAACAACTCATAACCTCTCCCGTGATTTCTTCTAATATTACTTAACACCTCTGATATTTTTAAAATCTGACTTACCTCCACTATCAACTTGACAGGATCAGATGTCCTTTTTAAAGGTTACAGATTGATGGCATTGCCCATTGCATTCTTGATAATTATTGAACCAAAATCCCAAACAAAAAAAGAATTTTTGACCTAAAAACTAACCAAGTGTCCATTCAATATTAGTCCATATTTTTATCTAACTAGGTGGTGGTGGATTAGCAAGGAGGTGATTGAGTTAAATTTAGTAACATCAATCACTTCAAAAGATTTTGGTAAGTAATTTACACTCAAAAATATTTTTGTGGGATGATTTTAAGCAATATTCTGGGAAATATATTACAATGAATGATGCAATTCAAGTTGTATTTAGAATAAAAAAAAGTCATTCTTATACATTTGGGTTGCATGTAAGCCTACTTATAGAAATTTTTTTTTATAAATAAGCCAGTATTAAAAGATTACTCAAAAAATGATCTCATGATAAAATATCAAAAAATTGCCTATAATTTTTCTTTTTCACTGAAAACGATATAGGCAGTTTCTAAATATTTTCAGCGTTAGTTTCTAGATGTAAGTTTCATAAATAAGATAGGGATAATTTTAGAGACCTCCCTTGAGGTTTTTGACAGTTTCACTTGGCACCCCTAAATTTTAAAAAATCTCACTTGCCTCCCTTATTTTAAGATTTTTGTATCATATACATCCCATTTGAAAAATATAATATTAAAAAATTCATTTTGAGAGAGTAGTTTTAATCTCACTCCAAAATTGCCCTTTTATTGTCTTACTTTTTATTAACAAAATTGAGTCTATTAATAATAAAAGAAAATAAAAATAAAAAGTACGAAAAATTATCCTAATTGACGAAATATAACATATTTTGTATATTAAGATTTAATATTTGAATTTTGTAAGTTACAAAGATAATATTTTTCTTTACCATAAAGTGTTTTGGGTTAATTTAAGAATTTTTATAAATCATGTAAATATTTTTAAATTTTCTTTTTTTTTTGTCTAAATGAAGGCTTGAAAACTAAAAAGATACAAGATGCAAAAAGGTATTACCATGATTATGAATTTTTGTAAGTTACTGTTAAGAGTATTATATACCATTCATAAGTTTAAGTAATTTAACATAATTTTTCCAAACTGATGGCGTAAAACTACTAAAGAGTTTTTCAATCTCGTTATCAACTTTTAAATTGTCATCAATGAAATACATGTATCTATTTACAAAAATTAAAAGATGAATTTAGTATATTATGGTAATTAAAAAATTACAAGAAAATGGCAAATTTGAAATAAAATTATACTCTTTCTCCCAAAATGAGTTTTTTATCATTATATTTTGAAATGGGTTTTGAATGTTACAAAAAGTTTACAATAGGGGAACTAAGTGAGATTTTTTAAAGTTTGAGAGTGCCAAGTGAAATTATCAGAAACCTTAAGGGATGTTTGTGAAATTATCCCAAAAAGATAACATAAGCGTAGTATTGGAAGTAGAGTTCTATTCCTCTGGCTTTTCTCCCAAATGGGTTAAAATGTTATAAAATAAAAAAAAATCAATCAAAGGGAATTAAGTGAGATTTTAGAAAGTTAAAGAGTGCTAAGTGATATTATAAAGAACCTTAAGTGAGGTTTCTGAAATTATTCCAGATAATTATTGGGGCTCTAATGTTTCAATTCCGTATAATCATGGTTTATTGGGAGATAAACCAAAAATCAAAACCGAATACCCACGTCATGTTATGGAACTGCCAGTCCTAACCCATAACTAAACAAAAGGGCACATACTTAGATAGCGACTAATGCAATAGCATCAAAAAAGGATTGAGTGCTCATACAACCGAAATTAAAAAGAAATTCTAAGGCCATTCCATTTAATTGAGTCGTGATATATTCTGGAAAAGCAGGTTTATGACTCAATAGCATTGTAAGTTGTAACCACACTCACAACTTTCAAGCACTCAATGGATAGTATTCAGTAGTACTGAAAAGGCTTGTAATAAATATTGGTATGATAAAACCGTGTGGAAGAGATACGTATTATGCGTAACAACAATTAATGAGAAACATCCATCAGTTAATCTATCTTGTTGTTAATCGATTTGATGTTGATGGGATGATGCCTAAATCATGTTCAAGCATTTGCTGGTTAAGTGGTTTAATCATAAGCATGGCCCGAAACTCAGTCTGACATCATTAATTATCAAATTCAAAGATGACTTCCAGAATTGGATGAAAGAGTAGAATGAACCAAACAACTCAATTTCTGGGATGTAATTGTTCATGGAATGGGGTTAATCACGTCCTCCTCTTTGAAATCCGCACCCTAAAAATCAATATGACATTAAAGGCCTCAATGTTTGCTGAACCTGCCGGTAATTATATGCAAATCTTGATATTTGAGAAAAATTCCAAGGATATTATTGCTCTGGCAATATCATCGTTATCTATTAAAAAATGGATTAACATGAGAAAGCTGAGGAGATCTCGAGCTTAGATGTGGCCTGCTGCCATGTTGGAGTTGAAACCCACAAGAACTTTAACTAATCCGATGATCAAGCCAAATATGCTGACTGGAATTCATTAGTGACATCTTATTAAATTGTTGTCCATTTGATAGAAATATTCACCGAGTATTTACATCCAAGCCCTTAAATGATGCAATTTCTCAAGGCAAATTTGAAAATCATTCGATATCTTTATACATGTACCTTTTCTGATGTATAGAACTGCAAAACCCTGTCAGCAGTCCCATTTAATTGAAATTTGAGAGCACTTTCAATTCATATTCTTGTCTTAGCAGGCAAACGACATACACAGTGAAGCCATTAAAAAACCCCTGTAGAACCTAAAAGCATCATTTCTTTGTTGGCCCCCATTTTAAGGTTTTACCATCATTTGGGCCCTTAAAGCCTTTATTAAGGCCCCTCGGCTGCAGCTTGTAACTGAGTGCCACCTTGTCTGCTCTTCTAAGTTTGTGCTTTTCTGTCTGAGAAAATTAATCTGTCTGATACTCACACCAATACATAACATTGATCACCTATCAGGGATTTACGTACTCTTTTAGAGAATTAAATAAATCTCTTGCAATTGGCCTAGGAATCAACAAACAGGAGTTTTTATCCATTTAAAATTGACAAGCTGCAAAACAATAAATTCTTATTTATTACAATAATTCTTCCACATAATCATTACTTCCACAAGACAAAAGGTTTAAAAAAAAAAAAAAGCTTTAAACAGATAAGAGACAAATTATCTTTCTATTACGTAAGACGGAATAGAATTATCTTCATGTTTATAAGAAATTACTTACATGAATAAGAGACAAATTATATTAAATTTATAATTTTCCTGTGACATCCAACATAATTGTCCTCACACATCCAATGGAGTAACAGTCTTTATTTACTCAATAAAGACTATGAAATAAAACACTTCGAGAACTAGCTTTCCCCCTACAAATTGTAGTGGCTGGAGTGCTTCCACTTAACTGGGGAGTCCAGTTGGAGTCTTTCACTTAATGTGGAGCGCAGGTACTTTTATTTTTTTGGGTACTTGGAACATGGATAAAGAAAGGCAACAATTATAACATCAATTCCTGGAAATCTACACAACTGAACCCCAATTGGCACAGGAAGGTAGCTAGACCCAGAGTAAAATCACCAATAAGCAACAAAAAAAAATTGACAATCAAAGAGCTCAAGTTAGAGAAAATACGAAGATGAAGAAAACTGACCAGAAAGATACGAGGCATCAACGAACAAGGAGATTGCCAGCTTATTTAACAGCATCAGAATCATAAACCATAAATATTAAGCTTATATAATTGAGTACATCACCAAATTTTCTAAAAGCACATTGTCAGCAGGATCCCATTCAAGAAGAGATCCATTTAAAGCTCAGGCACTCCGCAGGCCTTTCTCCTCCCTTGTCCCCGTTAAAGGGCTGAGGAAACCACATTAAAGTGTATCACCTCTTCCTTTTTTTACCTGAAAAGTTACTGTTGAAGCCTCTTATATCACCTGTAGTTTCAGACGTGTTCTGCTTCTTTAAGCTTTTCCTTCCTCCATAGCCAAACTTGGAGTTCCTGAATTCCCTATTCTTTCTATTTCTATCTGGCCCTTTCTTCCCCCTTCCACCACCTCCTTTCCCTGACTTCCCTCCAGAACGGTCTCCTGGAGCCACCCCTGGCTGTTTCTTATTTGATCGCTCAAATGCTTTTCCATCTTCAAAAGCAAAATCCAAGTCGCCATCTTTGTCACCACCTGCAAAGCCATTGTGCTGCCTATTTTTCCTCCACTTCTTAACAGACTCTATCTCTTCCTTCTTTTGCTTAGCCCTCTCCTTGAGCTTCTGTGCCTGTACCTCTTTGGCTATTTTCTTGTTCTCCCTTGCCTTCCTTCTCTCCTCACTCTCCTCAATCTTTTTCTTCTCTGCCAACAGTCGGCCCTTAACTTTCTCCATGTGAGCATCAGATTTGACCATTTCAGCATAGTAGTCAGATGGCCTCAGGAAAGGTATCCCCATTGACTGAAACTCCACAAAGGCCTGCCTGGTACCCTCCAATGCCTGCGTATAGAAAGCAAGTTCCCGCCTCAAGTCATCATCGACGTCCACCTCTTGATCCCTGTCAATGTCTACTGAAAGCTTGTGTATCCAATCCACATTTTCAGGCCAACTTATGTCTCCCAGTTTATCAAGCAAACCGTCCCTGTCATTTTTAGCAGTCTTCGAAGGTTCAGCCAACCTCAAATCTTCATCTTCTTCTGATTCTGGTTCTGAATCAACGACTCCGTTATCGTGATCCTCCATTCCAAGATCATTGATATTTTCCTCGTCCAGCATAGCCTTTTCTAAAATAACAATAACAAAAGAATGTTGGAAAATAATCAGTAGGCAGTCAAGAAGGACACTTAGTATGGTTCTCATCCACATTTAAATAGCTGTCATCAGAAATAAACTATATGAGAACTATATTCAGCGTTGCCTGGGTATGTGAGCCTGAAAATCTATTCACTTGAAGTGTACAACTTCAAAATCCCAAAACAATTGAAACTTCCTACAGGGAACAAGGATACAGACAGGCAAACTTAAAATCACTACACACAGCAGGCGAATTCAAGATACAATGACCAAGGAATAGCGGCAACAAAATACTAAACATGAACAAGCGATAGAAATCTTTACCAAAAAATATGATTATTTTTCCAAGTCGGATGGATGGACGGGGAGCGAGCTGGCTAAAAGATATGGAGGGATTAAGGTTTAGAGAAGGATACAAGTACCTATACGTTTTGAGGCTCGTTAGGGCAGCAGCGTCGTCGGTCCTCGGAGTGTGGCGGTGGCAGGGAGGCGCGCTGTGCTGAACGAACGGCTTTTACCTTCGGTTTGGCAGAAAGCCTAGCACTCCCCGTCTCTATGCTGGATGCCTGGATATGTCCCCAAGGCCAGCAAAAGGTCGGAACTGTCCTTGTGTTTTAAACTATCTGACATTGGGCCTCTAACCTTGCCTATTGCTTCTGCATCAGACCGTAATTTTGACAGAAAGAGACGCAGACAAAGTGGGCCAAGTGAATTGCTAAGGAGCCCATTAACGAAATCCGTGAGCCCATTTATCTCAATAGAGGAGGCATTGTATAGTTACATCTATACATCAATACAGTAACAAAGGGGGAGAGGTGGCGATTGGAATAAATATTTTGCGTCATTTTCTTAAACTTTCAATTTTTTCCTAAATATTTAATTTTTATCCTAACCATCCAGTCACATTTGCTAATATAATCTCTCATGACGTCCTTAAATATTGTACCTATCAAATTAACTATAACTGTATCAAAGAAAAAAAATTACTAATAAATTGCAATTTTTTGTGAATAATTTATATAAAATTTAATTTTGTAAAAATAAAATTAATATATTTATAAAAAATTCTAAACTGCACATACATTGAGTGTGCCCTAAACACTAATGTATATTATATCGAAGAAACAACTTCCCGTCTCATAACCTATGGACTTTGATGTTTATTCCTTGGGATGGGAGTAGGGGTGAGGGGGAAAGAGGAATTAGGGTGGCACTTTTCAGTTTTCAACTGTGCCTTCATATGATCAAATGCCATTGTTATATCTCGAGGTTTCCTATTCAAATCCTGTTGAAATTATCACTTGTGTTTTTCGAAATGACATTCAGAGTTTAGGGAGATTGTCTAGTGTGATTGTCTGAATGTGCTAAGGCCCTAAGGGTACAACACCACTTAAAAAACCACTCGAAAAAGAAAAGGTACTACACTTAATCCCAAAAATACTTCCCACTTTTAAGGGTTTTAACGGACTATGCATAGCCAACTAAGAACCATTTATTGAGTTACAACTAAGGGGAAAAAAATTGAAAAGCATACAAAGTTTTCCAAAAATTAAAAAAAAAATCATTTTCATTCATATTTTCACTAAAAGAGTTAAAAGTTTAGTAAATGTGCATTCATTGAGTGTTTTAGAAGCACCTGTATAATGTATGCCAGTGAGAAAAGCACGTCCTACATGTATGCAAATTAAGAAAAAATTTAATTGTCTTTTGTTAAAATTAACATAATTTATTAGAAGTTCTTTTTTGTTTTCCAAAAAAAAGCTATGATTCTTTTAGGAAAACAAACAAGAATTAGAAGTTAGTAGAAGTGGAAGTTATTAGAAGTTACTAAATTCAAGAAGTTATTTTTAGTAAATCTTTACTTTTGTAAGGGTGAAATTAAAAAACTAAAAATGACACAAAATTTTAACACCAAACTTTCTCCTCATGCTTTTTATAGAGAGATGTCTGTATGTCTTTTGCAGTATTTTCCATAAATATGTAGGCACAGAGACATAACGTCATATATATACAGATGTAGATACATACACACACACACATACATACATACATACATACATATACTTATATATACATACATACATACATACATATATATATATATATATATATATATATATATTTGGCCTTTTGACTTTAAATGCTTCAGGTTTTCTCACTTTTTGTGGATTAGGACCTTGAAGAAGATATTCTCACTGCGTGCTCACAAACGAGACTTTGTGGAATGAAGATATGAAGGCATGTTTCAAATCGGGATTCTATCTTAAATCGTTTTTTACTTTGCAGGATCGGATTATAGGATCGGATCGTGGGATCGATTGATCCTACAAAAACTGTAAAAAATAATCTTACTAGTAATTTTGATATTTGTAATTCACATATACAGTAATAAATAATGCAACTCATGTACAATCAATATAATAGTATTATTAATTGAGATTAAAATTGAATTATCTAAAATATTTGGGATAATCTAAAAATTAAATAAAAATTTTGAAACTACATATAGCTGAAAAAATTGACTTTATATATGTGTGTGTGTATATCATTTAAGTATTTATTAATGGGACAATTAAATACCAATTTTTATAGGTAAGGATTTAGCATAACATAATTATGTGATTTTAAAGTTTTTTGAATCTAATTTCTAATGCAACAAATAGCAGAATTTTCTATACAAAATTATGATCAAATTATTAAAATTTTTATCATAATATTTTTAAATGGTAGGATCGTATCAAAATCGAAAGCCATAATCCGGATCGTAAGATCCCACGATCCGGATCGCGATCCTGACAACTAAGCCTTCAGCTGAGGAATCTGAAGTTTAATGGCACTACATGTTACACTACCTATACCCGCCGCTGTCACTGCTCTCTAATGTTCCAAATCGAGCATCTTATCATATGGATGTCACAAGAATGTTAAAAGTTTAAAACGTCGGACAAATTCCAAGCATGGCACTATAGAAGATTTCAGAACCCCCAGTCAGCACATATTAAACATCAGCATGCTTTTAGCAGATCTGCATAGACCAACCAATCAAGATGCAGCGTTGTGAATTCATACACTTGTAATTTTCCATCATTACTCAGCCTACCCTGGCGTGTCGGAGGCAAAAGGAAACAAAGAGCAGGGCGAAATCATATTTCCAGCCCAACATACCAAGGTGCAGTTGCAATTTGGAAACAATATTTTACTTACAAGCTTCAAAAGCAATTCCAGATACAAGTCCAACATCAAATAATGTAATTACTCCATCAAGATAAATCCAAAACATAACATGGAAATCCCAAATCAATTATATTTTTTTCCCAGAAAAAGCTTCTGCCATTTGGGCAACCATTCTTCTCAAAAAATTTCCAACAAAATTTGGTAAGTGAGCGAGCTTGCTGACTGCAACTACTTTACAGACAGTAACAAAATTGAGAGGCAAAAGGAAAGATGTACAATTGTACATATTCTCGCAGGAAAATGGTGTTTCACTCTTCATAAATGGAAATTAACCGTCCAGAAATGCGTCCCATCAGCTCACATCAACTAACTCAACATCAAAAACCAGCCAGGAGTTTGGTGGTATAGCTGCACCAGCACCTCGAGGTCCATAACTGCATTATGGAACAATTTTGTCAAGCATGTTACTTGGATGATCACAAAGACGGCAAAAAACAGAATCCCATTACGGATTTGAAACAGTGAAGAAAACATACCGACTCGAGAGGATTACTGAAAAATTTTAGTGCAATGAGCAGATGAAAGTATATATATATATAAATTCATCCTGAAGGTCTATGGAAATTATGAAGACTGTACAACTCAAAATAAATATGGTGGCAACCTTGCACTCCACTTTTGGTACTGGCGACCTATCCTGTTAGTAATTTCCAACAAACATAATGAAAAGTAGAATGCCAATGCATATTAAATCATGTGGACCACCAACATACTACCGAAAGCTAACACAAAGAATGGAACAATATTTCCTTCCAAATGTTGCTACTTTTGTTACCAACCAGCTAAGATAAATTTTGCTGCCAAGAAGGGTTCAGATCCAACTACTTTATTATCAACAGAGGCAATGGTTCTCTCACCTCTGCCTTCAGTTCTTTCCACCTATTATGACCCGCCTTATTTGGTAAACATGACTAGCAGCAGAGGAAATGTTTTCATAGGCTATTTTTACTGCTGTATATGAAAACTTTAACTGGCCGAAATTTCTAAAATCCAAAAGTTTCAACTGTAACCAACCCCCAGTCCCCCCCCCCCCAAACAAAAAAAAAGGTATTACATTAAAAAATAATGAACTGTTGCATACCCCATGGCTGGTGGAATTGTCAGCCTTCTTTTATCCCCAGTGCGCATGCCTGGTGATTGTAAAAGTCAGAATATGTCAGTCTTTCATTCCATATTTTGTGGAACAGCAATAAAAAATCAGAAAAAGTTATACCATTAACACCAACATCCCATCCTTTAATGACTTGTCCAATACCTGTTAGCACAGACACATATTAATTAAGAGAACTGATACAGTTCCAGATTGCAGGCATAAGTTGATACAAAAGAATTCAATACCTAAACGAAATTTGAATGGTGCTCTTCCAATATTAGAGTCAAATATTTTGCCATTTTTCTTCAGTTTTCCGATATAAAGGACGCTGACCTGTATATTGAACCCAAAAAAAAACCAGCATTTATAACTCTCATCAAGAGTGATATTAGACATTACCACATGCACTAATGATAGCATTGTTCTGAAGTATTTTAATACAACACAAATCACCAACTTCTCTCACTTATGCTTTTGTTTTCATTTTTCTCATATTTCTTGGCAGAAAGAGGTGAGAACACTCAAAATTATAGCTGTGTGCATTATGGCTTATAGAGATCTAAAAGTCCACCTTTCGACCAGGAGTAGCTTTTTTGCCATCTGGTTTACCCATAGCCAACTCTTCTATGACCAACCCATTGGGGAAGGATCTCACTTGAAGTGACTTATTTTGAGCCTTCTCTTCTACCTCCATCTTGGACCCACTCTTATCTGATATGGTTTGCTCAGGATCTGAACTCACCACTGTCTCCTGCTTCTTCTTCTTCTTCTTCTTCTTGTTTATCTTTTCCTTCTCCCTGAAGTGAAACACCATAGTACCACGGTAAATTTTAAAAGCTTCTTCCTATTGAATTATCAATTTAAAATAATAAAGTCATGAACAGACTGAAAGAATTAATTAACAACCAATTTGTAGTATGCACGAATTTAACATGTATCCAGAAATCCTCTATGGGGTAAAGTATTTGATCCCATGTTAGCCTCAACAACTAATCTCAGTTTCTTGGGGAGTACTAGAAAGGTATTGGTCTTTTTTTGAATGGTAATCACCAGCCCCTGGGGCTGCATTGGGAAAATTATCAAATTACACAGAGAAAAGGACCATATAATAACTACTTCACCATGATATAACAAGCTAATCATGCCAAATTGGAATTAAAAATTAACTGCACCTCCAAAAACAAAGATAGAGATTATGTGCCCCCTTGAGTTCTACAAGCAACTGAAAGATGTGACTTTTTTAAGTGCAAAAGACCAAATGCTTCATATTGGCACATAGTTATGTAATCTCACAGTAGTTAATCACAAATTTCACCTTTCAGTATTTGGCTCCAGATCATTTCCCATCTCAGCTATTTGCTTTTGTGCCATATCACCAGAGTTCTCCTCTTTGGATATACCATTATTGCTATTGGTTTCAGGTGCTATTACCTCCTTGTTAGCAGTCTTTTTCTTTTTGCTCGTTTTCTTTTGCTTGGTATCAATTCCTGGAGCCACATTGTCGACTTGAGCTAAATTACCACAAGGTTCACCAGTTGCCCTGTTTTTACGGTGAATAAAAAAGGAATTAGAATAGGAGCAAACAATATTAGTTTGTCAAGCAACTAATTGTTGAAGGCAGGTGAACCAATCAGCTTGAAATGAAGCAAAACTCTGAATAAGCATTGTAATTTACAGATTAAAGATCAAAATTATGCATTGCTTGCGTCATAAATTTTCCAGGATCTTTCGTATTTTCTCTAAGTTAACATCTGTTTACCTTGACAGCTCATCAGCTTGGCCAACAACATCAACCTTTCTCTTTAAGCTTCTGTTAGGGACAAGATCATCTTTGCCTTTCATTTGTATCGCTTCTTCACCAGCATTATCATCTTGAGTTTCATTTGGAGTTTCTCTGTTAATCACGTCATCCTTTTTCCTTTTTCCAGGAGAAGATATTGGGAAGCCATCTTCATCTTCACTTTCCAATATTGGAGTAACAGAAGTACCCCTGACTACAAGCTCCTTGCCAGGGTTTTCCTCTTTGTTGGTCTCCCCTTTATGATTTCTCTTTTTCTTGCTCTGCTTAGATATGGCATCTTCCTTAGCAGGCTTCTCATCATCCACTATCTCCTCAATTTTAACTTTAAGAAGACATGAAACAAGGCCGGGGAAGTTAATTACTGAATAATACACATCTTTATACATTCTTTGTTTCAAAACACTGATGGAATAAAAATATAATATACAAGATGCTAATGAAAGAACCATCAACAAAGACGACTTCTGACATTTGCAGGCTCATGAAATAATTAATTACCCAGCTCTCGTTAAAATATAACTTCTTGACTCATAGTTAATTAACTTCCTTGCAAGTAGCTACTACAATGAATATACAGGATTCTTTGGATTCATATTCCAGCAAAAATATCCCACTCTAGCTGAAGAGAAATACCTCCTCTGTTGCGGATAGGTGAAGATGGATACATCTCAAGATCATCATCATCATCAATGAAGTCATCCTCATCTTCGTCTTCGGAATCATAATCAAGAGGATCATCCGTTTCACTCTCAGTCTCAAGAACATGCCCCTCATAACGGTCTCTTCAATTCATAGTGAAGGAAAATCGTGAAAAAAAGTGGCACAGAAGAAAACCAAGCATCGAGTGGCATGTGCTTTAGATCACATTGAGCCCACCATAAAAGGATTAACCAAGTGGAATTGAACAATCATGTCAAAAGGATATGAAAAAGCAGGCGCAAAAGAAAACCAAGCATCTAGTTGCATGTGCTTTAGATCATAATTTAACCCACCACAAAAGAATTAAAACCAAATGGAATTGATCAATCATGACAAAAGGATACAAGTCACTACCATCTTCAGTTTCACCAAAGAAGAAACCAGAGAGATGGACACTGTGAGGTCCAATGACTGAGAAAGTAACTTCCTCATCTTCCTCAAACTCAAGATTCAGTGCGCAATTCTCCAATTTTTCAGGTAGCAACGAGCATAGATAAATTGGCTTCTTATCTCCAACATTACATTGTACTATGGTCTTTTTGGATGATTTACCTGAGCCTAAAGTAGCCTGAATCCACAGCACAGTAGATACAATGAAATAACCATACTCGAAGACAGTGTGGTAAAGCATATCGAAAATTGAGAATACAAATATCATAATCAAAAGCAATGCAATTCATCTGAGTCCACTAATGAAGTTTTGATCCAAATACATGCTACTGAGTTATGACTTCAAATATTCCCAAATGCCTTAAGTCCCATCTACGCTCTGTAGGATAATCTTTTGCAATGAGATGTTTATGTGCAAGTAAAAGAGACCATCAACAAGTTAACAAAAATAAAATCTTGTGAAAAAAAAAAGTTTGAATTCTTAAAGCAAAGTCATCTTCAACACTCAAAACAATGCGTTCCTACTCAAGCAAAGAGCACAAAACTTTACAATGACCAATAGGGTTAGAAATGGTTTAGAGGGTGGATTTAGGAGCAGGAGAGTAGTAGAACAAATATTCCACCGCATATGCAGGAGA
Source organism: Gardenia jasminoides (assembly GCA_013103745.1). Classification (NCBI taxonomy): domain Eukaryota; kingdom Viridiplantae; phylum Streptophyta; class Magnoliopsida; order Gentianales; family Rubiaceae; genus Gardenia; species Gardenia jasminoides. The sequence continues at coordinate 107,605,749 of CM023103.1, forward strand.
GCTTTATCCAAATCCAAAAAAAAGTAAACCTGTCTCCCTGAATTGTTAGCAAGTACAAATTACATCCTGTGAAAAATTGAACAACACAGTGCTATATATAATAAATTGAATTGTGAGAAAAGAAACTAAAACGAGAATTACATAACTAAATAAACACGCTAGATGGAGTTAAACGGAATAAACCTGAGACAAGTGAAGTCTCCCTCGGGCATCACCGAAATGATGAACATAAGGTTTTCCTGGTTTCAGTTCAATCCCTAGGGAAGTAGCCAAACAATATAGTAGAAAACGCCTTAGCTTTATTCTCTATTAGATGTTAATCCCATGCTTCATAAAAGAAAAGTAGATAAAAAGGCAATAATATTAAACGAATTTGATTGGGGGAGAAGAAGAAAAAACGAAAACAGATGACATGGAACTGACCCCAAAACGCCATGGTTCTTAAGAAGTAGCAGCTGCAGCGGAGAGCTAAAACCCTGCCAAAGTCCAGAAAGAAGGAAGTTTTATTGGCTCTTAAACCCTAGTAACCACTAACCACTAAACAACATCAGGCGAGGCTGACATGGAAAGGAACGTGTCACCTGTTGAAGTGTATCCTTTCTAGGAGTGGGCAAAAGGTTAGAGAAAATGTGCTAAAATTTATGATTACTCTTTTAAGAAAAATTTTAAAAAAAAGCTTTTTTTTTTTCTTTTTTGGCTTTTCATATGATTCAATTTTGTTGTTAATTTCTCGAAGAATATATGTTTTTCTACTGTTTTTAATAAGGATTATGACTGAATTTCCTATTCTGTCTCTGATCATCGGTGCAGAATTTTGATAAATAGGTAAATTAATCAAATATGGACCAAATTTATCGTATAATCTATAGTTGAAAGACTATTTCAGCTCAAGTAAAATAGTCTAGGAACTAAATTGGCTCATAATAGACGGTTTTAGTTTAAGTAAAATAGTCAAGAAACTAAAATAACTTGTGATAGACTATTTTGAATTAAGTAAAATAGTCGAGGAACTAAATGGTCTCATAATAAATGTTTAAGGACTATTGTCAAAATAGTTAAAGGACTAAACCGACTCAAAATATTTGTTTGGATTGTGTATTGTTTGTTAAATTTTATTTAGTTACATCATCAATACAATTTTTAACCACATTTTTATCGTACATATATCATATTTAAAAAGTGTAATAATATTTTTTTTTAAAAATTATTCCAAATAATCTTACTGTCTAAACACACTCAAAGTTAAGGGAATATTTTAGCTTTAACAAAATAGTTAAGGGACGAAAATTGGTATTTTGCCGAGTCCAATATTAAGCAATGGGCCGTGGAGGCGTAGACCCACAGTTCAGTGGACCGCAAGCTTCACAATTTAGTCCTGTAGAATGATGGATATGCACGTCAACCCTCGTTAGCTTTCACACCACACCGGAAATACAAGCCAGAAAGAGGGAGCTTCCTTGGCACGCCTTTTTTCCCACCCGCATGGCGCCTTTAAAAAGGCAATAGCCTGAACAATCAAATTTAAACTTTAAAGAGCAGTACACAACCAGGTCCACTCGCTCCATTCAAGACTGCCAAACATCAAATCATCTTTATCCAAAGCTTCTCTCCATCTTCCCTTCAACAATTTGAAGTTTCACTCTCCAGTTTCCACTTCCGAAGAAAATTAAACTACTGAAAGATGTTGAGTGTTTCCACATTTGATCTGATCACTCTGGCCGCTGCTGCTTCCAATTCTCTCGTTGCCTTTTGCTTCTGCAATTTGATCATCGCCATTCTGTTGGTTGGCAGCTCCAAGCCGAGTTCAAATATTACTGTTCGCGATCAGCAGAATCCTACCGCTCCACCAGGAACTGCAGACAAAAGGGAGCAGGGCATCCCGGACGACAGCTTCAGTTCTTGTCGCTCACTGAACGTGATTGGAGAGCCAAAACACGTTAGCGTCCCTGCAGAGTCATCATCTGTTGATGAAGCTGTGGTCAACGAGGATGGTGAAGAGGGCCCAGATGGAGACGGTGATGACCAAGATGAGGAAGATGATGAGCTGAGAAGAAGAGTCGAAGAATTTATCGACAAAGTTAACAGAGGTTGGAGGGCAGAACACAGCTAAGAATCCAAGCTTCATGCCGTTGATGATAGAAATCACAGAGCTGAGCAATGTAAATCATTTCAAGTCTAGCAGCTTAATTAGGCTAATGCGGGATGGAACCGCAGTGGAAAGATGATGAAAGTTCCTTTTGTAACTTTTTTGGGAGGAAAAAGGTCTGAAGATGAAGCTGGGATAGGGATGGGACTATCTTATTGAAGGATTGAAGCATGAAAAAAAAAAAAAGGCCAAACTCTTTTTTTTTTTTTTTTTTTTCCCCTTGTTCTTCTTTTTCTTTTTCTATCCTTGGTAATACTTTGTGTGTTATATGGGTGAACAATGCCCGACAAGTCGACAACAGTAATGCATCGAGCAATGGGCACAGCACAAGAGATCAACGATTTTGATGGAAGATTTACAGTAACTTAAAAATGCAGGAATCCATCCGGTAGGTAAACGGATTAGGAACTTACCCGCATTGGGAGACACAGAGAATACTCCTATCTTATTCTTCCTGTAACTGTTCTCAAACATCAAGAAATCTCCAGGACACATTCGGCAAGAAATTTCCCAACGATTTCGGCAGAAGAAAATCTTGGTAAATCTCGCGTAACAGTTGTTGCATGGAACAAACTCACCAAAGAGAGCTCTCCCACATCACGAAAATCCAGGAACCTCCCTTTATATAAACTCTTTACGGTTTGTTGGTAAACCAGAAACTAATAAATCCAGGGGAAGTGACTCTCCAAGGCTCCACGTAACTGCTTTGGTTTTAGTTTTTCATTGGATCCATCCAGTAACTTGTAAGAAAACATACTCAGAGAGATTTTGATTCGTGCATGAGCTCCGGCATGTTCACAGAAGTCGGAGGCACCAAAACGACATTTGAGAAATGAGATGATAAAATTATCTCCAAACTCCAAGTGTCAAGTTCTCCGAAGTTTTACATACGGGAAAAGGAAAGAAGAAATGCATTTAAGAATGGTAAGTCATAACTCAGTTTCCTACACCTGAAATTCTACATCAACACGAGACAAATCACGATGACAAAAAGCACACAATCCTACCTCACAATATCCTACCCTAGAACCTAAAAGGAGGGTAAAATAGTCTGGTTAAACTAAGACGACTATACCCTGCACAGTCTTTATGAAAATAATCAGTCAGTGATTTTTAGGTAGAGGTCAAAGGGAACAGATCCTAATGTTCCACAGGTGCTACAGAAACATTACATTTCGGGAGACGAATCCTATGTGATCAGCAAGAAACCTCACACTTGGATTGACTCTGGTCCTTAGACTCAGCTGCAGTTGCAGTAACTATACTTTCAGGGGCTGAAATCTTTGCGTTCATGGAAACCACATCATCCCCATGAAAGGAAGCTGAAGAAGTCAGACTTGGCCTTAGTGCACTGTAGGCTCCCTCTGTTCTTTCCTCGGGTAGAGGCTGAGCCGGCATAGCTGCATAAACAGATGTCTGCTCGAATTTCTGCTTCTTCGACTTTTGCTCCAGTTGGTGGCCAGGGAGGAAACTTCCAACGACCACCTGATAGAATAAAGGGGTTCATCAAAGTTTTCAATCATTAGCTTCATGATTACTATACAGATAAATTTGCATGAAGATTGAAGACTCATATATGCTTCTCACAGCATCTCAGCGACTGTTCTACATCCATTTCACATCGAACAACCAACAAATGCTATTCCAATCTTCTAAAAGCACTAAAAGCTGACATAGCTGCTATTGGCATTGACAAGAGTTGCAAAGTTTGAACGAGTTTCAGGCAAACTTCATTATTAAATAGCAAAATGCTTTGGAACAAAAATTCAATATTTTCGAGTATTTTATTAGTGATCCTGCTGTCAGAAGCTTTTCATTCCTAAACTCATAATGTTTTATCCTTTCCAATGGGGATAATATCCGGCATGTTCTGACACTCAAATTCATTTCCAAAAAAAAATTTGCTAACCTGAACAGGACCAGCCGCTAACAACATGCCAGCAAGTCCTCCCCCAAGAACGCGACCATCAGGGCCTGCCAGAGAGACACTCATTCCACCAGATCTGCTTTTTGCTACTGCATTATCGCTAGGCATAAATGATCCTGTTAGAGAAAGTATTTCAAAGCGACCCTGCAGGAAGTTCATAACTACATCTCAGAAACATAACTCAAGAAAGCAATTCAAATGGATTTAAAAGCCTTTCTGTTTCTTCTCTTTTGCCTTCTACTTTTTGTTCTTCCTCTATATTACATAGCATTTCTTAAAGACATCAGGAAAGAACAAAAAAAAACAGTGATATGAGAAAAACCTTTCATATGCCTTTATGTAGTGGACAATTTATTATGCTTTGTCATCGCCAAAATGGAAGGGGATTGGTTTAAGTAAAACTTGAGATCTAAGCAATTGAGGCACCTTTCAGATGAAAGAATCACACCCAATTTTATGACAAGGATACAAACAGAAGCAGACACAGAATAAGATAAAGCCATTGGAAAACTTAGAGAAACAGGACAATAGATTTTGCCCACTTTTTTTTTTTTTGGTGTTAAGGAAGGGTCTAGTGCCCATTACACATTCACTAGCTGGGGATTTTTTGCCCACTTTACCAGACTAAACAGTTGATACATAGAGCACAGTGTGTTGGTGCGTTCACTGAGCTACTTATGATCTTCAGCAGCCACACATGTATGCATTGCATAAAATTAAACCATTTAGAATCAGCTGGTGATTAGATAAGGTCTCACCTCATAGGTTAGAGTTCCACCACAAGAATTAGGCTGACGAAGTGTGACATTTGAAATTGAACCATTTGCTGCTAGAACACATATAGCTCTAGATCCTTGTTGAGAAAATGATATGATCTTCATTGTAACATCCTGACAAAAACATGTATGGAAAACTATAATCTCAGGTAAATTGATGACCAACGCCAATGCATTGAAACAACATGTGAAGACCAAAATAACAGCCAAATTAGTAATGAATGTTGGCCAAATTCCTCAGCTGCAAGAATCTTAACTTATATAGTAAAGGCATGCTTGAAAGTATTGCTTCAGATTTTATATTTAAATGTATTTAAAGAAAAAACAATAAAGTAAATCTCAATGAGTGCTACATTCAACTAGAGAAAATTTAATTAAAACTTCATTAAAAGCAACAGGCAAGTGCAAAACTGATATACTCCCTTAAGGATAGTTAATGGAAATTCGCCAAGATCTTGCTAAAAGGGCATGATAGCACAACGACAAACATATCAAACAAATATCCACCTTAAGCTAGTCCGTACCATGCAGATAACAGAACTAGGACGTGTATTTGCCAATATCCACAAATAAAGCTTAAACTTTCAAGAATGCTGATCCCAACAAGTCATAATTTGTGAGCTGTTGGTAAACCCAAAGCAAATAAAAATTGTCCAGTATTTATGTGGACACTCATTTTATATGCTTGTAGGTTGGCATACTAATATGTAGAAGTGTATGTGGGTGCAAGTGCCTTCTGAGTATGTAAATATGTGTAGATTCATATTTACAAACAAGCACCTCCTCCTATTGCCTCTTGTGTTCAGGCCATCAGCCAAAATCCAACAACCTGGAAAATAATTTGAAACTCACTTTCCTAAAACTCGTGAACTTTTTGCATTATACTAATTATTTAGTATGCAGTAATGTATATGGGTGCAAGTGCCTAGGGAGTATGTAAATATGCGCATATTCATATGTACAAACAAGCACCTCCTCCTATTGCCTCTTGTGGTCAGGCCATCAGCCAAAATCCAACAACCTGGCAAATAAATTTGAATCTCATATTCCTAGAACTGCAGAGCTTTTTGCATTATTATGATTATTTAAACTGCTTTAGGTGCTAGACAATCTGGCTATTCATCTTGGACTTTTTATTTTGGTTTCCGTTTTCTCAAGAAAAATGTACTTTACCTGAAAAAAGTACTTTCCATTTCCAGACATTAACATGTCATCTAAAATAAAGCTACCAACTTTTGCATCTTCCAGTTAGGCCTTTTTGTATGCAAAATCAAGGGATCAACGGTATAACAGTTGTCAAAAGTTGTACTAAAAGCGCCTAAAGGCAAAATGTCTATTTACTTGAGTTAGGAACTTAAGGTAAATACAGAGATATGTACATATATACATACCTTGCACTTCTCCTTTCCCCAACAAAAGACTTGCGTGTTTTAATTACTTATTCAGGAACCTTTATCATACCCTACTGCCTTATTTTCCTCCACCACCAGCATCTTGGTGGCTCAACCAAACCAAAAAAAAGTACAATAAAACTCCAAAATAGTGAACTGCACCAACTTGAAAAAATAATAAGGTGGTTGCAAAACGTGTTTATGATACAAGAAAAGTAATATTTGGAAAAAAAAATGTGTTCTCAAACACGCCCAATTGTTTTCTTTCTTCGTCAGCATCCGTACAAGGTAGAACTAATACACGAGTTGCACATACAACAATATAGTTCACTGAAGTAGACCTCCATACGATTGATTAGGAAGCAAATTGAAGATGAATAATACCAAGAGAAAAAATAAATCAGCTCATAACAATAAAAAGTAAGTACCTCGCCTGCATTAACTGTAATAACATGAGGAGTAAAATTAGCACCAACAGAATAAGCCACCCGATCCCCTGTTGGAACTACAAAAATAGATGTCAAATAAGTTGCTTAAACAGATGGAACTGTAAGGAAATACCAAAAGAATAAAGTGAACATCCAAAACATTCATTGAAAAGCATAAGATATGACTAAGCAACAGTAATAGTGGATCAAACAGAACATGCCAAATAGCAAAGAACCTCAGTGACTGCATTGATTACAATGAATCACTATACACAACATATTATGACATGATCTTCTTTTCACGTATGGCCTGCGATATTGTCTCTTTCTAGTTGCAGTTAGAAGTAACAACTTTGCATAGTCAATATGCACAATTATGTCTCTCTCAATACAAAGACATAAGTTTGTGGAAATACTAGCTCTTCCACAGTTAGTGAAACAGAATGCCTTAGAATGAAATCAATCAATGTCCAAGGTCACACATTTTTTTCTGAAACAAAATTAAATTTTAATGTTCATCTTTTCTGCTGAGAATTTTTATCAAAAAAATGCTACTTTCGACTAATATGAATTTAAAGCAGAAAAGGTCAAACAGTCCTGAAAACTTTAAAATATTCACATATGTCAGTGTGGAATACTGTGCAAATAGTATGCTGCATATAATACAATAACTCTTATTGTCTAATTGTGAAATTACTGTGAAATGAACCATTCAAGATCCTCCAAATTTAGGTTCCATTCAGGTCAGGTCATAGCCGTCCCTCAGAGAAGTTCATAGCTGTGCACTATTAGATTCATGGATAAACATGTGCACTTAGTAAAATCACGAAGCAGAAGTAATGAATTTTATCGATATAGATTTAGTTGGTGGGATTAAGTAAAGTTCCTGCCAAATCTTTCCTCATCTGAGATACTGGATATTATACAAAGTAAGCCTTTGCATCAGATCCACACATGTTACATCAGTCCCTAATCATTAGTTTCCCAAGTTATTTATTCTTATTTTGCCTTTTACATACCTCTTGGAATGATTGGGTCAAGACAGATCTTGTGTCTGGTCACATCAATTCTAAATGAACCACTAACAGATTAAATGGACAACTCTTTTGTTCTTACAGCATCAATTCTATCTCATCTTCTTTGGTAAAACTGATACACGTTTGTACGCAGAAGATCCCCCCACATAAATAGGGGTTGCATTTGTTGTATTCCAGATATTTACTACCATAAACTGCAGATCTAGAAGATACTTGCAGATAAGGGTCCCAGTTCCACATTGAATACTCACAGATACCATTGAAAGTTGACCACTAAGAAAAAGCAATGCATGGAGTTGTTGACTAGAGCAAAAACAAAACCAGTAGATCTATTTCCAGACATAATAACTGGCCATAAACAAAATAACAAAATCCCAGACCACTCAAATCTAATTACAGCAGGAGATTATGATCAATGCAACAGTAAAAAACATAAGCAAAAGAGCTCGATTGACCAAGAGTATCAAAAATTCAAAGCACTTGGAAAGAATAATCATTACCAGGACTTTCAAACTCCAACTTATGTTTCTTTTTGTAAGAGTCAATTGGCCGGCCTCTACTCTGTTTCCAAGCTGAATAATCTCCTGTAAGCGGAATAGAAGCCGATATCGGCATCGGTGACAATGCCATGGTCACTGAACCATCTGGTCCGTACTTCCTCGGTCTCCCTCTCTTCTTTTTCCCTTCTGTGGCCGGTGTTGCAACACTAACTGGTGTAGCTTCTGTAGTCGACACAGCTGATCCACTGAACTGACTTGGGTTTTCCACACTTGGCTCTACCCTGAAGCTCTTTGAAGGTTCGTCACCCTTCACTGGCACCCCCACAGAACTGTTCATTCCTTCTTTTTCCTCCATTCATAGAAGCCAAAACTCAAAACTTCAAAAACCCTTAAACCCTCAGACTTTAGGTACTGACACTGTAAAACCCCTAATCTTCAAGATCAAACCTTTATAAGCTCACAGATTAAGAACAACTGAAATGATCACCATTCAACACAGAATCTCAAAAAAAATCTCAACTTTTCCGATAAACAGTAGACAAAATCAAGAATCCAGAAAAGCTTAAACAAAACCCACTTTAGAAAACCGGTAAAATTTGAAGTACTAGTACCAGCTTTGAATATTCAAAGATCATCTGACTGCAAAAGGTTTCTGCAGTTGAAATCTATCCACCACTGTACTACTCTGAGCTAGTACTTCATTTCTGCCATTGCAGACTGAGCTCCAAAGAATGAAACTTTTTTAATTTTTTCAGTACATGGAAAAAATAATAACTTTGCTAGGTCACAGAATTTCTTGAGGGGCTGTGAAATTAGGGTTTTGTAGGAAAAAAGTAAAGAAGGAAAAAATAAAGTTGGAAAAAATGAAATTCAAAATAAAATGAAATTTAATAAAAAAAATTTTGGATTATTACAAGTAAGTAATACTTAAACTGCAAAATTCAAAGTATTAATTTTGGTTAAGTAAAAGGTTTCAAGTCCGTCTTGGAAATTTAATAAATCGGGTTTAAATAATCTGGCAAAGTTAAATGAATTGGAATATAAAAATAAGAAATTTTGGGAAAAAGAAAATTCCTTTTATTTTTAAATGGCAGTTTAATTATTAAAAGCTGTAAAGTTAACGTTGGAGCCATGTCAATTTTTCCAACCTCTGACCTGTTCTTTGTCTTTTTAGGTGAATTAAAGTTGACCGCATGAAAAGAGATGCCCTTTGTTTTCCAAGGAATTACCGTTAATGCCACTTTTAGCAATGCACAATTTTCATTAAATGAGAGAATGAGTAATGATGACTTGTGCGACTGCCGTTAATCAACCCGATGTAAAGAGAACAGGGGTAAATGCTGTTAACCTGTTATCTGACTTGTCCTGAGCAAAATCAGAAGTTTTTGAAGTTTCCGTTTCCGAAATTAAAACAAAAAGGAAGGAACAAATGGGGAAGAAAACGCACACAAATCCAAAGGCTTTATGCCTGAATTTTGCAATTTCTTGGCAGCTTTTAAAAGTGTTGACTACTTGACTTGTCTCTGGTGCCCACGTCCTTTTTCAAGATAAGGTAGGTTGTTCTAAAGCAACAAAAGCTTTTCCATGTTAGAAAAAATCCCAGGTAGCCCTTTTCAAATAACAGAGCGGCAGAAATGGGAGCATAACCAGTTTAAAAAGTTCAGGGGAACACTAGAGAGCATAAAGCGAAGAAGTTGGTGACATTGTCCAACTATGGGGTAATGTTCCAGCGGCTACAACTGATATTCCCGTGGAAATCTGTCTACTTCAAAGGCAATAATTGAAATTTGGTTTGGAGAGAAAGAAGCTGTCACGGACATTAAGGTAGCTAACAACACATTTTTGACATCCTATAGTCCACGGCTCAGTACTCGAGGACTATATGTACATTTTAGAAAGCCAATGTAGTAATTGACTTCTAATTGAACTAATATCAAGATATGAAATGAATACAAGAAGGGGGAAAAAAATCATAAGAGCACCAAACAATTAGTAAAATTCGTCTTGATATTCCTGTACCGGCCCCTTCTCCTCAAACTAGTATGGTAGTCTTTAGAGACGAATTTGGTAGCACAAATCCAGCTCTTCGCTCTTCAAATGAGTATTCAATCTCTTCAGGAATATCGTCAACTGGCTTTGAATTGGAAGGAAGGACTGCAAAAGGAGCTGGAGTTACGGCTGTTTGCATAGGAACGGATACAGTTGCAGGCGTAGAGGGTACAGGTATCGTCATAGCTTTTGGAGTCCTGTTCTCTTCCTCCACAGCAGGAATGGTTTTAGATGGTGTAGTAAACGATGTGTTGTTAGTCGTTAGCGTTTTCTGCAACATGTCATTATGTTTCCTGTTCAGATCTTCCAAAATGTTTGTTGCACTGGACTTTGATGAATCTGTTGAAGATATGGGTGAGAAGGGCTTTCGCACCATGGGGGACTCTCCAAAAGCACTCTTTTTGACCGGTAGACCAGCAATGTCAAGGCCTCTCCTTCCTGATATGTTAAAAGTGAAGAATTATTAAACAAAAAATCTAGCTCGTCATATCTCCAGTTCACTCGTAAATTACAGCAAAGACACTAGCACAAACAATTCGTGACCAGAGTCACAACTCAAAAAGCTTGGATACCTCCAATTCTGAAATCCTCACACCTCTAGCTATAAGAGGAAAACAATTTCGAGTGAAAGATGGAGAATGGCACAGCAATTCGGTTAAATAACTACAAAGAAATTTACCAGCTGATAATGATGCAATTCCGTCATCCTTGAGCAGATTTGAATGATCATTCTGATGCAAGCGTTCAATTTTCTTAGCCTGACGTGTATTAGGAGTAGCTCTTGGTGGGTGAAGCAAATCTGCCTTCGGAGTTTGCAGCATTGTTCCTCCAAGGGAAAGTCTTCGATTACTTGCACCACCACCGCATGACAGTCTAGGACCTTTCTTCCCACTTTGGCATTTCATAGGGCTAGGTTTCGAACCATAAAGTGCTTCCTGCTCCGTCATTAACTGTTCCTGAAGTTTCTTCTGGTCCTGAAATTTAGTACGGGTACTCAGTATTAATTTCACTGAAGAGCATGAATATTGTTGACTGGAACAAAAGCGCAGTAGTTAAAGCTCATACCCTCTGTCTTTTGCGCTCTAGCTCTTTCTCTTGGCGTAGAAGAGTATATTCTTCAAGCATAGAAAGAAGACGAATCTACAGACAACACAAAGTTTCATTTTTTTCGTAACAACACAAAATTTCATTTCACAAATATAATTGCTAGCAAAAGTAATGCTCAACAACAATTAAGGAAGAGGTAGAAAAAAAAAACTCAAAATTCACTTTCATGGGAAAGCACGTACGCCATCATAAGAGAATTCAGTTCCTCTCTCATTTTCCCATGCTGTGACTTTTGAAGCCAATGCCTCCACCATTGCTGTCAGAACATGGTAAATAAACACTTGAATTAGTGTTGAAATCAGACCTTTAGTTCAACAACTAAGACATTTTAAGATACTCCTTTTTTTTTTTTGACATTTTAAGATACTTATTTACAGATTCCTGAAGAAAATGGCAAAGATAACAGTAGGTTTTAGCTAATTTGTATTGATAAATGACTGACAAAAAAGGCTGCATCATATGAAATATCATGCAGCAGATTCCTGGAATCGACCAATTAGGAAATATGCAAAAATGCATTCATCAGCACCTGGAAGTTTGTTAACCAAGGCACGGGCTTTCTCAGCACGCTTGAGAGTTAGATGAGCACCTCTTCCAGCATTATAACGATTGTCATCCTGAGCAGGAATTTGACAAATTGGAAAACATGAAAATTAAAATTAAACTAACACGTCATTTTATCAATAGATCAACAGATGTTAAATCAAAACCTAACCCTGTTATATTCCTCAAGCCAGCATTCTTCCTCGCATGCAGTCATCCATTTCTCCACCTTTTCAAGTATTTCTTTACGGCAGAAAGCTTCCTCTTTTATATTAGCTACCTGAAGCTCTATTTGTTCAAGTACACTAGAAGCATCGACAGCACCTAGATTAGAAACAAAAACAACCGGTCATATCAATCCATCTCAGTGCAAAAGCACCATTTGTATGTACTCCCTGTTAAAATTTCAGTACCAGATTCAATAGCTTCAACTGCGATGTCTAGTGCATTATCTGATTCTGGAATTATATGTGTTTTCCTGCAGATGTCCTCTAGCTCAAACCTCTTTTTCAGAACAAGCTCCTTCATTTTGCTTGCTTTAAGTTCTTCCAGTCTTGAAACTTCCGCCTCAACCTGGATAGTAAAGAACTTGAATTACACACTGAACTACACAGCTGCTAAGAAAATTGACCAGTGGTAACTCACATATTTGATGAAGTCAACAGAGAGCATGTTAGGTTCGGTTATTTCATCTTCTGAAGCAGCTATATTAGCAGTTACACTCTGAAATGTTTGTTGCTCTTCTAAAGGTGTATCCATCAAATTCCACAGCTCCAGCAGTGACGTGGCAAGGTCTTGTAACTGCCACAACAGAAAGGTCAACGAAAGTTTGAAAATTGAATTATCAAAAGAATGACTTTGAGGTTATGATTGAAGTCCATGTACCCGCTGCATCCTCTGTATCTTAATCTCTCGTAATCTTTGAATAGCTGCAGCCAGCTGCTCAATGGTATCATTACTAATATTTTTTGTCCCTTCAGACTCTCCTAAACTTGGATGAACCTCACCAACAGTCTCTTTGAAATCCATACCAAGCACCAAGCACAATGAGTTTAAAGTGTTGAGGTGGTCCAGGACTTTCTTTAGACGTTCACTCTGCAGCCAACAAGGCAGTGAAGCAAGTCAGAGGCAATTCTCAACATAATGCATATGTAGTGCTAAAACATGGTTCTGCTTCAGAAAAAGGGTACCTTTTCCATTTGAAGTGCCTGCAGCTCTGTTTGCAATTCATCAAGCTTTCGCAAAGACAAGTCAGTTTCATCCAACACAGTATTTGTAGGAGGATACCCAGTTGACCTGTAAATCTCACACTTAATCTTCTGTATCTGCTCTAAAATTTCAAGGAACTGATTCTTCCTCTCACACTTCCTTTTCCGCATTTCGTCTAATTGTGGGAGAATGGCTCTAAGTTCTGCCTTCAAGCTTCCAGGGTTTTGATCAGACTGAATAATAAAGATATGTCTTGGTTATGGTTTTCCAGGGCTTTGTTAATCTAAAGGACATTTCACACATGCAAATAGAATTTAACTTGAACGTAATCATCTTTTGTAGTTCAGAAATGTAAATAGATTGCCCTGATTGATGGTGCGTTTCCAACAGCTGTGGTCGTTTGGATGTCAACTTCTCCAAAAAAAAGTCAGAAAAAACTATGGATTTGCTTTTACTATATATTCCAATGGCAAATCAGTAGTAAAGAAAGCATTCAGTCATTGCAATATATATCCATCAAGGCTAAGTAAGCATTGGATTGAGTTTACTTGTCATTGATCATAGAACTCTAACCTGCCTAATATGCACAGGTCTCTCTCCCATAGCAGAGCAGATAGCTGCAAGCTCAGCTTCAGAATCAGCAATTGCCTGCCTTAGCTGAGCTCTACACTTGTTTGCCTGATCCACTTTTCTCCTATACACCTCTAGACATTCTCGTTCAAGCTCCAGCAGCATTTTGTCCCTTTCAGTATCAGACTCTCCAACTTCATCCCATATTATCTGATTGTGCCATCAAAGAAAGGCTTCAGCATAACAACCTGAATAATTTACTTGGACGAGGGGACCTGGAGAGAAGAGCAAGGACGATTTTTTTTTTCTTCTTCAAAGAAAGGAAAAAAAACCTGCAGTTCATATAGTAGAGTTCCGCAGGTAGTTTCCAGCTGCATAAGTGGATCAGCGGGTACTATCGACATATTGGATGAATATACCTAGTAACAACAAATTTAATTGGGGTTATTGTGCAGTCCTACATTGACTGCAGAAAGCATTCAAGATAGATCAAATCTAGCAAAGCAAATAGTTAAGAAGAGTAAAAAGAAAAAATTCAAAATTCAAAATTCGCAAACAGTTGTTCCCTGAATTAGAAAATATGATCAATAATTCAAACATAGTCAGAAGGCATAAGCATTTAACGCGCAAGCATCCTCTCTCAAGAGTAAAACATTAGAACTGGATCAAGATCTCAACCAATAGCAGCTAAAAAATTCCCCTATGTCATACAACTGCAAGTTAAGCAATTATTCGAAATTAGGTTTTTTTTCCTTTCCAAACAAACCACCCCCCCACCACAAAAAGAAGAAGAAGAAGAAGAAGAAACTGCTAACGAGTCAAGTGACTTTTTCTGGAAGTAACAAGCTTCCTCTACACAAGCCTGTTACTTTTCCCAAATTAAGCGACACTTTATAGTAGCACAACGCAATTGGAAAACAAGCCCAAAGCAATTGGAATAGTAGCACAACAGAGGACGAAAATCACCTATCAAATTACTCAAGGACAGGAACTACAGAAAACCAAAATTACTCTGCAGACCATATTCTAGATGAAGGATACAAAAGAAAAAATTATATATATATCTGTACTAGACTTCAACTAGAGCCAGCAACAAAACGTATAAAATTATAAAGGAGATGAACACAAGTTGGAGAAGGCACCTTAACAACTATAATGTGGACAGATCAGAGAAAGAAAGTGATCGTGGGGTTGAAAATGATGATGAGAGTTTTGAAATGAGGTGAGAAGAATGGAGCAAGATGGAGGAGCCAGAGAAGAGAGGGAATAGCCGTTAAAAATCGACCGTTGACAATGGGCGTCCGAGGGTTGTCTTATTTGTGGGGATTGGGCTCTGGCTTCATGCGACAGTAGAATATTTTTTAAATTTCAAACGTGGGAAAGAAAGAGAGAAAGACGGCTGCTGTTAATTTTTTTCAGTTTGCATAAGCTCTCGGAGTCGGGTAGACCAAACATACCACGTTGTTTAAAATTTTAAATTTAGGCGACTCTCTTTCCTTTTTTTTTTTTTTGCCAATTAATTTCCTTTTCTTTGTTTTTCCCCTTTTTAGATATCCTAACTCATTTGTGAATTTCTTTTTATGGAATATGGTAATCTTTTTGCATAATTTGTTATTAAAAAAATAATAGAAATTTTAGTGAATAGTAAAATAGATGTATCAGCAGTGGACATGGGTCGGTACCCGTCACATAAAGCATTTGGCTAATTCGCCCGCATCTTGTGGGTCAACTATTTTTTGACCCTTACTTACCCCCTACCCGCATATTAACAGATGCTTGATTATTGTGTACCCGCTAAAAGCAGATCACGTTGGAGGATACACGCCCCGCCCCTCTCATCATTTAATTTTTTTTAATAATATATTCTTATTTATTTTTATATTTTACATATTCAATATAAATTTTACACGAAAGAAAAAGTCTCATGCTAATAAATAAACATGTAAAGAGAACACAATAAAAAGAAAAATAAATGAATTCAAAAGTAAATGAAAATTGTTATAAGTAATGCCCCTTTTTTATACACATTCCATATTAATTAAACTTTTTTTCTAAAATAAATAATATTATGACCTCTACAAATGAATCTTGTAGACAAGTACTATGTTCTCATACTTGGCATATAATTCGTTCACTAAAATTATTTAGTTAGCTCTAAAAATAATATTTTGCACATGTATATAAATATATATATATATATATGAGCATGTCGGGTACCTACGGATTTTTAATCCTGTAACCCTAACTCATTCCGTATATAAGTAGGTACCCAACCTTCTTTTAATCCAAACAAATAATATAGATCGGGTATCCTATTTTTTGGAATGAATTGGATCAAATCCAATGGGTTTAGCGGGTATTTTTACCCACCCATAGGAGTTATGGATAATTGGTGATAACTCTCTCTCTCTCTTAGGTGGGGCAGATTTTCTAGCCATTTGTGAATTTTCTTTGATTGAGATATGGCAATTTAATCTTTCTACACCAATTATGTTACACCTTTTAGAGCTCTTGATAACTTAGAATGCATTTGATATAATTGAAATTTGAAATCTAAAATTTCAATTCGTTAACTTATTAAATTATTAAGTTTTGGATTCCTAACATTGAGCGTGTTCTGTATTAATTGATAAATAAATAATTTATCAATTATATTTTAAAATGATTTTTACCTAATAATTTAGAGCCACTTAATTAATTCATATATTTTTATTATTATAATTGGTGAATTGAATTATTAAATAGGACCTTTGAATTTAATCCTTTTGCATTTATCATGCTAGAATGACAATTGAATCCTTCTGCACTTGCCATTAACATCTCCCTTTCCAAATTTTAAAATTGTTGTTATGCTGAAACAACTAGCAAGTTCATGTCGTGACCAAGGTTTTTAAAATCGGGATTCTACCTTGGATCGTTTTTTACTTTGCAGGATCGGATCGTAGGATCGGATCGTGGGATCGATAGATCCTACATAAATCGTAAAAAATAATCTTACTAGTAATTTTGATGTTTGCAATTCACATATACAGCAATAAATAATGCAACTCATGTATAATCAATATAATAGTATTATTAATTGAGGTTAAAATCATTATTATCTAAAATATTTGAAATAATCTAAAAATTAAATAAAAATTTTGGAACTACATATGACATATTGTAAATGAATCTGATTAAATTAAAAATATTGTTCTTTCTCAATTTTGAGTCCAAATGCAATTACTGGACAAGGTAACTAAAAAAATTGACTTTGTATATGTGTGTGTGTCATTTAAGTATTTATTAATGAGACAATTAAATACCAATTCTTAAAGATTCACCAATTTTTTTAGGTAAGGAATTAGCATAACATAATTATGTGGTTTTAAAGTTTTTTGAATCTAATTTCTAATGCAACAAATAGCAGAATTTTCTATACAAAATTATGATCAAATTATAAAAATTTTTATCATAATATCTTTAAATGGTAGGATCGTAACAAAATCGAATCGAAATCGAAAGCCATAGAAAGCCATAATTAGGATCGTAGGATCGCAAGATCCTACGATCCGGATCGCGATCCTGACAACTAAGGTCGTGACTTTCACATGTATTCCTCTTTCTTTAGCCTTTTTCCTATTTTGAAACCTTTTCCCCATTTTCGTATTCTTTGCAAAATTTTCCGACTTCTTTCTCAGAGAATACTCACTAGCATTCCCGGAAGTCAATGCAGGTGTGTTTCAATGATAGATTATTTGAAAATTTTATTTTAAATAACACTATAGCACTTCTTTATTATATGATGTGTGTGAATTAATAATATGATTGGAAAATATATTTGTCATTAAGTCAAATCATATATATATAAAAAAAATCCATATCCAAACAGTATTCGAATAGAAGAGTAACGTGTGCTAAGTAATTCATGCTTGCCCTGGTCATTGTACGTTTTAACGTTGCACTATTGTCAGTGCGACGTTAAACCTTATCGCTACACATTACACAACTGATACAGTCGAACGGGGGACAAAACAATTTGTATCCTATTTCCTGAACTGTTGTTTGAATTATAACAGTTCAAGAATTCCTCTATGTTAATGGCAATGCAATTTGCAATACGCAAGAACCATCACGTTCGCCTCAAAGCTCTCTTCTTATGATTTCGAATAAAATTTCATTCCAGGCATCAACAGGACCTGGCATGCACCAGTGCAAGCAATCCTGTGGAGGCGGCCTGCCATCTGGTCCTCTTTTTGTGATTTTGCTGGGGTCAGTGTTTCTATATGGTCCTGGATGCCCATCATGCCGATACGCAAACGCCTGGGTAATGTCCATGAGTTTCAGCTTTGATTTGTTGGTCTTCTTCTTGATTGCACGACTGAACCCTCTGACCTGTTTCTGATGCATTACGTTGGTAAATTCATTTTCAACTAATTCACCATCCTTGAGAGGCCTTACTTTTCCCGTGCAGGACCCCCCTGTATTCCAGTTTCCTCCTCCATAATGATCAGGAGAAAAGCTACGGACGATTGTGAGACCAGTGTAATTTGGATGTCTTACCATGGCAGTCAGAGTCGTTTCAACTGATATGCCGAAAGCTTCTGTGTTGTTAATTTTCATTGCCTTAGACTTGTCTGGCCACCACAGTTGTCCTCCAACTATCTCATTCTGCAAGATATAGACGGACTGCTTTGCAAACCAGTGACCAGAGGAGAGGACGATTATGTCATACTCGGTGATGAAGTCCATGAAGCTTTCATCGGGGGCATCAAGCTGCAACTTGGCCACTCCAGCTGGAGCAAAACCGAATGGCTCGGATGTTTGATTCACAAGCCAGGCGGACCATATCCGAATTATCGTTGCAGATGTTGATGCAAAGTAAAAACGCTGCATTCTTCTGTTGCCTCGATTTTTTGGAACCTCAACCTGGATAAACCACAGTTCACTGAATTTTTTATTTTATTTTATTTTTGGTTTCAAAGATGCAGTATTTAGTTTCACCAACAGTACCATTCATTTCCCAGATTTGGGGATCCAAAAGCAAAGAAGCTGTTCAATGAATTCATTGCTAAAATGACCAAAAAGAAAAAAAAAAAAAAAAGGAAGGGCCACGAATGAAATCATTGAGATGCTAATTCTCTTGGTGGGAGGCTATTGCTCTGGTAACTCGTTTAAAGAGGTTCCAAGACCTATTACCGTGGAGTCAAAACAGAAATTGACTCACCTGCCAAAGAATACAGAGCAATGACTCCATTTGATTTCGAGCAATTGAATCTCCAATAAAAGCTATGGTTTTTCCCTTCATTAGATCAAGGAACTCCCTGGCATCAAATCGAGGCAGGTTACATTCAGTCGGTTTCCAGCGCCAGTACTCGTACTCCTTGTCAGCTCTCCCATTTCCCTGGCAATTTTGTGTCTGCGTCAGCACAGGACAAGAGTCATTTTTGTACAAAGGTCCACCTGAATCATAAACCCATTTTCCGTGGTACAAGTCACATCCTGCAAAATAACTAAAATAAGGCAAATAAGCAATGAATTTAAGACCGCCAGTGCAAAGAAATGTCAGAAACGCTCTTAACGCCTTTTATTGAATGGTAATCCTCAGCTTTCAACAGAATTATGGGCTGCAGATCAAGAAACGATTGGATTTGAAGTCGCAAGAAAAAGAAATCAAATTAAATACCTTTAATTACAATGAAAATAAAAACCAAGATGAAGGTTGCACCTGAATGGACTGAACTACCCTGACTTGTACTGGCGAACATGGGAGGTGAAGGATTCACATCCTTTAAACTGGAACCAAGTGATGGAAGTTGAGTTGATATGTTTAAATCCATCTGCAGGTTGGAGTTGTTGGAAGGATTTGATGAAAGAGATGAGGCACTTTGAACACCGTCTCCGCCACTTGAGAAAGATGAAACTTCAACACCCTTCTCCTGTTGTGCAAATTGGGATTGCTTTAGCTGAGCCATTGCATCCCTCGATCCAAAACCAGCAGGAGGCTCTGCCAAACTTTTTCCATTTTCTTGCTGCTGCCTTGAATCAACCAAGTCATTCTTATCTCCAAACAGAGTAGGTTGGTTCTTGACAAGATGATTACCCCTGCTGTCCTTCGAAACTGGTTTTGCTTTTCTTGAATCACCAAATCTGTCATCTGGTTCTCGAAAATCATCCCCAGCTCCCGTGCTCCCAAGGATACTGCTGCTAACATAACCACGATGGGTAAAATCCACGACAATGTCATCAGAAGCAGTCCCGATTAAGTTGACTTCTGGTGGGGGATCAACAACACGGATATAGCCACTAACCGTAGACCTGAATGGTTGTGATATTAACGATGATGAAGCAAGAATCAAGAAAATGGCTAGGCCTCCGAGTGAAGCTACGATAGATAAAAGAGTCTTTGGGTAAGCCATTACCGCCGGCTTTTTACGTGAACTTGATGAACTCATGGATTCCCCAGCTAAAACTTCAACAAACTTGCCTGCAATCCCGACAAACTCTGGGCTTCCCTTCACCAATCACCATTCGAATATCTCCACACAAGAACTTTCTTATACATTATCAACTTACAAATATTTATCAGGAATAAAACTCATCAACTTAAAAAAAAAGGCTGCCTGTGTTAGATATCATGCTAATCTTGGAAGTACAACATCGTGAGTTGCTGCTTCTACGCTCTATTGACTTGACTCCTCGAGTACAGAAGCCGCACAAAAGGGAGGGAAAGCACAGTGAAACCCAAGATCGACTAATAGAGAAGATCCAGGTGTGTTATTTCCTTTTACGAGAAAAGGGTAAAAGACTTTTCGAGACTTCAAAGATTGGACCTAAATTTTTGCGCTTTCCACACAGCTAGCTGCCATTTGTGCGGATTATTTGACGCCACAAATCAAGCATTATTGGAGGTCGTCACTATACTTAACTCAGATATGTGGTACGACTCACTTGACTAGTTTAAAATGTACTGGATCGAGAGTATTAATTGTTTATAGTTTGTAACATGTGTAATTGTTAACGATTTGAGGGATCGAGTCGTTCTCCCGATCATAACTTCCGGGAACCAATACTTTGATCATATCCACTACTATTTCTAGCATACACATATATATATATATATATATTTTGTCTCCTCTAATATAAGTGAACGATCTCAAATTAGGATGTCTAACTCACACTTCTCCTCCCTTACAAACACGATATCTATATGACATTCGAATTGCAATTAGATTTTTGAATTCTGGCATAAGACTTTTAAGCATTGGCACTTCGATGAACTCTTCTCTTATTTAATCGGTTTGGATTGCTATTTTTTAGAATTTTTGTGAAGAGATGTATTATAAAAATTGGATGTATGTGAGATAAAAGGACAATTTTTAAAAATGTGTTCATGAAAATATAAATTTTTTAAACAAAAACTGCTTTCGAAACTAGGTCTGATAGTTCACAGTGATTTCCTATAAGAATAAAACATTAATATTATTTGGTTAAAATTTTTTTCTTACATCATCGACACAATTTCCAACCACCTTTTTATTTCACATACATTACATCGAAAAAGTGTTACAGTATTCTTTTCTAAAAATTATCCCAAAAATTTACTATCCAAACACACTCTAATAGTTGTTGTAGCCAAGTTGAGGCTTCTGCCCAGCTTTGACTATGGTACTCCAGCAATTGTAGCCATTGCTTTTAAATTTCATTAGGACCCACGCATAATGAATTACAGGCAAAAATTTACTTCCTGGATGTTTTATTTTGATGTTTTCTACTTCTTGGTTCTCAATTCAGTTAGTTTGGGTTCTAATAGCCGTTCGAGTTTTTACCAAGGGATAATTACAGAAACCCCCCTTGAGGTTTCTGACAGTTTCATTTGGCATTCCTTAACTTTGAAAAATCTCACTTGCCTCCCTTATTTTAAGATTTTTGTATCATGTGCAACCCATTTGAAAAATATAATATTAAAAAATTCATATTGAGAAAGTAGTTTTGATCTCATTCCAAAATTGCCCTTTTGTTGTCTTACTTTTTATTACAAAAAATGAGTCTATTAATAATAAAAGAAAAATAAAAAATATGAAAATTTATCCTAATTGACGAAATATAGTGTATTTTTATATTAAGATTTAATATTTAAATTTTGCAAGTTACAAATATAATATTTTTCTTTACTATAAAGTGTTTTGAGTTAATTTAAAAAATTTTATAAATCATTTACATATTTTTAAATTTTCTTTTTTTGTCTAAATGGAAGGCTTGAAAACTAAAAAGATACAAGATACAAAAAGGTATTATCATGATTATGAATTTTTGTAAGTTATTGTTAAGAGTATTATATACCATTCATAATTTTAAGTAATTCAACATAACTTATCTGAACCGATGACGTAAAACTACTAAACTGTTCTTCAATCTCGTTTTCAACTTTTAAATTTTCATCAATGAACTACATCTATCTATTTACAAAAATTAAGAGATAAATTTGGTATATTATGGTAATTAAAAAATTACAAGAAAAGGGCAAATTTGTAATGAAATTATATTCTATCTACCAAAATGAGTTTTTTATCATTATATTTTAAAATGGGTTTTGAATGTTACAAAAAGTTTAAAATAAGGGAACTAAGTGAGATTTTTTAAAGTTTAAGAGTGCCAAGTGAAATTATCAAAAACCTCAAGGGATGTTTGTGAAATTATCCCTTTTACCAAAGCTTCCCTTCTAAAGCTTAGAAGGCTAGAACATATATATAATCAACTGTCATGTTCTAGTTATGCCCATAGATGCAAGTTGTAATTGAAAATGATAATTTCTGATGTAATGCATTCAAGAGAAAATGTGCCTGCGTTACTAATTTTCTATGCATGTTAGATCTGGTTTAGGTTGTCCGTGCTAGCTACATTATTGATTAAGTCTTTGTTCACCCTTTAGATTGGAAGAAAAATACTTTGCTCTCCTCAATCTTCAGAAAATCAGAGAGAGACTTGACCTATTATCTCTCTGCTTAATTAAACCAATTTTAATATCACTGCTTAGAAACTAAAAAAATTCGATATGCTTATCATGTTCTGACTAATGTTAAAAAACTGTTCCCTGATATTTTGCTAGAGAACAATGATATCACTGCTTAGAAACCATTTTTTTCCCCTTTTTAGGTAAAGTACACTGTTAGTTTATGTAATTATATAATAGGTATAAAAGCAGTTAACCCCCTAAACTTATAGCTCAATTGTAGCTTACCCCTGTTAACTAAAATAATAAGCACTTTACCCTGCTTTGATTAATGGCATCTAGACAAAATATGAAGTCCGTTCAACTAGTGAGCATAATGACCAATTTATCCTACAAATAATAGTAAATTGACAATTATATCTTTAATGGAGCACAAAATGAAATTTTCTTCCTAATTTACCCTTACTTGGGCGGGATCAAAATAATATAAGAAGTGGATGTCTAATGAATGTAGGAATAAGAAGGACTGAGAAAATTCTGGAGAACCATGACGGTAATCACGATGACATGCAGAGAGTATTCATGAACCAAAATGTTGCTATAGTTTCCGCAAGTTTTAGGATTGACCATCCAAGTTTTAAAATCTAATTATAAAACAAAGGGCAAGTGCATTTTCCTTGTTTTCTTTTTTTTTAAGTCTTACTTAGATAAACTAGGGATTTTTTCCTTTTTTTTAATATATGTTGACTTTTTTTAAGTATTATATGTTGACTTTATGCTTTTAGGTTTATCAGTTCACTTTATAATAGTGAGTGAGAAGTTTAATGACATGTACAAGTATGGCCTCAATTAAAAGGGGGCATAGTATTTATTGGTTTATTTGGGGGTGACAAACTGCAACTGAAATACAAGTTGAGAGGGGTTTATTGCTTTGATCCCTTGTATAATATTAACTCAAGTTGTTTACATAGCTAAGAACAGAATAAATGACTAAGCTTGCTAACAAAATCAATAAGAAATTTCATAATACTCGTACAGATTCACCTACCTCATTTAGTTGCAAGAACAAGCCCCAGGACCAACACTAGCACATCAATTTAGCGCATACCCTCTTTTGCAACGTACATCTAACATTACATGACATGAAGCATCATTAGGGGAATGAGGCTTGGATAATTAGTGTTATCTTCCTGATAGTTAAACTTCTTAACTAGCCCTGATGACTAAATTATTCTTATTTAGTTACACAACATTTTTTTGTCAGTTGGGAGGATACTACCGCATACGTTGCCAACTGAACCACCCCCCGGGGGCATACAGACACACTAATAATTATTATCCTCCCTAACATTTATATACTTTCCTTAATTAGTTTTATCTTTCAAAAAATCCAATACTTAAAACATATTTTAACGAGTAACTGGTGGATACTTGCTAAACAACTGCATACTTCTTTTAGTAGCACAAGAACATCTTTCTACACAGCTTTCCATAGATAATAGTGGGAAAGGTTGTGTGCAAAAAAAAAAGAAGGTAGAATTAATTATTGATGGTTATGGTTTTGAGGATTGTAAATTAATTACAATTATTGGTACAAAAAAATGAAGAGTTTGAAATTAGAATAAATAAGTGTAGAATTTCTTGGTAGATTGATGAGTTACCTAATTTAGTTAGATAACAAATCATGGCACGTAGGAGGAAGAAAGGTACACAAAGTAAAAGGAAATTATGCAAAAAATCGTTGTGAGAGAATGTGGTGTTGTACGATTTTTCATGAAAATGGTAGTTTAAAAGGTTAAAAACTAATGTTTTTAAACTTGAATCAAATAGTACCTTGATTGAATTTAGATGATAATAAATTCATTCAACTAAACCGGATGACATCATAATGATACCACAAATATATTTGAGTCATATGTTAAAATAAAATACTATAGACAAAAACTTCAGACTCGGTAATACAAAGATTGCATTTGACAAAACTATGCAAATTGAGGCCGGAAATACAACGTAAAAAAAAATATTTTGTGATTGGATTTACAATTTCTTAAAACTAAGGCTCAAAACAAAATACCAACATAGATATGGACATGCTTGTAAAAGTTAATTATTTTCTTTCCTCCTTAAAAGAGAACTTTCCGGTCCATCCTTTCTTTATTCCTTATTGCCGCCGCCCCGCATCTTGTCAAGTTTTCCAGCTATCACGCTTTTGGTTCCTTTTTCTCCCTATTTTCATTTTTTAATTTCCAATCTCGTTTATTTATTCTATTAACAACACAAATCAGAACAAGTTTCTTATTCTTAATTCTTTTTCTCTTCACTCTTTCTTGTTTCTTGAAACCTTTGACTATCTATCTACCTATCCTCTCGATCTTCCTTCCTTTATTGCTATTTTTTTCCTCCTTTTGTTGATTTTATATATTTTGACACAAACAAAAAAGAACATTTCAGATCTGTGAGTAAACATGATTCTTTAAGCGATGAAATTAATATTGGAGAGTGAAGAGTTAAAAAAAAGAAAAGTGGGAAAAAGAAAATAAAAAATGAAAAGAAAAAAAGAAATTAGCGAAAAGTAAAAAATGAACAAAATGGGGTCTTTACCAAAATTTTTGGTTTTCCGTCGTACCCTTTTCACGTTCGGGTTTGACTGGATTTTTGCCGAGCGATTTTAATTGTAAACTCGGACGGAATTTTTAGGTCTTGTTTGGATTACAATTTTTCACCGAAAATATTTATATTTTCCGTGATCATATTTTTTAAATATTTTTTTACCTCACATTTATCACATTGTTATTGTTCGTGCCGATTTTCGCAACCCACGAACACTTGCCGATTGAGAACCGGCTCTGCGCGCATGCCACCTAATTTGTAGGTGAAAAATTAGGAAACTCTGACCTGTCGATTGGGCGGTACCCAAATCTTTGATGCGCCGATTGTCCTGACCTCTAGACGATTGCTATTCGTTCGCCTTGAGTGACCTCAATGACTTAAAATCTGTGCTGACGAAATTTGGAAGGAAAAAGTACTGAAAAGACGCTGATGAACTAAAGAAACTTATGAACAAAATGAATTAGATTTCTATTGAAGTTGAAAGGAAACAAGAAAGAACATGAGCGGATTAAGCAATAAAGAAACTAAAATAAAGATGCATATTTAGAAACTATTCCTACTCGCTAATTGATTCTGATTTTTGTTGTTGTTGTTTTTATATTGCTGATCTTGATCCCCGAAACACTTCTCGGTATTTATAGATACCGCTTTACAACCGTTTTCTTCCGAAATCGGTGCGGGTCTTGCTCCTCACTCACTTCTCTATTTGTTGCTGATTTCGTGAATAGTGGGGATAGTGCTGTCTTCCACTTTCTAGAATATAGGGTAACGCCAACCGCCTTATCCCTAACCATGCTACGCCCTGTCTGCTGAACTCCCGCTTGTCCAGGGTAGTGGGATGGTTGACCGCCGTTGAACGACCCTAGTTCCTTCAGTCGCCGATGCACTCGGTGACCCTATCCAAATCAACTTATTGCGTACCCCATGACCGGCTGATTCACTATCTCGACCAGTGGTTACTTCTCTCGACTTATCAGCTGACTGATTATTTGAACCCAACAGTTGATGGCCAGCCGATTTCTTATCTTGACCTGTGGCTGCTTCTTTCGGCTTATCAGATGGTCGATTATTTGGACCCTACAGTTGATAGCCAGTCGACTTATTATCTTGACCTGTGGCTGCTTCTTTCGAGTCATCAGTTGACTGATTATTTGGACCCAACAGCTATAGCATATTCTTCCATGAAAAATTCAAAAAATAGCAATTCAGATAAGATTTTAATCAATTTTCGGTTCAAATGGTTGAACTGATTGATTCGATCCGAGATTAAAAGCACATGTTAAATCTGTTGCAAGGAGTTAGAGTAGTAGAACTATGTTAACACTCTAGAAATGTGCAGGATAGTAGGGTTACAACTTTTTAATATTTGTAACGACATAACATATAATAAGTAGGTGTAAAGTTGGAATAATATTAAGGCCTCGTTTGATAATCTAATTCAACATTTAAAATTAATGGATTCAGATATTAACATGTTCAGACTGTTTGATAATCGAAAATAGAACATCTGAATGAATTAAGTGTCACTGAATTTTTTAAGCAAAATTTACTCCCGAAAATAAATGATAAGCTATTCACTTATCAGTGAATGCGATATACATTCAAATGTATTAAATTTAGTATTTAATGAATTTGGATTTTAGATTTTAGATTTCAGTTTTATCAAACGCA
The DNA here is from genome assembly GCA_013103745.1 of Gardenia jasminoides. NCBI lineage: Eukaryota > Viridiplantae > Streptophyta > Magnoliopsida > Gentianales > Rubiaceae > Gardenia > Gardenia jasminoides. The sequence continues at coordinate 107,632,645 of CM023103.1, forward strand.
AACTAAGTAACATTTTTTTTTCTTTTTTTAGTGCCAAAGAAAGACTAGAGACTTCTTATATGCGGGCGAGGATTCCACATCCTAACGGTTTGCAAATTAAAACAAGAATATTAATTTTTTAGAATAAAAAAGTAGAACAATTAAAAATTTGATTTTCAAAAAAATTCATTTTTAATCTTTTTTTAATATAAATGGGAGGATTCGACCACTTACACTCTCTTTCTTAAACCACCCAACCCATTCCTATCTCCCAATTATTAGAAGCTAACACACCATAAGTTATTAAAATCCAATAATTATTTATAGTTTGTTTATCGTAGTTTGTAACCTGCTCAGGTTTTCTTTTTGAAAAGGCCTACCCAAATATATTGCGAATGATATTTTAAGCTTGACTACTGTTTCATATCTGCTAGCCAGCTATTTTCGGCTTAATTCATTTGAGAATCTTTCAAACGGAACCAAGTAAAAAGATTCAATTTCCCTATTTCAACCAATTTTGCTTTCTAAAGTTTATTTAAAAAAAAAAATGGTTTGGACCAATGGTTAACCATTTAACCCGATCCCTTTGGAAGGTACTGCGAGCGAGAAAGACGCTCCTGTAATTATTGCTTTATTTAAAAGTACAAAGTGGGAAGGAACTGGGGGTTTAGTTCCCTGTTAAAAATTCAATGGCGGCATATACAATGTCAGCAGTACTTCCAATCTCATCTCCAACTTCACTGTCTTTCCAGAAACCGACCGACCGTTCTTTGGCTTTCAATCCTGATTTTCGGGTTACTCCTTTTCTCGGCGGAAAACTTTCCATTCGCTCGTCAAATTTGAGTGTTGTCGCCTCAAAACGACGCCGTTCAACTGTGGCAACGGTCTCCTTTAGTCTTCCAGTCTCGTAAGCCTCCAATATCACTTCTCTTGTTATTTCCATTCACTTCTAAATTTTCATGTGGAAGTTTGGATATTGATTTCCATTTTTTATTCTGGTCAAATTGGCAGCAAAGAAAAAAGGGCTTCTTCTGAAAAATTACCACAGTATGCCTTCTTCCTTCATTCTACCCTTTACTTTTCGGGTTTTTTTTTGGGGGGTGTTTGTTATAAATTGTGTGCTTAAGTTGTTGAATGACAATGGCGTAGATGGTCTGCGAGGGCAATAAAGTCATATGCTATGGCGGAGTTGGAAGCTAGGAAGCTCAAGTATCCAAATACTGGGACAGAAGCTTTACTGATGGGAATCTTGGTTGAAGGTTGGCAAATGCTTTTTGCCCTCGTTCTTTTTGTTTATTAGCTTCTCTAGAAATATTCCCGATAACTAGGATGTTTTTTTTTCTTTTGTTATTTTGCTATCGTTCTAATAGAAATGCGGGGATGTGTAAACTACTATATCTTTTTATTTATTTATATATTCCCTTTCCTATTTATATGCGAGCACTAGATTTTCTTTGCATGGTTTGTTTACCGCAAGTGAATGCATCTAGAATTTGCACCCTGCACGAAGTCTGTCTTTGAATGTGGTGTTGTTCATGCTCAATAAAAGCTTTTTCTGAGTTCTGGGGACAATACAACTTCTAATTCGAGCATTGTGGACTGTTCTGAGCTTCCAGTTAAACAGAAAAAAGACTATAACCTCGTATTCCTTGTACGAACCTTCTAGGAAGGTTTTTACATGTTTATGGATGTTTGATGAACGTTATCCGAGTGCTTTCCATTTGTGTGTTATTGCAGGAACGAGTTTGGCTGCCAAGTTCTTGAGGGAAAATGGGATCACACTTTCTAAGGTGCGAGAAGAAACTGTAAAGTTACTTGGTAAATCTGACATGTACTTTTTCAGTCCAGAGCATCCTCCCTTGACTGAACCTGCTCAAAGGGCTCTTGATTGGGCTATTGAGGAGAAACTGAAGTCTGGTATTTCTCCGCCTTCTCTTGGAAATTGGCATTTTTAAAGTATAACATGTTCGCTTGCTTCCAACTTTATTCATAAATTTAAGATTCTCTTGTTCGTTTCACATATTGCCAGTTGAATTTTCATGGATTGAGCAACTTATTGTTGGTGGAAATAATTTAGTTTTGTATTTTGAGGAGAATATAATGCTTCTCCAATCTAATGACTAGTGGCTTTCTGGAATTGGCTATTTAGACAAGTAATTCAAGTAGTGGAGGCCTTTGGCTGAATTAAGAGATGGGAAGTGTGATGAAATTTCACACTGGTACCCAGCAAGTTGCTAGTGCAGTAGGAGCTAGAAGCCTAGAACTGAGATATCATGCTTCCCTCTGGTCCTAGGTTATGCATCAGCAAGCCTATTTTCTTTCTCTTGTAAAAGCTATAATGTTCCATAGTCAGAAGTAAGCCATGATTAGGTACTGTTGGCAAAACAGAAAACAGGGCAGAAATTAATCACCAGTCTTACTTGCAAGAAAAGGTGATAAGGATGCTTGCAAAGAGATATAAGAAGTTTCCTATGTTTTGGATTTGTGTGCATTTTGCGGGATCCTAGCCTTATGGCTCGGGCCCAATCTCTTTTTTTTTTTGTGTTGTTTTTAAATATAGGCCCAATCTCTTTTTTTTTTTTTTGTGTTGTTTTTAAATATAAGTTTAAGAAGTTAGGTTGGCTAGAGGTAACTTTTGAAATATTTGTTATGGATATTGTGATACATATACTGTTTTATTCACCTTGATCCTTTTTTGGTAGAGTATTTTTTGTTCCTACTATTAGAATGACTTCAACAAGTATGGCACATCTCAACACCTTGGAAATCTAAATGCTGCCGTAACTTTGTAATCTTTTACCCCAAGTTATGGAACTTTGGAAGGATAGAAAGGTTTAGAATTGATCATTTATTTGAAGGAATTATGTGAAAATGTTAGGTTACTTTTGGGATTAGGATCAAGTAATCAATTCTTGATTGTATGCCAAGCTGCCTGCAGATGGTTTGATGCTGGATTTAACCTTCTGATTTGAATGAACTCCACTTTCTGTGCAATCAAGATTAACATGTTTCTTGCCTATTGGCAAATATACTTGTGCTGGTGAGTTATGTCAGTTTAGCTTCAGGAAGATGTTGAAAAACATTGAGGTAAAGCTAAGCTAAGCATTGGGGAATAAATGAGGTAAGGAGTGAAAGCAAACATGTAGTTGTTCCAGGTATTAGAGTAATGAGTTCATTATTATACTACATTTTATGAGATAAATTATGTCAATCAAATTTCTTGATGGCGGTACATTGCATTCTTTAGCACTTAGTGAACTCCTAAGCTCCTGGCTGGTATAAAAATGTGAGTCTATTGTACCCTCTTTATCGTGAAGGCTGCTTAGTTGCAGTACAACACCAAGGATTGCTATTTGTGCATCCAAATCAAAGAGTGTGGGTTGAATCAGGCTTCTTGATTGAAACTGAGAATCTTGTACCTCCTGTTCTCTTAAGATATTGCTTGCTGTGATGGGGTATTAGTTTATAATTCGATTAATAATGCAGGTGAAAGCGGGGAAGTAACGACTACACATTTACTTCTTGGTATATGGTCACAAAAGGAGTCAGCAGGGCATCAAATATTGGCTGCACAGGGCTTTGATGATGAGAAAGCTAAAGAGCTGGCAAAGAACGTAGGTTCTGTGTTAGAATTCAGGTTCAGATAATTTTCTCGTTATGACTCTTCAAATCTGTGTTTTTCAGATGGACAAGGATATAATTTTGAGCTTCAAATAGATTACTGAAAAGGTTCAGAAAGTGCCTGCTTGTTGGCGTGGTTGTGATCAACTTCTGAGAGGAGAAAGCTTCTAGTAATGGACTTCTGAGACTCTCTGTCGGAAGTTATCCTTTACATTGGCCTGACGGGATGTGCTCATTGACCCACTTATATCCTGGGTCCGAGCAGGCCGATGTTCGAATATGCCACAATTTCATGTTGAAGTTACATCTGATCTGTACTAAGAAACAACAATCCAAGTTATTTATAGGAAAGTTAGATGTCATGCTGAATATATGCTGGGATGTCAGTGTGGAGGTCCAGTTAATGATTTGTCGAATTGAGAATCTTGTTGATTTGGATTCCTTGTTGGTTAAGTCCATTAGCGCATGGTGTGAGTTTTTGGGGTGTCAGCTGACTTGCTAGAGAAATTCAGATTGTGAAATGCTGGCGGCATATCACTTTTCTTTTACAACCTTTTGTACTTGCTCAAGTATGAATCTTCCCCATTTTTACTTCTTGTTTGATTGCTGAAAGGCGGAAAGTAGTGGTACATGCAATTATTATTGGTTCAGCAGATGCAACGAAAGTTTGTACTAATTGTTATGTCATGGCTGGTACAGACGAGCATACAGTCGTAAGAAATACGCAAGTTATGATCAGTTTTCTAATTCTGCCTAATAGCAACTGAACTTTAAAGACGATATCTAATTTCTTAATTCCATCGACACTGCCCAGTGAGAGGTTTAGGGCAATTTAAAGATGGATTTTTCTAACGAGTGCTTATAAGTCACTCGTTAATACACCTACAATTCATCGAACTTATCATGCATATATACATACTAACAATTATAACCTTTCCTTGCATTTGTATACTTTTCGCATCTAATTTTACTTACCTTCTCTTATATTTATTACTTTCACAATTGATCTTACATTTTAAAAAATATGATACTTAAAATATATTTTAATGAGTGCCTGTGGGTACGTGTTAGACAGGCCGTTTAAAGAATTTGTCTCATCTTAAAAGAAGCCTGAGAAGAAAGTCTCAAACTCTCAATGCCGGAATTTGATTGCAGAGATGAAAGGGACAGAGCGGACCGGAGAGCGAAATTGGGAAAATGCTGGAATCCTCCTCCAAACACTTAAAAAGAGCTTTTGGGCCAAGACGTTTGTGGACTGTCAATTCCTCGTCTACTTAATATGTAATGGGCCTCCGGCCCACCATTCCCTCCCCACAGGCCTTACCCAAAAACATGAAAAAAGGGGGAAAAAAAAAAAAAATCCCCAAAAGGAAGAAACTCCCCGCTCCGGTGGACTGGAATATCTGTCTTCTTCCATCAATTCATCCCGCCAACGTCGAACAGGATGGAGGGTTTATACCATTTATTTATAGCTTAAACCCTAATACTGAGAAGTAATAGTGGTGGCAGTAGAAGTAGATTTCTCCATTATGTTCGATTTTCGTGCTCATAGCTCGGTCTGACTCTCACTCTTAATTCTCCTCTAAAAATCCAACTCCCCACTCAAACCAAAGCTCACATTATCAGCATCCATCAGCTCAAGATGAGCTTCGCAGCGTACAAGATGATGCATCCTCCCACCGGAATCGACAACTGTGCCTCCGGCTTCATTACCCACTCCGCCGCCGATTTCACTCCAAAATTCCCTCCAGTCCAAACCGACGACCTGGACTCCGACTGGCCCTCTACTCCCAAGCCCATTGGCCCCCTCCCCAATCTCATTCTCACTTCCGCCAATGTTCTCGAGCTTTACGTCGTTAGGCTCCTAGAGGAAGCTGCTTCCAGAGACTCCAAGGCACCCATTGAAACCCAACGGGGCGGCGTCCTCGCTGGTATCTCTGGCGCTTCTCTAGAACTCGTCTGCCATTACAGGTCCAGTTCCAAACTAAACATAGCTCTGACTTCCACATCATCATTTGAAATTATCTTATTTTCTAAAGAAATTATTGCACCCATTTCCTTTGTTTCTTATTAATTTATTGTAGACTGCATGGCAATGTGGAGTCCATGGGGATTTTATCATCGGGAGGCATTGATGGTGGGAAGAGGAGGGATTCAATTATCCTAACTTTCCAAGATGCTAAGATGTCAGTTTTGGAGTTTGATGATTCTATTCACGGGCTACGCACAAGGTCAGTGAAAAAAAAAAAAAATTCACGAATTGATGTTGCTGTTGTTTCCGCTACATCTAAGATGAATTGCAACTGCATTCAAAGACGTCAAATTTTGGATGATTTTTCACTAATAAAAGCACTTAAATTGTTGCGCACTGATGGTTAGATCTCCTAGAATGCAACTTGAATTACCCTACTGGTGAAGTTCCGCTGTGTGTATATATATGTCTTTTCATCCTGCTTCAGGCCAAGTTAACATTCCAGGCGTTATGTTGAAGTGGTTTTTCACTTTGTCATTCAATTACGGTTTATTGGCTACTCTCTCTCTCTCTCTCTCTCTCTTTTTGGTGGGGAGGCAAACACTTGTCTGGTGTTTGCTTTAATACAATTCTACAATCAAGAATGTCAATTGATGCATGACTTTGAGTGCAAGTAACAGTACTTGATGCTTTGTTTCCCTTTTCCAGCTCACTGCACTGTTTTGAAGGTCCAGATTGGCACCATCTAAAAAGAGGTAGAGAATCTTTTCCCAGAGGTCCATTAGTCAAGGTTGATCCCCAGGGAAGGTGTGCTGGAGTTCTTGTTTATGGTCTACAGATGGTTGTGCTCAAGGCTGCTGAGGTTTGATTTACTGCTACCATCCTAGTTTACTTTTTCATGCTCATTTTTTCCCTTTTTCTGGAATGTATTAGTATTCTGGAAATCCATTTGTAATGAGATGTTGTACACTTTTTTTTTCCCCTTTGTTCCTGCTGTCACATTCAAACTTACGCAGGTGACTTACATTTTTTTCAGAGCATTGTCAATAGCTAAGTATGTGATAGTAGCCGTGTTGTCTTTACAAGCAATCCCTTAGTTCTGGTCCGTGTATGTGGTAGCTTTTGACTCTATTTGATCTTTTAAGTCAGAGCATAGAATGTGTAACATTATGAATAATAAATCATATTTCTACTTTTCATATGATAGGATATTGTGTGATTAAGCTGAGGCAATTGCTCTTTTGGTTGGTGACCTATTAGATTATCTTGTAGGCAAACTGTCTAAGACATTGTGTCCCGAGAATACGAAGTAACCTCATAAAATGTTATAGGAATTGGTTAATTACTGCTTGAAACTGAAATAGTGTCAAAGGGCTTAGAGTAGACTCTACATGTTATGAAGTTTGTGGTATTTTGAATTTTCATTGTAAAAAAACATAGGTACAGATGGGAATACTAGATAAAGATTACAGAAAATAGAAAACATGTCTGTGTCTTGTAGAATGTTAGCTTTGCTATTGCTGGAGAAATCAAATTGTCACTTTATGTTCTAGGATAACATGGGAATAATTTCTCCAAGTATACCGCTGCTATTTGCCCTCCACATGGAGGAGATTTTGGGTTTTGATCTAGGATCTGCTTGGGAACTTTGCATGGATATATTATATGGTAATTGGTTCTATTTTGGCTCATTCATCTTCATGTTGTTATCCTTGACAACAAAATTCATATGTTTATCCAACATAGATTAGCTTTAAGTCAAAAAATGATTTCAGAGTAAGGTTTTGGGTATGGTTCATGTATCATGACTGCCCAATTCTATTTGATGAAGGCGCTAGATGTAACATGTGTTGTATAAATTTAAGCTTGAAGTTCTTTTCCTCGTGATTGTCTTTTATTCTCTAAATCCTGGTTTTGGAATTTTTGATGCTAGGTCATCTCTGGTTTAGTCGGTGAGGATAATGCTTTTAGCACGGGAGGTGCAGTTTCTGCTCGCATTGAGTCATCATATATAATTGGTCTGAGAGATCTGGATATGAAGCATGTAAAAGATTTTATATTTATCAATGGTAAGTGATTATAATTCCATTTAGACCAGCTTTGCTGATTAGTTGGTAATGCAACCATTTGCGTGACGAGTTCGGGTTCTAATTTGGCTTTCCAGTTCTAACTTGGCATAACCTTAAGGGTTTACGAATGTTCACTTCCTTGGGATTTGGCTTTTGGAACAGTTATGTATAATTTGATTTGCTGGAAGTTTTAGTTATAATTTTGTTGGAGTACTAGGTAGATCAAATTACCAATCAGCATTTGCTTCTTGCAGTCACAATTTTATACATTTCCAACCGGTGCTGTCATAACAATCTGACAATTTAGAATTGGAGGAGAATGATAAAAGCGGCTAAATTGGATTGAATGGATACTAGGTTTTCTATCTTTTTTCTTTTTCAGCTGCTAAATAATGTGTTAGCCATTTCCTCTAACTGAAATGCTTCTTATTACTCTTTGAACTAGGAAGTAATTTTCTTTTCTGTGCATTGCATTTTTATCAGTGTTGCCTACTTTGAGTAGTCTGCCATTTTTGCTAATGAAAGTCAGTGCTGTCTTCTACTCTTTTCTTGGGTGGTTGTTACTCCAATCTATTCATCATTCTACCCATATTATCTGGATTTTAGTTGGAAAAATGGGTTTCAGAATCTGAAAGTCCTTTGGGAGACATTCATACATTATGCGATCTATCAGGCTACTGAATTAGCACTTCTGCAAGTTGATGTAACTGATTTTACAGGTTACATTGAGCCTGTGATGGTTATTCTTCACGAACGGGAGCTTACTTGGGCAGGGCGTGTCTCCTGGAAACATCACACTTGCATGGTATCAGCACTTAGTATCAGCACATCATTGAGGCAGCATCCACTGATTTGGTCGGCCACTGTAAGTTGTGTTTTCAATGGAAATAGGGGTCGTATACTGAAAACTTTACCTACAAAGAAAGATTAAGTCAATGTTTGGAATTTATTGCAATTTTCAAGCAGAAGGTTTCTCTTTGGAAAGGATTTTAGGCAATTAAAGAGAGAGCCATTGATTATATGGTTAAGTTTTTGTTATTTAGCTCTTATGGTTGATGCTTACATGCAAATATATCATGATTTTTCAGCGCAAAACAAAAAATTCTTGTTTGCTCTTTTTCTTGACATTTTTAGTTATAATGTAAAGCTCCTTGGTCAAGTGGCTGACTGATCTAAGGTTTTTGGTGAATTAAGCTGCAAAGAAAAAATGAGTTACAGTGTTTCCTCTTCCAGTCTCATATGTTGTATAAGCTACTTCAGTAAATTTTGCAGTGTTGCTGAATTTGTCTGTGATTTTTCAATGTTCAAATTGATGACTGGTTTCATACTTTTGTATGCAATATAACTTGAAGCTTTTTGTGTGTACACGATCTAGTGCTTGTGTTTATAGAACAAGTGGTGAAACTTCTATAGAAAGTTGTGTGTGCATAGATGTTTTTATCATTGAGGAATTTGCCTAACAACAAGATAAACGCAAAATAATGGTTTTGAGAGCTTTTGCTACTCTAGAGAAGCTATATTTGATTTGCTTTAACATTTTGTCTGTTGGCGATGCTTCAAGATTTCCGATAAAGGAATGCTGAATGATAATTTCAGATGATGTATAAAAAACTGAAAATTCATTCAGCCTTTTCCTTATAATCTAGCTTTAAATGAATTACTTGAAGATCTAATATCTGGAGGAGCTATTTGGTCTTATGATGCAAAATGCTCATTATAATGCCAAATATGCTGTTTTATTAGCTGAGCTAAAAATCCTGGAGCTGGCTGCTTGTCTTACTTTGCTGTTGGATCTTTTCCACTGGAAACTATCTTGGAAATTTTATTTGTAACACTATAATAATGCAAGACGTTGAAAGCAGAATCAAATTTTGGTCATTAATTTTATGTCCTTTGCTTCAGTTTTATATCTTCTGAGATTTACTTTTTTGTTCTTGGATGCTATTTTTATCTGAATTCAGTTACTTCAAATGTTGGAGAGTCATACATTCAGATTTTTTCATTGTTTTACTTATTAAATTCGGAGTGACTTCATTTTTCTTATTGTTATCAGAATCTGCCTCATGATGCCTACAAGCTTCTTGCGGTGCCATCTCCTATTGGTGGAGTCCTTGTCCTCTGTGCTAATACTATTCACTATCATAGTCAGGTAGCATTTTGATTCAATGGAAGTTTAAAACTGTTGGAACTTTGCATCACTTATCCTTCTTCACTATCCTTTTTGGCTAACTATTTGTAATTGGGCAGTCAACATCATGTGCACTTGCTTTGAACAACTATGCTGTTTCTATGGATAGCAGGTGAGAGGCTGTCAAATATTTGTCTTTCTTTGCAAAAAATGAGGATGTGTGTCATCTTAGAGTTATTAACCAGGAACTGCATAATCTGATAAATAGTTCACAATGATCTGTTATACTTGATGATAGGTTTATTACATGCTTAAATTCAAACTCGTTTAATAGTTGACACCTCCACAACAATATCTTGAACACAGTAGTAGCAGTACATTTAGCCATGTGATTTTTTAGAACTTTCTGATCTGTTGGAGAGGCATGGTAGTTAGTTGATACCCTCTCGCTTCAAATTTTGTCCTCTTCCAAAGGACAATTTTCATGAAGTTGAAGTGCATTGGTCTTTCCTTTTTACATTGATTGTATGAGTTGTCAAGGGCCCGAATGTCTTCTTTATCCTTTTTCCAGTCAAGAGATGCCAAGGTCCAATTTTATTGTGGAGCTTGATGCTGCCAACGCAACCTGGTTAACGAATGATGTAGCTATGCTGTCAGCAAAAACTGGGGAGTTGCTTTTACTTACACTAATTTATGACGGGAGGTTGGTGACTTTCAGTCTATTGCTGATGCTTTTTAAACTTGTCCACTTGTACCAAACTTTAATAAATTGTAAGGACCTGAATATGTTTGTCTTTTTGAGATTGAGGATTTTATGTTTATTGTGATCTTTTTGCTAGATTTCTTCTAGCTAATAATTCATGCTAAAAATTTTATGAAGTGGAAATGTTGGTTTTTACTTCAGCATGAAAGTATTTGCTTGTATATAGTTTTCATGCTGCTGAGCATGTGAGGGTTTTGCATTTATGGAAGTTCCAAAGTGCTTGGGGTAAAGCATGATGATAATGTAAGTCCATTTCAAATTTAGTTTGCTAGCACAACTCTAGCAGTTGATCAAGTGATGAAACTCTGTGCCACCATATTATTAATGGTAAGGGTCTTTGTATCCAATTTCTATTGGGAGTAGAGAAAAGCCTACAGAAATGAAACAATGATGGATGGTGATATTTGAATTTTAGTACTTAATGGGTCCACATTGTCTGTTCTTGCTATGTTATTTAAGTATATGACGTTTTTCTTTGCCTTTTTATTCTTTCTTCTCCCCGCAGAATTGTTCAGAGACTGGAGCTTTCAAAGTCAAGAGCTTCAGTACTTACTTCAGTAAGCCTTGAGTTCATTTGACTGTGGCATTTCTATTGTACTTGAATTCAAAAGTATCTAACGTGTTTCCTTTTATAGGGTCTCACAACTGTTGGAAGTTCATTTGTATTTTTAGGTAGTCGTTTGGGTGACAGTATACTGGTACAGTTCACTTGTGGAGCTGGGGCGTCAGTGTTGCCCCTTGATCCAAAGGAAGAGGTCTGTCAATTTACACTTCTATAACTTGGTGATTACTTTCCATGTTACAGTTTTTTACAGCATTACTAGTTACTGTTCTACTGTTGAACTTTCAGTTCGCTGTTAAACTACTCCATCTTCATGGAGTGCCTTAAAAAATTTTACCAATTATTTTCCTTGAATTCAGAATTTTCATTATTCATTCTTCAAGCTATTAACTCAAGCTTGGCTAAATATGTTCTTTACCTCTGGAGGTTGGAGATATTGAAGGTGATCTCCCTTCGGCAAAGCGGCTCCGAAGGTCTTCGTCTGATGCTTTGCAGGATATGGTGAACGGTGAAGAACTTTCCTTGTATGGTTCACGTCCAAACAATGCACAGTCTGCCCAGGTCTAGTTTTTGGCTTCTCGTTCTTTTCTCAATTGCTTGATAATCTTGATGACAAGATATTGTAAGAGTAAGAAAAGCAAGCCTGTTTGAATGAAACAAGTTTATAGCTAAGTGGTCAGAAAGTTCTAGAACAAAGCTGTCTGCTCCATTGACTGTAACCACTTTCATCCTATTGACATAACATAAACAATCATAGGCTTGACCACATTTAGCTTTTAATGAAGAAGTGGTTAACTCATGCATTACTCTCATTCTTGTTTCTCTTGATGCATGCAGAAGGCTTTCTCTTTTGCTGTGAGAGATTCCCTAACGAATGTTGGGCCACTAAAGGACTTCTCTTATGGTTTGAGAATCAATGCTGACCCAAATGCTACTGGCATTGCTAAGCAAAGTAATTATGAACTGGTTAGGTTCCTTACCTTTATGGTTACTGAACCATGTTCTGCACTCGTATGGGGTGAATTGTTACTTGAATCTGATCTTGCCCTTGGTTACTCCTGATAATGCCTTTAAGTGTTGTTTGCTGCTTTGCTAATCTTTACTATTTTCTTATCAGCCTCAAGTTGTTATTTTAATTTATGAGCTTCTCTACGTAACAAAACTTCCTGTTTTATGCTCTCATGTATTCCTATTTGCATTGTATCTCACTATTTCAGGTTTGCTGCTCTGGTCATGGAAAAAATGGTGCTCTTTGTGTGCTTCAGAAGTCTATCCGCCCAGAAATGATTACACAAGTTGTCAATAGCCATTTGCTTCCAATTTGCTTGTTTTGCTTTTCAAGAATATCTAAACACTGCATGTATTTGCTGTTTTGTCCAGTTTGTTTTGCTTTACTGAGTACTCTTTATTCTTTTGCATTTGGTTTTTATCTCCTTTGTTATAATAGATGTGAGTCTTGTCTCGCTTTCCCAATCCATTCTTGTTGCTTTTTGGATTATGGAAGCTCCTTTTTTTTTTTTTTTTTTTAAATTTCTTCTTCTGGTTCTGGACGTGTGTCATGCTCACCTTTTAGATGTTTTATGGACGTGTGATTGATGAAGTTGGATTTGTGTGTGCATATCTTTGGTCAAACTGCCTCTTTTTTTTTGGGGGGGGGGGGGGGTTCAATTTTATGTTTTTCTGTATGAGCACTGCAGAAAAGTGGATTTGAAGCAGCTTTTAGGCGTTGCACTTAGCTATTGTGTACAGAGCCTGAAGTCTTCCCCACCCCCTCCCTCCACAGGAGGAGGAATAAAAAAGAACACTGCCCTGGAAAAAGAAAAAATATCTTAAACGCTTATTAGAGGCTTAGGTAATTTTTTTTTATTTATTAATTTTGCTTAATTCAACTGTAGACATGGATGAGCTATACGGATGAAGACACACTGTTCGAGGAAATGGTGGGAAAAGAAAGAAAATACTTGGGGCAGAGATTGTATTCCCCTGTTCATAATTTTCTTGGCAGTATTAATTTAATTTAGCCTGAATTACATGTTTAATTAGATGTTTTGAGCTTTTGAACTAGTTATACATGTTTTTGAAAGGTTTGTATGAATGTAATATGTCATCTGTGAAAGCTGGGTCCTCACAGAATAAAAGCTTTTCCAATGTTGTTGTTAACTTTCTATACTTGATTCTATATGGAGTTATCTGGAATTTCTACTTTGTGAAGAAAGCAACCTGTAAGTCTGAATTTTTGTTCCTTCTTAAAGGAATCAATACCAGGTTGCAAGGGAGTCTGGACAGTATACCACAAGAATGCTCGAAGTCATGTGGTTGATTCGTCAAAGGTCACAGCTGATGACGATGAATATCATGCATATTTGATTATCAGTTTGGAGAATCGTACAATGGTAATCTCATTCATCTTCTTATTGAAGTTGATAGTGTTTAATGTTTTTCTGCTATTACTGGACATCCCCTTGTGTATGTGAATATTATAGCTGAAGAAATTTACTTCATTGGCACACAATTTTCTTGATGCATATGATATTGTAATGTCTTGCCCTCCTTTTGCAATTTTTTGAATTATCCAACTGTGCTTTCTCTTCCACTTCTCTAATTTTTCTTGCTTTTTCCTTTTTCCTTTTGTCGTCCCTCTTTTTTTTTTGTTTTGGGGGTGGGGGGGGGTGAGGGTGGGTAGGTTGGTGTGTGTGTTGTTGGTTTAGTCCACTAACATGGACTAGATGATCGGATGAGCATCCATCAGTTTTCCCAGAGCTCCAACAAAATTTCAATGTCCAAGCATGGATAATAATATTTTGTAAACCACAAAAATTTGGTTTTTGCTTTGGAGGTGGGTTAAAAAATTATCTGATCTCTAGGTATATTGATTATTTAACCATGCATTGTCTTTCCTTTTAACCCAATACCGGGCCTATAATTTTCTTGTATTGAGTTTTTCCATTGCAAAGCTGCTAGAAGTCAGAGTATTACAGTCTTTTTGGAGGACAATTATTTTGTAGTTTGCTCATCATTCTTTAGGCCGCCTGCCCAAAAAAACATGTTGTCATCTCCAACTTTTTTGCCATTTAAACCTCTATTTTGACTTTTTGAAATGTTAAGACACCAGGGTACAGCTTTGGTTTATTTTTTAGCATTGCTTTTGATTGTCACCGTGTTTCTTTTACTAAACAGGTACTGCAGTCGGCTAATAATTTAGAGGAGGTTACTGAAAACGTTGACTATTATACCCAAGGATGTACCATTGCAGCTGGAAATTTGTTTGGAAGGTAAACTTTTGCCCTATTTGTTGTCTTTAAACTATTGACAAGTTTTTGGATTTATGTTTTTAATTCAATTAAATTTTAGCTATCCTTCTATTTTGCTTCGTCCTATTTGCTAGTTCTTGTATTTCTAGTTGGTTGGCATTTTTGGTCATCATTCTTTGGAGTATAATTTAGGATGCTTAATGCTCATCTTTAATTTACAGGAAAGCACATAATCCAGTTTCCTTGTCAATTGCCCTTCTTATTATGTTGAAGTGGATGTGATTGACATTCCGTTTGGTGGAGGACAGTCTGATTTAACAAGTACACCTTTGTTTGAGCCCTGTAGAGTTTCTATCTTCTGATTATCAACCTGATGCAAATTAAAATAAAAAAAGATAAAATCAACTAAAATCTCAATAGTAGAATCTATAATGTGTAATAACAACTGGAGTAATACTTCATAACTGTAGAAAAGTTCATGTGGATTAACTTAATGAACAGAAAGACAAGGTATTTTCTTTGCACTAGATCCACTTGATGAAATCTGTTTGTGAGCTGTAAAATCTGTGATTCTTTATTGCTAATATGATGTATATGAAGAAAAGGGTATATGAATTAAAAACTCAAAGATGAAGTCAACAATTTCTAATAATAAGCACAAAATGCTAATATGAAAAATGTGATAATTGAGAATAGGATACGACATTCTGCAAAGAATAATTAAAGAACAGCAAGACATTGAAAAGTTCCTCCGATTTTTAACACGAAAGCAATATAATTGTCCTTGGGGGTTTTTTATGCTTCTGAATTTTTAATAGAATAGTTTGTGATAATTTGCAGAAGTATGTTACGATAATTTTTAGGTTGACGGACTAGCATCGTACCTCATTTGCAGGCTGTGTGGTTTTCACGCACAGGATTTGAAATTGGGGGTAACCTTATCATCAATTAAATTTGTTGTAATAAGAAATTTAAGAAGATTAGGTGTGGTCTAGAATATATTGAAATTTGATTCTGTATGGTACTATTTTCAGTCCAACAGTAAAATATGTATCATTTTCTACCAATCTTAGGTTCCAACTTTTCTAGTCTTACATACCCCAAGTAGTGATATTGACTGATTTTACATCCATACCCCATTGCAGCAGTTCTAGGTGAGGTATAAGGTGATTCCATCTGCTTGCTTTTCTCACCTTTCTAGTATCTGAATGCATTGTATCCTGGCTAGGCTTGTAGGATGTATACTCTATTTCTCATGCTTAATGAAGGTACTTTAGCTTTTTTATTCCTTGACTGCTATAAGTCTGCAAATTTATCAGTTGATAATTGAACAATATGGTGATGTTTCTGGTTATTTTTGTTGTTTGCAGGCGTCTGGTCATCCAAGTCTATGCTTATGGTGCTCGACTTCTTGATGGTGGGTTTATGGTTCAGGAACTGAACTTTAAGGCTCCGAATTCTGAAATTGGACCTGGTTCTGAAAGTCAAAAAGTGGCATCGGTTTCTATTGCTGATCCATATGTGTTGCTGAGAATGATCGATGGAAGTATTCAGCTTCTTGTTGGAGGTATAGTAAAAAAAAAAAAAATTGTAGATTCTGTTCTGGGTAGTCAATTTGCTATTTGGATATTATGGAGCCATGCTGCTTTTTCTCCTTTTGAGGTTATCGTGTTCTGGTAATTTCTCTTTATTATCATCTCATCTATATGGGGAACTGGATATTTGAGCTTTTGTTTTAAGAACCAAGTATAATCTATTGCAGTAATCATTTTTTCATTCCAAAATATTCATCTGATTGTTGTCCTACTGTCTGCTTCCTAATTGAGCTGTGCAAGGATCACTTGGTTACATTGTATTGTGTTGTTTCAACTCATCGAGCAGAAAGTGGTGGAAACAATTTCTTACATTGATGTAGTTAGATGCTAACATGACCTATTGTTGCTTATAGTTGAGCTGGAAAATCTTCCGTCAAGGACGAAAACAGAAGAAAGAAATTTCTGTTTAAAAAAAGGAATGACTCAAGACAAATTACGTAAATCTGAGAGAATAACTATACAATGGATTGGCATCAATCAATTTTTATGTCAGCGTAGTTATATGAGTACAATCACTGTAATGCTACATTAGGTTGACGAGAGCCACAATTACCCTTACCTTGGATTTATGTTGCATGCCCTGCTTAAAGGACTAAAGGGAAAAGAATCTTTTCATTAACTAAAATTTGTTGTTTTCAATCAAGTTTGTTGATTTTTGCTAATTGATTGTTGTGCTGTTATGTTTCTCATAGATCCATCCAGTTGCACTCTCTCCACCACTAATCCAGAAGTGTTTGGAAGCTCAAAGAATCTGATAACTGCTTGCACACTGTATTACGACAAAGGCCCGGAGCCATGGCTGCGGAAGACGAGTACAGATGCTTGGCTTTCTACAGGCATTGGGGAGGCAATTGATGGGTCTGATGGTGCCTCCCATGATCTGGGGGATGTATACTGTATTGTTTGCTGTCAAAGTGGTGGGCTTGAGATATTTGACGTGCCTAATTTTACTTGTGTATTTTATGTGGAAAATTTTGCATCCGGGAGAGCAATCCTCATGGACACATTTTCTCCCCACCCAGCCAAAAGTAATCAGGAAGTTGTGAAAACGATTGAGGATGTGAATGCACAAGAAAGGAAAGACAATAGTCAGAAAATTGGGGTTGTGGAATTGGCCATGCATAGGTGGGCTGGGCAACATAGCCGCCCTTTTCTTATTGGAATATTGTCAGATGGAACAATTCTTTGCTACCATGCATATGTTTTTGAGAATTCAGATACTGGAACTAGGGATGAAAAACCCGTTATTTTCCAGAACTCTGGTAATCTTAGCAGTATGAATGGGTCTAGACTTAGAAATTTGAGATTTGTCCGCATCTCATTGGACACTTATGCCAGGGACGAGATACCACCTGGAACCCCATGTAAACGTTTGACCATTTTCAAGAATGTTGGTGGATTCCAAGGTTTGTTCCTTTGTGGATCCAGACCCGCTTGGTTCATGATGTTCAGGGAACGGCTTAGGATACATCCACAGGTTAGTTGTGCTTGGACATTATTGACGCTGGTTTCTTCTTTCTTCCTCTGCTTTGTTTTAATGGTACGAAGCATTATGCTAAACTGTTATGCCAAGGGGACCTGAATGTTACTTTATCAACGTGATGGTGCTGTATTTTGTAACTCAGTTTGCAATGTATGTTCATAATGAATCCTGTCCTTTGAGACCTTGAAGGAATGAAAATAAATGCTGTCATAAACAATAGAGTCCATGGAGTATTAATGATGCAAGTTTGGTTCAACTATTATTTCTTTCGATTAGTGTTATACTTCGGAATTTTGCAGCAAGTAGCCACAAATATCTTGCAGGAGGTAAAATTGTGGGCAATGTTTTGTACAACTGGCATTGACTGGGAGTTTTTCATTGCAGCTTTGTGATGGACCTATTGTTGCCTTCACTGTTCTTCACAATGTGAACTGTAATCATGGGTTTATATACATTACCTCCCAGGTTAGACACTAACATTTATTCCCTGCCACTCATTCCATATCTGTCTTCTTGAGTTCAACGATTCTCTAATTTTCAGGGTACGCTGAAGATTTGTCAACTTCCGTCCTCCTTACTATATGACAACTATTGGCCAGTACAAAAGGTAAATTGTCTCTAACTTATTCCCGTAATCCGTCAGATTAACTTATTCCTGTTAACTTTTAAGGTCAACAAACATTTGGTGGCATTGTTGACCTTATATGGTTTGCCCCTTTTCTCTCCCTAATCCTTTTTTTGTGTTCTTTTTGTGTTGGAGATCAGACAACTTTGAAGGGGACCCCTCATCAAGTCACTTATTTTGCTGAGAAGAATTTGTATCCCCTTATAGTATCATATCCGGTGAGTGCATCCTTGATTCTGTGGTTACCACTTTCTTTGGTCATTAGTGCTATCTTATCAAAGGTCAATGTAGTGCAGACAGACAATAAGAAACAGTTCGCATCATTGGACAGAGTTGACTGATCTTTCTCAATGATTTGAAAGGAGAAAAAGCTCCATAATGTCTTTGCAGATTGATAAATGTAGAGAAACGAACTGATTGCCAAACTTGGCTTGATTTTTATTATCGTTAGGTCCTTAAGCCGCTAAACCAAGTTCTTTCTTCTCTTGTTGACCAAGAAGTTGGTCACCAACTCGAGAATGAGACTATGAATCTTGAAGGAACATATCCTGTAGAAGAATTTGAAATCCGCATTATGGAACCAGAAAATTCTGGGCCCTGGCAAACAAGAGCTACCATACCAATGCAAAGTTCTGAAAATGCTCTGACTGTACGAGCAGTTACTTTGTTTGTAAGTTGCTCTGTTTGTAATTTTGCTATCTGTTTCTTTTTTTTTTTTTTTTTTGGGGCAGGGGGGTTGGGATTTCATGTATGACTTGTAAGTTTGAACTCATCATGATCTGGATTCGCATAATTACAGAATTCCACAACAAGAGAAAATGAAACTCTTTTGGCTGTTGGAACTGCTTATGTACAAGGAGAGGATGTTGCAGCAAGAGGGCGTATTCTCTTGTTTTCAATTGACAGAAATGCTGACAATTCTCAAACTTTAGTAAGCTTTTATCATGAGACAATGGTTAAACATTGTCCATCTTTACTTGATTCTGTCAGGATGTTATGCCAGTCACTTTGTCAATTGGCATTTAAGCATCTACTGATTAAGTTAAATGAACTGGACAGTAGACAACAATCTTGATTCTGCTTGTCCATTTGTGATTAATCTTGTGAGGACTTTTCCAGGTTTCAGAAGTTTACGCCAAGGAATTGAAAGGTGCCATATCTGCTCTAGCATCACTCCAAGGTCATTTGCTGATAGCATCTGGTCCTAAGATTATTTTACATAAGTGGACGGGTTCTGAATTAAATGGTGTTGCCTTCTATGATGTTCCTCCTCTTTATGTTGTGAGCTTAAATATTGTAAGTATAACTTCTAAGCGTTTTCAGGATTCTTTTTTGCAACTTCTCTTTCTTCTGCATAGTTTTCTATCCTCTCTTAGTCAGCTGCTTAAAACCTAAGTAATGTCTTGATGTTGGAAACGGTAAAGTACTGTACTACGATCTGCCAAAGGCATGTGTTTTGTGATATCATTTTTGCATTTTTACTCCTTGTATAACTAAAAATTCTGTAAATTCCCAGCTCAAGCTTTTTTCGCTGTGTTGTTACGATGAATCTTTAACCGCCACCCCATACTATCCTTGCATATGTGGCTAATGATGAGATGTTCTTGTATGGTTGTTAGGCGAAGACTTCGATAATTTGGCTTTAACATTTCAGGGCGGTGAACTAGGCTTTTATAAGTTATTTACTTTTTCGTGATTCTTTTTCTTAATTTGCTGCTTGCATCCAGTGCTAGATATTATTAGGAACTTAGGAGAGTCAACTATGTTGTATGTCATTCACAAAGTTATATTTTTCTGAGGATTACTGTGAATTGTGTTAATTTTCAAGAAGTGGCTCCAGCCTAATCAGCTTGACCAATTTTACACTGGTCAGTGCGTTAGCTTTTGACCTATTTGGGGCCTTTTTTGGTCCAGGCTAGTACAGATGAATGTGTTGCTAAATAGGGATATTCCTTGCTTAGTTTCTTTGACATTTCTAGCTTGCAATTCTTTTGATTTTTATGTTGGTGAGTCAGTTGTGCTGGGTGTTCAGTTTTAATCTTATGGCTGTGAACTTCATGATTCTACTGCTATTGATCTTGCAGGTTAAGAATTTTATTCTTCTTGGAGACATTCACAAAAGCATTTACTTTTTGAGTTGGAAGGAGCAAGGATCTCAGCTTAATCTATTGGCTAAGGACTTTGGTTCTCTTGATTGTCTGGCAACAGAATTTTTAATTGATGGAAACACACTGAGTCTTATGGTTTCAGATGACCAAAAGAATGTTCAGGTCAGTGTCATCATGAGGTTGTTGAGCGCTAGAATAAATCCCAGATGAATGCAAGTTTTACGTCTGCTCTATTTTTAATGTTTTGCGTTCTCAAGGTCATTGCATGTGGAGATCCTAGTTAAACCAGTAGCTTCACTTTTCTGTCAAATAGGATGGCCTCTCCAGCAATGCAGTTTGAGAGGATTCCCTTTCTTATTCCCAATATCCATTTTTAATGTTTTGTGTTCTCAATATATAGGTCTTTTCTTATTCTCCCAAGTTGTCAGAGAGTTGGAAAGGACAGAAGCTTTTGTCCAGGGCTGAGTTTCATATTGGTGCTCACGTCACTAAATTTTTGCGATTGCATCTGCTTCCAACATCCCCTGATCGAACTAATACTCCTGGGTCTGATAAGACAAACCGTTTTGGCCTACTGCTTGGTACCCTAGATGGGAGCATTGGCTGTGTTGCACCTCTTGACGAACTAACATTTCGGAGGCTCCAGTCACTGCAGAAAAAGCTTGTAGATGCTGTTTCTCATGTTGCTGGTTTGAACCCAAGATCTTTTCGGCAATTCCGCTCTAATGGAAGGGCTCATAGGCCTGGTCCTGATAGTATAGTCGACTGCGAGCTGCTTTGCCAGTAAGTATTCTTGGTTCTTTGGCCCTTCCTAAATGTTGGGAGCAACATTTTTTGAAAGGATTTGTCCTTCAGATACATCAAACAATTAGATGAGGGGATGTTTGTGTGTGTGAATTGATACACTAAAAAAGAGTTGAAAATAACCCAGTGGTAAAAGTCTAGGGCTCTGACTGGAATGTATCTTTGAGAAGAGTTCTCGAAAATACAATCCAAAGAATGATAAACATCGTCACTCCTCATCTTAGAATATGAAGTGCCATTTGGTCCTTTCTTTGGTACATTAGCAACTGATAGCAACGGTATAGGAATATAAATTGCATTGTGTGTTTGGGAGTCGGTGCTTGTTGAAAAGAATAATGGCCTTTGTGTGAATGATTGGGATTTTTTCTGCCTTTATGGGGGCCCTGTTGCGGATAAATTTTTATATTAGATGTGCTGGGTGTAGTATAGCTACCACCATTATGTTACCAGATAGAACTCTCAAATTATAGTAATGGCATCTTGGTAATTATATTATTTTAGTTACACTTGAATTTACTGGCCGTAGATTAGATGATGTGTTGTACATGTTCGTCATGGTTTATCTCATAGTAGTTAGCGGTATTGGATGCTGTCTTTGTTTCTAAGTTTATGTTACTGGAATAATTCAATTGGGAGTAAGGATTGAATGAATGATGATTGGAACTGGAAATATACACGATATGATATCTATGTATATGCTCGTACATTCATGTGGATGCCCTTAGTCTCTTTGCAAGGCATCTTTTTTCTTTCTGAGAAAGTTAAATCTGACATGTGATACCATGCCTTCTGGTTGGAACTGCAGTTTCGAAATGCTTCCTTTGGAAGAGCAGCTTGAAATTGCTCACCAGATTGGAACTACTCGGATGCAGATCATATCTAACTTAAATGAACTCGCTATGGGGACTAGCTTCTTATGAGCAGGCCTGTCGTTCAATACTTGCCTACATGAAGCAAGGAAGCACACAAAGTTGCAGAGCCATGTGTGTCATGCTATTCTGCTGTCATGGGCTGCAAATGGACCATTTTACTGGGAAGTTTTATGCACGTTGGCCATTGCTTGTATCTATAGTGTTAACGTCATCCTTCGCCCATGTTGTACAGTTATTTATAATGTAGTTGCTTCTTTGCAGTAGTTTGGACCGCTTCATCTTTTATAGAAGTATGCTTTCAGTTTGCCGAGGAAAATTTCTAGAACTTATGCCTGGCTTTTGATGTTGTGGTGGGACTTTGTGGGAGTTCGACTAGCAACTTCAACTGAATGATTTTGTGATATCCCATCTTGTGTCCAAGCTCCTACATTGATCCGGTGTCTGTCTGACAAATTGGGGTATATGGTTCGTGATTGGTTGAGACCAGTAGTCGTACGTCAAGTGCACGATCATTAACGAGCCACAAAGACCCTGAAAAAAACAAAAAAAAAAAAAAGGTGAACTTTTGTTTTCTTTGTTCACAGAGAGTTTCTACTAATCATCTATTTTGTACCATATGGAAAATAATTAGGTCGAACTCGATCATAGATGTACGTGGATACAAAATTTGCACAGATGTACATGGATGCCATGAATCATTTTCTTCTTTTTCTTGTCTTCTTTGTCTTTTCCCCCTTGTGGAAAAGAAACAGCTCCTGTTATTATTACGACTCTACAGGGTTGGTGTGCTTCGTCGAAGATGTTGATTCCACTTTTTGAATTTGGAGTGTGGGGTATGGGGATTCATATCCTCATTACACCCATCCTCCTATTAGAATTGAAACAAGCATTTAACCCACCCCCAAAAAAAAAAAAAAAAAAGATAAAAGCAACTGAAGTTGTGCATCCAACGTTGGTGGGCAGATTTTTTAGCTGTATATGGAAAGATACAAAGCTGATTTTGTTGAATTCTCACCTCACAACGAGATCCAGAGGAATTTGTCGGAGATAAAAACAGAAGGAAGAAAACCAAACGCATATTGGGACGCGTCCTGTTGCTGGTACAGAGTAAGTGCATAGACTGATGATGTGATTAATGTACGTCCATATATATATATGTGTATTTTGACGTAATACTATTGTCGAATAAAAATGTTATATGTATATGGTTGGCGTGTGCACGTGGTTGTTACCGCATCATTCCGTCCTTAATGTACGTAGATCCATGATTACACACGTGCATGCTGTTAATCAATGGGCTGCTCAACCGTCACTGCTCTCTCTTTTTTTTTTTTTTTTTTGAGTAATAAGTAGAGAAAAGGGTGGATTAATTAGTCAGAAGCATTTGGTCATCATCATGTTTCTAACTTAATGTCAGATAGATGCTTCCAAAAGTTGTTCTGATTGGGTGTTGGGGCCATACAAATACCAATTGACCATTCCTTCCCGGTTGGAGTTGGGCCTTGACCCTTTAGGCGATGTCTAGTTAAAGTGGAACATTAATCCTCCGCTGGACCGCTTTCGTGAACTAGAGGCCCATAATAAAATTCTCACTAGCTTTCTCACGCGCGTTGTCCGTCCCCCCTTTCTCCCTCGAAACTATTCGTGCGCAGTTTGAAATTTCACTAGCACGAGTAGTAGTACTAGTAATTTCCCCTTTTTTTTTCTTTTTTTTTTTTCAAAATTTTTCCTTCCTTTTCCATGCTATTCCTTCATTGAAAACACAACTTTTCCCAATGCAAAAGCAATTCAAAGGAAAGGAAAGTGGGATTCCAGCAATGCACACTATAGTAATGTCTAAAGTCTTGAGGTCCCCCCTCGAGTTCGACAGAGGGAAATGGAATGGTGAAGCGAAACAGGTGTAGGAGAGAGCTCGAGGGGCGCAATGAGTGGGATTTTTGACATGAAAACAGAGCCTTACGTTTCTTTTGATCCGGGTACCTAATCTTCCAATCCATGTTGGATCAATGTTCATGATCAAATCGTATTTGTGTCCACTGTGAATGATAGGGCCATGGCAGTTAACTTCTTGCTCTCACTCAGTTGGCCATCCAATTTGGCTTGGTGTTTGGTCTAGTCATTCCAATTTCAACTCGTCATCGATTTATATTCTTTGTCCTTATCGTTTGTCTTTTTATTTATTTTTTAGTTTGCAACTTGGTAATATTTGAGGGGATAATGTCGCTTTGCGTCCTTTTCAACTGTATTTGATTTTTCACTCTAATTCCTAAACTTCAAAGCGAAGCATTTTTAATTTCTAAAATAGTGAAGAGTTAATTATTGAGAGTGTATATACTATTATGATGATGATAGTGTCCGCTAGTAGTGTGTATAAGATTAATCCAATAATAAATATGTCCCATTAAGTAAAATTCGTCCCACTCTGATCTTTGCTCTTATTTGAATAGAGGGAAAGTTGCGTGGAAAAGTGAATTGAAGAAAAGTGAGATAAATGAAAATGAAAATGAGTTTCTCATACACGTTTGAGCCCTAAGAAAATTATTGAGAGAATTTAGGAAGTTAATGATAGTTAGTAGTAGTTATTGATATTTTTGTGAGTAACTAGTTATTTTCCTTTAAAATTCTACACATTTAGCATGACACAAAATGCGAAAGAGTGCGAGAAAGTTTTTCAAAATTCCTAGCAACCAAATATGTATGAAGAAAAAAATAACTAACTTTCGTTCACTTTCTCATATTTTTCCCTACAAACAAGTTGTATCTAAAATATAGCGTCTTTTATATCTTAGTTCCTACAATAGAATGAAATTTTATACATAAGTGGGACATATTTTATACTTTAAAAACTAAAACGAGATGCATTTCATATAAATGAAAACAAATTTTATACTTTAGAAAGTAAAATGACTGATTTTAAAGTTTAGATATCAAAACTTTGAGAATCTAGACATAGTAAAAAGATGCAAAGTGAAATTAATTCTAACTGAAGCCTTCATCACTGATTGGTAATTCCAAACTAGAGATGATCGCATTAGTCAGATGTTAGTGGTCATTTCATTGTGGAATCATTTCTTTTGCCAAATGTCTGAAAGATATCACATTAGCTTTCATTTCATCCATAATTTTCTTACCAAATCGGCAGTGGTGGTATCACATCACTTGTTTCTCCACTCTCCCACAAACTTACTAAGCGATTAACGTTCCCCAATGCCCCCCTTGAATCCTCCCCTGCCCTCAATATAAGAGTAGGTCAGCAATTGCACTGTTAAATAAAAGGGAATACGACAACACTAAGCGAGCAACGTCATTTACATTAGGTTAAAAGTTTCACCAAATTATGCTGTCCATTCCCTAGGTTTGCTATATTCTGTTTAGACCTCCCTTAAAAGTTAAAATCTTAGAAATGAAGATGACCTTCTCTTTTAGTTTCATAACTTCATCTATGTTGACCAAAACTTGTTTTTATAATTCCAAAATGCCCATTATGATTAGGTATCGTCATTGTAATTAAAGTTTAGAGACAAAGAAAGAAAAAGGTAAGAAAAAACTTCAAAAAGCCAATAAGGGAGTTCACTTCACTAGCGGAGCTTTTCTCAATATTCAGTTACACAAGCTTTTTAACTAGAAAATGTCCTATTTAATAAATTTAGTTAGTGTAACCTCGTTGCATTATAATGGATTGTGTTCCAAAGAATTTTAGTCATGATTCTTTAACTTTCTTTTCCCCCAATGAAACAGAACTCAGGTAATTTTTGCTGCTTCTGTTTGACCAGATTGAATGCTACGATTAGGTTTTTGGACGCATCATTGCATGCTCCAGCTCCACGGACCATGCAGTCACGCCTATAGGTAAAATATAAGGGATAATATCAGAAACCTCCCCTGAGGTTTCTCATAATATCATCTAGCACCCTTATAGTTTTAAAAATATCACTCACCTCCCTTGGTAATTGTAAATTGACTATATTAACCTTCACATGGTACATGATTTACATATCAAATAAATGGATGTCAAAAAATGAAAGAAAAAGAATCAAAAGTCACTTTCTTCTTTTTTCTGTTTATCCAACATTCTTTTTTATTCTTTTTTTTTGGTATGGCTGTACAATTTTTTACTTATAAATTGCAATAAATTAAATTTTATTTTTTTAATTGTGATAATATGGAATATGAATGATAGATTTTTTCCTTTGTTTTGAGTTGACTTTTATAATGAATTAGTACAATTTAAAGACTTGGGTCACGAGTTGTGAAGATGTTAGGCCAAAAAAAAAAGAAAAGGCTCATAATGAATTAGTTTTAAATATATAAATTAAATTGGTACTAGTAAATTTCTTTACAAATATCTTTTTTTATTTTTAAATTTTTTACTTTTATGAATTATAGATTTGTGATCTAGTGGTACGAGTAGGAATTATTTTTTAGGTGGTGATTTTTTTTTTTTTAACAAACGAAGTGGTTAGGAGTATTTTTATTTAGCAAAATGAGCAAAAGGGTAGTTTGGGATTTTTAAAAATTTTGTTACACAAATAACAAAAGTAAGGGAGGTAAGTGATATTTTTAAAAGTTCAGGGGTACCAGATGATATTAAGAGAAACCTCAGGGGAGGTTTCTGATATTATCCCAAAATATAAATGATTGTGGAATTTGCATACATGTAAACTAAATGATACGCTACAAAAAAGGAGGAGAAAGAGAATGGTCGAAATAGTGATCTCAAAATCATGTGCCTAATGTTCCCTTTGAACCAAAAAGTAAAAAAGAGAAAAAGAAAATTGAGTGATATGTTACTATTGTATAACTTTTCATTTGTATAGCTTAGATTCGATTAAATGATCAAAAGAAAAGTAGCTGATACTTAATGGCCATCACCAATTTGTTCAGTCTTAGTTCACGGGTAGTTTCTTTGACGATTTAAAGACAGGAAGCAAATGATTTAAATGGGGAAAGAAGTCTTTCGCTTTACGATTGCATGGATCCAAAAAAAGGAATATTATGTTATCATGCAATCCAAGCTCACCAAATGATATGCTTATGGTTGATGACAATATTCACTTGTCTTGCATGCATCCAACGCATAATTTGATTATGAATTATATAAATACGGGACCTCTCTTAACCTTTATCCTTTCTTTAATCTGCATCCGACGTGCTTTGATATGTTTTGGCGAACCACTGTGACCAATATCAAGCGTTTGGATGAACGAGAAATTTCGCAGTTGGACCAAATCCTTAGCTTAATTAAAATAGATCAACGAACATAATCAACCAATGGCCATTTGACAACTTAATTCCGAGGTTCGAAAAAGATGAACCTAATAAGATAAACGGGAAAGACAAATCCCTTGCTGTATCTCTTGTTTATACGTTCAAAACAAGCAAGTAATTAATACTTACAAAGAAAAAATAATACGGCAAAGGAGGCTTCGTTTCCCAATCATTCTTTGCAAGAGCTCCACGTTGAAAATTGATGCAGATACGGACAATGTCGGCTCTCTCGATACTCATACCTACCATTCTCACTGCAAATCCCATTGTGGATTAACAAGTAAAAGCAGCCTGTGTAGTACTTCGGAGTTCGGTTTTTTTTTTAATGACCAGCTAATCAAGCCTGCTTCCACCTGCCTTCCTAATTCTACTTAGTACACTTCCAAGTACTATTGTTCTTCCTTTCTGAACACACACACCCTCTTTTATTAGTAATTGTTACTGCTAATAGGCATCCCTAAAGACAGAAGGGCAAAGCATTTGAAGCGTGAGCATGTATGTGTTTTTCCCGTTTTGCACTTTTTTCCTCCTTTCTAATATACCATCAGAGTGTGTGATGGATGGTTCTGTATCTCTCTGAGAAAGAGAGAGGGGTCCCGGCCGGGTTCAACTTTGAGAACCTCCCACTCACTTGTATCAAGAAAGAAATCAGGGTGCCCTTACATTTGCCGACAATGGGAACGAGGATCTTGTTTGATGCCCTTGAAACGGCAGGCAAAAGGCTACTAGTAGAAATTATATATAAACTTTCTTGTGATGATTTGGTCCTCCCCCTCTCCTTGGCCTTCTGCTCCTGTCCTCCGGCGATGCCACTGTCACCAGTATCTTTTACTCTAATTGGAAACGTCCATTCTCATACTCTCCTACAAGTATAAATTCCAACCCATACTGCAGGGAGGGGGAACATGAACAAACACCCACACAATTTACATATCCCAAAAAAGCAAAACGCTTTATTAATGATCCAAAAACAGTACAAGCTTCTAAGAGGGAATTGTAATTTTGAAAGAAAAAAATAAGGTAGTCTCATGATAAAGAATGTATGTATATACTAACTACTAGAGGGTAGGAGCACTTAATTTTCAGATGCTATCATCAATGAAGTAGTAAATGCAATTGCATGTGATCAAGAAGTAGAAGAAGATTTTACAATGGGAGACCAAATTGACCGACCCAACATCCACTCTGAAAGCCCAGTCGGATAGAATACCATGTGAACTTAGTGAATTATTTATGAGGATGTACATATAATACTGTAGTAATACATGCACCGTCCACATGAGCTTGTTCATGTTCTGGTCTAAAATATTACGTGAATATAGATGTCCGTTTGTACATAACACCAGTTGTTATTTAAGATTAGATGGCACGCAAAATCCCATCTTCAATTAATTAATCTGGTCAAACCACGTAAAGCAAACGAAATCACGCATGCTGCAAGCTAGAAGGCCAGGTCCTCCCGGATTGAAACTGATCGTCCCAGTCCCACCCCCATCCCCACCCCTCGTCTGAGTAGAGTTCTAGTTAGGTAGTTGGATGATTTTTACTAAAAGGGTCAAGAAGATCATTCATCACTTCCCACCACTATCAATGTCCGATTCCTATTACTATTTGTGTAGCACTCTCCAGTCTCAGATTACAAGTCAATAAAAAGTCGGTGCAAGAAGTACTAGTATGAGTAACGGGGTGTGCATTTTCTGTGTTTTATTATCCAACTAAAGTATGTACCTATTATTGCTTGCTGACCAGTGCTCTATGAAGAAACAATTCACCACTGCTGGCGCAAGTGCACACTGCTCCTACTTAGGGTGAAAATTACGATTGTGTTCTGTACGGTTCCGTTTATTTGTTATACATACTTATGTATAAATGTATCATAATATTGTATTAAATATATATCAAATATTTTCTTCGTGCACACCATTTTTCTTGAATGCATTGATGTAATGTAATTACATATTCAGTAATGTAAAAGATACAATCCCCGAATCGATCCAAACTAAACCCCAATTGCATTGGCCCCTTTCCTGAAATTTCATCCTTGAAAAAATTAAAAACGGAAAAGCTAACATCAAAATGGTATTGATAGACCGTAGCACACTAATGATAAGCACCGGAGATAAGTTAATTTGACTGATGAAAAGAACCATGATAAGACAGGTTGACGAGTATTTTTTATACGCTCTCTTTTGTCAATCATTTTTTATGCTAATTTTTCTTTTCTTCTTCCGTTTGTAACTCAAATGCCTTATCTAATTATCCATTTTATTTCTTGCGGCTCCAAAATTGTTTGACCAAAAGATCTAAAGATAAAATTAAGGCTAGAGCATTTAATTCAAATATTCAATTCCACTCCGAGGAAGAGAGTTTTAGAGGAAAGGCATTTTTGTGCACCCAAAGGAATTGGAGTTAAAATTGGAACCATGCTGATATTGAACGAGACCAGACAAAGTCTACATTTTCTCATAGGGAGGGTATTTGTATAACCTCTTCATTTATCATGCTTCCGCTACAGTATTATGCGGTACCAAGGCAGACTTCTCCTGTGACTGTCACTGGTGCACTTCAAAGTAACCTAGACCACTTCCATGCAAATTGTGATCATATAGATACACATGAAGAATGTACACGGGGATTTGAAGCAAAAGACAATTTCAAGAGACCTACACACTATAACACTATAGGTGTGCAGCCAGAAAATTTGCTCCTAACAATTCCAATGTTCATGCAGTTTCTTGCTTGAGTTCTCCTAGTTATCAGATATAAGCATCGGATCCACGAAACTACAACACCAGCCATTGTAGTAAAATCTAAACCAAAATTACTGGAACCCAAATTTGAGGAGTAAGAGATGGAGGAGCTCATAAGTGAACCTTATGATGAAGAGGCCAAGCTCGCTCCATTTCCTCTAGTAGAAAATTGAACCTCAAGTTGAGATTGATCCAACAACCTAGAACTTGAGAGTTTGGATGAATTTGTGAATATGAAAATTGACCAAATTTTTTACAAACCGGCCAGTGCAAGATTTATCTCCTGTCAAATCAGTTGCTTCTACTGTTTTTCTAGGCCAAGAAAATATCAGGTGAAGAAATTTCATCGCGACGCAGAACATCTTTTAACTGTTTTAGGATTTTTTTTCATGTGTTTTGTTTCCTTTTCAGAATAAGACTTTTGCAACCTATAAATAGGTATATCTCTAGAGATACTGTGATCTATCTTTTATTATATTAATGAAATTTTAATTGAATATTCCAATTATTGAGAGTTTTCTCTTATTTTTATAAATTGCGGATTCATGTCTAAGATTCATTCATGTAACATTCCTTGTGTACAGGGTTTTCGTGTTACCCCCTTGTTTATCATGCTTTTGCTACCGTATCTCATGCATAGCGCTGCTACTATCATTTTCATGTTGTCAACTTAATTTGCAAATAACATCAATTATCGAGTAGATGAATAGAGGACAACAAACAAATTAATTAAGATAATTAATTTCCTTATGGAGTACTAATCACAACTGTTTCTGGATCTCACCTGCACAGTGAACAAGTGGCATCCAAGATCAGAGTCGACAAGTTATGCAATTGCCCGGATGATGTGTCACGCTCGCTTCTGCATGTGGGCATGAATGATTTCCATTTACTACTGGGATTTTAGAAATCACTTCCTCACCGGGAGGAGAATTTAACTTGTTAATTAGAATCAATATTTAAAGTAGAGAGTATAAAGCTACTACTACTACCACAGCTACCAACTTGTAAATTGTCTATTGTTAAAAATTGTGATGCTCTCTGCGCACTATCAAATCAAACGGACCTTAAACTGCATCTTGGAAACTCTCCCTTTCCAAGTATTATCCTTATCTCTGCTGCATCTCCATTCTTCAATTATTTCTTCCTTCTCTCCTCATCACACTCCATCACTACTCCTCCCCTAGCATCTCTTTCATCTTTCCCAGCTGATCATTTATTGCCATCAAACCTACCGCCCATATTCGGTTATTCGAAATCCTTGTTGAGATTAATCATATCCCTTTCATCCAAGGGAATTAACGATGGCTCTTGAAACCTGGTTGGTCAAGGTAAAGAAGACGATATCGAGCAGTTTCGACACAGTTCGTGGCGCCACCGCACCCAAAGCTCCTGCAAAACCTGCACTAGTGATCAAGAAATCAAGTGTTGGAGTTTTAGCATTTGAGGTCGCTGGCTTTATGGGGAAGCTTCTCCATCTATGGCAATCTCTATCAGACAAGAGCATCACTCGTCTTCGCAACGAGTCAATATCTCTAGAAGGAGTTCGCAAGATCGTCTCGAATGATGAAGATTTTCTGCTAGGCCTGGCATGTGCAGAGATGGTGGAAAATCTCAGGCTAGTTGCAAAGTCGGTTTCAAGATTGTGTAAGAAATGTGAGGACTCAAATCTCCGGTCCTTCGATCGATGCCTTGAGGAGTTCTCCAACACGGGGCGGGATCCTCATCACTGGGTTTTAAGCTGGAAGGAAATGGAAGCCAAGGTCAAGAAAATGGATCACTACGTTACCATCACGGCCACGCTTCATCGAGAGGTGGACGAGATTTTGGTGGTTGAGAATAGTTTGAGGAAATCCCAGTTACTGCAATCCAACAAGGAGCGGGGTGACCTGGGCTCGCTTACATTCAAAGAACAAAAGATCGCTGAGCTGCAGCAGAAGCTTCTCTGGCAAAGGCAAGAAGTCAAGTACCTGAAAGAAAGATCTTTATGGGGTCGGAGTTTCGACACGGCCACATCGTTGCTAGCTAAGTCAATATTCACCATTCTCGCTAGAATAAAGCTTGTTTTTGGCATTACTAATACCAGTCGCGGACATCCAATTTCTCTACCTCGGAGTCTCTCAGCTTCGGCTACTGTCTACCCTTCTGAACATCCCAACACGTGCAATTTTGTATCCGGGCCACTGATGAAAGACCCGAAATTGGAAGATGATCACCACCAGAAAGGTGCTACTACTAACTCGGATGTTGATCATGGCTTCTTTGAGTTAAACTCCAAGCTAATGAAACCGCCTTCCAGTACATTAGGCGCGGCTGCTCTTTCCTTACACTACGCGAATTTGATCATAGTCATAGAGAAGATGATTAGGTCACCCCAGTTGGTGGGTATTGATGCCAGGGATGATTTATATTCCATGTTACCGATTAGTATTCGTTCTTCGCTGAGGGCAAGACTGAAAGGGGTAGGATTTTCGGCCAGCGATCCATTCCTTGCTGGAGAGTGGAGGGATGCTTTGCATAAGATATTGGGTTGGCTATCACCATTAGCACATAACATGATCAAGTGGCAAAGTGAAAGGAGCTTTGAACAGCAAAATTTGCTGCCCAAGACAAATGTTCTTCTGCTGCAAACGTTGCATTTCGCGAATCAAGAGAAGACCGAGGCGGCCATAACGGAGCTTCTCGTGGGGTTGAATTACATTTGGAGGTTTGAAAGGGAAATGAACGCCAAGGCCTTGTTTGAGTGCTCCAACTTCAACGGTTTCTTGAATTCGCAGAAGAAAATTTCTTCTGATTAGGTTGATCACTTATATATTTCCATCTGTTTTTTTTTTCCTTTCTCCTGTATTTTTTGGTCTGATTTAGAAGCGCTCGATAGTAGGAGTATATCGAGGTTTTCCATTTCTTTCTTTCTTCTCTTTTTCTTTTTTTGGGGGGTTTGCTTTTTTCTATAGTATTTTAACTCTTCCTCTGGAGATCCAGATGGTTTGTTTTGCTTCTAACCCGGATCTTTGCGTATGTAAAAATCTTGATGTAAAGGATGAGATCGATTGAGTCAAATTGCAAAATATTTTTTTTTTGGGGGGGAATTATTGGCCAGTGATTATATTTAAAATATCCAGTCATGTGCATATATTCTTCTGGGCATTGATAAAATTAATTATTGACACATGAAATCGTTGGATCCAGATTGATTGGGTCCTGACTTCGTTGGAGACGTGTTTATTAAACTCTCCACAAGAGCTAAACATTACATTACAAAGAGCAGTTGAATAGGGATGGGTTGTGGGCCATGCCCTTTATTTCCTTTTTTCCTTTTTTTTTTCCCTTTCCTTCTCCCCCTCCTACTCTTGATGGTCATGAAAATTTTATTGGCATTGATTGTAGTTGTGAATGCCGCAAATTAAGCTCGGTTGCTACAGGTTCTCAAAACTTGCAAGAATTTGCTTTATTTGTTTATTTGTTTTCGTCAAAAGTCAAATAGCATATTGCTGTGGACAATTTTACGATGTGTATAGGTTTTTTTTTTTTTTTTCAAAAAATTATTACATGAATTCATTTTCTAATCACCCTTTTACTTTACTTATATCAAAAACTCATTTCTTAATTATTCTTTGTACTTTACATACATCAATCCGATACAGTATATTTTTCTACAAAAATTTCAAGAAATAACTATCCAAACAGACTCTAACTAGAGCAAATGCTTCATACTAAGAACTGTGACGCTCACAGCTAGAAGGTCTCAAACCATTTCTCAGCCCAGTTTGCGCTTAAAGCATAATCTGCCAATTTCGAACTAGAGGTAATGCTGTTACCTACAAGAATTTGCTTATTTCAGATGGTCCTAAGTTTTTCTTTTTCTTCTTTTCAAATACCCCAGCGCATGGATGGAAAAAGGTAGGAAGGACTATATCTAAAGCTGGGCAATGAGTGGAAAGGTGTAGCGAGCCATGTCTCCCAGCACTTCGCTGTCTAGTTCTATGATTCACATCCATATCCATGTATGCAGATGCAGATGCAGATGCAAATCAATGGGGCCTCAACAATTTATTACTACAAGATCGAGATCATCTCGGGCGTTGTTTGAGGGAGAGCATGGATGCAAACAAATCATTCCTGATGTCTAAGCCGAGTGAAGCCGTGGGCAGTGATGGCGGTGCGTGTGCTTCCAATGTCTTACTTAATCAAGGAGCAGGCAGATATGCTGCTACTACTACTACTACTTTCTTCCTTTTTTTTTTTTTTTTCCCCCCCCTCTTTTATGTTTTAATTTTCTCGGTAATGCTTTCACTTTACGAGCTGGTCAAATCTATCTCTTTTTGGTGGCCGAAGGGAGCAGCTTCATACTCTTGATGAGGGCCAAGTGCAATGGAGCCATCATCATTCTCGACCATAGAGTCTCTTTCCTTTCCCAAATTTTCTTCCACTTTGCCGGCCCTTAATAATCCATTTGTGCGATCACTTGCCAGGCTCATATCACTTCAACTTAATCTAATGCATATCCCCTTCTTTTACATGACGGAAAGTAAGGAACAAATAGATTCATCATGTTGGTGAGAAAAAAAAAAAAAAAAAGGGGAAAAAAGAGAAAAGCTTTTACTACAACATTGGATGGAATAATACCCTTGTTCATTCACCGGACATAAAGCTAAAGAATCCGAGGAGGACCGTTACGTAGTTTTGAAAATGATGAATATATATTTTTTTTGGGAGGGGTGCATCTGTCCTTTAATTGACCTTTACCAGTTCGCTTATTGTCTAGAGCAGAAGGAAAGAAACTTTTTTACCTTTAACATTTCAAAGTTTATCTAGTTTGAGTACTTGGTTATCGAAAGGAACATATATTTGAAAGAATAATATTGTCTAATATTCGTTTAGCAAGTGAGCAAGAAAATCAGACCTCTTACTATTTCAACAATGCTACTATACAAACATCTACATCAATACAACAATATAGGACTCCTACACATAGAAACATCTAAGCAAGTGCTTGGGCGTTCTTCAATAATCTTGTTCACTTGAACCTGATGGCCTGCCCCCAGTCTCACAAGATACAGTCCAAAATTTACATTTTGGGCTGGGGTGGAGTATCGGGCGAGTAGCTGCAGGATCATGTGCTGGTAACTGTGGCCCAGACAAAACCAATCATGGAGCATTGTTCTCAATAATTTAAAAACCCAGCCTAATTTGACACGTTGGGCCTGAACTTGGAACATGGATGCAGAGGATAGCTTTATGACTTGTTATCGTCCGGAAGGCCGAGCAGACTAGGGCAGCTTTCAGCACGTCCAGCATCAACAATTTTGATCTTCTTACCATGCGGAAAAAGCATTTCAACCATTTTTTTTTTTTTTTTGGCAATCCACCATCCACCTGAATGGAACTACATATCATATCTGCGAGACTATTGATAAATCAATCATGTTTATATGGTTGGTCTGTAGACTACAGATGCCTAAAAATTGGGCTGAGAACTGAAGTATAAACAAGTCTTATGGCTTTTGAATTTCAAGCAAAATCTTGAAAAGACCAAATCCTACATCTCTGATGGTGGTTCAAGATTTCTCTGTAGATGGTTCAAGATTTCTCTGTAGATGGTTCAAGATTTCTGTATCTTCAAAAGGGCAAAAAGAAACCAAAAAATAAATAAATAAATAAAGAAAAAGGAGAAATTAAAAAACAAACAATAATGGGATTCTATACAGCATAGCAAACGAACATATTCGGTAGCAAAAATACAGATACAGACCTAGTGTGATACTTATATGAGAACACCTGTGCAAGGAAGGAATGGTCTTGAAACCATTAATTCGATCAGAGTCTATTGGCCAACTTGTCAGCTTTGCACGAAGGATTTTCCCTAGCTAAAGCAATGCGAGCTTGGGTCTTGTAGTCGAAGCTGCAGGCATGCTCTTCCGGGTGCCGATGGACGCTGCAAAACATTCCTCGGCATCTGCAGCTGAACCCCAATAGTCCAACTCTCTTGTTACAGCAATGGCATCGGTTATTCCTTGCAGTTTTGTTGTTGGCTTCGGCAAAACATGGGAATGGGTTCGTGGAAGGAATGTCTACTTTTGAGGAGGCTTTCATCTTCTTAATCTTAACCTCCATCTTAACTCGTTCTAATTTTTCCAAATAATTGTTGTAGCACCGGGAGCAGAGGTTGTGAGTAGCCGGATTCCCATAACTTCCGCACAGTTTAGCACATGGAAGCGGATCAGGTTGCTGCTTGTAGTTGTAGCTGCCCGTAGAAGAACCACTCTCCATCTTCACTTTGTTGTCTCTAGAAAGACTAGAATCCAGATTGACTGATCAGTGATCCCCTTCCATCCTCGTCTCGTCTGTCTTCTCCATCCTACTGCAATTCTACGCTCCCTAGCTAGTTTTTATGTAACCTACGTACATGCAATCCGATGGGACGCATGTATTTATATATAGAGGGAGGGAAAGCAAATACTATAAGCAGAAAAGAGTTTGGACTCCGAAGTACAACTGGATTCGTACTAACTGAAAATTGGAACTTGTCCGCTAAAGTAGATGGGCTTGCCTACTGAGCATAACCAAGCCCAAGCACACCTCTACTGAATAAATTCATATGCCAGCCTAAATTTGGGTCACACTGAGATCACGATCTTGCAGCCCAAGCAGACTTTTGCCCCAAACTCAATTTTTGTGGTTTTTTATTTTTTTGGTGGGGTTTTTGTCAATCTTCCAGTATTCTATATTTATTACTTATAAGCAAGTGATTTCGGCTAAACCAATTCAAGTTGATTTGCATTAACGAAATTGATACTTTAATCCGCATGAATATTTATGAGAAATAGTACGAAATTAGATCGCAGGCTTAGGCCCATAAAAGTGTCCATAAAGACGATGGGGTCAAGGGATCAAGTCCGAACTCCGACCCAGTATGGGTAAAGCTATGAACTTAAGTTTGGACGGACGGCACCGTACTTTAGTGCGTTTGCAACCTGTCCCCACGCCGGTCAAATTCCCCACAACACATTAGGGTCCCCTAATTGGTCAGTCATCCCTCAAACAAAGCCAATGAACCTACTTAAGTTGGTTTCAACATCACACAATTCTTAAGTTGGTTACAAAATCACACAAGTCTCTTAGAATTTTGCGACAGACACAAAGTAACAAATCAGTTATTCTATCACCCATAAACGATAATATTTTAACAAATTGTTAAAATAAATGTGTTTCTGATTTTATTTTTTCGTTTCAACACAATACTTTTCTTTTCTTGTAGCATTCAATACTTTTAAAAATGAATTTATTGCAAATACTTTTCTTCTTCTTCTTCTGAGCAGAAACAAAGACGTATATATATATTGCAGTATTGGAGTTGGAATTGCAAGTCTCTGCAACATATTATTTTGAGATTTTTACTACAAAATTTAAAGCAATAAAAGATTGTATAATAGTGGTTAACGATTCTTCTTGCACCTCCTGCTTTTTCTCCCCCTTTCCTCAAAACTAATTGTGAAGGCTAAACGTCATGACCCTAATAGAATTAGTAGGAAGACTGGACATTCCTCTTCTGATATCATAATCTTGACTTCCAATTTGCACGTGGCATGGATTTGCTAATACATTTTCAGGTCAATTACAGGGTTGATACAAGTCCATGTCAAATTTGTGAAGGGGTTAGTTGCAAAAGCACTACCGCGACGGACGTGCTCGATTGTCTAACGAAGAATGAATGCCATTTTCAATTTTCATACGCTTTGGCGCGAAGACTTGGTCAAATCGGTGGGCAGCTTATCATCTCCCATAGATTCTTGAAGCTGCCAAAGACGGGCCACGACAAGCAAAATCCACTTTTTACACAGTTTGTTTAAATCAGACAAGAGGTAAGCCTAATTCTTGTACCGCAAAATGGTGCGGTTGGCAGGTGGAGCTGGTTGCAGACCGTTCTAACCCACTAACCTTCCACCATATATACTTACTTGCACGCATTAATATAACACTGCGCCGGTTAACACTTCCTTAAAAAGCATATGGACATGGAAGATAGACGAGAAACTGCTATGGAGAAAAAAGAACCCTCTGATGCTACCACCAGGAAGAGAATAAAGCAGGCCATTTCTGTTCCATTTATTTGGGAAGAAATTCCAGGCACACCAAAGAAGGATTGGAAACCTGCTGCTCCGGCTAAGAAGCCCATCGCACCACCAGTCAAGTTCATTGCTTCAGTACCCTTTCAGTGGGAAGAAAAGCCCGGAAAACCACTTCCCTGCTTCTTGCAGCAGCCACCCGGTTCACCACTCGCGCTACCACCCCCAGACATTAACAGCTTCCCTCTGTCTCCCAGACATTTTCTGGGCAGGGAAAATAGTTGGACTGGCGTGAATGGCCAAGATGGTGATGAGATCGAAATGCTCGAGTCATATCCAGCATCATGTGAATCTGAAACAGATGATTCTTTCTGTTCAGCGCCTTCTCTCTTGGCCAATGGCCTTGTACCAACAATTGCTATTTCAAATGCTGTTCCCGTTCAACAAACCTCCTTTACAGGTCTTAGCGGTGGGCAGCTCCATAGACCTACTTCGCCAGCTTCTGAAACAGGAAGCAGTACCAGCGGCTATGAAACTGGAAATACAGACCTAGCAGGCGCTTCTTTTCTGGAATGGCTCTTCCCCTTGTTAACCCTTCAATCGAATATCCTGGAAAAGGCTGGCAGCTCAGGAAAGGAAATTTCTCCTACCCAAACAAAGATGCAAAAAGACGATATTGACTGTGAAAGGAATTGTGCTGCATTGAGAAAACCACACACACTAGGAGAGCTAATAATGATGAGCAGAAGAAGAAGTTACCAGAGGAAAGTCTTTCAAATGCAGACACAGAATCTCTCAAAGGTAACTTTCCACCATTCTATAAATATGCATTTCATACAGGTAACCGCAGATATTTTTCCTAGTGCAGAAACATAAATAACTTGAGTAATCTTCCCCGAAAAAGGAAAAGATTGATTACATAATTCCATGCGTGTCTTTCATCCACTATGATGATGTCAACGTGAAAAGTGCAACAGTGACGGTGATGTATAAGGCAATTTTGTTGCATGATCATAAATTGCTGGCAGGACTTCATGAAGAAGAATGCACTCGGGTGCTGGATCCTCGGATCAAGCAGCTTCATTGGCAGATTTCACAGAAGATGGACGAGGCAGCTACAACTAGAACTGCTATAAAAGACGAGTCCAGTAGACCTCTGAATAGTTGCACCATTCAGCAACTTTAGCTTCTATTAGATAAGCACATTAAAATTCCAAAATTAGATGTGTGATTTACAAGTTAAAGAGGTGCTATCACTCTGTTTGTTCGCCAGTAGTGGCCACCTCAAATCCTGAACTGTGTGTGATCTTTCTTGTGTGGTTATTCCAAAAATCTATTCATTTAATACTACTCTCAGAAGTTTCTTAAGCTGGAGACTTGCAAGTTTCAACAATGTTACGCATCCTATCTACAATAACACCGACATCCCTAGAATCTAGTGTAGCAAAACAGCATCTAAACCATCCAGGTTCAATACAATGGCAAGCTGAGCCAGGGGTTACATTGATCTTGGCTACATCTAAAAGCTTCTCCCACAGCTCAAGCTCCCC
Organism: Gardenia jasminoides; assembly: GCA_013103745.1. NCBI lineage: Eukaryota > Viridiplantae > Streptophyta > Magnoliopsida > Gentianales > Rubiaceae > Gardenia > Gardenia jasminoides. The sequence goes on from CM023103.1 coordinate 107,672,111, forward strand.
TTTCTTGTTGTATGGGCTGATTAATCTGCTCATATTTACCCAGCAATAAAAACCAGCGCTGCTTTTCATACTTTCAATTCCTAATTGTTCAAGACCATGCACAAACAAGGCATGCAATCTGCGAATTCTCTGTCTATTAGTCTGGAGGTATTCCTGCACGAACCCAGAATCTGATAGCAAAGAAACCAATATCCTCTGGGTTGGAGCTGAAATTGAAGAAAATCTAGCTAGCTTTTTTGAAGAAGCCAAAACATATTCGTTGAACGAATATATAACACCAGCTCTGAAGCCTGGAAGAGAAAGGTCTTTCGAAATCCCATATATTATATGAACCCTATCCTTATCAAAATCTTCTGAGTCAAGAATCTCTGCCATGCTTACAAACTCCTCATCACCATACACTGATCCAGCATATATTTCATCTGATATAATGTGAATGTTCCTTTCTCTGGCAAAATCTAATAGGTTATATAGGATTTCCCTCGACAACAGGTTTCCAATGGGGTTTGAAGGGTTTGTAATGAGTATCCCACGGACTCTTTGACCACGTTTTTTCGCCTGATTAAATGCCTGATCAAGAGCAGCAATGCTCAGCACAAAATTTTCTGAGCTCCGACAGTGAACAGGTATGAGCTCCACACCTGTGCGGAACTTTACATCCCTATCAAAACTGCAAACTGGGAATCTAATTAGAAATCATGCCACAGATGAACAAAACAATTGAGATGAACACGAGCCTTCAGAAATGAAAAGTTGATCTTTTAATTGGAAAGAAAATGTTTGAAAAAATACTGAAACATCAAAATGACTATCTTACAAGATAGAATCACAAAATCCTATTAGACAAAGGAAGGGACAAATCCTAGAAAGTATATGAGATTAGGAACATATTTCTCTATGTGATTTGAATGAAGATGGGAACTCTAGGACTAGATTTATTATGAGTAGGAAGATGTTCTTCAACATCAATCAATTATTATATTAATATATATATTAATAGCTCTGAGGTATTTGTAGGCTTTTTAATCCAATCTGATCTGTCATACTGGATACATGTGCTTAACTATGCTTGGAGACTGGATTTACAGTTAATGACTCAGTGATGACTTGTCTCCCTACTAGCTGGTGAGCAGCCTTCTCAAAGTGGATAGATCCGATCCCTTGGCAAGGAAGGATAGTTTGTGTGTTTTATTCAGGATTCAAAGTCAGAATCCCCTAATTCGCCTGCCCTTTTGACAGACGCCAACTAATAGCATGATGAACATTGACACTTGATTCTAAAACCATAAGGAAAAAGAAGAAGATATTGCCATATTACCCAGGGTAGTAGGGTGCTGGAACAAGGAATGCATTCCCTTGGTCAGCCAGACAGAAGGAGAGTATCTCAACTGCAGGAGTTGCACCAGATGTTAATACCAGTTGTGATGGATTAAAAGAAACAGCTCCTCCCATGACCTGCGTCATGAAACCTGCCATTGCCTATAAAACAAGATTCCAATTCAGGCATAAGCAATTTTTCATCCAGACAACATACAACTCAAGAACCCAACTCTGTCAATGGAACTGAGCTTTGAACATAAAATTGACTGTGTTCTCATTCAACTTCTACTTCAGAAGCTTTGAATAACCAAACTGAGACGCTCTATCCTTTGGCAAATGATACTAATAAAAGCCTAAACCATTAAATTTCTCCCACAAAAGTACAAAAACTGTGATATAATGAATGTGGAGGATGTATTACCACTTTTAACTCTAGCAATCCATCAGACGGCTGGTATGGGGCAATTCCACTAATACTTAAACCACCATCAACTCCTCCCAGCAACACCCCTTCATTCATATGCTTTGACAGCCATTCCTCAATCAAATCCAATGTCAACTTCAACAGCACATACAAGAGACAGTTAATAGTATACTCACAATATCCCATTTAGTAGAAATTTGAAACACACGCACACGCACACGCACACGCACACGCATACATATTTAAGATGGGGAAGATGACGCAATATTCTCACCCTATTTTCAGACAATCCCAGCTGAATAATACCGCCCGGATTATGCACCGGGTCATATGGATCCCCTCGAACCCTATCCAGTCCAATGTAGTAGGGCGAATCATTGGGCTTGGCGATGGAACTGGCCCTAGCTGACACGTGTACCCGGCCGATGGACCCCCGTGTGGATAAATTTAAACGGGAAGACGAACGAGGCAAGTCGGCCAGGTTGGCGGATGAGGTGGACGGTGAAGGATGGCTGGAAGGAGGAGGAGAAGGCGGAGAACGGCGTCGTCTGAGGTAAAACTGGAGGAAATAGAAGAGTGCACATGGGATTAAGGAGCCTAGTATTAGGCCGCCCCTGCCTTGTACCACCCCTTGCAGAGGCACCACCAGTCTCATAGCTCTCCCTGCCTTGTGCAGTATTGGGTTGTTATGATGAAGATGATGATGGTGATGATTTTCGCATTTCTGGGCGGTGTCACCCTCGGGTTTCTCTGGGTCCGGATTGAGCTTACAAGTAGTATTGGGCTGAGCGGTTTAATTGCACTTGGTTGGTAGATGAAGATGATTTTGAAGGAATTCGGGTTTCTGATTCCCTAGTAGAAATTTGTAATTTGAACTTGGTGGTGTAAGTTGTAAGAACTGGGAAAAGCAGATGGTTGCAGGCTTCCGGGAGTTTGAGGTCTGAGGTGTTGGGTTGCTTCAGGAAATTAGTCGGTTGGTGAAGTGTTGAAGCAAAGATTGGATTCCGTTGGTGGAATCTTATGCCGGGTGTCACCGGATGGTTTTTATTGCCAAACAGCCTTCTTTTGATACCCAGCCTACTACACACTCTACTCAAAATATTTGGATTTCCAGAGTGTTTGCATTTGCTATTTTGAGTAGTTTTTTGTCAAAAAAATTTATTGTAGCTATATATAATGTTTGTGAGATAAAATTTGCTATTTTTAGTAGTTTTTTATCAAAAAAATTATTGTAGCTATATAATATATGTGAGATAAAAAGATGATTGAAAAATGTATTCATGGAAAATAAAATAATTTTCTCCTTTGTTTTTTTTCCTTCTTTTCATTGCCAAATAGCCCTCTTTGTTTTTTCCTTCCTTTTACATTCTACACAATGCCTCAGTTATTTTTTTTCCTTTTAACTAATTTTCTTTTTTTTCCCTTTTCTTAGTTGTTATTGATATACATACATACATATATATATATATATATATATATATATATCTAAGGTATGCCAAAAAAATTAAAAAATATAACTAAACAGTTGCAGAGGCACCCATGGGATTATAGAGCAAAGCAGGGTGGGGCAAAATTTGGGAGTAGAAAAAGTGGAGAATGGAGGAGATTTTAGAGTACAAGTGAACAATAGAGAGACATTGCTTCCATTGTCATAATCAATTACTATCTCTTTTTTCTTTTAAAATATTTTCCTTTTAAATTTACATGCACGAAGAGTGTGCCATTGCTGCTAGTTAATAGCAAGCCGTTTTTTGAACTCTCTATGCGTAGCCTAGTGGTAGAAAGCCATTTCGGTTGAATCGACTTTACACTTCCACACTTTCGAGTTGGGAGCGGCTGAAATTCGATTACTCCTAGAAAGCACTTCCGAAGCTAGAAGTTTCAAATGCAAACTGCAAAGTGGATAGTTTCCTCGTGTCAGTCCCGTGCTATTTAGTCCCCACATGCTTAAATTGAGAAGGGACACCTATTTCACCTTGACTCTTCTGCTGAAATTTGTTGTGCTGATGGATAGAAGTAGAACAGAATGGGCCAATTGATCTTTGTTACAATTGTTATTCCCAGAATATTTACGCGTGACAATGATGACTAGAACAAAAGATCATTCCTGAATTCATTTGTAACTCCTAAGTTTTTTGAGCTACACACTCGGGTAGAACCACCTCCATCTAGAGCTGTACGCAAAGCAAACTGAGTCAAGTTTTTATTGTTTGAACGCTGTTCGTTTATTGTTCGAGATCGATTCATGTTCATTCATTAAGAATTACGAGTTAAAAAAATTGTTCGAATTCGAATCATTAATTGAATTTCCAACTCGAACTCGACTCGTTTAAACTAGAACGAGTCGAGCTAAATGAGCCAAGCCAAACAAGCCAAATCAAACGAGTCGAGCCAAGTAAATTCAAACCATTGATAGAAGCAAACGATCGAATAAGATAAATAGAAGTTGCTTCTATGAGAGACTAAAAATAAAACTAACCCTGCTCATTGAAAAAATTATTTTACCATTATTCACGAACACTAACGAACGTTGGCGAACAAAACTCGAGTTCGTCCGATAACTTATTAAGTCAGATTTTACGTTTGAACTCGACTCATTTAACTTCTCGAGTTTCTATCGAGTTCGAATAAGTTTAAATAAGTCGAACTTGCGAATTCATTCTATTTACGGCTCTACCTCCCTCCCTTCTTTTGCTTGAGTTGAAAATCTGGTGTCTAGTTAACTGGTTTTATTGCGTTTGCCGGCTTCGTAGTTTCGCCAGAAACTTCGTAGTCTGTCTTAATTTTGGTTCCTCCACCGCAGCAACATCTCCGACCTTTTTTTTTTCCCTACCGTCTTTGTGCTTGCATGTGTCAACTGTCAAGTGTGTCTTATTTTGGGTTAATTCCAAATGCCTCCCTCAAGGTTTCTCTTAATTATACCCAGCATTTCCTAATTTTCAAAAATTACACTTAGCCCCTTTGGATGTGACTCCCAATCCCAATCAGAACAGCTTAAGTGATGATGCTACCCCTGACTCTTCTTATTGTACTCCAATTTTCTCTTATTATCCCATTTAATCGGGGAGAGGTAATGAAAAAATAAGCCAAAATCATTAACTTTGTAAATTAAAATGTTGAGGTGGTGCAGTTGAAGTCGTGAAAAATAATTCATATTAAATCTACCTATAATAGTGTTCAATTATCAGAAATAGAATTTAAAAAAAAAATTAGTTAACAGGCGTTATTCAAATAAAAATTATATTTTCTTTCTGTTTGGGGCCTTGGCATAGATCAAAACAACACCCTCTTCAAGAGATTTAATGGAAAAAAAAATAAAAAGATGTTTTTTGATTTTTTACAGTTTGGGGAGTGGAAACTAAACTTCTAGTTGATTCTCCTAGAAAACAATTTTCCTTTTTTGAGCTCGTTGTCAATGAGCTAGAAATAAAAACTATAAAATTTAAAAGGGCATTTTTTTAGCTCTAAAAGTTTTTTAGGGTAGAAGAAAATTACTATTGATGGTTCTCTCGTAAAACAATCTTCTTCTGTGCGTCATAACTCTATCAATCGAGAAATACTGCCATTAGTAGTATTATCTTGCCGAATTATGCCTTGACAAGCAAATTGACAAGTTGCTTTTATAAGCAATGATCATCCGAATGAACAAGTATCATAGAGTTCAATGGTTATTGCGCTTACATCTCTCAACTTCTAAGTTAATATTACAGTTCTATTTGTGTTTTTTTTTTCTCATCTTATAAAATTAAAAAATCAAAATTTAAAATAGTAAAAGTGGAGCAATATTATAGTCTCTCTCTTATAATACTTTTTAATATTATTTTTATATAAAAGAGTTGATAATGTTACCAAGGTTGTCATTCTAAAAGTGCTGAATCTGATGTCTAAAAATTGAGTGGTGCTAGGTGTGATTAGAAAAACCTAAGGATAGACTTCTACAATTAACTTTGTTCTTTATTTGTCATGCATTCATCAATAGTCTATCTAATAATTTTGTAAAAAATAACCAGACAAGCCTTGCCCAGTTATGGAAAAAATGTACTGTAGTCAGATTGTTATCTTCTGGAGTTTTTATAGAAAAATGTACAATAACGACTTGATATATGTAAGACAAAAATGTAATTGAAAAATGTTTTCACGGAGAACATAAAAATTTTACATTCCAAACAAAACATAAAGTTGGGTAATTTCGCTGCAAGAAACCAAAAAAATTATGAATTGTCAATCATCGAATTGTAGAGTTCTTATTAAAGATTTTAACGTCCATCACAACGAGTGATAATTGTCTGATTAGGATTACTAGTAATCGTTGTACATTGCTCTCAAAATTTTGTCCTCTTTTCCGTTTTCAAAAATTCACTCTCGAGATTGGAAGCATATTTGCATATAAAACAGGGAAAAAAAAAAAAAGCCAAAAAAACTTTTTGTGAAGTGTAATACAAGTGGGGCCGACGAAACTAATTTCTAAGTACAGTCAGCAGAAAGGGGCCCGCAATTTCAAATTTGAGCAAATAAGTGTATAAGCAAGAAAATGGGCGCTAGCTACGTGAGTATAAAGTCAAATGGTAATGCCAGAAGGCCGGGGGAGATTGAGGGAAGTTGGTGATGGCTGTCTAATCTCGTGTCTGTTATTGGGTTCGACCCTTCCCGCTCTCCCCTCCCCATTCCATCCCAATTCCCATCCCCGCTCCTGTTTCTCCTCCTGCAGCTGCAGCTGCAGCTGCATGCCCAACGAAAATTTAGCCCTTCAACCTCGCCATTTAACAACACCACCTTTCTATCCTTCCCACCCTCCAAAACTAGGCAGGGTGTGTTTCACTCCCGAAACAAACCCCCCCCCCCCTTCAAGGCATTTTTTTCATTTATACAATCCGAACTACTAATATGTTTTTTATTTCCTCTGCATTTCTCGCCTGATCCCCCTCCCCGCTTCCGAAAGATGTAAAAAAGAAGAAAAGAAAAACGGGGAAAAAAAGGGATTCTGTACATACGTGTTTGAAGGAAAATGGACGAAGAATTGGAGGATCTCACTGAAGATTTTATAGAGCCGTCTGAAATTGATTGGGATTACGAATTCGATGCGGCTCGCTTTTTTGATTTTTGCTGTCCAGAATCGGACGAGGAAGCCCAAGAATCGGAGCGCTGGTTTGCTGTTGCCGGAAATTATCCGGCTTCTCGTAAGACATTCCTTAATTACTCCATATACACAATAGACAAGTCTCTGATGATTCCTTCTTACGACTGTCATGTGCTTGACTTTGGTATATTGGCTATGATAATCCTGTCCTCTGATTTTATCATCATTTTTTGGATAAGAAAAGTTTTGATGGATTTGATCATAAGCGGAATGTTGAAGCAGGGATAGTCAATTATTATTATTATTATTTTTGGCTGTCCTCTTGCATGGATACATTTTAGTAGTTGCTTCGAAGCGAATGTCTCTAGTCAGAATTTCTGTCAATGTTTTATCCTTCTCTGCTGTTTTACTTGCTGCTATTATTACTCGACTAGTTTTCTTAGTTGGGGCCGGGGGAATTTGCTCTCCTAAACTCTAACAGAATCAGTTTTGATTCTTTTGAGCAAAGTTTTGATTTGATTACAGATATATCAATAGTTACCTAGTCAAAGTTTGAGCATTTGTTTTAGTATTATAATAATGCTTTTTGTGAATTGTTGGTTCGGTTTTACTTACCAGTTTTATATATATATATCTCTCTCTCTTTGCTACTCTTCGACTCCTTTTTCGAACTTTAGCTTTAGTTATGAAGTTAAATTGGGGAGGAGACATTCAAAGGGAAGATACAATTACTTGCTCAAGCTTAGATGATTGCAAAAGCAGTAATGCAGATGTTAGTATTTGCTCTGACGGGTCTCCATCAGGTATTCAATTCAGTAAACCATCGGATTTCCCTTGTGCATTTCTGTATAATTTCCTTCCATACAAAGATTGGCAAAATCTTTGGTGTCAAAAATATGATTTTTTTTTTTGGGTGATTTTTACTTCTTTTTCTCATGCTGCTGGTTTGAAGTTACTTCACATGACAGACCTGTCTATTTATATTAACAAGGCAACCTGGTTCAAATGAAGCTTAAAATCATGGCAAATGCTTTGCATCCTTTCAACAAGTCTTTCAGCCAGCATGTGGAATCTTTCAAGGTCTTAGGCATCGCTTTCCATAATTCCCTAGTCCTTGTGCAGCTGTACATTCTACTGCATTGCTGTCTAGGTTCCACATGAGGCCATCATAGACTGTTACAAGACGGGGAGTTTTCCAGTAACAGATATGAGCCGAAGCTTTTCCTTTGCATGCTGTTATTACAATGTCTGATTACCAAGGGTCTTCGGTGCAAGTTTATGAGTAACTAGAGCTCTGAGATTTTTAATTCTGTATTTGTCACACCTGTAGTTTGAGTTATACTAATGTAGATGTAGTTACTCATCCTTTTTTGTCCGCCTAAATTGATAACACTGATTTGAGTGAATAAACAATGGGATATCTGAGACAAGATATATAGTATTATTTTGAGGTTTGGAAGTCAAACTGGCGAGACATCTTATGATGTCATGATTCGTCTCATTTCTTTGGAATTGATAAGTCTTGGACTTTTGTTTTTGCTTTTAATTTCTTCAGAAACAGAAGGGTCTATGAAAACTAAAGCAACATCAGTTCCCTGCTCATCCAAACCAAGAACTTCCACTTTGATGAAGCCTACAGCTAGTCATTTGGCCAAAGTAAACAAAGGAAGAGATTTACTTTCCAGCCACTCATGTGAAAGGTTTGCTTTTATTTAAAGAGAGCTGCACTAGTTTTTTTCTAAGGCACTATTTGCAGTGCCGAATGAATGAAGAGATAAAATTTGGATTCTAAGGCTCATGTATTGTTACGGATATTTCAGACCCAATTTTTTCTCCAGCCACCTCTTTTTTTCACTTCCTTGTGCTGGCATATGCTCAATCATTTTCTGTACCTCCATTCTAGGTTTCAGAAATCACCCATCCACATAGACGAGAGAAGCTTGCAGAAATCCCCTGGTTTTGATAACCCAGCTACCAAACGACAAAAGCTCGAGATTGGCTACCTGCGCAAGGTTACATTCTGATATCTGACCCACCATTACATTTTAAATGTCTATGAGGGCTTCAGTTTATTCCTTCCCCCACCAATAATAAAAAGTAAACAAAAAAAACAAATTGAAACAAAAATTCCCATTCGTCCTTGTTGGTACTCCAATCTTCTCCTGGTTATGGGACTTTAGTTATGCATCTCTATATATTTCTCATACTGTTTGTCTTGATGTCATAGAAAGAAGCTGTGACACCTTAGATGCGGCCTATATTCTACAAGCATCTAGGAGCACGCCTATTTTCATGATTTGTTTCAAGCATTGTTTTGCTGTTTGATAAAAGAGTTATAGGACCAAGAATCAGTTTCTTGTGAAAACTTCAAATAGGGGAATATAGTAAATCTACTTCCCTCATGAGTTTACTTTTGAGAAGTTTGAGTAAGTGATCTTGATGAGATTTCTAAATATAGATACCCTGTACTTTGCATCATCCAATTGTTAAATTGCTATAAGGAATGCTTCCAAGCTGTGCAAGACAGGAGTTAAATTAACACATTCTGTACCATTAGTCCTGCTGGAAACATTGGTTTCTTCTTTCTGTTCAAACAGCAATTTTCTGGAGTTGAGAAAAGCTGCCCATCCGTTGTCATCAAATTCCCATTTTTGGATTGAGTATTTACATTCTCCTTTTTGTGTTTTAAACCAGGTTTCACATTTGAAGCATCAGGCCCTTTTACTCCACAAGAAATCCCAAAAGGTTCCATCTATGGTAGTACAACTATGCAACTGTTGTGTGTTGATCCATGTTTATGAGACTAAACTAGCTTGAAGGTTTACTTTTCCAGGATGGAACTGTAACTCCTAAAACAGCACATTCTAAGATGAAGGTAACTATTCCCAAAGAGCCTGAATTGCAGACACAGCAAAGGGCGATAAACCGAAGGTACTCTCAGTTTTCCTAGCAGAAGTTGGTTTTCGTCATTTTGTTTATTCAGCATTGAAAATAGGTTTTGATATATATAAATTTTTTTCTTCATTATTCAATCCAGATCAAGGACTAATTCTGAGTCAAATGAGCATTCAGAATTGGAGATACAAACCTGTAGATCACAAGCATTGAACAGAAAAGTTGGTACTTGAAATAACATAACACTTTTTCCTGTTTTGAATCTGAATTTTCTGAAGATGCTTTCAGTGGGTAATATCGCTAAAGATTTGTCTTACATGCGTGTCATAGATTTTCAAGGCCCCTACTGTAATCCAACCTAAAAAGAGCAAAGTGCAGCTACCAGTGTTTCAAGTAATACTTTCAAATACTAGTAACGCAATATTCCTTTTTTTTATACTCTTTTTTAATGGATATTTTTATATCATTGTTCCTATCAAATAATGGTATTGTAGGTTTTTAATTTGAAGACTACTGAGAGAGCCTTGCAGCGTTCATCTAGCAGTGTAAGCCAAAATCCTCCTTTCCCAGTTTTGGTGGCTTATATTAATTTAAGTTATGTATATCTTTTTGACATATGATCCAACAAGAACAAGCATTTCATATCACAAGCTGTGAACTATAATGCATAGGAGTGGTTTTTGGTACCCTTGACCATGATGTTGTTGTTGGTTGTCATGCTTATATCCTACAGATGCGTTTAAAATGCCTAGTCTCATTACAAGAAATACCTGACGGAAATTGTTCACATGACAGTAGGCTTGCTCCCTTTGTGATCTGCAATTTTGTCCAATGCAGGAACTGAAGACACGCAATTCTGATAACATTTCACAAAGTATTCCTGCAGAGTTGAAGAGGTTTAAAAAGTTTCCAAAATTTTTTAATCTTGAACTTGAATTGAGGGAAGCAAAGATATCCTAATTAGTCGCTGTTGATCTTGATCTTTTTTCTTCACAGAAGCTGCACTATTGTACATCCTACAGAAGTGAAGAAGATCGGCAAGAAGTACCTCTCAAATACCAACTCTGATGAACATTTATCTTGCTTTTCTAATGTGGCAGTCCTGACAGCTTGTGGACTTGTTCCTTCTTGATTAATAATGCATTGGTGATCGTAGCACAGATCACTTCAATATCATTACGCACCATGTTTGTGATTGGTACCTATAGTGTTTTTTCTTAGGTGAGCTGTATTTTGCAGATCAAATCCTGGCGATGCTTTGACGAAGGAAAAACATGAAAGACCACTCAGATTAAAAGCCTGGCCTATCAGTAATAAGGTGTCAGACTTGACTGACCTGACCAAAATGCAATGATCTTGTAAAGCTAGGAATAATGTTATAACGAAGTCATCTTTCGCAGATTTTTCCTACCAAAGAAGATACTGTTGGAACTCAAAGTGTCAGAGAAGAAGCCACATCAGCAATGGTGTAAAATGAGATCTTATTTTAGCTTTTTGATTTGCATGGTTTCTATTTGGCATATTTTTGGTTCCTCTTTCCATTATATAGAACTTATGAGTTACCTCTCAACAGGACTTGAAACTTCGGAAAGATCAAAGGCTTTCACACAATCCACCTACGGAATTGTTTAACAAGGTAAATTATTAATTAGATGTATAATTATTTTGGTGTGTGAGCTTTCACAAGTCAATGATTGCAAGAGAACACTTCGTGCTTTACAAGTGTAAGCAACATTTCTTTGGTATGTATGTGTATATATGTCAACATTTCTTTGACCTTATTTGCCAGCTTTCCCTGAGATCTGAACCGGGGAGTGATACAGGATCTCAGCCTAGCACTCGCATGTCCAATAAGGTCAGCTTCGTGGATACTATGGCATGTCATTTCCATTCATTTTGATAATTATTTTGTCAATTATTCATCTCCTTCACGATCTAGGGATCAAAGGAGAATGCTCCTGACTGTTTCAAACCTGAATTTTGGGTGAGCATATTTCGAGGACGAGTAATTTTACTCCTCAATGTTACTTTCAAAAAATTATAAGATATTTCCTTGTTATCTACAGTGGTGTGGTGGCAAGCTAAATCAATTTGGGAGTGGCAAGGCGATTCCAGGAATGGTAAATGAGTCCAACATGTGCAGGTAGCTTTAAAGGTGTCTGATCAATTACCATAACTAGCACATTCGATGTGTGTGCACCTCGATAAAAAATACTAGTTGGTAGCGAACATATCAGACTACGTAATTCTCAGAATAAATCAAATTTAAGTACGGAAATACTACTGCTTCTGCTACAGGCACAATCAATAATTTCAGTAAATGATGCATGCTTTTCCTACGGAATGATGTCGTCGACCTAGTTGAATAATTAAATATAGGTTTCAAATAACTTCTGATGAGTATTTGTATTCTTTGGCTGTTTTTTTGGATTGGGGTGTCTGTGATAGATAGAAGAAATAGCAAGCAACAATTGTATCACATGCTTTAAACATCATCATGACTGATACAGATACTTTTCTGTTTTCATGTCTCTTTGGATTTTTTTTTTTGGGGGGGGGGGGGGGGAGATGAAGTAGAAAGATGGTGGCACTGTAAAGTTCTAAAGACCTAATCCATATGGAAATTACAAAGGATAAACTCAACACTGTGTAATGTCTAGTATTAGTGTTCTGTGGTGACCTGGGATACTCTCTTGTCATTATACACTTGGCTAACTCAACAATTATATCTCTCTTATGATTTTCTTTTATAAATTCTGTTTGCCTCGCTTTCGCATTTGTGTCAACTGCATTTTCTTTCTCATTATGATCAAAGATCTGAAAACTTTAATACGCTAGCGAGTAGTGCTAAATAAAAGGTTGCATTTTTTGCTCGTGCAGTCTTTGAATCTACTCATCTAATTTAATGCTAATTCTCTCAGGAGCTTGGGTATTCGCTGAAATGAAATAAAATAAGAGCATGGAGCTGGTAATTGTTATCCGTGGTTGTGATTGGAGGCCGCACTAATCATATCTTCTGTATGAACTATAGCACGATTTTTCGGTTGGGTTATAGCTGGAAATGACAGAACTTTGCAATTCAGACCTTGCTCTAATGTCCGAGGAAGAGCGCAAGGTATTAACTCCCACCTGGAAAAGCAAAGATTTTTGTGCCATTCCTACCCACGCCCTGGAGGCGAAGTTTAATGTTTCGAAGCTAAACAAGGGTACTATAATAATACATGAAAATTTCAGCAGTCACTTTTGGAGTGGCTGCAATTCCTTATTTATGTTGTAGAGAAGCAGCGGTGTATTGCTTGTCACCCTTCTAAGAATCTTATTGTTACTTTCTCCCGTCTTTTTCTTTGGAAAAACGTATCTATTGAATGGATTTTTTTGTCTTTCATTTTTATAATGTTAATTTTTTATGTCCCATACAAATTTTAAGTTTGTAACTCCAACTTAGATTTTCAACCACTTTTTACCCCTAAAATCACTATTGATCCATATCCAACAATTTTTATGTATCAAAAAGTTAGATTTCACTTTTTCAGTGGCAAAAATAAATATAAATTGAGTCAAACCCACTTTTTAAGATGTAAAATGAATATGATTTAGATTAGATCTTAATTTTTAGGTGCGAAAATGAATATGAATTGGATTATTTGTTTACTTATAATTTAGGATAAAAAGTGATGAAAAATTTAGGTTGAAATCAAATTTTACAAACTTGATTTTGCAAGAGATATAAAGTTACTACTTAAAAAGTGAAGAATGAAAAATTTTATCTAACAGAATGTGAGAGATATTTTGAACCATTTTTCCCTTTTCTTTTGCGATTTTGCATTGCATGAACTAAAAAAGAATGGAATGATGAATGATGAATGCCACCCATTATCAGAATTAAAACTGGCTTTTCTGTTTTTTTTTTTTCGGGGGACTTATTCTGGTCTACATATGCGTTAATCTGAGGTGGCGACACTACTCTTGGAAAAATTGGAAATGTTTAACTGTGTGAGCACCCATTTAAATTTAACCATTTTCTTTTGTCATTAGCTCCTATGCAATATGCATACTACCTGATTTCTCCTCTTGGTTGAAGTAGTTAAGTTTCCACTTGCCCAAAATTATTGCCTTAAATCTCAACCTACAGTTTTCTGTTGCTACTTTTATTTACTTTAATCACAGAACGGGGATAACAAATTACTGTTTTTCTCGATTAAAAGCGCCCAATCTTGTCCAATATGCTGCTTAATTTAATCTGGACAGAATGAGAAACAAAACACCAGCAGCATAGACAACGATACTGTAATTATACTACACAAAATAGGGATCCAGGATAAAAATGTCAAATGCAGGTGCTGGCATTGTGAATTTCATCAACCTTCAGCTTCAAGGAAGACCATATGACAAGCAAAATTTGGGTTGAGCTCCCGACATCCAGCTTGCATTCTCTTCAATGGATTCGGAAAGATTTGAAATATTGTCAGATGGTGTTCTTTGATACTACTTCACCGAATCTCACAAACCATTCCGCATCAGAGGAGGAATTGTTGTCTGCCCGGACCTCTGGCTGCATCATTTTAAGTTGTGATTGTTCCTTAGCAATCACAAACCGCGAGTAGTTAATAGTCTTGGCAGCACCCAATGCTGGCTTTGTTGGAGGAGATGGAAGCAGCGAGACAAGCACTTTAGCAACTTCGTGCATTGTTGGTCTCTCAGAAGGGTGTGGCCTGGTGCACAACAAAGCGAGTTGAAAAACCTTCTTGACATGGGCCAGATCCATGCATGTAACAGACACTTCAGGATCCACAGCCTCCATAATCGTGTTGTCATCAGCCTTCAGCAGAATCTGAAAAATATGGAAACAAAAGGCAATGAGGGAGCTCGTTATCTCGAGATTATCCTATCCTTCATACCTGAACAAAGAACACTGATGAGCCCAAAGATTACCTTGTCCATGCATCCATTTGACACAATGATGCAACACAACACTGTAGTCTGTACTGACCCTAACTACTCTTAAAATAATTATCTAATATTGTAGCTGGACTTTTTTCTGAGTCTCATAATTGAGACTTATTTAATGTCATGGGGGTTCTGTAGAAAAGTTTTTCCCAGAAATGGAAAACTGAAAAGGCTGCCTGCCATACACTTTTGGCCCAGTTCCATTACTCTCTAATGTCTGTAAAACACCTTATTTATCCATTCTTAACATGCAAAATAAGAGATTTGGCAATGCTACAGCTAATTACCATCTGATGCAGGTTCGAGTTGTTGTCTACAGCCTTCTTTCCAGTTAATAGCTCTAGCAGAACCACGCCAAAACTATACACATCTGATTTTTCAGTTAGTCTAGAAGTCCTCGCATACTCTGGATCAATGTAGCCTATAGTACCAAGTACATAGGTTGATTCATGAGTTTTGGCAGCAGAAATGGATTTTGCAATGCCAAAATCTGAGAGATGAGCCTCAAAATTTTCATCCAACAAAATATTTGATGACTTCACATCCCGGTGGACAATTCTTGGATTGCATCCATGGTGAAGATAAGCAAGCCCTTGAGCTGCTCCAACAGCAACCTTCAGTCGAGTTTCCCAATCCAGTTTTACTTTCTTAGATGGCCCTACAATAATTGTTGCATTTGTACAGTCAAAGATTGCTTTTAGCCCTAGTCATATAATCCTGCTGGAGATACAACTGTCATTATATGAAATCAAGATTTGATTCATCATACAAATGCAGAGACATTATATTCCAATGCCCTAAAAAAGCCTGATTTGAGGATCAAGTTTAAGCAAATTAAGGAGTAAATAGCATGAATAGACTGAGAAGACACTAACCATGAAGAAGATCCCAGAGTGAACCATTCTCCATATAGTCGTAGAATAGAAGGTTCCCATGGGGTGAGAGAGAATAACCATGCAAGCTCACAAGGTTTCTGTGCCTGATACTGCCAACAGTCTCCAATTCAGTTTCAAACTCATGCAAATTGTGTGGATACCGAGTATAAAGTCGCTTAACTGCAATTGTTCGGGAGCCTTTCAGTACACACTTGTAAACTGTGCTGGAAGCACCGCATCCTATGATGTATTTCTCACTTAAGTTCTCAGTGCTTAGCATAATATCTTCATAAGTATACAGTGCCATATCCATGTGCAGAACCACGAGTTTCGGGGGGCCTGATATGACAATAGAAATGTATGTAAACCTGGAGAAGAATCAAACTGTAAAATAACACGCAGTACTAAGTCCTGTACCACCTTGCATGCTCTTCTTAGATCCATTTGCAAACTGTCTCGGTTGGTTAGTTTTATAAACAGCAACCATCACAATGGACAGTAAGGTCATGAAGCCTAGTATTAAGCAAACCACAGCAGTCCTGGAGAATATTGCTGCACTCCAAAAACACCAATATTACAACAGAGTACCTCGTCTCTTGCACCTTTTTCACTGCAGAAAGTTACTCCAAAATGGCTTTATAACCGTGGAACATACCTTTGAATTTTGAAGTACCAGGATTGCTTACTGAACCTAGCCAGTTCCCTCTTAATAGCGGATTTCCAATGAAACTTAAAGGGAAGAAAAAGGAATAAATGTCAAATAATGTCCTATATTCCTTTTTGGAAAGAAAAGAAGCATACATCACCTAAATGAAGCCCAGTCTTGCCACATACCTGCCAGGTGGAAACTTTGAGAAGTTTCTGCCTACAGGGATAACGCCAGTAAAGTTGTTGTAAGAGATATTCCTGTGGAAAAGATTTATCAGTAACTGCAGATGCTTCAAATGAAAGAAAACAGTGGCAGGATGGACTGACAATGTGGCAAGGCTTAAACAACTGGTTAGTTGATCAGGAATTTCTCCACTGAGATTATTATTATTCAGAATACTGCAACAATAACACGCAGACAACAATTAATGAGATATTTACAAAGAAATCATACACGATAATGACAGCTGAATGAATATAAATTAGCAAAGTTCAGAAAAACAGGTTAGACTTTGTCTCACAGTGACTCGAGGTTTTGCAGCTGGCCCAATTCTTTGGGGATGCGACCAGATAATATGTTGAAAGACATGTCACTACAAAAATACAACCATCAAAAAGACGAAAACACATTTTTGGCAGGGTTGAAAATCTACAAGAATAATACTAGATGCTCACATTGTCTGTACACTTCCGAGGTTTCCAAAGTCTTCAGGTATTGGTCCATCAAGGTGATTGTAACTTAAATTCCTGTCCAGTTGGTAGGATTTATTAGATCCTTGCACAGGGTTCAGACAAACATGTGATCTTCAATTCAAGGATATTATGTCTTACAATATAAGAAGATGCTCCAGGTCACCAACAGAAGCAGGTAGTAATCCAGAAAAATCATTACTGGAAAGATCTCTGAAAGGAAGTCTTTGTCAGACTTTGAAGTTGCTAAGAGCAGGGTTACATAGGAAAACTTGGGACTTACAATGTATCAAGATTGATTATATGACCCAGCTCATATGGTATGTGACCCTTAAATTTGTTGGATGAAATATTCCTAAAAGTAATGGAGATTGAGTTTACAAGGTTGAGGTAAGAGCAAGCACGAACCGTTGTTTAAACCAAAAAAAAAAAAAGAAAAAAGAGACAGGAAGAAAATCTTGAAAAGAACATACAGATATGTCAGGCTCTCCAAATTCCGAAATTCCAACGGAATGGATCCATTTAAGTGATTGCCATGTACATTGCTAAGAATACGTGACACAAGGTACATTATGTAGAGTCAACAGTGAAATTACACAAAGACAGGAATTCACATGTTAGATAAGAAATAGGACGTCTTACAACTGATTCAATGCTTTACACAAGCTGATGTTGCGAGGAATATGCCCTTCAAGAAGATTATTTGCAAGATTCCTGCAGAAGGATCATATATCAATCTGACAAAGGTACAACTGAGATTGCATTGAAACTATCCATGACACATGAAGAACTCACAGTTCAAAAAGGTGCTCCAGTTTTCCAAGTTCAGCTGGAATTGGACCAACCAGAAGATTGTCATTCAGTTGCCTGCAGGAAAGCTCAATTAGAAGTTGAACCAGAACAAACAGACATTATCCAACGCACCCAAAAAAAACAAAAAGAACAAACGGATGTAAATCCCTGAGATCCTTGAGATACAAAACTAACAAGTAACTGAGATTTGACATATTGCCCAGCTGTGGTGGAATCGCCCCTGTGAGCTTGTTCCCGTGAAGGTACCTGGCTCATCAACATGTACTTTGAGCTTTAGGACTAGTAAATCATACCAAGTCCACAAGATTCATTTAGAATAGAACTTACAGCTTTCCGGTGTATGATAGATTCCCAAGAATGGGAGGGATTGATCCAACTAGTTCATTGTCACTCAAATCCCTGAAAAGAGAGGGTAAAACTAGAAATTAGGAAAAAAAAAAATCCTTTCCAAAAGGTATTGAATGTGATGTTACAAAGTAAATTCACATACAGGACAAGCTTTATGCACTGATTGATGTATATACTTACAACACAGCAAGGGCTTGCATCAAACCAATTACATCCGGGATCTTCCCAGTTAGCTTATTTCCCTGCAGAGACCTGTTGAAATAAGCCGTAAGAACCAACCATATGCCAACGTCAAAACTAAATTCAACAATTAAAAGAGCTTAATACTAAGAGGATGTACAAGAAAACTGCAAGTCACTGAACAGTCAAAGATATACAATTCCCAAGAAACTTCACTATGGTAAACTTTTCTTTTTCAACCACAAGATATTCAACCAAGCAGCAGCAGAACTTACAAAGTAGCCACTTGTAGGAATCCAATATTGTAAGGGATCTCCCCAGTTATCTGATTATATGAGATATCTCTGAAACCATGAATAACCTATTTCAGCCAAAAAGTCCATGAAGCTATAAATTCTTCATAAAGTTATCAAGAGAAGAAACCTACAAGATCTGAAAGCTTGTACAGTTACCAATGTTGTCTGGAATGGTTCCAGTTAGATTGTTACCCCTTACATCACTGAAACAACAGAAGAACATTTTGAAATCATGAAACCAGATGAACTTGAAAAGTAACGCTTTTCAGAGACAAGCAGCACAGTGAGTATCTTGCAGGAGTACATACAAATACCACAGGCCAGTTAATTGACACATATCGGGGGAGAGTGTTCCAATTAATGAGTTGTCACGTAAACCGCTGAGCAAAAGAGTCAAGTAATAAATGTTAGATACGCAGTTCCTCTCAATAGATGCTATGAAAAAGGAAAAGTGGTAGACCTACAGATACTGCAAAACTTCATTCCAGTAGATCAACCTAGGTATCTCACCAGTAAGCTGGTTCCGTGCAAGGTCACTGAAACCCATAAAACCATTAGCTGGTAGTAGTTAATATATAGAATGGCTAAAATATTGGAGTCTCGCCTAGCCATAAAGTACAAGTCACTAACTAAAATAATAATAATTAAAAATTGTCATAACTGCTGGGAAAGAGCAAAGTTTATAAAACACTAACGGCTTAAAGGAGGCAGCACAATACTTACAGAGTTTTCAGGTTCGGAATTTGTGTCAGAGTTGAGGGGATGGGACCTGTCAATTGGTTGTTCTTCAAGTTCCTGCATGTGGTAGTTAATTATGCTGGGATTCAGATAAGATTATTTCATGCAAAATGCACCACATAAATGAGTAGCACAGAAAAACTCACAGAAACTCGAGCTTTTTGAGCCTTGAGATCGAGAAGGGTATATCCCCATAGAGCAGATTATTAGATAAATCCCTACAAGAACTGCAATAATCAGAATCCTGGAAAAGCAGATCATACAATGAACTTGAGGGTTCACAGATTTCAATGCTTACAGAAGGATCAGAGAGATATAGTTGCCAATCTCATCAGGTATTTGACCAGTTAGCTTGTTTCCCTGTAGGTCCCTGTCAGCATCATATTAGAAAAATATGTTATGATTCAAAGGCATACCAAAAATAAAAACTAAACCACCAACAACCACAACAGTGGAACCATACAGAGATTGCAAGCTTCTCAAATCTCCAACGGCCATCGAAATTTCACCACCCAAATTCAGGTTAGACAAATTCCTTCAATCAGAAACCATATGCTACAGGGTTAGCACAGCCTGATAAAATGCTTCAAACGAGACTAACAGAAAGAGGAAGACACTCACAAAGCAACAACAGACATGGTAAGATTGCTACATATCACGCCTCTCCATGAGCAGAAATCTTCATTATGAATATCATCCCAGTCCAGCAGCACATTGGCTACGTTGCTGAATGATGCTTTAATGGACATTAAAGCTCTTCCTGCATGCACATTATTGATTATCTTGTTTCACCTCATGACGCTATTTTATACAATCAAAAACGGATCCTTGTATAACACACAGTTGATGAACAATTACTATACATGCAAGTAAGCGACATCTTTATTAACAGAGGGAGAATGCCTAAGTTTTAGAACTTGGGACCTTTTCCATGTACAGTGGCAACTAAAAAATATCATTTGTTATCAGATTAGAAGAATACTTAAATAGCTGATCAGTTTACAAGGTTTCCTTCGCGACCCTGAACAGTTACGCTGATCAGGGCCAATGATGCCAACTGTTCACATGGATTATGAAATACAAAAGTTGAGAACAGAAACGGAAACGGAAAAGGTCAAAAGCTTTTCTTTTTTCTTTTTTTCCGGGGGCGGGGGGTTCCTTTTGAAAATCAAGACCTCTGTAACAAAAAGGGTTATGGACACTGTACTTTTGCTTAACATCAATCGAGTACATTTACACTTTAATTTGGGAATTGGAATTCTTTGAAATTATTTTTGCATGATCTTCTCTTTGCTTCTCTTCTCAAAGTTCCCTGCTGCTCCTGCAATTCTTCCTTGTGAACGTTTGTCCATCCCTTCCCCCTCCAATCTGGCCAGCCCATCTCGACCCCCCAGTCGATGTCCATGGTCGTGGAGTAGCAAGAGCAGGGTCCCCAAGTTGGCATTGTTTGGAGGAGGTAGAGTACAACAATAATTTTGAGGTGAGAACCATGTTTGGGATGAATTTTTGTCGTGAACGTTGCAGTTACATTTTTTCAGTTGAATTTTGTGTGACTTTAGAGTAACCCGTAAAGGAACAGTACAGAAAGAGAAGGAAATTGATAAGAACATTATATGTCAGTAGTGATATTCAAGATTAAAAGAGCTACCAAAAATTTTAACTAAAATGGAAGGAAGACTGAAATTTTAGAAGTTGTCAAGCTAATGAAAAGTTTAACACCATTTCTTTTCTTTTTTCTTCATTTCTTTCTGGGAATAAAGGAAATTTTTAAACTACTTTATGGGACACTTTAACGGAAGCTTTGTTATTATTCTTAACATGAAAACAACAACGAAGAAAAAGAACAAAATGCACAAATAGAGCAGTTAAAGATGGTGGGGCGGGGTGGTACTACTTGTAGCTTAGGAAAAAAAAAAATCACACTCATCATTAGCTGTGACAGCTCTAATATTGAAACCAAAAGGCTAAACTATAAAATTGGAATTCGTCACCGCCCCAGAAAAAAAAAAAGACAAAAGAAAAAAGCGGTGGTGATATATTATACCTTCACTGCTGAGGGCTGCTACTGGGAGTGGCAGTAGAAGAAGCAGATACACAGCTGAAGTTGCAAGTTGGAGAAAAAGATGAAGCTTCATCTTCTATCTTTTCAGTTTCTTGACAATATTGCAAGACGATGGATGAAGAAGCCAGTAAGCAATAACGCCCACTTGAGTGGTGTGGAGAGAAACTTCAGGTGCCTGAAAAGCAGCAGAAGAAGAGCGAACTCGACTTGATAGGGCCGGCTTCAGCCTAGGAGAAACATTTCATCACCACTTGCTGCTAAAGGAGGAGTACCAAGAACCAACAACATCAAAATGAGGAGAAGAGGACCAAGAATTGTAGTAACCGATTCTTCTTGTTTTCTTTCTCAATGATCCTCCAGGGAGATTATCCTCAGCTCAGCAGCATACAAAATGCAAGTACTAGTTCTCTTACATGCTGGTACTAGTCCACTGCATTATGTTTTGTGAGTGTGTAGAAGAGAGAAATGGATACATTCTGCACAGGAGAGAGAGAGAGAGAGGGTTTGTGTGTGGGAAGGAAGGAGGGGGGCGTTTTAATTGCAGGACGGCTGGGGTGGCAGGGGTAGAGCAGGCGTTTGGCGTGAACTGTAAGGCATAGGGCTGGAAGGACAAATTAAAGAGAGGCTGCTGCTGCTGCTGCTGCTGCTGGGTGTGTGTGTGTGAGTGACAGTTTTGTGAGAGAGGAGAGAGAGAAGAGAGGGGAAGAGGTGTGTGTTTAAATTTAATGCTTTCGCAGCCTTTGTTTTCCCATTTATGAAGACAGAAGGAGAAGAGAGCAAAACAAAATCCACCTCCAAAAAACCAATACAAAAATAAATGCCAAATTCTCTTCTCTAACGCTTCTATTCTATTCTATTCTATTCTACGGCTCGAAACAAAAATCTTCACGCCATTTCTGCTACTCTTTTTTTCTCATATCACACAGCTTACGCCTCTCTATTTCTTTTTCTGTAGTAACTGCTGCCTCTTTTCTAGCTACAGGTCTCTATAAAGTGTATTTGATAATAAATAAATCACTACTTTTTTCCCCTATTGTATTTTGTCCGTGTATAGAATTGTTCAAGATTGAGCAGTAATGGATGCGTTTAGACACATAAATTATTTTAGATATTATTTTACTTGTATATAAATATTTTTAATTATTTTTTATCATTAATTATATATAGGATAAATTACTTATAACCCTCTTGTGGTTTTATATAATGTCAAATGACACCTGTAAAGTTTCAAAATAGCCACTTAACCCACTTATAAGTTTATATAAAGTAAAAAGTGGACGAAATACATAATTAGTTATGACGTTTATACTAAACGCACACTAAAAATGCATGTGAAAAAATTTTAATATCCATGTAATCCTTTTATAGTTCGTATAAATATAGACTTTATCCCCTTATAATTTTTGCAACTGTCTACTTAATTCCTCTATATATTTATATAAGGTGATTAAACCATTGATTTATTTAGTATTTAAATAAGGGCACTATTGTTATTTTGACTGCCGACGTTACATAAGTTATTTTCCTCCAAATCTCTACTTTATATAAAATTATAAGAGGATGAAGTAGACATTTTAAAATGCTAGGGGTCATATGACAACAAATGAAATCGTAAGGGGTTGTATGTAATTTATCCTTAATTATATATTTTTATTTCACATATATGACATCATAAAAAATTGTTATAATAATTATTTTAAATAATCTCTATCAATTTTTAAAAAAACGCTTAATCTATAGGAACCTATATTATTAGCTTTACTTTCTTTTTTACTTTTTTTTTTTTTACCTTAGCGCATACATCAGTAACATTAACAATTAATTGTTTTGAAAGATATCTAATGCTTGCTTATAGTTTGACGGTGCAAAATTAAGGTTGAAACTTGTGCTAAAAGTTATATTTGCTTGATTTCTCAAAAATGTAAATTCAAAGTCATGGGAGTATCCCATCTAGAAAACAGTAGAGGATTAATTATCAATCCATATAGACCCGGTCATATTAAAAGAAATTAGAAGCTTTTCATGTAAAAAGAATAAATAATCAGAGGTGATGACATACAGCCTGTTTGGAAATGTGACTGTTGGTCATTATTTATTATAATTATTAAGAAAAAGAAAAGGAAGATGTGGCCACATCTTTTATTATTTTGATTTTGTACGACCACGAAATTCATGCATCGCTACACACGAAGATTGTGAGTGTGACTCGTCTGTGGGAAACATGTCGTAAGACATTATACTAAGAGAGAAAAAGGGCACACTAGTCCTACGGCACTAGTCCGGCGGCACAGGGGTAGGGGTAGTACGGTGTTGTAGTAGTGGGAAAGAAATGGCGGTGAAGCGACGTTGGATATGCGACTGCTGTTGCTTGGGTCTGGGAGGCAGATCGATTATTGGAAAAAGTGTTGGCTGCAGCCGTCAACCCCTCCTCGCCCGGGGTACGGCTTCGGTTTCCCTGAGCTCCCTCCACTTTCTGATAGGCAGCTGCCCCTCTCTTTTCTCTGCGTAATGTATGAATTATGTCCACGCTGCACGTAGTCGTGCGCGTGGAAGCGTGACTTGATCGGACGGTCATCACTTACTAGGATGCTTGATCAGTTCGAAAGGACGTCTCTCTACACGCGCCATGCTATTACTTGGAATTGCGACGGTGGGTTGGGGGTGGGGCAGTGACGACAGGGGGGTGCGTAGCAGTGGGTACTGCCTGCCTCATAAGAGCTGCAGAAAAACTTTCATCTGGCTGGTTTACGGCCTCACCCCACTACATTTGGTTCAAGAAACCAGAGAAATCATTTAAGTATACCTACTTTCCCCCAGTGTTATTTGAATTTCTTTCGTTTTGCGAGCTGTCACTTACAGCAAGGATCTTTAGTCTCGACGGGGAACGGGAGTGTAAGCAAGTCGAGTCGGGTTTAGTTTAATCATAAACGAGTTAAATTTAATTTAATTTTGATTAGATTCAAGATCAACGAGTTTTTAATTTAATGTTTGAATTCAAGTTTGAGTTTCAATTCCAATCCAATTGAGTTCAAACTCAAATTAAATAAAAAATTATTTTATTTTTTTAAAAATGAATGGAATAATTATTTTTCTTAATAAATAATAAAAATATTAGAATTATGTATATAATGATACTGTTAAAATAACAAATATATATATATATATGTATTTATATAACAAATAACAAATTTAAACTCAAGTAACTCATGAATGGATCGAGTCATGTGCAACCCTAGTTGAAAACTTGAGAAGAGACCTATTGACTGCCAAAGTTTTTAACAGTGTCGTGAATGGTAATTTTGGCTTTATTGCTCCAGTAAAAATGCCTAAGGAGACCCGACAGTAAAGTGCAAAGCAGATTGTCTATCTGGTGGTGTGGATGGACAGCAACACTAGGTTAAAAGACAAATTGGGCTTTCAATGCTTATTTCTCTTTGCCCTCAAGCAATTTCACCCTTTACCATTATTTTGTGTTTGAGTATTGGAAGTCTGGAATGCTGCACGCTCACCTGGTAGAATCCTCTGCAGAGTTGCACCAATTTGTGCAGATTTTTTCTGGAACTGATTTTCGAAAAATCTGTTTTGCTTGGAAGGGAAAATTTTTCAATATCTTTTGAAAACTTGCAGTCTCTCTCATATAGTCATATGTAAGGATTGTAATTTTTACCCGATGATGGTAAAAGCAGATTCAGGTAATTTGGTAAGGAGGAGAAGTAGGGCAGTGTACTCTGCTGCTACTGATATGATTCTTCTTGCATGTCTCACTAATTTCGTTAGATTCCTTTTCTGGGTTTGATCCTAAAGGACTTAGTAACAACCAACGTTCCCCTCATCAGCTAAAAACATACATAAACTGCAATGTAAAGCGAAAATTATAGTTGCAAAAAATGAAAGTTTGGTGTAAGAGAAATTTCTCTTCCGAATACTTTCATGTAAACATATATTAGATTCATTTCCACTTTCACATGAGCTACCCCGCTCCTGCAATTTTCCAAATTAAGCTCGCTGAAAATTTGGCCAGATCGAGACGGAAATCAAACAGTTTTGTTGTGTTCTGCGATTGGAGATTGCTAACAACAGTTGCTTCGCTGCAGAATTGACGAATGAGATGGAATACCGACCCTCCTAGGTAGGTGACAGGACCACAAGTAGTGATATAATTCATGGTAATAATAGTTAGTTTTATATTATTATGATCGCGTGGGCACACAAAAAGTCTACGATGATAAATAATTCATGCTAATAATAGTGGATTATTTGTACAATTTTATTAACTTGTACAATCAAAACATTTTTCAATCACCCTCTTATCTCATATATATCGCATTAAAGTACTACGGTATATATTTTTTTTTTCAAAAAATTATCTCAAATAATCCACTATCCAAACACCTACTAAGTTTTTTTTCCCCCTCTGAATATGATGAAATAACATGTACACTGAGTCCAACAGTCTTCATTAATGTACGCTGTCTTTGTTGGATAACGAAAATTAAGTGATGGATCATATTGCTTTCTTCTGCCTTCACATTCTTTTCCAAAACAAATTGTTTGGATTACTATTATTTGCCTAAAAAAATTTTCTTACATTATCGACACAAATTCCAATCACCTTTTTATCTCACATACATCACATCAAAAAAGTCATCAAAAAAAAAAAAGTGCTACAGTATCCTTTTCAATAAATTATCCCAAATAATCTACTATTCAAATGCACTTGTTTGGAGCTTGATCTGTACCGTCCACAATTGTGCATGACGACTAGTACCAAATTTGTAGCATACATGTCCTGGGCGCCTAGGTCACTAGTTTTATTATATGAAGTGGATTAATTCCGAGTAACAATTTCTTTTTTTCTTTTACACTCCTTCGCTGTTCATGACTGATGACATATTACTTGTTCCTGATGTCTTATTTTCTTTGGGTTGCTATCTTCCGCATTCGGGTCCTTTTGATCACAACTAAACTAAGCCAAGAACACGAGCATCATCTGTTGAAATGTCTTTCATGAAAACCTAAAAAACAGCTCATCACGGTAATAGAAATTTTGCATATAAAACAGCTTCATGGTTGCTTATTTACGGAAAAGATTTCTTCATTTTTTGTCTCACCCAACTTTCCTCCTCTTAGGATTGATCGCTTTTATCAATAAAGTTTATATATATATATATATATATTTTTTTTTTTTCGCGGAGTATTTTAACTCAATGTTGCCTTCACAAAGTTCTGACTATTTTGCATGACTCTGACAAATGTCTGAATTTCTTTTCTGTCCTTGCCTAAACTTCATAGCACACTAGTTTTGGAGTGACGTGGTTAATTAATTTGTCGATATATAGATATAGCAAGAATGAGGATATCTGAAGGTTTAGACAAGTGTATGAACCATATAAAACTAAACCAACCAAGGTTGCCAATGTCGCATAGCATGACAGATATCTCGGTCTCATTTGCGAGATGGAAGAATTTTACACAAGTACTAAATGCCCACAGGATCAAGTGATCAACCCCCACACCAGCTTTAACGTCTACCATTGTTGTTCATAGTCTTCTTCTTTTTTTGACATCTTTTTATTTGTGACTGGGGTTTGTCTTTCTTTCTGGACTCTCTTTTTTTTTTTTTTTTTTTCCCTCCTTCCTGGACTTTGTCTGAATGTCAAAGGAGTTGCTAGAAAGAGTACACACACAGACGGACACCATACAGAAGATCCATGTTCAGAGATCTTCCCGCAGCCCAACCACACTTTTTTGGCAGAGAGATTCCTCCGCCAAACGCCGAAAAGGCGGCGCAATCTTGAGGATTGCAAGCTAAACCCCCATTTGACTAGAGTACCCTCACAGAAAGCAGTAAAGCTTTGTACATTCTACAGTGTTTTGGTACTTCAGCCTTGTGGGTGTGATTGGAACCCCACCACAACAAGGAAGAAATGAAAAACGCATAAGGCTTCATCCCGGGCGGCCTCCTTTTGGGCTATATTACTGTACAGTTACCTACAAAAACAGTACTGTAGCATCTTGATCTTTCCTTGCAACGAATTATAGCTACAACAGAAATACAACTTCACGTACAAAAATACCTCAGACATTTTAAAGAAAACCGATAAAATGCATAGTTCACTTCTTTAGAGTAGTGAAAAGAAAATCATTATAGGAACCAGAACTATCATGCTTTTACACTTTTGTCAAGTGAAACTGTAATGAAATATTCCTCTTAATGCTCGCTGTGAACCCGTTCATTGTATCCTTGAGATAACTGCTCACTTTAAAAGAACAAATGGGGTCAAAATCTCAACCAAAATAGGTGGCTACCCTGTAAAGTTTCACCTGGTCACTGTCGCATATTCTGGTGTGGAGTTATAATGCGCGTGCTATAAAACGTCCATATTGTGCACGAGACATTAAATCAAAAGAAAGGTACTTATATGCTTCACGGATGCAATAACCAGGTGTTAGTATGGAGAAATTTTGATTGCTAATAGTTGGAATTAAAAGTAATCCAAGACTTATCTGCCTCCAGTGATTGATAGAGTAGTTAGAAGAGACACCAAAGAAAATTACGAGATTGCAGGAACTTTTTCCTTCATCAATCAAACCTCTTTCCAGACTCTCACGGTAAAACAAATGGAAAGACATCCTTTCCCTAAAACAGACCCAAATTAACATCCACCCATTGACGAATTCAGCACAACGCTTCATCACAATTGAGACAAAAACCAAAACTCATGGATCTAAAGTGCTAGAACTGATGCTCGATTGCCATAATTACTACCAGTCCACATGTCAACCAAAAAGTCTCAAATCATCGCAGTGTAAGCTTACTGATTTGCAGCAACCCAGGGCTGGTTATAAGCCTAACTGCAGGTTAAGGACAAATGCTACAACTCAATTCAAGTAGATGAATTTTAAGTGAAGCTCGTTGCAAAAGGGGAGGTCTAAAAGCTGAGAAGACTCAAGTTCAACATGTAATAAAGCAGAGAAAGTCACAATTTCCCAAATGTTGTCGCTGTAATTATTAAAAAAAAAAAAGGAAATACAACAAGTATCATGAAACTTGACCAAGATTACCATGAAAGAGTAAATTCAAATTATGAAAGAAACAACAGACGAAGAACCACATGTGTCGATATTATTGAGCAATATCATGATACATAGCAGCAGGATACTCCATTCAAAATGCTTTAAAAGGAGGGGAAGAAAAACCTTATCCATTCTTCACACGGCGTCAGCATTGTGCC
The DNA here is from genome assembly GCA_013103745.1 of Gardenia jasminoides. NCBI lineage: Eukaryota > Viridiplantae > Streptophyta > Magnoliopsida > Gentianales > Rubiaceae > Gardenia > Gardenia jasminoides. Next base: position 107,700,659 of record CM023103.1, read on the forward strand.
ATCCCTGAGTGCAAGGTGGTATTACCATGAACTCATCAAATTCCTTGACATGAACATCACAGCATTTCCACTGCATTATTTTAGAGGAAAAATCTGAGTTATGTAACCACCACTGACAAAAGTTCTTTCAAGGGAAAGGAGAATAAAGGGCTAGGTTTATTGTAAATCTCACCCCTCTCATCCGGTCATGGAAGACAGCAGGTCCAGGATGATAACTGCATGCTGTATCATGATTATCCTTTTCTTTGAAGGTTTTCCCACATCCCTTATTCTTACAAATCTGAGGCTCGTTAATATCAATTACCTTCTTAACTGGAGGTGCATAAACTTCCTGCAAATGTGAATCACTCCCAGAAGATGCAACACCTACAGTATTTGATGCTTTTACATTGATGTCTCTGGCTTGAGAACCTAAATGGCAGAACAATCATACTTCAAATGAATTTCCCTCTAACAGAAGTCGGTAGCTTGAAAAGTAACTAATATACTTTTCCCTTATTCTAAAAGAAATTGAAAACAAACTACTTGTATATGTTTGTAAAATTGGAGCCAAACCTCTCATCTCATCTGTAAAATGAGGTCATGCTGTCATGGCAACTCAACAAAAGCAATTCACTAGTTCAAGAACTTTAAAACTAACCACAATCAATAGCAGAATAAAGATTAATACCATGGTCCGAGCAAAAGAAACCCTGTCGACACCGCGGACAACTTTCCTTGGTCAACGCATTGTTCTCTTGAATCTGTGCAGAAATTGCTCTATTCTGCGGAGCTGGCCTTCTCAGCACTGGTCTTTCTGTCGTGTGTTTCCCAGTTTTACAACTTCATAAAGCAAGAGTATCAGTAATGGTAGAAGCCATGACATAATGGAAAATGACTATTCAGAAAAGGTTCTAGGACAATTTTTTTTTTCTCCTCTTGGTCACCATATTCTGATATCCCTACGTGTAAATCATTTATACAATTTTCTTTTTTATATTGGAAAAGAAACTCTCCAGCCTAGGACACATTTTTCTTTTTTTCCTCAGTCACCATATTCTGATATCCCCATGTGTAGATCATTTATGCAACAGAATTCATATAAAAGGGAGCAACACTGAAATAATAGCTAAAGAAAACAAAAAGCTATTGCTTAAGTATAATTTCACTTCCAGACCTACTGCTTTATGATTGCAAAACCAGCATTAGTTTCACTGCTAATAAAATAGAAAATAGTAACTAGAGTACAGAAAAAATTATTGTCAAACAAGCATGAATACTTTGTACAACAAAAGGAAAGCAACAAGACTTAAATTTTCCCCAAAATTTGTAACTCCAAGCAATAATGTAGTGAACTATAACAGCTAAAACTACAAGAACAGAGGACAAATTATGTAGCTTTTTTTTGGGGGGTTGGGGTGGGAGACTAACATAAAACCACCTAACGCTTTTCTGAAGGTACACATAATCGTTCTAGCCCCGAAAACAAGTTGTAGTCACTCAACAAATATATGCTGCCTATAAAAGATACTTATTGTTTAGAAGAAAGCATGATGAAGAACTGATGTGCAAGTAGGAAACTTCAAAGGCAACAAAAACTTAAAAAGAGAATGCACATACCCAGGAATTTCCAGAAATAAACTGAAATCATGACTTCTTTTCCTGCAACAACTCCACTCTTTAATCCCGTCGTGAAATATGGGCTGGAGAATTCAAAGTTTGAGCATGCATTGGCATCTCTTGTTAGAAAAGTATAGAAGAAGTACTCTGAAAAAAGTTACAAATCAAATATCCACTTACACCCTGGTAAATCGAACATGCCCAAAACAGTGAAGTCCGAGCCATGCACAAGAAGAAGAAACTCCATTAGTCAGTTAACCGTTAAAACTAAAAAGTGAGTCACGAAAACAATATTTATTGCAGAAAATTTGCTTGTATAGAAGAGCAAAAAGAGTGCAGAAAAGGATTCCACTCGTAACTCATCTTCAGCGCGAAACTCGCAAGAGATGGCTAATTTAGTCCAAAGATTATACACACAAGAATATAATTGTGGGGGTTTTGGTTCTCCGTGACAGCATAGAGCATTAACTGACATCATTACCAGTGCCCTCAACCTATTAGAGCATCGATGCAATCAACCCTTGCATCCTTTTTCACGTCTGATAAGTTACTTTCACCAGAAGGCAACGAAAGCTGAAGAAAGTAAAAGCTAAAACAGTGTAGTTGAAAAATAGACTCGACTGCAAGGAAAGTAGCATTGAGTTTCCCTAAGACCCTTAACTCACTGATCTAAAAGTTGAATCTTTTCCAAAAGAATACTCGCAATTGCTCCTTCTAATCCATTGAAAATCCTCCAATCCCAAATAGGCCAGGAACCAATTGATAGGAGTCCAGTTTCAATCTCCAGCTCCTGAATCCTACTAATGTACCTAAAGCAACAAGACTTAAACTTTCCCCCAAATTTTGTAACTCCAAACAATAATGTAGTGAACTGTAACAGCTAAAAGAGTCTAATAAAGAAGAGATTCAATTCTTTTTCTCAGGAACCACGAGAACAGAGGACAAATTATGTAGTAAAAAAAATTTTTTTTTTTGGGGGGGAGGGGGGAGAGAGAGAGAGAGACTGACAGCGTCGTGAAAAGTGCAGGAATCGTCAGGGTTATCATCCTCAGTGAAGACGGCGTCGCAACCGATCCTCTGGCACCGAAGCTTTTCCATAACTCTCTGTCTTCCTCTGATTGATTTTCCCGGGGAAACGAAAACTGACCAACAGTCAATGAAAGAACGAAACTCTTAATCCACTGATTACTACTCCTAATTAACTTTACTCGGGAATTAGGATTCCTCCAGAGCGGAAGCGTTGATTATTATGAATATCAAGGTCAAGGAGCGTCTTCCTAATTGGAAGTTGAAAGTGTTTCTTAGAAATTCGGGCCGGCTCCGTAGGATAGGCTTGCTCCTGGGTCGGGTGAATAAAGTAATACAAATCGGGTTCTACCGTCCTTTCTTACATACAGTTTGGGTTGAAATTCTGTCATTGTTCCCCGTCAAGAAGAAAGTTCCAGAAGGAGAGGCCTTTTTCGTTGTCAGTTGTCCCCACCGGCCACCGCTCTAGTAATGTCTCATGTCTTAATCGGCTGCCGCGCCGCTCATCAAAGATACACTGGGATACCTTTATAGTAGGAACGCGTTGAACGTTCCTACTATAGCCCCCCACCAAACGTCGTGGTGGGTAAGAAAGCGGTGACTTCGCGCAACGGCGAACGACGACGCACGCGCACATGTGCATGAAGGAAGGGGGCGCGTAGGCTTAAAGTGGACCACGATTGGTTGTCACCTGGAAGGCGCAAATACTAGAAAATCGGTGTTTAGTAAACAATATATCAAATTTGATGGGATAATTTTCGAAAGGCCGCAAAATATATGCTAAATTCGCTAAGGCAAAAAAATTTAAAAATTACATCTGCTACTTATCTATAACCAACTTAATGATTGTTAATCTTATTGTAGAGTATTAGTGACATGTATTATTTATATGTTAATATAAATAATACGTATTATTTATTATCATATATAACAATTTGAAACTAAAATCGGAACTTCGTATTTCGATTTCGAAATATGGAATCGGAGTCGAAAATTGAGATTTGAAAAGCGAACTAAATTGAACCAATTCCAAATCGAGATTCAAAATCAATGAATTGATTTAACCGATTTCAAATTCCAAACTCATTTCAAATCGGCTAATCGGAAATTTATGATTTGCACACCCCTACATAATACTGCATTTAACAAAACTACTGCGTTTAATCTGAACTCATTTTTCAATTTTGAATTAAATTTTCAAACACGTAAACATATTTTTGAATTTCCAAGAGGTGACGGGGCATATTCAATTTTATGGTCATTTTCTAGCTTTCCAAAGTGTGCAAGATACACTTATCGCCATAAATAGAGATTACTTATTATGTTATACGAAATCTCTTATCTTATGAGAAATAAAAGACAAATCAACAGTTTTGTTCTTTAAAATATTGTAAGGTCCTAAATTACAGAGTACACATGTAACATAAGTCGGAAAATGAATGCAAAAACTTAAATTAGTTAGGTTAATCGACTCCAATGTGTTTATAATAGAATTCAAAATTGATTCGAGAACCGCATGAATTCGGAATTGGAATCGGTTTACATTTCCATATAGTAATTAACCAAAAAATCAATTTACATAACCAAAGTGGAATATATACCCAATGCACACCATAATTAGCTACGCCTTGATACTTGGTTGTTGTCGGGATAATTGCAAAAACCTCCGTTGGGGTTTCTAACAATTTGACTCACCTCCCCTGAACTTTACACAAATACACAAACCTCGGCAAACGGCTCCAAGATTTTGTAATAAAATTAGTCGAAATCAAAATAATAACATTAAAAAATAATTTTTTGTGGAGAGATGCTTCCTTGTTTCGCAAATGGCCTCTATGCTCGTGTAGAATTTGTATCGTAAATGAATGAATTAATAAAATCATAGCGAAGGTGAATCGAAATAGTAATGAACAAAAAATAAAAGCAACCCTTTTCTATAAGTTTAGTGTTGGCCTTGTTCCAAGGGTTTGATGATAACAAAATAGAATGATGATTTGACTAATGTTTTATGTGAGAATTTTGTTAACAGGTCCGATTCATGGGAAAGAAAGAAATCAATTCAAGATGAATTGACAAGATGCTCACTCCGGACTATCGACATCATTGTCACCTGACGTCCGAATTAAAGAAGTCAAGCTCTCGTCGGACGCAGCTATCGGACGAGAAATATGCATCGGCCGTCCATAAAGAACGGCAACCTATCGGACCGGACGACACTGAAGCGCAAACAAGGCACCCCATGGACGATAACATTGTACCGACGCATAACATGGGTATTTATGGAATAAAAATTTCATGTCTCTTCGAAAATATTTTTTAGTAAGACTTTTTTTACTTGACTAACTTCATTACAACATCTTAACCCGGCTGTGCGTAATTTTGTAAAGGGGGAGTGAAATTGTCTAAACCTGAGGTTTATGAAATTAATAGGTGCATTAACCCGACATCATTTGCTAATTTAATTTAAAAAAAGGTCAATGAAATTAACAAGTAACTACGCTTACTTAATAAATACGTCAAGTTCCATCTTGCTGCATAAAATGTAGTGGCTTAACAGATATACTTAATAGTTTCTTAGTAAGCTTCTGATTGCAATATAAGGAAATTGGGTACAGTGTATACAGTACAAAACTTCAGAAGGTTTTCTTTGACATGTTCCAATTCCTAGTCAATCCTTCGTGCATAGACCATAAAAGTGTAGATTTTGTTACGAACAATTGTTACAAAGCGTCAACTAGGGATTGAGTTATTCTAGTAGTGCAAACATAAAGTGTACATTCGATGCATAGACCATAAAGTGTACATTTTGTTAAGAAATGGAGGAACGTGTTAGTGGTTGGAGGAAACACCAACACGGTGAATGGAAACTTGTTGGTTGGAGGAAACACCAACACGGAATGGAGGAAAAGACGGTGAATGCAGGGAAAGAATGCGAGGGGAGGGAACAAAACCAGCTCTGCCTTGGGGTCCACATGATAAAACAGACGATAGTAAATAACAATTGAGAGCAAGACACTTTTGCTGAGCAGGAGAGAGACGCGGTTGTCCATGGAGATGGTGACCTCACTTTGATCGTAGGAAAAAGGGTAATAAAGAACATCCTTGGCCCTTTCGATCCGGAATCAGACGTGGACGATTTGTCGGTTGCTTGATTGTCCAGGAAACGTGTTTTTGATTTGCTAATTAATTTAATACATCATGCATGATCATCAATTTATGAAGTCGGAACAAGGAATAAGATGGATTATATACATAAGTAGGCTGCAAAACGTATATTTTGTGTAGACCACCGTTAATAAAGTAAAATTGTTAGTTTAGTGATCTGGCAACCAAACATACTAATAAATTGTAAAGAGTGAGTAGATAATGGGAGACATGAATATTTTTTATGTTAATACATTCCCCTTGTATGGAAAGGTTTACCAGGTTTAAAGGCCCAGTTGTTATTTGAGTTTGAAAATGTCCACCTCCTTTGAAAATAATACAAAAACTAAAATAGAAGTGGGCAAATCGGTCAACAAAGGAATGGGTATTTGTGGTTTTATATGTAAACTGAAGTGACCCTGCCTTCATAAATGTATGGTCATTGTTAGGCGGTAAAGCATACATTATTGCTTGTTTAATGAAATGTTGTTGCCTCCATACCAATTTTTTGCGGCCTATCATGGATATTATCCATGTATATGGGATGGCGATGATTCAACTATCGACCGGGCAAGTTTTTCTTTTCTCGTTCTGGCGCTACCTCCGACACGATCCATCGGGCGGGGGTGATGGTACATTGATATGACTGTCGGGAAACAAAACCCGCATTACAAGGAGATGCAAGCTTGAGTTCGTTGTACAATTTTTCAACAAATATGGCAATGTGGTCATACAATGTGTGTAGTTAAAATGCTAATTACTATCTGTTAATGGTCAATGTACACAACGCCACAAATTTGTTTGCCTGAAGGAAATCATTGATTGCTTAACGAGAGAGGTGGTAAGAAAATGGGTTTCGGAGGCATTTTGACAAAACCTTTAACTTGATTTGGGTATGCTTGTCGATAATTTCAACTCAAACCGGGTACTTGGATGTCCATGGCCATTCTTTTGAAGTCACAACCAAGATGTCAGATCCGCTTGGAGTGCCTAACGGGAAGGACGACCACCGGACATTAGCTCAGACCGAAGATGAGCTGAACATTGCTTAAAGATGGGTGCATTTTATTCGTGAATTACGAGACTGACAAGCTCAAAAGGACAGTTTAAGGCAAAATTTTTTACTACTCACGACCTCTTATGAGAGTCATGGATTTTATAGGGAGGAGGTAGTTGGTGACTTGAGTGAGTATGATTGGTGCAAATATGTGTTGAATAAGTTGATGTTCTGGTAAGGCAGCTCAAGCTTTATGTCTGAGGTTTCGCGTTGGCATATGCTTATCGTGAGTCACGCCTATTTGTTGTTGATCGGTTGTTATTTGTATCACAGCTTTTGGTACACTAATGTGATGTTGCAATGGCTATAATGTTTCGGTTTTATATGTTGGCGAATCGGTTTGGAGATGATATGCCGTCAAACATACCATGGGTTGGCGAATGATGATGTTAATCGCGGCAAAGTTGAAGTCCATTGGTGCTTTGGCATTTTCACTACATTGCTTACGTAACTCGTAGCATTACATTTTCGTTCAATCTATGTTGTTATGACTTTGTTACGCTTTCATTACCTCCTTCGTTGAATTGTGAAGACCCAAACGACAAAGTCCCCACCAAAATGATACGCTTTGTAGATTGATTAGTGTTGAGAATAGCCATGGAGATAAAAAGAGCTAAGTAAAAACAACGCGCAATGGCTCGGACATTGGAGATGCTTATTTTGTCGCAGTGAGGGTGACAAAGTAGAGGCCTCCACGTAGACGATACCCATCTCTTGTCTACTAAGGTTGGCAATGGCAAAGGTAATGGGAACCGTCGCTAACTTGCAAAGCCCGCCGTTGTTCAACTATCATCTTATGGTTTCCAGCCTCAATATGCCGACGTGCAGGATTCTGGACACCGCCTTAACCCGTTAACCATTCGTGACTCAGACAGCGCCCAATCAAATGATGTTACTTCCCCTGTAAAACATGGTAAAGGCATTATGAACAATGCTACCAAACGCGGTTGCCGGAGAGCTCTATGGTGCCGCGCTTCTTTTCAAGGGACAACTCCCAAATGTCCTCAACGGATCAAAGTGTTGGAGTAAAGAAACAAAAAAACCGAAAAGGCATGGAACGTAAATTGAAGACACATCGCCAGGTCATTAGTATGCTAAGTTGCCAACGGTTGAACATTTTTGCAGTGTCAAGTAATTTTTGGATGCACCTCCCCCTGTCCTCAGTGCAAGGCTATTATCACAAAATGTTGTTTATTAGTTTTACTGATTGTAATTTGCTAATGGCACAAAAGGTAGTAACTTTTTATCGGTCTATGATTCTTGCAGACGAAGTATCGTGGTGTAACTCCAACATGTGACAATGCTGCGTTGGAGCTTAATCAAATTTTTTGTATAGCTATATTGTGGCGATTGCTCAACCTAAATTTTATGCAATTTCGCCTATCATTTCCATTTTGGCCCATGTAAATTTGTTGCATTGATTTGCCAAACAATGGAGGGGAATGTGACTACCTGCCTGTTCACACATTTGCCTAGGTGGTTGACTTCATTTTTCATCCCCGACATATGCAGAGGTGTGCAATTTTGTTATGCTCGATTTCTATTGCTTCGCTTCATGGAAACTCTATTGCTAATGATGGTCGGTCATGCAGCATCTCATGAGTCTATCACCTGAGTGTGGATAAGTTCGAGGTTTTAGAAACAATGAATTTGATGAAAACTATATAGTATGGTTTTAATTATCCCAATGCCTCCTCCAAAATGTAATAGCTTTGTTACCCGCGTTATCAAGCTTGGTTAACCCTCATCCATTTGCTACCGCCATTTGGTTTCTTCCTGCGGTTGTGTGTTAGTTTATGCTTGAAGACAATTGTTTTATGTACAGTGTTTGTCAAATCTGTAGAGACTAAACTATGTTAAGATATGTGCTTTTGACGCACTCATCATCGAATAAGGATACAAATCATGTCTCAATAGTTGATACAAGTGTTCACGATTTGCATCCATCATATGCCATAGAAAGGTATTATAGTATTAGGTTTTCAATATTGCCCGCCTCATTATTAAACTTGTAAATTCTTCTATATGGCATGCCTTTTAACACATTGGCCTACCATTTTACATCGCTGGATTGATGGAATATAAGTATTGGGAATGGCTGTTACTTCTTCCAACTTACACATTCCAATGAATTGTACATTTGGTAATCCTGTTAACTTCTTCCTACTTATACTTAATATATTAACTACTTTAGCGGTTGTCCAAATATCATACTGTTATGTTTTTATATACCACAATCAATCACTCATCCCGCTCTCTTTTACCAAAGACCTAGTGCTTGCCAACAACTTGAGATGTTTATAACTATCGTTTGGACATGTATGCATGCAAAGAAAGTGAGTAATACCATAGTTGAACCATTGTCCAACCGGTTTACGCTGGAGATCATTTGTTGTCGTTAAACCTCAAGGTTCATGCACATCACTTGAATGACATGACTAGCAACTGTTTCATCGATTGCGCAGACTGTTCCTATGAACTACCGATCGGTTCCTTTTGTCATTGATCTAACCGAAAGCATAAAGTACTCATCTATGATAGCTTGGATGAGAATCAAACGTAGGCCGTGAAGCTGCATTTGGTGGTAAGTTCCTTGATGATTTGTGAAGAATTGTCGACATTTGATTATGCCATATTACAACTTAAGTCTGTGCTTTCAAACCCGGATATGACATACTTGTAAATAGCTGAAAGTAGAATGTGAGAGGGGTGGTACATCCTCAAATTACCGAGAAACATATGTTTTAAGGCAAATGGCGATCACTTCAAATGATTAGCATCCCTTTATTCCAATGTACTAATGATATATTATGTGATGAAGCGTCGAAGAATTCATGAGGCACTATTGTTTGGGTGTGGTCCAGCTTACAAGCATGATATTTGTCAATTTCAGCTTGAAAGGCCACCGGTGTCCCATTCAACCGAACACGTTAAGTAGCTATGCTCGCTTTGTTAACAATGCACACTATACACCAAGGCTAACACATAATGGTATACATGGGCTCTATGTTATGAAGTTCATGGAGCATGTTCAGATGGCATCACTTTTGAGGTCTGTTTGTCCATGATTTGTGTAAAGATTTTGTGGACTTGCATGCATAATTTTTTTCACTTTTCATCTCCAAAAGCTTTATGTCCAGCCAAGAAAGGCTAAAGATTGTCAACTTGTTCCTCTCAACGCATGAGAGGGTGGTTCTTCATGGGGTTCCAGTTTTGATCATCTACTACGAGCCCTATGAATTAAAGATTGTTTTTGGTTTAAGCTCTCCTTTCATGGCTTGGTTTTGTTGTAAGTTGTTGTCAAGGGAAAACTTGAAACCCTATTGCTTGCATGTTTTGTGTTCTGTGTGAACTACTAATTGGCCTGTAAGCATATATTTTGTACTACATCGCCCAGTATATAATGGTACACCCTACTCTTTCCCTTGTACCATCTTCACGTTTTTGGTTCCTACAACAAATGACTGAATGGCTATGCATATAAATGATAAGTAAGTTAGAATTTGCAAAGCTTTTCAGACTACTTTACGGAAGAACCAATTAAGAGTAAGTCCGCCTTTTAGCCTTTGCCCCTTGCGATGAACGGGAATTCATGCGGAAGAATGAATATACTACACCATATTAAATGCTACCGTAAATGCAGAATAAGTGCCTCAAAGGCAATGCATTGGATGAGTTTGTGGAAATAAATTAACGCGGTAATATGAGTTGAAACGATTCGCTTATTTTGCCGGAAGATTGGAATGCAACTACTAAGTTATTTTCATTTTTTTCAGGAGATGGTAGTCGGTATAAATTTTTTAAATACAAGCTTAAAACCTAAAACCACGTCCCCAATTTATTGGCACAGCATTGGTATAATTACACTCTAAAAAATATCCCATCGTGGATAAGTTTACAAAATAGATTTACTCAGGCTTCTCATAATTTCACTTAGTTCCCATTAAGTTTTGAAAATTTGTCTTACCTCCCTTCTCAACTTAGCAAAACAAAATATTCATATCAAATTAACAACATTACCCGTGATCTTGATCATTAAATAACTAAAAAAGGCAGACCACAAATACAATGTGTAAGGCCAAAGTAGTGTATGTTAAAAAAATTTGCGATCTAATAATAGTCCATATTTTTTTATGTCCGTTGACCTGACGCTTTCGGACGAACGCCTTCGGACGCAAACTTTTGTATCGGCCGTCCGATCGATTCCATCAGAATTTTCTGAGACTACTGCCCTGTGTCGGACGCAAAGGTAGCGGACGCAGCTTTATTCATCGTCCGTCCGATAAGACTCGAAACTTGCCTATCGGACGCTAGCATCGGACGAGCAGCAGAGTGTCGGACGTCCGATAGCTCCAAGGGCTAGTTGACCTTTCAGCTTCTACTATCCCCTGACCTCTTTGGTATTGTAAATGTAATGAGTTTACCTTTTATGGTTCAAGATTTTGGCGGATGTAGGATTGATAGAAAAGTAGTAGTGGATCTTGTCATTTTCTTGAAAGTGACTAGTCTCTTGGTTTAGCAAGAAACAAAATGGTATATGGTTGTCAACAACCGCTAGTGCATGTTATGCACAAGTAATTTGGATGAAACATACATTAAATGCTTTTGGTTTGACATATGAAAACATGCCCATTTTTTGTGATAATACTAGTGCAATTAATTTGACAACAAATCCTATTCAACATTGTAGAACAAAACATATAGACATTAAGCATCATTTCATTCGTGAGCTTGTTCAAAAAGGTGAAACTTGTGTAAACTATGTCTGCTCAGATGATCAAATTGCTGATATTTTCACAAATGCACAACCCTACAACAATTTAGAGATCTTCGCTCAAATTGGGTATTGTAGAAAAATCCCTTATCGGACGTCCGATCACGACGTCCGTGGTCATTTTCCAAATGCTCTGGACGCAGGCTTCGATCGTTCGACGTCCACATGAATGTTATTTCCGTCATTTCCATCACCTACATTTAATTCGACGCATCTTCCCCTCAATTCAAAACTCAAATTCCCAAAACTTCACCATTTGTGAAAATTGAAAGTTTAGATTTCACCTTCCACCTATCGGTCCATCTTCACCAAGTATCCGCACTACAAATCACTCCTCTTCTCATTCCCAAATCTGACCGAACTCAAGCTCTCCTTCTCCTCTTTCGCTCAAAATTGATATATCTTTTGAATTTAAAAGTGTGTCACTGCATTACGCAAACACATGGAATCACACAACACAAGCAACGTGGAGTCATCTACCGGACGCAAGAAGATGCCAAGAGATGAAGATACTTCCTCAAACGCAGCCCAAAAGAACAAGACGTGGCTACAAAACAACCACCGTACTACTCGATTGTCGTTATAATAGAACCGCCCTTACCTAAATTCATAGATTCGATCTTTGAGTCTAAGTTTGGCTTATTCTCTCAAAAGGTTTCATTATTCGATCCATTATTCCTTCCGAGTTCAAGAAAATCGATCTAGAGTGCATGTCCTAAGTTGTTTGAATTTCGAAATGGTCTCACATCATTGTTATGCCTAATGTCTATTATTCGACATGATGTATCGCTTTTGCCAATCTTAGAAGGGTAATTCCCGTGATGAGCTTAAATCCCGTGTGAATGGTATTGACTTGCTATTTGATTCTGATGTTGTCAATGAAATTTTAAAAACCACAATTGAGTTTGGGTGCAAAAGTAAAATTGCAAACTTCTTTTCCTATGAGGAAACTCCAACAAGTTTGAATCATTTCAATGCTGAAAAACTAATGGCCTATTTTCAATCTCCGTTTCAAACCCCTGTTGATGCCAAGTTGGAAGATTTAAGTCCCAAAAATCTGATCATCTTTTCAATCATCTCAAATTTGCTTGTTCCAACTGATGGTCATCGAACAGATGCAAACAAAATGGAGTTATATCTGTTTTATTGCTTTGTTGAAAGAATCCGAATAGATTTTGGCTTTGTCATGTGTAAGATGAAACTCTCCACTGATACAAGAAGAAAATTGTCTTATGGAAAGTTTTTAACTCCCATCTTTGAACACTTCAAGATTCCTTTAAGTGGTGTGTGTCCTAAGGACTTAAGCACTTCTGTGTTTTCAAAACAGTATTTTGAAAGAAAGAATTTAAAATTCTTTGATGGAAATTGGTGCACCAAGGAAGCTGTCTCTGAAACTCGTTCAAAGAAAGGACATGATGCTCCTCTCTCTCCTAGTTTTCCTAGAACTCTTAGATTTACTCCTGGACCATCAATTCATCCTAGGAAGTCTGCCTCTACGATTTCCTGTCAATCTGATGTCATGGATTTGTTGAACGAGCTCAAAAGTCATGTTCTTCTACTTGAACATGGTCTTATGTTGACCATGACATCTGACCAGAAATCAAACTTTCTTGACAAAAGAAACCTGTTGTTTCCTCCTCCCGAGGATGAAATCATCTCCCAAGCCAAAGAGCCACGAACTGATCCCTCATTGGATGACCAAGACATGATCAAGCACAAAATCCACGGATCCCACATCATCTACCAAGGGAAAGAACCGGTGGTTGTGGAAGATGAAGGAACGAAGGCGATGGGATGAAACGCAGAAGATGATTCAACGTATCGCTTGTCGGCGACACGAACTCGATCAACATTCACCCTTTAGCACTCTAGGATGCACTTACACTTCACATTAGAATGCGTTCCTGTTTTTGTTCCCTTTCCTGATGTCAAAGTGTATCAATCTATTTTACTGCCTTTATCTAAGAATTTTGTAGAACCAAAGACTTGATTTTAATTTTTTCGCTTGATGATGGTGGCCTTACAGTTGGCCTTTCCTTGATTTTGCACTATGTTGGTGGATGATGTTATCTGATGAAATCTGGAGTTATGTGATGATGTTATCTGATGAAATCTGAGTTTGGAAATTTCACTGCTTGTTTACATTACTACACTATGCTGATTGTGCTTCTACAGTGGGGTTGAATCTTTTTGTGATGCCCAAAAGGGGGAGTAAAAACAGAAAGAAAATTGGGTTGTTCGAGTAAGGGGGAGTTATTCAAGTACGGGGGAGTTGTTTTGCTACAAACTCAATTTTGCCTAATTTACATTCATTTGTTTTGTCATCATCAAAAAGGGGGAGAATGTTAATTGTCATCCCGTTTTTTGATTAGTACAAAACAATTGAAGAAAATTGGTCTAATGTTTTCTAGTGAGATTCTTGTCATGACGTGATATCGATAGAAACCCTCAAGAAACCGCTGGACGGACGATACCTTGTGCCTGGACGTCCATAAAACTCAAACCGCCATCGGACGGTCAACGACAGATCGGACGTCCAGATGAAGGAGGGATCTATCGGACACCTCTTTCGGACGCATAACATCTACATCGGACGTCCGAATATATCCAACAAATTTGAAAAGCTTACTGGACGCTTTCGGACGCTTGTGTCGGACGCAAACACATGTATCGGCCGTCCGATCGATTCCATGAACATTCTCCCGAAGCCTCGCAGCCGGGACGCAAAGCTATGAGACGCACCATTATTCATCGTCCGTCCGATAAGACTCGAAACTTGCCTATCGGACGCCTAGCATCGGACGAAAGCAACGAGTGTCGGGACGTCCGATAAGCTCCAACGGCCGGTTGATCCTTCAGCCTTGTACATCCGCTGACCTCGCTTTCTAGGCACTTTGGTCTCCTCAAGATACAAGAACGCCCAAATATCAAAGAACCTACCGTACACTTCATAACAACTTGAAGAGTGATTTTAGCTACAAAATACTCACAAGTTCAAATTTTTGTATATATTTTGTCTACATTACAAAATGAATTATTGTAAATGATGTCCCAGACGCAATAAAAGCCTATGCTTTCGTATAAAAGAAATAAATTGGTGTATTTTAAAATGTTTAGGGATTTCAAATTAGTTTGTTATGACAGTTAAGGAAATAAATTAAAAGGGCAATTTTTGGAATGGAATAATCTACACTCTCGAAAAACTAGTTTTTTTGTATTATATTTTCAATGGAGTTGATAAGCATACAAAAATGTGATAATAGGCGAGGTAAGTGCTATTTTTAAAACTTTAGAAGTGCGACATGATATTATTAAATATGTCAAGGGAGGTTTCTGAAATTATCCCTTAACTCTAATCACAATGGTGTTGGGAAAACAGTGCTTACGGTATGTAAGAGAAGGTTTTCTCAAAGTATCCCTACTGCAAACAAATATAGGTAATTAACTATGTAGATTGAACCAACATAGATTTTTGGTTCTTACTATATTAAGTAAAATAGCTTCATTTTTGTACATTCATTTAGTGTCTACATTCATTCATCAGCACCATTTTTGTTTAACTTTACTTTGTTGATCTTGACTAACTGTATTACAAGAATTTAATGTCATTGGCGGTTTCTGTACTGCATCAAAGTCTGAGGCGGTGAGTGAAATTGGCTTTTCTCTCGCGGGTGGTTTCCGAAATTATCCCTTTTTGGTGACTTCTTACTAATTTAGTATTTGTCTGCGTGCCTATTTTGGCTGCACAGCATTGCCTATCACAGGCATTCTACCGCGGCTTACTTCCCCAATTAGGGCTCTTTTCTATTGGGAAACCCTTTTAAATTGCTCCCCAAATACAGTCTAAGCACAACCTATGGCATCCTGTACCAGTGATAACTTGGTCACTTCGTGGTATATAAGCACATCTTTCAGCCCATACGCAAAGTGTTTGTTTGTAGTCAATCTTTAATTTGTACTTCCAGATTAATTGACTCAACGCCTTTCATCCCGATGCGAAAGAGGCGAGATGTTGCTCGACTACTGGAGAGAATAAATTCGCTAAAGGAAACCACCGCTTTGGAGGCCCCTTACTTAGGCGTGAGAGAGGGAAAATGAAAACGGATGAAACAAAGAAACTTGGAGGTTTTGAATAACAAATTCAGATTGTACAAAAGTGGATAATCTTGACATTAGCGAAATAGTCGAATTTCCCATTAAAAGATGAAGTTCTTAATGCCATAGCAAATGTGTATATGCAGATGTTTGACAAATGGTGGGGACCAAGTTTATTCGGCATAGGCATAGCTTTATATTTGTCAGCTAACGCACCAATGCACTTTTGCCCAAATTTTGTAGCCCTTTTGGACATTGGGAGCCTTGGATTGTTATTCTGTTAATGTATTGTGCTATTTTGTTACTCCACCACAGTTCTCCATGTTCACTATCTACCGCATCCACCTTCAGGTTTTGGCTTTGTAAATCCACAAGGTCTGAATATGTAAAGCATGTGAAAACATTATATCGAATTTCTTTTTGGGTGCAATGGCCACAAATTAGTGTGAAGATTGTGTGAGGGTGTTTTCATTTGTCTGCTTGTTAGATGGAGGAAAGTACACATTTTTATGTGACAAGTCATTTGTGTTAAGTCAAAGTTTATAATATTTGATTCTAGTGTGTTGTTGAAAATTGTTATACATCCATGCGCGGGAAGACTATTTCGAGCGAGATCGAATGAAATGAATTGCTTATATTCTATGTTATAGATGGTAATTACACATTATGGATAACTGGTGCTAGGATGAGTAAATCTAACAGCCATGGTTTCCTTTCAAACGATAAGTGCTTATAGGGAGATGCACTGTTGTAAGAATTAAATTAACGATGCATAATTTATCTGCATACATAGTATTTGTGTGCATCCATCGTAACTAGTAAGGTATTGATTACCATTGCGTGCGGTATGGCTCAAGAAAACCTTGAACCGAACAAGTTTTCTTTGATTACTTTGGTAGATAAGAAGTACACAAATTGATACCTCAACCAACACAATTCGTTATAACCTCCTGAAGATTTGTACATTGATTCACTTACTATGACAACCAAATCACACAATGACCAACAACAAAAAAAAAACAACAAAAAACTTTGACACGAACACATATGGACCTTATATCCAACCACTACACAAGTGATCCCCCCCCCGTTGACATCCATTTTACGGTCAAACCATCAACAACACCAATAAGTAGAAGCCCTTTTTCCATTTCCCATGTTCCAAACGTACCGCTTATACTTACGTAACGGCATACCAAAATAACTTACTTCACCACTCGACAATGTCACACGACGGTAAACCCCTAAATTCCTTTTGATCGATCCACCGCCAATACCAAAGAAATACACGTTATTTGTCCTGCACACACATTATCACCAAATAGTGCAAACTCTAGGCACCCAACATGATTTTGGTGGTTCGAATCGCGCTCCAAGCTATCTTCGAACTGTCCAACAAATCCAACAACACTATTGGGGATGGCCTAAAATACCCGATGAAGTAATGTCACTGGTGCGACTATTTTGACACGCGATGACTTAATCAATTACAACTTTCTTCATCGCAGTAGCAAAGGCAAAACAAAGATGATGTCAACGTATTATGTGCAAACATAGAGAGTTGCATTTATGTTAAAACGTACCGCCAACTTACTAGTAAGGACCTGTATGCCATTTCAATTCAGTACTTATAAGGCAACAACACAGCATGCGTAAAAGTCAGACTTCTTACATGAATCAAGTTTAACCATTATTATGTATTCGTATCTATGGCTCGTGCAATGGTGAGAAATTAGATGCCTAGTTTAACAGCTTCGAAATGGATACCAAGACCTGCCGTTTCCTACCAGTAGCACTAAATGATCTGACCAGATGGGTGATGTCTTGCCTGACAAAGAAAGTGCTGCTTCCATCTTCCCAAACCTGGGATCCATTCAAACAAGGCACATCAACATAAACATTCACTTAAAAAAACATGAATACCCAGGGAACGGGGTTGGGGGTGCTGCACTACAGAAATAAGATTTTCTATGTAGCGTATATTCTCGATACCCGCCTACTCTTCCAATAACGTAAGTTTGGATCGGTATACTAGCATGGCAGGTTGATGGGCTCGGTACTGAGTTCTTTTGCAGAGGCATGACAGGTCCATAATCTCCAACCCTTATCTCCGTTGCTATGGTATTGGGAGTTCCTGCCTTGGTCGGCCTTTCCTCGTGCTTTAAGTGTCCAAGTAGTGCTCATATATTAACACACAACAATGAAGAATTATACCTCATGAACATGTGATATGTTAGAGTCGCAATACCAAGTAATACCTCATGCAATGTCCACCTTGCCTAACTTTCCCTCGACCAGCGTGGTGTTCTTATGTTTGGGTCCATAACCATTCTAGCTTGTTCAGTATCCAAAGATTGTCTCCACTTCCAGATGGAGCTTTCTCTCTCTGGACATCCCTTACCCGGACACTCTCAGTGTGGAAGAATTCCAATAGCTTCCCAAACTCTTGTGTACTCTTACATGCATAGGCACATAATCCATTAGAAGCTGACACAAGTGTCGAATATCTGGCCATCTCGCCAGGTGGATTGCCATCACCGCTGTTCACAATCCCTTCTTTTGCCCACCTCTTCAAAATGCAAGTATCGGTATCCTCTTAAGTTCCTCAAATAGCATAGCCAAACATATGAGAACAAGGAAAGCCTTGGGTTTCTAGTTTCAGGCATGAGCATTTCATATGTCCAGTAGACCTATTATAAGCGACCATATATTATCGTGCACGGTGCCTCATGAAGTGCACCGAAGTTCATACCATCATCTCGTGTTGGTCCAATGAACAACCCCGCTTCTTCATTTCCTCGAACAACTAGAAAGGTCGGGCGTGAATACATCGATGCATTTTTCTAATGCATGCAATTGTGTCGCAGTCAAAAGAGAAGTGTGGTCTGTCACGCATGTATTCCGCTCTCCTCATGTCAAATCATATGCAAGGCACTCATAGAACAGTTGTGGCACCAAATGTAGCTTTAGAACATGATGCATTTTCACACCACTGGGTATTCTCAAGAAAGAAGTTTCCTCTTAGGAATGCCATAGCCCACAGATGCTTTTTCCTATACATTTTGTTTACCCAATCGTTATCAGTGAGGCCAAAGCGTGTAACAACCTCTGCCCAGCGCACTTCAAACCTCTCGGGTGAGCAGTTCATAAACATGCACGCCTTGAACGACTCCAAGAACTCCTTATCTCTCACATTTGTTGTTGCATTCATCTCTAAGTGGAAGCTACAGAGTCTATGCCTAGCAGCTGGAAAGAATTTTTTTATGGCCTTCCGCATAGACTTGTCCCCGTCACTACAGATATTGGTTTCTTGCCTTCCATAGCTTCAAGAAATGTACTGAGTACCCAATCATAGGCCTCATCTCCTTCTCGAACAATAAGAGCACATGCAAACATACAAGTGCAATAGTGATGGTTCACCCCACATAATACCACCAGTGGAAACTTGTAATGATTGCTGTTATACGTGCTATCGAACACCAATACATCCCCAAAACACCTATAGTCATCCCTAGCCATTGAGTCTGCCCAAAGCAAGCGAGTGAGCCGGCCCTCATCGTCAACTGCAAATTTATAAAATAGATTTGGATCGCCGCCTTGTTTTCCAGACAAGTAAGCAATTGTCGATTCAAAGATCCCCTCACCAATTGATATTTGCCTCTGCCGATTAAGCTCCTTGTACATATCTGTGTGTTGAAAGTGCAAATTACAGAGGCTGCGACCCTCATTATATGACTTACTCTTATGCCTGCATGTTTCATAAGCTGAGCCTGTTGCATCTCCCCATCGGAAACCTTTCTATGTGACCTCATGAACTTCACAACTTCTGAGCTGCATAAGGGATGACTGTGATTAGTAACAAACTCGGAAACAACATATTTGCCCTTCCCGTTATCATATTTAATCTTAAAACAAGCTTGGCAATTCTCTCTTGTTACAGCTTTAGGTTCCCTAATTCGATCCAACCTATTCATGTGCTTCTCCAGCCTTTGCCCTTCCTTGTTACACAACCATGATGCCCGACGAATGAAACCACTCTTGTCTTTCCTCTTGTAACCTTTACGCACACCAAATCCACTTGTTCTAGCGTACAAAGTGTAAAATGTTTCAGCTTCTTTAGTGCTTTCAAACTCCATTTTGTACACATCTGTATCTCCAGAACCATCTAAGCATGCATTAACATGTACTGTACTCGCATTTTGGTGCGCTGGAACACCATCAGCCCCATTATTTGTATTTGCTGAACAATTACTACCCTGCTCCACAAATTCACTTGTGCTACCATCATTGTACACATCGTCATTCAGGTTAATATACTGCCCAGCCGCTACTCCTTCTTCAACCATCTCCATAGCTTTGCACAAGCCTCTACATCACTTTAACATCACATTCCACCCCTGCCCAGAACACATTATTTTGTAACCTTTGAGAAATCCTAAATGTATCAAACCATCCAACCCTTTGACCACTCTCTTTTATTTTGCACCTCTGTTTCACCACTTAAATTATCATATTCCGGACAAAGTAATGCAGGGCAGTGTAAACCACTTCACTACTGTGCACCTCGACCCACAGAATGGGTTGATGACATGTAACACCTGGTCAGTACTTACTACCTTCAATTTCTGTAGTAGATATTAAATACTGTGTATGAGCATGGTAATGTGCAGTTATACATCGGCCGTCGAATGTCAGTCGTTATAAATTAAGTTACAGTGCAAGTTAGGATTTGCAGAAGTTTACCTGGTATCACAAATCTGCATTACTTTGTAGCTTCAGGCTGCCTCTTTCACTCTCCTCCTACACAGGCCCAACTCTGCTGTCAGCTTCCACCTGCCATTCATCCTTCATCTTCAAACTTAACGTTTCGGTGTTACTTGCCTTTCCAGTCAA
Organism: Gardenia jasminoides; assembly: GCA_013103745.1. Taxonomy (NCBI): domain Eukaryota; kingdom Viridiplantae; phylum Streptophyta; class Magnoliopsida; order Gentianales; family Rubiaceae; genus Gardenia; species Gardenia jasminoides. The sequence continues at coordinate 107,721,247 of CM023103.1, forward strand.
TGACGTCCAGCCAATGCCTCCATCTTCCTGCAATGAGGTATCTCCCCGTGCATTTTACACAACAACTCTTCCCCGTATATATATCTGACTAGCACAATTTTCCAATTTCAGTCCCAATTTCTACATGTTTAGTACGTACCTCAGGGATTTTGTGCATCTGCAAATGCGATTGTTTTTACCTCCCTGCTCAGCAAAAGTGTCCTGGTTTCAAATGTTATTTACTATTCTGTGTTTTATCATGTGGACCCCTAAGCCAGAGCTGGTTTTGTTCCCTCCTTCCCCTCTGCATTGTTTCCCTCCATTCACTGTGTTGGTGTTTCCCTCCAACCACTGTGGACATGAGTTTGAAGACCACTATTTTTTTGTCTCTACCGAAATATTATACATTGTACCCAATTTCCTTATATTGCAATCAGAAGCTTACTAAGAAACTATTAAGTATATCTGTTAAGCCACTACATTTTATGCAGCAAGATGGAACTTGACGTATTTATTAAGTAAGCGTAGTTACTTGTTAATTTCATTGACCTTTTTTTAAATTAAATTAGCAAATGATGTGCGTCAGACAGTTAATGCACCTATTAATTTCATAAACCTCCCTTGAGGTTTCCGACAATTTCACTCACCTCCCCCGTACTTTACAAAATTACGCACACCTCCGCTCAGGTTAAGATGTTGTAATGAAGTTAGTCCAAGTAAAAAAAGTCTTACTAAAAAAATATTTTCAGAAGAGACATGAAATTTTTATTCCATAAATACCCATGTTATGCGTCCGGTACAATGTTATGCGTCCGCTAGGAGGGTGCCTTGTTTGCTTCTCAACGTCACGTTTGACGTCCGAGGCGTCCGACACAAGCGTCCGATAGGTTGCTTCGTTCTTTATCGGACGGCCGATGCATATTTCAAGGTCCGATAGCTTTGCGTCCGCAGAGCTTTGACTTCATCTTTAATTCTATCGGACGTCCGATGACAATGAAGTGCGTCCGATAGAAGTGTCCGGCGAGTGAGCATCTTGTCAATTCATCTTGAATTGATTTCTTTTCTTTCCCAATGAATCAAGGACCTGTTCTAACAAAATTCTCACATAAAAACATTAGTCCAAATCATCATTCTATTTTGTTATCATCAAACCCTTGGAACAAGGCCAACACTAAACTTATAGAAAAAGGCAGTTGCTCTTTATTTTTTGTTCATTACTATTTCGATTCACCTTCGCTATGATTTTATTAATTCATTCATTTTTATACAAATTCTACACGAGCATAGAGGCCATTTGCGAAACAAGGAAGCATCTCTCCACAAAAAATTATTTTTTAATGTTATTATTTTGATTTCGACTAATTTTATTACAAAATCTTGGAGCCGTTTGCCGAGGTTTGTGTATTTGTGTAAAGTTCAGGGGAGGTGAGTCAAATTGTTAGAAACCCCAACGGAGGTTTTTGCAATTATCCCTGACAACAACCAAGTATCAAGGCAGCGCTAATTATGGTGTGCATTGGGTATATATTCCGCACTTTGGTTATGTAAATTCGATTTTTTTGGTTAATTACTATATGGAAATGTAAACCGATTCCAATTCCGAATTCATGCGGTTCTCGAATCAATTTTGAATTCTATTATAAACACATTGGAGTCGATTAACCTAACTAATTTAAGTTTTTGCATTCATTTTCCGACTTATGTTACATGTGTACTGTAATTTAGACCTTACAATATTTTAAAGAACAAACTGTTGATTTGTCTTTTATTTCATAAGATAAGAGATTTCGTATAACATAATAAGTAATCTCTATTTACAATGGCGATAAGTGTATACTGCCGTACACACTTTGGAAAGCTAGAAAATGACCATAAAAATTGAATATGCCCCCGTCACCTCTTGGAAATTCAAAAATATGTTTACGTGTTTGAAAATTTAATTCAAAATTGAAAAACAGCTGAGTTCCGATTAAACGACGCAGGTAGTTTTGTTAAATGCACGGTATTATGTAGGGGTGTGCAAATGCGCAAATTTCCGATTAGCCGACCGATTTCGAAATGAGTTTGGAATTTCGAAATCGGTTAAATCGAATTCAAACCAGATTGATTTTGAATCTCGATTTCACTGAATTGGTTCAATTTGTTACGCTTTTCAAATCTCAATTTTACTCGATTCCATATTTCAAATCGAAATACTAAGTTCGATTTTAGTTTCAAATTGTTATATATGATAATAAATAATACGTATTATTTATATTAACATATAAATAATACATGTCACTAATACTCTACAATAAGATTAACAATCATTAAGTTGGTTATAGATAAGTAGCAGATGTAATTTTTAAATTTTTTTGCCTTAGCGAATTTAGCATACGTATTTTGCCGGCCTTTCTGAAAATTATCCCATCAAATTTCAGTATATTGTTTACTAAACACCAGCATTTTCTAGTATTTGCACCTTCCATCCCCAGCTGACAAGCTGTCAACCAATCGTGGTCCACTTTAAGCCTACGCGCCCCCTTCCTTCATGCACATGTGCGCGTGCGTCGTCGTTGCCTCGTTTGCCAGGAAGTCAGCTGCTTTTCTTAGCTCCACCACGTGTCAGCATTTGGCTGGGGAGCCTATAGTAGGAACGTTCAACGCGTTCCTACTATAAAGGTATCCGCCTGGATTTCAGCCGTCCAATCATCAAACAGCATCACAAAGTACAATACAATTGCTGGATGGGAAAAAGAAAAAGGAAAAAAAAAAGCTCTTTTCAAAAAGAAAAACAGAAAAGCTCTTTGCCATCTTCCATTATTTTCTTGTTTTCGTATTGTAATTCTTTTTAACATACCCAGTCCTGATTGCTTTGATGAGATACAGACGAAAGTGGTCCCCGGTGACCAGCCTCTACATTTTAGATGCCGTTTTGGATCAGAGCAAATGGCGTCAAATATCACTAGACTAACTAAATGGTATATTTTGGATCATTCCATCTAATTCGACCATCAAGAGAAACAAAATGACCGTCATATCGCTTGCAAACGTACTTTATGAGGGACAAAATTGTCAGAACAGTTTTTAGTTGAATATTATGGGCCTATTTGGTTAGCAAGTTTTTTGCCTAGTTTGTATAAAACTTGTTTTTTTTTTCTACTTTACACAGAAAAAAACTTTTTTTCTCCATCTCTTTCCTTTTTCTTACATAAAAAATACATACAAAACACACACCACCATCACCCCATCCCCTCTAGCTGATCCTGGGGAGGGAGGAAGGAGGAGGAGGGGAAGGGGAGGAAAAAAAAAAAAGAAAGAAAAGAAAGAAAAGGGAAACGGAAAAAAGAAAAGGAAAAGGAAAAAGAAAAGGGGAAAAAAAAGGAAAAGGAAAAAATAAAATCTATCACAAAAATTTTTACACATCTAAAAATAAAGTTTACACATCCAAAAATAAATTTTTACAAACTTCTACAGTAAGTTATAGCAAAGTTTTCTACAAACACCCAAAAAACTCATTACCAAACGGGCCCATTGTCTTCATAAATGACATAAACATTACAGGTAATCCCAAATTTCCATTTATCGATCTAAACCCTAAGGTTTCTTTCAATTTCTGCCCAAATCTCATGAGCGTTTTCCCAACTATTTTAATCTCTACTTTGTAAGGTATGCTTTGAGGCTACACGAGTGGCAAGGCGCAGGAACCTAACTTTGATTTGTTGGTGTGGGATGAAAATCATTTTGAAGAATTTGAGATCTAATATTGTTTGGATACAAAGTTATTTGATTTATTTCCTTACTTATATCATCAACACGTTTTCCAATCACCTTTTTATTTTACATACATCACATTAAAAAAGTGTTACAGTATTTAGATAACCAAATAATTCAAAATAATCTACTATCCAACCAATGCACCTGAGAGGAGGAAGGCGAAAGCAGGCTAATTCAATTATAGTTTCAGCATCCATTCGTTGAAACCCAATTCATGAGGATTTCTCAAACCAGGTCCAAGAGATGCCAAGATTGCTTATACTATAGAAAAAAAGTTCTCGAGACTTGGGAATTAAAATGGGCTTCCAGATTCATTACTTGACATCAAGATCAATGCTAAATGATTTGGAAGTATAACATCATTTGATTGTGTAAGAAGTGTAATCGATATGGGAATCCTTATTAGTTTAGTAATTGGGACCATTTTTTTATATTGCACATCAAGTGTTTGATATAATGTCCATCCTAATTATTTCTTGTTCAGGAGGGAGTGAGTGGGAGATGAAATGTGGGCAACAACAGAGGACTTAGCAATAAACAAAGCAAGAGCACCTTTACTGTATAAACAAACTTTAAGGAGTCTGAACTTGTCTACTTTGCCTTTGAATTTTACTGCAAGATTGTTAAAGAAAGAGAGAGTTCATGCAATCTTTATGCTAAGTACTCTTTATCTCTGCTTAGAAAAGAAAAATCAACCAACTGTTTGCTTGATTGATGAACTGCATCTTCAACTTTCACTCGAACCTTTAGATTTTCTGTTTAATTTGATTTTGATCTCACTAGAGAAGTGGAGAAGTTTTTCTTTTTCACTCAATTAAAGATGAGAGGAATTTTAGATGGTGAACTTAAGGGTTGACCATTGTGCCTTCTTTTACGTGCTTAAAATTTTTAGACAATTTTGCCCTTCAAACCCTACATGTGCAGATCACGTGATAGTCATTCTGTTTCTCTTGACGGTCGAATGAGATGGAATGATCCAAAACATACAACTTAGTTAGTTTGGTAACATTTTCGACTAAAAAATAAGTTTAGTGACCAATAATAGTACAAGTGTATAGTTTAGTGACATTTACGCCATTTGCTCTTTGGATTATTACACTAAAATACAAAAAATGCTAACCTGAAAAATAAAATGGGATTCATTTTTATGCATTCACAGTGTGTGTGTGTATTTTTTGCACAAGTAGATTTAGATAAATTTCATATTATCACTATTCAAATTTTAAATTCACTTTTTCTTCATGTATCATGTACCTATATCCGTATTATAAATGAAATAATCTTTACACTGACAGTATATATAATATTAATTCAAATAAAATTGCTTTCTTATTGTTCGGTCTCCCCTTGTCGGAGGATAAAATGGGCAAGACCCGCCTATGTGAATTGCTTTTAATGTCTTTTTCCTACTGTCACTGCTATTTTGGTGCTTTTGGATGAATAGACTTCTCATCGATGAACTCAGAATTCGGAATTATTACCCTACTCCGGTTTATGAATGCCTTCCCATCCAACTCTTTTGTCTTTGAAAATTAATTTGTTAATTTTATTCAGAGGGCCTGATTGTCATTCAAATCCAATTATAGAGTTCTACCCGATAAAAAAAATAGAAAAACAATTATAGAGGGAACGACTCATAACAAGGCTTAACGAAGAGAAAACTTGGAATCTTCTACTAGTCTTGTGTGTCCTTAAATCGTTATTAGACTTTACTCAGGGCTTTTTCTTCTTTTTCAAATCTACGGCAACAAAAGATCAGTTTTTAGCAGTTTTTCACCAGACTACGCATCAAAAGCACCGTCGGCGCGTGAGATAATGGGGGGAACCACTGAAGAAACACAACTCGCAGAAGATGAAGAATCAGGAGGACAGGAACCATGAAATACACCATAAAGTCCTTGAAACAGATCTTACTGCAAACAAAAATTTGGCTGCAAATATCAATATCAACATCCAAGTACTTGCATTAAAGATGTCAAAATTTCCTTACATCCAATCGCTATTGTAATCTAGTTCAAAACTAGAAAGAAGCAAAGGAACCCAAACTATATGGCTGATGTACTGATCTCAGAGCACGACAGACCCCACTAGAAGAGTTTAACAAATATATATACAGCACGTCTGTGTATAGTAAGAATATGTACATGATGATCCGTCAAATTGTCATTTGTAGTTCTATTTGTAAGTCGAAACATCAGCAAAAATGTACTCCGGGCCCAAAAACTCAGTAATTCACAATTTTCTGACCTCACATTGGAGCTTCCTACACAATTGCCTTAGCGCAGAGAGATTGTCTCATAGCAATCTGTTATGAGCTTCAATCACGGAAATTTTCTCCTGCAGGCCAATAGAGAGTAAAAGTTTAACATTTCTTTCTACTCAGAGAAGGCAACGTGTACTGGAAATTCTGCAGGCCAAAGGAATGTTTCTAGCAATAATTCAGGTTCTCTCCCATTAATAGATTCACAGTACCTATTGCATATTCTACTGTGATTATAAGTATGTAAAGCTTTTTGGAAAGCAAGACCTGCTTATGTGGAGCTAAATAAAAATTCAATTGAGGTTTCTGTGTGTTTTAGGTCTAGCAGGTCAAAGTCCATTCGTGAGCGTTATGCTACAGGAAAGACACGAGGTAGACTGCCTAGTTTGTTTTGCATGCTCATTACCGTAAAACAAGCATCTATTATGAAATAAAATAATGCAACCTCAGTCTGCCCACTACTTTCTGATGGAAACCAGTGCATTAGAACTCCAAGATGCATCACAGCAGGTATTAGTTTGAATAAGACTGGAGTGGTTACCTGCAGCATATTTACAGTTACAGATAATATTGCGCAAAATACAAAAAAAAAGGTAGGAGGAAAAATCCCTGATGAATTTAAAAGAAAACTCACAAGACTGAAAGCAGTCGTTCCAAGAAGAAGAAGATACATCCTGCCCTGCACGAATAACAGGACCTAACGTAAGGAGAAGTAATAACCGCACACATGTGAACTTAAGATTCAACAAACTGATCATTCTGAGAATTATCACAGAGAAAAAGCAAGATTATTTGCCACTTGAAGCATCATTCAGGTAAAAATTCAACATTGTATGCAAATGTAGTTTTCTACCAAAGCACAATCTGGATATGCAAATATAAGATCAATTACTGCATTAGCTGATATTTACTGTAGTAATTAAATAGAGTCAATATGAAAGACTCATAGCACTTAGAACAGTAGGAGTTCCAAACTTTTGAAGCTCGCACATAATTGAGCATAGTCAATCACAAATTGCCAATGGCAAATACATTCAAATAGATGTTCAGATATATAGGCATTAATGCTAATGCTAACAGTATTTGACTCCATATTCTGTTTAAATGAAATAGGCCTACCAATTTATATTACTTTAAGCTTTTAATTAAGCCAATAGGTCTATAACTGGAGCATCCACAGTAAGATTGACTAAAATTAGCTTGGAGCATAGTCTCTTATTACAGTCAAAACTAAAATTAACAGTTCTAATCAACCTGTCTTGGCTAATTTAATGCCTTGTAATCCAATTAATGTTGAAAACTTCCATTAAGCAACATGAGAATGACCTAATGTTTCCTGCTCTGACAGCAGGCTGTGGAAGTATCAGCTCCATTCAATTGATCAACTGCAATTTAAATCTTGAAATAGCAGGAACAAATCAAAGGCAACCTCTTAGAAGTCTGACAAGTACCTCAAACTCTCTCCTCCAACCACAAATTTCAAAAAGATATTGCAAGACCCCCGCTTTGTAATGCAGTTTATCCAATAGTAAATTGAAGTAGTCAAAACTGCATCTTAAGCTATAAAATGCAGCAACAGAATATTTCAAAACCTTCCTTAATCGGGTAGCCAATTAAATGTTAAATTATTGGCAACTGGGAAATATAGGATCCCAAAACCCCTAAATAACAACTATCACAATAATTTGTGTATTCAGCAAAATACAGCAGACCAGGACGCATTAGCAAATCAGTATTAAAGATGTCTTGCATAAGTACTATTTAAAGAAGAGCATTATTGACATCAAATGCATATGACAAAGCATTCTTGGATCTCTTCAGGTGTAATTGTACAGTATTTCTACAATGATTTGTAACAAGCCTATATAAAGTTTGCCTATATTTACACTAAAGCTCTTTAAATTAGATTTAAGCACTAGAATTACAAATACATGGGCGAGAGAATGGAAGAAGAAATAGAAAAGGTACCTCAACGAGATGTAGATTTGAGGCACGACTTAAAAGAACAAATGCAAATTCTCCAATTTGTGCCAGCAATAAACCAACCTATCAAAAATCTCAAAAGTAAGAAAAATGTCACTCATTTAACTTAAGAAAATTAGGTGAGACAAGTCAACTTACAACAACTGATGTCCTAATATTATATCCAAAGGTCTTTGTAACAGCAGCAGCAACAGTAGTTTTAACTACTATCACAAGTATAACAGAAGCAAGCAATATATCCACATGGGTCCAGAGGAAGTGCACATTAATGAGCATTCCGATGCTAGAAAGGAATAGTGCAGCAAAGAGGTTACGAATTGGTTCAACCTGCAAAATGAGAATCATGCAAATCAGGTATCTTCCCAATCATAAATCTTGTCAGTGTCAAATGAAGATAGCACAACCACACATCAGAAGTTCCATAACCGGTAAGAAGCAACTGCCCAGAGATGTAACCAAGTTTTCCAAAAGTCAAATTCAAAGTTCTCGCATGTACACAAAAATGAATTCAGTATCAACTTTCAACTTTTCAAAGATGCAAAGGCAAGGTGTTAGTAGAAATTTCTACTTACTAATTTTCACTTCAAAAGAGATCTGTAAAGAACTATGCCTATCCTGCTCATTAAAGCAGCTCACTGTGGGTAATCACTACACTACTTTAAAGTTGCTGCCGGGGCTCTCCCAGGGGTTACCTAAAGGTAAAGTGGTGACTATACTATTTGAACCCAAATGACACAAGGCCCTCCAAGGGTTTTGGCCTCTAAAATGACATAACAACATGCTTCTGGTGTCTCTTGGTTTTATCACATGCATATATAAGCTTATATTAACTCTAAACCAAAACTCTAGATAAGCATATCCCGGGCTTCAAATTGTGGCAGTCATTTTCTAGGTTATGGAGCAGCAGAGGTACTGAAAGACACCAACAAATATCTGGCGTTGCATCAAAACACCATTTATAACCTGAAGCAAAATGGATGACTATAACAGACATTTTTATTCAGGGAACAAACAATTTTTCCTCAGCAATGACCAAAAAAAAAAGCCTGAAAACAGCATAGGAAGAGTTTTGGATATAAAGGTAAAAGAATGAATAAAAGGTGCATGCATTACTCGCAAAAGATCACGATGATAACCAAGAAAATACCTGATCCAAAGTGTGCTGTGCAAAATCAGTGGTTGATATCATAACACCCGCCACAAATGAACCCAACTCAAGACTGAGGCCCAATTTATCACTGCACTGAAAATGAAAGAGCATACTGAGAATATAAAGAAAAACTACAAACAGATACGTTCCAAGCATGGAAACCTATATGTGCATCCTACAATGGACATACATTATTCTTTTGAGGATATAAAAGAAGAATAATTACAAGTTGGTGTGAATTTACCTGCTCACACATTGATGCTACCTTAAGAGCTACCAGTGTCAACAATATTCATATGATGGGGCCAAAGGACTTACAATGACAATCCAAATGCAGCAGTCTTTTTGTCTAGAAAAACTTATCTCAACTGAGCTCAACTTCACCAAAATGTAAATTTGACAACTAACAGTTGCATCCAGATATAGGAGAAGAGGAAAATTACATAAGAGCCAGGAGAAATGAATAAAAATAGACATAATGGTTATAAATCGCTCTAACAAGCACAGATGCTCAATTAGAATCCATGTGGAGGTTGGACATAATTACAATCCTTCTCAAGAATCAAATACATATTTCTGAAGGGCAATCCCAATTTCTTGTGCTGCTGCATACGACAAAGTTAACAGACTCATGAGGATATCATCAACTTCTTAATGATCTGATGCTTTTCCAACCTACTGTGCTAAGCATGGATGGCCCAGTCATTTGCCTCACATGACCATATTTACAAGAACCCTTTTAAATTGTGAACTTGATGTGAATAATATTATTAAACAAAGAAATTAACAAGTTAAATAAGAGTCGAAATTTAACTGTGTTTTATTTGCTTCTAGAACAGAACTGAAAATTTTCAGATAAAGAGGAAGACAGTCATGTAGATAAAATGCATGAATTTTCTTTAATAAAATAAAATAAATGCATAACTTACCCAAGCAGACAATAAACAGAAAGCCACCGCAGCAAGCTGATACAGTTCATTTGTCTGAAATCAACAGAAGGATGCAGCTTTAGAAAACGCAACAGAAAACAGTAATATATGAAGCTAACCATGTTAAATTTGCAAGTCAAAACAATGTCCACATCTCTGTGGAAAACATATGCACAAGATGAAGGTATCTGTAAACTAGTGTTAACAGCTTTTCTAAAGGGAGCATAATTGGCATTATACTTGGTAAAAGGAAGGCAATCTTCAGATACAACTCCTAATCCTCAGCTTGAGTTCAAGAAATCCTTTGATGAGATTTTTCAAAACAAAAGGGTCATTTTCTTAGAAGCTTGAGCCATAGGTAGACCTTACAAAAAATGGTTTATGGCTAAGTCCAGCTATATGCATTCTGGCTCACTTGTATCCTCATATTCAAAATTAATTAAGTTACTGGCCAAAAAGAAGCAACACAGGTAAGAATATGACAAGCCTGTGTTGCTAAAATAGTTTCAAGTTTCATAAGAGCAAAATAAGGCAAAATAGATAAACAAAGAAGTCCCTCACTTGAGATGATATCTGTATCATAAGCTTCAGAAAGCGCGGAACAAATGACCAAGTCAACAACGATGCAGAAGCAAGATATACAGACAAAGTCACCAGCCTGAAATCAATATCAAACTGGTTATAAACCATTGCCAGATATCTGGCAAAATGCTATAAGAAACATTAGAGACACGTACATAAAAGTACTTACAGTTTCCCCATAGAGACCATTCCATGCAAAATGCCACTATTACCTCCCAGAACCGGAAGCAAGGCAAATAACAAACCAACAGCACAATCCTGATAAAATAGAGGAATGGAAGTTAAAGCAAAAATAACATACAACAAAAAAATCAGCAAAGCAATCAGACATACCAGTTAAACACAGAAAAAACTACATTTTTCTTTTCTTTTTTAAAGAATGAGCTAGTCAAAAGGAGTACAGAGAATGGGGTGGGTGAGAATCAAACCTCATTCTAAGACGAGGAATAAAGACCCATAGCCACTGGCTGTATAAGATTCTATGACACAATTTGTTCCTCAGTTTATCATGCGCATATTGACATATATGAGCTGAATAATTAAGTTGTAACAATTACCTGAAAAATAAGAGTCCCAATTGTCACTTGACCGTGAAGGAGATTATTACTATTTCGCTCGACCAAAAATTTCACTACCTGTTAAATTCATGTGGTTAAAATAGAATCCATGGTGGAGTTGTTGCAATTATTCAAAAAAGAGGAAATTCTTGACATATCACGTTCAGATATCTACCACTGCAGTTGATGACATTGAAAGAAAGCAACCAACGAAAATTCCCTCTGACAACTTCGCCCCACATAACTGCAGCATATACAATACCCCAAAATTAAGATTCAAAATCCTTCATTCAGACTTTCTAAGACAGAAGCAATATTTTGCAGTAATTCTTGAGCAATACCATTGCAGTACTTCCACACAAGAACATAAGTATTACAATTTGAAGAAGTCCCCCAAAAACAGCAACCAGACCTACAACTTTTAGCTGCGTCAACAAGTTAAGGAAGCTCCTTTAGACACATGAAAACATAGAAATAAATGAACATAAGATAATTTCTCAAGAAATAACTTTAGGTAGTTGGTCAACAGAACCAACAGGTGAAAGATTATGTACCTTTGTCAAAGAAAACTCTAGTCCTAAAGCAAACAGCAGAAAAACAACACCAAATTGAGCAAAAGTCTCAACCTGTAAAGCCAAAGAAGATGACCTCAGCTACCAATAACTCTAAGTAGTTCAATTTAATTGCATGCATAGTGAACAGCAATAAGAGTAACTACTCTGTGAATAATCAACCTTTTGAAAGAAGATAAACAGAAGGCATATTAAGAAACATATATGAATTTTGATATTGGGAAGGAACATTAAGTGGAAAAGGAATAAGTAAAAATGATAGATTACTAAAAGTCGTGAAAAGAAAAAAATGAAAAAACAAAAGTCAAAATCCTTTCACCATCAATATATTAGCCACTTCAATGCATAAGTTAGCAGTTTACTGGCCTCACTGAACAACTATAAAACTTTGTCTATTACCACTGTCTCAAAAATCAGTTCTCAGCAATAGATATGAATTGCCAAGAACTTTGCGAAGCCTAATACATGTCACTGGAGCATACATGTCCATCACTCATCAACACTTACAACATCACCACATAATCCTATCCTAGAAGTACCATCCAGTTGAGAAAATTATAGAAAAATGAAGTAGCCAATTATCTCAGCTTCAACAGTCAATTGAAAAATCCTCTGCCCCAGACATCAATTATGCGTTCCATAAAAATCTATATTGAAAGCAAAAGCAGGAATAATTCAACTAGAGAAAGGCTTTCTTCATCAAAATGCATTCTAGCTGGAATATTTAGCTAAAATACCTGCACCATTTCACTGATAAATTGAAGACCCCCAGGTCCAATAAGTGAACCTGCAAGAAGATAGCCCACGATAACCTATCACAAGTAAACATTAGATAACTGTCCTGTCAATATCTTATCTACTTAACAAAAGTACCCAAACAGGTAGAAGAAAAACAACCAGGACAATTCATTGAAGAATGAGAACTGGTTATCTAGAAGTACAAACCGGCTGCCCCAGACAGGAAAATATGATTCCACCAATGGCAGCAGAGACTACAACCACCACCAAATCAGATATCAGCCTGCAGACAGACACAGAGTTCAGAAACTAGGATTACATAGAAAATAACTAAAACTATGAAAACCACATCAGAAAATTTAATAACAATTATTCATGCAAATTCAATCAATTGCATCTGTTGTCAACGAATCGTGGCAATTATGCATATATAGAAGCAACTGACCTTAGATCTACTTGAAGAACTGGATATTTGGATTTCTTATTTGACATCACATAACGATTATGCTGCCATGAATGAAACAAGTAACCAATTACCCAGTGTACAAGTAGTATCATGTTACAACATCTGCATAATTATCAATTAGCAAGCAGGAAGCTTACATCATTATCTATCAAGGTCGTTGTGTCATCAGAACCATCATTTTCAAGGTTGAGCATATCCTGAATTTTAGAAGAGATGGTAGCACTAGCACAAAAAAATATAAATAAGATAAATAAGTACATAAATAAATAAAAGTAGGAGAAGAAGAGCGAAGGTAAGTCAATTTCATGCCGTAACAATGGAGTATACACAATGGGAGAAAGCAGTTTATGTCATACAAAATGTAGCTAGGCATCTTCTTACTTAGCCTCCTGAGTATCATTCTTCTTTGTTTTCTCATGCGTAATTTTAACCACAGTCTCCAATACTGCCTGTAAGAATGATATGTACCAAACATAAGAGCAAAAAAATAATAAATATCTCGAATGATTAGTGACACAAACCATTAAAATTAATGTAAAATCTGTATTTTCAAACGTGAATTGATCACAAAGGGACTGTGTTTATGTCAGTGAATTTAGTTATAAAGGAAGAAGCCATGTTCACGGAACATATACAGACCAGTTTCCCTGCATAAGCGTAAATGTAGAATTTAACACTTGAAAAAATATACCAACTTTTACAAGTAAGGTTCAGATATGGAGCATCAGATGTGATATGATTGATGTATAAACAATTGAAGTATAAAACTATAAGCATCCTTCATTGTGCAGTTTTCATGATATCTGATTCTATTTGCGAAAAAGGAGTCATAAATGCATATGACATCAATAAGATACACTAAAACTGCCTTGGATCCTCAAAAGGCTTGCGAAGGGCAAAACCTACCTGTTCATCTGCTACACTGCTGTTGAAGCTGCTTCCACTAGAACCTAGAGAAACAACAATTACTATCAGATCTCAATTATGTGATGGAGACCGAACAACGAACGATCTAAAATAGCATTAGAATGTAAGATAAGAAGATCTATCTATAAGCCTAGAATAGGTACTCTATGCTTGATAAAAATGTATGTAGAAATGGTCACATGCAGCATGAGCCAAAATCTAAACCATATTTAGATTAGCCCCCTTGGAAAAATATCGACACAGAAAAACATGCTAGTCAAATATGGTGATATCATTCATTTACGCCAAAGTTATCTCTTAAATTTTGATTATATTTTGGAAGCATCCATTTATTGTAACTGCACGAAGAACAGGCGTGTCTAGAGCCTGCTTGGTCATAATCGCAACAAATCAACAGCAAGTTAGGACTTTGCAGCATTATAAAACAATGAAGTTTCAATTTGTATAGCCACCATCGCCACATGAAATTTGTTTCAAGCCAGAATAAAAGCAAAGAAGGGAACGAGTATAATGAAAAACCACGTAAAATGTATTCCGATGCAATGCTAAAATTCACAGTTTTGTGCACTTAAATTCAGCAAATGAAAAGAAAACACAATATTCTAAGATTCCATAAAAAGGGGGGTGGAAATTGGAAAAAAAAAAAAGGACCTTCAGGCTGGTCGTTGTCGGAAGAGAACTCTCTCTCAAGAACACGATCAAACATCTGGGCAATGCTTCCGTCGCCGCTCCCCGGCGCCGACGAATTTACCAAACTGCCATAAAATCTTTGCCTGATTTCTTGCTCCGATCTCGCCGACAGCGAAATTCTTGCACAAAAAGCAATTAACATAAGAAACCAAATCCACGCCCACCCACCATAAACCCTCCCCATTGCACAGGAACGAAGAATTTTCTTTGGAAAACAATGAGAGTAGTATATCCAACGAAAACTCTAAACTCTAATCGAGTGAGTCCGAGGTTTCGTAAACGGAGGGCAAACAAAGCCCATATAGCGTGGAAAAGTTTTTTTTTTTTTTTTTTGGTGGGGGGTGGGGTTGGTGAATTGCCTAGCGTGGTTAATATTCCAGCGCTGGCGGGATGGCGACTTGAGCCGTTGATTAAATACTGTAAAATGTAAATTGATTATGAATTCTCTTGATTGCGTAGGTCCCCCAACACTCTCAACAAGCCACGTCAACATTGCGGAGTGAGGCGAGTTGGCGGGTGGATCCGACAGTAAGACCGCACGTGGGAAAATAGGAGTAGTAGCATTTACGCGTGGTGCTAAGCCCACAAAGCCAGTGCCGGAGTTGCTGGTTTTCGAAGGTAGCAGCAGACTCCCGCTGTACTGGACAATTGTGATCTGGTTGATGTTTCTGGATTTTCAGGCTCGCTATAGGCGGAGGTTTGTCGGCCAGGAGTCATTGGTTCCGCAGGCGGATGTTACAGGCTCCGCTTGGGAGGCCCAATTCATGTGACCCATTCTTGAGTTGGAGGAAAAATACTTCACGATGTCCTTCGCTCAAGAGTTGGGCATTAAGTAACGAATTATTAAGTATCGAAATCTTATTTTGCATTAAGTAATGAATGAGTAGTTTATTATCTATTATTTTGAGTAAGTTTTGTCTAAATAAATTAAAGGCACTTAATTAATTAAAATATTTTATTTTTTATTATCAAACACAGCTAAATATAAAAAAGTGTGAATCCATTAAATTTAAGTGTTAAATTAAATTATCAAACAGGTCATAAGTTAATAATTATGGTCCTCTGATTATGATACCCTTGAATGAAATGCTTTCTCAAGATCATTGCGCCAGGCCTTTTCCTTTTCTTTTTTTTTTTGGATCGTTGCATTAGTTTACATAACATTTTGTTGTCAATATTATATCACCAAGTTCAATTCAAATATTTTAAGTTCAAGTTGCATTCACAATTGCTAGTGTTTGAATACTCAAACTTTTCCAACTGTTATTTAATATATTTTTTTTATTCTTTTTAATCGTCTTTTTCATTTGCATAGAAGACATCGCAAAAATGTGTTGTAATAACTATTTTAAAAAGTACTCTATCGAATTATTTGTGACACACATAGATTATCGTCAAGGATTTTGTTTTCGGAGATGAACAACCAAAAAGGTAGGAAAAAGACCCTGCAACTAAAGATGACAAGAAGTTCTCAACGGTGATTGCCTAAAGGGTAAACTACAGTCTCTATTATTAACCGGATTGCAACGTCACTGTAACCAAAATGACCTGTGTCTGGGCTAAGATCTAGATTGGAAATTTTCACTCACCTCAGAAGAAAAATATGTGGGCTTTTAATAGTGCAGACTACAGGTGTGCTTTTCGTGCCAAACCTGGCCCAAAAGATGTTCTTCCACTCCTATACAATGAATGGCGGAAGGCAGTCCACGAGGGAATCGAACAAACGGCTGATATATGATGAGAAGGGGAGCGTGGCCGCCACAAGTTTATCCCCGTCTCTCAATCTTTCCTCCTCACAGATCATTTTGATTTTACTCCCACCCTCGCTGGATAGATAGCCGTCCACCAACACTCTCAGGTCTCAACACAATCAGAGCTTGGCGATTATTCCTCAAATTCGGGGACTCCACAAGGACCGCAAAAGAGAGAAATAGAGAAGAAAAACAAACTCTAGCAATGGCGTCCATGGCGAGTGCAGGCGTGGCTCCTGCTGGATTCTCATGCGGCAGGCCTCCATTTTCTGCTCCTGTGAACCCGAGGAGAACGGTGGTGGTGAGGGCCGAAACCATAAACCCGGGTATCAGGAAGACAGAAGACAAAGTGGTGGACTCTGTTGTAATCACCGAACTGAACAAGCCTCTCACTGCTTACTGCAGGTTTTTCATTCACTATCTCTCAAGCACTTAATCACTTCCCGACTTTTTCTGATCACCTCGTATTCTTGTGAAGCACGGCTAACCAGAAAAGAAACAAGGAGGTGTAGTTGCTTTAATTACAGTAATAGCTGTAACTGAGGCAATTTTTTTTTCCTACTAAGAATAATTTTCTTGTTTTTTATGTGCCACTATCACTGTGGACATGAATGGATGCGAATTGGGATACAGTTTGCATGCTTTTCCTGAGGGTCTTTCAGATAAAACACAATTATTCTCAAAGTTGCCAAATTGAAATGGTGTGTTGGCCAATAGGATGGCCATTATCAGATAACACAAGCAGTCAGAAAAAGGTAGGATTTAGCAGCACACTCCGAATTTTTCAAATATGAATTACCAAGTTAAAGAATTATGCAGAAGACCAACAAAGTAAAACACGGCACTACAGAATGCATACTCAAAACTTACCTGCTCTAATTGCCTTATGCACTCAGCAGATTTTGGGTCATCTGGCAACATTTCAACCTCTTTCATTGCACATAAAGCTCCAGTTTCTCTGTCAAAAAGAACAATCTAGCAAATGTATAGGAAATAGAACAGAATGGGAAAAAGTTCAGAATTTCCATACTTGTTGGAGGCCACGTAAACACTTCCAAAAGTCCCACGCCCAATAAGCTTTCCCTTTTGCCACTGACTGGATGGGAAATATGTCTTCTTCTTCGTCTTCTTTCATTTTGGAGTTAATGGGTCTTGAAGCCTTGCAGATCACTGCACACTTCTAATTCCCCAAAGTAAAATATGAAACTTAGCAAGGCCTTTATATTCAGACACTACCCCCGGGCACTAAACTAAAATCCAGCTAGAAATCAGGGTTTGTTTGGATAGAATTTATTAAGATTTTATTTGGAATATTTATTGTAGCACTTTCTGTTATGTGACGTACGTGTGATAAAAATGTTATTAAGAAGATAAAAAGGTGATTGGAAAGTGTGATTGTGATGTAAGTAATTAAAATTTTGCAAATAAATTTTGCAAACAAACCTAACGTTATCGTGAATGCCTGATATTTAATTATATTAAGTGCGAATTCAGGCCATGAGGTGATAGGTAGGGGTATTTGATGCCACAATAAACATTGTTTTGAGCGGTGAGGGATTAATTTGACGACTTGTTGGAGCAGGTGTTGGCGGTCTGGGACGTTCCCTTTATGCGATGGAAGCCATGTGAAGCACAACAAGGCTACTGGAGACAATGTTGGGCCTCTGCTAGTGAAGAAACAGTGAACAGTAACGATAACGCTATATGTCTATTAGCTAAATTCTTGAATATTCCAAAACTTGGTGGAGCATGGTGTATCGTGTTCTGTTGGGGTAATCTTTGCATGTTCTTAATGTAATACTATGATCTTTTTATCTGGAGTTGGGAAATGTGATCATCCTGTGGTCTTGCTGAATTGCAATAAAGTGATAGTTCTCTAATCCTGCAATGGAAATTCCTTCAGATTTTCACTAGTTCAATCAGAACTTGCTTTGTTCAAGACCTATATATGTGGTTACAACAAGAGTCTAATCTCCGTCCATGATCAATCTTTAGTTCTGATCTTCCATCTACGGGGTTGGTTAAAAGTGAGCTTATGCCCTGCTCTGGTCTTTGAGTTAATAGCTTATTCGATACCAACTTGATTGAAACTTTCATGTATCGAAAAGCTAGTGTGGAAAGGGTATAATTTTAGGAGTCCTCGAAATCGAACGAAGCATGCACATATAGGTATCTTTTATCTCTGGGGATTCAACAATGGGGACAGGATGAATGTTGTGAGCAGCATGCTTCAATTCCATTTATCTCACTGTTTTTTTGCATACAGCGAGTGTTGTGTTGTTTCTTATATCTGGAGATTGCATATTGTTAAAGGAAAAGACTGCTGCAATACTACTACTACTGTTCTTGTTTGTCTGAATGTTGCTCCACGTTACACCCCTGGAGGATGACAAAACAGCATCTAAACCAGAAATTAGCTGTTTGCGGGAATCCTATATTGCTTCGTGTAATTTGAATTGAAACTCGAAGTACTGAAGTTGATGAGTAGAAGGACAGGGTGAGCTGGCTTAAAATGAATGAATTTGGCTGACTAAAGACTAAAGTGTGGCTCTTCACAGATGGTACACCTACAGTTGATAATTTGATGCCATGTCGTTTGCGTAAAAAGTGAAGTACTGCTTCAATATGAGTCTGAAAAAAAAATTTTCAGGAAGAAAAGTAACAGATGCTCAGATAGAGATGATCAAGCTTGAGCAACTCCCTGGAATCCTATGAGTGGAGTCTTCTAGTGTTCAATGAATTTGACGGGATATCTACTAAATTGCCTAGAGTTTGGTTATTCCTTCTCTCATATAAAATATTGCCTGAACTTTGGTTCAGCAACTACTCTGATCATCATTTGGGTGGGAAAAGAAACAAAAGAATTTACAGGGACATGCATGTGTATCACACTTACTAAAGTACCTAGCAAATTAAATGACACGATGATTCTTCTCACTGTAAGGTTCTTTTTTTTTTTCCCCTACTGTTTTGTTTGGATAGAAAATTATTTACCAAAATTTACTTGCTTGCATCATCAATACATTATTTACTTGCTGATTATTATAATTTATATGTACGAGAATCCTTAAATTGACAAATATCGTATTGGCCTTCATGGGAAACACAGGGGTGTAAGGTGAGGCGGCTTCAACAGGCAAAAATGAAAAAAAAAAAAAAATCTGACAATTTGAATTGCATGTAAGATAGAAAAGTAATTTAAAAAAAAAGTGTTTAAAATTTAATCAAATTCCATCCTTCTCCTACTAAAGAAAATCGTTAGCAGTGAAAAACTCTATATTGGTCTAATATGTATAAATTCTGTTCATGGCCTTGAATTGGAAAATTATACACTTTGTTACTCCCATATGTGAACTCTTTTTTTTTTTTTTTTTTCTAGATAATCTATATGTGAACTCATTATTAAAAAGGAGAAATTCCTGAGATGAGAATTGTTCGAATATACACTTTGGGCTTTTGAGCCAGCTCAGATGGCCCATATCCAGTGCTGTGGAAGGCCCTTGTCTATATGTCACGAGAATACTCACTCCACGCGAGATTTATTTATTTTTTTTTTTTTTATCTTGGTTTGTTGGTTGCTTCTCCTTTTCATTTTTATTTTTTCCTGTTGATTTCTGATGATGCAAATCATGCATAAGACTTGGGTTCTTTGCTACTGATTAAGCTTTGGCCTAATAATCGAGATATTTTTTATTTTTTTAACGTAAGTGAGAGAGTTCAAACCCAAAATTTCTTACTTATATTCCCTCCTGTGAACTAGCTAACCAATCCCTCCCCCTAATAATCAAGATTGAGTCTTCATGACTTAAAAATCTTAAATTCAAATTTTATTATACGTAAATTTCTTCTGACAATATATTAATATTCACCTCACAATTTGTGAGATTGTAATTTACTTATATTACTTCTATGTGTAATTTATTAAAAGGAAAAACAAAGGTGTTTTGGGTAGACCTTTGCTTCTCATTGTTGTTCTACTTCCTCTTATGCATAAAAGTGAGATTAATGAAATTAAACTGCATATACATGAAAGTCCACTGGAAGATGTGTATATCCAGAAACTATTTACTTGAGTTTGTTAACAAATATAGTTTTTAAATTGAGTTAAAATTCAAGTGAATTTTGTAACGATCATTCAATATTTTTTTTAAAAGAGGACCCTAGGGAGCTTTAACCACTTTGTTTGTTTCTTTGTTTTAAGATTGTCACAAATTAATGATCCAACGAATGATGCATTCTATGTATTGTATAAGTTGCTTTGACAATATTTACACCCTTCAGTTCGAAATGTTTGTTCGGGTTCAACTTTTTAAAATATTAAATTGATAGTAATGTTAGCGGATATCTTTTCAAAATTACCCTTAAAAATTCAAACTTTAGATTAAAATTTAGTATGAAATATAGGTAATGGTGAGGATAACATTAGATCAAAAGAGATCAAAAGTAGATTTAACTTTAGAAGATAACAAATTTTTTGAAACATTTTACAATAGAACATATGACACTTTCAAGAAGACAAAAGGAATGTTATTTTTTAGTCACTTACTTGCCTGGGATTCCTCCATGATCTGCAAAATAACACAGCATTCCAGGATTTAGGTCTACAATACCAAACTTACAATAGAATCCCCTGATTTGTTCTTGTGTAGGGATGGCCACGATTCAAATTTGAACCAGAACCGGATCGGCGATTTATTGAATCGGAATCGGAATCGGAACCATAACCATAACTCAAGGTTATGGTTCAGGTTCACAAAAAGTTCGAATCGAAACCAGAACCAACGGTTCAAGAACTATTCAAACCATCTCAAAAATACACTTATATCCTGAGTAGTTTGATGCATTTGTTTTAATTTAAAATTCAATTTTAATAGTCAACACACTAATAGCATCTGCTCTAGTCTACCAACTTATTATCCCAAATGCATTAGTAAATATAGCATAATTGATTTATGTCCAAATCCAATCTAATCAAAGTGTTAAAGTTAAATTAATTAAGTTAGCATTTGATAATTCTCTAAGTTTGATTAGCCATTATGACAAATTCACAAAGGTTATTTTTTTTAAAGGATCAAGAAATAGTCAATGCTAAATCATAAAATAGCAATTTATTAAATAAAAATATGTGTATTTTTTTTCTTTTTCCTTGCGAAATGATAATAAAAAAATTCATAATTTTTCCTACATTCATTGGCATATTTACTTAAAGTCAATTTTATAATAGCACGTATTTTAATATAACTAAAAGATCTAAAATCGGAACCGGAACCGCGAGAAATTGAAACTGTAACTAGACCAGAACCGTCCCTATCAGAGTCGGTTGAGGTTCTATCTTTCAGCAGAATCAAAACCGTCGGTTTTTAAACCGGAATCGGCGGTTCTGAAACCATGGCCACCCCTATTATTGTGGGTAGCATTTTTGTCTTTTCTTTTCTTTTCTTTTCTTTTTTTATTGATAATGATAAGATTCTATTCTGCTCTTATACTAACCCACATTATGGGAGAGGGGAGAGTTTAAAGAGGATTTGTAAGTGATTAGAGGGAATACAATCCATCTAAACCGAAGAAATGTTATGACATACCATTGGAATTTTTTTAACCAGTATATGAGAGTTAAACCCCTAATCTACACCGCAAAAAGGGATATTGGATTTATATCCCTTTTTGGCGACCAATTTGTCCTAGACAAATTGGTCCCTTGTGGTTAGAATTGGAGAGGGGTGTTTCAGTACAAGCCCTAAACGCGGCACTAGTTATAGCATTGTTTCATACCAAAAAAGGTTATAGCATTGTTAGCGTCGATTTTTGTGGGCCAATTTGATGCTTCCACACAAAATTCTTCATAGTCATCTAATGGTCAAGGTATATGACAGCCGTACTTTTGGAAGCCAACACAGCAGACACTCACCGTCGCACCCTAGCCCCCCAAGTCGCTGTATGATATTGATACCACAACTGAAGTGATGCAATGCATGTTCAAAGTTTCGCAAGACTTCCGGCACATCTCATCTTCATTACTCCTTCTGTGGTCTCCCTGGCCTCCAATCAAATCAAAAGGTATGTATGGTTCTTACTCCTTACTCGCCTCATGACGACACCCATTAAACAGCTGCCCTCCACAGCTACATCCATGCATGTTCCTTCGCCTAACACGTAAACGTGGCAATTTAGCAACACATGGCAATAATGCATGTCGCTTTTGTTTCTTTCATCTCTTTCTCATTACACGTTCCTTTTCCCCGCTAGCTCATGGGCTGAGAATAATTGAATCCTGAGTAAGAAAACTAGCAGAAAATGCAGCTCTATATTTCTCTATTGAATTGAACCCCTCTCTCTCCCCTTTCCCTCTTCACCTTCCTTTAAACAATAGTATACGCAATAAAGAAGTTGTAGGTGCGAATGCTTTCCACTCTTAGAAATAGGCAAAACTCGATGAATTTGGGATGTTGTTATCGTGCGAGCTTTCGGCATTAGGAAATATAAAGGATCAGTTTTAGGTACTACACATAAACAGGAGGACAACGATTGACCATGACCAAGTTATTTTCACTAGGTTCCATTAGAAATGTATTGCTCCAAATTTGTTGATGGCTCCAATAATTGGGATTATTCTGTGAGTCCCGAGTCGTGACTAGTTCATCAATTGTTAATTAACAACTTCTCAGAAATTGCCTAAACGGATCAAACTCGCTTTACAAAACTGAGGTCGCGTCTATTCTGTCCTCTATCCAATTCTCCCACCTCTATTTTTTCCTATCGACAGCCACCACCAGATTTCTCGGCCAAAACTCGCCGTTACCACGTTTTTTTTTTTTTTTTTTTTTGGGTGTAGGTACCGGAGTACACTTCTCCTCCTCGTACTCATGCTTCCCATATCTATAACAACCCCTCCTCCTGAACGTCCTTCAAAACCCAAAAACCCTGAATTGTCATCCAACTGGAAGAACTCCTTCAACTTAATCCAACCTTACCTCTCCTTTCACCACCCTCTTACATGCCTCCTCCTCTCCATTCTCCTCCTCCACATATTCCTCCTCCTCTCCGCTCGCTCTCTCCCTTTCTTCACCACTGCCAACCCCACAAAAATCCTCCTCCCTCCTTCCACTACGATCACACCTGGTCTCTTCTTCGCCTGCTTGGTGGCATCGGTAACTAAACTGAACCCAAGCGTCCTCGCCCTATATGGTAAAGTCACGTTCTGACCTCCGTCATTTTTTAACCATGAATTGCTACAAAACTGCCATGAGCTCAACCCCTGGAACTCGGGCTGCGACTTGTTTTCCAATCACGGCTTCGGAAAAGTGGCAAACGGGGTTTCGGAACTTGTCCCCGAAAATCTCAAGCATGCATGGTACTGGACTGACCAGTTTGCTTTGGAGATCCTTCACCACAGCCGAATGATGCATTATCGTTGCAGAAGTTTGGAGCCCGAATCTGCTACGGCGTTCTACATACCTTTTTACGCTGGACTAGCTGTGGGAAAGTACTTATGGTATAATTATACGTTCGAGGACCGTGATCGGTACTGCGAGACGATGCTGGATTCGGTGAGTAATCAGCGTTACTGGAACAGATCCCGCGGCTGGGATCATTTTATTACCATGGGCCGGATCACATGGGATTTCCGCCCGGATCCAGGGCCGCGACTGGGGATCCAGCTGTATCTACATGCCTGGAATGGGAAACATCACGCGTTTGTTGATAGAGCGCAACCCGTGGGACTATTTCGATATCGGTGTGCCATATCCCACAGGATTCCACCCCAGCACCGCTGCTGACGTCAAGGGATGGCAGGATTTTGTTCGGCAACGTCAGCGGAAGACTCTGTACTGCTTCGCGGGAGGCACACGAGGGTTTTACAGAAACGGCTTTCGAGGACTGTTACTGAGTCAGTGCTACAACAACTCAGACGCTTGTCGAGTCGTGGATTGCTCCGGTTCCAGGTGTTCTAAGGGGACTTCAGCGATTCTCGAATCGTTCCTGGACTCGGACTTCTGTTTACAGCCGAGGGGTGATAGTTTCACTCGTCGGTCCATCTTTGATTGCATGGTGGCCGGTTCAATCCCTGTTTTTTTCTGGAGGAGAACGGCTTACATGCAGTACGCTTGGTTTTTACCGAGCGAACCGGACAGTTACTCGGTGTTTATACACAGGAGTGAGGTGCAAAATGGAACCACGTCAATTAGAGCTGTCCTTGAAAGCGTAAGTAGAGAGAAGGTAAAAATGATGAGAGAAAAAGTGATCCAGTATATACCAAGAATTGTGTATGCAAAACCAAACGAGGGGTTGGAAGGCATTAAAGATGCATTTGATATAGCCGTTGAGGGGGTCTTGAGGAGGGTTAAAGTGAAAGAGGGTGCTTAAATGTGATAATTCCATTAATACTTTTCTTAAAAATATAGAATGGAGGGAGGTTACAACTCTACTTAATGGGATAACTTGAATTTCTTATTACGCGAGTATTATTTTAGCTTAAAAGGAGCAGGAAACAGTAGGTTTTTCTGTAATACCTTCGTCTTTTTTTTTCCCTTTTTATTTTGGGGTTTCAAAATACATTTTGCTTTACACACGCTCCTTTTCTGTTAGAATAATATTGAGCATGTATATAATGTGCATTATAATAATACAAGGCGCTTTTCTTTTTTCTTCTTCTTTTTTTTTTCCTGTGTAAATAGGGTGTCCATTATATTGTATTATTGGCTCCGAGATGATGCGCATTTCAGCCTTGAGGTTGGCGAAAGATGATCTTTTGTTGTGGGTGCAGAAGCCAGAAAGTTGGTCAGGTCACTGAGGGAGTACTTAAAAGATGAGAGTATGAATATGTCTCATGTGGTGCAATCGTTTTTGTCTGCATGGTTCTGAATTTCGTAAATCGCCCAGTATTGTTATCCGGTCAACAAATGTTTTCATAGGCAGATGAGTACCAACTCTATTTAGCCATCTAAAGGGGTAAAGACTAGAAAATAGAAAATAGCTGTGATGTGTAGATGGGGCGTATTATCAGTCGGAATAAATTTTATGGATAAAGCATGACGGTGAGTTGGGTTACGTAAGAGTTGATCCGAAGTAACTACTAACAATAGAGCTCATAAAAATGATTGAGCGTCTTTTCTGTTTTAAATAAAGGATTGAGCATCTGTTTGCTTGTTTCGAACGTTTACTTTTACAGGAGACTTCACATTCAAAGTGAACGTGACTACGCCGGGGGGGGGGGGAGGGACGAGGGAGGGAGTGAGCAGTGGTAGGAGAAGGGAAAATAAGTGAAAGGTTGAGAGGTATTGAGTTTGAAATCTCCTATTTTCACTAAAAAAATTGAAAAAAGTAGTAAACATGGCCACTATATTAGAATTATCAATTTCAATTTTTAAAAATTAAAGGTTCCGATTATTCTAAAGTATGGAATCTAAACCGGTATCAACAATTTCAATTCTTTTGAAATGTGGAATCTAAACTAGTATTTATAGAAATGGTTATGATTACTATTATGGTTCTTGAACTTCTAGTTTCGGTCAATTTTTTGTTCCGGTTTTATTCTAGTTATAGGTCTAGTTCTTGCGATTACCGTGCTAGTTCTTTCAATTATGTTTAAACAATTATTGTTATAAATTTGATTCTAAACAAATAAGACAATGAATATAGAAAAAATAAGAATTTTGTTATATTATCATGTGCAATAAAAAAGAAAAAACGATGCAAATTTTATGAAAGAAATACCTTAGTATTGATTAGACTAGATTGGTCCTAATTTCGATTAGTTATGGAGTTTAGATTTATGAATAGGATGCGACAATTGATTGTCAAGTTAGAATTGGGATTGTTGGTATTGAGTACTGAGTATCGGTATTAAATTCCAAACTAGTTTAAGATTTCAAATGAGTTGAGTCGAGCCAAACCTTGGTCTAATTAAGCTGAGAATCGACTCATTCTTACCAAGCTCGAGCCAATGAGCTCTCTTTGAAGTTCAAACTCGAGGTCGAGTCTGAATTCGAATCTACTCGACCTCAAAAAAATTAAAAAAAATATTTTATTTTTTAAAAATAAATAAAATAATTATTTTCCTTAATAAATAATAGAAAACTAGGGATATATATATATATATATATAATTTTACTATTAAAATAATAATAATAAATAATAGTCAAGTTGCTTGAACTCGACTTGTGTATGAAAACAAACTGCTTAAGCGGTTCGATTTATTTGCATCCTTAAACTAGTTAAATAAATTTAGATAGCAAGTGTTTCCTTAGATGGGTTGAATCATCCGTTGACCACCACAAAACATCTTAAAACTTGTAGGGTGGAAGGTCAATAATTCAACTCCTTCCCCCATCAAAAAACTGGCATATAAAGCAACACCAGACAAGAGACATAGCACAAGAGCAACATGAGGCATCCCCTCAATTGTAAAACTATCCCTTTCCCTAAGGCATCTCCTCCTAATAGAACAGGATTAATAAAAAAAAAAGAGGGGTTGAACCGATTCTAAATTGCTGGTTTTGAATTCTGGTCGTCTAGATAGCAAATGTTTTCTTAGATAGGTTGAATTGTTTCTAAACTACCGGTTTTGAATTGTGGTTCATGTTTTTAGTGAATTTGAATATGAATATTTAGTTATGATTATGGTTCTTATTTTCAAAATCCAGTTCTACCTTCAGCAATAGACTGTCAACCTGGTTTCTGTTAAAACTTGAACTGTATTCACTCTTGAGTAACGGAGGCTTGGATTTTCCGCCAAGTTTCCATTCCACATATTTGGATGGCCATGATATCCAAAGCTTTGAAACGCTGTATCTAGATTTTGTCTTCAATCACATATTTTTATTTACACCTTCTCACTGATTATTGATAATTCATAAATTGTTAATAATGGTATACATTGTTTGAAAGAATTTTACTCACAAATATTCTAAACTAGATAGTAAGGCCTTCTTCACGCACGTGTAACTAGCAGGAAAAAAATTGTATACATATTATTCCTATCAAAACAAACTTTTGTTTTTAATTTTTTTTTAGTATAATTGGGAGATTTCAAACTCGATATCTCTTATTTACACTTCTTCTCGAGGTAGAACCCACCACATCCCCACCCCAACTTTTTCTAATTTGATTATGAATATGTAGAAAAAGTAATTAACTAAATTTGTATGGATAATATACTTTTTATACTCAACTCTTTGGGTGTAGCTTTTACTTAGCTTGAGCCATTGCTTTGCCAAATCGTTTCCTCATATCAATTATCAATATGGCACTTAAGAAATGAATCTAGGCTGTCGTCCAAAAGCTCCAACTTAGTGGCATGAGTTTAAAGAACCTCGTGCATAAATATGTATGTGCATAAACATGAATCTGCCCTAAAAATATTAAATGCAAATCATTCCCACCCACAAAAAAAAAAAAAGCCAAAGAAAGCTTCTTCTGTTATAAAAACATGAACAATTTTAACGAATGCTTGTTTTTAGATTTTACTCGTAGAATTTGACCAACATAAACATTACCAAACCACCCCTTTTTACTTTCTCTTTTAACCCTATTTTACACCAAACAAATAAGAAAAACCGTGTAGTTGTGATTGAAATTGGCCCAAGTCTCATTATGGCCAAGCAGTGCTGTAATGCTTACCGCGTCAGGCCGACTTTAGCTTTTATGGGCTATCAAACCTCTCACGCAAGGACCCAAGTACCAGCTGTGGTTGGTATTTTGTTTTTGACCCTTTTGATTATTATGTTTAGTTTCGTTCTCACGGGCGACCAATTCCCGTTGCGAGCCAATGGCAATTAAGTAGTAGGATGAAACTGGGAAAGGGCTACAATCCAACGGTCCCGATGCGTCACGGCCATAGCGTATAAATTCCCAAACCCTAGACTATTTTCTTCCCTCTTTTTCTGCTTCTGTTCTCCTGCTACTGCAGCTCCACTCCAATTTGCCTTCTATAGCAGGAGAACAAGAAAACTTTTCATACTTAAAAGGTAACCGTCATGCCTTCATTAGCCGTTCCTGCAAACTTTTCATCAGAGACTTCCAAAGACAGGAAAAAGAAGAAAGTGAAAAACCCCGAAGCCGAGGCTGAAAAATTCCCTGATTTCGGCTCTTCGATGGAGCAACAATTTAAGAAAGAGAAGAAGTCAAAAAAGACCAAGACCGGTAATTCGGACTCTGATTCCCCGGAACTGAAGAAGAAGAAGAAGGAGGGGAAGGAGAAGAAGCGAAAGGCGGCGGAGATTGACGGTGACACTGTCAATGAAGAGGAGAGGAGTGATACGAGCTCGGAGTTGGGGGAGCCGATGAATTTGATGAAGAAGAAGTCTAAGTTAATGGAGGTAGACGATGACGATGAGGAGAAGAGTGTGAAAGAGGAGCATCCGAATGCTTTAACGAAGTTTAGGATATCGGAGAGGTTGAGAGCGGCATTGAAAGAAAAGGGGATTGAATATTTGTTTCCGATTCAGGCCATGACTTTTGATACCATTTTGGATGGGTCTGATTTGGTCGGTCGAGCTCGCACCGGTCAGGTATATTCCTTTTGTAACTCTGCAGTATTTCTTTTGAGTACTAATTACAAATATTTGCACAAGAATTAGTCTTTAAGTTTGCATGCTCAGAGAGAATGTCTCTGGTGGTTTAAAACTGGGGTCTTGGACAGTTGCTAGCTTCCCTTTTTCTTGAGATTATTCTGGAGTAATTTGCCCATTTAGTCTGATGAAATTTTTGTTTTTCAATATAGGGTAAAACGTTGGCGTTTGTGCTGCCTATACTAGAGTCCTTGACAAATGGACCTGCAAAAGCAGCACGAAGGACTGGATATGGGAGGGCACCTAGTGTTATTGTACTTTTACCCACTAGGGAATTGGCCTGTCAGGTATTATCCTGGGAAATATCCTTATAAAACTTCTGTGAATTTTGTTAACGCCCACCAAATTCTGTTTTCTCATCTTGTTTCCTCCTCTCTTACTCCCATGTGTTAGGTGTTTGCGGACTTTGAAGTGTATGGTGGAGCAGTAGGTCTAACATCTTGTTGTATATACGGGCAATCCCCTTACAGACAGCAAGAGATTCAACTAAAAAGAGGGGTTGACATAGTAGTAGGTACTACTGGCCGTGTTAAGGTACCATTCTTTGTTGCTACATCATCTTTTCTAAGTTTGCGGTGGTGCAGTTCACGGGGAAATTTGAGGTGTTCTGACGAGTGATTGTCTGTCTCTGGGATTGCTACAGGATCACATAGAGAGGGAGAATATTGACTTGAGCTCATTGAAGTTCCGTGTTCTTGATGAAGCTGATGAAATGCTGAAGATGGGTTTTGTTGACGATGTTGAGTTTATTCTGGGTATGTAAATTATTTTAATAGTTCTCTTTTAGATGCTTGGAAGATGTTAAGTTTGCTGGTTTTTTGTTAGTTAGTACTGTGAATGACACCTTGCTTATGAACTTTCAAAGGCAAGGTTGACAATGCAAGCGAAGTTCAAACATTCCTTTTTAGCGCCACATTACCTGATTGGGTGAAGCAAGTATGTTCTTTTCTATTCATCCTGAGATCAGAGTTCAAAACAGGAAATCATTTGGATTACAGAAGATTTGCTCTTTGTTTCTAGATGCTGTTTAGCGACCTACATTTTCTTCTCCTACACTTCTACAAGGCTGACATTTGATTTGTATGTTCAGATTGCAGCCAAGTTCCTGAAACCTGATAAGAAGACTGCAGACCTAATTGGCAATGAGAAAATGAAGGCTAGCGCAAGTGTCAGGCATATTGTCCTGCCATGCTCTACTTCAGCAAGAGCCCAACTTATTCCTGACATTATTCGTTGCTATAGCAGGTTTTTTTCTAGTCAATATTCTTGTGCTAAAAAGTTTTGTCTTTTCATGAAGTTAATGAAACGTGACCTGATGTATTACTGGGTGATTTTGTTGATTCAGAGGAGGTCAAACTATTATTTTCACTGAAACAAAGGATTCAGCTTCTGAACTTGCTGGCTTATTGCCAGGAGCACGTGCTTTGCATGGTGACATACAGCAGTCACAGCGAGAGGTAAAGTGTGTGTGTTTTTGCGAACTAAATGAAATTAAAGGTTTCCAATACTGTAATTTTTTTTGGACCCCCTTATTTCTCTGTCTAGATCCTGATTGTGGCAATATTTACATATTAAACTCTAATTGGGTGGAGGGAAAGCAGCAAATTATGGGGCCACAACTCCTGCCATAGGAAATGATGCTGAGTTATAAGTCATTTTGGCACACAAAATTCACTATTATATTTCTGCAGACTTTCTAATGTCAAATATAAGATATTGTACCATATGTTTTGACAATCTTGTATATTCCTATCGGTTGAGTGTAAGTTTAGATTTTTGGGTTGATATCTTCAGCTTTTGACTGACGAGAAACCACCTTGCATTCAGGTTACCCTCAGTGGCTTCAGATCTGGAAAGTTCACCACATTAGTGGCCACAAATGTGGCAGCACGTGGATTGGACATTGACAATGTCCAGTTGATAATCCAGGTTTGTCTTTACTATTCCAAAATTCTGGCATTTCTTCATTGTAAAACCCTTGTTAGTTATTGTATGCGGTGATGTTTAATTTTGCAGTGTGAGCCCCCACGAGATGTAGAAGCATATATCCATCGTTCTGGACGTACAGGCAGAGCGGGTGAGTTGTGGATCATTGGATATCAATGACTTAGGATGCTTGAAATCTTGAATGTCTATTGATTGTCTTGCCTCTTTCTTCAGGAAACACTGGTGTTGCTGTAATGCTTTATGATCCTAGGAGATCAAACATTTCTAAGATAGAAAGAGAATGTGGTGTGAAGTTTGAACATGTATCTGCTCCGCAGCCAGCTGATATCGCTGAAGCAGCTGGTGCAGAAGCTGCAGAACAAATTTCCCAAATCTCTGACAGGTTTATATACTACTCATTCAAGTTTGTTTTAAAGTATTTGACTCCAGCTTATACTTTTGCATGTAATGGAAAATTGTAGTGTCATTCCGGCATTTAAGGCTGCTGCGGAGGAGTTACTGAACAACTCTAATTTATCCCCAGTAGAACTTCTTGCAAAAGCTCTGGCCAGAGCTGCTGTAAGTTGCTCTCTCTCTCTCTCTCTCTCTCTCTGTGTTATATTATGTGTGTACCATCAATTTCTTATAGTGCAGCAACTGATGAATTCAGTTTCACATGTTGGGCAGGGTTATTCAGAGATCAAGAGTCGTTCAATTCTTACTTCCATGGAAAACCATGTCACACTACTACTTGAGTGTGGAAGGCCTATCTACACACCCTCGTAAGCACTAGAATCCTTTTAAGACTTGATAGTGCTGCTGCTTGTGCTTGACTTATTTGGTTTTTTCTTGACATGCAAAATTCCCTACATTATATAGATAACATTATTTTGGGCTTGATGGTTTTGGCTGACTTGTTTTTGGATTGTGAACGTACAAATTTATTTATTTTTTTAAATTGGCCGGCATAATGTGCAGTGATTTGATTCTTGAGTTGGAGAATGAAACTTGGTTCTTTGTAGATAGAAGTTTGTTATGCTGATTGTAATGCATGTTAACGTGGTTTGAGTCTTGAATTTTTGCTATTACTGTATTACTATTTTCTTCCGTTTTGTCTCACAAAATGAAAAAAGGTATTGGACTATGGTCCAACAACTTAGAAGCTGCATCCTAGTGTTCTACATGTAGGCATGATAATGTGTGCCGAGTTGGTTGAGCAATTTTTTGTGCTTTTTTATGCGTATCTCTTATCATTCTTTGCCTTATTAATTCCTTTTGATGTCTATTTGTGGCAGCTTTGCTTACAGCGTGCTACGAAGGTTCTTACCTGAAGAAAAGGTCGAGTCAATTAAGGGTCTTGCTTTAACGGCTGATGGAAAAGGGGCTGTGTTTGATGTCGCTGCTGAAGATCTGGACTTATTTCTTAAGGGTACATTTCATTGTTTACCCCTTGATATAGAAATGTGGTCTTGGTAAAAATTATAGCTGCTTTGCAATATTATTCATGACAAAGATTCATCTTTTGAGTAATAAGATGAAATTTCTGACACATGTGAGTGGCAGAAGGTCCAGTGGAGTTGAAAAGGAATTCAACTAATGCCTTCGTAAAAATGGAAATATTTGTATTTCGTGATTAAGGTTTTGTTCTCAGTTTTTTTCTTGCATTTGGTGGGGTGCAGGCCAGGAAGGTGCTGGTGGGATTAAGTTGGATGTCGCGAAACTATTGCCACGGCTGCAAGACAGAGACCAGATAAGAGCTGCAAGATTTGGTAGTGGTGGTCGTGGTGGCTTTTCTGATAGAAGAGGGGGTGGTAATCGGTTCTCAGGGGGAAGAGGCGGAAGGGGTGGCGGTTCGTCTGAAAGGAGGAATGGTCAGTTCTCCAAAAGTCCAGGCGGTGGAGGTGGTTTCAGAAATAACAACCGTAAATGGTGAAGTTTGCCATTACCAAAATGGCAGCTTGAAATTTTGTGGTAGTTTTGATAAGTTGTTCTGTTTCCTTAATTAAGGAATTCAATTTCAATTGACATTTTTTAGTAGGTGCATCCGATCTGGCCTGTATGTTTTGGTTTCTATGTATGTCCATTTTTTCACCCAGCATCTAATTTTTACAATAGAGTTTTGGGGGTTTTGCTGGGTTCCCCTTCTTTAAGTCCTTTATTTTGCAGAAACCGCGAGGTTTGTATCTTCAATCTCCGATAGAGCTCAGTGTATCTTCAATTAATTGTCTAATCAACTTGAAATGTTTGGGGATATATTTTATTTTCGCCGGAAGATGTCTGATGAAATTTTTGTGTTGTACATTAAGCAAATAGATGGTCAATCAACACGTCTGATTTTTTTAAAAAAAAGAATAGAAAATCGTCATCATGCAGGCACCGTAAGGCATTAGCAGCACGGAGCAAACGTTGTTAATATTACATAATTAGTTAGGTAAAATTAAATTGAAAGCTTGTCATGGTTAATTTGTGCAGTACTCGCGGGAGGAAGGATTTGGCATGATTAAATGTAAACCTACATAGCCATTTATGTAGAAGAATTTTTTGCCTGCTGATTATAACAAAAAAATTAAAAATTAAAAATTTCCAGTTTCTTTCAAACAGTTTTGAATAATAAAGAAAAATAAGAATTCTGAAAGAACTGATATGACCGGATTCTTCTAACAATCCATTTACGGCTAACTCTTTGAACCCCATTGTACTGTGTACTATACTATTTTGCCGAAAAACCACTAACGTATTCCATTAAAACTTTTCATCGGTATGTTGCATATGCAGATACGTATACTCCTACATCCTTTTTCAAGTTCTAACTCGTGCTGATTCACTTAAAAAAGGATTTATACTCCTACGTCCTTTTTTAAAGTTCCAGGACTATCTTTCCCTCTCTTCCAGCTCCCAACCTGCTAGAACCGACAACATCAACATGAGGGGGAGAAGAGGGCCAAGAACTCTAGTAACTGATTCAAATTGCTTCTCAATAATCCTCCACTGGGGTTACCCTCAGAGCTGGACAGTAGCATGCAAAATGCAAGTACTACTGCTCTTACCTGCCAGTATCAGCGCAGTGCATTATGATACGTTGGTGAGTGTGTGGAAGAGAGAGATGGAGACATTCTGCACAAGGAGAGAGAGAGAGAGGGGGTGGGAGGGAGGGAGAGGGAGCGGGACTATATGGCAGGAGGCGGGTTGGTGGCAGACAAGGGAAGAGCAGGCACAGGGGTGATTGACAAATGAAAGAGAGGCTGCTGCTGCTGGCTGTGTGTTGAGAGACAAAACGTGAGCGAGGGGGAGAGTGTGCATTTAATGCTATCACAGCCTTTGTCTGCCCATCCCATCTATGAAAACGGAGAACAAAACAAAATCCACCCCACACCCACAAACAAAAAATCCTTTCATATTACAGCTTACGTCGTCTCTACTTCTTTTTCTGAAGTAACTTGTAACTCCCACCTCCATTCTAGCCACAAGTCTCCATAAAGTGTAATTGATGATAAATCACTCTACTTTCTTCCCCATTATTGGTTTCTGCCCATGTACAAAATTTTTCAAGCTTGTGCAGCCGTTTAGATATCTAAATTATTTTAATTATTTTTTTACTTATATTATTAATATATTCACATCACAAAAAAATTTATAATAATTATTTCAAATAATATTTTAAATAATCTCTATCTATTAATGTTTAAATTTTTAAAAACATCTAATTCATACAAACAACAGAAGGTTTCGGATTAGTGGTTTTTTGAAATTTGGTGAGAGAAATATAAAAACTTGGTGATGGTTCTGTCGGTAAAGAAGTACTACTGTACTTTGATAAAAAAAAAATATTAATTCATGTAGGGCTGTCACTGTTAAGCATGACAATTTCTGGAGTCGAGAATCATGATAAGTGTTGCGAAGAATCAGGAAGTTGTGAGGCAAACCAAGGACTGATCAGGCTTCAAGATTAGACTGAGAGTGAATCAAATGGAGAAAACTATATATATATAGGAAATTGCATCCTTAATAATTTTTGGAAGTGATTAAAAAATAAACAAAGTGAATATATTAATTTAAAGTCGTGAGCTGTCATCTAATTAGCACTGACAATCTAATTGAAATTATAAATTCGTAAAGTGGCAACTAATTGCATGACTAATTACTAAATACGAATTTTTGTTAGCCATTATAAAATTCTATTTGGTTACTGATTACCAATTGTAACTTTTATTAGTCATTGTAAGATCTAACTGAGGTAACATCCTATTCACGGACAAAGCATTATTAGTGTAAAATGACAAAGTCATAAGACAGTCTTCAGAAAATTGAGACTCGTTATTAATTGTAACTTTTGTTAGTAATTATAATTATAAAGTTGTAAAATAACATATAATTTTGTATCTAATTAGTATTGACAATATTAGATAGCAATTTCAATTTCACAACTATTTGCCAATTATCATTTTTTTTTGTTAGTAATTGTAAAGTTATAAGGTGACAATTAAAGGAGCAAGCAATATATGTTGTCTACGGGTAAAATTCTTGTTTCCCTAGGCCTCCCTCCACTTTTTGACAGGCAGCTACCCTCTCTCCTCTGCACAACGTCTGCCGTTTCCCTAGGCTTGTCCCCAGACCATCATTACTTTCTTTTTTGAACTTAAGTAAAAACAAAACACAAACTACTACTTCAACCCTCCCTCCGCTCCTAGAGTACCACAACCATCTTCTTCCTCTTTCAGCTTTTCCAGAGAAACCAACACCACTACCAGCAGCCCTCCTGTTCCGTTGTACGACTGCTATACCAAAAATGGAAATAGATCAAATCCAAATCCTCTATAAAAACTCCAATAAATATCACACTACTCCACCAAAAAATCATCTGAATGCCCCAAAATTTCAAATCTCCCCCAACAACAAACGCCAATCCCAATCCCCAAGAGATATCAAGACCATGGCTGCTGAGATCAGGAGGGGCGAAATGCCGGTGCCACCTGCTGAAGCATTTGTGGCCGTGAGGCGCCTCGTCAATGCCGCCAGAATGTGCCGAAGGAGGTACTTCCAGCTAAAGGATGTGGAGAAGCAAAACATTTCAAGCCACCTATATGCCATCGCTTTTTTCTACGTGTTGCTTGGAGTGTGGCTGGTTACCAGCGGACTAGGTCCGGTACATGGACTCAAACTAGACATGACATCTCCACAAAACTGCACGAATACATATTCACAAAAGTCTCCAGAAAAAAGTCACTGTGTTATTGACAGGCTTAGCTGCATATACCTCGTCGTCATCTTAGTAGCGTGCATAGTTTTGTTGGCACAAATCAACCATCATTGGCAGAAGTTAATGGCGACTCATTTGGGAATCCGTCAAAGGATTCAAGAGAGAGATGAGCTTAAACTTAAGTACGAGGCCATAAGCCAGCACTACCCTGCATTTGACTTGGATGAAGGCAACCAAGAATTAGCTGACGAATTTTTGTTGGAATTGGCTTTCGGGGAGGTTGACAACATATGGGACTACGACGTCGTCATTGATCTCCGCTGGCTTGGGTTGGGGCCGGGTGCTAATCAAGCTGGTATAGGTCTTCCTCTAGCACTTTTGGAGGTAGGAGTTTTCGTGATCTTCATGCTTTTCCAGACAGTGTGGTGTTTTGTTAAAGGCTGTCCCTTGGGAAGGTCTATTCCGGCTCCGGTTTGATGTGTTCCATGTTCTATTAGGTTTTTAGTATTTTGGTCTTGCAGATGGTAACCTTTTGAACTGCATGTTTGATTGCTTGTTTACATACTATCTGCACTAGGAATTTTGAAAGATGTCATAGTGTACTTTGGAACCTCTGGCTTCGGTTAATGTAATGCTTTGGTTGCTGGTCTTATTATTGTGCTCTTTGGTTTTTCCTTTTGCTCGCACATGAGGCTCATGTCATCCGAGGCTCAAAGAGGCCCAGAATGGCAGCTTGAAAGCAGTCGTGGTCTGTATGTTTTTGGTTTCTATGTATGTCCATCTTTTTCCGCAGTATCTAATTTTTACAAATAAGAGTTTTGGGGGTTTTGGCTGGGTTCCCCATCTTCGGTCCTTGATTTTGCAGAAACCGCGAGGTTTGTACCTTCAACCTCGGATAGAGCTCAGTGTATTTGCAATTAATTATCTAATCAACTTAAAATGTTTGGGAGGTATAGTTTATTTTAGCTGGAAGATGTTTGACGAAATTCTTGTGTTGTACGTTAAGAAAATATATGGTCAATCAACACGTCTGATGTTTTTTATAAAAAGAAAAGAAAAGAAAAGAAAATCGTCATCATGCAGGCACCGTATGGCATTGAGTGATGATATGTCTACCACGGAAGGGAAATGGAACAGGGAGGATGAGATCCTTGATGATAAGTGGGTCCAACAAAGCCGGA
This sequence comes from Gardenia jasminoides, assembly GCA_013103745.1. NCBI lineage: Eukaryota > Viridiplantae > Streptophyta > Magnoliopsida > Gentianales > Rubiaceae > Gardenia > Gardenia jasminoides. The sequence goes on from CM023103.1 coordinate 107,758,460, forward strand.
AGAAGGGTCAAGAGAAGGGGAAGTTACCTGCAACTGGACATTTGGAAGGTTTAAACTGGGAGCTCTTGGTGGTTAATGACCCTGTTGTGAATGCATTTTGTTTGCCTGGTGGTAAGATTGTAGTATTCACGGGGTTGCTTGAGCATTTTAGGACCGATGCTGAGATTGCAACTATACTTGGACATGAGGTATAATTTCGTGCGTAGGATTTATATGGAAGTTTTTCTTTAACGGAAGAGCTTCAACATAGCAAGCCAGTAGTTATGCTCATATGCAAGATTTTATTTTATTTTTTTCCCGTGATAGACCTAAAATTGCGGACTACTTCAGTTTTTGGTTCTCAAGATCTTGATTATCAATCCTATACAGTTGTGGTGAATTGGCTACAAGTTTTCTGCAAATTATTGAGCATTCAATGCATTGGAAAACGCAATATGTTATATCCTTGAATGCTTCTGCTGTGTATGATTAGATGGGGTTGTCTTTGAAATCTTTGGCTTTGGTTAATGTGATGCTTTGGCTGCTATTCTTATTGTTGTGCTTTTTGCTTTTTCCTTCTATTCGCACGTCTTATTATCTCTGTTTTTCTACCTGGTGCTTTTCCAGTTTTGTTACGATTGCTGTCTAATATATTTTAAAACCATTTCTGTAGATTGATTACTTTTGGACTACCTTATCAAATATTAAAAGTTATATTGGTCTATGCTGTAGGTTTCTGGAGAAATGCTGAAATTGTACTTTCTTTCTACTAGTGTTCATACTGAAAGCTAAATGTTTGGAAAGCATGAAACAGGACATTTTCTCACTCTCCCTGCCTATACATGCTTAGAATTGTTTCGCAGAGGCAGCCTTGTGGTGCCAGCTATCAATTTAACTATACTTATTTTTCTTTAAATAGCATGTTTTGATCTGTATAATTGATTACCATCAGTGCTGGATGGCATAGAAATCCTGTCTCAGTGGTTTCCTTTGGTTATGTGTCAGTTTTACGTGACTATATTCTTGTAAGTTGTTTTTTTGGAAGATGGGTAACAAGCTATTTTCAGAATTAACCTACCAGTAATCAGTTCATTTGCGAGGGTACGAGTGCAGGAAATCATTCGATAATACAGTTTACTTTTCCTCCGAAGAACTAATATATGATATTGGACATGGTATAGTGCATCTTAATCCAGATCTTCATTCAACAAAACATCGCCATTGAGTACCTCATCTATCACAGTTCTTGAGCCACATTATCGCTCTTGCGTTTATGTTAGTCTTGCTGCATGTGACTTCATTCACAAACAACTGCTAGTAAAATTGTAAAACAGAAGATAACTAGAGTCACCTTCTTGTATACAGAAAAACAAAGTGTTGCACATAGATGTGCAAGAGAGGAGGGGAAGAGTATAGGGAGGCACAGAGCTACGTTCTATATATTTATAGCATACAAGTGCAACAAACAGAGAGGGAGAGACGGGGAAGGAAGCAGTTGAATCATTGAGATTCTAAAAGCAGATAAAGGTGATTGAGAGATTTCGACTGTATCTAACTTGAATATGTTTTTTTTTAATGGCTTAAACTGCTTGAGACCACTAGGAAGGAAAAGCAATTGTGTCTTCTCATTGTGGCCAAGCAGTGTTGTAATGCTTACCACTTCAGGCCGACTTTAGCTTTTATGGGCTATCAAACCTCTTATGCAAGGACCCAAGTACCAGCTGTGGGTATTTAGTTTTTGACCCTTTCTTTTTTTTCTTTTTTATTTTATTTTATTTTATTTAGTTTTTTGCATTTAAGCCTGGCTGTGTCAAAAGCGCTCACCTTCTTTGTACATTTTAGGATAATATGCCTTCTGGCCTATTATATTGTCTTAGTCTTTTTCCCCCTTTACCCTTTAACCCAATTTCATTTTATGAAAATGTTTATTTGCATGCTGTCTTTATGGATTTAGTACAGCCAATGCTTCTACTTTGGTTGGAAGATGAGTTACATGGCATGATAGTCTCAATTTACTTATGACATACTTTCTTCTCCAGCAATCTTTTGATTAAGAAAAAGCTATCCTGTCCAGTATTTCTCGTTTGTTGATTAAGAAAAAGATGAATGTTGATTCAGAAAAAGCAATTTACTGATTTCCTCACTCCAGCATCCTCCATCGTTACCCGCTCCACTCTTTCAAGTCCCAAAACATCGCAAAAATATTTAAACCCCTTTCCCCAAGTTCCATTTTTTACCTTACAATTTCTCTCTCTTCCTCCCCTCTCCGTATCCCAGTCTCTCAATTTATTCTCTCAGAAGATATGATTTTGTGACCCATTTATTGCAATTCGCAGCACCATGGCATGGTACAGAAGATCTACGTTAGTTGTTGATGCCTTTAAGGGCTTCACTACAAAGATTGTACCCAAAGGCCCGATCGCAAACTCCGTTCCAAAGCCCTACCTGCGACAGTATGCTTCTTATAATCTCACCGGAAATACATCAAGGGCTAACGGATTTGGCCTTTCTGCACTAATTTTCAGAAACTCAGGTTTTCAATTGGGACTCGAGCAAAATCAGTGCCGCCCTTCTTCTTTAGGCCTTCCTCTTTAGCATATTACTATGTCGACCGGCACCCAGTTTATCACTTTCAGCCACGAGGGTACAAAAAATGGTTTCAGAATCCAAGAAATGTGTTTATTGTGATTTTGGTGGGTTCAGGAGTGCTGATTACTGTTTATTTTGGTAATTTGGAGACTGCTCCTTGTACCAAAAGAAACCATTTTGTGCTTCTGTCCCGAAGCCTTGAGAGACAGCTTGGGGAGCGTCAGTTCGAGGAGATGAGAAGTGCCAAGTATGGCAGCTTAGTACCAGAATTTTGTGGCAGATTTGCCAAAAAAAAAAAAAAGGAAACCCAGCGTTTACTTTTAAATTCAGCAATTAAAATTCTGTCATGTATTCAAGAGTGCCAAGTATGGCAGCTTAGTACCAGAATTTTGTGGCAGATTTGCCAAAAAAAAAAAAAAAAAGAGAAGTAAAATAAGCCAAAAAGGAAGGAAACCCAGCTTTACGTTTAAATTCAGCAATTAAAATTATGTCATATATTTAAAAGTGCCAAGTAAATCAGTTTCCTACAACGATATTTTGCAGCAGATTCGCAGTGTGACATAGTTCTTGTGCCACTTCTCTTGTAGTTTCATTAGTACTCCTGCTCAGTTAAAGCAAGCAACTTATTTCCTTATATTCTTGTCCGGAAGTAAGTCGATTCAGTAGCTTCCTTTTAGTATGTCGATTCAGTAGCCTTCCTTTTAGTATTTTATTAGTCCGTAAGCTTTGTGTCCTGATTCCCAATTAGTAAACTTGGTTCTGTAATCTGTATTATATATATGCCCAGCTATTGCAACTCTTACTAAGGCAGAAAATTCAATCCTCCATCGCTGCAATTCGGTAGGTACATATTGGTTTTTTTTTTTTTTGCCCCCCCTTCTTTTCACGCATATTTGTATATGTTTATATGTTAAAAATGCTTCAGTTGTGCGTGCCACCACTGTCTATTTGTTTGCGGCGGTAGTGTATACTATTATGAATCCGTGCTAGAGATTAGAGCGTCAGGGAGCTCTATTCTTAATTCTTAATAATAAAGAAGCGCAGCAGAGCTAAACCAACGATTGCTGGGGAGAACTAAAGCATCAATTACCCCAGTTTTTTTTTTTTTTTTTAACTTCGGTACGGTAATTTCATTTATTGACTGGGAGTAGTTTGATCCTAAACTTATTTATTTATTTTCCATACTCAGACGAGGATGAGCTGCTGTCGTTCGATAGCGTGTATCCTATTCGTTGCAGTGGTGGGAGTTGTTTTTTGGGCATGCCTCAGTTTTGGTCTTTTTCCTGAGGACGATCCCATATTAGCCATTGACTCTTTTTCCATGTCCCCTCTCAACATTACCAATTGTCGGATTTCAACAAGGTGGACAGTCGATATAATGGTTAGCAATCCTAACAGACGAACCCATATTATTTATGATGGTTTCCGGGTGTCGCTGTATTCGGAGGGCGTACAGAATCTGTCTTCTACATGGGTGGCCCCTTTCAATCAAGGACCAAAAAATACAACAATGTTGGTTGCTGAATCAAAGGAATGTTTACAAGGTCCTGGCGATGGCTTGTTTGTGGTTGTAACCGGTTCCAGTTCGGGGCTGCCAGGAGGAAGGGAAATAGTCGTGGATTTTATGATTAAGACGTGGGTTCGATATAGGTTCGTGAATCCGCTCAGGCCAGGCAAGTGGCACCAGGGGCCTGTCTATTGCTCTAGCGTAAGGGTTAACTTTGATGCTAATGGCACCATATCAAGGATGCGGTGGCCCAAGGACTTTTCTTGTACCGACATTTATTAGTTATCATATTATGCTGAATGGACTTTCCGCTCCACTTCTAAACGGGTCCAAGGACGGTCTTGGTACCTCTTTGATGAGAGCAAATTTGTTTATTTCTACTTCTTTATCTATCTGTGCTAGTTTTATGTTCCGCGTGTGCAATGTGTAAGAATCACATGTTCTAAATTTTTATAAGAAGCCATTTGACATTTTATATATCAAACAAATATTAGAATTTCATTTACCAGAAGCTATTTGACATTTTATATATCAAATAAATATTAGAATTTCATAGACCAGTGGTGGTGAGGAAAAATAATTATGAACCTGGAAGAAAAGGGTTAAATTAATATATATATATATACACACACACACACATACATATAGATATATAGAGATACATATATAGTAGATTGAGCTAACCATGGAAGACAAAAATTTATAGTACCGAAAGGTGTGCTGCATCCCCCATTTGGGCCGATGAAAGACAGTAGCAAAATTTAATATCCACAAGGTCCCCAGCAAAGCCCATAAAGCTCGGGACCACCTAGCACTGATGGTCTTGACATGAGAATTTGATTGGTCAAATATTAATGATCCAAGGAAAAAGAATTGTTTTTGGTCCAAGGGAGACTCTACTCTTCCATTTTTATTTTTTTATTTTTTTTTTATTTCTCTTAATTAAACCTGATTACTTAGCCGCATGAGACCTATTGCCTCCTAATACTATCGTTGCCTCTCTTCCAGCTCCCAATTGCTAATAAGTAGCTATAGATTGGTAGAGTTTAGAAATACTAAAACCTGAGCACTCACTACTCCCCTCCCTTAAACCCCCCAAAAAAATGGGGGAAGTCAAATCACAAATTTATCTTGTTGTAATTACTTACTAATCTAATCAAGTGCAGATTAATTTCAGAAAGCTAATTGTTGCTCAAAAAAATGAGAAAAAAAAAAAGGCTGCCTATGGGCGAAACCTCACTTGACGAGTATGGAAATAGGATTGGCTTAAATTATGTGGTAGCTGCACATTGAAACATCCACTAAAAGGTATTAATTTCTGGATTTAGTCATGGGAGGAGGCGGTATAATAATGCCACTACAAACTGCAAGCTAGTAGCAAGTTCCTTTCGCATGAATAATTAATTAATCATGCACTAATACAGGGAGAGTCATAATTAATCATGCACTCATGCACCAATTAATAATCATTGGAACTTGGGAGTCGAAGTCACATTGCTGTAAGTAGGCCCAAAAAGAAAAAAACATTCTCTATGCCCCAACCCACGAGGCATTTAATTAACCATCACACCCAAGTGATTCTACACTCGTACTTTTCCCATTTTCTTGTGCCACTCCATAGTTTTTTCTGGGATTGAGAGATACTATTGATGCTTTTTCATTTCTGGTTCTCTGACAACTAACAATTTTGAAGTCAGACCAAAGCCAATTAACATTATCATTCTCGCCAGTCCACTTGAATGTCACACTACCTGGTAAAGGCCCATTTTGTTGGAGGGCAAAGGCCCCTTTCGTTTAAGCAGTCTGCACCCTCCATAGGCCCAGCTTGCATCTGAATGTATCTTTGAAAGATTAATTGATATCCCCAGTCCCAGCCTCGCCAAGTTGAGAGACGTTAACTACTCACCCATGGTTCCACACTTGAGAACCATCTAAGATTTAAAACAGTCCCCCTTTCCAAATTTGAAAGAATCTGAATATTTCTTTGAAATTTTATGGCGTGACCAAATCCGGCGCCTTAACTGCATGAAACTGTTGCCTCCTACAACTATCTTCGCCCGTCTATGGCAGGAGAACAAGAAAACACGCACCAACTCACCTGCCGATACACACACTTCAATGCTTAAAGGTAACATTTGCTGTTTCTGGAAACTTTTCATCAGAGACTTCCAAAGATTTTTAGACTGATATCTTCAGTTTTGGACTGATGAGAAACCATCTTGCACTGCGGTTACCGTCAATGGCTTCATATCCGGACAGTTCACCACATTTGTGGTCACAAGTTGGCAGCATGTGGATTGGACCCCTAATTGAGTTGAATACTCGAGTTGGACTCTAGTTACAAAACTTGTGCACCAATTCGAGATTGAGCTCGTCGAGTTCGAGGTCAAACTCGAATTTATTTTACATTGAGTTCAAACTCTTATTTATCGAGTTCAATTATATCTAATCGAGTTTAAGAGATATAAATTTATATTTTATCTAATTTTAGATAAGCGATAAAATAGACATTTTATACTAATAGATATAAAAAACTAAAAAAACATATACACACACGTGCGCATTGAACTCAATGAGCTTTCGAATTTCACATATAAACTTGTTTTCCACTCGTCAAGTAGTTTGAACTCCTTGAATGCGACGTCAATTCAAACTCAGAGTTTTGACCAAATAAACTCATGAGTTGCTCGGTTAAGCTCAATTCAGTTGGCAAGGACCAACCATTTCCTTACAAAAGATCGTGTGGGTGATTTAAAAGTACATCTGTGACCCGTGATGGTGATGAGAACCAAACCCACACAAACTTTTTTCTTACAAAAAAAAAAAAAAAAGCTTTACTCATTTGCACCCCTAGATTGGACATTGACAATTTCCACTTGATAATCCAGGTTTGTCTTTACTACTCCGAATTTCTAGCATTCCTTTGCACTACAATGACATAAGATATATTTACCAAAAAAAAAAAAAAAAAGAAGCCACCTAGGATATTAAGGCTGCCGGGCAGGGCACTAGCAAGCGGAGAAGAGTTCTTCCACCGCTGCTCCGGCGTGTTTCAGGCTACATTTTTAGTTGCTTTCTAGGACAACATGAAACCGTTGTATTGTTCCAGACTCGTCCACTGCGTCCTCTAATTTACTGATTTCCTCATTCCAGCATCCTCCATCGTTACCCGCTCCACTCTTTCAAGTCCCAAAACATCGCAAAAACATTTAAACCCCTTTCCCCAAGTTCCATTTTTTGCCTTCCAAATTCTCTCTCTTCCTCCCCTCTCCGTATCCCAGTCTCTCAATTTATTCTCAACAAAACTCTCAGAAGATATGATTTTGTGACCCATTTATTGCAATTTGCAGCACCATGGCATGGTACAGAAGATCTAAGTTAGTTGTTGATGCCTTTAAGGGCTTCACTACAAAGATTGTACCCAAAAGCCCGATCGCGAACTCCGTTCCAAAGCCCTACCTGCGACAGTATGCTTCTTATAATCTCACCGGTAATACATCAAGGGCTAACGGATTTGGTCTTTCTGCACCACTTTTCAGAAACTCAGGTTTTCAATTGGGACTAAAGCAAAATCAGTGCCGCCCTTCTTCTTTAGGCGGGGCAAGAAGATATTACTACGTTGACCGGCACCGAGTTTATCACTTTCAGCCACGAGGGTACAAAAAATGGTTTCAGAATCCAAGAAATGTGTTTATTGTGATTTTGGTGGGTTCAGGGGTGGTGATTACTGTTTATTTTGGTAATTTGGAGACTGTTCCTTATACCAAAAGAAACCATTTTGTGCTTCTGTCCCGAAGCCTTGAGAGACAGCTTGGGGAGCTTCAGTTCGGGGAGATGAAAAAGGCGTTTAAGGGGAAAATTCTGCCACCCATCCACCCGGAGAGTGTTAGGGTGAGGTTGATTGCAAAAGACCTCATCGAGGCTCTGCAACGAGGGCTGAGCAAGGAGCACATGTGGACTGATCCTGGGTATGCATCTGAGCATGCATATGAGCCAGATGAGAATAGTGGACATGACACCTTGATGGCATTGAGTGATAATATGTCTACCACGGAAGGGAAATGGAACAGGGAGGATGAGATCCTTGATGATAAGTGGGTCCAACAAAGCCGGAAGAAGGGTCAAGAGAAGGGGAAGTTACCTGCAACTGGACATTTGGAGGGTTTAAACTGGGAGGTCTTGGTGGTTAATGACCCTGTTGTGAATGCATTTTGTTTGCCTGGTGGTAAGATTGTAGTTTTCACAGGGTTGCTTGAGCATTTTAGGACGGATGCTGAGATTGCAACTATACTTGGACATGAGGTATAATTTCGTACTCTTTGCACATTTAATCACCTGTAATTTTGTATTTTGTATTTTTTTTTTGGCATATTTAATGAACTATAATTTTGTTTCTCTTTGCACATTTAATCAAGTCGTTTTGAAGTAGTTGCAACCTTTTGCTTGATAGGTAGCTCATGCTGTGGCTAGACATGCAGCTGAAGGAATTACTAAGAACCTGTGGTTTGCGATTGTCCAGTTGATTTTATATCAATTTGTCATGCCTGATGTTGTCAATACAATGTCTAATCTTTTCCTACGGCTTCCATTCTCAAGGAGGTAAATGTTTAATGTGTAGGATTTCTGTGCAAGCTTTTCTTTAATGGAAGAGCTTCAACATAGCAAGTCAGTAGTTATGCTCATATGCAAGATTTTTTTTTTTTTTTTCCCGTGAGAGACCTAAAATTGCTGACTACTTCAGTTTTTGGTCCTCAAGATCTTGATTATCAATCCTATACAGTTGTGGTGAATTGGCTACAAGTTTTCTGCAATTTATTGAGCGTTCAATGCATTGGAAGATGCAATATGTTATATCCTTGACTGCTCCTGCTGTGTATGATTAGATGGTGTTGTCTTTGAAATCTTTGGCTTCAGTTAATGGGATGCTTCGGTTACCATTCTTATTGTTGTGCCTTTTGCTTTTTCCTTCTATTCACACGTCTTATTATCTCTGTTTTTCTACCTGGGAATAACATAGTATTTTTCATGTGCTTTTCCAGTTTTGTTACGATTGCTGTCTAATATATTTTAAAACCATTTCTGTAGATTGATTACTTTTGGACTACCTTATCAAATATTAAAAGTTATATTGGTCTATGCTGCAGGTTTCTGGAGAAATATTGAAACTGTACTTTCTTTCTACTAGTTCATACTGAATGCTAAATGTTTGGAAAGCATGAAACGGGATATTTTCTCACTCTCCCTGCCTATACATGCTTAGAATTGTTTCACAGAGGGAGCCTTGTTTGCATGTTTTGATCTGTATATTTGATTATCATCAGTGCTGGATGGCATAGAAATCCTGTATCAGTGGCTTCCTTAGGTTATGCGTCAGTTTTAAGTGACTATATTCTTGTAAGTTGTTCTCTTGTAAGATGGGTAACAAGCTATTTTCAGAATTAACCTATCAGTAATCAGTTCATTTTGGAGGGTAGGAAATCATTCGGTAATACAGTTTACTTTTCCTCTGGAGAACTAATATATGATATTGGACATGGTATAGTGCATCTTAATCCATATCTTCATTCAACAAAACATCACCATTGAGTACCTCATCTATCACAGTCCTTGAGCCACATTATCGCTCTTGAATTTATGTTAGTCTTGCTGCATGTGACTTCATTCACAAACAACTGCCAGTAAAATTGTAAAACGAAAGATACCAAGACTAACCTTCCTGTATACAGAAAAACAAAGTGTGGCACATAGATGTACAAGAGAAGAGGGTAAGAGTATAGGGAGGCACAGAGCTATGTTCTATATATTTATAGCATACAAGTGCAACAAACAGAGAGGGAGAGACGGGGAAGGAAGCACTTTAATCATTGAGGTTCCAGAAGCAGATAAAGGTGATTGAGAGATTTCCACTGTATCTAACTTGAATATGTTCTTTTTATGGCTCAAACTGCTTGAGACCACTAGGAAGGAAGAGCAATTGTGTCTTCATTCTAAAGCTCTGGAGAAAATTTTTAATAACTGCTTTCAGTGTGTGTTTTAGTTACTCTCTGAAGTATTGCTGCACCACTGGCAGCCGAATTAATACAAGCTTGTAATTGAATTTTAATTGGCCAGGCATTGCTTGCTGGTTAATTTACCAGGTTTATATCTTCATTTCTTGCCATTGATAACCCTGTACAAGTTGTTGTCACTTACATTTTATGTCCCCTTGTAGGATGGAGATGGAAGCAGATTACATCGGTCTGCTTTTAATGGCTTCTGCAGGGTATGATCCTCGAGTGGCTCCGAGGGTCTTCGAGAAGCTGGGTAAAGTAACTGGTGAATCAGCACTACGGGATTATCTTTCTACTCACCCGTCAGGAAAAAAGAGAGCTCAGTTATTGGCTCAAGCAAAAGTTATGGAAGAAGCCTTGCTCATATATAGAGAAGTACAAGCAGGTCGAGGTATCGAGGGTTTTCTGTAAGGGCCGAGACATTTGTGTGTCGCAAAGCAGTGAAAGTAACTTTGGCTTTCTTTTGTGAACTGAAACACCTGTTGATTTTTGTACTTCTTCCAATTTACTCACAGAAAAGGAGATATGTTTAGAAGAGATAAAAAGTGTCGGTGGTGTCACGTATCTTGTTAAGAGAAGAGTTTATCTCTAGCAGTGACACCTAAATGAGAAGGACATGCTTCATGGCAGAATTGAACTAAGCCCCGCAAAAATTCACGGAATTGCAAAGGGTAGTTGCCTTTTGTCAACTATGACCGAACCAGATTAGTGGTGAAAGGGGCGTGATATGTTGCTCTTATTTATTTATTTAATTTGGTGAGATCTCCGCAATTATTCTCCTTGTTTTTTGCTGTTATAAGTATATGTCAGATGGTTGTGCACATAGGAGGTGTTTCAGAAATCCTGGTCTACAAAGAATTCAAATAGAAAGTGGACGAAAAAATGTTGAAGAACAAGACGGGCAAAGCTGCCAGTCCAGCCAACAGTTCTTGTATCAGCATGAAATTTGTCCACAGTCCGTGTCGTCAAGGGGTTGTGCAAACTCGCTACTGCCTGTCATAGTTGCGGTCGCAGGCAGCAGTGGCATAGTTGCTGTGGCAGGCAGCAGTAGCTGCAGTCTTTTCATTTTTTAACATTGGGGTAGGTCTACAAGGCTTAGACTAGTTATTGGTGAGTGCCTGCATATAAAGCTTTATATGCGCATGTTCAATTCAAAGCCGCTTTATAATTACTATATGTGATTTACTGCTCACTCACGCTGATCCCTCTAGTTCAAGTGTTCAACGCCGGTTAAGGAATGACTTCGGATTTGCTCTATATCCATCAGAAATTGTTTTGTTTTGCTCCTTAAACTATAATAGGTATGTGGTAAAACCTTGTTTAGCCCCTTCCATCATTTTGTACTAGTCCATAATTCATTCATCACAGAATGAAGGGTGGCAATTGGGCGGGTTGGGCGGTTTTTGGGCGGGTTGGTAGTGGGTTTTCATTTATTTAAGTTATACCTAACCCGTCCAAATGTAAATTGGGTTGATATTGGTTCAACTCAAACCCATAATCCAAATATGACCCAATATATTATTTTATATATTTTAATACATAATATTCTCTCATACATATTTCTATACATAAAATGATTTTTTCTTACACATAAATACAGTTTCACATACACAAACATATTTTTACATACTAAAACGCTTTTACACATACAAACACGCATTCAGTTATAATCTCACTGTATGGAAATATATTATTTTCATATACACAGACATATTAAAACACACACGAACATACATACTAACTTTTTAAACTATTTAGATGGACAAATTTAATGCAAAAATCCTTTTTCAAAGACAAATCAAATCATGTAAAATGTCATTAAATTAAACTTAAGAATTGTAAAATTCAAGCAAATGCAGTCATCTAAATAGATATTTTTTCTTTCATGATTCACAAGGGGCAACCAATAATATTAGCTATGAGATCTCCAACTATTACAAAAAATATTGTTATTGGCAATAACACCCACCTAGGGACACTATGAATGTAGATGATTAAAAAGTAGTTCAAACAACTACAGTAATTCTTAATAAAGATTAAAACTATAAACTTGGATCAAACCAGAAGTAAGCTATTCAAAATATTCACTTTTTAGTTCAAATTTTTTTGATAGGAAAAAATGACTTATTAAATAATAAGAAGAAAAAACAACAAATTTAACGGGGATGAAGAAAAATTTTGAGAAAATTAATTTGACTTTTTTGGGAATAAAAATAGAGATTTTAAGATTGAAAAATTGAATTTTTATGTTTGATGAATGATGGGAAAATGAAAAATTGAGGTTGGGAAAGTTAAAAGACTAAATTGTGTTTCTAACTTTTCTTAGTTTTGTCTAAATTCATATTAAAAAAATTAGAACAAATAAAAAAGAAAATAAATTTTAAAATTTGATGGGTCATTAATTAAGAAAATGATTGGAGTCCAGTAGAAAAAGAAAATAAAAAAGATAGTTGTAGTTGGAAAAAGTGAAATGAGGCCATCACTCTTTTTTTTTCAAAAAAAAAAGGATAAAAATATTTGATTACATACATTTATTTTGTACTATGTAGAAAAAAGTTAGGTTAATGGGTACCCAATTTCAAAACCCAACCCACCCAACACTTACTTGGGTATTTTACACCCAACACCCAATTGACCCAAAAACCAATTGACCCAACCCAATCTCTTCAATTAGTGGACGGGTCGGGTGGGTTATGGATTTTCTTGCCAGGCCTACACAGAACCCTCATATAATAAGCCATCTACCAACGAAACCTGCAAACCGCGCAAGATTTGGAATAATAGAACCTTTAATTCTGATCCCTGTAAAAGCCAAAGTGTTTTTTTTTTCTTTTTTTTTTTTTACTTACTTTCTTTTACAAGATTGTAGTATTATAGAGATCATTAGCAAAACATAACATGGCTCTTGGTATAGATGACAAGTACTATCATCTAGTGGACGAATTTGGATGGAAGCTGCTGCTGCCCATTTGGGTGCCAAAAGGGATCAAAATGTAGACCCACAGAAGACAGTAAAGGGGTCGCCCGTGATCCTGTGATTTTTATCCTTACGCTGAGCGCCTGCACAGCACCCATTTCAAGCCTGTGAAGCTTCTTGTGGCCCACAGTGGTTCCGCTCGCAATTCCCTTTCCATCCGCGTACACTTGGTGCCGTCGGATCCTCTGGCCCAACCCAATGGCTTCCTGAATCCTAACCACATTAAATCGCAGCGGTCCGTCTGAGGCTCTGAATTCTATCCAGTGGTGCTCTTGGTCGTCGTCGCTGGGGGCCCAGTACGTCCACAGGTGGTCCCCATCCACAACGTTTTGTGGGCCAAAACCGCCGCTGCCTTGACCTCCACCTCGTTGGCTGCTTGCCGTAATGGAGCAATTCTCAGCCAAATTGGAGGAGAATATGGTGTCAATCGCTTTCCTAAATTCCTTGAGCCTGAGGATGTCACCTTCGGAAATGAGGCCGGTGGAGTTAGGGGGCACGTTAAGGAGTAAGACGCAATTTCTTCCGACGGAATTGTAGTAAATCTCAAGGAGTTGGTGGAGTGGCTTGGGGGATTGGGATTTGTGCCAAAACCATCCGGGTCTAAGTGAGACGTCGCATTCGGGAGGTAGCCAGTCGGTGCCTTTGGGATCGCCAGCGTTGAGGTAACTGCAAACAATTATATATATGTTACTGAAAACTAAGAAGAGCATAACTCTTGATGCCGTGTCTTTTGCCCACTCTATTTTTTGTTTGTGGATGTTTCGTTACTTTTTACCATTAGTGGGAAGCGTGCTTCTGTGGATGTTGTGGGATGTTTACTCCGCAGTCCCCACTCCCGACTGCTGCTTTTTTTCTTTTTTTTTTGGCTAGATGCCGTGTTTGCATTGTCAATGTCAATTTTTCTGATGTTTACTGATTGTATAAGAGTGTGATTAATGGCTAAGACTTGAATTCATAAGAAAAATTATGCAGTAAAGACGTTCACATCTTCTTTTTTTTTTTTTTTTTAATGCATCAATTTTAAACCCGGAACTTCACTTACATTTTCTCCCCATACCATCCAAATCACCCTCCCCTCACAGTAAAACCTCTAACTTACATTCCCCCTCCTTGTTGCCACCCTACCCATTCTCCCCCCTCAGTAAAGACACGACACATATGAACAATACATTATTTGCATCAAAAAAAACTTTTTCAATCAGCTTTTTAATTTTTTCAATCATATTTTTACTTCAAATATATCACATTATAAAAAGTGTTACAATAAATATTTCAAATAATATCTCAAATAATCTCCTATCCAAACACAGATTCTTGTGGCTTAAAATCTTGATGTTTTGACTACAAATACTACTAATCATACGCTGATGGTACCAACAGAAATGTTTTGGTTTTACACAAAAATAATACTGCAATAGTAATAACACCTACAATAATAATGATGATGATGATGATGATAATAATCTGAGCTAGAATTTAAGAATACTTTTTTCCACTTGTAATGTAAAGGTCAAGATACTCGACATGTTTACCTTGTGAATAACTCATCAGTACCTAAAATAAAGAAAAGGCAAGGAGATTCTCTGCATGCTTACATGATTGTCTCGCACTAAATTCCAAGTGTCATTCATTAATGACAAAATCGTAGCAGAATAAAATCATCAAATATTTGGTTAGAAATAAAGTTATAGATGATCTACCTCTTGAATTTTAAGGATTCCAAATCTTGTAGAATAGCTTCCTTTCTTTGTTTTTTTTTTTTTTTTTTTGGTTGGGAAATTTTATCCATGTAGGGGAGACAAATAGAACTGCTATGTAAATGCAAGGAGTAGTAACAGTTTACTTACTTGACAATACTAGCATTGCCAATTGATAAGGCAGTCCGATTAATGGTGGACCAGCATGTGCTTCCGGCGAACCCTCGCTCATTTCCGACCCACCTGACGTCCGGACCGGCATCCGAGAATATGTTGATGGAGCTCTGCAGTTCCTTCACCAGTGAAAACCAGTCACTGAAATCATACGTCATGTTTGGTGCATTGGAACCCTTGGCTCCGTCAAACCATATTTCCTTCACACTTCCGTATCTGTCAACACAATAATAATAATAATAATCAAATGAATAAGCCCATAAAAATTAAACCAGAACAGTTTTGAAATTAAAAGTGAGCGCCCTACTTGCTTAGTAATTCTTGTAACTGAGCCACGTAGTATTCGTTGTACTCCTTATTCTTGCCGTATCTTGGATCATGACGATCCCATGGAGAAAGGTACAATCCAACGTCCACCCCACGAGGGTTGGCTGCATTGACAAGCTCTTGAACGACGTCCCCATGGCCGTCTTGCCAAGGACTCTTAATGACGGAATGATCAGTATACATAGAGGGCCATAAGCAGAAGCCGTCGTGATGTTTAGCAGTAAGTATGACCAGAGAAACGCCAGCTTGGACGGCGGTATCAACCCACTGGGCTGCGTCTAGGCCAGTTGGATTGAAGATGGCCGGGTTTTCTTGCCCGGTGCCCCACTCGGAGTCGGTGAATGTGTTGACTCCAAAGTGGAAAAACATGATGATCTCTCTCTGCTGCCATTTCAGCTGAGAATAGGAAGGCAACGGAAGGATCGGAAGAGGTGGAGTTGTTACGCTGTTTGCCTGCACTTGGCTCGCAATATTAGCCGCCACATGCAGTAAAATGAGCAGTGACATGAATATTGTGCAGGAAAAGTAGTAGTGGTGGTCGTAGTTAGAAGGGCTAGTCATAACATATGCTTGTGACAGATCTCTTAGTTGGTTCACACCTTATCTTTTTTTGTAGTGGTGGGGACTGGTAATTACTGGTAAAGAGAAGGGAGAGAGATTCCTTGGGCGTTAAAGCTCCCCAAAAGAAAAGAAAAAAAATAAATAAGTAAATTAAAGGGTTGGAAATTAAGTTAATGTAGAGATGTGTTGGGATCTGATTGTTTGTGTGCGTTGGAGGCCTCCTCCTTCTTGTGTACTTTCGAGCTACCAACTACCAATTGCAATTATTGTCTCACGGGGTGACCAATATGTCTCAATCATGGACTGTTTGTCCCTGATCCTGGTATGTACTCATTCGACTAGGTTATGGCCGGTGGTGTCGTACTTTGTCTGGTCAATTTCGTTTGACGGAGAGGGGAGGGAGAAGCCGGGGAGATTTGTCTTGAATCTTAGCATCGGCATATTTCCTTGGATTTGCTCATTCCTGATCAGTAGTTACATTTTATTCATAATGGGGGTTCCAAGTTCCAACCATGGTGTTTTGCCATAGATTTGAAAGCTTTGAAGTCTATAGAATGGGAATATATTCTTACATAAAATAATAAATTGTTAGGGAAAAAAGTTAGATTTTTTTTTTTCATAAATAGAGACCAGAAGGAAAATATGGCTACGCACTTGAGTTGGAACCAAGAAAATGATAAACATCATCGCTAACATCCTAGTGGCCTCGATAAATCTTGATTATCGTTATTTGTTTATTCAAAAGAAAAGACAAGGACTTCGCACGACCAGCCAAGAGGAAGAAAATAAGAAAGAGCTCATGAATTTATGGCAAGCAGCATATATTCACCTGAATGATGACTAAATAAACGCCAGCGCCTATTCACGTTTTAGTTAGAAATCACAGAATCATCAGCAATTGAGATCTGAAGCTTCAAAACTACAGCCAATACTTGCTCATCACAAAACTGTTTCTTCTTGTTCCTTTTATTTACTTCAGCATCCTTATTACGCTCAGGTCACTCTCATTTACAGCAAACAAAAACAGGACTAGTGTCGGTGAAAGCATCGGGTACTCACATGTTTTAAGATCTTAACCCATATCAACTAAATACCTAAAAGATCTTGAGAAAAAACGAAATAAAATATATTTTCATGACGTCTATTGTCGCAAGGGTCTAGACTTTCAGTTAGCTCCCCGGATCTCTAATTGCTTGTCGGCTAAAATAGCTGGCAAAGAACAAATACGGGCCCGGGATTGTGCAACCAATAGCACAGCCGTAGCTTGATCTCCGTCTATTTCATCTTTTTCCATTTGTTCGGGAAACGAGTCAAGTGTTTGTGACTCTTTTTATGTTTCGATCTATGTTATGCCATCTTTTCTAGTCTCACTTTACTGTACGCTAACTGTACCGATGTTGATAATCACTGTTCAGTATTTCATATGGTTGCTTAAAAAGTGTTATGATTTTCCTTTCATAGATCACTTCAATTCCTTTAATCAATCAGAATAAGTTTTCTTTTTCTTTATCTGGTCTGAATCAAATGCAATTAAGCAAGGAAATAAATAATAGGACGATCTTCATTTATTAGTACAATCATCTAAGATACCGCCAAATATGTCCAAGATTTTTCAGCATTAACTATATTAATATTTCCCGCTTCCACCGAGAATTTTTCTTAAGTAATTTAGAAATGCATATTTGCCATTAAAATAACAAGTGAAAGGCTTAACTCAGAATTTCAGAAGCGCTTCATCTGTTTGGGCACAAAGTAAGAAATAGGCCTGACGATCTCTAGTCCGAGCTTCTGTTGGGCCACTATCTATGCCTTAAAGTTGTGTCCGTTTGATTTAGCAGTACTCCGACTCAAACCGGCTCAAAATGCTCCAAAGCCCTATATGAATAGAGCAAATGCATCAATTCTTGGATTCTGGGCAATTTGAAAATCCGGTATCGCCAGAAGAGAGAGAAAAAAGGGGGAGTGGGCTGCGAAAAGTAGGACCAGAATTGGGCATATGGCACGCTTCACCGGATTATTGAGTCTCAGACTCTCAGCGGATGCAATCAGTGCTCAATTCAACGTAAAACTGAATGGTCGACCGGTTGGATAGGCGCGACGATAACATAAAATTTGTCCAATCCAAGAGAGACCTAGTAAAACGCCCTCAGTTGTTTAGGCCTAGTGCCTCTCCTGTACAGGTAGCAACCACAATTCATTTGTATTGACTAGCTCAAATTCATCCTTTAATAAGTAAATTTAGGCATGCAATACACTTATGAATACATTTAATGGATCGACTTGTATCACTTATTTATATTTATTTAAAAATAAATATATATTTAAATTTCTTTTTTGATATGTATTAAGAGAATAAATTTGAATTTCTTACTAATCCGATCATAATAAAATATCATTATTTCTTATTGAATAACATGTTAAAAAAATAAACGGATAACAAATAGATAATTAGGTATATCCATAAATGGACATAAATAGGTTGACTCACTTTGACCCATTTATTATGTACGTGTAAATTAGTTGATCCAATTATATCTACTACTACCCACATATGACCTGCTTAAATCTAGGATTAGTCTTTTTTACACTGACATTGTATACACATTCGTATTATGATCTCATGTTGCATGGGTCAAATAGTTGGTTTTGCCAGGAACTTTTCGAATTTATTGATCTAATCAACTATGTCTTCTAGTTCCGGTTAGTCAAGTTCTTTCTCCCATGTATTCCGTTGGTCAACAACCAAGAAAAGCTCTCGATACTTCTTCGTTACTCCTACAGGCTTGACGGAGTTAAGCTGTCTGGAGGGAATCATTTTGGGTATTCATCAGTCATGCCTCAACTGGATAAATTCACTTATTTCACCATCTTTTCTTATATTAAAATCCAGTTCATCCCTCCGTTCATTTATTGATATTGACTGGAGTTCCGGGCTTGTCGAGGTGGGTGGGCATAGTTGAACATAGCATTTGTCGGAAAAGGCGGGATGAGCAATGGATATACACTATCAGCATTAGATGAATGACAACGATGTAAAATTTGAATTTGAAATTCAATTTTTGCATATGTGTCATTGATCCAACACTCATAGTGTATACACTATCTATGTATATAAAATTTACTCTTAAATCTATCCAAATCACCTATTTTAACACAACTATTCTCCTGTGTGACTTAAAATTGAGAAACATAAAACTAGCAGATCATCATTAACCCTTGATTCGGCTTTTCCTTTTATCCACTAGCAATCTTAGAATTATGAACTTGTCCAAAAGGAACCTGTCGATGCTCTAGTATAGGTTAAGAAACAGCCAGTTTTGATGCCTGTTAGACAGGGTGGTCAGACAAATCATGGGGGTATTTAGCGCCTGAATTAAGAGGATTTGAAGTCGCTGACTGTCCGAATTAAAACTAGAGTGCAAAGTAGAGAAACAAGAGAAGGCAATCGTCAGATATATGTTAATTGGAAAGAAATCAGCTATTTATGATAAACAAACAACTGAATTACTAATTGATATGTTTCCAATCAACTAGCTAGTTTTTGATAAACGAAAAAACTCAATTATTAATTGATACGTCTAATGGAAAGAGAAAAGCTTCTATCTACTTCTAATGGAAAGGAAGAAATGCTTCTGAGTCTAGGAAGGGACTAATGGAAATGGGAAAACAGCGGCCAGAGGAAGGGTAAGAAACGAAGAATGAAGAAGATAAACGCTGTGACGTTGTGACTGAAAAGTAAAGCCGTTTTTATTTGCCTGCAGGAGCTTGAACTCATTTATAAACAGTGAGAGCGAAAAGTTGATGATTTGTCTGCATGACCCTCGAACTTCTTTATTGCAGTAGATATAAGTTAAGGATTAATTTTCTGTACATTGGCTTGACAATGTATGTACTTTTACCATTCAATGTATGACACAAAATCTGAATTTGAATTTAAAATTTAAATTTTATATATTTGTCATACGTCTATTCATGATAGTGTATATAAGGTTAACTCATAAGTTAATACTCTAAAAAGGGTTAGAGAGGTGGAGTAAACCCCTTCCAAGGATTTTATCACTTTCTTTTTCTTTTTCTTTTTCTTTTTTTTTTGGATACAAACAATAAAATATTTCTATTTAGAACTAATTAATCCCTTTGACCAACTGCAAGTAAACATTTAATACTTACGGTTTTTTTTTTTTTCAGTTGGTTGTGCTTCATCAAGACAGTCCAGAGTGCCCCAGGGGTTGACTTTTGGACAATCAATGCACATATTTTGATGAACGTGTGGAGTAAAGGATGAGACTTCAATCCTACCCAAAAAAAAAAAAAAAAGGATGAGACTTCATTTACTCAATAATCCAAAGAGAAATCCTCTCTCTCGTAAGATTCGTACTCCGTCAGTAGTATGTAATTTGCCGCAAGTGCTTTGCTGATGTGTGAATTATCCAGCCCTCTTTAGCTTGTAAAATTAGGGCCATGCCCTCCCGTCGGTCAAAGATGTACTTTAGCTAATAAGATGCAAGCAAAATCAGAAAATCTTCCTTCACTGGCACCGCTACCCATAGCCCAAGGTATGCATGAGACACATGCCACTTAAACCTTATATGGTCGGATCATTTTTGAAATGTATATTTTTCCAATGTGCACCCACTGATATCTCAAAGAAAGCTATTGCTGGCTGATATCATAACATCTTCCTTGAATACTCCTGAGTGCCTTCAGAATTCAGAGTTCGGCATAGGCTTCAAATTCTTCACAACTTGCTCTCGCAATGAATTTTTCTTCCCAACTGCGCAACTCTCATTGTCCTAACTGACGTACCTAATCCGCATTACTCCACCTTTTACAGAGAGCGGGGACTCATTCGTTTTGAGGTCATGGAAATGTGTGTGTATATATATATATAGTAGCACTTGTCTCTTCTAATATGATCGCGTCTCCATAGATATTTACAGTCTGAAACAACAAAATTCCTGCGTTGTATATCTCTTTCCCTCTCTCCCTCTCCCTGCAGCTTAATTAATCCCCTCTCCCTTATCTGGACTGAAATTACTAATGGAGTTGATGAAATTTTTTGTTCTTCTAGTCTTGTCCTGTACAGAAATGATGTTTCTCTTGCAAGAATGGGGAACACTATTCCACTTCATTGCTCTTTGTTGTCTCCTTCTGTTCTGCGGCTCCGAAGTTTACTCTTCAAGCTATTCACCGGTATACCTTGTGGATTTCTCATGTTTGAAGCCACCAAGTTTCTGCAGGGTACCCTTCTCCACCTACCTTGAACATGTTCAAATGTTGGACTTTTTGGACCATCAAAGCAGAGCTTTCATGTCTAAAATCTTGACTCAATCAGGATATGGTGAACAAACCTATCTCCCCCCTGCTTTATACTACATCCCACCTAGGTCAACCCATCAAGATGCCACTGATGAAGTACACATGGCACTCTTCCCAATCTTCGAGGACCTCCTCTCTAAAACCAGACTCTCTCCACGCGATATAGACGTATTAATTGTCAACTGCAGCGGCTTTTGCCCGGCTCCATCACTCTCATCCATCATTATCCAGAAGTATCACATGAGAGAAGATATTAAGAGCTTCAATGTTTCTGGCATGGGCTGCAATGCAAGTGCATTAGCTATTGACATGGCTCAAAACGTTCTCAAAACTCACAAGAATTGGAATGCTGTTATTCTCAGCACCGAGATACTGTCTACCGGGTGGTACCCCGGAAAAGAACGAGCCATGATGGTCCTAAATTGTCTCTTCCGTATGGGAGGTGCAGCAATCCTGTTGACCAACAGAAGAGAAGCCAGAAGGGCATCCAAATATAAGCTACTCCTGAGCCAAAGAACTCAAAGAGCCTTTGATGACAAGGGTTATTATTCCGCCATCCGCGAAGAGGACTCCAGCGGACATACTGGGGTTAGGCTGAGGAGGGACTTACTGCATGTCGCCGGAGAAACTTTACGGTCAAACATTTCGATTCTTGGTCCAAGAATATTGCCTTATGCGGAGCAAATTTGGTATGCAGTCTCAGTCCTTCGGAAGAAGTTTATGGACAAGTCTACAGAGATTTACGTGCCTAATTTCAAAACAGTGATACAACATTTCTGCTTGCCAACTTCTGGGAAGGCGGTTATCGGAGAGATCGGAAAATGTCTGAAGCTTGGAGAAAGGGATACGGAGCCTGCTTTGATGACATTGCATAGGTTTGGGAATCAATCTTCTTCTTCATTGTGGTATGAGTTGGCGTATATGGAAGCCAAGGGAAGAGTGAAGAAAGGTGACAGAGTTTGGCAGCTTGGAATGGGAAGTGGGCCTAAATGCTGTAGTCTGGTCTGGGAGTGCACTAGGCCCATGTCAGCCGAGGCACAAAGAGGCCCATGGTCTGATAGCCTAAAAGAGTATCCTATCTCGGCTGCCAATCACACTGGCGGACGGAATTCAGCAGATAAAAATTAGTGGATATTTAGTCCTTCAGTATAGAAAGAACGATTTTAGGCACCACTTGGATTGAGGAAATCTGAGGGAAAGGAGAGGAAAGGAATCGAAGGGATTTGGTTTTTCTTATTGGGATTGATATTTGAGGAGGGAAAGAAAAGGATAGGAAGGAAGAGGGAGGGATGGAATGAATCTCTTATCTTGGGGGAGGAAGAGATTTCCGGTAATTACGTAGTTCTCACCTGATTGTATAGTGCACGTAAGGAAATTGCTTTGCCTAAAGAATGTTTGTAAGTTGTACTATTTCTTTTTCTGGTGGTTCGTATCAATTACTTAAATCAATACGTCTAAAGGTTAGAATAAATTAAATTTTAATGACAACAGCAAAAAAATTTAGATCATAATAACACAATGGGTAATCAACTATACAAAAAACGTAAATAAAAATATTAGTTACTTTAATTTTTTGGATGTACTTTTAAATGTTAAGCAATTCAAAGTTCTAGTTTGCTAATATCTCTTTAAATAGTCAAATTATTAGTGATATGCACTTTTCAACGATGACAGACATATATCAACTTTTAAAATTTACAATCTATTTTTAATTTTCAAATAATATAAATAAAAAATAAAATTATAAGTAAAAGATAATTACAGTATTATAATAAGCATATAAATTAGTAATGTTAATAGGAAAGTGAGACAAGATAGTGATGTGAAAGAAGTGGAAAAAAATTGTAAGAAAACAAAAAATAAAAGAGAGTAGTGGAAAAGAAACAATAAGGGAATCAATAAGTTAAAAAAATATAAAATAAAATAGTAAGGGCGCTTGTGTTATAGAATATCAAATAGGGAGGGAAAGTGCTTATTTAATGAATTCAGGGAGGATAAAGCGCAAATAAAGATAGAGTTCTGGGGTTTAGTGCATTTAATCCTATTAAATACTTGTATTTTTTTTTTGGGATAAAATAAAGTACTTGTATGTCTAATTCATTTGGTTGTGAGAAGGGTACAAGACACTGGGTCTGCTTGCCTACATTCTTCATTTAATTTACGTAATTATTTGCCGAGAACAATTTCAGTGGCAAAAGAAAAAGAAATAAAAAACTGAATATAGGCTCCTAGACTCTACATTAATACTACTTAGTAGAGACGAGCGCCGACAAGAATAATAGAGTTGGGATGGCACTATGGGGATAGTCCATGCTTGTAGCTATGAATACTCTGGCTGCGTATTAATGGCCTTGTCAGATTTAGCCACTCGAAGTCTGTCGACGAGGTCAGATGGAATGAATGAAGACTGAAGAGGGAAGAAGGAGTAGATTGTCTGCAGTTAATTAAACTGCTGCTGCCGCGGCTCCACCGCTAACATCCATTTGGAATTTGGAGACACCGCCCCTTTGATATGTCGAATTGCTGCATAGTGGTGGTTTTGCAATTTCTTTATAATTCACTCCAATGCAAGGGCTCCTGCATGTTTATTGCAAAATTATTAACGGCCATTGACTTAAAAATCTATCTTGTTCTATTTGGTCTCTAATTGGGTAGAAGTCCTTTTCTGTTGAAGCACTTGGTTAAGGTTTGGGAATGGGAGTTTCAATCAGAAGCCTCCAGCGGTAAGCAAATTGATTGGCCGCCTAACTGCTTCACTAGATGCAGATGGCTGATTCATGATTACAAATCAGATGCCCAAGGAAATGCAACGTAAATGAGAGATAAAAGGCCAAGTTGTTTATTGAGGAATTATGAAAAACCTCTAACCCTTGGTGGAATTGCTGGCAAGCCCGGTACCATGCCTCGTACTATATTGCTATAATATTGTACCATGCCTCGTACCATATGCTATAATAGTTGTCCTGTGGATGAAAAGTTTGGGTGAGTTCGCTGCTTTCTGTCATCACCACGAGTCAGGTGGGTCTCAGGGATAGGTCGATTATAGATGTACTTATGGATGACCCACTAATATGATTTTCATATCGGTATGACCCACTAAAACAGTTTTTATATCGGTAGTGGAATTTGAACAGATGATTTTTTCTGAAGAAATGGTCCGTGTAGTTACAGAGTTACTAGTTGTCAACTAGCACTGCAGGAACTTTGAGATGCATTATGCTCCGGGACGGTCCAATTCACTCTCCTGTGAGGCAATATACGGAATTTGCATTAACAACATGAGTGCTCGTATTTCTAAAAAGTATGCCTCTGCACGGATAGTGGACCATATCCCACGTGCTATGCTATGATCTCATGGAGTAGATATTCCATAATGTTGATTGCTGGACTTGGACCATGATTTGTTAAAATTTGTATTTCAGTCCTACGTTGAAAGTTGTAAAGAGAAACCCACATAATAAAAGGTTAACAAAAGTTTTTCCATTTTTTTTTTTTTGGGTGGAAAATGGAACCTTACATCCCTCTGCTAAGACTTGAGATTAAGCAAACCCGGTTGCATTAGTAGACTCCTTAAAGACTGTACACATAAGATCTACGAATAGCAACCTGAACATAATCTACAACAGTAGTATTCCTTTCAACGGTGTTGCAGTTTCACAGTATCGGAGTTAAGTTACAATTTAGAAAAGCTAATAGGCATCTCTGTTTTCGTAGAGCTAATCAGTTGGCCTTGCACTTTCCAGATTACAGAAGAACCGAAAGGCAAATCCTAACAGCAAAATGTTTCTTTGATTCATTCATAAACCAACAATGTGTACAACAACAACCAAAATTACACCATGCATAACCAATTTACAACATCACACATCCTAATTAAATGGGAACAAAGGCTTTGTCCCAAAAACGTAAAGCCCAAACCAATTCAAACCAGGAACAAAAGCAAAACCAGAATTATGCCCTCCATTTTCTTTTTAGCCCCGTATAAAATCTTCGGCACCACTTCCGGCCTCCTATAAGTGCAGCTTCAAATGTTGCCCACTATTTCCAACCTCATTTTCTTTTTTCCTCCCAACCAAGTAACTACCAGCAAGAAAAGTAACACCACAATTTGCGCCACTCAGAAAATTCTCCTTCTTCCGCAACCTTTTGATCGTTTCTTCCATTCGATTTACCCTTCTCGAATGGGACAGGAATGGTAACTCTTGATGTTTCACATACTGGTTCATCATGCCAAGCGAAAAAATGCATCTGTCAATCCCTCTAAAACAACACCACATTTTACCGATTAGTTCTACAGATCACAGAAAACGTTAAAAGCTAAAAAGAAAACTAAAAGGACAGCATAAAACGAGCAAAAAAAAAAAACCTCGTCTTCCAGTATTATTATCAAGCCAATACATTGTCATTTTTGCTCGTATACCGCACCGTCGTACAGGTTGTTGAGAGCATTTTAATCTCGAAACTCCAATTTGGAATCAAGGATTTATTAGAATAAAGAAAGAGAAAAGGAAAATTAGAGCTAGTGAGATTTGATCGATTCTGATATTATTCCACTAATGTGCCTGCGTTTAGTCTGATTTTGTCGCTTAATCGGAGGTAGTTTTGTGAAAATTTCTCTCTTAACTTCAAGAGAAGAAAATAAAACCCCGATCAATTATGATGAGCGTTTGTCCCTTCCTAAGTTTCACGATTGTCTTCACGTGGTCCTTTTCTGTTACAATTGAGAGTTTCCCGTTAAAAGTATTTAATTGGTCAAAATTTGGAAACATAAGGGGTAAAATTTGGAAACATAAGGGACTAAATGTGCTTTTATCAAAACATCGGGGACAAAATCAACCCACCCCCAGATATTGAGGATGAGAAGTGCATTTTAATTTCCCGTTCCCGTACAAGCCCACAACGGAATGCTCTGGCAGGTCACTACTCACTCTTCACCAGTTTCTACTAGAACAATTTCTGAGGAGAACGTCATACAGCCACCATCTGATCGTGCAAGACTAGCATAGATGGTTCAGAGGGAGGACCATAACCAATAACTACGCGTCACCAGCCAGGAGTAAAGCCCGGTACTTCCTACTAGAGAACACCGACATTCATGAGACAACCACCATCTTAATTACCTGCATAATGAGACAGAGCAAAGTCCCTCATCCTCGATATTTTATTTCCAATTCATCATTCCAAGATCACTTCTTCTCTGTTCCCTCTTCTTCCCTCACCATTCTTCTTCATTCTTCCAACTCCATTTCTTCGTTTTCATCCAGAATATCAGAGAAAATGGTTGAATTTTTAGGCAAACGGTTGCTTCTCTTTGTATCAAGCTATCTTGCTTTCAGCTTTTTAGCATGCACCAGCAACAGAACTTCCATCAAAACAACATACATAGTGCAAATCGATAGATGGGCAAAACCAGCACTATTCGTCGACCATATGCAGTGGTACTCGTCCATAGTAAAATCTGTAACTTCCAAACCAAACAACGTAGATGATTCAGAAGATGAAGATGGGATAATTTACACTTACCATACTGCTTTTCATGGCATTGCTGCTAGGCTCGACCAGGAGGAAGTGGAGAGGCTGCAGGAAAAGCATGGCGTGATGGCTGTTTTTCCTGAGACTGTATACCATCTCCACACCACCAGAAGCCCCCTGTTCCTTGGGCTTGAAAACAGATATGGTACAAGTGTCTGGTCTGATAGATTATCACAAAGTGATGTCATTGTGGGAGTGGTAGACACCGGGATATGGCCAGAGAGCCCAAGCTTCAATGACACAGGGATGGGACCAGTACCAGATCATTGGAAAGGAAAATGTGAAATAGGCCGTGGTTTTGACAGGCATCATTGCAACAGAAAGATAATCGGTGCTAGAGTATTCTACCGCGGCTATGAGGCAGCTTCAGGCAAGATCAATGAACGAGATGAGTACAAGTCCCCACGAGATCAAGATGGCCACGGCACTCATACTGCTGCAACAGTTGCAGGCTCAGCTGTACACGGTGCAAATCTTTTTGGCTATGCTTATGGCACTGCACAAGGGATGGCCCCCGGTGCAAGGATTGTTCCTTATAAAGTTTGCTGGACTGGAGGGTGCTTTAGCTCAGACATTCTTTCTGCAGTCGATCAAGCCGTGGCTGATGGAGTAAATGTTCTATCCATCTCTTTGGGAGGAGGAGTTGCATCTTATTATCGTGACAGTTTGGCTATAGCAGCATTCGGTGCTATGGAGAAGGGAGTTTTCATTTCGTGCTCAGCTGGAAATGGAGGGCCTGATCCCGTTAGCCTTACCAATGTGTCACCATGGATCACCACAGTTGGAGCTAGCACAATGGACAGAGAATTTCCAGCCATTGTCAAGCTCGGGACAGGTGAAATCTTAACTGGAGCTTCACTTTATAGGGGCAGAAGAACTCTGTCTGCACAGAAGCAATACCCTATAATTTACATAGGAAGTAATTCGAGCAGCCCCACACCTAGCTCACTGTGCCTGGAAGGAACTTTGGACAGACATGCTGTTGCTGGAAAAATTGTAATATGCGACCGGGGCATAAGTCCTCGAGTTCAGAAGGGTCAAGTGGTGAAAGACGCAGGAGGAGTAGGCATGATTTTGTCTAATACAGCCGTTAATGGAGAGGAGCTTGTTGCAGATAGTCACCTCCTCCCTGCAGTTGCAGTTGGTGAGAGAACAGGTAAACTGATTAAACACTATGTTTCAAGCAGTCGAAAGGCTAGTGCAACTTTACTATTTCTTGGGACCAAGGTAGGAATCAAACCATCGCCAGTGGTGGCTGCTTTTTCATCCAGAGGACCTAATTTCCTCTCACTGGAGATCCTGAAGCCAGATGTGGTGGCACCAGGAGTAAATATCCTTGCAGCATGGACAGGTGATTTAGGCCCATCAAGTTTGCCAACTGATCGTCGAAGAACAGGGTTCAATATATTGTCTGGAACTTCAATGTCATGCCCGCATGTGAGTGGGATTGCCGCACTGCTGAAGGCCAGACACCCTGACTGGAGTCCAGCTGCTATCAAATCAGCACTCATGACAACAGCTTATATCCATGACAATACCTTTCATCCCCTGAAAGATGCCTCTACAGGTGTGCCCTCCAACCCTTACGACCATGGTGCAGGTCACATAAACCCATTGAAAGCTCTGGATCCAGGCTTGATCTACGACATTGGGGCACAGGATTACTTTGAGTTCTTGTGTGCACAGGGTTTGACCCCTTCCCAGCTGACAGCTTTCGCTAAGTTCTCCAACAGAAAGTGCCTACAATACTTTGCCAATCCTGGTGACCTAAACTACCCAGCTATTTCGGCTGTGTTCCCAGAGAACACGAAGGTTTCAGTTCTAACCCTCCGTCGAACAGTCACCAATGTTGGTCCTCCCATCTCAAACTACCGTGTTGCAGTTTCACCATTCAGGGGTGCTCTTGTAGAAGTCGATCCAAGAACACTCAATTTTACCCGAGCACACCAGAAATTATCTTACAAGGTTACGTTTAAAACAAGATCCCGGCAAACAGCACCAGAATTTGGTCACTTGATATGGAAAAATGAGGAACATAGGGTAAGAAGCCCGATTGTGATCACATGGGTGGCTCCATTATAAATCATGCTACCTAATAGTCAACATGAAGGATGTTGCACAATAAGGATATGTTACTTGTCAAGATCCTCAAATGAGTCACAATTCATTATGAAAGTGAATTTTTTTTTTCATTAGTGACAAAGTTACATTCTTAAGAGGATAATAATTTTTTATCACAAATTCTTCGCTGAATCTAAAGTGGCTACATATATCAGGCATCCACAAATCACATATACAGACATCTGAAATTGCTTAGTGAAAAGTGAAGATCACTCTGATCCACCAGATTTTGTAGTCTCTGGTTCTTCTCAAGTCTTGCTAACTGTGGTCGATGATGACTAAAGAGGCAACAGCATGATAATACGTGAATAAGACATTCTAAAAAAGACAAGACAGACCAACAATTTTGCCACTCAAGAAGAGAGCATTACTATCTTTTTGCGCATACTTGGGATTATAGACCACAAGAAATATAAAGCAAAGTTGCAATTCAAACACATTGTTCAATCAGTAATGGGCTAAAGTTCCTAATCCTTTGCTTCTACAATGTGGCAACAGGCTTATCAAAAAAAAAAAAAAAAAGAGTAAAAGGAGTATGTATATATACATACTCGCATGGTGTAAATGGAAATTGTTACAGCCATTGAATCGTATAAAAATGTCTAATATCCTTTGTTAGGAACTCTCATTGTGCTAGATTGGTGAAATCCTGGCATTCATCACAAACAAAATAGCAGTTAGACCAAAAGTGTTCTTTGATTTTTTATCAAAAGAATCGTCCAGAAAAAATAAGATATAAAAACAGTTGTTACATATTTTGCCACTTATATCTGAAATGCTGCTCAATTTAGTCAAAGAGGCTCGTCTAATATACTAGACTACCAGTTTTCGAAGCGGCATAAGCATGCAGATGCAAAAATAGAGATGTCAGTTCCTTATTCTTTCCAAAAGCCGAAGTATACAAGCTTCTGTGAGCCATTTACTGAGGAAAGGAAGCATAGCCTGAGAAATTTTTCTCGCTACATGTGACATCTATTGCAGCAATGACCTACACAACAACCTTCTTTCCTCCACCCCACTTCTGACCTTAATAAACTAAAGCATATTTAAATAACAAAAAAAAAAAGGCAAAAAAAAAAAAAAAGGAAACATACAATACTGCTTTTACTCAACTAGGCAACTCCAGGTTAGACGTCATTTGAGGTTATCTGAAGGGAAGTCTTCAATTGGAGCTTTAATACTGCTTTTAGTCAACTAATAAAGATTAAACATCATTCCAGGTCGTTCAAAAGAACTGTCCCTCTGATGGAATGGCTATTTCACCTTATCCTATTCAAACAAAGCACAGGTCACCACATACTAAAGTTTTCTTGAGTTTTTCTTCTTCTGCTACAAAAATAGTTCGATCTGTGGATTCTCAAGATCCTGCATTCAGAATCGCAACAAACACCATCACCTATGATGGAATGGCTATTCCATGGTATCCTTTTCAAACCAAGCACAGGTCACCACAGACTACAGTTTCTCAAACTTTTCTTCTTTTGCAAAAAAAAATTCAATTTATGGACTCTCAAGATGCTGCATTTAGAATTGCAGTAAACACGACATTCCAAGCGTGTGTATAATTATCCCAAATTTTAAGCATTAATGCATATATAGAAGTGCTAAATTTCAAAATCTTTTGTCCTACTAACTATGAATTCTTTGTCCAACAACTTACAAAGATCCACCAATAAAAGAGTGAGAGGTGTAGCAGTGTGATGGTACTCCAATCACATGAGCTCAGTTTGAAGTCCTTGGGCACAACCTGCAATCACAGAAGGGGACAGCTTGGCCTTCATGGCTCCATTTACAGAAGAGTAGACAGTGCATGCAACGTAAAAACACATAGATACACATGACCTCTTAAAAATCTATGCCAAGGACTTGGTCCACATGGCTAGCTGGGAGGAAATGGAGTCACTAGATAACTCTTCAAATAGCTAGATAGTGGGGCATATTCTATGATATTTTCTTTCAACAGCAAAGATACCAGTGGAGCCTAACCCTCCAGCTCTGTTTACCACTGTAATCTCAAAAAGTCGGGCATTATCTGAGTAAATAATAACTCAAGCCTGACTGTAGAATGAGTTTGGCTCATCTAAGTAGCAAAATTGCCAAAATTTTCTGGTTATTGACTCTGTAAGAGATCACGTCCTGTCACTAGCTAGGTTGCAACTTTGATTTGTATATAAAAGAGTAGCATTATCAGCCCATAAATTTTGAACTAACCAATCTGTCATTAATGGAGTTTAAGGACTACATTTTGTAGGTATGTATTTTGAATGCGCAATAACCATAGATCCTGTTGATCTGGTATATACCGGAAGAAGCACAGCTAAGATAAGTTTGATGATTTATTATTGGGCCCAGAATCAGTAAATGTTAGCACTCTGTATATGGTTGGAGTCAAGTATGGGGGCTGTGTATTGTTGGAGTCAAGTATGGGGGCCGGCATGAGAGGACAAGCTTTTGAAATGTCCAATGGTCATTCATGATCAAGATTGAAATCAGCAGAAACAGATTTTTCCCTTGGTTGGGGCTCCAGGCTCCAGTCGGGCATTATTACATGCCAAGTCTTAACGGGCGAAGCAATTAAAGGAAATGCAGGTGCAATCAACAGAAAACTGAGCTGGAGGGGAACAGACTCTGACCTTCTCTCACACGAATCGGATAACCCTCTAAATGAAGGTGCTTGAAGACTTCAGCCCAATTGAACTTAACGTGGTACTAGACACACATCAAACTTTTTTTTTTTTTGTCAAAAGTCAGAAGTTAGAAAGCAGTTAAAACACTCAAACTTTTTTTTTTTTTGTCAAAAGTCAGAAGTTAGAAAGCAATTAAAACACTCAAGGCACATCAAAGGATAGTTAAAAGTCAGAAGTTAGAAAGCAATTAAAACACTCAAGGCACATCAAAGGATAGTTTCACTCAACTTAAGGGGGACCTACAGAATTTCACTATTCAGGCAATTGCTGACTGGAGGAATGGTCTGACGAACTTAAGTCTAGCTACACACTCACATTAATCTTCGATGTGGGACAAACTCACAAGGAGTCACTCGCCTTTTTTCCAAGAGCAAACTCACAGACATCCTCACACATCAAACATTAAGGCGAAAAGCATAATATGGTCGTATTAAATTTTTGAATGTTCAAGAATTAGGGGAAATGCAACTGATAGTATTGATGGTGCGATTACTACTACTTTATGCTTCCTCTGAGTTGGCTGGCTTGCCTTCTGTTTTGAGTGCGTTGAGTACACCCAGTTTTGTGTGCTGAATTTGGATCTTGTGCTGTACTAAGGAACAATCGGGGCGGAAACCGATGCATCCACGCCATGATATCTCAGGTGGAAATTTCTTGGACGAATTGGAGTTTTAGTCCCCAATCTATACTACATGCGCGAATCGAGTCCCCATTCTATCTATAAAAGCAAATCTAGTCCCCAAACTATTACAGCTATGACATTTGGGCAATTGACCGATTTCGTTGAAATTCCTAACGGAATCATATCACGCACGTGACTTCACTTAAAAGCTGTTTGTCTTTTTTAAATGACGCGTGCCCAAAAGCTTAAGCCTGCTTCGCTTTTAGCTATCATAATTAAAGCTATGCATAAAGAGGAAAAAAAGAAGAAATATCCCTTTCTTCACAAACGCGAGAGAAATCGTAAGATCCAATCAATAGAAGACACTATCAATGAACAACCTTTGAAGATCTTCGAAGATTGTAAATTGTCATTGGGAGGAGAAATGTCTGCGGTCTAAGAAATTGAACGCCCCCACCTCCAACTATGGTACATGACCTAATTGCTCTTTAATAATGTGTAATTGTTGATTGTGTTGTTATATTATAGTTAAATATATAATCTTTATACATTGGTCAGATGTAAAATAGTCTAGATTTTGGTTATGGGCTCATATTCAAAACCCTAAATAATTCCAATGTGGTCCCTAATCGCCTCATTTTGTCGTTAAATGTTTGCTTTATGTGGACATAATTATGTGTAGTCCTTGGTCACCGCATCTTAGTTTTGTATGACAAGATGCATCTATTTTTTACATATTGTTAGTGACCATAGTTAATTCAATAGTGGGGTTCTGATTTTGAATGTTTCTGTTTCTTGTTCTGCATATGTATCATCCCTCAAAGAGGGACAATCAGAAATTACCATGAGATGTCATCTTTGGGGTAAATGTGAAGGAGAATCGGATGTTCACTATGAGGGAGGTGAACTCAGGGTATTTGACCATGTAGAAGTCGCAGGAATTAGCTTATTTGAGATGGATAGGATGCTGGAAAACCAAGTTAACGCTTATGGTGAAAAAAAATATCACATTTTGATAGAAGAGTATGGGTTTAGGTTGCTTTAACATGATAGAGAATTGCATGCCTACTATGAAGACCACTTTGATTATGGTACGGTAGTTGACCTATACATAGAATTTCTTTAGAACCCGATAGACTCCAATGGGGTTCGACATAGATGATGACTAATTTCTTTAGAAGAGGGAAGATGATGAATCGATGATGAGTATAGGGAGATTCAACTAGTGATAGTGGAGAGTTTTGAAAAAAAGATTCGACTATGAGCAAAATTCGATGATGATGAGTTTGAAGAAAATGTTGATGAAAATATAGAGTGGTTGGGTGGAAAAATCAAAGAAGAAAGCTTGAAGAGAGAGCTGAAAAACAAAAAGCAAGAGAGCGTAATAGGAAAACATTGTGAGTCTGATATTGATAAGTCCGAATGATGTAGCACCGAGTTCGATGTAGGAAGCTTAGGAGGGTCGATAAGGAAGAGTGCAGACCCCATGTTTAATCTAAGGATATGAATAATCCAAACTTCAGATTAAGCGACCTTTAGCTTTTGAGTTGAAAGAGGCAATTAGAACCCGAACATCAAAAAAGGGTAGGCCATGGAAATTCATAAAGAGTGACACAATGAGTCGAGCTCGAAGCCCCATTAAGGGTTGTGATTGGTGCATATATGCTAGGAAGATGAAGGGAAAGGTGCTTTAGAAATTAGAACCTTCAAGGAAAAGCATAGGTGTGGTTTTCTTATCACAATAAAGTGTCAAAATCTGGTTGGGTAGAAGAAAATATCAAACACTTGAGAGAACCCTGGTTAGACTATATAAGTTTCAAAATCTGGTAATGAAGGAGAATAAGTATCATTTGAGTAGGCATCAAGGATATAGAGCAAAGAAGATTGCAAGTAACATAGCCAATGGAAGTGAGTTAGAGCAAGACAATAAATTGCCTAGGTATATTAATGAGATTAGAGGAGTAATCCGTAGTATCATGAAGATGGTAGATGGCTTCGTGATGCACCCTACAAAGCAGGAAAATTTCAGAGATTGTATATGTGTTATGCAGGGATGAAAGAAGGGGTCTTGAAGCCTTGTAGGCCTTTGATAGGTTTAGATGGAACCTTTCTAAAAGGTCCAACGGTGGTGTATTCCTAACAAAGATTGGGAGTTGATCCCAATAACGATTATACCCAATTGCTTATGCAAACCACGAGTAGGAGAAACCAAGGACTCTTGGGTTTGGTTTTATCATCGTTGAGAGAGGATTTGCGATTGAAAGGGACTATGAATGGACACTTATGAGTGACAAGCAAGAGGGAATAATCAAGCATGTGAGACATGTTTCCAATGACCATAGATTTTGTGTTAAGCATTTACACTCTAATTGGTCATTGATTTAAGGGATGGCTTTGAGAAAAGCTTTATGGATGGTGCTAAAGCAACAACCGCCCCTCAATTCATAAGGACGGATGGAAGCAATAGTCGAACTGGATCCCGGTCGCCAAGTAGTTGGATGATAAGAATGCATCTGAATGGAGTAGATCACACTTCAGAACATTTCCTAAGTGTGATATGTTGGTCAATAACATTGGTGAGTCATTCAATGGTTAAATCTTAGATGCAAGGGAAGAGTCAATTATTGGGTTAATGGAGTCGTTAAGACAAAATGTGATGACCAGAATGCAGGAAAATAGAGATAGGGCTAGAGATAGGTGGAGCAAGTACAAAATATGTCCAAAATCAAAAAAGATTGTGCTAATATTGAAAAAGAAACTCATTGCCCCTCACAAAGCCAATGACATCCATTATGAAGTCTGGTGCCCATATGGAGAAAAGTATGTGAACATTGCATAGAACCCGCTCATGTAGAAAGTGGGACTTGGCTGGTATACCCCGCTACCATGCAATTTCAGCCTACTGGTTGCAATGAGACCCTATGGATTGTGTAGATGAGTGTTATAGTGTTACCACTTATTTGAAGTGCTATAAGGGATGCATTACCCATTGAATGGAGAGTACGAATGGCTAGAGGTGAATATCAAACCACCACTACCACCATCTTATGGAAAAGCACCAAGACAATCCAAAAAAAAGTAAGAAAAAAAATCTGTTGATGAGATAGAGCAAACAAAAGAGAATAAGAAGAAGGCTAGAAGATTTGGGCAGATCTGCAACGCTTTGTAGTAAAAAGGGGCATAAAACTAGGACATGCAAGCTGAGAAATGAGGCAATGGGTTTAGCAAGTCAGTCAACAAGTACTTCAGAACAAATTGTAGGTGAATTTGTTGATGTAACCTGTGAAGGAGTCAAATGGCAACACTTTGGACGAGTGAGAGCATCCCCTGTTAGTATATTTCTACAAGTATATTTATTACTAGTTCATATTTGTATATTTTGATAATGATTATGATTTATATTTGAAATTTTAGGTCATTCTTGCCGGTTCAAGATGTGAAGAAGTCCGCAAAAAATATCCAAGGCACAGCTTGTTTGTCTAATAATTATTCTCATTTAAGTTGTTTGTTATTTGTCGCTTTCGCATATATATTATGGTGTTACTTACTAAACTGTTCATGGTTATTGTAGGAAATGGCAAGAGAAGGAATGTAAAGAGATCAAACTCTTCCCAAAATGCTCCCTACTAATATTGCGATAACATAATATCCTCAAGACCTTTCAACCAAGTTTGAGAGATTTTGGTCTTCAAAGACTGGATGTTGCATATAAAGGCCAGCCACCTCCATTATGCTTTTTCATATCAGAGATATTCATGTCCATCTTGGAATCCCAAGTCCTACTGGATCAAGCTGAAATTCATGTTCTGATGTTGATTTTTGAATTTGGCTAAGTGACTGGATGTTGTATTATTTTGTTCTAGATTAATCAGATTTTGATTATGACTATGTTCGAACATGTGTTTGGATTTTGAAGGCTTTTTTTCATATCAGAAATATTGTTTCCTATTGTAGTACTAGAACAGATGATTTGGATGGTATTGTTTCATCCTTTTGAAGGTTGGGCATGACTGCTGTATCTTTTGACTATGAAGTGTAATGAATGTATTTTGTTAAATTAGTTTTGATTTTTTTGGGTTTATTTGAATTGAGCAATTGCTCATTTTGCTAGTGTTGATGTAGTGTTTGCTCATTTTGTTGAATTGGTTTTGGTATTTACAGTTTATTTGAATTGAGCAATTGGCTCATTTTGCTAGTTCTGACTTTGTGTTTGCTCCGACAGGTCAGATCATGACCATTTCACTTTATTGTTCATAACAACAAAAACAAGTGACATTCTGAAAAAACCAGATATTTGCACAACAAAATACATTCTTCTAGTTCATTAACAAGTACAAAACATGTTGGCCTCTTTCTTACAATGAATAATACGTTCATCCACATCAAAAAGGTGGTTAAACTTGTAATCATCTAACCGACGATAACATAGCACATCAAAGAATACGCCAACCCATCGAGACCATCAAGAACACAAAGATCGCTTTTCTTTCTTTCGCTTTCTTTTCTTCTTCCTTCAAATTAGGTGAGAATCTCTGTTGACCAACGGATGTGGTTAGATTCTCCATTCATCACATCTCTATGCTAGAAAAATAATCAATAGCAACAGGGACAACACCTCAACTGTAATAGTTTGGAGACTAGATTTGCTTTTATAAATAGAATGGGGACTCGATTCGCGCATGTAGTATAGATTGGGGAATAAAACTCCAATTCGTCCAAATTTCTTTACAAAAAAATTTTTCTTTAGTACCACAGAACTCCTAATCCAATACTTGTCCGCCCGGTTTAATTAGTCTATTGGGCTGTATAATGCAAAATTACCAACTCTCTTTTCAATTTCAATGCAATTGACTCGTCAAAAAAATTTTTTTTTTAAAAAGTTTATGGCCAGTCTTTTGATTTTTTTTAATAAATGAACGGCTTTTTTTTTTTTTTTCTGGGAAGTCTATACAGGTGGGAGAGGAGGGTTGGATTATGAATTGTGTATAAGAGATCATGAATTTAAAACCTCACATCTATAAGAACAAAAATAAAAAAATAAACTTCTAATTTTACCCTTAAAAGAACTAATTTTTATCCTAATTATCTAGCAAACATTTGCTAACATAACTATCCAAAGTATTGTAACTACCAAATTAACTGTAGCCTCATTAAATAAAATATTCCTAATATATCAAAGTCAGTTAATGAAGATTTTACAAATGAAATATATTTGTGTAAATATAAAAGTTTAACAATAATAATAATAATAATAAGATAGGTGTATAATGGATTATAGGCAAAAAGAAAAATAAATAAAGAAGTAGATTATAGAAATGGAAAAATAAAAGCCTGTGTACAATCAATTTGCCATTGCACCAGGAGAGAATTTAGGGCCATTGGAGTTTTGTGGAGGTGGCTTTGGCTCCCCATTAGTTGGGATAAAAAAAGTATAATTGGTAATCTAATCATTTGTCCAAGCATTCACTATTCACTACTATTAACTGAATCCATACCAGTTGTTGTGAGATACAAAAGCAAAAGTTAATTTCTGCAGATCATATTAGGACCGTCCATGATTTAGACTTTAACAACATGTCCAACCTCATCGCCATCAGAGACGCTGCCCTGACAGCCGGCGGGGAGTATTCTCCGGCGAAGGAAAAAGCAGCTAACAGAGGCATCTACAACGGCCGCTCTCCTCTTCTCCATCGCCGCGTAAAGCACTTGCTAGGCGGCTTAAAGTTCAAGCTTCTCTTTTGCCTGTCTTTGCTATGCCTTGTCGTCTGGTTCAGCTCCAAAATCCGCCCTTTCATGGGTTGGGATCCTGATTTATCTTCTTCTATATCCGCTCCTTACAGGTATACGTGTATCTACTTTCGCTTCAAGATTTCCGGTCTTAGTTCTTTTCTCTCGTAATGTTTATTCTTTTTCCTTTCTTATTATTATTTTGGGTAAAAACTAAAATGTGAATTGAGTAGAGTCCTAGTTATATCTGCCGGTACAACAGTTTACTCCGTATATGATCAGTAAGGATTGTTGATGAGGATTACTTAGTATATGATACTAGTAGTACGATGAGCGTCATGGGTAATCAAGTTTTTGTCAATGTGAGATTCTGGGAAGGTCTTAGAGCTGAAGTTTGAGCTTTATGATTTCTTTTACTTCTGGACACGATAAAGTTTGGATGAGATTTTTGTGACCTTTCTTGTGGCATAATTTACTTTACTTTTACTCTTATACATGTCTGGAAATTGACGAGGCAGATTATGTGAAATGGGATGTAGCTCTAATTTTCTGGATGTTACTGGTTTGGACTTAATTTCTCTCTTTCTTTTTATGCTTCACTTTTTGGGGAAGGTTTATATTAAGTTCATCAATTGTGATAGCCCATTCGGTATTTTACTGTTTCTCTTAAGGTGAATTTAACTTGACTTTTTGAATTACACGATTGGCCTAATTGTGGAATCAGGATATCCAAATTTGAAATAGAGTTGCTTCTTCTTCTACAAAGTCATCACTCTTTAGATCAT
Source organism: Gardenia jasminoides (assembly GCA_013103745.1). Taxonomy (NCBI): domain Eukaryota; kingdom Viridiplantae; phylum Streptophyta; class Magnoliopsida; order Gentianales; family Rubiaceae; genus Gardenia; species Gardenia jasminoides. Next base: position 107,797,114 of record CM023103.1, read on the forward strand.
CTACTTGCTTTAAATGCTAGACTTCATGTTGAAATGATGTTATATGGTGTCGTTAGATTCAAGGCTTTGCTGGCAAGCTATTTCTTTCTGGTTAAATTTCTTAAGTTTATTTGAGTTTTGAAGCTCGGCCTTTGATTCTTTGGAAGTTTCTGCTCGAGTTGAGAACAAAGTTGCCATCTTTTGTCGGCTTGCGTGCAGATCAGTTGGATTTTGCATGATAGGACTTAAACTCTGTTAATGTCATTAATGGAGTTAGGATATGTAACTTATTCACCGCATGTTTCGCTCTCAATACATCAAGTGGCCTCAGGACCCCTGATTTTCTTTCCTTTGCCAACATTACGTTATGCTACCTGACTCGTAGACAGATTAATGTCATAATTTATTAAACATCAGTTTTGCAGTTCACTGTTTGTGAATTTGAAGGTGCTTGTGATAGTTCTAAAGCTTGCACTTTTCTAATGTCAGCTCCAGTCTCATCTTTAATCCGTATCTTTACAGGGGTGGCTACACTGTGCTTATAAATACATGGAAGCGAAATTCCTTACTTAAGCAGTCTGTTGCGCACTACGCATCCTGCAGTGGTACTGATGCTATACATGTCATATGGAGTGAAAGTGATCCACCATCAGAACAACTGAGAGCTCATCTTAAGAACATAGTGTTGAAAAAGTCACAGACAGCTCACAAGCCCAATTTCAGGTTTGACCTGAATGAGGAAGATAATCTGAACAATAGATTCAAACCAATTTCTGATCTCAGAACCAATGCAATTTTCTCAGTTGATGATGATGTCATTGTTCCGTGTCGTACTCTGGATTTTGCATTTACTGTGTGGCAAAGTGCTCCACTTACAATGGTAGGCTTCGTACCTCGCATGCACTGGCTGGATGAAGAGGTCAGGTGTTCTTTTGCTCTCTTTGACCAAAAAACAATTTGGCATTCCAAATATGCCTCTTCATCTTATTCTCTTCTCCTTTGATTTCCTTTCATAAGAATAATGAAGTCTTAATTCACTTCTTCTAATGTCGTATGTTTTGTTGCTTTTGGAACTACTACTTTTTGGTATTGTCTTTCAAATCATATAATCTAATCTATGGACACATCTAACACAATCCTGTCTTCAAATTGAGGCAATAATTTGTTCCACAAGGGACCAGAATTCTTCATCACTTTTCTAAATTTCACATATGTTGCTTCATATATTGCAGAAAAATGGCATGGCACATTATAAATACGGTGGGTGGTGGTCAGTCTGGTGGATGGGCACTTACAGTATGGTCCTCACAAAAGCAGCTTTTTTTCATAGGAAGTACCTAGATTTGTACACAAACAAGATGCCTTCATCCATTCATGATTATGTGATGAGGGAGAGGTATGCTTGAACTACTTTTTTTCAGCAAAATTTTTTGTTTTTGAGGTTTGATGCTTATACCTGATTTGTGACTGGTTTTGACCTCATCTCTGATTTTCATGGCAGAAACTGCGAAGACATAGCAATGTCTTTGCTTGTAGCAAATGCAACAGAAGTACCACCAATATGGGTTAAAGGTAATTTTCTGCATACTCTTTTTTTTTTTTCATGTTTTAATTCTTGCATCTGAAAACTGTAGTCTTTTGTAGATCCCATGGTTTTACGAAAAATTTTGAGATACTTGGTCTTTAATAGAATTGTTTTTGATGTAGGGGGAAAGAATGATTTTAGCCCCACCACTATAACTCTCACTTTTCGCACAACCATTCATGACATGCACACGGCACTTGGTCTTCAATTAAACTGCTATGGTTACCTTTTCCCTTTTTCCCTGGGAAATTGTGTAAGTGGGCAATATCTTCTTATTGCTGTTGATTCTGGCATGTCTACCTACACTAGAGAGCCCTGTCGAGATATATTAGAATTCAGATACTTGAAATTCCTCACTTTCACACTCCTTTAAATTTGATAGCTTGTGTTACTCCCTTAACGTTTTCAGTCAACTTTTGTTTGTTGTGTTCTTGTGGGCTACAAAAGCATACGAGGGATAGTAAATTCAAAGTCAAGGTTGTGATCTTTTGGGTTAAAAGAGGATAAAAACGGACTAAATGAAAGAGGAGGTATAACATTAGATCATAGGCTGTGAAATGTAGTGAGATGAATAAATCAATAACAACAGCAGTTATGCTCTGTGATGCAATTAGAAGAAATCGAGTACTTAGTCTTTTGGAGGTCTAATTGGTGACGTGTGCTGATAGAGTCCCACTTTTCAGGGAAAATATACGAGATAGGTTCTTCAGGGATTAGCAGTCTAAATGGGCACAGTGACAAGAGGAACAAATGCCTGAATGATTTCGTCTCGCTGTATGGAACAATGCCTTTGGTGTCAACAAATGTAAAAGCTGTGGAGGCAAGAAATGAATGGTTCTGGTAGTTTGGCTGATTCATCTACGAGCGAGAACTCCTTTTTCCTTGTACAGGTACTTTGCCTCTCGATCGTTCATTCTGAATCCTCCATCATGAATGTAATATTGCCGATATGCACCTCTGCAGTTTTGTAACCCCCAGACAACCCCCGTTTGTCAAGCATGGCCTGCATGTGTGCTTACAGAAACCAATACGTTCCATGTAATGTAACGCTTACGTAACAGCTGCTCAAGAAATCGACTTGATTGATTAATATGTCTTTCTATTCCTTACTCAAGGGCATGTATATCCACGCGTGCTTGAAAACTTGGGCAATACACTATTACTACACCGTGTTAATTGTAAACTTGCCAACACTTTGAGAAAAGCAACCTAAACTTCTTGGAGGCTCGGTCAGGATCAGAAAAGCAACCTGAAAATAGATTATCTGCTTAGCGGCTTTTCTGTGCAGCCTGTATATACCTTCGGGCGTAATTGGTTTTGCTGAAAATTTTTTTTTTCTAATATCATTTTTCATATAAAACGAGTAAGCATCCTGATGAATAATGACCAAAGGGCCGAGACTCAATTGAATAATGATTGGTTGTCAACCGGGCTTAGGATTAAGAGTGTGGAGCTAGGAGGCGGTACACGTTGGGCCTTGAATGGGAGTTATAACGGCCCTTTTTTTTCTTTTTTGGGTTAAGAGTAAGGACCCTAGTGTTCTGGCTTTTTCCATAACGGCGTTAAAGGAAGTCAATCTGAAGATGCCCGAGTCACAATAGGCAATAGCAAATTGATCTGGGACAAGGGAATCCAATCAACGCGCCTGTTGATTTAGTGATGGCTCCTGGATGTTTTCGATAGGGTGCCGAATGCGAGAGTGGGGTCCGCACGTAGAATTCCTACAAAGAGACAAAGGCCTTTGACCCACTTTCCATCCACGTGTCTTTTAATATTTTTTTTCTTTTAGTATAAATCACAAGTGTCTGCATCAATTTTACATCTGGACTAATGCTGTTCGAATCGCGTCAGGCCCATTTGCAAGAGGGAAAGCTCTTCCAACGATTTTTTTTTTATTACCATGGATTTTGAATCCGAAACCTCATGATTAAGTGATACAAGTTCATTTCACTTACACCAATACCCGTTCGTACGTGTCTTTTAAGTGCTAGGACTAAAAAGAGCTGGGGCTTCGGTCAGTGAAGCGCATGGGACACATGATACTTTGTTTACTACTCCCTCCCTTTTTTTTAATGACGTTGAAGGTTTTGCACATTAATTAAGAAAATTTTTTTATTGCTTAAATCTGTACACTACTTTCCTTTTGTACCCTCATTAATTGTCCAACTCACCCATATTTCCTCTCAATAGAGTACTAAATGCTGCTGTTTTACTAGGCCAAAAGCAATGCAAACTAACTCATCTAGTTGTACTGACGATATGTTTTCTTTCAATCAATGATCACTAGGAGCAGCAACTGCATTTAATTACTAGGAGTAGTATTTAAGAACCCTGTATTGGAAATGATAGATAAAATGGTAAAATTGTGAAAAAATAATCAATACTGTATGGAGTTTATAAAACGATAGATAAAAATACACTAGAGCAAATTTCTTAAACGTCAGTTCAAAAAAAGGGAGGAGTACCTTTTAAGGGGAATATTTTGGATGAATTCAATTTCGATCACCATCACAAATTAGATTATATCACATACAGAATCCTTGCAGATTGTTGACGAGCATAACTCTGATGTCATATAATTTTTTGTTATAAGAAAATGGTCCATTTTTTAACTAATCGAACCAAACTTTTTGTTTACTAACTTTACTTTTGGAGCAAATATATAAAAATCCAAAAGACCATTTGGTACCAAATGGTCCAGGGCAGCCCCCCACATGGCAATTGGCATCTGGAGACACTTCGACTCGTAAACATCAATCTTAACAACCATAGAGAGAGGGACCGGGCTCCTTTCCAGTTGACATCCTCTCCTCTTCCCACAATAGAATTCCGAATGTCAAACACGTGGCTTTAACTTTTCCAATGCTTCAGATGTTTTATGCATTGAAAACCTCCTAACCATGGTTAACCTTGTGAAGCGAAAATGATAGATGGAAACTAAATCCTAAATTACAAACCTTGAACAACATCCTTCTTCGCGCTCAATATAACATGGAAAGTCCAAACAGCAAAAGGTGTACACATGTAAGCAGATTAGGAAATTGTTACAGTATTTTAACACCCCAACTATTTTAAATTTGTGTGAAAATGTTACATTTATTTTATAAGATATACTAACTTGCTTAAGAATTTTTTTTTTTACAATGATTTATGTACTTCAACAGATATTTTTAGTGAAAGAGACATTTTTAAATGGTTAAACCTAACTATTTTTACGAGTACAAATAAAAAACAATTTATGTGCGCCATAAAAAAAGAATTATTTTACCATGTCATTATTTGGTAGTCTGAATTGAATTGCTTCTTGATGACACATTTTCTTTTACCAATTAAAATCAATTCAATTAATAAAGCTTTTAAATTGCTTCTTGATGATGTATTTTCACTTTGATTGTAAATCACGGGTATATACAGAAACCAGGTAATCAAAGTTGTGTATAACGACGGTAAAAAAAAAAAAGGATCAATGATATATGATAGAAAAAATTCAAAAACAACTATCGAATACACAGCATTTGACTTAAAGATTTTCTGCCAATTTTGGGTACTGCAGCTTTGGTTCGAGGCTCTTTCTGCTTTTACTGCTTTCTTTTCTCAATCTTGTGCATCAAGATTTTGTACTTTTATCTCCTTTTATTTCTCGGGAACCGTAGGCCATGTTTGCATCATGTATATTGGGACGTTATTGGTTATAGACTGGACTTCCTACTGTTCTATATATCGTTAGAAAAGTTCCCTTTAAAACATCCTATACCTGACTCAGTGAATTGTCTACAGCAAAACAACAAAAAAAAAAAAAAACAAACAAATGGAGGAGGAAAGGAAAGACATATACTTGATTGAAGCCTAACCCTAAGTTAATCCTTTATAAACTTGGTCTATGTGCTTCTTTTATAGTATATCAGAACAGGATCCATAAGTCAAATTTATCTAAATATATCATACACAATGAGTTGTCCAATTAACCACATTTTTCAATTCACATAAATCACCTTGAAAAGAGATGCTACAGTAAATAATACAAAAAAAAATTTCTCCAAATAACCTTCAATCGAATAAACCCACCGAGAAAGGGGAATGGAGCAACGATAATGAGGAATAAATTCTCATTATCATTACCCAAAAAAAAAAAAATTGATACCCTATCGTCACTTGGTGGGGAAAATCAAACCATGGTACATTAGATTTTTTTTTTTTAATGATCAAAAGGGTAGTTGACTAAATCAAACCATGGTATACTAAACTGTCAAACCAAACAGAGGAAACTGAACTTATTAGCAGTGTCGTTAGTTTACCAATGCTGCACGGGAACCTTAAACAAAGCAAAGAAAGTAGGAAAAAACCAACCTACTCCCTCAACTATTCCCCATCTTTCTACTTTGCTGAGTCTGACTTTAATGAGGAATCTGGCTGTCTTCCATCTACTTCGCCCGTGGTTGGTTGATTGGTTTCGCCTTAATTCACTATGATTTAGCTTTGACATTGTACACTCATTTTGGGTTAGTGATAATTTGGTGGTCCAAGGTTTCTGAGGAAGCACTTGGAAAGGAAAAAGAGAACTGCTCATTTGTGTTTTCTTGTTACCTACGCACATCATATTTTATATACTACTATTTAGATGTTTTTGTCCCTATAAAATGGACTTATCTTTTTTTTTTTTTTGAGTTGGCTAAGAAAATAATAATATATTCTCTTTATGGAAACTGTACATGGGGTGAGCATATTTAGTTATGTTAGTAATAGCAGTGATGGAAAACTGGGAAGGAGCAAATTCAAATAAAAACAAGAGTTAGGCTTCTCATAAACATATTTTTCAATCATCTTTTTTATTTCACATATATCAAATCATTACAATACATTTTTTCTATTAATACTCTAGAAAGTAACAATCCAATCCAAATGGGCCCTTTAACTTTTACTCTCTGATTTGTAGTTTTAGGTGGCAGTAGAGTTTAGTTAGAGATGTCATCAGAGATTGGACATTTTTTTCTTAGTAGATGTTAGGAGTTGGCTAAACCAGACACGTTAAGAAACGTATGTGCTTATGATTTATTTGTTAGTACCTGCTACTTCGAGAAATATGTTAAACTCATTATCAATTAATTGTTTTAATTGATTATAAATTTTGGTTTTGGATAATCAATTATAATAGTATTTTTATTTAACTTATAGATTTTTTAATAATTAAGAAAACTGGAATTTATAATCAATAAAACAGTAACTTTTACTAATTTTGATTATTCTTTGTAATTACTTTCTACAATTAAAGCAAACGAGAATAACGCCTATTATTTCATTTTGCTCGTTGTACGACAGATTTTTGCTATCATGCTTTAAATTAAAATGTATATACAAAGAGTAACAATAATCATAAAATAATAATAATAATAATAATATGTAGCCATCAGATGCTTCAGTGACGAAATCCGTGGCGTCGACTCAAAAATAGACATCTTGGACAGACTTCATCACAGCACTAGTAATCCTTCAAGTTGCAAAAAACAAATGGTAGGAGATTAGTATATCCCTATACACGAATTCTGACAAAAGTGAAGAAGAAGAAGAATGCGAAGGGTCTGAAATCAATACTCACAAATTTTCACTGATTTGTCTTTCAATAACAGGACTAATATGAGGATTCGAAACCACAATGAAGGAAGTAATACATTCTTGCTAGATTTTGAGTCCTTTCTCTCTGGATGGTTATAGATAATTAGCATTACATATATAATTTCTTTAAATAAGCAGCAATCATCCTACGAGCCATGGGGTAATGCAGTTTTCCCTTTTAGATGCTACCAATTCCTATTTAGAAAAATTTCAACCACAAATCGAGTTAAGTATAACATCGCATTGGACAAGTTGCATGACATTACCACCTCGTCTTACAAACTAGGTAAAATTCTTAAGAGAATCATCCCTTAGTTTCTACCTCTTAGTGGTAATAATGGTTTAAATTTTAAATGATTAAAAATTAACCTTCAAGATATTAGAATTTTACTCAATTTTCTATAACGTTGACGTGAATAAAAGAAAGAATTAACCTTTATACATGAATAATGTCTACACTATCATACTTGTAAAATTTATTACATATTAAATTTACACTAACCTTGAGGGTCATGTATACACCATAATGTAATGAAGCAGGCAGGCTCCCCATTCTCTCTCTCTCTCTCTCTCTCCAGCCTCCAAGTTTGTCAACTGAGTCAATTTCTCCTGTAAAAGTCCATGAAATGATCCAGCCACCAGCTGTAGCACCGGCAGTTCAAGTTCGTAAGAGTCACTCTGTAATTCGTCCTCCTCATTAATACTAAACATATTCATCCTAATAAATCCTGCTTAGCTATTTGAGGTAACTAATCCCATCTACGAAAAGTATATTCCCAGCAATTTTTGACTCCGATCACGTTTCATCACCACCACCTTCATCAATCATGCCTTCTCGTGAACTTCCACCGACGTCACAGCCGCCACCGCCACTCCGCCACCTGGCATCCCCACTTGCCGGCTCCGTCGCCGCCGCTTTCTCTCTCCTCATTCTCTGCACTTTTTGTTTCCGCAAAGTCTCCCGCAAGCGCACCGTCCCATCTTCAGACACCGATTCCAAGCCTCCCCACCGCTTCTCTTATTCCTCCCTCCGCCGGGCCACCTCCGCTTTCTCCCCCTCCCTTCGCCTGGGTCAAGGTGGCTTCGGCTCCGTCTACCGGGGCACCCTTAAACCTGACACCCAAGTAGCCGTCAAGCTCATGGATTCTGGGTCCTTACAGGGCGAGCGCGAGTTTCAGAACGAGCTGTTTTTGGCCGGGAGAATTGACTCCAAATACATCGTCTCTGTTTTGGGTTTTTCTTCTAATCCGAGACGACGCCGCATGCTGCTCGTTTATGAGCTCATGGCTAATGGAAGCTTGCAGGATTGTCTATTGCATCGTAAGTGTACTGAATTAAAAGATTGGAACAGAAGATTTTCAATTGCTTTAGATATAGCTAAAGGGCTTGAATACTTGCATCATTTCTGTGATCCGCCTATAGTTCACGGTGATATTAAGCCTAGTAATGTTCTATTGAATGCTAATTTTGATGCTAAAATTGGTGATTTTGGGTTAGCAAGGTTAAAATCAGATGAGGGTCAGGTTGAGATTGAGGTGAAAAAAGAGGGTAATTCGGTGAATGGGCCGGTGGAGGATAATGGATCAGTGGCTGAGGAGACAGAGAGTGTGGTAACGGCTAGTCTTTGTGATGGGTTTGATGGGGGTGTGGAGCAGTCCCCAGAGAGTTGTTTTGTTGCGGTGGAGGCTTCGCCGGAGACAGTGGTGACTGTGGAATTGTCCCCGGAGGTAAATATGGTGGTCTCACCAAGAACAGCGGCTGCAATGGCATCTCCATTGGAGGGTTTGGACAAGAATAGTGTTTCAGAGGCTAATTTTGATAGGAATAGTGTCCAGAGTGGAAGAGAAGTGGGCAGTGGTGGTGGTAAGATTGCAAAGAAGAAGAAGAAGAACAGTTTTTCTGGGAAAGATTGGTGGTGGAAGCAAGACAATGGAGACGTTCAGTCCGGGGTGGTGAAGGATTATGTGATGGAATGGATTGGAAATGAGATTAAGAAAGAGAGGCCAAAGAGTGAATGGATCGGGACTTCATCAAATTCTGCAGTAGTTGGGAAAAGTGAAAAAGAGAAGAAGAAGAAAAATCGGAGGCGGTTAGATTGGTGGGTGTCATTGGATGATGATAAGAACGTGAAGAAGGATAAGAGGAGGCCAGCAAGGGAATGGTGGAAGGAGGAGTACTGTGAGGAGCTTGCGCGGAAGAAGAAGAAGAAGAAGAAGTTAGAGCAAGGTTCGGTTAGTGATGACTGTTACAGTGAGAATTGGTGGCCTAGGGATGATATGTATTCTGATAAAAAGAAGAAAAGGAGTCGGAGTAGGAGGAGCAGTAAGAGTAGTGTGGATTGGTGGTTGGATGGACTTAGTGGGGACCTCTGGAGGGCTCGAAGAAATAGTTATGACTCTGCTAGTGGGGAGATTCCTAAGAGTGGTGGTATTAGCAGCACACCTAGTATGAGAGGAACTGTTTGTTACATTGCACCAGAATATGGTGTTGGTGGTGACTTGTCTGAGAAGTGTGATGTATATAGTTTTGGGGTTCTATTACTAGTTCTTATTGCTGGGCGTAGACCTCTTCAAGTGAGCGGATCACCTATGTCAGAGTTCCAACGAGCAAATCTCTTGTCCTGGGCACGTCATCTTGCCCATGCAGGAAAACTTATTGATCTGGTGGATCAATCCGTGCATTCTTTGGATAAAGAACAAGCTCTACTATGCATCACTGTAGCCCTGCTCTGCCTGCAAAAGTCTCCTGCTCGCCGGCCGTCAATGAAAGAGGTGGTTGGAGTGCTCTCAGGAGATATGGAATCCCCAAAACTTCCAATAGAATTTTCACCTTCACCTCCTTCCCGGTTTCCTTATAAGTCCCGCAGAAAGGTCCAATGAGCTTGTGTTTGGTAGCAAATTTCGGTGAAAAGTCACATTCTTTTCTGGGAAATTGTTCCTGCTCATGTAATATATGAAGAGAAAATAATTCAGATTTACCCGATGAGAAGATTTCTTTCTGATCTAACAATGTTGTACAGTACATGTTCAGCTTCTAAATTTGTTTTTCATTGAGAAGCATTGACTCATTTCAACTTCACATATCATGTTCAGGATCGCCAGGTGTATGTTGCATAATGCTAATGAATAACAATAGGGATGCAGATTGAGTTTCTTATCTTTCATGAGAAACAATTCATGCCAAAAGCCTCCATTTTGGTGGGGTAAACTGATTTGAAAATTCCTGTCTGATGCAATAATGCAAGTGCATCCCAAATGACATGCTTTTGCATTATTGCAGGAGATCTTTGGGTTGCACCTTTTTCCTTCATGTGTATTGCTTGGGTTTTTTTACCTGGATTAATCATCAGCATCCTTGTATATAACTGTTACAGAGGTTCTTCAGAGCTTCTGAGTGCTTAATATGGTGCCCGTTGGTAATTACACTTGAAAGCTCGAAGGGTCTTACATAACAGACATAGCAGTGAAGAAATCCGGGATAGATTCTTCAGATAACCCTTGTTCTAAGACTGCGGAGAATATCGTAATTACTCATCATTGGCTGCTGTTACACAGTGTACAAAGAGCATCCAGTTACAGGCATGCCTTCAGTTTTAAATGTAAGAAACTTCTGTATTACCTCATTGATTCTTCATGTTGCACTGGATGTATTCTAAATTCAGTAATCTTTCTCGTGATATCCATCTTTGGAATTACCATATGTTTCTGCATGACCTGACGGCAACCAATATTGAGTTAAGATCTCATTTTTGCTGTCTGCAAGTGACAACCCGTGGATATATGGTCCTTGCCTCTCAACCTAGCATTATCCCTGGGTATAATAAATTTAACACGACACCTAAATTCTTGTGCTTCTTATTGTTGTTGTTATCATTCGCACATATCTGGTTGATCTTGTGTTTATCAATGCTAACCAGAGGGATGGTTACCATACGTTGAAATGCTCTACTGCTAAAGGAAGTGGAAAATCAAACCATGAATGTCTTCTTTCTGTATCTTTCTTTACTTTTCTTCTTCTTCTTCTTCTTTTTTTTTCTTTTCAAATTTTAAAATTTAAACGTTACCATTCTGTACTTTCATTTTGAATTTCTTGCAGTCTCCCATGGTTCTACTGTGTCAATTGTCTACATGTCAGCCTGCTAGAGCATGACTGAAGTGAAGGAGAACTTTGTCTTTCCAAGAATATTTTGTTGGTTGATGAAGTTCATTGATTAGAATGTTTTGAATGGTTTTTACCTGAAACTTCTTGACTATTATTTTTAAGAACGTGAACTTTCAGTGAAAAAGCAATTTAAAGTGGGAGTCAAACCTGTCAGATTTTAGGAATGAACTAGGAGGAAGCAACTGCAAAAGCTATTTGCAATCAGGATGACAATCATTCAGAAAAAAGAGGGTCTTCTTTGGTTTTTTTTTGTTTGTTTGTTTGTTTGTTTTAACAATTGTGGCAATATGTTTGTTATTCACTTGCCCTTTCTATTGCATATAAGCTTACAATTTGTTTGAACTGTATGTCTGTGGTAAGAAGTTTGCTGGAGTCCAGGCACAAGGTATTTTTGCTTGATCATGTGCCTTCTAGCTCAGTCTCATTTACTTCCTTGATCTGCTATCAGTTGTTCAATTGGACTCGGTGTATTTACCGAGTTCATATGCTCCTAAACATAATTCTTTCAACTTTTTGCACCAGCTACATCCTTAACTTTGGCTGTCCAGGTGTGTGTTGAATTTTTTGCTTGATATCATGTGCAGGGGAAAAAAGTGTGGCTGTTCATATTGATTCACAGGGATGTGAAGTGCATGCTACCAAATTGATTTCTGATTGATGGATCTTTCTTCACCTCGGTTGGATTTGCCGCACAAAAAAGCTCGACGAATGTTGGAAGTCAGCTGATGTGAAAAAACGGTAATGTTCCAACAACACCCGGTCCAGCTGGAACTTTTGTTTTACTTTTGTTTAGATGGTGATGGCACAATTATCATGACATGGTTGTTTTCACAAATTCAATGGTTTACTTTCTCATTCTCAAGGGGAGGTTATAAGATAGCCTTGTGTGCAAACTGGGACTCGGATCAGCTGGGGGGGACTTTTGCCTTTATGGTGGAGTTAATGTTACCGTAACATGAGCTACTTGTCTTTTGGAGCTTGAACGTCCATGTAAGAATGTTCTCATGATTTTCAAAAACAGACACTGAATTGGCTTGTACAGATTTCCTGTTCTGCATTTTCAGTGGTGTAGATACTCTCTGTCTTTATGTATCCATAGGAAAAGATCTTGCGACTTGTATAACTGGATCCCTGGGGATGCATACTGCTCTGAGTCTGATCTGGATAATTGACGGTCAAGTGTTTTGGGTGCTTATTGGGCCTTCTCACTCTCACCCCAAAAGCTAGCTCTAGCTCTTGCTCTTGGGCCCAATCGTAGGATGAGTAGGCACAGCTTTTGGGTTTTCATCCTTGGTAAGTAACGCTCCGAGATTGCATAGGTTAAATAGCCTCTTTTGTTGCGCTTGTCATCTCTTGATATCATATATGGCATGCTCCACTTCCAGTGGGGACCGGACTTTGGGTAAGTTCGCAAGCTTTGCCGGGGAGTAAAACAGCACGCCGCCGCCCAAATAGGAGGCGAATGACGATTGACCTTTAATGTACGTGTTTCTTGTTTTCCCCATCTCTCACGTGGTGCAAACAAAGGGGTGTAGTAAAGGAGTGGCTGCAATCTCTTCTAGTAGTCATCCGTGACGAAAGGGTGTAGGACTATGGAAGGCCATCGCCGGCGTTCTGTCGGCATCGAGTCCTCCCAATCAGTCAGCAGTAGCATCGCAGCAGTAATTCTTTTAATAATCGTTGCTGCACGTTGGCAATTGATTTTGGGGATGGGGATGTCCAAATCTCGCTGGAGACGAAAGTCTTCACAGTAGAAGAGGTGGGCGGGCTGCCCGAATCTTGTTTGTAGAGCGTAACGGAGTAGGACTAGTTTTCATGAAAAAAGACAAAAGGCAATAATGTGTATGTATCAATAGGGTCAACCCACCCCCATTTTTGCCGGGGGGGCTGTCACTTATTTGGGTTTACGAATGACGCTGCTGTTTGTGGTGCGGCAGTCGGTGTCAGCCATTGCTGACGGAGTATGGAATACAATAAATAGCATCGACGGTCGTAATTTGACAATAAGATTCCTGATGAGTGAAGCTGATGCCGGTTGCCTAATTATAGCTCTCAAGTAAAAGCATTCATTGAAAATAGTAATTTACTCTTTATCATTTGTAAATTCTGAAACACTCAAGTTAAAACGTAGAACACTCGACCATTGACAAACTTCAAGAATTTCACTCTCCTTGTCGTTCGTGTCACCCATGTCTTCTATCCTTGACGTTGAAAATGTGTAGTTAGATTCTAATTAATCATATCCTGATGATTCAAATCGTGCTACCTAAAACATATCTACTACTTGTTCTTTTTTATTTCTTACAAAGTTGATCAGCATCTGAAATCCTAATTCCTACACAATGTTAATAATGCTCCTGTATATATTTCTTTAGCGTACATCTGCCTCGCATTCAACTTGTTTCTTTAGCGTACATGGCCCGTGAGGACCATGACCCTTTGAAAAGTTTTAACCAAAAAAGAAGAGAAGAATTTGGCTAAACAGCTAAATGCTGCACAAGAAGTTTAGTTGGATAGCAGCGGCAACCATTTTGGGATTTTCAAAGATTTCTTTTAGGATCTGCTATTGAACCAAACGCACTCCATGAACCTACACTAACACTGATGATGCTGCTGGATTAAAAAAGTGCTTCAGCTTACAAGTCACGACCATTCATAGATTAATTTCTTGAGCTCTATTTTTTCCACCTTAGCTTTTTGATGTGCGGATTTCGTTGCTTTTTTGCATTACGAGGACCCCCAGTGAAAGAAAGTGGACTGCATTGTAATCCATACAAAATCGAATGCTATGCCTCTCCGTCTCTAATTATCTCCTCATCTGAGCTGCACTTTCTCTTCCGAGTTTCCACCTTTAGAGAAAGGGGACAACTTGGAACCCACTTTCCTCCAAGGCTTTCAGTTTCGTTCGTGGTGGTTTTTGGTTGATCCACACACAAAATGATTCGTTGTCTCGCTTAGTTATTTAAGTAAGGAGATAATAGAGCCAGGAGCAATTTCTCACAAAGAGAGAGTTTAAAAAAAAAAAAAAAAGGATTTGTCAGCAGCAGTACCGGATGGTGTGTTATTGCTGAAATTTTTGTGGCTCGTGTAGAATGCTGAGCAGGCATCATGATATCTGAATCATTGAATGATGCGCATGCGTGGCCAAGAAACCAAATTATGGTAATATCGACACGTTGAAAAATTGCAACAACTGGTGCTGTTATCATAGGTAGACTCCAATCATTCTGAACAAGAAAACCAATCTAGTAAGTATTAATCCGCATGTATGACAGATATAGGCGGATTATTATTATTATTATTATTATTGTGTTCACTGTCTCACGTGGCCTCAATCGTGCCCCAATTTCTAAAATTTGTGCATCCAACAAGGTGGCAGCTGGGAAACATACAACAACCCAAATAATTACCAATTGTGTGTAATTACCAACTCTTGGAATTAGTTAAGAGCGTTAAGAATACATAGACAGATTGGGTGGGTGAGATGGTATAATCACCAAAACAAAAGAGTCACTCTGGATGGGAAAAACAACTGTTTTGTAATAGTAGCCAACTAGGAATAAACATTCATACTACTTAATTTGAGAAATCACAAGGTCAATTTGCCACCAGCTGCACTTAATCTCGCTCTCTGTCGAATTCTGCCCGCATTGGTGTTTCGGATGCTAAGTTGAAGGCAGTCCGATCGCGATCACTGATGATCTCATTCTCTGCGTCATTACTTACTTGCTCAAAAAAATTATTATTGCTTTCAAGAACGGAGGAAATCGCTCAGCAGCTTCACATCGGGTGCCTGGCCCAAAATATTTAATAATATGTATTTATATATTCATTTTGGAGAGCCTATGGTCGCACTAGTACCGGAGAGTTGATATGAATATGATGATGGTTCGTACGACAGGCAATATAATAACATGCATGGACAGTGATTAGTACTACTTTCTTATACTAAATTATAAAGGGAGAGGAAAACAGTGTGAGATAGACGCTACAAATGGCAGCCACAGGAGTAGTCTTATGGCTTTAGACAATTTTAATGACTAATCAAGTAGTAGTTGTTGATATTAAAAGATTAACCACGTGGACAAGAGTTGTCTAAACCTTTTTTTTTTTTTAAATAAATTTTGCATGATGTGTAAACCAAATTAAAGCATACACGATAATTCGTTTTTTTTTTTTTTAATTACCTACTGTTGTTTTGTCAACATCAAAAAGCCCAAATCATATCTCAAGCCTTGCCTGGTGAACTGTTATTGTCAGTATTTCAATGTCCGAATTGAAGGCATCAAGCTTTGCCTCGTGACAAAAAAATTAGAGCGCAAGATATGAATACAAAAGAATTATAAAAGACTCGTGCTCATAGTACATGTCATTCTTTGTTGTGTGTGAAAATTTGCTGCCTTGTTTTCGGGCTTTTATTTCCCCCCCTTTATCTTCATGACCTTTACCTTCTACATTTTTCGTAGAACTGGATCTTTCCACAATTATGCACAGTACCATGACATTTTCCATGTGCGGAAGTCATGCCTTGGTGTCGCTCGTCTCAATTTGGATGTCTAATCTGCCAACCAGGAAAGCTGCAATATCAACAGGAGGATAAGGCACGGTTTGAAGAAGAATGGAGTTCCGCACCCTCCATTCTAAATTTAGACCTTTGCTCGTTTATCACTTGCACCATTTGTGTTGAAACTAGAACAAGCTACACACAATGTTTTTAACATCCAACCTATT
Source organism: Gardenia jasminoides (assembly GCA_013103745.1). NCBI lineage: Eukaryota > Viridiplantae > Streptophyta > Magnoliopsida > Gentianales > Rubiaceae > Gardenia > Gardenia jasminoides. The sequence goes on from CM023103.1 coordinate 107,813,180, forward strand.
CATTAAAGGATTATCTTTTTATACACTGTCAGTGTAGTGTTTTTTTTACACTAGCAACTTTGGATCGATGCATGTCACGTGTGCATGATTTAAATTTCAAATTTAAATTTGTATTATGTGGTATAATCTAAACCTACTAGTGTATGAAAACTTATACACTGACAGTGTATAAAAAAGTTATCCTTCATTAAATTGAAAATCTTAGTGGGTTAAAATCATTGATTCAACAATTAGTTTAACTGTTATTGAGCCGCTATTAATACATAATATTATAAACATTGTCATAAATAATTAATGTATTACTCTATATTAGATAGACCACTAAAATGACTCTTGTGAATTCATATTTAATTGATTAAGGGATGGTGCTAAAATACTTTGGTGAAAATAACTTAAAAGTTGAAATAATAATGTAATATAAATTAAGTAAATCTATTTTTACAATCACAATATATCTAAAAGAAGAGAAGAAAGTTACATTGCACCAATATAGGCAATAAAGAATGCAAAAAAAAAAAAAATCTAACTTTGATAAAACATGAACTTTTAATTCTATAAAATAAAAAAAACTTGTGAATTTATAAATAAAACTTGGAAAGTCATATGAAACTAAGATACAATCGAGATACTTTAATTTAATCATAATAAATTTTGAAATTTCTAAACAATTTAAAACTAAATTATAATTTATCAAAAGTAAAATGACACAAAACTAATATTCTGCAACTATAGGGTGGCTTTGAAATGTAAAAGAAACTATGAGGATTAAATACCAAAAGTCAAATACGCTGCACTGTGTCTTGTCAGATGATGTCGGCAGTAGGGACCGCACCTGTCAAAGACGCAAAGGGAAAGCAAGATCCGGACAGTTCAACAAGAACCGTTCTGGTTCGACGATCCTTTGGCTGAACCGGACAAACGAACTGGTTTAAACAATCACACCAATTCTTTTACTTGAGCCTTAACCTAATTCGAAAAACAAAACTCGGCTGCCGGTTTAATTGATTCGACCAAATATTACGCACTGAGTTTGAAAACATTGGATGCACATTCAAAACAGCATAATATAAATTAGCCTCTTTGGATCCCAAATTAGTTAGGTTGGTTTAGTTTTTTCTCTTGTTGGTCTTATAAGAGGAAGAAAAAAAGAGGAGGATTTGAGAGTCGATCTAGGAACCACCTGACTGATAATTTGAGTTAGGTTGTGGAGATAATTAGTTCAATTTTGTCCCAAAAGAAAAAAATAAATACGTTTTGTCTTGAATATATAATTTGTTAGCCATTCACAACCTCCAACCACATAAAATGATGGACTGATTCCAATACATCTTATAAACACGCTATAACTTGGCCCCAGAAGAAAAAGGGAAAGAAAACACTAGGAATTGGCACTGCTTTCTGCCTCCCACAGTCCACAGTTTCCGTCCAGACACAAAAATCATATAATTATTACAACGTGTTAAATGGGTAAAAAGCAGCGTGGACTTGCCCTTCCTGTTAGGTTAAGGATGTTTACTGCTTCAGTAGGTGATTAAAGGAACATTGTAGTGTTACGTACAGCAACTCAGTCAGTTCGAGTCATGTCTTGCCCTCTCCCCTTATAGTAATTGGAAGGTCCACATCCATACCATTGTTCCTCTATCCACGACCTAGTGTGAACGTGTTAGTGGTGTTCTTGGTCGTACATATGTACAGTAGCCGAGTGACTGAGGATCCGACTTAAAATAAGAAAAGAAGTGCAGGGCTCTATACCTAATTAATGAATAAACAAAGATTGGGCTGCTTAATTAAGTCTAAGGGTTCTTGCATCGCCTTGCTCGTGAAGTGAAGACAGGTATTAGTAGCAGAGATTACACTAATCATGGCATCTGAGGGCCATTGAAGATCTCATCTGCTTAACCAACGTATCTCGTCTGCTGTTTTTCAAATCCAATACCCACTATTATAATCATACGGAGAGACAGAGTGAGCTTAATCAATCGCACGGGGGATGTACCCAAGATTGGGCTAATCTTCAGGGATTAGATATGTATCCTTTACAACAAAGCAATGAGCTGGAAAACCAAATCCCCTGTATCCCTTGCCAACCAGACAAAATCCTTAACGATCTGGTCACCTTTGAGAGCGCCACCAATATCACCGGAAAGAAGCACCCCCACCAGAGATTCTCCACGGAAATTCATCGAGAAAACAAAAAGCAAAATCATGAGGGTACTACTACCACCGGTGGTAACCAGCACAAGCTCAGGAGAGTTCTTCACAGAGACATCGAACGCCAGAGAAGGCAAGAAATGGCCAACCTCTATGCTTCTCTTCGATCCCTCCTACCCCTTGAATATGTTAAGGTAAGTACTAAATTCTATCAAGAAACCGACCCACCACATAGGAGCGCCCTTTTACTCATTTTCCCATGATTTCGGATTATTAGTTTCTGCATATGTAAAGAATATTGCATGGATATGCACCTTTGATCTAGTGTCGGTACTGCATAGCGCGGATTATATGATCATTATAAATCTTTGTCAAATTTCTTTCTCTCCGTACATCAGAAAGAAGGCAATCACTCTCGGACCAATATATATGCAGAGTATTATGTGATGACTTCTGTAAACTATCATGGAGCTAAGCGTGTTAAAAATCAATTGCAGGGAAAGCGGGCGATATCTGATCACATGCAGGAGGCCGTGAATTACATAAAATGTCTGCAGAAAAACATCAGCCAACTGGGGGCACGGAGAGACAGGCTCATGATCCAGACTTGTAATTTGAGCTCTACTTTTAGCTCCGGGAATCGTGGCAGAAGTGCCGATAGTCGGTGTTTGCGTGACTCTGGTGCGGGTGTGAGGGTGAGCCAAGGCGGCGATGGGGTGGAGGTTTTGATCTCCATTAGTCCTAAGGAGGAAACTTTCCCATTTCGAGAGTGCTGAAAAAGTTGCTTGGTGAAGGGCTCGATGTTGTGAGCTGTGTTTCCACAGCAACTAATGAGATCAAAGTCCATAAGATTCTGGCGGAGGTACCAAAGTTCTAGGTTTAGGGTTTTTCTACATCATTCATTCTCCCAAATTCTCAACAATGATTTACCTTTTTGAATAAATTGAACCTTGCAGGTTACTGATGATCGGAAAATTATAGATACATTGGCGCTGGAACACCAACTGATGAATGTGATTAACTCTCTTGAGTCTGAGTAACTGTCAATCTTAATATTTGCCCAGAGAGTAGCAGTAACCTGAGGCTTTGCGTCGATGACAATTTCACAAACTCTATGGACTATGGCTTTGAATGACAACTCCTAGCTAGTACTGGTCATGGCACTTCCTCTATTAATTGCTGTCTTTCATGATGTCACTTGGAGGCTTGAGCCGTTCCGTTAACTGACCAAGTGATTTTGAAGATGTTTTTCCTCTCTCATTACTTGCATCTTTCATGCATATAGTATCTTTTTTTTCCTTTTTTTTTTGAATTGTTTGGTTTGTGTTTTACTATTGAGTCTTGGCATTCTCCCCTCCCTCCAAGAAGAGGACAAGGAAATCCTAGAAACCAAATTGGAACCAGCTCATTTTGACGCATTATGACCAACTTTTATGTAAGTTCATGACCATCACAATAGCAAGAATGTACCTGGCTAATCTATAGTTTGAGGTCAGCTTGATCAATTTGCGATAACTAATCAGAAAGCTGAATAAGGTAGCTTACTCACCTGTTCATAACATTCTCTTCTCTGGTATAGCCAAATAAATTAAATCATAGAAGCAAGTTCAACTTGATCTTGTAATCAAGTGGTTGAAAGTGTTTTTTTTTTTTTTTTTTCAGTTTTGTTTAGATTGTTTCAATTTTTAGTTAAACTTCAATATATGGCCAAGAACCTAAGTAGAAGAATGGAACAGAAAAGAAGGGAAGATGAAGAGATTTGTGCCAAAGGGAATCTGATAATCCAGTTGCATTAAAATGTCAAGGAACTGACATGGGCAATAGACACCAGCAAGGGAGATAAATTGTTTGTGTGTGTGGAAACCTTGGATGACCCTACCTTAGAAAATTATGGTCGGTTTGAATTGACGTCTCCTTTTTTTTTCAAATAAAATGCACCTGTGGTTGCGCTAGTTGAGTTTGAATCTTCTTTTCTGTTTGTTTTTCTGCAGAGGTTTGTAATGATGGGACATATTAAGGCAACTTTATACAGCTTGTAAATTCAAAAATGCATGTCATAATACCCAAAAAAAAAAAAAAAGATTTTATCTTTTGAGTTTTGGTTACAATTTCTTTTGGTTTGCTCCTGTCAACAGTCGTGTGTTAGCAACCTAATGTTCTTAGGTTTTCAATCCTAGCTAATTAAAAAGAGAACGACCTGTATGTGCTTTATTAGGCTTGATTATTCCTTTATCTACTCTTCCCACTTTTCTTTTACCTTCCTCGTGCAAAAGGTTACCTCAGTCTTGCAGTAATGAGCAAGAAATAGGAGCAGATAGAAGTTAAACCAAAATAAACAATGATTTGTGTTAATGTTTGTTTGATTTCTAGAACAGTTCTCTATTTGCTTACTATCTGAGCAAACTCAGAAGATTTTTATACCAACTAAAGTTGTACCTTGTGTTCCTTTTACTATATGTGTATTTTTATGTTGATAACAAAGTAGAGCTCAAATAGTGGTAAAAGACATGTCTTTGGACTTTGTTTACTGGTTTATGAATCAGTTTACGATTTCAAAAATTAGGCTTATATACATTTTAAGTTTTGATTCTTGTGTCAACCTTTGTAAATACCAGCTTCATGAAAGAGAGTTTTTACTGCCCAACATTTGGCCTTAACTGATGAGATGTCATTTGTCTTTTCTAAAATTCCATATGACCATTGTATTGCTAGCCATTTATTGATGATTGTCTAAGGCGGGTATATCCCCGTTGGTCATGCATGTACATAATTCACTCCTGGATCTTTATATGATAAACGGAAGGGAATTTTCAGAGGCACAAATTTGAAATGCATTAATTTTCTTCACTTCTGCTCTTGCATACACACAATGTTGTGTATATGGTATCGTTTTACAGTGATGAAAAATTGGACTCCTTCGACTGCTATACTTGCTAAAACTTTTTGACTTACTGGAACACGTAAAGCTCTTCTTGAAGAGCAAATCATCAGCTAGAATATTGAGCCCTCACATACAGTAGACTAGTTAAACGCATGAATTGCGAGCAGGTCAACCTACATAGATTGTGGTCTTGTTGATAACATTGTTGTTGAAGATGGATATGGATGGCTTGAGTGGTTCAGAGCAGTATATGAGTCCTGGAAGAGCTGTTGGTAATTATCTGACACCACAAGTGGTTCAACTAGAAGTTGTTGCAAATCTACTACTTCTGGTTGACATGCATGTTTTTTGGTCGTGAATGCCGATCTTCTTCATAAGGATGCTGTATGACCATGTTGTTGTCCATTTATGTGTACCAAATATTCGTTGTACAATTGACTACATGGTCTGCAATCAGCCATTGGTCTAGTTCAGGACAGAATTCTACCCGCGGAAAATAACTACAGGTTTACAAATCTTCAAAAGCAGCCATCTAAAAAGCATGCCTTGGGCCACATTTTTGTTAGTGGAAAGTGGATTCCAGGTACGTAGGAGCAGCTTTGGAGGTTTTATATATTAAGTTGGTAACTCTTCAATAAAAGTTCTCTCTCTCTCTCTTCTTTGGGGTGCAGTTCCAGCGTCTCTAGACTGCTCAAGTTCATATGTCTGATCATAACTTATATTTTGCTTTAATGGCCTCGAAAGATGGAGTAGGTTGGAAGATGCTTCCAGCTTTGAGTTTGAGGGGCATATCTCAGTTTGATGTTTGATCCGTAGCCTTTGAAAGTACCATAGCAGTGTGCCAATGTATAACATATGCACTCCTTTAGAAGGCAACTGATCGAGAGGCCATTCGTAATTGCAAGTGAATCTCGAACTTCAGAGTTCGGACATGAAGCTCTAAATTGAGATTTAAAGTGATTAAGCCAACAAGAATGCCATTAGCACACCTCTGTTCCATCCCTATCTTGAGCTAAGGCTTCAAATTTATTAAAGCACGTTTATTAAGAGAAGAACACATATCGAGAATCCATCTAACTTTATTGCGTGAAACTAATATCAATTCAAAGGATTAAGTGCTTAATCCACGTATAGCAGTGAAACTCATAATAGTAATTCTCAAGTCACAACTACGTTGAATGCACCGATAGAAGAAGCTAGCAGTCCGGGTTACTGGAAAGCAACTGACACAAAATTCTACAGCAGCTCAGTTTGCCCTAGACCATCTCTGCTGAGGATATCAATTCTTGTTGTCCAAACTTTTGTGTGATTATGGATTTGTCACTAAAGCTTTTTCTTTTTTCTTTTCTTTTCTTTTCTTTTTTTTTTTAAATGCCGGATTATGGCTAATAAAGACAGGAGGTCTTGTTATAATCACATGATCTCTTGGGCCATGCAATTTCAGGCCGTGATATCATACAGCGAATCAAAAAAAAAAATTTTTTTTTTTTGTTTTTAAAACTAATGAAAACTTATACTGTATATAAAGAATGGTCTTGTCATGCATGCATTAGTGATACTGGATACAGTTAAACAATTTATTTGGCGTTTCACAATCACCATTGAGCTTCTACGGAGTAGGAACCTTTTTGATTTGTTTCTCCACACACTGGCAATCTTTAGAGATTACTTAATTATCTTCCAGTATCAGGACAATTTCCCATCTCAACTTCTGCGATCTCCTTCTCTAATTCGATTTGACGTGTTTAAGATTTCAAGCAATACTTCTGAGAACCTAAATGGATTAATTAAAAAGTTTAGAGAGAAATGCCTATCTGCACTAAAGAGATGCAAATTTATCATCACCAGCAAAGCACCTTTACATTCTAAATTTTCCTAATAGCCAACTAGCCTTGACAAGTTGATAAGATTTCAAGCAATTCGTTTGATGATCACATATGGTTCCACGATCTTGTCCCTGTGATGTTGTCTATGGCGTTCCTGTATTTCTCCGGCAACAATAGTATACGTTGTGCAGAGTCAAGACGGAGGCATGAAACCGTTAATCATGGACAGGGAAAGTACTGTACTCTACTACTGACAATGATATATGTTATCTTTTAAAATCTTTTCCTTTCCTTCTGGAACGACCGACGTGGTGTTTTGACCGACTGACAAGTCGGCAGTGGGAAAGCTTAGGACGCCGCAAATTATTAGGATACCACGTCAGAAAGGGATTTCTAGGTCGAGAATTCCTAATATATCATTTTCAATCAAATCTTGCTGAAGTTGCCAAAAGAAAAAGTCAAAAAAAAAAAATTTCAAATCTTGAAGTCGAAGTGTAAAGAATTACTAGTAAATTATTAAGTTTTAAGACCCGTGGTCTCTTTTACTTGATACTGAATTGGAATCTTGAATACCTTGGAATACCATAACGTATGCCCTCAAAATAATTTCAAGGTTAGACTAGCTACTAAAGTTGGTTGAGTTGGTAAAAGCTGTGAAATATATTATGCTAGTTTGTTCTTGCAGTAGATTAAAAGATGCTTTGCTGGATGTTTGTTATGCATCATGGGTGAGCTTTTTATTACTGCCTTAGAAAAATGATGATATTCTTACACGTACTGATCCATATACATCTTCAATTCTTCATCTTCATATATGCTGGACAGGGAAACAGAAAAAGTACACTGAATAACAAAAAAGTAAACCAGGAGCCGACCCACCCTCCTCCCCCCAACCCCCCCCAAGAAAAAACCCCACCTTCTCTTGAGAGAACCACTAATAAAAAGATAAAAGCAAGTTTCTGCATGCTAATGGAAAACAGTGGTTGGTGAAGGGTCCACGAGGGCGGCAGGGGGACACTGTGCCCTTCATATTCTTATTTCTTAATGAGCTCAATCATCCTAAACCAGCATAAACAATGGGTTCCGGATTTTGCTTGTCAGGCTGAAGATATGGAACGAGCTGCCAATCCGTTCACTAATTGAAGGCATTATTACACTATTGGCATAAAATCAATGCCCATTGCAAAATTTTGCAATTCCAACTTCCCCACTGTTGGTGTAATAGAATAGTGGATCAGGATTGATGCTCTCTCCTGATCCTCTTGTTAAACGACACGAACAACCATCTGTACTTTTGGGTGTTTAAACAAGTAAGGGAAACGATACCAAATCTGGAGGGTTATTGCTTTTATTGCGGTCTGGCTCCTCTCCATCCAGTCGCCATTTCTTTGTAATAATAAGTGAAGGCTTGAAGCAAACGAGAGATGTCGTGTTTATCTCGCCTGCCAATTAATTTGGTGTGTGTACACACACACACACACATATATACATATACATACATAGATACAGTAGAGATGAAGGAAGTATCGGACAACATTCAAGCATTTTTTGTCGAACAAATCTAGGAGAAAGTGTGTTAGATTGGAGTTGAAGATGAAATACTACGCACTAGGAATAGGATGACTCGGAAATTTGAGGGAAAGTTGTGTTTTGACCAGGACATAGAAGATTGAATTAATTCTAACCAGCAGAAAACATTAAAGATGAAGGAAGTAAACTTGTTCTTTTATTTTTTGCATAATATAATTCATAAACTGAATAAGAGGTGATTGACAATTAAATTTAGGCACATGCGTAAAAACATAAAATATAATTATAAAAAAAAAAAAAGAAGCAAGCCCATCTCTTTGAATGTATACCCACATCATCTGGCTGCAATTAACTCGTTTTCTCTGATTCTCAACTATTCGGTGATTTGGACGGATTTTTAACTTTTCTTTAGCCTAGCTGAAAATAGCGACACACGTTAAAGGTGCCAGGAATAACCAGAAGTGACTCATTTTGTCCTTCCCTCCCAAAAAAAGATAGCAATCTATATGATCACAAGTTATTGACCAACAAAACCATCACGCACTCTTTAATAGTAGTAGAAGAAGATCAGAAAACGTTTCCAAAAAAGAGTGTGAAAAAGAAAACAGCACTTCTACCATGCATTATTAGGTCAAGTTTACTTCTCATTCAAACAAAATACTGAATAGGAAGCAAGAGTCTCCCCTTATGATCAAGTCACTTGATGAAAAGATATCCAAAGACCATGGAACAATTAGTAGTTTATTAGTGCATTTCTTTTGTTTAGTATATATGATTGTAGGTGAGAAGTTGGACCCCCCTGGTGTGAACTTAATTGGCTGTGGGATTTCGTTGTGCACACGTACAGTAACCAAACAAGCTTTTAAAAAAAAAAAAATGGCCGCCTATCAGAGAGGAAATGGGTTACTAGTCACTCCCATTCTGTATTAGTTTAAGAAGATATTGCAGATATCTGAGCATCCTCAGCCCATTTAAGAGATCTCATCGTACCCAATTACCCTAACAAACGTATCCCCAGTTTGGCAGCTTCATCATATCATCATAAGATACCAACCCCAGAAATTGAGCAGTTGTCTGACCATGGACGACTTTACTTCTTCTCTGATTCCTTTACAAGAAGACGATGATCCTCAGCTTTTTCCATATGACCACCCAATCCCTGCCATTCATCCTTACCTAGACCACACTATCCATCATCAAGATCTGGAAAATCAGGCTGCGTCTTCACTTGCTCCCTATCAACTGCAGCATAATGAACAGGTGACCGTCATCGATGATGATGACCATAGCAAAAACCACCTCGGGAGAAGGCAGCCAAAACCATCATCAGCTATTCGAGCTGATCATAACAATGATCCTGATGACAGAAAGCAGAAAAGAGCAGCTCATAGAGATATTGAGCGTCAAAGGAGGCAAGAAATGGCTACTCTTCATGCTTCTCTCAGGAATCTACTTCCTCTTGAATACATAAAGGTGATTGAACTGTACTACCTGATCAATTAATGGGTGAATTCTAGCATTTTATGCATAATCACAAGTGAAAGATCAGTGGCATCTAGTGTTTCCCTTCTGGCATTTGCTCGGTAGGATCACCCGTACTTGAACCTTCTTTTTCTTTCTTTTCTTTTTTTTTTTTGGGTCTTTTACAAATATTCCTTCAATTTTTTTTCCTGTCCAACAAAATACAACAATAACTCTCTTTTTTCTTTCTTTTTTCTCTCCTTTTTTAGTAGGTTTGTAAGATATCAAGATTTGTTCACAATTTATTCTTTTTTTTTCCCTTCCAGGGAAGGCGTGCAATGTCTGATCATGTTCATCAGGCAGTGAACTACATAAAACACAAGGAGAAGAATATTAGGGAATTGGAGTTAAAGAGGGACCAGCTTAGAAATTTGATGGGTGGATCGAGCGATCTGGACGTAAAAGATGTGGAGGAAACAAACTCCTCATCTATTACGTTCACAGTCAATCAATGCGAGGGTGGTGGTATCCAGATTCTGATGAAAAATGATTTGGCAGGTAACTGGTTTCCTCTATCAAGGGTGCTGGATATGCTGCTTGATAAAGGTCTTACTGTCATAAGCTGTGTCTGCACAAAAGTCGATGAAAAATTCCTTTATACAATCCAAACCGAGGTAGAGTTGTGATGAATTAGCGAAATGAATTCCACAGAAATAACTGGTATGCCTCCTTTTGATTCACATGGTTTGCCTTATAATCTCGCAGGCCAGTAATATGGACGTTGATATAATCTTTCTGCAACAAAAGCTGACTGAAAAGTTCATGACTAGTAAAACATCTGAGTCCTAGCCCTGGTGCAATAGCAGATTTGGCACTCATGTTATATGAAAACCGAATTTACAAGGCTTCAAGAGTTACAGGTTTCTGTAGATTCTAAGTGCCCCGCTTGTTTTTTATTCTGTTCTCATTTAGTACAGTGAAAACTCGGGATTAGTAGTTTACATATTCCCTATTTAAAATTAAAAAAAAAAAGTTTCATGGACTGGTTATTTTGAAATCCATTCTCTTTTCTGTTGAAATTCAAAACCTGTCTTTGGCCATGACCATGATATATCATCTCTTCTTACATATAACAATCTACGTTATTCGGCCTCTTCTAACGTTTGCCTTTTAGTACGCTAAATCCGGTAGTTTGTGATATGCAAGATGAGATGATAAATTTCACCGTTCTTTCCCTTCTCGTCATGGACCATGTTTTGAGTCGATGTAAATTATTGGTGCACGCATTTACGCTTTGTTATACATTTATCAATCATGGGAGCTTGATAAATACATAACAAAGAAAGGAAGCTTGATAAATACATAACAAAGAAATTCATTCTGCTTATTGTGAAGTCGCAGCAATTTGTTACGTTGCCATGTCAAATACAGATTAAGTGCATTGAATTTGTTCAGGAGATGGTAAGTTATCAGCGTGCTCAAATTAATCAAGTCAAATATGTCAAGTTAATGATACAGTTTCGGCTACAGAATTTTGTAAACACAGTTGAACAGAAATTGACGGAGGATAATCACATACTTAGTTCCATTTTCTTTTAATCTACATACCTAGTTCCAGTTGAATATGCAGGTTGAAATATGGATAAGCATTTCATATGGTACAAATTTATGACATTCCCAATAAGAACGAATATGCTAGAAATGTTTAATAGAAATTTGTTCTCCAACTTATTTGATGTTAATTGCATATCCTATAGCATCCATCATTTATCAGTATCCTTCTGCTTGTCTATGTCTAATTACTGGTGCCGTGTCACAGAAAATTTGGGTTTCAAACAAGATAGAGACTTTCATGAAAAATTGAGGATCAGCTATAACTTGCATATGAGTTAGAAAAAGTACTTATCATTCTTTCCAAGGTGATGAATAGACATTTTCCCACACTGGCATAAGCTATATGCTGGAAGTTGTTGTGCTTCATGCTTGAGAAGATAAAGTTCTTTAGGTTGTACCTTTCTTTGACGCTTGAGAAACTATCTTTTCGCAATACAAATAGGTGAATGATAATAGAATAGATGGAATAGTCATTTTGGTACAATAACTAAACTCTTCCTGATAAGTGAGGACCAAAAAAATCATGCTACATTATGCTACTTCAATTCTCGTGCATTATTTAGCTAGAGAACCCGAAGTATTTCAAGGTTCGAGCAAATTAGAGCCAATTTATTTGCAGAAGAGGGGATATTGAATAAGTTTAGGTCATATATTGATTGACAAAGAGTTGTGAGAAAATACAAATTCTTTCCAACACTTTACTTTAAAGGAGTTAGGATTCTGAAAATTGAAATAAGCTTCATGATTTAATACAGCCTAAATTCATTTTTTTCTCTCACTCATAACTTACCATGTTGATTACCATTTAATTAGGCAATTTCTTATGCTTCAGTAAGTTTTCACAAACTTTACAAAGAAATGTTGAATGCAGAATTTCGTGTATAGATACTAGATGCATGGATGTATGTTGGTTTTACTAAGCTTGTGTTGGTGAGCTATGTATTTTTCTCAGCACGTTTTTCTTGAGATCAAACGTTAAATTTTAGATTTAATCTTCTATACATTGATTGTATTGGATGCATGATAATTAATTTAAATTTGAATTTAAAATCTAAATTTTGTATGTAAATATCATGTATCCAATCGTGATAGTGTATGCAATGCTATATAAAATAAACTCTAAGTTTTATGCTTTGTTCTCATCAATTTCATGGCGTTGAGCAAGAATTTTGTAGTCGCTATCCAAAATTTTGCGTGAGAATATCACCAATTTGCCATACCTCAGTCTGTTATGCGCTGCACTCTTGCTTGTCAGGTGCCAACAAAACAACTTAAATTGGGTTTTCCTTTTGCTACAATTTCTGTTTAGGCACCTTCATATCTGATATATATATATATACACACACAACAGTACTGTACATTTAGTATCTTTCATAACCTCGGTCGCCGGTGGATTTGGTTGGACGCCATATTGTTCAAGCTCGTGTTGTTTGGAACTCCCTTAATTATACCTATTGGGCTCGGCTCGTTTGCTTCGGAATTGCATTTGATCTAATCATACAGATGTATGCCCATGCTTCCTCTAAATAAGGCTCCTGACGGGAGATGTATAGGCAAACTTGACCTCCTCTTGGTTTCTAAGCATATTGTGCGACAGAAGCAGCCTGCACAAATGATATGTTTGGGTAACTTCTTCGCCAACTGTACAGCTTCAAGACAGCATATTTTTGGCCGAAAGGAGATCAACTAGCTAGTGAAGTAGAGACCAGCTCTAGCCATCCACCCTAGGCTTGAGGAATGGTTGTTTGAGAAACTTGAAAGACCACGCGTACCTGCCACGCTTCGCACTGCTGAAATGTACTAATTTTTTCCATGATTTATTAGCAAACTTAAACCAAGCCTAACTGGATTTTGAAGGGGCTGCATCCGCACCCTTCGATACAAATCCACATCTTAATCACTAATATGACAACTTAGTCCCTATCTACTAATGACTTTCACTTATAATTTTTTTAAACAGTTCTAGAATTATCATTTTATGTAATAACAATTTACCATAACAATATTCTTTGAATTGTTTCCTGATTTTCTTTTAATTCACTCCTTGTTCTTTTAAGAATTTACACTATATTAAGCATCTATAAATAATTATAAATTCATGAAACCAATATAATAGGTACTATGATGAGATCATATGTACTATGAAAGCGCTATTACATAAATAATTTCATCATTTCAATGTAATAGATATGCATCCAATAAAAGAAATTAAAAAAAAAAAGAACATCTAATGATCCATGAATTTGGTCAATGTTTGATAAACAATCAAAACCTCCAGTGGGGTTATTCATAAATGTTGAAAGATTAGAAAATTGTATAAGAAGCTTTGCTAATATAGTAATTTTGATTGTTATATATTGAAAAAAAATAAATTAAGAATACATATTACATATCTTATAAGCTCAAAAATTTCTCTAAAGCCATGAGAATTTTGTTGAAAATATTTAAAAGATAAACTAACAGAAAAAAGATTAAAAGAATCATGCTAAGCAAATTACTTGTGTTTAAAAAAATAAATTTAGAATTGCAAAATATTAGAAGAAAAACCATTAAATGTTAAGGGTGTTAATGTCATATTGATTTTTACTGTGTGGGTATAGGATGTAAAGATGTGAATTTAAACCCTCCTATTAGATTTATATTATTTTTTAGTGTTTTAGTTATACTCCTTCCGTCCCACTTTGTTAGGCCTGTTTTCCTTTTTCGTTTGTCTCAAATTGTAGTCCATTTTCCAATTATAAAATATAGTTAACCTGTAATTTCTCTAAAATGCCCTTAATTAATGGAAGTTGTTGTTTAGTACTACCTACTTTATTTAATGCAGTTAATTTTTTCAAAATGTCTTGAGATATGAAAAGTCAAGTTTTGGAATCATTCCAAGCTTATTTAGATTAGTAAGGAAATAAAAAGTCATCATTATCTTTCTTTATCATTTAATGCAAGCATTAGTCATACTATATTTAATTAAGGATATTTTAGGAAGATATAAGTATTTCAACAACGTTATCTAACTTTTCTTAATCTATGTGAAAAACAAACTAAACCTAACAAAGTGGGACGGAGGGAGTACTTGGTATTTATGATTAGATACAAGTCAGGTTTGATTGGTAGAAGTCAGTTAGAATGTTGCTTTGTCCCTATAATGGTCATTGAGTTTTTATAGATTTGAAAATCTTGCACTAGTAAAGTCTTTAGTCGGTGTTGGTTAGATTAGTTCTATCTAAGGGTATTGTTGATCAGTCAAGCAGACCGTGTAGCTAATTTGAGTTAATAAAATATTGTCTCGCGCCTTCCTTAATTTCTAGTAGTGGGAACTTTCTTCATTATTTACATATTGTTGTTTTGTGAATATGAGCGTTGAAATATTTTGATTTCTTCATTCAATTCAGAGATTTTATACATACATACATACATTTCCGCTGCGTGATTTTTTGTGTTAATATGATTGATTTTGATTTTAATGTATGAAAATCACATAGCATGTTGCCATATGATTTTGTAAAACAAAATCGCGCTCTGTTTGATAGCAATAAATCAAATGACCTCTGAATTTAAATTGTTCCTAAGTATTTACGATTATCACAGTTTCTAGGGATGGATTGCAGTTTCCATTTTGAACATTGGATTCAGGGGTTCCTATCTCAATTGTTGAAACTACAATTTGAGTACTTTATTATGTTCACTTTTCAAGACTTACCACTTGTTCATGTTGAATTGTAAATGGATTCCAGGCTAATGACGTGTAGCCGGCCGGAAACTTAATAGAAAGCGAAAGACTGTGATCTTTTGCCAATTGGCCCAGGCCCAGTATAGAAAACTAACCGGACCGAGTGTCACATAGCTTTCGTACAATCGGAAACTAAACCCCTTAAAAGTTGAGTAGAGACCCCAACTTAGGAGCCCACTAAGGGCCCACACAGCAATGTGTTACTCAAGTCCCGTACTAGTAATTTTTCAAGGAAAATCCCCTTGCTAATCGATGACCGCAGTGCGACAAGACCACAAGTACTGGGGGTAATTCGGGTCCATTACCAGAAAATTATCCAATTTATCTTTAGAATTTATAAAATTGACTCAATTAGAGGCTCAAAGTTTTAGCATACTTTTCGAGTGCCTCTTTCTGCAGAACTTCTTAGGACGTGGTCTCGCAGTCACAAATCATGTACTATTTCCATGAAAAAAATTAGGAGTTTGAAAAAAACTTTCGTGGCTTCGCAAAAATTAATATCCTTTTTTTGTTTCAACTTTCATTGAACCCAATATCAAGAAAATATCTTTTATCTCTTTTTAGTTTTTTACTTTTGTAAACAAAGAGTTTGTGTCTATGATGAGACTCCAGAATTTAAAGGTTATGAACATAAACACTTTCTTCTCTTTTGGATTTTTAAATCTCATCCCAAATCTCATAGATAGAAGAAGGAGAAGAGAGAGAGAGAGCGGAAGCCAATGGAAACCAAACTTTAGTTTGTCTGATGGATTGGTCAATTATTCCATATTCCACAAGTTTTTTTTTTTTTGTTATTTTATTAATGAGTGCATGAGTTGTAAATTAGACTTGGCACTTGAACAGCAACTCTTAAACATGTGTATCCCTAATGCTCCTAAATATTAGTAATTGTTATTATGCCGTGAATATCTGTCTTTTGTGATGATCTATTTCAAAAGAATACGTCAGAGTGAATGAGAAGCATGCATAATATATACACAACTACAGTGGGTAGCATTGAAAAAACAAATGCTGATAAATAAATAAAAATACCATCAACTTGGAACGGTATTTTGGCTTTACACTAATCTATCACCTACAAAGCACTAAGTAAGACGAGTGTCTTGTAAATACTCTCCCAAAACACATAATACTAGCTGATGAATTTCGTCTACTGTCCACCCATTCATATTAATTTTACACATTTCTGCTGAACTCCACAAGTTTGTCGCAACTCGCAAAGGTTAAAAGTGTCCGATGGTTTTTTTTTTTTTTTTTAATAAAAATTTCAACCTCTACAACAGGAAGCTACCTGTAACGCGCTGATATGAAGAACAAGTCAAAATAAGAAAAACAACAACAACAATAATAATAATAATAAGGCATGACAAGCAGAAAAGGTCCTGGTTTAGATTTAGTATAATCAATTCATATGCTACATTAATCTCCAGAAAGCTTGACATAAACGACTACCTTTTGTCTTCGCCAGAATACTCCTTCCAGAGTTCCACTTTGCGTTGTTGTATCCGAAATTTTTCGCCTGCTCCTTGGGCCTTGCTGCTTGCTTCGGTTCCTTTCCCCTTGATACCTCAATTATCTCTAACACACAACCTCTTTTTCATCAGCACTGCCAATGGTCAAGAGCATGCTCTTGAGATGCTTTTGCTTCTCATCTGAAAATGAACCGTCAACAAAGTCCAGGTCAGATTTCATTTCATGTTGATCTGATCGGCTTACCATCTCTACAGTACATAATAGCTTCAATAAAAACACTTCGTATCGTCTTTAATAGTAATTTGCTTATCCTTTATGGTTTCGTCTCAGCGCTAACAAGAAAAGGGATTATCCATGGGAAGTGTACACCCTAAAGGAGATTGTAAATGCAACCAACAACTTTCATAATGATAACAAGATTGGCGAAGGCGGGTTCGGAAGCGTTTACTGGGGTCGAACAAGTAAAGGCGTCGAGGCAATCATGTTTTATCTCACTCTTCTTTCTGTTCTTGTTTCCCTTCCCCCGCCCCCAACACCCCGATTCCTTTTTTTCTTTTCTTTTCTTTTGTTGGGAGGGTGGGGGCTCTACAGGCTGATTCGGATTTTGTTGATGGTCGCAGATAGCAGTGAAACGGCTGAAGACCATTAGTGCAAAAGCGGAAATGGAGTTCGCAGTGGAGGTAGAGATACTTGGCAGAGTGAGACATAAGAACTTGTTAGGCCTAAGGGGATTTTATGCTGGAGAAGATGAAAGGTTGATCGTCTATGATTACATGCCTAACCATAGCTTGATCACTCACCTACATGGTCAACTCGCGGCCGATTGTCTTCTTGATTGGTCACGACGAATGAGTATTGCAACTGGATCGGCTGAGGGACTAGCGTGCGTGGATCTAATATCTTTTCTTTTAGTTAATTACGCCTGGTTTTTACTTTTATTTTTTTAGTTTTTGTTTCAGTCTTGATCTGAATTATATCCTTTTGCTACTACGCCTTGTGAACATTTAGTTTCATCTTCCAGCTGTCAAGTTTCTCTTTGAATTTTAAACAGTAAATAAGTATATATGCATCAAAAAGATGCAGGTAGAGATTCCTGTTATACACTCGGTACCCTAATCGATCGACTGACTTTGTGGAGAGGGGTTGTTGATTAATCAGATCAGTTTACTTGTATAGCTAAAATGGTCTGTTGTTTCACTTTCTTTTTTCTTTGTTTGGCCTTTGTGAAGGTATTTGCACCACGAAGCAAATCCGCACATAATACATAGAGACGTAAAGGCCAGCAACGTCCTTCTGGATTCGGAATTCGTACCGAAGGTTGCTGATTTTGGTTTCGCTAAGCTAATCCCGGAGGGGGTGACGCACGTGACTACGAGAGTGAAGGGAACATTGGGATATTTGGCTCCTGAATACGCCATGTGGGGAAAGGTCTCGGAGGGCTGTGATGTGTATAGCTTCGGAATCTTACTTCTGGAGATCATTAGCGGTAGGAAGCCACTGGAGAAGCTGCCCGGAGGGGTTAAGCGGGATGTAGTGCAGTGGGTCACACCCCTGGTGCAGAAGGGTGCATTTGATCAGATTGCTGATCCCAGGTTGAAGGGAAAACTTGACCGCGCCCAGTTAAAAGCAGCGGTGATGATTGCCATGAGATGCACCGATGGAAATCCGGAAAACCGGCCTCTCATGATGGACGTGGCGGATTGGCTAAAGGGGGGCATTGGGAGCCGGAAGAAGGAGATCAGAATAGTTAAGAAGGTCGTTGACGACGACACTGATGGTGAAGAAGAAGAAGAAGATGATGATGATGATGATGATGACGATGATCACGAGACTGATAAGGAGGGGTACGCAATGGACAAATCCACGAGAAGAATGATGGGTGCCAGAACAGGAGGAGCAAGGATGAAGTAGTACCTGACTGTGTATTTACCTCTCCATCAGATCACAAATGCAGAGTCATTCATTCAAGGATAATTAACTTCATGGAACTAAAGACGATGGAGATAAAGGGACGTCCATTAGTACTCAATCCAATTTACTTTTGTCTGATTTTTTGGAGTTTCGTCTCCCTCCTGTAATTTGTTCGGCTATACTACGTTGTAGCAAGTACGTTATGTAGAACAAAAAGAAAAAGGGCCCCGTCCGTTTGGATGTTGATGTGTATAGAGTACAGACCAGAATGAATTCATCTCTCCTTTTTGGTTTCGTCCAATCTTAATCGGTTCAAGACATTTGGTTGACATTATCAACAATCGCTCCTTTCATGGCATATATATATATATATATAAACTCTACAAATTTCACTACTACTGTATATCTTCCTTGAGAAATTGGGCTTGTAAATATTTTATGTTTGGTGAAATTCTCGTTGCATTTGGTGCTCAGATCGCAACGCGGGTTCGGTTCGCACACGACTACTCTTTTTTTTTCTTTTTTTTTTCCTTTATTCAGATCCCATTGCAGGCTTGATTTATCTAGTCGCCGGACATTAACGCTTAGATTATGTCTTGATACAGGGAAAAATGTCAATATGATGATGCTCCTTCGGACGTGAAATAAAAACTGGGCAAGATTTTTGGATATCTCTTGTGTTAGAGATTGAAAAGGATAAGCCAATGACAGGAAAGAAAAGAAACAGAAAATGCAAAAGAGACCCCCAGTTATCATAACTAAAAGGCTGTGTGCCAACCAACCATTAAAAGGATGTATAGTCACAAAAAGCAATTTGCTTTCTGAGCGCTGACTGTATGCTAATTGTTGCCGTACGCGTTCCAAATTACAACAGCGACATTTTTCCCCAACCGGGCTGTCTCTGGATTAGTACTTTCTGAGTCCCGTATCAATTGGGGGGGTATGTGGAGATTTTGGACCATTTCACAACAATCGAACAAACCACTTGAATTATTACAGAATTAAGTACTCATTCACATATAGACTGTAGTAGCAAGGAAACAACACTAGTGGCTTGCCCGGCCGTATTGAGACTAGACCAAAATTATCAAAAAGCTAATCATTTGAATAAAACTCCCAGTTGTTGTCTGGGGACGAAGTGCACCCTTGAATACTTATTATGCAGCCGGCAAGGCGAGGAGAAAGATTGAATACTAGTATATACAATGCTCAGGACACACTTATTTATTTAAGTCTGTGCCAAGTCTTCACCGGAGAATTCTAGTGTCCGGACTAGACTAGCTGAAGCAATTCCAGCTAATTAATTTAGGAGCTTTAAACTGAAAATTAGTCGATTAAAAAACCTAAATGATTTCTCTCGTCTTTCATGCATCTTTTGAGATGGAAGCTCATTGATTTGTGAAAACCTATGTTGTGTTGTGTCCACTAGATTCATTGTATTCAAAGATTCATTTTTTTCCCCCCTTTCTTTTTAAGAAATTCAAAGATTCTGTGGTGTAACGTATAGATAGTACTACTTGTTTCAAGTCAATGTCCATGAGATAGGAGGATATGACTTGGTGTGCAAGTGATCACTCACGACTGCTCCTATAATTGGAGCAGGGCATGTGGACTATAGTCGGGACTGGCCTAGGATGTGGCAATTAGGGATCCTGTACAGCCCCTTGACTAATAATATATGTGCGGCAGCTGAAATCCCATTTCCATACTACTATAACAAAATACATTGGTCTGATTTATTAGAATTTACTTGAATGCAAAAGCTATTGACGTTCGACCCCCAAATACTATTGACTCACTAAAAGAATGTCCACTAAAGTGAGAAAATATTAATTGTATTCTACATTTTATTAGTTGTTCTCCCATCACTTGTTCGTATTCTAGTTTTTATTTGCACGTATGTCATTCATCCAACGGCGATAGTGTATATACTATCAGTGTAGTAAAGATTTACTCTAAATAAAAATCATATGATTAGAAATGACAATAAGAATGCAATTAATAAAAAGAAAAGTTCAATTAATATTTTCATAAAAATATCCTAATTAAACTGCTGATTTGAGAAGACAGTGCCAGTTTTTCTCTGGCATTTCGTTTGCTGTGGTGGCGTCTAGCTCCACTTTTAATTACTAACTATTAGTTGATTTGATGGTTTAAACCTGACCAAATATGTACATAAGCAGGTTCATATTAGAACCTCTTTTTTTTTTAACTTCAGTTCAATATTCCATAGGCAATATCAAAATTACTATTATAGGTAGACGCAGCATCATAATCTTTTTTTTTTTTTGGTAAAATATAATTTGGGTGGGTTCAGCTCCGATCACCACCACGGATCACCCACCAACACAACCCTCACAATGGCAGCGGGATTCGAACACACGACCTTTGTGAGGAAGTGGTCCGTCCTTACCAACTAAACCAACATGTGTTGGCGCAACATCATAATCTAAAATGACAAAAAACAGAACAAAATTGTATAACGTGCATGGTCTGGACCACTATATATGTACACAGACTAGGGATTGTGGGGTGCCTGTGTGTATGATAATTAAAAAATATATAGAAAAACCTAAACACAAAGAGGTCCCATATCCTATAAAAATAGCCAAAAAAGTGAAGGTTAAAATCTGAAATATTTCATAAAACCAAAAAAGTTATAACATTCATATAACAACCGCCTTGATAGTGCAACACGACCGTTCTTGAATTCTTGATGTTGAATTAGATGAATTAGAAGAATTAGTTGAATTCTTAAAGTTGACAAGATTAGGGAAGAAGCCATGACCTTCCTCTTTTCTCGTGGCATTAGTTAGATTCAAGAAGTCACTTGATGTGATTTCAACTATGCCATCCAGGCTTAAGTTCATGGATCGAAATCCATTGTAGGTGATACTAAGGTCTTTTGAAAATGCAAAGTCAGACAAAGTAGAAACCACAAGTAGTATTAGCTTGATCAGAAACAACATGGCTAACCAATGGCTGAATTAACTTGGATTTCCCTCCAGAACTTGATAACCCATTTAAGCTTTTCCTTTGCTTGTCAATAAGATAACAATGGTATAATTCAATCTACCAACAGAGTCGGACAAGAGATTCTAATTTCTGGGCCTAGCAGACACTGAAATTATCCGATGATTGCTCTATTGATCAAGTTTAGCTACATTAAAAAACTTATCAACTCTTCCAGTAACTATCATCAATCCATCCAAAAACCTTCATTGGAATCAAATTCACAAATTGTCAGTGACTTTTCTACTGGACAATCTCTATTGACACACTCATTATCTCAGCATATAAGTATATAGATGACAACTTTAATCTTGTTATCCTATCTATTTTTCCAGTCAAATTTCCAGTACATTCATCTAGCTGTCTATTTGAGTAACTAATTGTTCCTCTATTTCCTCTTAATGTAAGTTTGATGATATTTTTCTAGTTACAACTTTTTTTTCTTGGTAAAAAGAAGCATCCTTTTATCTGACCTTTTCATCGTGGAGCTGTTTTTGAGCGGCCAATTTATCAACAGAATTTAAAGTACTAATTATATCTATCAATCATCAATAAAATCCATCAAAATGGCAAACACAATCTTTTGTACTCCAGTATACAATTATAAGTAATTCATGAAATTAAAAATTTACATAACCCAAATCATCCAGGAAATACATACATATTAAACACACTTACCATGACAAATACATAATTCACTTCAAAAATTCCGGGGATACCAAATATCATAATACCATGTTTTCATATTTTAAAAAATTGCAAATAAAAGTGTACTGATAGATATCTTATTCAGCAAAATTTGCAGCAAAGGTTCAATGACACTTTCAACATATTTATCAAATCATTTGAATCCAAGTCAAGAAACTTAATTAGTTTTCTTTAAATTAGAAAACTAACCAAACCAAAATTGGACCAAATGCTATTTCTTAAATTACAATTTGCAGAAATAGTCAACCAAACGCACAAGAAATTGCTCACCTCAATTCCAATTAAAAACTATACAAATGCCAAACTGAATTGATTGTTTTTTAATAGTAAAAAATTAGTAATCATTAGCGACCAAGTAGTTTGCTCATAGTAAATTAAGAAGAGCAAAGTCTATATTAAAACATCATGAAGTAATTGCTCAAACGTGGGGCAATGGAATGATTACCATTCAATGCAATTCAATTAAAATTAGCCATCCAACTACTCTACTGTTATACATGGTTATTACTTTGCCTTGTATTCTAAACCCAAGAAACGGAAAAAGGCATAAAGTTTAATTTAATAGACATTGGAACACTACTGAATAGTACTATTTGCAATTCATGCATTACTAAATATAACTAAAATAACTACTTTACACCTAAAGAGTCATAAGAAAAAGGAGCCAGCAACTCCTTTTTATATAGTATAAGGAAAGATAATCGACAAGATGTTGTAGGATCCTGATGTTTGATAATATATGTTCTTTGACTTGATTGTATTTACAGCAAGTAGTTGGATGACTGCATGGAGGTTATGCTTTCTTTAGTAGAAACCAATTATAAGTGTTTTTTATTAGTTTATTGACATAGTAAGTTTGCGTGCACATTGTGTTATTCAAAATTTTTCTGGGCCATTTTTTTTCCTCTTAGAGTCTACATATCACAAATTATTTCAGAATATATTCTTCCCTAGAGTATAGTCCGCACATGAGAAGTTTAATCTGTTATTTGAATGCGAAAACTAAGAAGCACTGATAAAGAATTTGATATACAAATAGTAATACTAATTGTTGTTTCCTTTTTATACACATGCACTTGGTTTGCTACTAGTAAAATCTATCAAATAATTATTTTATTGATGCAAATCATCAAAATAACATGTCTATGTCAACCCTTCCAAGTTTTAGATACAACGCAGACTCTGGAATCACAGGGCAACAGAAGTTCAAGGAGCCTCCTGATCGTAAAGATCAACTATTTGGTCATGCTTGTAAAAAATATAGTACAACTCAAGCCGTAATTTATACCCTCAGTCATTTATCAATATTCTTGAGCAACCACATACCTTTATGTTTTTATTTTTAATTTAGAAAAGTTTCTAAATTACACTTTATACCTCAAATTTTTGGGTTCAAGGAAAACATTTACAAGAGGAGAACTTATTGAGAATTGAATTAGGGATATCAAGGTCGGTCAGTTGGGTAACATCTCTCTCAGCTAATTGAACTTTACAGTCCTATTATTTATTTGTTGGTAATAGAATTATGGAATTGCAATTTGCAATTGTAAATTTCATGACGATTGACGACCTTGTGATTATAAGATGGTGGCGGCGAGTAATTTGAGATTAAACAACATAAGGAAATGACAAGTCGCCCACTCCAAATCTAAATTCCATTTGATATTCATGAAAATGCCAAGTTTGGCGTCTTATTCAAAATTTATTGTTAAAATAAAATCTGGGGGCTCTGGCAAAAACACCAACCGCAACATAGGATTCAGGATCTGGAGGTCACAAGAAAAAGTCAAACAAAACTTGACTCAACCCCCCGGTTCAGTCGTTGAATCATATTCAAAGCACAGAGAAACACCCGAAAAGTTGCAAAAGCATGTCTGTCAAAGAAAATCAAGCTCAATAAAGTTGGGTGAAAGCAGTCGGCAGAAGGCTAATGCAGGCAGCTGGGCTATGCATGGGTATGGTGGAGGCCTAGTTACAAGTAGTAGCTGTATCAATCTTTCCATCTTTAAATAGCACAGCATTACAAAACAAAGCAAAAAAGAAAGCCCGCTAAGCTAGCATTATTGGGAGCAGTGGATGAGATTAACCAAGAAAAGTAGACATAGTACTGGTGGAAACCAGGGACATAAACAGCACAGCTGATTACTGCTGGGAAATGGGGAGACCTACATGTATGCTGTAAAAAGAGGAAGTTGATCGCCGCCCTAGAAAACGTAGGGCTCTCAGATAGATTACCATAGAGCCAGCCAGCCCCCAACACCAGAGCAGCAAATGCCATTTTTACACTTAAGCCACCCACCAGTCATTCCGTATCGTCCCGGCACGCCATCCCTCCGTTCACTTTGATGTGTTGTTAACGGTCTGTGATCTCAAGGGACCCATCCGTCAATCCAGTGCTCCTAAATCCCTCCTCAAGGGGGCCTGAGCAGAAGCTTAGAAGAAGAATATATAATAGATTGGGATAATCTCGTAAGCCTCTTCTGATATTCTTCTTAATACACTTAGCACTCCTAATGTTTTAAATATATCACCTACCTCCTTTACTTTTGTTATTTGTACAACAAAATTTTGCAAAACCCTAAACTACCATTTTACTCATTTTGTTAGATAAAAATACTCCTAAATCATTTTGTTTACTTTAAGAAAATTCACCACCTAGAAAACAATCTATATTGGCACCACTGTATTGTAAAACTATAGTCCAAAAAAATAATTTAGAAAATAAAAAATATTTGTAAAAAAATACGCTAGCACTTCAACTCTATATGTTCAAAATAGAGTTTTTATGAACTTTATTTTTTTTTTCAACCTCATTTTAATCCATGGCCAAGCCTTTAAGTTGTATTAAATTATTATAAAAATCAACTTACAATAGACAAAGAAATTACATGCCACTCTATCACGGTTACAAAATAAAAATAATAAGCAAAATTCAATTTACTATAGTTTTCAAATAAAAAATCGCATAGTTATCCAAAAAATGAATAAGATAGAATACTAGAGAAGGTGGAAAGAGAATAATTGGAGAAATGGGAAAGAGAAGAGCGTAACTTTTCTTTCTTTTTTTTTAATTTTTCGAGCTCTATTTATTTGATATGTGAATTATATATCAGTGGGGATTAATATAGTCATTTTACAATTATTTGGGAGAAGTAAGTGATATTCTTTAAACCAAGGTTGTTAAGTGATATCAGAAAGAATTTCAAAGAAGGTTTATGATATTATCCCAACATACATTCTAATGGGATGGGACTTTATTTTAAGGGAAAATCATTTAAAGTATCTTTCACATTTCGTTAAATAAAGTTTTTCATCTTTCATTTTAAAATATTAACTTTATGTCCCACACAAATTTAAATTAATAAAATTTAATTCCAACCTAAGTTTTTGATTACTTTTTAACTTAAAATCATGACAGTGACTCAAATGTAGTCATTCTTGTATATATAAAACGTCAGATCTCACTTTTTAGTGACAAAAATAAATATGGATTGAATTAGATCTTACATTTTTAGGGAAAAGTGAATATAATTCACGTAAGATCCTACTTTTTTAAGAACAAAAATGAATATGGATTGAATTATTTGTTTAATTATAAATAGGATCTAATTTTTTTTATCTCTAAAAAATTGACTATGTATAGGTTACTTGATGCATTCAGAGTAAAACATGGTCATAATCGTAGATTGAAACCAAATTTTACCGACATGATTTTGTAAAGAGCGCAAAAATTATCACTTTAGAAGTAAAGGATGAAAATTTTTATTTGGTGAGATTTGCGTGATGTTTTGAACATTTTTCCTTATTTTAATACCAAAAAGAAAAAATGGAACTCGGTTTCACTGAAATTGGCAATGCTATAGAATAATTTATGGCTTATATTGATTACAACTAACAATCAGGGGTGAAACTGAATCCGATTGGATTGGAGATTATTCGGGAGAATTTTTATTCTTTATAGCACCTTTTATTCCTGGGATATAAAAGAATATTAAAAAATATCATTTATATGCAAGAGTGTGCTCGTTATTTCATCCTAGACTCTCTTATTCCATCATGTTTTTTGGTGTTTTCTTGGTTATGGTTTAACTCATCACCGATATGTTTTACAAAAAAAGAAAAAATTAAAGAGAGAGAGAGAGAGAGCGCTCCACAACTGCTACAGTATCATTGCATTCTGCAGCCTTACAAAGCAACTCACGGGCTGAGGGAGAGAGAGGGTACCTACCTAGTTGCCTATGACTATCAGATTGAAGAAGTATCGCCACATATAGGCAATAGGATCTGCAAATAAAGTATCATTGATGCCCATCAGATGATTTGCTTTAACCTATCCATAGCTCAGAAAATTCCGACCGCAATAGTTATGGACTTATGGGTGGGTTTTTGGATTTGTTTAAATGTTCTTTTTTTTTTTTCATGTGAATCACCACTAGTCCGGAGGATTCACGACTTCACGTGAAGATCGACTATTTATATTGGTTATTCAATTACTACAGTACCTTTTTTTTTTTTTTTTCCCAGCTCTTAATACTTTTTACTTCATATACATCATATTTTAAACAAATTGTAATGTGTTTGGAAAGGGCATTTTTGCCAACAAATTTTTTATCACATTTTAAATTCAATTTTGTTCCTTTTTTAATTTTTGAGCCAATTTTTTTATGTTACATACATTATATCACAAAAAGTGCTCTAATATTATTCTAAATATTTTTAAAGAATTTCAATCCAATAAAAAGTGTTTCCCCCCCTCCCCAAAAAGGGGACAGAAAGATGAACTGAACTTGTTCGATACTCAAATCAAATTCGACTCCATAAAAACTCATTTATGTTTGGTTTGCCAACAAATCAAACCAAGTTTGAACAAAGATGTATGTTTGATAAACTCTCAATTTCAGCTAAATTAGTATATAAGTGAGATTTACACATAAAAAGTTCAAACTACTAGAACTCGACTCAAATTTGGCTCGAGAAAAGTTAGTTCGAACCAATCTCGATAAATAAACAAGCCAGATATAAATAAAATTTAAATTTGTCAAAATAATCAAAAAAGTTTGGGACACTGGGATGTTCAATTTGTTTAAACTTGTTTATACCCTATCCAAAAAATGCAACCTAATGTAGCTCTAATTCTATGCAGGTTGTCGCCCATATAATCGGGAGTAATTAAGAAATATCAAGCTCCTTTAATTACTATAATAAAGGGGTCTATCCCAGCTAGAATTTTCCTAATTTTATTTTCCATCACTGGAGCTATTTTACTTTTTCCCTTTTCAGTCGTCAAAGATGATAACTAGACATGATAAAGTTTACATGGTCCAAAACAGTACTACCTTCAGCAAATTGCTATACAGTAAAATATTTATAAATTGAATAATTTCTATTAATAATCTCTATTAAATAATAATTTTGGCCCCGACTTCAGTTAACTAGCTAAATTAATAATGTCGATGAAATAATAAGATAATAAAATTTTTAAAAACCTTGTATTCATTTGGTCCCAATCATTTCATTAATTAATAATTCACTTAAATTACATATCATATTTCTCTGAATTATGAGTTTATTATTGATTTGTGAACACCTTTTACATAGGAAGCCATGGTATAACAATGAGATATATAAGAAGATTTTGTATTCGTTTATTATAAGAAGACTTCCTTGTCTCATATACCTACCTACGTACCTAAATACATACATATAGATAGATAGACAGACACATGCATATATCTATATATATGCACAGACACCTATACATACATACATACATGTGTATATATATAATATATATATATACATATACATGTGTACACACACACATATATGTAATTTAATTCATTGTATGTATTTAATAAAATAGAAGTAAACATCTGTCATTTAGTATTTCCAAATCATTTTCACTTTTTGATAATAGAAAATTAATATCAGTTAGGTAAGTATATTGAAAATATTAATAAATTATATTATACTTGCAAATTTAGTAGATATGGGATGGTTTATATTTTTTAGACTTTTAGCCTTCTTTTATTAATGGAATAATTCATATTTTTATAAAATAAAACAAAACTTTACTTGATTAAATGAGTGTTTCTTTGATTGTAAGTACAATTGATAAATTAATAAATTATTATAGGCTCTTTAAATTAATATAATTTGTACAGGCTCAAGGTTATTAATTTGTAAAGGGTTTACTATATGTTTCTCATATTTGTCGCAAGACTAAGTGCATGTGAATTGAGAATGTTTTCGTAATAGTAGGAAAAAAAAAATACTGGTACAGTCCTTAAAAATGTTTTGAGCAATTGAAGGTTAAATTACTGAATTTTAAGACACTGTGTTATGATTTGTTGGAGACTTTTATGGATGCTAATGTAGCTCACCTTTCAAATTTTAATGAGAAGCTACTTTTGAGAAGGAGGGTTAAAAAAAAGGAAAGAAAATTTGACACAAAAAGGAAAAGGACAATAATGAGGTTTGGATAATTTTCTTAAGGGTCTTTTTAACGAGTGCTTATAGGATATTTGTTAACGCACTTATAATTGGCCTAACTTACCACATATATATACACATTAACAATTATTAACTTCTCTTACATTTATATACTTTCCTTATTTAATATTACTTACCCTCTTGTATTTATTTACTTTCCCTACTTAATCTTATATTTTCAAAAGCATGATATTTGAAATATATTTTAACAAATATCTAATGGTCACCGGTGAACAGATGGTTGAATGAGTTATAAGTTAAAAATATGAGGTTATTTGAACTCCCACCCAACGGGAAAAAAAGGAGGTCATTCAAGTTTCTGTGCAGTTACTTAAATACGAGCGACCATACATAGAAGGTAACCTTTTCATACACAACGGATTGGACAATTCTTTTATTTTAGTCATGCATCCACAATGGCAAAATATTCTTATACAGGTTTGTTTGGATTGATATTATTTGTTCAAAATTATTTGACTTGCATCATCAACATAATTTTCAATCACCTTTTTATCTCATATACATCATATCAAAAGGTATTACAATATTTTTGATTAAAAAATTATCCCAAATAATCTACTATCCAAACACAGGCGCGGTCGAAAAACGAATAGGGGCTATTTAGTAGTTGGTAATACTAAATTTTGAGAAAATCGTAATTAAATTTCCCAAAAAATAATGGCTGAGTGGCTGGTTGTACGGAAGGATTTCGTTTGTAGGAGTGTCACTGGCAGGAAACACTAAACACTGGAGTTCTGCAAGATCATCCATTCAGAGATAGTGGCACCAAGACAAAAGGGCATTGAGTTCCCACTCCACTCCAACGTCGAATGCATGAATTGTTGAAAAAAAAAAAAAAACCTTCAAACAGAAAATGAAAATGGAGAAAGGTTTGCCGGGTCGACGCCATGGAACAGCACCCACTATCATGTCTCAAGTTTGCTGGTGTAATGGACAAAGTACTATCCAGCAGCTTATAGCTAGGCCTTCTCCTTTGCGCCACCCTGAATTGCCAGCTGCCTGTCGCATGAAATTTAACTGAGAGGGAGGGAGACCAGGGCCAAAGGGGATAGTCACGCAGCAGCTGCAAAAGGAGGAGCCAGCAGCAGCAGGGGCTAGTAAGCTATACATTCGAAGCGTCCACATCCGTCTTCTGCCACTAAAGCAGCAAACAATCACACCCCACACTCTCACATAAAATGTCCTTTGCTAATTAACCTACGAGAAGTCGGAGGCCGTTGCTGTCTGCCTCCAGTTTATTAACACAAAACACTACACTAATTGAACATACTTGTCCCTCTTTATTAAAACTTGAAAAGAATTGAGAGGTTTGCATGTAAGGAGCAGACTAGAAGTGTACTGTGTGTACGTAGTAATTTTTGAAGCCAGCGAAGCCGCGGCGTTTCTCAGTAGTTCTTGACTACAATCATTACGTTACTCTCTAATCAAGCTCCCGCCGTACCCCCCCCTCCCCACTGTCTTTCTGTCGCTGTCTCTCTCCATCTTTCTCTAAATACAACCCCGTTTAATCACAGCAGCACAAAAAGTCTTAGGCTCCTCAACTGAGACGTCCTAATCACAGCAGGTTCCACAATCTCGACTTTTCTCCTTTTTTTCTCCCCTCCTCTTGCGGGGTTTTGTGCGTTTAGTTTGGCGTTTTCGCTTTCCTCAGGTTTAAAGAAAATTGCAAACAAACACCTCTACCCTCCTCCTGTTCGACATTTGTTTTCGGCGTAAACTTCCTTTCCCTTAGGCGGCACCCTAAGCTCATAAAGTCCAACAACTAGTCATGCCCCCCTCTCTCCCTCCCCTCCACAGCTCCACTAAAACTACCGGTTTAGATACATACATGGGATATTTAGGATTACAAGTTTGAAGTGAACGAAGTTGGTTGAGCAGTAATTGTGCTTGTTCCTCATCTTGTTTGGCAATTTTTTTCTTTTCCTGTTTTGTGTTTGGGCCCATCCAAGATGAGTGACAGTAAAGGAGAGCCCAAGCAGCATTTATCAACTCCTTCTGAGGACCCCGATCAAGAACCAACAGAAAATATCTCCCAACAACAACAGCAGCAGCAGCACGGGATTGGTCTTACTGGAGCTCCGTTCGTTTCTGCTCCTTCATACATCCCCAGCGTGGCAACGCCAGGATCTTTTGAACAGCAGCAGCAACAACAGTTACACTTTGAATCTGTGAATCCAAAGAGACCTAGATATACAGCTACTCAATGGAAGCTCTCATCCTCCACGTCCTCTCAACAACCACCACAGAAAAGACAAACACAATCGAACTTATTAGTCACCACCGAATCAAGCCCTTCTCCAACGCCCACGCAGGTTGCAACCAATCCGCAAACTGTGGCCCTGGCTGCTTCCTCTTCGGACACTGCATCTTCACCTTCTCATTCTCCGAGGCCATCCCACTCTGCTGCTTCAGGCCACGAAGCTGCCAACCCAGAGGGATCCTTATTCCAGCACCAACAATTTAGAAAAGGCAAGTATGTCAGCCCTGTTTGGAAACCAAATGAGATGCTGTGGTTAGCCAGGGCTTGGAGGGTTCAATACCAAGGCGGAGGCGGCTCAGAACGTGGGGAGGGCGGACCAGCCATTGATGTGGCAGCCGCTGCACCGGCGAGGGGGAAAACTAGGGCTGATAAGGATAGGGAGGTTGCTGAATTCTTGAATAGACACGGGGTAAATAGGGATGCCAAGACTGCTGGGACTAAGTGGGACAATATGTTGGGGGAGTTCAGAAAGGTTTACGAGTGGGAGAGAGGTGGTGAAAGGGACCAAGTTGGGAAGAGTTATTTTAGGCTCTCGCCGTATGAGAGGAAGCTTCACAGGTTGCCTGCTTCATTTGATGAGGAGGTTTTTGAAGAGCTCTCTCAATTCATGGGCTCAAGAATGAGAACTCCTCACAGTAGAGGCATCTCCCCAGGTATCATCTCTGGCGGCATCGGGGGTGACGAAGGCCGGTCAGTCCTCGCAACCACAACAAAGTCATCATTGGCACCACCTCCTCCTTACCGCGAAGAAGACCTTCCTCTCCTTGCAGGTATATCCATCTCACCAAAATATGCAGATTACGAATAAGATTTTGATAACATCAACATTTTTTGGTAATTGCTACCATACGAACGCTTTTTACAGCAAGGTCAAAGCAGTTGGTTACGGGTAGTAGCGGAGCTGAAGCTTTCCCACATGGAGGGAGAGCAGGAGGAACATTAGGGTTTGAGACTTCGTTAGATGTGCCTAGTGGTGGCCCATCTACCTCTACTTATTCAAAGGAAATTCGCCGAATAGGTAAGGTAAGAATGATATGGGAAGAATCTGTGAGCTTGTGGGCTGAAGAAGGTGAACACCATAGGGGAAGAGTGAAGATCCAAGGATCAAGCTTTTTAAATGCTGATGAAATTACTTTCTTGGATGATTCGATGGTCGCTTGCACGATGGAAGGCTTTGAAGATGGACCTCTAAAAGGCTTTTCTGTTGATAGATTCCTCCCTGGACAACAAGTCAAAGTCTTCGGCAGAAGAAAATCTTTCTCTGTTCCTGTTCCCATTCCTTCAGGTATGGAGTATATTAAGTCCTACAGGACATACCAATTATTTTACTGCTCGAAATTCCCGTTATGCTTCTTCAAAACAACGTGGTATAATTTGCATATTTCGCGACCTTAGGACCAGTTTAAAACACTATCCTCTCTACATTGCTATCTGCCAGGTTTCAGTGAAAGAGTTCCTCTTCATTCTGCTGAACCCTCCAACGTTACTAGATGTAAGTCTCTCTCATATATTCTTTACACAAGTCATTTTCATCTTCCTGGCTGATGATGCATTGCAAAGTAGTTTACGACTTAATAGGCATGAGAAGATCGGATGAGTACCGAGATCTAGTGGGCATGCTTTGAGAACTAAATGTCTTTGTTATGCAGCTATCCCTGCATGGGAATTTCAAGACCCTAGTGATTATTACCTGGGATGCTTGCGAGTTCCGCCTCCAACCCTACCTAGCTTGTTTGAGCTCTCGTGGCACCTACAAGAGCCCCCGCCTGAAGAATTTCGTTTCCCGCTCCGGAGAGATGTGTACAAGGACCTCCCTCAAGGGAAAGAGCTATTCTTTTCTATCTCTAGTGAACTTTTGGATTGCAGAGCCATCGCTTACGACATTTTGAGCCCAATTATGAGACCAAACCCTAGTCTAAGTGGTGCGACCGCCTCCGCTAGAGATTCTTTTATTGGCCTTTGGGACGATTGTATCAACAGGATCGTGTCCAAGCTCTGTGCGGTAGAAATGGTGTTTGTCCGGAAATCCAGCTCGCCTATGGCGGAAACAATGCAGGATGAGTGGCCTAATGTGGCGGCATTCTTGAGGAAGTTTTGCTTGTGGAGAGGGGAGGAGACGGATCAATTAAGGGAAGGGCAAATAGACCCCTCTTCCTCGATTGTGGAGAAGTTGCTCTGGACTTACGCTGACCTTCCTTACATACTGGGCTACTATGCGGTAGGCTACATCGTCACATTCTGCGCGATGAGCCGGTCCCAAGACCGGGTTATCCGGACGGATCTTTACACAGTCGATCTCTCCACCCCGATGGAGAGGCTAAAAGCCCTAGTTCCCTGTTGGAGGATTGCTGGGTTGTTGCCTTTGTTAGCTGATCGATGCTCCCAAAGTAGCATGAGCATAAATGGTGGAGACGTCTCTTACAAGTTAATTCCATACAGTGACTTCGAGAGAATTGATTTGGGTGGCGGTAGCATCTTGGAGATGACACCTAACTCGGTGACTAGGTTGTTTTCAAGTAAAAGAAGATGGGCTGCAGTCAAAGAAATCTATGATTTTTTGGACCATCGAATCCCGCACGTCGAATTCATCATACGATCATCCGAGAAAGATTTGGGAATGGTGTTCAAGCCTAGAGGATGCAAGTTGAAGCCAACCAGTTGTGATCAGTTAATAGAGGCTCTCAAGCAGGTAACGAAAGCGCTAGTTGCCCTTCACGACCTCTCCTTCATGCACAGAGATCTGGGTTGGGAGAAAGTGATGAAAAGAAGCGACAGGGAAAATGAATGGTT
The DNA here is from genome assembly GCA_013103745.1 of Gardenia jasminoides. Taxonomy (NCBI): domain Eukaryota; kingdom Viridiplantae; phylum Streptophyta; class Magnoliopsida; order Gentianales; family Rubiaceae; genus Gardenia; species Gardenia jasminoides. The sequence goes on from CM023103.1 coordinate 107,847,037, forward strand.
CGTAACGGGGTTTGATGAGGCGGTGAGCGCACCCCAGATATACCCGCACGGGGGAGCGGCGAGTGGGAGGCACGCTCCGGAGATGGGTAGGGGCTTACACGGGGTGAAGGTGGATGTGTGGGGTGTAGGTCAGCTGGTTAAGACCTGCGGATTGGTGGCTGTACCTAAATTATTGCGGGAGTTGCAGAACAGGTGTCTGGACCCCAACCCGGAGCAGCGACCGACGGCGGCGGACTGCTATCACCACCTGCTGCAGTTGCAGTCTTCGATGTCAGCAGCCGCCGGAGGTTATTGAATGCGATTGATTGAATCATGCAGTCATTTCGTCCCTCACTCTCTTGGGTGGGGGGTTTGTAGTAAAAACAGCCTTTCTTTCTCACTCGTCTTCAAGTTCAATCTTGGGATTACTACTTACAACTTGGGTACTTCGGGGGCAGTCATTCTGGTAATAGTAGTACTGGGGAACCTAAGCTGTTCGCTGGCCGGTGCAGTTTCAACAAGAAAATAGTACTGGCATTAACTAGTAGTATTAAGTGAACAACTATCACGGATACAACTAGCTAGGGAAGCCTAGCTAGGGTTGTGTAAGTAAGCCCATTGGACGGTTGCTGTGCTGGCGAGTAACAGAATGGCTGGTGCAATTTGATTCCCCAGCTTTTGAAGGTAATTCGCTAATCGAAGGGACAAAGAAAAGAAAGCTCTATCTCATTTGTTGCTCGAATATGTTTTCAAGGCAATATCATGCACCGCATGATGATTCCATATGGATGGGAGCATTTTGCTTTATCTGTTCTTTGCCTTTCTGTGTAGGAAGGAGGTTTTAGTTTTTGTTCCCTCAATTTCATTATCTCATTCTTGTGAGAGTGCATTCCTTCTCTTTTTCGCAGAAAATGAAAAGCAAATTTTGGCATTGGTATCTAGCATTGAAACCTATTTAACTAGCATTAAGATTATCTTACTAGTATCAAGTCCTCCATTAGTAATCTTGAAGCATTTTTGAGGCAAAAAAAAAAAAAGTTTACAAGTAACTTGAGAACATTTCAATAGGATTGGGGCGATCACGAATCTGTAGCTAATTCAAATTCCACCTTTAATGTACATTTCAAAATTTTTACCTTTGTTTTTCTTAATTAACTTGTAACAAGTTTAGGACTGTCAAGGGGTTAATATCTAGCTTATCCATCAACTGGTTATCTAACCTAACCACATTTTTGGATGGAATCAGTCTTGCCAGAAGGGGAAAAATTTCAAATCCTTTTCTCTCCAACCAAATAAATTTCTTTCTTTTCTTTTCAGTCCTTGATTATAGTTTTGTCTGCTTCTCTCATCTTTCAGAAACTTGACTCTATTTTAGTGCTTTCTGGAAATTGCTAACCCGTAGCTAGAGGAAGATGAACATGACGACGAATGAATAAACAAACTAAACCTAAAGTGAGTTGAGTTTCCCTATTAAAAGCAAAAAGGAAAAAACGTGAGTTTCCATATGAAAATCTTATATCATGCCGGAAATATTTTATATGGCATAAACTTTAGACTATCAATTAACACCCAAACTTATAAGCTTATGTTGACATACTTTTTTTAGGAGTGAGTAAGTTAAACTCGGCTTAAAATATTTTTGTTACCATCTCACACTTGATTCGTAGTACATACTTGAAGATCCATATTAGTGTCATCAAATTTTCTGGTTTTTAGATGTAGAGGCAAATAACGAAGAGTCATCACAAACTCACACTTATAGGAGCAGAATTTTCTCGTTTGAGTGTGTGGTTAGTTTCACTTTAGCATGACTGGGCTCACGCCGGGAAAAACCATATGGTATCAACTTGGTCTTGAAATAATTGTTTTCACTATTCAATAAAAGAAACTGCACAAACTTTTGCGAGTTAGATTCCTCACATGAAGATGTATGCTACGGTAATGAAATAAGAAAATTGTTCCTCTTAATAAAACAGCAAATGTGCGAGAATGCTTCCTTCGTCGGATTTCTGTCTAAAATGGGCCGACATTCCCTAATCCTAGGCATCGCGAATTTGTACCCTAAATCTCGTAGCTTAAGGGTACAGATCTTCGTTTTAATAGTCAATATCCATAACTATACTAGTATTTATACCTGTATCAACTAAATTTATGCTGCAAACGAGTCTATTAACGCACAGCCACAACCAAAAAGGAAGAAGAAGAATCTTCCTATATGCGCAAGACTAACCACACAGAAAGCATAAGTAGCCAGTAGGGCAGTAAAAGAAACGAATTAAAATTGGATAAAGTTGACAGACTCGATTTGAAGTTTTCTAATGAAACCAAACTTTGAATAGGATTGAGTTAGGTAGAAGTTTAAAATCTGAACTCAAGTTTCATACAACCCTATGTTTAATAGGCATGAGCTCAAAATTTGAGCTGAATTTCAATTTTTTTTATTGTGTTTTAATCATTAATGTTATTGTGTGTTTTGTTGAATCCTAATTATTGGTTGAACTTTAAACTGAAATCAAGCTACCTAAATCTTGATTTCAGTCAACTAGCTTTTCTCAGCCGTTTTCTCCTCCACTTTCAACCGCACAAGTGCATTAATTTATAACATAGACAGCTAGGAGTAATAGTCAATCACTGACATCTATACTGCGCAGTTTTCAGAGGGTATCCTCCCAATGGATTTGCGCCATTGCTCTTTTGCCTATCACTACAGTTAAAGTTGGAGCTCACACCCCCCGGGGCCGGGGCCGGGATTGTTTGGATAGAGTGTATTTGAAATAATTTTTTGTAAAAAAAATACTGTAGCACTTTTTAAATATGATGTGTGTGAAATAAAAAGATGGTTAGAAAATGTGTTGGTGATACAAACAAGTAAATTTTGGATAAATTTTGAGAGATAATCTCCTATCCAAACAAAACTCAAAATTAGCGAACAAAATTTGCCTCTGCTAGCAACTTTGCCTTGCCTCCCCAACCCAATCATAGACGGGGTTTTAACTTGAGACGATCTGAAATCTTATCAAATACTTCACTTTGTCCCCGAGTTCTTGAAACATTGCAAAAGAATCCAGACGGAGACGGTGACATAATAAGAATCAGTAGGCGGGAATGGCCGTTTAATCTGAAAGAGACTTTTTTTTTTTTTTTCCCTTTGAGCACCTAATATCCCCACCTTTTATGAGACTAATTCGGATTCAATCCGAGAAGCGCCCACATAGTTCAATTCTTACTCGGGGGTGAAGGTCTAGCTCGGAACTTTTCAAGACGCCAAATGTAGGAGTCAAATTTGCGACATCCCGTTGACATTAGCAATTCACTTACCAGTTGACCCAAGCTGATGGTTTATAAAAAGACTTTAATGGTCACATACATGTGCATGTGCTGCACTTTTGAGGGAGTGTTCAACTTAGGAGTGTGCAAATTCGGTGCGTACCAATTTCATAATCGATTTCGAATTGAATTTAGTAATTTGGAATCGGATATTTGATAATTTGGTACATAATCGGTATATACCAAATTCACCGAATTCAAATATAGTATGAAATAGGTAATGAGATTTTCGATCTAGTAATAATTGATTTCGAATTTGGAATTTGTTAACAAAATAGGGTGCCGGTTTACCGAATTCAAATCACCAAATTAGTTTATAAAATTATATATATATATAGGTATATGATATATACTGTGAATATATTATATATTTATATAGATAAAGGCTAATAGGCTATTAATAATAGATAGTATATAGTCTTATCATGTACCTATAATAATAATAATACATAATTATTTACAATATAGCGATATATCATAATCATCTTAGTATTTGGAATGTGTCCAATAATATTATAATAAAACAAATATATAATAATATGTAATTATAATACTTATCCTTTTATACATAGCTAGAATTACATAATAAGTATAATATACTTGTATAATATTATAATGTACCTCTAATAATATATTATGACTATAATACTACAAATATATAATATTGCGTAACCATAAGAATTATCCTTTTATACATAACTAGAATTAGATAATGAGTACAGCGTAGTAATATATTAGTTTTCACCATTGAAATCAATCAAGTCTTTTAAAAATTAAGCATTTAATCTCTATATAATAAATAAGACTAAATGTAAGTGCAACTGCATAATGCATTGTGCATTACATAATTTGTAAATTATAAGTGTTTAAATGACATATCACAAAATTAACAATCATTGATTTGATTCATTGTAAATCATAAATTTGTAAATTGTGATACTATGAGTTATAACTTCTAACCAATATCACTTATCATTAATTATTATAAATTGTATCTATATGAGTAAGAGTAAGTTGTATTTTGATTTGAATTAATCAATAATCACTTTTTATTTGTGCCTTAATTCATTGATTAATAATTCAATATATAACTAAGTATTTACGATCAAATGACCTTGAATTAATTTTTCAAATACGTAAATACATTTTTTAGTTTTCAAGAAGTGAGAAGGGCATATTAAATTTTTGTGCTCATTTCGTAGTTTTTTAAAATTTAAACGGCACTATAGACTTATAGCTATTATAAATGGTCACTACTCATTATCTTATACTAATTTTCTTATCTTATGAGAAATAAAAGACAAATCAGTATTTTTCTTCTTTAAATTATTGTAAAGTCCTAATTTACAAATTACACATTTAACATAAGTCACAAAATTAATGCAAAAATAAAAAATAATATTAGTTTAGTGGACTTGAGTCCAAATGGGCAAATTCCCATTATTTTATCCATTCCAATTCGATTATAACCGAATGCGTAATCAAATCTGAATTCAATTCGGGAACTGCATGAATTCGGTTAATATGAATTCGAAATAGGAATCGGTTTAGATTTTCATAGGCCAACTAACTGAAAAATCCGAATTCACATAACCGAATTACTGAATATTAACTGAATGCAGACCCCTAGTTCTGCTCATGTCGAGATTCCATCCTTTTAAGGTTCTTACTTTTGGACCTTAAGTGTGAAGCCCATTTTGGACCTGTTGTTCAATGGGCTCCAACAGGTAATGTTTAGTTACATGAACTCCTTCTTAAAGAAAACACAGGTTAGCTTATGCATCCGGGTGGGTTAATTACATGTGTTTGAAGTTTAGGCGATGAGATATATTTTAAGTAGCTATTAAACTATGCCAAGCCGTACTTTGAATGTACAGGTAGCAAATTACTGGAAACCAGAAATAGTATAGAGTGTTTTCCTTTTCCTATGGTTTCACGCTCAGCCTCCCAATGAAGTAAAGAAATCACATATATTGAGAAAATTAAAGCTGTAAAGAAATCACGTATTCGAATTAAACTGTGGTTTCAGCACGATCCTTGGTGACTATTATTGGTCGTCGATAACTTCGTGGTACAAGTCGTGAATTACTACAAGGACGACCAGCAATATCATCACAAATATGGGTTACCAATGAGGGATCTGCCATTCTGAGCAAAGGATAAGAGATGGGCGTTATTTCGTTATCTGCAAAAGTTTGAATTTGCTTTCCTGAAGTTAGGTTAAGAAATGATAATATGTGAATTTTATAAGGTAATGGTCTCACATACTTTATAGTATTATTCTCTTTGAAACTTTGCCTGAATAATCTCCAAAAAGGAAACATTTGTGTGTGTGTGTGTGTGCCTTGAACACTAGTATAAATAGGATGCGTGTTTTTTCTTTCCTCCGTCCCATTATTCCCATCACTCTCTAACCAGAGAATATACAAACATGGCTGCGTTTTGTTTTGGGACAAACGATATCATGGCCCAATAGCGTAATCAGACAGACAGATCCACTTCATAATTGTCTGAAACCATTATGAAAGCCAGAAACAAAATCAGTTTCCGAGTCTCAGTATTGGGCCAGAAAACGCAGTGGGTTGTTAGCCTCTGGTTTGCACGCACAGACACAGTAATGGAAAATCCAGTATGCAACTCCTTCGCACTTCAAAAGTATTGTTGAATTTATTTAAAACCAAAAAAAAAAAAAAAGAGAAAGAGATGGGAGTATAAAATATTCTCAAAACTCATTTTAATTTTTTGATAAGTAAACTCGTTGCTGTATGTTGGACAGTGGTTTTTCTTTTCTTTTATTTTCCAGACTCGTTTTGGTTTTTTTTTTTCCTGCTCGGGAAATGGGGGAAATTTTTGACCAGACACTTTTTGGGACCAATTCTTGAATTTTAATCGCTGAAATGTAAGGATGAGACGTCTTATTATTCGAACGGAGAAACTATTCCCCAGAGGCAAAGCGGACGGATTTTGCTGGAGAGACCCATTTAGACGCTTCGGGCCATTGGCCCAGTGCCAGCCGGACGTCTATCCTTCCCCCCCCAAAAACCCTTCCCCACTTTTTTAATTTTAATTTTTAAACCCTGGGCTCCAGAGAATAATTTTATTCTACCTACCTATCTGAGCTTGCTCTTTAAATTGGCGGCTTAGTTTAAAAGAAAAAAAACAAAAGAAAAAAAATTTTGTTGCTTAGTTCTTTGTACGGATTACTCATTTATAATATTCTTTTATGAAAATTCTAACAGAACTCCGTACTTATCTTAAAGCGTTAAATAAAAGCAAATGAAGGGGAAAAGGATTTGTAGGTTGTAGGTAGAAGTAAGATGAGTTAAAAGACAATTGATGTCGAGATTCAAGAATTATTTATGTATTTTTCTCTGTTTAAAGCTCATTTCCCTTCTTGTTTCCTTTGGGGAGGGGGGAAAAAAACATAAAAGTAGAAAACACAGGAAAAAGTAACATGTTTAATTACACTAATTATTGGGAATAGTCATTCTATCATCCTCTAAATTCATACTTCAACCAATTTCTTTTTTCTCTCACATAGATCACATCACAAAGAGGTGATAATAAAATTTTATAAATAATCTTCAATCCAAACGCCCAAATTTCATTTCTCTACTAAATTCCAAATCACAATGGGCTCAAGATTTTTCATAAAAAGTGTGCTACATATGTATGGATATCTACGATCAGATCAATCCAACTGATCAGACAACTTAACAAATGATTACAGAGAGAAAAAATAAGGCCATAGAAGGGGTGTATGATCACATATATTGCTGTATAACAACCAAATCTAATTTCAGAGTAGCTGTGTCAAATTAAAGAAATGGCAAACAGCTAAGGAAATCTACGGCTCTTTGTCCGTAATCAGGAATTTGTATGAACGAACATCTGGAGTTTGGACTTGAGTCATTGTCACAATTCAGTAGCAAAGGAAATTACCAATATTAGTGAACCGATATGCTATTACAAACTAGGATGCGTGTTAGCTTTCACGACCACCAACTCATCAAGTCTAAAATACGCCATGTTTGCATTATGTGGCAATCCCTTAGGCCTAGCTGCCATGTTTAGAATCTTCATGGAAGATCTCATTGGCAATAACCAATTGCCGTTTTTCGAGCGCTTCAGAAAGTCGACAGTGAGTGTTGATTAAGAATCTTGTCCTGTGCGCAGTGGTATATCTTCGCATTAATCAGTGCCATTCTTTCTATAAAGATAAATTTGGTGGTAAGAAGACAAAAGGGTAGAGAAAATAGGATCATTAGGAGTGATTAATTAAATGCTCGACATCCTGGCACCAAATTATGGAGTAGAATCTTTGGGTGGATATTTTTTAAAAGAAGGTTTGATAAGAAACGAGGTATCCCAACTCAGTGTGATCATGATTTTTGTCTCAGCATGGTCTAATACTTCTAAGTTGCCAACTTGAATTGCGTACGACCGACCTAATCTAGCAAGTAGCTAGTGATAGTAGTAAGTTACTGTCGATTATGAAATCCTAGTTGTATTTACAGCCATCATTAGAGTTCTTTAAGTGTTTATCTTGTTCGGACTCCCACAAATACGAAGGAGGAGACGACACCTGACCCAAAAAAAAAAAAAAAAAAACCTAGTATATACATATACACATGTCATTCAAGAATGGACAAACACAAAAAAAATAAACCAAACCAAAAGAAACAAGATGTAGCCCCCCTAGGCTTCTGGTAGATAGAGTTATCGAGGAATAAAACCTTGAGGCGAGTGACTGGGTCGTTATGCGGACTGTGCATTTTTCTGTGCCTGAGATTATTTAAAAAAGCGTGTAGACGGCCATTAACAGATGTGGTTTTGTTGTTTTTACGTGTTATAGGCTTATACTAGCTATCAATTTTTTTCTTGCGGTAATGTTTAAAGGAGATGAAAATGATGGGCACAATTATCAATAAAAAACAAGGGCTATACTCGTCGTTTCTCATGCAGATAAAACAAGATTTTGTTGTATTAACATACTACAAACGAAGCATTCCAAAGAACCCTTAGCTCAGAGCCTTCATGTGCACTGGACAACTTAGACAAAGGCTAAAGGCCCCATTGCTTGCTGAAATAAAATCTGTTGTGAGCCTGAAAATCCACTAAAACAACAGAGCTAGCTCAGTTGTTGGCGCTACTATCTATTTGCTTTGCTGTGACCATGACTCTTCACTCCTGAGCGCATGCTTGAATTAGCTAGGTTATCTCTTGCTTTCTTTCTCTATTTTGTTTTTTTAATATTGTTTAAACTCTGTCGGATAGAATATATATATATATATAGACTAGTAAGCAGCATGAATTATGAAGTTGTTGGCTGTCCAGTGCCACCAGATCTAGGGAGGAGGACTCCCACCAAAACACGTAGCCTGAAATAATAAACAAATCCAAAGAAGGAAATCAGGAAGTGGTTAAGACACAATTACGTACAAAATGTACAGAAAGGATTTAGGTATTTAGATGCGGTTCTCTTTGTAGGGGATTCAGAACTGGACTCAGAATCGGAGTAGGTTAACCATTATTGTACTGATCATCAAATAAATTCAAGACTGAGGGTTTAATTAACTTTTAAACATGGAGCAGAGCAGAGCCTCGACTGTAAAAATGGTTTTGTAGTCAAATGGGTGTAATTAGTGAACTCGATCGGAGAGCTTCCAACCAATCATCAATAAGTTTAGTAGTAGGTATTTTCTGGCCAAGAAAAAAAAAAAAAAGATTAACCTTCCCAGCCGAAGAAATTCTCCTTCCGTTTTTTATGTAGAGTCTATAGAATTGAATTCCAATCTGCGCCTTTAGTCATCAGAAAATAACAGCCCGATTAGAGAAGGTTCATCAGGCGATTGAAACTACTTTTTTTTTTTTTTGGGGGGGGGGGGGGGGGGGTGGCATTTGTGTGTGTGGGGAAACTACTTTTGTTGATCGGGGAGAAGTAAGTGGCTAACATGAGCTGCTTACGGCAGGATGAGAGGGGTTGGGGAATCCAAACCGAAATGGCAAATGGAGACAAGGGTTAGGACAAAGTATGAAAATGAATTTTTCAGGTATGACAGGTGGAAATTATGACACAATCCTAAGAAATGTCGCGTTATGCTAGGGAATAGAGATACATCGCCACACACGGCCACAACATACAACAAATATTGCCACGTGAAGCGGGCCTGTTGGAGGGGAGTAAGGGATAGCGACTTTCCTTGTCCTAACTTATGGCGGCTGTTTCTTTGGTTTCGCTTCCCTCAGACGTCCCGTCCCGTCCCGCCCTTGTTTTGGTGACTAGGAACCCATAGCCGCAGCCGTCCCGCCCCCTGTTTCTCTTCCGTTCATCTCTCTTCTCCTTCCTTCTTTCAACCTTGACAACACTAACAAGGAGAAGACGACGATGATGCTCATTCATACGTGGCACACCATAATTTTTGCCGTCACTCATAATAATTAACACCAAGACCAGTATTTCTAAGCGTGATCTCACTCTAAACACTGAATTTAATACTAGCATGGATGACGACATGGTTTTATTCTTCTTTTTTTTTTCTGAAATTGTAATGCTTGAATAAGGAATAAAAAATACACGCACACAAAAAATACATAGAAATGAAAGGGACAATAACTTAACGCTTCACGGTGTGTCAAGGAAACATATAATTCGCCTCCTGTCAATTTAGAAAGAAAGGCATTCGTCTTTTCTTAATTGAACTTTAATGTAGCTTCTAGGAGGCCATGTAGTACTATCTATCGTGTGATGATGAGTCTGCATAGCTATTCAAGTGAATATACAAATTGACCCTTATGGTCCTGTAACCTTCCTCTTTCTTTTTATTCTTTTTTTCTTTGTGTTAAGGAATATTGGAGTATATTGATAAATGTGACAGAATAAAATATCAACACTAGAATTTAAAGTGTCAATTATAAGAGTTGCCCTCACCATGTGACCAATATCCAATTGTATGGATTCGGTCCTAACTAACTCCACACCTCACATGTAATTACGCCAGAAGCAATTTCAAAACTTGTCATGTACTGAAATTATGTTATTGTCTTCTCTTTATTTCTCGGATGGGTATGCCAATCTGAAAGACAAACTAGTTACAGTACGTAGTTAGCTGTTAGGGTTATCATCGCCATTATCCTTTCGCCATCTTCATTAATTCCCACTCTCTTTTTTTTTTTTCTCTTTTGAAACCAAAATACGTGAGTATGATTTTTTCCTACCATCCCTGTATGACATCAATCCAAAAAGATATCAGGACATGAGGCCCAGGTGTTACTAAAACTGCAGTTTGCTCAGACTTGAAGAAAGTTAAAGGATGCGAACCTTTTCGTTGTTGGTAATTTTGCTGAGCTTAATTTGTCGTGCTCTCTTTTCAAACCTGAGCAATTTTTTTTTTTTTTTTCCCTTGTGAATTCTACAGGGAAACGATAAGGACACTTTTGTATTTATTTTTAATCTGGAGTAGAAACAGAAAGTTATCAATTAAAGCTTCCTTATCCAAGGACTAATTTGCGTACTTTTTTCACATGTACGTCACACATGCTACTAATTATATGTGCGCTGAAAAGACCTCTTACTGCCTTTGCTTAGAATTAGCTCAGGGCGATGTAAAATATGAATCATCATATCATACTACTCCATTAAGGAGGGCTGAGTTATGCCATTCCGAGCATTAATTATAAATTTGTTAGGTAATAACAGTCGTCGTGAGTGTCGGAGGCAAAGAAAGGCCTATCGTAATCTTGAAAAAGTCTGGGTAACAGTCCAAATTAAAGCGGACCACCGTTCTCATGATCAGGTGGTGGCTTCTCTCTCTCTCTCTTTAGAGTACTCGAATGCGAGCTCCTCCGTACTCGAAAGAGCACATACGACTCTTCCATCTTCATCTGCTTTCCTCCCTTTGATGGATGTAACGAAATTAGGCCAGAGAAACAACATGAGGAGTGGCAAGATAAAGTTTACGCTTGCGGACAAATTATGGGGGTGGAATATTTTACAAGCATGTGGAGGAGGGGTTTTCAAACTTGAGCTATCATTCGGTTTCTCGCTGCACCGGTTAGAAATTCAATGACATCATTATTCGAGGAGGGCAGAGTACTAGTCTACCATCCTTGGATGGAGACAACTTTGTTTTTCTTCCAGTTTTGATTAGCATTCATATAAACGGTGTTATGTAGTAGTATAACTAGTGTGCTGCTTAATTACTTGCACCACTTACATCATTATGATAAGCGGTTAAGCGGAAGAGAAGTTGGCTCTGGCTAATGGCTAATGGCTAATGGTGTGATTAACAGCGAAAGGAGTGCGAGTGATGAAGTCATAATTACGTGGGGACCTGTTCGGTCTTTCTTTTATTTAAAGATAAAAAAGAGAATTTAGATTAGTTTAACAGAAGATGATGGGGAAGAATGTTGAGCATGCAACGCCAACTAGGCAAGCGCCCAGACAGTGTCCTAAGTGTTACTTTGGCGTTGTGCATAGATAGCCACAAGCCTCCAAGACTCCAGATATGTAAAATAATGCCAGGAATAAAACCAAAAACACTTGCAGAAGAATCCATTAAATTGAAAGCTCTGTCAACCCCAAATGGATTCTAGCTCCCCATGCATCTGAATCATTCATCACCTGGGCCATGCTTTTCGTTGGATTTTTTTGATGCATGTTTCTTTCTCTTAATTTTATACTTGTTTATTTCTAACTTCTGTTTTTTTGGATACTTTGATGGAATTGAGGCCCACCAAGTTGAGTCAAGTTTGTTGTATGATCATTCGACGATTCAAGATATACATGACATCGTCCTCAAGCTCAGATGTCTAATTTCTTTGATTAATAGACGGGCTCATTTCTTTGACATCGTCCTCAAGTCATAAACTATCCATAGGATTTAACCGTACCATCGATAGAGAATTTTGAGAGAGTTTATTTTAGCCTTTGAAACCGTAAAAGTCCATAGTTGTTAGTCTTTAATATGTCAAATGGGATTTAAAGTAATCGAACATCAGGACAATCTAAGCCATCATTCCAACAGCATACATTTTGATTTTAATACCATTCATTTAGCTAAGTTGGTTGCTGGCTGGATGAGGACTTGATATATAGTAGTTAAGGATAAGACTTTAGAAATTAGAAGTTTTGAATTCAAGTCTCCCCTTCCTCCTTCCTACTTCTTCAATCACACTCACTCCCTATTCATTGAAAACAAAAAACGCACTAAGTTGACCAATTGAAAAAGTGTTAGTACCAAAACAAAATTTTTCAAAAATTTGAAAAATCTCAAGTAACTTAAAGAAAATTGCATGCTTGCCCCGCATACCGAAAGCTGTGGAAACTCTACGGTGTGATGGCTCAGAAAAGGACGTTGTACTCTAGACATACGATTCTAGAATCAGGAGTGGTGGCACTTATAAAAGAGAAGAAGAAGAAGACGTGGTTATAGTATGATGACGCAGCCCCGCAGCGCGAGTTTTTGCTGGTATTTAATTGGATGGTTTAAGGAAGAAAAATACGGAAACAGGAGCTACTTTCATGGCAAAAATTCAAGGAAACTCGAATGTCATTCATTAGTTGCTGTGAAAGAACGCAAAAGCATTTCCTACTGAAGCGGAATGAGGAGACGATCTATCATGTTTCTCTCTTGACGTTAATTTAGAGGTAGTAAAATATCAAGATCTTAGCACCCAAAAAAAAAAAAAATGGGGTCAAGATCTAACTCACATAATAAAAAGAATAATTAATATGATTCTCTTTTTTCTATTCTCCTCTCTCCTTTTTTCTATGGTAAAATGTATTTTGGCTCTGTTTTGTATGAACGCGCATGATCTAGGGTATAATATGCTCCATGTGCCGTTCGTATGTACCATGTACACCCCCAAACATTACTATAATTTATTATTGGTACTCGTAAAACGGGAATATTATTGTTAACCACCAGGATTTTAGCAGGGATTTTGTGCTTAAGAGGTATTTAGCCTTGTTATTAGCTTGTGGATGTGGGTAAAACCGTAAAAGTAAGGAAAGGCAAATGCTAGTGCGATTTTCCATTTTGTCTTGTTTTGTTTTTTAATTGGTGGGGGCAACAATTGTACGCCCTTTCTACTTCCGGAGAGTATTATAATTAAGTTGGGTGGGATAAAACGACAGCATGGGGGCATGGGATGCTGTCAATTGACAGGCTCATGGAACACTACTGGTCAAACAACATTACAAAATTTGATGATAAACTCTTTTATTTTTCGTCACTGCTTCATTTTCAATACTATCTCTCCTCTACTTTTCATTTAACTCTTACTTTTTGACATATACCGATCAAGAGGGAAGAAAAAAATTAAGAAAAACCGGAGCTGCCCCTGGTACTTTTTTTTTTTTTTCCTTTAAGTTGTACACTAGATAGTAGTAGTGGTATGTTGTCCAAAATTTTGACATAAACAATCAACCCCAGCCTGCCTTGGAAGTTCAATCCAATTCGATCATTCACCTGGCTAGCAACTTCTTCTTCTTCTTCATCTTCTTCTTTTTTTTTTTTTTTTTTTTTGTGGGATGGGGGGCGGGGGTGTTCTTTTGCCTCATGATCAGTTGTTTCTCTATGCTTTCAACATCATTCTCATCCGGCCCCCGTATGGGACAATGATTATGCTCTCAGGAAAAAGAACTACTACGTGGGACGACGTACGTACGTACTACAAGTCTACAACCCGTTCTCTTACAAACTGAAACTCCAATTTTTTTCTTTTTTTGTTTGGTTCTCCCTCCCCCCCTCCCGCCCCCCTGCCTTTTTATTCAGCTGTTTCTCTGTTGAAGCCAATTTGAGAACATCTGTAGAGTGTGCATGTCAGCTCTGTAGTGCTTCTGCGTAAACTCGAGGAGCTTCGGCCATGTGAAGTCGGGATATATCCGAGGGTTGTTGGAATCCACCAATTCAGTTGGTGGGCTCACCACCTTATCCTCCTTTGGACACAGAAAGAAGGCTAGTGATTTCCTAGGAGTTTTGTTGTTTACCACTGCCCGGTGCAAGCAACTTTTGTATCTTCCATTAGACAGTGCCTGAAGAAGAACAAGACAACCCGGCCATCTAATTCAGTTAATTTCTACCATCGCTCGTACTCGTGTGCAGATACTAAACTGGTTACTTCGGTACTGTAATTCAAGAACTAGTAAAGCAGCAGTAGTATATATGTCAAGAACTAATGAATTGATTAGCTACCATGAAAGTGTCGCCTATGTTGACGACAAAAGCGTTGATGTTGGGACTAATGGAGCGCCATTCCCCATCTACAGACACTTGAAGGCCGCCCACCGTGTCTTGGTGGAGGATTGTTAGGGATGTGGGATCGCAGTGAGGTCCCGTTCCCAGCGTGAGCTCTGGTCTCTGGCAGGGCGGGTAGTAATTCAATCTCATTATCGACTCATTTCCTTCGAAGAATTCTTTAAAGCTCTCTCTGCTTACTCCCAGGCTCATCCCCAGCAGTTCCATGATCCCCAGCGAAAGGGTGCTCATCGCATTGCAATATTCTTGGTAAACCCTCCTGTATATAGATTTAAGAGAAGAGTTAAAATTACCAAACGAATTTAAGAGTTAATGATCAGGCACTAGCAAACATGTTGATCAACATTCATTTCTTGACTCGTACCCAAGGTGCAGGAATTGATGGCCCAATGTCTTCTCAAAATACTCTTCAACGATGTGGGACGATTCTTTCGCCGCAGAGAACTGAAAAGAAAGTGTCTCCTTCCAGGGAAGCTTGGAGGAGAAGCGGCCAGTGAAACTACTAGCATAGCCACAATGCTCGCCAACCTTCCTCTGAGCCTTTTGCTTCTCGCAAAGTGGCTGCTCAAAGAAGGAGTCCATGTATCGATGGGCATCCGATATTAGACTAGCATCCACTCCGTGATTCACTACCAAAAAGAAGCCGTGCTTCCGGCACGCTTCGCCAACGAGCCAGGAGGCTTCCTTGGCAGCAGCGGGGCTTCCCGAGAGAAAGCCTCCCAAGTCAACGAGCGGAACGGCAAGTTCCCGGGGATTGGGACTTGGCTTCTCGTGGTCAGGCCATATAAATTGAGTGGGAATCTTAGTCTGGTGCTGCAGGACGGAAGCGTCGAATACCAGCGGGTTTTGCTGCTGGTCCAGGCATTCGACTTTGGACGATGACATGATTTCGGACTCGGATGCTTTGGTTGTGATCATACAATCAATAGCCATTGCATGAGAAGTGAGGGGCCAAAACAGTGAAGACTCGAGAGCGAGGGAACGAGCCTTCAGAGAGGTGATGAGATGAGAGGGAATTAAGACTAGTCAGTTGGTGGATGTCGATAGGAAAAATAAACAAATACTACTAAATCAGTTAGTAACCCCCGCCCCAAAAAAAAAAAAAAAGAAAAAAGGAGAGAGTGAAATTTGAGGGTTGTGATAAAGGAAAAGCCAAGGCCGTTCTCAATGGACAAATCTGTGAACGAAACTTGGACTCTTAAATAGGGGTCTCTCTCTCTCTCGTCTGTGTGTTGGTGTCTCTCCTCCAACACACAAACTGGGAGTATTTAAAACCAACTGTTGCTGCAAACAGAGGACCTCTTGTAAAATTTTTATATTTCTCAAGGGGGCTTGTGAATCCATAGATTTAGACAATACTCCATCATCTATTGCCTTCCATGGTGTTGACAGGGAAGCGTTTCCCTATAACATTTTGGCGTTTACTTTGGGTAAGTGTGACTTAGCCTCTATCTCCTCCAACCGCAATTAAAGAAATACCCCATTTATTCATAAAGTGCGAACAAACTATATGGGGTCTTGT
The DNA here is from genome assembly GCA_013103745.1 of Gardenia jasminoides. Lineage (NCBI taxonomy): Eukaryota > Viridiplantae > Streptophyta > Magnoliopsida > Gentianales > Rubiaceae > Gardenia > Gardenia jasminoides. The sequence goes on from CM023103.1 coordinate 107,863,126, forward strand.
CTGGATTGTCATTTTCTAGATTTTTCGTAGAAAAATATATTGTAACGATGTAATGTATATGAAATAAAAAGGTGTTTTGAAAATGTGATCACAGAAAACGTAAAAATTTTTTGATGAAAAATTGCAATCTAAACAAGGCCTCTGAGTCTTGGCGTCTTTTCCCGTTTAGAGATCAACAGGTAGTAATGGGACTCAAAAATGTTTAGCCATCTTTTAGTACTTAAAAGCTTGTGACAATGCTTAAAGAACCAAGAAAACTATTTTTAGCAAAAGCAGAGGCTGAAAAGTATGTCTTTGATCAAATTTGGGTAGACAGATTTAAAATGTGGATACGATAAATTTTTTCAAAACGAGAGAATTTGAGGAAACGACCTCCTTCCGAGTAGTCCTATAAATTCCAATGACAGTTAGTCGAATCACCTACATACCTTGCAGTTTACTCACAAAATTGACAATGTCAACAAAGTATCACAGGATAATGGCATGATAATAGCATAATTGCCTGGGTGTGTAAATAGAGTCATACTACTAGATAGATAGCAGTAGCACACAAGTGGTAGTTTGAAGAATGAATGATTAATTGTACGTACTTCGCAATCCTTTTGAGTACGTGGAATTTGGGAAAGAGGTGGAGTCTAATAATACGGCACCAGCGCTTGCGGTGGAGGGATCACAGACACCAAAAATGTATGTAAACACAACAGCGAGACGGGCTCAAAATTGGATGAGACAGAAAGCAGTGTTGGGAATCAATGAAAAAGGATCTTCTCTTAGAGAAGCATGACAAAATTAAGGCGAGGGGAGGGATGGGGGTGGGGGGGTGCTCGACCACACAGAGTGAGTGGCACAGACTAGCATGTAGTGGGAATAGCTAGGCGATGAACAAAAGAGTTTGAGCTTTGGTTGTCCATATATATGGCAGCATATTTATGTGTGTGAGGAAGGAATCCACTCGCACTGCCAGAGGGTTAGAGGAGTTAAAAAAAATAGACTGTACAACCGTAGGATGAAAAGCCAAGCAGGACCGACTAACTCTGCACTAGTTTTTTTTTTTTTTTTTTTTTGGGGGGGGGGGGGGTGTTTGGTGTGATTCCCAGCACCCCTTTCTCTGCTGCCATATTTAGATACATGAGTAAGTAGTGGCGAACTAGCGATACACATGTACAAGAGCAATGTTAAGTTGCAAACAAATCAAGTGGAATCCAACTTTGGCTTGAACAACTGAACTTGACTCAGTTTTGATTAGACTCGAATTCGACGAGTTTCATTCTAAAACTCGATCTCAAGATTGAACTCTAATTTAAGCTTTGTCGACCTTGAATTTTGAGCCTATTCAAGCTCAAATAAAATAAAAATAATTTCTATATTTTTTAAATGGATAAAATTGACATTTCACCCTAATCAAATCATAAAAATATAGGGAACATACATGTTATTTTACTATTAAAAATATATAAATTCGATCAGGCTCAATAAGCCGCAAACGTATATATGTATTCGACTCACTTGTCAAGCCAGCTCGAGCTCAATATTCACCAAATTCAGATCGAACTTCGGCTGACTCGGTTAGCGAACTGGCTTTACTCATTTACAGCTCTAAGTAAGGCCCAAGCTGGGATTCTTGGGAAGCATGGGGGTGATGACTACTACATGTAATTTCAGCAAAACACGCTCCAATTATGCGTTCATAAACCATCCATATATCTCCGTATTAATTCTTAATCACACCCTTGAGGGGCTTTTGTATTTTTGAACTTTTTGTTGAGATGGTGGGGTTCTAAGCTTTGAGGTTGCTCTGCTAGGTGCCAAAATCTGTCGTTAGCCTATTTATAGCAAAGCATGACACAGCCCAACCAAGTATATATATGTTGTAACTATTTTACAGATTCTTTTTCTACTTTCAGCTTTAGGTTTCAACATCATATTGTTGAACCTGCTAATCGCGATGACTCTAATGTTTATAATTATTAAAGCCTACACAAAAATTTATACAGCATGATTAGTTGAAAAGAAATAGTATTCGACATAAGAGGGCATATCCTTGTAATTACAATATATTCAAGGGATTCATGAATGTAATTTATCTAAAAACAATGCTTTGGACAATTTTGCTAAATACACGACGATTTAATAATCAACAATATTACGTATTAAATTGTGTCTATTGTCTGTTCCTTAAAAATCCCTAAACATTCACCATTACGTCTGTAAAAATGAGAAGTTGCCCCAGGTTGACCATTCGATTTCAAATATTCTGTAGTAGTCTTGAAAGCTAAGCGCAAATATATACAACTATATAAATAAATTGAAATTCAAATTAAAATTATAGTTATTTGTTATGCACCCCGACCTGCTTGCATCAGCCACCAGGGGTTTGACCTTCACTAAACAATTTTTCCTTTTGGCCCCGTCGAGAAGGGATCCAAAACAGAGCTCGAGTATAAAATCTGCTACTATCACGAGAATGAAAAATTACAATTAACCCAAAAAAAAAAAAAAAAGGTTGCTCTAACGAGGTGCAATTTGTTTGAGCAAAATCAGCTTAGAAAAAATCTAAGTTAATAAATCTGTATAACCACTAGGGTCGGTTCAGTGGGTAGGAGAAAGCTGTTAGAATCTTCCAAATCCTGTATCTAACAATTGGGGGTGGGGAAAGTTGGAAGGGTAATTAAGAAAGAAGGGGGTTAATTAAACATGTTTAAAGTTTATCCAAATGAGTTCCAACCAAAAAAAATTAAAAGAAAGAAAGAAGGGTCAATCCAAGTGAGTGCAATGGGTCCTCCACTGTGAAGTATGTGTCCCAACCTCTCGACTCAATGCCATTAGAAGTTCAAACAGCACAATGTTTAGTTTCGCAAAATACTCTATCTACTACAGACCCTTTTTTTTTTTAAGGGTTGTCAGCTAGCGGAGATTGTAACGTACGTCCCATTCTAGAATGAGAATTCCAGTATTGCATGATTTAATTCTTTTGGGTTTCCTAGGACTTGGCTTGAGATTCATGGAGTTGTAAGTTGTTGATGGTGTAGTCTGAAGATGAAGAACGCACGCACAGACGGTGGTCGATGTGGTGGAAACAAACGATGAATCCACAAAGGTACACATCACGGAGTCAACGCCTACGTGAGGATGTGATATCTATATCGCTGCTCCCAGAATTTTCAACAAAGTCAAACGACTCCCAAGCCAGATAGTCGGAGTCCATAGTAAATGAATAGGTTGGTCCCATTTTCAGGGGAGAGCGAGGACCGAAAGCAGTGCGCCTCCAACACCACTTACACACTCACAAATTTTTTTTTTTTTTTCTTCCCCATTCATTTGAACAGCAAAAAATCTTAAAATTTCCATAATCTGGGTCTGAAAGTTTTCTAAATTTGACCAAGTCGAGTAGTTTTTTTTTTTAAAACCAAAACAGAAAATTATTTAAAAAAAGAAAGAAAATTTTAGAGGCTAAAGCCATTTAGAAAATTGCGAAGTATAGTGTGTGTGTGTGTAAATGGAAAACGGCAGACTAGCGCCAGCAATTAGGCCAAATGAGTATCCATATCTTTGTTACTTATGGGTGAGAGAGATCTAAAAATCTCTACAACCACAATTAGCCGATACAAAAAAATATGTGCGCACACATTCACACACACACATATATATATATATGTATGTATATATGCATACACACACATATATATATATAGGACGACAGAGGAAATGACGGGCTTAAACACACTATCAATAGCTATTATGCTCGTTCCAATTAGCTAGGCTATCAAAGGACAAGACACAATGGGCCGGTTAGCTATTATAATTGAGTTTTTGCTCCATTCTGGCTTGTTACTACTACTGCTACTAGTACTTTGTTTCTTCACCGGTGCCCACTCCTAGTGGACGGGACGTCTGAAAATAGTGCGGAAAAGGATGTTAAAGATGATTTGTATGTTAGTACTTGTTAGCGAAACAACCTCCTAGTTTTGCTACGACTTTACGGAGACAATCTAATTCAAGTAACAACATGGCTGCAATTTTCTTCCGTATGATAGAATTTTTACGTCAATTCTAGTTTCTTTCTTCCACGCCCTTTCTCTGTTAATACCGGTTTATGCGTCTCTAATATAGGTTTGTGGGGTAATTCGAATCGGGAGTTGAAAATTAAAATTCAAATGAGTGAAGGCTCTTTTCTTTATATATGTGTATATGCTTTCTGGTGGATAGACCAACAGCAGGTGAATAATTCATTAGCCATAACTAGAAGTGCTTCGGCTTCTTGTGGACGCATGTTGATAAATTGAGTGCTCTTCAATTATCCACTACAAAGATAGATGAATTTTTCCTAGCGTTTGTACCATTATTTTTGGTGGTTGCTCTAGAATGGAGGGAACCAAATATCTCCAGTTTCAGGGGACATGGTCACAGAAGCTGACTTTACTGATGTTGGTGCGTGAGTTGAAAATTTTCCACACTACAAGTGCCCGCAGAAAAGACTACTATGTCAAAGAAAGATGTCATGTTTCGTAGTTGGTCCTAATTGAACTATTTGACTTCTCTTTTGTAACTGAAACCGTAGAATTTTACAGTCTTGAGAGTTGATGTGTACGCAGTATATGATGTAACCATACTCCCAACACCCCAAAAAAAAAAAAAGGTATAAGAACAAAGAGAAAAAAATAATCAATCAATTCCATCATTCTAGATATATCAATGTGTCAACACAATAACTTTTTAAAGTAAAGTAAAACAAGCAGGACCCAGAGTTTGTCTTTCCGATTGTAGCAGAATAATTGTGAGATTGTAAAATTATGTGTTGCGACACCTCAGCCCAGCCTAGTACCCTGGCGCATCAAATGGCTTTCAGCTAGCCTGCAAGATTTGGGACCAAAAAAAAAAAAAAAAATCGGACCCCATTCTTAGTGTTTGACCGGACAGGCATTCATCATAAACAAAATACAATATTAATTAAAAAATAATAATAATAACTGCACAGGGCAAGTCTTGCAAACATAGATCATTCGTACCATCATTCGCCAAAGCTAACAATCTACAGGCTACAATACTCCTGGACCTTCTACCAAAAAAGAGGAACGAATTATGGTACCTATATATGAAGCACGGCTACCTCCCTCTCTGACGAAATATACAAATTGGCACTGCATAATGGGGTGAAGCCGTGCCTCTTAAGATGTTGAAACTTCTAAAATCTTTAAGCAAAATAAAATTTTCTGCTGTATCCTCGTAAATACACATTTGTTCAACCAAGAGTGGACGACTATGTGAAAACCCTACCCCAACCTTCATCTGTTGGGTCCACCTGTGCGTGCACGTAAGCACAAATTTTAGTGCAAATGGTGATAGGATTTGAAGCAAATTTGCCTTGAGAAAAAAATATCCCAAAAGTTAAAACCAGGAACATAGTCATGCAACTTGCTGAGTGAAAATAACGCCAGATAACGTGTGAGTTTAGTTCTGTGGAATCATAGAATGATGCAACTAAGAAAGGATGCAAACCAGTTCACGCATGTCGGAACAGAAGAACAACCATAGTCAATCAACTTGGAATCGCAAATAGTCAATCTTAAACCATCACCGTGGGCTGCAACATAGTACATATTAAGGGCAAGAGCACAAGTGGAAAAGTAGTAATGAGTGGGGGAATCAAAACAATAATGCATCTTAAAAATGACAATAATTAGACATAAATATCCCTAAACACCAAATAGTAGCGCAACAGTCCTCTCATCCAAGTAAATGCATTATGAGAATTGGAATACTTTAGTGTAATTGTCAAGACTTTCGTTACTTCGTGAAAAGGGGCTCCTCACTACAGTCCCCTACTTTGTCCGTTGCCATGTGTATTGAAAGTAAGAGCGCCATGTTTGTTATACAAATGTCAGAAAGCGAATTGGGACTGAAAATTGGAAAAAATTTTCCCCATCTTGTATTACAAGGTTTCACTTATTATCAGTGTGCCATTTCTTCCCCCATTCCTCGCTTCTTCCTCCCCTCTGAATAGCATTTCATGGTGACACCAGATAAACCCATAAAGGAGGCTTAGAAAGTAGAAATGTGAACTGCGAATCAACCATTATCAAAGAAACCTGAGCCTATGGAAGGACAAAATGACAACTTGTGCTCATGCTCATGACTGTTTCCTCCGTTACATATTCTACTTGCCCATTTTAATAACGAGAAGGGTAGTGTATTTCCCAAAACTAGCCGGATAAACTCAAAAAAGGCGTCGATTAGATGACAAACTTAGTTGGAGGAAGAGAGAGAGGAAACAAGAAGGTCCATGGATGAAGGCAACTAACATGATGGTGGAATGGTCATAATGTGATGCGGACAAAAGGTGGGACAAATGAGTTCTCTCAGGCAAGAGATCCCATGAAGCTGACAGACCCAGCAAGGTTGGATCTCCACACAAACTACAGTTAAAACAGGATGTGTTGCGCCACTGCCAACTCAGGACAAACACAGTCTCCTCCTTTCTTTATCCACTAAAAGATTGCTTGCTTTCTCGCTTGCCGACTCGATTATCCATTGGTGGGTCTCGGAGACATTCAGATTTTATTACAAATGGGGAGCAAAGACAATCTCTCTTGATTTTGGTCGTGGATTTTTTGGGATAAAAAGATGGCTTAGGCGAGAACAGTTTGAAAGTATGTTCTCCTTTGGTGTGGAAATGATGAATATGCATTGTGACGCTAGGGGTCCTCCCTAGAAGGCTATAAAGTACCCATAACCATAATAGCATTTCTCATTGCTAAATTAGGCCCAAACAGTAAACACTGTGTGTGTCATTTCAATTGATGTCGTACATCAGGGTGCATTACAGCCATTGTTACAAAGTGTACATAGCGTATCTAATATATTTTCCTAAATTTGAATTATGGTATTTTAATTACCAAGGAACCGACAAGCTTGCATAGTCCCCAATGGTCTCCTTATCAAGTCTCCAGATTTTTCTTCGCAGCGCGCCCTTATCTATCGCCTTGGTGAAAGCAGGGGTGGCAACAGGTTTAGGTTTGAATCGGAACGGAACTAACAACTTATTAAACTGGAATGGGAAATGAATTTGATTAATCAGGACCGACACTACAACTATAACTAAAGATTCAAGTTCACATTCATAAAAGACTTGAACCGAAACTAAAATCTGCAGTTCAAATCGTCTAAAAATATACTTATATTCTAAACCTATTTGGCACAATTTAAAGTTTAGTATCGATAGTCAGAACCCAGCACCAACAACCTCAATTCTAGTCTAATAATCTTATCTCATCTTATTAGTAAATCTAGACGCAATGACTAATTTAGATCCAAGTCCAATCTAACCAAAATGTTAAAATCAAACTAATCAAATTATTAAAGTAAACTTGATGACATTTTGAGTTTGACTAGCCATTATGAGGATAATTTATTAATTAAGACTTTTTCCTTTTCTCTATTTCAACAAAGAGAAAATTATGTATATTATTATTTAATTTAGAACATTCAAAATAAAAGCTATTTCTTTTCATAAAATATGCATACAATAAAATTCATATTTTTTTTTCTATACTCATTATATATTTACTTAGAATCGATGTCATAATAACAAATATTTAAGTATAACCAAAAGAACCATAACCAAAACAAATCAAAACCATAATCGAACCAAAACTAAAGGTTTAAGAACCGTAACCATAAATGTCCTTACATGGGCCAATTCATATTTCACCCTCAAAAGAACCAGAATCATTGATTTTTAAATAGGAATGGGCAGTTTGGAAATCGTAGCCATGTCTAGGTGAAAGAACTGAAAGAATAAAAATGATCTTCTACTCTATTTTCTGTTCTATTTTTCATTATATGATCATTTATCCTTTACAAACATAATATTTTAATTCTTTTTGTTCATAAATTCCAATAATTATTATTGGGATAAAAAGCAAAATAACCTGACCCAAAAAAACAAGATATCAAAGAGAAAGCGAAATTTCTGGTGTAATTTTCGTTTTGTAACATACAATGTTGTTTTAACTTGTTATATCTTGATTTTAACCATTATCAGTTACGGTAAATTAAAAGGGAAAAAAAAGAATTAAAGTAAAATACTTGCGAAGGTATAAACTATATATAATGAAAAGTGGTATAGGAAATGTAATGAAAAGTGGAATAGAAGATCTTTTGCGGTGATTGTTCATTTTTACCTAAAAAATTTTACTTACACAAGATTACACCCAACTTCATCACATCAAAGGTGAAAATTCTTTTAACAAATTATTCCAAAAAATCTACTATCCAAACGTACTCACACCATTTACCCCTAGGCATTTTGAAGATGATAAAAAATCCACCCAAAACTCCTATTTTGCGGGTGCAGCCCAGTTCTAAACCAGTCCATTTTTCTTCACTTAATGCTCTCTCCGTCATCGAATAATCTGAGGCGCTGACGACTGAGAACTCGTGATAACCTTGGACGGTTCTATGTGAACCAAAATTCCAGAACTGTCAGTTTGGTCCAATTAAAGAGACCCATGTTTGCTTTCGCTAGTTGATCGTCGCACTTTCTTAATGAAGTTACCCAAACTGCCCGTCATCAGCAGCTGTTTAAAACAAAGCTAAGTTGCAAAAAGCCCTCTAATTAATTTTAGCATTCGACTTTGAGCTCTCGGATGTAACGTCAAGGTACAGACGGTTTCAGGACAACATAAATTATGAAGAAAAACGCAAGATATCTAATCTGAGAATTGAAACTAACAACCTTTCCTGAAAGGTACTATTCTGATATTCCCCAAAAAAGAAGAAAAAAAAAAGACGTTTTACACCTAAGCAATTCCCAAACCCAAAAGGCTAGCTGACATTTGGGAAGGAAAATGGGACTTAAATACTACAACTCACACACACTCACAACCGATGTGGGATAGGGAACAAGGGAATGGGATCAAACCCAAGGGTAGAAACTTAAGCAATTCCCAAATCCAAACCCAAAAGGTTAGCTGACATTTGAAAAGGGAGAGGGGACTTAAGTACTACAACTCACACACACTCACAACCGATGTGGGATAAGGAACAGGGGAATGGGATCACCACTGAATGTTTTCACAACCGACGTTTTACATGCTTGATCCTGGAAAATTTTGAAGCAAGAAACAATTTGCAAGACGATGCGTTTTCCAAGAACGGCTACTTTAGCATTCAGACCTCATTTTAAAGAATGACTTGTGAAGCCTTCTCTAAAATAATGAATATAACTTGGTGATTGAATACACGATCTCTCGGCAGTACAAGAAACCGGGAATTTGAACCGACCCCCACTTCTCCAAGGGGCTGCCCATGAAACTGTTTTGGAGTGTTTGCCCCGGGATATAGCGTAATCTTCCATCCTAGTTGCACATTTGGTTATCCACATACGCGACCTAGCATTGGTTGATTTTATCAAGCACGTAATGATTAGTAGAGAAAGAATCAGGTGAGATTAACTGTCATCCATTGAAACCCTACCAAACTCTAAAATGGAGAGCCAAAACCTATTGTTTGGCAGTGCAAAGGAAGGTCCACCGCTGACCATAATGGAGAGGGACGAGTACTCGGACGTCAGAGCAATACATACAAATCAGTCAACTCGCACATCTTGAAGCTCAAGCTGAGTCGGGCATTACCACTTTATATCAATTATTTGGGCCATATAGCGAAATAGATGTTGCTCAATAGTCCCCGGATGAAAGTAGAAGGCTACGAGACAGACGTTAATGGTAAAACAAAATAGTCGTCTATAAGCACCATTCCCAATCTGTAGAACTTTAATGTGACAAATTGTACAGGACACTAAAAGATCAATTACTGCTACCAATAAGAGAAGCTTGCATGCCCTTTATGCCTAGTATAATACCCTTTTGGATGAAAGGTATGGTCCGCTCTGCAACATCTAATTTAATGGGCCAGAAATCTTATTCGTCTTCTTTAAGGTCCTTGTAAAGCTAAACTTAAAAGGGCTTGAATAGTGCAAGCAAGGCAATCATCTTATCTTGATTCCAAGGATCAAAATCATCATTAAACCCCTGGCATCATCTAGTCACTCTTAAATTTTTTCTTGAAAACGATCAATGCAGAAGCTGGTTATCAAGTAAAAGGAGTTCAAAATCTATGAAGGGCACCAATTTTGCAAAGATTATACTTCGTAGGTTTACTTACCAGGGGATGAGGTAAAGGTCACCACTGCATCAGTTACAGATTACGGCAATCGCAACACCAAAGATTAGTTTCTTCTTCAACAAAAGGAGTAAAATGTCTAGACCAAGATGATACAAAATTTTTAAGACAGAAGTATATCAAATCTTGTCCACAAAATGAATGAACTGAGTAAAATTGTGGAAAGGTATACATTGGTATATAATGAATCAACACAGCCACAAACTATTGCGGTGCATAAATCTTTACTGGCCTAGAGATTTTGTCATGAAAATGATTACTTTGCATCAAGTCAAATAAAGCAGCTGTTTAGTTAGCAAAGTCCAATCCAAATAGGGGGAAAAAAAATGAGAAGCTGTTAAGATAGAAAAACAAATCATTGCAGGAAGATTTTATTTCCATCAAAAAGTCTGTGTCTTACCACATGTAAATTATATTCGACTATATCTTCCATATGAAAATTAGTATCTCTAAAAAACATGGAATAAGAAAGTACTATTTTACAACATATATTCGTGACCAGGAGAAAGAAAGATTATCCTACCTTGACTAATATGGTACTCAAAGGATTCTTGTGCAAATTCATCAAAAATCTGCTCTATGTAATGACAGTTGGCTTCTCTCTTCCTGTGAAATCCTTCAGCATGGATAATGACAGTGCCAGATCTGAAGCATAATCATGTCAAATTTTTTCAGATTAAGGTAATTCAAAAGCCTTAAGGTTGACAAAATTATAGAAATCTTACCGATCAAAGGTTTCAGTGCAGTTTGGGCATCCAAATTGTGCTTGGAGACATCTGGCTCAAATTGTTCAATATACAAGCGAACAGTTGCACCAGCAGAGCCAGTACCCTGAAAGTAAACATTAAATTAATGCCAGCCATATAAATAACACCACCATATAGCAAGATATTTTATAGAATTCAGACCGATAATCGGAATATGATCCTTGATCCATCAGTGAAAATAAAGCGAATGCCTTGCTTAGAAGCAACACTTCCATCCACCTGAGGCAGTGGGTAACACTTTAGTCATCCAACTAAAATACTATTGACTGTTGGCTGGTTACATTCTATATAAAATACTATAAACAGCAAAGGTAACTGCGACTCACTGGATCAGTATAGGTGAAGTCATCAGCCAAGTGAAGAACATAATTACCTATATCACGAAATACCTCTTTCAGCTTTTATAATGCAAGTTTGCCAAATTTATATAGTAAAAGTGCATGGACTTGGCGGACTCACCATACTTGTCACCTGCCTTGCTCCCAGAAACTAAATCCCTGAGATGTTCTACCATTTTGTTGGCTCCTTCAGATTCACATTCCTGAATCAAAGTTGCTAAATCAATGCCATACTTAGAAGTTACAGAAGTTAGTTCAAGTTTCAGTAATAGGAATGCTGATAAAGGCAAGCATGGAGAACTGAAATATTATCTAATATGATGTTCACCTCATAGTCGTATCTTGAAAAGAAGTTCCTCCCATAAGTAGCCCAATGTTTTTTCACGACATCAGCTACAGAAATTAACTGTTCTCCTGGCTTCTTGTCCTTGTTTTGGTAAGCAATAATGGAAAGCCAAGCTAATACAGCCCTGTGGATTGCACATTGTGAAAGTCAATCCCAATCGAATCCAATAACCTTTCAACTTAAGCAAATGAACCAGAGAAAATCACAACACAGACCATTAGATTGAGAATATCAGACCACATACTCTCAAGACTCATAATAAGACATTAAACACAAAGTTGCAGCAGAAAAATAGAGATTGCCATTAAGTATATGTCATTCAGGCCAGAAAGTCATATGCAGTACCCAAACCATCAAGCAAACTAGCTGGTACAACAGATAAGTAATATGACCAATAAAGCCCCAGGTGATCAGATCAAAGGCTTCTCATCAACAGCTACTCATTAGGCACAAGTCAGAAATTTTCAATTTCTTCATAATAAAAACTTTCCCTTAGTCAAAAGACATTTATGTACCAGCTATTACTAAATATTTCAGTAACAAAACAACTCAAAAAAATCAGAAGATAAACGATACCATATGCCATCTTTTTCACGGATGTGATCAGAACCAGTTCCAAAACTTTCTTCCCCACAAATTGACAATTTCCCCGCATCCATAAGATTTCCAAAAAATTTCCAACCAGTGGGCACCTGCAGCAACATGGTCATTGTTAAGGGCTACATTCAACAGAAACGGAGAAATAAACACACACAACTCTCATAAGTAAATTAGTGACGTGAGTAGATCAAAAGTTTAGGAAAGGATCTTATGCCTCGTAAAATGGAAGATTTAACGTTTGAGCAACACGGTCTAAGGCACCACTTGTCGGCATTGATCGAGCTAAACCCTGTATTTATCAGAAAATTCTCCACTAGTGAAATTGGAAAATGCATGTCCCTGGGAAAAGAGGTTGAAAAGGCAATAAAAGTTTCCTACCTTAGGACCAGTTTGAAAGTATGGAATGGCTTCCTGTGCATTGGCTGCAATAATTGCTACAGAATCTGAAGGAGTAACAAAAAATTCTCTACCAAGAATCATGTTCCTGTCACCATCTCCTGAATAATCATGGAATAATACCAAAAAAATGTCTTCAGCTACATGTCTAAACCTGTGTGGGTGATCAAACTCTCTTTCTAACACAAAATGAATGTCCACATAGCAGTAGTATTCTCTTAAACTTAAATAGGGTATGTATATCTCTTCCGGAAATGAGAAATCTAAATAATAAGAGGATTCGAAGTGATGGTGACAAAACGCTTCCATGAAAAACAAAGGTTAAACATGAGCAAAAAACTAGTTTAATTTCCAATTTCTTGACATGTTTGTCAGTAATTTTCAACTTAAAACACCTAATTAACCAATGTGCAGACGTCAATTAAGAGTATGAATTAGTAATACATAAGTTGATATCAACACCTAATACTGAAATTTTTTTCTCATTCAGTAATTTCAAGCAGAAAGTTTTCTGAAACAATCTTCAAATGTAATACATGTTACTTGATAAAGTTTCTTTTTCTTTTTTCTTTTCCCACCAGTTTGTCAGTGAATTTTGTGCGTGTGCATGCGTTAAAAAAAGATACGAACTTGATACACAAAGTTTCATATACTTTGGAATAGAGTAGGAAAAGAAAAGATACAGACGATAAACAACCTTAGGAACTAGAAAGGCAAGAAAAAAGTTATCCACTGGCACTCTTAGTGAGTCATACCATCACTTGCAGCTCCAAAATCAGGTGCATTCTCTCCATACATGATTTTGACCAAATCCTTAGCATATCTATTCCGAGGAAAAAAAGAGTCAATTCTGCTTTTAAGGAAATTAAATGTATGCATTCTAGAATGAGAAAGCATCTATTTTCTTACGTAAGATTTGGGTCAGGATGACCATGTCCAAAATCTTCTAGGGGAACTCCATTAGCAATCGAATTCTAGATGATGCAAAATGCAGCTCAATAATTGTTCTTCATTCTTTAAAATGTGAAGCTCAAAGTATCAGCTAGCAAGTAAATTGTCAGTTTTAGGAATATAACAAATGTGGTAAACATACAAGGCCAGCTCCCAGCTTGTCCACAAATATCGGTTTTGCATATGCTCCAGTGACTGCATGCATTGCATCAAAGATAAATCTGGCATGAATGCAGAATATAAAGCAAGTCAATAAATTCTTCTTCCCTTCATTGTAATCTTCTGTCATCCTTCATGTTTCATGTCTTCAATTATACATAATGCTTGTAACAGAAAGCAGTAACTTCAGAAATGAGAAGCAGATGGAGAAGGGACAAAAATAAGGGAAAACATGCCAAGAAAGAAAGAGGACCGTCCAAAGCAATATGTAAACATGATATGTAAATAACCAGAAATTTGGATGTGACATGTCAGTTTCTAAAGAAGAAGGGCATAACTATCATATAGCACTAATAAACCAAAAAAAGACTAGCCCTAACTCACACCTTAGCAAGTCACCTAGCGATATAACACCACCAATATCAAATTCATGACGTCAGCAGAAAAGCATCCCACTTCCCTTTCAAAGCTACTTTAGGTCCCAGATTGACTTGTGATAATTTTACCACCCTCAATACTAGCTGCTCAAGACTCCCATCATAAGATAACCATATATAACTGTTTCCTTAGATAGCTATCTATCCGACAAAAAACATCAACGGCAACCAAGGAAGAAATAAATCTCAGACACATTTAACCATGCTTAATTACTTATTCACATTGAAATTTGGCTCACTGGTCATTACTTATGCAACAATTTAGATTTATTTTTCTATCTTATACAATGTTAAAAGTACTTATGCATTAGGAGTAGAGACTTGAATGAGTACTAAAGGTTGTTACTCCAGTAAGGATTTATAAAGCAAGACGTCAATTTCTATACTATGCAAGAAACTATATTTAAGTAAGACTCAATGCATCATCGCCATTATAAGCAGGATAAAGATGATGGTGCGCATTCCATGTCACTAATGGTTGAAGGCCGCAAGGGCATAACAGTTTCCAGTAATATGAACTTTTCCATAGAAAATAACTATTACAAAATTAGAAAATGACATTAAATCTCCAACCAAAGCCAATAAAGAGGTCAGAAAATAAATAATATATGAATACATACAGTACATAATGCTTATACTGTAAATATATAGTCCCAAGGGGATAAAGTACCTGAAATCAGGTCGTGAGAGAAGACTTCTTAAAAGTGAAAAGTCAAATACATTCTGCACAAGATCCCACAGAAGTGTAACATTGAAATTTACTTCAAACATTTTGAGTTATGAAAGATGCAATTTTGGTTTCTCACCTCCATTAGTTCCAAATAGTCGGCAACTGGGTCAACCACTTCCACTGTAAAATTCCCATACTTTGTAACTCCAAGACGCGTGAGGTCAACATCAGGAATGTCAGCCACTTTTATTTCCGAAATCTGCAAAACACTTGTGCAGTTCAAAATTTAGATGCTTAACCATTTTCAGTACCATGACAGTTTCAGGACCGTAAAACAGTACTGTACACTATATTTTGTCAAATTCAAGGCACATGGAAACTTTTCCCACATTTTTAATACTTATCCAAATAATTTAGCTGAGCAGTAATAACACAGAGCAAGTACTTCCCAACTGGAATCACATAACAGTCAATCTTAGTAAGTTATAAAACAGTTTTATTTAAAGAGCAAGTAAGGGAATTCAGCAACTAAACTAGCATTCCTGATATTTGAAGAAATCAGAAATAGATGGCAAAATGTGGAAAAAGAATAGAATAAATTTTATAGGTTAAAACTTAGGAGACATAAAGGCTGAGAACAGGTGGTATCTCATTTGCTAAACAGATTAAATTGCGTCCATACAGAAAGTGTGTTCCCATAGATCTTATCAGTTATGGATTCTGGTGCTGGCTGGCCACTGCTGTAATTGAACTGCAAAAACCAAATAAAACCACAGCTTATGTTCCAAAGTGAAAAGGCAAATGCACCAGTGCAGGTGAATAAAATCGCTGATGAAGACTAGCTGTGGAACAGCTTTCTGTGTAAGACTACCACACAGACTAATCTACTGGATTTTTATATTACAAGGAACTGACCTTCTCAACTTTCATGTACAAAAGAGAATGAAAATGACAAACCTTGATACCCCAATCATAGTCTGGACCACCTGGATTATGGCTGGCACTCATTATAAAACCACCATTAGCCTGATAAAGGTTTTATTGCACAGGAATAGGGGAAGGAGATGATTAGGGGGATATACTATCTCCAAGTTAAAGTACACCAGACAAATCAAAGATCAAGAAAGTATTGAGCATTGCCTTTCTCTTCCGTGTTACAGCAGAAACAGCAGGTGTAGACAATATACCTTCCCTGCAATGAAAAGAGTGGTCATCATATTACTAATCATCATCTCTACAAAGCAATACACTACAGTACAACCAAAATGGCTGGATATAGCTTTTTCGACATAATGCATACCATACAGGCTACAGCTTTCAAAGCAATCTCTCTAGGTTAAAAAACAGTGTGTACGTCATGTGGAAAAAATTTTGACTCGTGAATAGTTAAGCAGGATAGAATATGAAAGTGCTCACACTTTGTGTCTACCTAGTTTTTTGGCTTTTGAATATGATGATCAATAAATAACGAGTTTTGTTAATAGGAAAACCAATACGATCCATCACTAATGCCATTATTTGCAGGAAATGAGAAAAAGGAAAGCTTTAAAAACCTATAGAACGAATTACTCTAGAAAACTGCTACAGGAAGGAAACAACATGAATTGGAACTGAAATATAAATAGGGAAGAATTGGAATAAGCAGCTTGATGAATTGACTGCAGCTCTTGTTAAGGCACTCACTTGCCAACCAATATTTTAGCAACACCATTCCCTGCAGCAATTTTGATAATTATCTGGAAACAAAATGAAAAATGAGAACGAAATTGATAAGCAGAAACAGAAAAACCATAATGACTGCAGTGAGGCCATTTCCCACTTAAAAATTGTAGTCCTACAATCCTACCTGAGAGGCTTCACGATTGAAATACCGACCGTCACCTCCTAAAACCAAGACTCCGTCTTTATAATCCTCGGGCGGCAACGAATTAAACAATGCCTTATCATCACACACAATACTCATTAGAATTCCAGAACGTCTACGACAGTGAATACATATCCGAAAAGAAAAAAGAACAGGAAACCTGAATCCAGTTGGCCAGGTAATTATCCTGCATAAACACTTTAACCTGAAGAAATACGCAACAAATTCAAACAGATTTAGAAAAAAAGAAAAAAGAAAAAAGAAAACGAAAACAATAACTTAACCAATGAAGTTGGCAGTAAAGGAGGGGGCAAATACCTTTTTGCGAAGGCCACTTGTACCAGTTTTTTGACCTTCGATCGGCTTGGTGGGGACTAAGTTAATCTGTATTGGATTGGAATGTAGAAGACATCAGAGCGAGACAGAACAAGAATACTGAAAATGTGTGTGTGTGTGGTTTTTTGGGAGTGAGAGAAAAGGGAAGGAGGACGGAATTACATTGAGGCCTTGGGTCTGAGCAAGGGTGGTGGAGGAGGAGGAGGAAGAGGCCGTGACGGACAGGGAAGAGTAAGAGGATGACGACAGGGTATAGTTGCGCTTGTTGAAAGAGAGATGGGGAAAGAGAGGGGAAGCAGCAGTGGAGTTGAGAAAGGACAGGGATCGGGCGGAGGAGGAATGAAGCAGACACAGAATCGGAGAAGGGTTAGTAGCGCAAGCGGCGGAGGTGTAGAGTTTGGCATGTTGCGGTGCGTGTGATGCCATGGCCATCCTCTTGTTTACTCACTCCAAAGCACAAAAACGGAAAGGAGGAGGAGAAGAGTGTCCTCCAAGTGCGCGGCTAGGTTCTACTGGTACCCACTGTATATATATACTATTGGACTAGATAGAGTAGGAGCGACGAGGCGAGGAGGAGGAAGATCCGAGATGCTTCTTTTTTTTTTTCAATTGAGGAGTGTCTTGAATCACATTTGGCAGCCTAATAATTATAAAAATTCAGACTCAGAAAACCAGGCGAATTATAGCTGCAACATGTCCTAACACGCTTCTCATCTACATTTCGCACTCCCATCCTTTCACGTGATTTGTCTTCTTCCGTCTCTCTTCTCCCATCGTTGATTTACTTTTAGAATACTATTTTAAGTAGAATTCTGATCCGTGCATATTTAAAATAATAATAATAATTAATAAATTATTTGTAATAGTTATATGAAAAATAAGTTAAAATAAAAATATTATTATTTTAGTATCTAATTTATATTATATTTATGTATCTTATTTAAAACTTTAAAATAAACAAAAATATATAATAAAATGATTATAGAGACATTAAAATAAATACAAAAAGTACATCGAATATAGTGTTATACACTCACTATCTCTTCAAGTCACTTCTTCCGTTTCACAACTCCACTTTTCTCGCTATCCCCTTTTTCTCATCTCTTAACTCAATATTTCCATAATCCTACAACCCTTTCCCCCCCCTAAGTCCTATATTCTCTTTACCCTATATTATTCTTACATGATTATCCTTCATTTAATCTAGTTTTATAGCACATTTACCTCCTATTCTACTATACTATCCAACTATTATAATTGTAAATGATAACCTATTTACTTTGATTTCTCCATCAACAAATATGAGTTTAGATATGCAATTTAATTGGATTCAAATATGTTTATAATTCAACATCCAAATTTAAAAGTTAATATTTGAAGAAAAAAAACTTTCATAACTTCTAGTTTAGTTTTAAACTGTTAAAATATACTTATTGTTTTATCCTTCAAATTGAAAGATATCTTGAAGCAAAAGGGAATGAAGAACCGATGAATAGTAATTTTTAGAATATATTTAATTTTACCTCTCATAATATGAAACTATATAGAACCAAGAAATTAATCACAATAGTTGTGATAATTGGCATCTAGAAATGCAAATGAAAAAATGACAATATCTTGTAATACGTTCAACAATTAAAAAAAATATTTAGTCATTTTTCTAAAAATGATATAGTGTTGTTACATATTTATATTGAAGAAAATAACAAAAATATACAAAATAATCAATAATGCCTAAGACTATTCTTAGTGGTTGGGTTTTACACGCTCATTTAAATCCCATTAAAGTAAAATTTAGATTAGATATATATAAATTGAGTAGATATAGTTTACGGATAAATTCATTATATATTTCTCTTAAACTATATTGTTATTTTTTTTAAATTTTTAGCAAGACCGATGTTGTTGTTGTTGTTATTATTATTATTATTATTTATAAAAAATAAAGATTTTAAATAATAATTTTCATTTTCAAGTGCCAGTAGGACTTTGTTATTAAATTAGTGATTTCACAGTTTAACGTTTAGGATTAGTATAACTATTGATTTTTTAAATCCATGATCATTGAATATTTTTTTTAAATATAATTTATACTTTCAGTTAGGATTATTGCATTAAACAGTAAAATATCATTATTTGCTTTTTTAAATTTTAATAGGAGATATGATATTTTATTTTAATTTACCTTCCTATGAATAAACTTTATCCAAATTCATACATTTATGGTGCCACTTTTTACATTTTAAATTCAAAAGATATGAATGGATATTTGATAATTAAAAAAATACAAAACTCTATAAACAAAAGAATAGAAAGTTAGAAGTTTATAATTTAACCATTCTAAAAATTTGATTTGCAATACATATAGATGATAGTTAGTTGCATGTGAGCAATAGTGGATATAATTCTAATAAGGTAGTTGCATGTGAGTAGGAGTGGAGACAGTGCTAATAAGGAATTACTAATAGTTTTTATCATGACTCATGAGATATTTAATGAATTAAATTAAATATAAATTCTTATAAATTTGGATTGGGATTTTCCTAACTACTTGAGGCCAATTAGATTGGGATTTTCCTGGAGATCTCTAATAGAAAACCACACCTGCAATACATATATGATGGATTTGTTTACTGTGACTATTAACTGCTCATTCTTAGGATTTAGGATGTAGCATTTTGATTCTACGCTCTCCCAGGCAATTCTCATTTTAGGATCGCAAGGATCCTACTGCTATAATTCAGCGTCCGTTTTTACTTTTTTACTTTAATAGACAAACAACTTCCTAGAATGTTTTCTCTAGCTACTTATTAAAATGTACTTTTATTACATTTACATTTTGAGCAATGTTTCATTCACTAAAATTAATCATCCTGCCACTCCACTAGGCATCAATATATTTTCTCTCGCAGATAAACAAAAAAAGAAAAAAAAAGGGAAAGATTTCGATAATATTTTTCCAAACAAAAGCTCTGTGCCTAAGATATATCTGTTTTCTTCCATCAAGGGTACGTTCTATTCCTAAATATATTACTTTAAGCTAACTAAATTGATCCCATTTAAGGAATTTTTTTTCTTTTATTTGTTTATGTTATGTGTTTTTGCTTAGTCATTCATTTTTTCCCTTTACAAAAAAAAAAAAGGGAGAAATTGCAATATGCACCCTTCAACTATAATTGATTTATATTTTACACCTTAAATATCAGTCTTAGCAGTTAAATACTACCTTATACCGCCAATTTATGATCTGCTGTTGAGCTCATTTCAAAGTCAGCGAATCTTTCTTGCAAATTTTGAATAAAGAGTATTTTGAATTCAAAAATGGGTATTCTAGGGAAGTTACAGTCAACAATAAGTACTTAAATGTATTAATCTTCAATCGGTTTCAGTAACTTGCTGCAAATTGATCATATAAGATACTGAAAATTCACTCAATTGATCAACAATTAAAAAATAATAATAATAACACAGCACTTGGCGACACTTTAATAAGCAAACAATCATAAAACATCTAAATCACATCTAAATTGTCATATAATTATCCATTCACATTTATTGCACCCTCTTAATTGTGATGCTTTTTTCGAATTAATTATACTTTTGAAAAAAAATTAACACGTGAACATTGTCTTAATGAGTGCCTTTTAATTACCCATTGTTGTGAAACACTAGTCACCCGTTTGGTTGTTACTAAGAAATGGCAATGATAATTACTATCAAAGACCCCCTCAACGATAATGAGTTAGTGAAAATTCCTTTATTCGATAGTTACCATAATGGTGATGACTTTTTAAGTATAAAAAAGATTAGTATCATTTTATTCCACTTGATTCGACTTTGGAGGAACCATTATTCATCTCCAACCCATTTCATAGTTACCTCCTACCACCGTCACTTTTTTCCTTTATCTCCAATGCATTTCACTGTCACACCCTCACCACCGTCATTTTTTCTTCATTTTTTATTTTTCTTTTTGGTGGTCTCCTTCTCCTCTTTGCCTGTTTGCCATTGCCATCATCGTCATCGTCATCTCTCACTGTCACTACCACTAGTCCACTACTGCCACCTCTCACTACATTTACCACTGTCAAACCGGTTTGATCTTTATTATTACACACCAATCCAATAAATTTTAACTTCGAAGTTGTTACTGAAAATTTTAAAAACATCTCGCCTCACCAAAACTTTTTATGAGACAAAAAAGAATAGCAATTGCATAGAATAGAGAGAGGAAGAAGGGAGGAGATAGTGAGACTGGGATGAAACTGAAGTGGGGAGGTAGAAGTGTTGGATGCAAAGGCGAGAGAAGCTGGAGAGATGTGGCTGTCGTCCCTTTCCTTTCCTATTTTTTAGTTTGTTTTGTTTTTTTATTTTTTTTTATCTTGGTGGGTAATGGGGGTGAAAGTGACCAAAGCATTAAGTAATGAATTTTAGCTATTACGTTTGAATTACTATCTTCTGGAGTTTTATGAAAAAATGTACTGTCACGATTTGATATATGTGAAAAAAAAAAATAATTGAAACAAAAAATATAAGAATTTTTTAGAGAAAAATACTAATCCAAACACTATATTCATTATCCTCCCATTCCCATTGAGGGGTGCAAAACTAAGCTGTTAACCGAAAAGAGCACTATGCGAGTTCAGCTCGTTTATGATTAACGAGTCGAGTTCGAGCCACTTATCCCTTTTATCGAATCGAATTTGATCAAAATTTAAAACTCGTCAACTTAGACGAGCGATTTTGATATTGATTTGATGAAGGCTCAAGTCGAGTTCAAAAATGCCAGACTCGACTCAATTGACAGCACTATGCAAAACCTGTTTGGTTGGTAAATAACTAAATATAGGTGCTAGTTATTATTAATACTACTAAATGAAAGATTAAATATTAGTGGTAGCGTTACTTTCGTCCGACACATGACGGTGCGGTGACAAAATGAAAAAGCCTTGCTTCACGGTGCAATTCATGCGTAGGAATACCCGCCGCCCTGCAAGGCATGAACAGCACAAATCAAATTGGAATTCCCTTCTTGTCAACTTCAGGGTCGAAAGCCTGTTAACCCCGTTGCAAGATTTCTTTCCCCGATTTAACATTTCCCTAATTCAATAATTTCCTTTCTTCTTTAACCGGCCAAGGCCATATTGCTCCCTTCTCTCTCTCTCTCTCTCTCTCTTCTTCTTCTTTCTGCTCAACACTCTATGCGAAATCTTGCTGAACATTCCCAAGTTCTTTAATTTTCCATCGATACTGCCTACAACGTTCTCTGATATTTCGATCAAAACATGGCCGACAAGCCCATTTCAGGTTCTTTTTTTCCCACCTGTTGATTAGTATTAAATACAGATACATGCATATATCCAATGATGAAAAGATGTAATTTTTTGAATTCATTGGAGAACCTCTGTTTTCTGTGCTCGTTCTATTCGCGCTTGTGAATTCTTGAATATGGTTTCCGAGTGGTGTTCATAGTTTTGCACATACTGAATAATACTGTTAGATGCAAGAACTGTGTGTGAAGCATAGACTACACGGTGGATCTTTATTTCCTTGTATTCTTGGATGGCCTTCTTATGTGTTTACTCGTGGATTTGTCATCCTTCTTCGAAATCTTCATACTATCACACAATTCGTGATTCTAGTTCATACTCACCTATTATTCTCACCAATGGTAAATATTCTTGTTCTATCTATTCTTCACTGTTACTCTTGTTGCTGCTCTATCCAGTAGGTGTTTAACTTTTCAAGTTTACTGTCCCATGAACCAAATAGAGCAGGAGCTCAAGTAAAGCATGGAACTTTTCAAGTTTGTCAGTGAGCATTGCAGATTTACAGTGATAAAATATTTGTCGAAAGCCTCAGGGTTGGTTCTGTATATAATTTGGCAAGACTGTTTGGTTTGATTCCGTAACCATGGAAGGGGGAAGTTTTGTGATAAAAAGTTTACTGTACATGAAAGTGTGATCTGATGTTATGATCTCGACATTGCTACTGCTAGCATAAAGTCTCAGTGAAAACTCTAGAGATCTAGATATCTTGACCTCTTCAGTATGATTACGTTCCATGTTGATTCTGCAATCTGAGATACTGCTCTATAAACTCTTAAAACGGCAGCTGATGTTGATCAATTAAAGCACTTACCTGTGGCTTTATTTGGATGCCTGCAGATAATTTGCAAAAGCTCTCCTTGACTTCAAAAGGGGATTCTAGATTGAAGAGCTCTCTTGTTTTGTGCTTTGGGGAATTGTTGATTGATTTTGTCCCAACAATTAATGGAGTTTCATTAGCTGAAGCTCCTGCCTTCAAAAAGGCGCCAGGTGGTGCTCCTGCTAATGTTGCTGTATGTGTAGCACGACTGGGAGGATCTTCAGCTTTTATTGGGAAGGTGAATTTTTTTTTCTGTAAATTGACTGCATTGCACACTTCTGTTTACATGTTCTCACTATGTTTCCTTAGTATCAGTATCATCATGCTTTCTCTGATTTATGATTAATCTCCCATGTTGAATGTCTTTGGGCAAGGTTTCGTGGTTCAGTAGAAACTTGATGTACATGGGACTGCCCATTCTGTAAACTTTTTGTTAGTCCATAAAAGTTACTTCATGGTATGCGTAACTTAGATGTGTTTGCTTGTCTTTGGGCATCATAAGGAACTAGTAGTCTATTATAGACATGAGTTGAGCTTCTTTTTCTCTTTTAAGTTGGGTAGTCACCTTATTAGGTGCTGTTTTTTACAGACCTTGGCTATATTTTTACAGTGTATGCATTCTAAACCTACATCAGCTTGTCTAAAATGTTTTGTACTTGGATGAGGCCAAGTAAATGGATTTGAGAGCTTCCATCAGCCTCTTTTTTATGACATAGTGTGATGTTCTTGTCATTATTAGTGGCATTATCTTTCTATTAGTTTATGATCTGTTCGTTTGAAGTCTCAAAGTTATCTATTTACCAAGTCGAAGCCAAAGTTCTACGCATTGGGATCTTTGTTGACCATATTCCAGTGAAGCAATGAAAATAATACTATTTGGTTGTGACAGGTAGGAGAGGATGAGTTTGGACATATGTTGGCTGGTGTACTGAAAGAAAACAAAGTTGATAATTCTGGTATGAGGTTTGATTCGTCAGCAAGAACTGCATTGGCATTTGTTACACTCAGAGCTGATGGTGAGCGTGAATTCTTGTTTTTCCGTAATCCAAGTGCTGATATGCTTCTTCGGGAGTCAGAACTTGATATTGACTTAATTAAAAAGGTATTACTTCTAATTCTTGCTTAAACTACTATATGCTACTTTTGGCAAAGTGCTCTTTTGATTTATGAAGTTAAACATCCAATGGCAGGCAGCCATCTTCCACTATGGTTCAATTAGTTTGATTGAAGAGCCATGCAAGTCCTCACATCTAGCTGCAATGGCCATTGCGAAAAAGTCTGGGAGCTTACTGTCTTATGACCCAAATTTGAGATTGGCTTTATGGCCTTCAGCTGATGCTGCTAGGGAGGGTATAATGAGCATATGGGACCAAGCAGATATTATCAAGGTAAAAATTTCCCAAATGGTGGAACTTTTTGATCTGCGGGTGTATATAGGAGCCTTTTTTTCTCGCAAGTTCCTTTTTGTTTCTTAAGAGTTACTAGCATCTTCTAATCTGGCAGATAAGTGAGGACGAAATCATATTTCTGACTGGAGGTGAAGATCCTTGCAATGATAATGTGGTATTAAATAAACTTTTTCATCCAAATTTGCGACTTCTACTGGTATCTGAAGGTTCACAGGGCTGCAGATATTACACAAAGGTGAAGTTCAAATCACTCTGTGCGTGCTACTGATCTCAAGTAAAGCACTCTGGAACCTAAACCATTTTAAGGCTAACTAACCCATAGCCATTCTCGATTATAAAACAGATTGCTCCTCAATTTTCCTATACATATAATTTCTTATTGCCTCTGAGATAAGGAGCAACTTCATTGTGAACAGGCCATTTTGACATATCGGACTTAGTCTGCAGTGTCTAAGCTACACGTGCATGTGTTTCAAGATAGTTTCTTGGATCAACTCAAAATGTTTTCATGAAGTACTTGAGCTGCTGTGATATTGACATAAAGAATATTCATTTTGACAGCAATTTAAGGGAAGAGTTCCTGGTCTGAAAGTCAAACCTGTTGACACAACTGGTGCTGGCGACGCATTTGTTGGTGGATTATTGAGCAGATTGGCTTCTGACCTAAATCTTTATAAGGTTAGCTAACATATGTGCGGTTAGATAAACGTTCAATGCCATTTAATACCACTGTTTACTTCTGGAAATTCAGACCCAGAATGGTTAGATTTATTAAGCTGTACATCATAACTTAACCGGAGCCCCTAATTCATGTCTTAGTTCAAGATGCAAATGTCATTGCCAGTGCCTTTTCAAAGTTTCTAATGGTCAAAACAAAGTTAGATTCATTCGCTGATGAGCTACAAACAGTCTGGAACAATCCTATGATGATCCACAATTACCATCTATTAAGAATTACATCAACAAGGATAGAGCAAAGAATGGTTTGGATTAACATATTGTTGTTGAATGTCTGCAGGATGAGAATCGGTTGAGGGAGGCTCTATATTTCGCTAATGCCTGTGGTGCACTGACCGTAACAAAAAATGGAGCTATCCCTGCCCTTCCAACAATTGAGGCTATCCAACAACTTCTAAGCGAGGTCGCTGCGTGATTAATAAAATATACTATGCAATTAGTCACTCTTATCCTGTTTCTCCTACGTGGTTTGACTTGTTTAATGGAATTTGGTTGCATTGCTGTGGCAATCATGAGTTCCTCCTCGTCTGCACCTCCTTTTTTTTTTGTGAAGGAATTTGCACCTGATAAATAGTGGTCCGCAATTTAGCTGTCACAGAAGAATTGCAGCAAAAAGTTCCACCATTTTCCCCATTTCCATGGAGCAGGGGGAGTTGGTAAATCAATAATGCTGTTTCTCCATCTTCCTCTGAGATAGAGAGAGAGAGAGAGTGTGTGTGTGTGTTAAAAGCCTCTTCTTGCCTAATAGTAGTTTAAGACACACAAGTTGATCCCGTAGTAGGGAAGTTGGCTACGTTCACAAGGAAGGCCATTCAACATGAATGAATGGTGCGGTCAACTGTAACTGTGGGATTGTATATCTACGCACTTGTCAATTCTGATAATTCCAGCATTTTTAGGCTTACAAGATCTCAGAACCATGAAAGCTCTAGCACTTGAAAAGCAATGGTGCTTGCTGCATCTTGGTGGCCCTTTTGAGTGTGTTTGTTAGCGGTTAATGCTGGCTGGCCTATTATGTGTGTGTGGCTACACCAATGAGGTTGTGGCCAGGTGTTCCTTTAGTCGCAGCATGGGCTGAGCAGAAGATGCTACGATTAGGGAAGATTTGGATGGTGGTCTTACCACCATTTCTTTGGTCTCATAGTCATAGGGCGACAAGCATTTACTTGTTGCTAATGAAGCAGCATGCTCAATTTCTTTGTAGCTGTAGCCATGCCAAGGTTCACTTGGCATGTAGACATCAATCAGAGGGGAAGAATGAACTTGATGAAACCATTTTCGTTGTCACTTTAAGTTTGAAAACAAAAATGATGCCATGCCAAGTGAAGAAATCGCAATTGGATCCTACTACGCATTACCACTGACAAAAAGCACCAGAAATCTGTTGCCTCACATCAAGTAAAAATAACAGGCATACTTTTACATTACACAGGGATTTGTCTCTGATTTAAGCATCAATCAATTTAAAACATTTGAGAATAGGCTGATGCTCTACCTAATATAATCCTGAATTGCTGTCTTCTTCTTCTTTTCTTTTCTCCCTTCTAATATAAAGAAAATGTAATTTATGATAGCTCTTCGCTCCTGGAATAAAATGAGAAAGAAAACAATTTAAAAAAAAAAAAGAAGAGGAAACTCTGCGGGAAAATAGGGAAAAAAAAAACGGAAATTAACAAAGAATCACATGGCCCGGCCATCTTGCGTTGCCAAATGCCAAACCAAGGCCGTCGCATGTGTATTTTAATTTTACACGCAGCGGGCGAAGGAAGAACAGAGTAGTGGGGATGCAATGGGGTGGGGCTTGCGATCTGCTGATTATCAGTTGCCGGATTTACAAATCAACTTGCTTGCTTATACAGTTATACTTACTGCTAGTAATAATCAATAATCAACAATCGATCTGTTTGGTGGTGGTGGTAGGGCTTCTTTGTGCGTCCGTCAGACACTCGTCTCTCCCATCGTTATTCATTCCTTCCTGAGATCTAACCCTTCCGGCTTCGTCCGATATGGCTGCCAATGTCAGCCCCAGCCCCACTGTTGAGACCAATGCCGTCGCCAGCCCCGTCTTGCATCCCGAGATCGGACCTGATGGCCTCCCTCGAGAGTCTCCTGTCATTGCCTACACCGAGAAGGTAACTTCTCTCTTCTCCCTCTTCCTTTCTCCCTCTCTGTACTACTGCTTATGTGGCCCCCCGTTTACTTGATTGTTGGTTTCGGGTTTTGTTTCAGATAATCGAGGAAGAGCAGCTTCAATTGCAAAAGTACGTTCACTTTGTTACCCACCCCATTCTGTTCTTTACTTGCATTGCTATTAAACCCACCATCCTTCTTCCGTCTCCATATTAGAACAGTTTTGTTTTATCTGTATTTGAGCTTTGTTTTTTCCTTTCTTCAGAGTTTGTTCTTCTATCTCAATTCTTAATATGTTTTGCTATTGCTTTAGAGTCAGTAAAACTTCTACCTGAATCAAACATTTCTCCTCCTCCATCTTGTCCAGCATTTCAGCTTATTTGAATCATTCCTCTTGTTGCAGCGTTTGACTGTAACTAATCTGAGCTTGATTCAGTAAAAACTGTATTTAGCAGCTTTTATTGGAAGGAAGAATGTTATGAACAATAAATAGAAAAGGAAAAATGGCCTTTCACGCAGAATCTTAGCTGATTTTGGTGATTCGTTGTTATCAATTACCTTATCATTTAAATTCTCCCTCTGCTTGCCTATCTTTGGCACTATTTGAAGCTGCTTTCCCTACGGGGGTAATTAACAAATGACAAAGAGTCTGAAAGTAATTGGATATATTAAATCGATAACCCTGATAACTAAGTCGAGCTCTTGCTTCATTTCTTGATATTTCTTGAAAAGGGGTCCAGCTCAGATCCATTGACGGGGTTCTCACCAGTGATTCTTCAACACACTTGTCGCTATTTTTTTTCCCCCTCTTACCTGCCAACTAAACTGTCAGTTTATAGACATACGTTATACTTCTTTCATGTCTTCTTCTACTAATTTTTCTCTCTCATCTCTCATCCACTGTACTGGCTAATCTAGTGCATCCGTCTTGTAGTGTTCAGGGAATTTATTCCCCCTTTTATAAACTCATATTTTCTGTTCATCCTACTCCACACTGACCAAGCTAATCCCCACTTTCTATTTCGATGCGATATCAGATTTCAAGCATCTCCTTTCGGTGCTCAATAAATGTCTATAAGTATTCAAGAAGTGCCTTAGGTTTGATATCTTGCCAAGGGGAGATTGGTTAAGAGTGAAAAATTTGTCTTTTGAATCTGTGCCTATGGTTTCGATAAGGTTAAGACATGTTTTAGTACCACACATCTTTCTTGCTATGCTGTGAGGGATCTATGAGACACCCAAGGTTACCTGGCTGCTTTGTGCAAATAGTATCTGTTATATCTTGCCTCATCTTCATAGCTGAAATTCTCATGTCAGTGTTCTTTTTACTTCTCATGTGCTATATATTTTTTTTCTCAGATACATTCAGGAAAACTATTCCAAGATTCGAGATGTTGAACGAGAATTGGCAAATCTTTCCATGGAGATGAAACTTACATCTGGCCCAAAAAAAGCAGGTCAAATGTGCTGTCATTGGTAATTCTTATACCCCTGGAATGTCTTTTGAAGCATTTAGCTGACTGGCTATGTTCTTCTCAGCTCTTGAGCACATGAGAAGGAAGATAGAAATATCGAATGAGAAAATTCGTCTTGCTAAACAGAAGGAGGAACTTGCAAGAAAGGTTTGTCTCTTTTTGATGAAACATTTTAAGTGGATACTGAAATAGTTTATGTTCCATCTGATATGTGGTTCATTTGGCATACATCTCCTTGCTTCAAAACGTGCTCATCTTGTATTTTTGTTTTGGAAACTATATTGTGAAATTTGAGATCTTTGTGCCCAGTGTCCTCATGAGGTCTCTTGAAGTCAATTGAGGAACCACCTTATCTAATATTTATTCCATTCAAGTAGATCTCCTCCTATAACATTGTTGTAATTTGTTTACTGTCAAATGCTAGTGATCTTCTGTCTTGAACTGGAAGATTAAGGAACTAACTGGTTAGTGACAAGAGTAAGATTTGAATTATGTAAGTTCATGCCCATACTTGTTGGCTGTAATTTGGTTCAAGTATCAATATCATAAGCAGCTCGGCACACCTTGAGTAGGCATGAAATGAGCAGCAATTCATCCAATATGTTAAAAGGGGTTTTGTAATCCAAAGCATGTTTTTCTCTTTTAGTTTCTTTGATCTGCAAAACTAATTAGCTAATTTAGACTATTCAAAACTTGTCCTTGTCCGACTATAATCTGGATTGATCTCTTGGAGGGAATAACTCTATTTTTCTTCCCCCCCCCCCAACAAAAAAAACCAAATCATTTGGTGGTTTTGTTTTTCAAGTGGGGCTTTAACCCCTCGCTTTTCATGTTTTCCATGAGTCAGACCTTAGAATCAAATGGATCTTAGTGCTGGATATCCTCAATATTTCTCCTATCAGTTATAATGCTTTCTTCTGATCATGCTATCACGTTTTGAATTTCAGGCATGGGAAGAAGCGTCGAAGGCAGTAAAAGATGAGGAAGCATTTAAGCAGACGCTTTGCGAAGACTTGTCTAACCTGGTAGATTTTATCACTTGTTGGATTGAAGTTTCCTTAATATTCCGTGCCTTGTTGAATACAATTTTTCTCTGCAGGTACAAGAGAGTAGTAATGCTCAATTAGCTAGACTAGAGGAATTGAAAAGGCGGCTGGAAGCTCTGAATCCAAGCAGATCACCCACATCTGTCCCGATTGTGAGTCCTCTTGCTTTAGTTTTGTTTCTTGGCAGGTGATTTGACTGTTCTGAAATTTCTGTACCATTAAAGCAAGTCTGTTTCTTCAAAAGCTTCCTTTCATAACTTTAAATCCTTTTGGGCAAGTTTCTTGAAGGTTGAGTGGTATTAGGAGAATTCTTAGCTTTACCTATTTAATGCGTAAATCTTAAGGGGCTCACAGGTGAGAATACTATCATGGCAAGTACAATTAGATGCAGTTGCTTTCAGCTAAAAGCCAAAAACCATATTCGTTGATGCAGTGGCTTGCTGAGTATGCACATGTATATGCTGTGGGTGTGACATGTTTATGTATTCTTCTAAAGTTTGAAGCATATTAATCTATCACAGACGTGATGATATTAGGTAGTCCACATGGTGATGCAGTAATTACCCAAAGTGGCAGGGCATACTTCATATGTTAAGATGAAAATATGACAAGTTAATGGACTTCTATTCCTTTTTTGGGTATTATTACTATAACTGGTTCAGGTTGGAAATTCCTGATGGTTTAGAACCTTCATCTTTTTCGGGCTTCTGTAAAATTTTTGATGGTTTAGAACCTTCACTTGTTGTGTTACAAGTGCAATTCATGCGTATGCATATAATTACATGTTGGCCTCCATGAGGTGTCTTTCTTAGTATGGCTAAATTCTTATTCAGGATGCTATTCCATTGGGACATTCACCCAGTAATAGAACTCAAGATGCTGCTTTAGGTACAGGTAGTGGGCAAGTAGCTAATGGATCCACTGGACAGATATCCAGTCAAGGTAATGCAGGACATGCTCCAATAACAGATGGAAACCTGGGGCTTTCTCCAGACAATGAAGGTAGAGGGAAGAAAAAAACTGTGCTACAAGGGAGGGGAAAGGGAATTGGAGCAGTACCAAAGGGGAGAGGTTCTGCAGCACCTGGGTGGACTGGGGCGGGTTTTGATGTTGATGGTAGAAGTTGAGACCAGGATTTCATGTATCTTTTTAGTGATAAGTGTAGTGAGACTGACTGACCTTCAATCAGGTACGTATTCATACAAGAATTATTTGTAGTTTTAAAGCTGATGCTTTTCTTGGTACTGTTCTTATATAGAAACTGTTGTCAGTGGGCTTTCCAGCTTGGCAATATCTGTGAACCAGCACGCTTGTCCCTTCACGGACACAGATTATATTATTGAATGAGATGCATATAAGGTTCAATTTGGGTGATTCTTGCGAATATCTAGTTTATAGATAATAATTGACAGATTTCCAATTATACCACAGGTTACCGGGAGTGATGAAGAACCTCTTGCTTTCACTGCCAATAATAATTTGACTGTGTTTCAGGGTTTAGTTTCTTTTAAAGCATGGTACCATAATAATCATGTTTATACTCCTTACCAGATTGTTCTAATGTTTGCGGAGCATTTTCTTTAAAATTTGTAGAATCGTGTTTAATGCCACTGGTAAAAGATTAATCCTGTGTCAAGCAGATGATTACTTGGAATTTACATAGGATCAGCTTCACATATTTAATAATGCATTTGCTTATATGAGTCTCTTATCTTTTATTTTAGCGCATGATGATGGGATCTTCTGCTGCCTCTGTGCTTGCAGTATACTCAATTGTTTTGAGTACTTAGGTAGCAGCTTTCATGTGCTAATTTGATATACTTGTATTAAATTATACGTTTGGTGTGACGAGCCTGGCTACCCGCAGGAGGCAGAGGAAGCTAATTATATCTTCTGATCTAGCCCTGCATAAACTCATTAACTAGCTAAATGTCAAGTCGGGCCTTGGGGAGACACATACTGGAGTGCGTTATCCATGCCTGTCATGTCGTGCAGTCTCTAATAATTTCGTGAAATGTTGGTCAGACACAGTACTATGCGCAGCAACATCAAAGTGGTTGAAGAGCGTACTGACATGGGACGCTTGTCTGACCTTAACGTTTTAGGAGACAGCTAATTACTTAGAAAAAGTCTCTGTGAGGTTTCAAAATTTTGCACGCACGACTGGCTGCATATATGTTTACAAAGAGAGAGGAACGTCAATTTGCACCTTAATTGTTGCATTTTTAAGTGTTTTTTGTTTTTTTTTTTTTAAGGTAGAGGAGGAGGGGTGGGATAAATGGGGAGAGGGGGTTAAGGGGGTTTTGAATTCAGGATTTCTAAATTTTGGAGTATCAACTTTTACCACTAGATCAGTTCTTTGGGGCAGCAATTAAGTATCTTGTTAAAACATTACATTATGCTGTACATTAGTTCAATCAATTGAAAAATGAAAAGATTTTAATACATCCAAATTCAAATGAACACTCCATTTACTAGATGCAAATAAGTGGAACTAAATTTTTTATTACATTCCTTGCATATTAATTGATTAGAAAAATGTGTCAAAAATTAAAG
This sequence comes from Gardenia jasminoides, assembly GCA_013103745.1. Lineage (NCBI taxonomy): Eukaryota > Viridiplantae > Streptophyta > Magnoliopsida > Gentianales > Rubiaceae > Gardenia > Gardenia jasminoides. The sequence goes on from CM023103.1 coordinate 107,895,673, forward strand.
AGACATGATGGTACTAACGCGTAGAACTTTTGATAATTCATGGGGCAATGTTACCCTATTTATATTGGAAAAACTCTATACGTGATTTACAGTCACTTTAAAATGGATAGGAGCTTAGCCTAAACGTATTCACATAAGTTATTATTCCCCTTTACCCTTTTCAACGGAGAGAAGCACCGGTGCGTTACGTTTGCTTTGCATTTTAAAAACTGGTGGGACTGGATGATGTTTCGAGCGATTCTGACCCATCAATCACTTACCTGAGTTTGAGAGCCCCCTTTCTTTTCTTTTCTTTTCTTTTTTTTTTTTGAGGTAATTTGATGGACCTTTCACCACACAAAAGCTATAGTATATGATTTGACACCTGAAATCATCAGTTGAGGGTGGAAGGGGGCATCTTCAAATTTTTAAAAAAAGAAAAAATTGAAAAAAATTGCAATTATTTCTGAATGAAAAGGTACAAGCGGTTTAAACTTCAAAACGCTATCACTTTTGTTTTCTCTAGTCTGAACCGGCATCAAAGTTTTGTGGAGCACTGCCAGCCAAATACCGACATCATTCAAAGTAATGAAACTAGTTCCACCAACCGTTCCCTATACTCCTATTACCCGTCTCTTTCCTAAAATTCATCATCAGCCAAAATAACTTGAGTGATTTTCCTTCGCACTGATTTGACTGATCCAAGGAGGGGGGGGGGGAATGGAGAAAGCAAAACTTTAACCAAGTGGCTACATTGATCGCTTATGATTGACATTTGTACCAAATTTCAATTGAACTAAGTTCTTGCCTTATTCGATAGTAGCATCTGAGTCATCTACTAAAGTTTTCGTCACACTATATTGTATGACTTAGATTTAGAAGTAGATATTGTCTATACGAAAATTCATTTAGCTTTAGAAAACTACAAATTGCAAGAGCTAAACCAGGATTACACAAACAAAAAGAAGGGTAACTCTGTATCCTATATTGTTAGTTCATCAGTTAAGTACAGAACGAGGCATAGCAAAAGTGAGGGAGTATGGGTAGTACTAGTTAGTTCCTTGGAATAATTGCCAGGTCCCTCCCATACCTTATTGCCATGGCGTACGTAACAAAACAAATGGATTTCACATTGTTGGAAGAGAAACCAACGACTTGCCCAGAAAGTGCTGAAAAGCATAAAACTACCTCAATTAAATCACAATACTCTCAGAGCATGGTGGTGACACAGCACTGAGGTTAGTGGGAGTGGCGTGGCGTTCAGTGACTTCTGCAACCTTTATCCGCCTGTGGGATGTGAAAAAATAATTAATATTTGTATGGGACTTATAAAACGACAGATAAAAATACACTACAGCAAATTTCTTAAACGTCAGTTAAAAAAAAAAAAAAAGGGATGGAGTACTTAATTACTCTTTCTTTGAAGCGTAGTCTTTCATTGGGACTTAGAGACCTGTCTTTTCCACTAAATCCTTTGATCATCCTCTTTGGCCGTTGCAGGACGTATGGACTGTGTCGCACGGCTCATGTACACCATGTGTATATGTACTCTATTTAAAAGAGGAAACTATTGGAGTTTTACGGTGTAACATTTGTCAGATGCTCCTTTGGAGCTTTTACATTATTGTCATTTTTATTATTTTCTAAATCTGTTAAATTTAGAACTTTTCAGATTACTAGCTGTGTATTTTCTGTCATTAATTAATGCAGATTTTATGAAGTGAGATATTTATTTTATTAATTAAAAAAAAGGAGGAAAACAAGTGGATTTTGAAGCAAATAATAACCGATATTCGGAAGAAAGGATAAATAGGGAGACAATTAAGTGGGCTATCTTCGTTATCACTCCATGCGCATAAATTTGTAATTGTATTTTAAATTATTTTCCTAAATATATCATATATAACATGAGCGCTATGATTATATAGCGCCAGATTTTTGGGGGGTAAAATTATAGTACGTCGCGAGATAATCGGTACACCAAACTTCCATCCTTTGTCCCTCTTCGTCTACAATCTTCACCGCCCCATTCCAAACCGAACAACTGCAAAATATTGTTGTCGTCTCATTCCAAATTCACAACCAAGCAGCACAAAGCCAAGGCCATTGGAGCACCGGGAGAGAAAATGGATGAGAGAATATAGATAACAAAGGAAGTGGGATGTAGCAAGGACGGGAATAATATATAAGTAGAATTGAAACACGAATCAAGCTACCTTGATATTCAAATGGAATTCAACTGAGTAAGAGATTATTCGAGTTCGGTTTGCTAACTAATTAAACTAAGTTTGAATAATAATTTATATTTGATGAATTTCTCCGTTTGCTCAAACTCGATTACATATAAAAATTTCAAAAATATTCGAGTTTGACTCAATAAAAACCTATTCAAACTAAGTTCAAGAATCAAATTTAAATAAAATTTCAACATCGTCAAAATAATCAAACAAATTAAACGCTAAAGTATTGTCTGGATTGCCATTTTCTGCATTTTTCATGAAAAAATATATTGTAGTGATGTAGTGTATGTGAGGTAAAAAGGTGTTTGGAAATGTGATCGTGAAAAATGTAAATTTTTTTTTGTGGAAAACTGCAATCCAAACAAAGTCTAAAGTGTTTGAATTATTTAAACTCATTTACACCCTTACAGGTATTGGCAACAGTTGGGGGGTAAAGCTATACACTAATCAAGTCCTTAATGAGAGATTCGGGCTGAATTTAATAAGGCTTCTTTTAAGTTTGACTTTTAATGAGTTCGAACTTTGAGTCTCAATTCAAACAAGAATTAAAATTAGATTAAAGTATTGAATCAAATTCGAAGTTGTACATATTTGGCTCGCCAAGACTTGAATAAGCTTTTAGAATTTATTAATATTTTACACAAGTTATGCATTAATTATTTTATTATGTAGATATTATATGTGCATTATTAATAAAATAGTAATAAAAACATTACTACTATTTAGAATTTGATATCTTTTTCCCGCTTAGCTAAAGCCTAAAGGGCTTCTCTTCTTCAATAAATATCTTTATTCAACTGCTAGACACAGAAAATAACTTCATAAAAGTGTACGGGATGTAGTGCACTACTAGGAATAATTCACTAACTAGTGAATTATGTTTAAAAACTTAAAAATTGATCAATAAACCAAGAAACGAAGATGAAAGCAGGAGGAGTAATTTATGGGGGGCATCATGAGTATACATAACAAAACAAAAGCACGTGATTATGAGTACTATTGCAAACGCTAAATATTGACGTCAATAAAAGTGTAAACACAAATTTGTTCACTGTGTACTAATTATCAAGTGTTACATTATTGAAAGCAGAAGTTAAAAACAGCAGAAGCCTACTCTTGCTCAGTAGATCTCTAGTAACACATATTATTACATGCATATATGATTGATTAATAATTAATAGATCGAGTCAGAAATACAAGAGAAATGCCAGCCAGTCCTCACGAGTCGTGTTTATAGTTTTTTGGTCCGTGGATCAGTTTTGAGTTAAGAATCGTCTGGTGGGCTCATTACCCACCCCGGTAAATGGTAAATACCAGACAACCTCAAAGCTGCTAGCTATTGCTATTCCATGTCAAAGTTAGCAAAGGGGAAGAAGCACAAGTACGTTAATTTATGTTGGTTTTCTTTACAAAACATCTGTTAGGTTAATCTCGGATCTTCTTGTTAACATATATATAAAGAGCGAATGCACTTCCCCAACCGAGTGCCTTCTTGCTGACGTGGCATCGTGCCATTGGCGGAAAAGTGTTCGTCACTCACGTGACGCGCACGTGTTTTCTCCCTTCCCCCGCCAGTCGAAATGCCTTCCTCGCTTTCTCTTTGCACTCCTCCTCTCTTCCCTTTTTTTATTATTCTCTTCTCTCTTCCCGAATCGACGGATTCCTTCTCATTTTTTCCCCTGTTCCTTTTTCAATGTTCTCTTTCATTTTTCCCCTGATGAGTTCCGTCATTTTTGGCTGCAGGTTGAGAGATCGGAGCATTGATCAAAGCAGGGAGAAATGTTAAAAACTATTTTTCCCCCCTAAAGGTTAGCGCTTTTAGGCCTCTGCCTTTGTTCTTTTGCCCTTTTTTTCCCACACATTTTTTAACTTTGAGTGTTCTTCTTCTCAGTTTTTTTTTTTAAATATTTCTCTTGTTCTTAGTTCTCTGTTGTTTTCTAATGGCTCTGGCTTTTTCCGCCTCTGCACTTTGACAGATTGGAGCATCGATTAATTATTAATTATTAATTAATTAAAGCTGGAAGAAACGTGGAGATCCATTTTCCCCGGTAAAGGTCAGCGGTCTCTCTCTTTGTTGTTCTCTTCTTTTTTGGATCACGGATTAGTCAGTTTTCAGCGTTTTCCCCCTTAGGGTTTTTTTTTTAAAACTTCCAAAATCTTGTTTGCCCAATTTTCCCTTGTTTAGGCCGTCTATTCGACAGAGGAAAGGGGAGAAAGAATGCATGATTCGTTTTCCGATGACCGTCCTTCCCCCCCCACCCCAGGCAACAGTTTGACAGATCAGAGGAATCACAAATTAGTAAGTTTGAGGGCTTCCCTCCTCAGGAGGTTTTTCCCCCTTCTTTTTTTTTTTTTTATCTCCCTCTTCATTATTACGTTGTCTTTCACTTTCTGATGAGATTTTTTTTTTTATTTCTTCTTTTTCCCTCTTACTTGTTCCTTTTTTTCGGAACAACTAAGACATTTTGTTTATGGAATGGAACTTCTGAGAATATTTGTCAGGCCAACAAAATGACTAGTATAAAATATTAGATCTGTGTTCATTTAGTTCTTTTGCTATCTCCTTCGATTAATGCCATACGAAGAATAGGGGGCAAAAAAAAAAAGAACAAGAGAGTGATGTCTTTTATTTTTTGCCATCAGAAAATGAACTGCCTTTCCAATGCCTTCTTTTTTTATTTTTTAATTTTAAATTTTTATTTTTTTTGGGAATATCTTCTAATAGTGCATGCATAAGAAAAAGATGGTCATCTTAGACCTTACTTTGCAGTTGGCCTGACAAGAATAACAGAACAGAATAGCTGTTCGTAGAAGTGCACTTTTTCCTTTTGACCACATTGCATATTGGGAAGGCTTGGATGTTGTCTCTATGAAATGTAGAAGGATAATTAAAGTTTTGATAAACAGTTGTTCTATCTTTCCTAGCTTTAGCTAAATTACGCATTGGACCACGGAATAAGCCACAATTGACTTTTTGGATCTTCATAGAATAAGCTCATTTTTTCCTGCCCCTCAAGCCAGTTTTTTGCGTGTTGATGCTTCTTTCCCTGGGATTTGAGATTGTGTATCTTTTGATGTAGGTCTGTCATTGAAGTTCGCTAATGGGTTGACATTCCTGCACTTGATTGTTATCCAAATTGAGCTAATATATCTATACACATTCTCCTTTTAGTGTTATGCTGTTTTTATATTTCCAAAGTCAGTTGATAGTCAGAAGCTCAGTGTAGACACTCAACAAGAAATATGGATGCAATTTACCCTTGCTTCTAATGAACTCCTTCAACACACATGATGACACACTGAAGGTAAATGACACCAATGTATATGTATTTTTTGAAGTACTTTACTTCAATTCAGATCAAATGAGACTCATCTGTTGCTTTACACCAAGCAGATTGTAAAAAAGTATGCCAACTCAAACACTGAAATTCATACATTCAACCAGGTTGATATAGCTTCTACTTGACCACGTTCAATGTTCGATTCTTTTCCTTCTTTGTCTGAGATACCCATAAGCTTAACTCATCTGATATCCCTTCATTTTCAGAGTCAATACCCCCGATTGCTGGTTGAAGATTTCGCCCCACTCCCATCTAAAGGAAGTACTGGAAAGGATGCATGGTACGAACAAAATTTGAGCTCCTTGCCTCTTGGCAAATACACATATGGATGGTTTGATGGTGGGAATGCAGAACCTGTAAAATCTGTAGTCTGTAGAATCTGTAAGGTAAGTTCTTTGAATGATTGGATTAACTTTTTGAATCAGCAATCCCTTTGCCTTTGGAGTTTAGTCTATGTTTCTCGAAAACTTTTGTCTTACTCATTAATATAGTTTGCCTTTTCAGGTATCCTCCTGGACATGGTGATGTGTTCCCATCCTTGATGAATAGCGGCAAACTTGATGCTTTATTATCACAGGTTTTGTTCATCATGCCTTGATTTTTCTGTTGTAGAGTTCGGTTTAGCAAATTAATATGTGTTTGATCCTTTTCTTCTTCTGCTTTTTGCTTTACTGCAGCCGAAGGAATATGTATTTGTTGCAAATTCAGATCACTTCGGTGCAGTTGTTGATTTAAGTATCCTTGATTAGTTTGATGACCTGACATCTGCTTCCCAATTTGAAATGCTTAATCACTTATTTAATGATGATGGATCTTGTCAAGAATGTCTTGGCAATATGTGGTACTTCTATTTCCTTGATTCATTCTTGCAGAAATCTTAAACCAGCTGATCAATAACAAGAACGAATGCTGCATGGAGGTATCAAAAGAGACTTCAAATTTTTTGCTTCTATATATTTAAATGCTTTTCCGACAGTCTTGGCGCTCTGTGTTTGGCAGGTCACTCCAAGCTTCATAAACATGTTGTACTGTTTACATGGTATTTTTCCTGTCTTTTGCTATATGCTTTAAACAATGCCATGAGATACATGTATTCAATGATGCACTGGAATGTTTTCTATTGTCATGCTTAATAATTGCTATTAATTCATTTTCTGTCTTTCTGTTGCAGCTCCTGGAAATAGCTCAAGTTCCTCATGAACATGTGAGATGCAGTGTCTCCTGGTTTCTTTAACTTTTAGTTAAATACTTTAGCTGTTGGCATACTACATCCAATTTTGTGCAACTTAAACATTGTCTCTTTAAATAATTATTTCTTCAAAAGAAGTTCCCAGGATTGATGTATGTAGAGGTATAGGCATTCTGCATATAACCAGCTATGTTAATGAATAAAATTGTTTATTTAATCTGAAGTTAGATCCATGTACCTATTTAGACAACTGAAGAAAGGGTACCCAGAATTAGCCCATGCTTCATATAATAACTTTTCCTTGACTTGCACACTTTCATAGACATCATTTTGACATTAAAGGATTATGCTGCTGCTCTTTTTTTACAGGTCAATGAATTCAAGTTGATACAGAAGTTTAAAATTTTCAGTACCAACAACATGTAAGTATTATACTACTCATTTTAAGCGGAAATATTATTTGCTTCATGCATGGTGGTCACGCTTCCTTCAACCAAAATGCAACGGAATAATATATTTTCTGCTGTCATGCGGATGGGTGAACTTGAAAGCAATCAAAAGACTTGTACAAAAAAGTTCACAGAACATGGAGATTATTCCAAACGCAAAGGTTCCACTACTTAAGTATTTGTTTTGCATTCTATCGATGTGAATCAATATTAGTATTTGTTATGCCTACCCTCAGAACTTTGGAAAACTCAAGCGACAGAATATACAAGTTAAAGATTTCTTTAAAATCAATATTAATATTCCCTCAAAAAAAAAAACTTGTATAAAAAATTATATTTTTTAATCCAAACTCCAGGCTCCGAATATGAATTAAGTAGCCCACCAAAGGTATAATGTTATAGAAATTTAAGCCCTGGAGTTAATATTGGAAGATTTGGAATTTGTTGGAAAGTATATATGTTAGCATCATACATGAAAGAGTACAAGTGAGTTCCTACTTAAGATTAGAACTGAATAAGTATGTTAAGAATGGGATATAAATCCCTGGTTTTACAAAGAAAATTGAGAGAAAGTATAAGGTCTTTCCAACTGCATCTTAAAAGGTAACTTCATCCGGACTGATCATCAACTCATTCAAATATTTTATATATTTTATGTACTATTAATTAAGAAAAATAGAAAGTTCATTTGGTCATTTGAATAAAATGTGTGAGGAATTTCTGGACACCAGTTATGCTGTTTGAAAAGTCATGCTTTGAAAATCAAATGCAATAATTTGTCAGGTGTGAGCTGTTATTGTCAAATATATGCGGTTAAGAAAGTGAGAAACAAAATATATACTTCTAAGCTTTGTACAATTTCAATTTCTCCAGGGATATTCATCAGGGTGGTATAAAACTCCTTACTTTATAGTATAGCTCGCTTTTTTTCAATAGTTCAGAAAAGATTTGTTGGTTCTGTTTGTTAATGAATTTAATATATGAGTTTGGTCTATTCTTTTAGAAATTTTTCCCTGTTGTCATCCCATGTTCCTTCGTTTCCCAGTTGAAGATAGTTTGCATTTTATCTGCTTAGTGCTCCTATTAGATTTCTTCTAGATGAAGTCAATGTTAATGGTGCAATGAGATAAGCCTCTGAATACTTGTGATTTACTGATGAGGTCTTTCCTTGTGGACTCCCTGGCAAGTCTGGATTACAAGTTGTACACTTTTTTTGTTAGCCTTGCCTTCTTTTTTCGCTGCCTTTGTAAACTTTCCTTGTTTTTCATTTTTCCCTGATGCATATCGTTAGAATGTGATTAGTCTGCTGTATTCTTAGTTTTAATGCAGACCAAATTTTTCTATGCACTTTTCATTTGAACTGTGCTGCAAACATTTTGTGAATCTCAGTTTGAAGCTTTTAGTATTATATACTTGGAGGCTGAATATAATTTAGTTTGCCATGAAAGAAAAACTTTTAATTTGTTGTATCATGCAAGCTATTCTTAGACTCTGTGTTGGATTTACAGAAGGCTGCAACTTTTCTGTTGAGTTGCTGCATTTTAGTTTTCCTCACTTTATTCTCTTTCCAGATCGAGATTTCTCCTCATTTTTTCCTATTCCTTTTCAATATTCTCTTTCATTTTCTGATGAGTTCCTGTAATTTTTTGCTGTAGGTTGAGAGATCGAGCATTGATTAAAGCAGGAGAAATGTGAAAATCCATTTTTCCCTAAAGGTCAGGCTTTTAGGTCTCTACCTTTGTTCTTTTCCCTTTTTTTTCGTGTAAAATTTTTAGCTTTGAGTGTTCTTGTTCTCTGTTTTTTTTTTAATATCTCCCTGATAAATCTTACTGGCAAGTTTTTGCTTGTTTAGGGTTTCTGTTGGACAGAGGAAGAAGCGAGAGAAAGTATGCAGGCTTATTTGAGGACTTACTTTCCTGCTGGTTGTAATTTTGTTTTATTTTAAATAATGGAGGGCGGACAGTTTAAGGTATGTCTCCCTCTGTTCTCTTTTCCCTTGATTATTAGATTTTCTTTAACTTTCTGGACAGAGGAGAAAGTGACAGAATGCAGGCTTATTTGAGGAATAATTTTCCATCGCCTTTGTTCTATTTTAAACAGTGGAGGCCAGACAATTTTAGGAATGTCGTTTCCTTTGTTCTTTTCCTCCTTGATTATTAGATTCCCTTTCGCTAAACGCTTGCTTCGATGATCTTTGTCTTGAAAGAATTGCAGCATTTTCTCTATGTAAGTACCGTGCTTTTGTCGCGCTTCTCCTTCTTCTCCACTCTCATCTTGCTTTCTTAGTTGCCATGTTTCTCAGTTTTGTTTGTTTTCGTTTACCAGCACACCTTTTAAGTATTTTCAGTTGATTGTTCTTAGTCTTGTCACTGTTAGAGCATTGATTTACGGTTAAGAAAAAACAGAAACATCACTTCATTCTTTTCCCCCTTTCTTCTAAGAGTAAGAGGGTTTAATTTTTTTTTTTTTTTTACTTTCCAGTCCACAGGTGTTGGAGAATAATGGCACAATTGAAAGGGCTTTAGTAAAGACATGGTCGCCGGCTCATTCATGTAAGGTGCACAAATATTGGTCATGGTTGTGTAAAAGTACTTAGTTTATAGCATAGCTCATTTTTTAGATAGCTCGGAAAATTATTTTGTTGGATGGTCTTTGTCAATGTGTTTAATATGTTGTTTGTTCTTTTAGGAAATTTTTTTTCATTGTATTTTTCCTGCGCCTTCCACTTTGGGATGGTGTGCATTTTATCTACTAAGAGCTCCTATTAAATTTCTTTTGTTGATGTAGTGGATTAATATTGCAATGAGATAAAGGTCTCAAAACTTGGATTTAGTGCTGCTCAGCTCTTTCCTTCTGGACTGCCTGCAAGTTTAGTTTGGGATTGTGTTGAGCTTTTTTTTTTTGTTTTGTTTGGGTTGTTTTCTTTTCACTGCCCTTTGGTGAACTTTTCTTTCTTCCCTCCTGCATGTCGCCTGCAATGTAATTGGTCTGCTGTATTCGAGTTTTCATCAAGCACTACAATTCTTTCTATACAATTTTCATTTTGAAGAAGACTGTGAACATTTCATCAATGCCAGTTTGAAGTTTAGCATTATATGCTTGGAGAGTGAATCATGGTTTACTTTGACATGAAAGAGTAACTTTTAATTAGTAGTATCATGTAAACTACTTTTAAGCTTTGTGCTGGATTTGCAAAAGGTCTCCAACTTGTCTGTGAACTTGACATATTTTGTTTTCCAGAATGTTGACTCGCTCTGAGTTTATTCATGGAGCCACCCTCCGTCCTGAACTTGCACTGAAGGTGGGGCGGATGATGGGAGGGAATTGCTGAGGATGATGACTTGAGACTCAAATGATGGCACGCGGAGGATAATGCAGAATGGTCAGCTCACTGTCATCGGTATGGTTAGTGCTGAACAGAGATGTTAATTGTTTAACATAGGTCTTCACATTCTGCTTGGGACTGTAATTTTGTTTTTTTTTGGGTAATTTTGTTTGGTGCTTGTAGCTATGGAAATTCTCCATGTGTGTGTTTGTGGCTTCTACCATTTTGTATTCCAAATATTTAGGTTTTATGTATTTATATTTGCCTTTGGGATGAAGATTCTTGTGGGTTTTATTTACATATGTATAAAGCGGAAAATGCATTGGCTCAGTTGAGTGGTCGTTGCAGCTGACGCGGTTGCCATTGGTCAGAATGGTCATCACTCCACTGACCAGCATGTGAGAGACTGGATTTTTTTTCTTCTCTTCCTCTGCATTTTTCTGCCTGATGAATCTAGGGTTTCAACAATTGCCTCCCTCGATTTCATCTCTCTCTACTTCTCTTCTCATCAATATTCACCAACTCCATTTTTCTCCCTCTCCAAAGTTACCATAAAGCAACACCCAAAATTATCCTATATCCTCTCTTTAATTTATTTTTCTCACTGATGCACTGCGATTAGCCTGCAAATGTGCTCCAGGTTTCTAACCTTTTTCCCTCTTATTTTTTCTTATTACATTACAAGAACTGTCGCTAACTCTAATCTCTGTCTCTACTCATATGCCTGTAAATTTTTTTATCTCTTATTTTTCATTTTTCTGGTTTGCAGGAAGAAGGACTGAATAAAATTTTCATTTTTCTGAATTTTAGAAAATGAATAAAATACTGAGCACTCCTCAGATTCTTCATTGAGACACAAGTAATTGCAGATCTGCTCCCTTTCTTTGGTTCTCCTCAAGGTTTCTGCTGGTCCTTTTTGTGTTTTTTTTTTTTTTTGGTGCTAAGACCTTTGTTAATTTTTTTTTTAAATTTCTGTCAGGTTTAAGGTTCCTCCTTCAAGGTTTTGTTTGTCTCAATTCCATATGAGAAAAGATGAAGAAATATTTGCTCAACTTTTATGTCTGATGGACTTAAATGATTGAGTTGTAGTCTAATGATCTCCATCTATGCTATGGAAAATTTTTTTGTCTTTAATTATCAGATGCCTTTTTTCTCTTCTTATGTCTTTCTTTGTTTATTGTTGTTTTGCAGGAAGAACAAATGAAAACATCCTCCACCTTTTGTTCCATAAGACGTAAGTGAAGCATACAGATTTTGTCACTTTATTCTGTTCTCATGTGGTATGATTTGCTCTTTATATTTTTTTTACCTTTTCCTGATAAGATTTTTTGAAGTCGCAGTCCATAAACTCTCACATCAATTCAAAGTTTTTCTTTTGTCTTTTATTCTTAAATATACACGTCACCATGGAGTTCAAACATGAAGGTTTATTAAGGTTACCAGAAATCAATTGAATGAAAAGTTGAACAATAGCATTGTTGTCTATAAATGCTTCTTTGATCTAATTTGGTTGCTCTATGGTTACTCAGGTAATGTCAGAGAAAGTCACAAGTATGGAGCTTTCACCTTTAAGCACTGGGATAGGTAAATTAATCCAAATTTAGCACTCATGAATTGGTTATTACTCTTTTAATATTATCTTCTTGTTGTAGGAACAATATCCTTTCCTTTATATTAGTATCCATGATGGCTTGACAATTGGTTGGACTGAAAGTCTGAAATAAGTTTGTTTCTGGTGCATTTAATGGTTTTGGGACTCAGCTGGTATGGATGGTGATAGTCAATTGGAGACTAAAGTTATTGTTTGCATCTTTTACTCTATTATGGAACTTGTAGTGGAGCTAGATTGGGATATATTTAAAGATAAGGCTTAAATGTTTTGCTTAAGTAATTATGCAAAGAAAATTCTCCTAGGTTGACAAGAGTAAAGTTATCAGATTCTTAGATTGCAAAATTTTGACACTTTATGCATAGTAAATTAGTAATTGTAATACTATGTTGCTCTGATAGTTTCTTGGATTTGGCATTTCATCTTGCCTGTTATCTCAAAGGACTGGTTTTATGGTTTAGTTTGAGGAAAGTAAAGAAGAATTGAAGTATAGCCTTGTAAATTTTTAGGAATGGATTGCTGCCAAAGAGACTTATGGTATACTCTGATGGTTTCAGCTAAACATGTGCAGATGGAAGAACTAAAATTGGTCTGCAGAAACACAAAGATACAAGTAAATTTGTAAGCTACATGTAATATGAGAATATTGGAGTCAATGGTTTTCCCACAATCCTACATGCCTTCCTTGTTGATCTGTTGAATTTTCATTAGTACAAAAAAATGAGACCAAAAGAAAAAGAGAAGAAGGCTATGACAAAAGAATAAATAGAAAGGTGAAAGGACAGATCTTTGAGGTCTTCTCACCAGGACGAAAGTTTTTTTTTTTTGAAGTTACTTTTTTGGTGATATTTAAGCTGGTTCTGTGAGCTTTCTTTTTTTTTTTTTTTCCTATGTTAAAATATTCCTGATTAGAAGCTGCCACGATGAGAGAGGATAATAAGTAGATAAAGAGAAAAGTATGGATCTTCCATAGGTCTGTAAGTTTCTTTAATTTTTTTGACTTTAAGTGATTTTGTAAGGTTTTGTTTTACTTCAAAGAATATATTTTATCTGATCTTTGAAATGGAAGAATGGATCTTTACGTGACTCAATGCTATATGTTTTTTCTGTTTCTTTTTTTTTAATAACTTAAGCAGTTTTTTAAGTTTCTTTCTTTCCTTTTCCATTCTTCTGAATTTTTTCTTCTATCATTGAATCTGTCCCAAAAAAATGAGATAGAACAAAATGAATTTTTATAATCCTAAGTGATTTTCTTTTTAAGTAAGTTGTATCCACATTTGTACAAATTCAGAGGGTTATTTTTGTTGTTCCCCCCTTTATTGTGCCTCATTTCTTCTTTTATTTGCCATTTCATATTTGTATTATTTTCCAATTTAATGGCTCTGGGGTTGGAATTTCAATAACTTACTAAAGCTGCCGGAGGGGGGGACAGGAGAAACCCGACAAGTCTTTGTTCTTATACCATAATAGTTATTATTGCTGTTTTAGATGGGTTTTCCCACCTCATTTATATAATATGTTTAAGGGACCATTATTTTACCTTTTTTATTTCTTTTCCCAATCTTGGCTACCTCAATATGTATTTATGTTTTTGTACCGAACCAGGAAAGCGTTATAATTCATGATCTAACATTCAGTTAGTTAGTTAGTTTTCCCTTAACTTTTGTTCTTTAATTTGGTACCAAAAACAGGGTCTTTTTTCAATGTGTTTTCTGTCTACTGCAACTATCTTTTACCGAGAAATTTATATTTAATTATATGATTATGGTATATGTTAAATAGTTCTGAGTGATATGATAAAAGGTAATCTTTACTTGTAAATTGTTAGGTCTTTAACTTGTGCATTGATTATTAAAACCATTGACATTCCTGTACCTTTGTTACTTTTAATTGGCGTTGTCTGATTTTAGTTTGACAGGTTGCATTTTGTTAGTTTTAGTGAATTGATTTGACTGAAGGCAACAGATAATGCTTTGCATTTGACTTGTAAGGTTCATATCTGTAGGGACAGATCATGCTTTTTTTAAAAAAAAAATTCTTTAATCCCTTTTAAAACAGAAGTTTTTTTTTTCTTGATAGGTTTCTCTCAATTTGTAAACCTTCACTATATAAGTTTTAACTGAAATTGTTTACTGCTGAGAGTAGCTCAACTTTGATGATAATTTCATGGGATGCTTGACTTAATGATAAATCTCAGCCTTATGCATGTGAAATCGATGGTTGAATTTTCCTTTGACAAAGCGAAGTCTTGTTTGAGTTTAAGCATCTTGTCTTCCATTATTTTCTTAAATATGTTTTTAGTATTTTTGGTAATAAAAAGAGCTTTGCTTTCACTCTGCACCTTAGGTAATAATATTATTTTTCTGGTGATGACATTCTTCTAATTAGCAAAATATTTCGCACAATTACCCATCTTTGAGAATGAAAATTCAATTCAACTTAAGCGCCAGCTACAACGGAATAAATATGCTTAGAATAAAATAAAATGAGCTAAGACTCACAAAGAAACTTAGTCTTAAGTTTTATCAAATAAAAAAGGTCAAAATTATTTCAACTGAATCTGTTGCATTACTTTGGTATTGATTGTAAACTATGGAAACTTTTATTCTATTTCATAGGCATGCAAATTTTCTGTCTAATTTTCTAACCAAAGAAGGAGAATTGGCAATCACGGTAAGAGGAAAGCCTGTCAGTGATTTGTTTGTCTGGCTCTACTCTATGTCTCAGTCATGTTTTCAATTGTGTCTCTACCTCTTGAGCTAGTAGGCTGGTCGGTTTTTTGCTGCCACTATTGTTGGAGAAAGACAATCAGAAATAAATAGGTTACTTAGTTGCTGGAACAAAAGAAAATGAGATTAAAAGCAATGTCATGAAGTAAAAATTGAGCTATAAGGCTGGTCTCGCCTTATGTTGATCTTTTTGCATGGAAACTTATATGTCAGCAGCCTAGATTTGTTGGTGAATCTCGCTTGTTTCTGAGGATAGTCTCATTTAGAGATTTTTGTACAATGTGTATTTTAGGTTCCTTGTTCCACTACTAAGCTGAAAAAAGAATGCTCATAATGTTTGAGAAAACTGGTTTATATGTGATGTCGTAGATTTCAAGTTTCAGTGGTGTCGGTGTAGGCAACCTTTATGCTTACTAAAACATAGCATCTATAAAGCAGAAAAATTGTTTATAGTTTAATTGTTTAGATTATTGTGACTTGCCATCTTCCTATGGCTCAAAATTCACGTGGGAAGTAAGAGAAAACTAATCTATCTGTATGTATAGATTTTGCCTTGATTGTGATATTTCCCTAGAGGTTTTTTTAGTCTCTTCTTGTCATGTTGTCTTGATTTTCAATAGTTTATATTTTGATCATTTCAAGTGTTTGATTATATAGTCACGGCTCTGAACAAAATGTGTTTATAGCGTAAATGCTATTTCATATTAAAGTTTAATTGTCTCCAAATTGGAAATGGAAGTTGATGCTATTGATGTTTTGAAATCTTTTAAACTAAGTTGATATTACAACAATTACAATATCTTGTGGTTAAATCTAATGTGCAGGTACCTCCCCTCGTATTGTTGTACAAGTCTTAATTAAAGCATGCATCCGTGAACCTGAACATATGCTAATGTTTATTATTATGATGTTTCATGCCACAACATTTTAAATTTGACAAGATGCTCTCGGGGATTTTAAAGATTTTGTATCTAGATATGGTTGTATAAAATTACAAAAATATAACTCTAAAGATTTTGTTGCAATGTAATTTTTTATACTTTTATCTAAATTTAACAATTGAGAATCTTCTGGGCAATCTTGAAAATTACACCGCCGCATCCAGGTGGTTCTCCTCAGTTTTGTTTAATTCCAAAGACTTCTACACCACTTCGTATTATTTCCTCAGATTCCATGCAAGTTACTTCCATTTGTCCCGTTAGCACTGGTTAGAACTGGGAATCAACTTTTGAGATTCTCTTTTATACCTCCGTTGAAAGCTTTGTTGAAAAGTGACATGATACTGAATACTATTTTTTCTTCTAGTTGTGAGTAAAGTTTTCCTTTCCCTTCAAAAAAGATCCCACCCTAAACAGTAACCACAGCTCTTTCTGTCCTTTTCTCCTTTCCACACTACCACATACTTTATGTCAAAATGTCACCAAATAAGAGAAGAAGAATGCAACCTGCGATAAAGCCAGCTCAAACCACAGAATAGTCTATATGTTTTATATAAATAAATAATATACAAGAAACTCTCTTAATATCACTTACTACTTCTAAAGTTTTAAAAATATCACTTATCTCTTTTATTTTTGTTGTTTCCATGACAAAATCTTGAAAAACCGTAAACTATTTTTTTTTGTCTCATCATGTGGTAAAAATACTTCTTAAGTCGAATCACTTGTTTACCTCTAATTAAAACCACCATCTAAAAAAATCTTAAATATAGTAGATATCGCCATAGTTCCTGATTTAAATTTAAAAAAATAAAAAAGATAATTGTAAAGAAATCTTTCAGGTACCAATTAATTATAATACGGCCAACCAACTTTTATGAATTATTTGTTTCCTTCTCAACATCGTGACTTGAACAGACTTGTAAATTAGATTGCTAAATTGCTATAAAATCATCAAAATCAAAAATAAAAAAAACACGAATGAATCTAACGAATCACTCAGTGTACACAAATAGTAGTTTTATATATGGGGATGAAAGAATCACGTAGGTCATCCAGAATATAGAAAAGTGATAATAGAAATTAAACAAAAAAGAGCATAGGAAAAGAAAGACTTGACTTGTATTTATTCTATAATACTATACGTTTGAACTCCCTGTTTATTTGATTTTGCGGTAAGGTGGTATGTGAAATTATGTCATTTGGTAATTATCAATGGAGGTGAGTAATTATTTATAAAACCTATCTGGCACTAAGTGTTGTTATCAAAAACCTCCAGGCAGGTTCCTAATATTATCCCTCGTTTTATTGCACACAATGCCAATAGATTTTTCTATTTGAATAAACTCTGAACGCTGTTTATCAGCATCATGTAGCCCAACTATTAAGTAGCATTTCTTACGGCCTTTCCAAGTCCTGTTGGCATATGCCTAAGCCAAATAATGACCGCCTAATAAATTAAGCTGAGAATGTAGTAGTACACTCTTAGCACTACCAATAAATAAACTATGCTGGCGGTGACGAGGGAAGTTGATCCTATTACAGAAGAAAAGAGAAGATTAAAAGTTAATGCAATACATAAAACACAAAAATTCTACATTATTAAACCACATACTACTTATAAAATAGATACAAACCCAAAAGGTAGCGCACCCCCTGATACATCAAAAGTTGTACTCAGTCGAAGGCAGTGGAGC
This sequence comes from Gardenia jasminoides, assembly GCA_013103745.1. Classification (NCBI taxonomy): domain Eukaryota; kingdom Viridiplantae; phylum Streptophyta; class Magnoliopsida; order Gentianales; family Rubiaceae; genus Gardenia; species Gardenia jasminoides. The sequence goes on from CM023103.1 coordinate 107,913,169, forward strand.
AGTCTAGGGTATATACTTAGGTCTGGAACCCCATCAAAAATGAAACAAACAAACACATGACAGCTGAAAGAAAGATGAAATTCAAAAATTGGCCAGTGCAATGTTAAGAAAAAAAAAAAAAGCAGAAAAAAGGAAGAAGAAGAAATACTCCTATAATTTTATCAGTCGGATTTCAGAGAGAGCAGGTGATCATAAAAAAAAAAAAACTCACTGGACCATGGCCATGCATGAGAGGAGCGTGGGCCTACAAGCCCTTTTGTTTCATTTTGAACTCATTATACAATTTACAAATTACAAGTCCGTCTCCCGAATCCGGACCCAATACGAGATGAGGTTAATGGGACCCCAAAATCAGCCAATAATAGCATCTGGTCACGTGAAGGGACCATGTGACCTCCGTCAGACCTTGGTCTCACCTCACTGTGTCCCTCACCCGCCACTCTACCGTACGGATGCCCCCCTCCTCTCTCTCTCTCTCTGCTCATCCCAGGTGGTCCCTCCCTCCAACCAAGTAGCCGTGAGCGGCCGCCGCCTCCATTGCCGTTTCATGCACCAGCGACTCCAGGATGCCACGTTCAATCTCCGATACTATCTCCTCTCCTCCTTCTTCTCCTTCAAATGATTCTCTTCCCAGCTGTAAATCTGCATCTACCAGGGCATCTATGTCTTCTAGGACTTTGACAGTTAGCCGAAGGAAACTTGTTGATTCTGGAGCACAACGTGTCAATCAACTCTGACCCGTACATTTGACCACGCGGGCGCAGGTGGCAGCGGGGCTTCATGCATAGATAGGGCTTGAGAATTTCTGCTAGAAGCTCATCCACCAACTGGAAAATCAGCCTTCTGTTGGACCTCAAGATTAAGCTGAAAGGGCTTGTGGAGGTGGAGCAAGGGGCGGTTATTGTGGTGGGGTGAAAAAGTTCGATGTAGTGAAAGATGGAAGGGTCCAGCGGGCGAGACGGGGAGTACCATTTGGCCAGGGACACTGGGGTACTCTTGTCTATACCCGTACGTTTTAGTATTCTTTGGATGTAGTGCTGAAATTCCACTGCAGATGCTTCTGCTTTATCACCGATACCGGGGGAGGTGGAGGTAATGGTGGTGGAACTTCCGTTGCGACATCTGTCGGGTTGGATTCTTTCTGGAGCAAAGGTGGTTAGTATGTGCGTCGCCTCTTTCTTGAGTTTCTTCTGCGGCTGTTGCTTCTTGTACGACTGGCTCGAACAACTAGATAGTTTTTGTTTTCTCCTTTTCCACGTTTCAGCATCAGATGCCTGTGACTTTTTTTTTTTTTTTTTTGGCCACCGAAACACAAGTCGACAAACTACAATTTAGTAAGAAGAAACCAAAATTTTAAACTAGTACAAAAAACAAATTATCAAAGAAAAATGAAATTACCACTAGTATATATGTAGTTATTTACTGGAAAATAGCCGAGGAACGTCAAAGATGGTTTTATTTTGGCAGTAATTATTTGTTTATCTTTTACCTGTGTATCACATACTAATTTGGTTGCTGGAAAACGGGTGTCTTTCTTGACAGGTACGAGGGTAAGGTCATGGGAAAGCGGAGTTTTCTTGCATTTCTTGTCTGTGACATTTCCTTTGTTTGTGGTAGCTGAACGAATGAATGGCTCTTCCCTTTTGCTCCTAATGCCATCGGAAACTTGCAGAGGCTTTTTCAGACGCGAGGTGTATTTCTCTGTTCTCAGTGGCAACCCCTTGCATCCTCTTAACCGCCGGGGAGACAGGATGCGGTGCTCTTGTAGTAGGAACACTCAGAAATTTGCAGTTAGCCGGACAGCCCTGGAGAAACTGAGATTGAAACATTATGGCACCGTCTTTTAGACAACTGTGCCCTGTCTTGAAATATTCCGAGAGCCTGGGAGAGCAAGATGGTGTTGAGTGCTTGATTTGGCTGGAGTCATCGCCAACTACTAGTACTCTTGTTAAGAGCTGCCTTCGCTGCTGTTGATGTGGTCGGCCTGGTTTAAGAGAACAATCTGGATCGTCATCATCCCTTGCCTGCTGCCCTCCCCGCTGCTCTTGACCGTGTGTAATGTCGTAAGCCCTTCTGCTTTACCCTCTTTCCTTCACTTGTTTTCACAATGCCTGCAAAACACCCTTCTTCTGCACTGCACTTTCCTGTCACTCCTGATATTCTTGCCCTTTGCTCACAAGGAGATCTGTAAACTCACAACGTCCCTTTGTTGCTGATTTTGAAGGATACCAGCCCGCCCATCCGACCTCCGGGCTGACGATGTCTTGTGCCCTAAGTAGCAGAGACTGGTGGAGATGTTTGGGTTCTCCAGGAAAACCTGCTGCTGCTGCTGTTGATACTGCATGAACGGTTCTTGGGAGAATCAGGAGGGAGGGTTGTTCTCCTAGAGGTTTGTCGCTGAGGGATGCATGTGTGGGAGTTTGTTGAATTTAAGCTTAGCTGAGGAGGAGGAGGAGAGGGAGGAGGAAAGCAAATAAGGTACTATCATCAGGAAGCTGATCCAGGCCCATTAGTTCTAGCAGGGCTGGTGCTTGGCAGGGAGGCTGTTGCTGCTGCAATCGGATAATAAATCATCCGTCCTTGCTTTTGAAATTGAGACTCGTGGTGATTTGTTCTCACAACTTGTCCTAATTTGAATGTTCACCTGGATTTCGGAAATCCCGTCATCATAGAGATGTGCCATGCATCAAATATCCAACTATCCAATTACTAGTTTATATCTATGTTTGTTGGAAAAAAAAAAAATACTAGTTTATATCTATAACCCACCACCACCATCATCATTACTATAAGAATCATCAATCTTTAACTTTACACACAAGGAGGAAACCTACTTCGACCAACCTGCCATGTTTTACCTGCCAGTCCTCTCTCCCCTCTCAATCAATTTAGTGCTCTACCAGCATTGGAAAAGGGATAAGTATCCACCACCATATTAATAAAAAGAAAGTGTAACGGAAAGCATTAGTGTCATGTTTACCGGGATGTTCAAATTTTCTTGTCGCTTCATGGTGGATGCTAATGAACCTGCAGCTTCCTTGTCCTTGGGAGGCTCCTCCAACTCCAAGCTGTTTCTTGGGGCTTCTAGCCCTGCAGGTTGGCGATATCACTTTAAAACAATACGAATAATTCCTCTAAAACAAGTACTAATGAGCACATGGGAGGAAAGAAAAAGAAAAGGTGTAGTATTACAAGGATAGAGAACCAAAAGAGGAAGGACCTCTGCAGATGGATGGCTCTTCTTGCAAGAAAGGAGCAGGCCTGAAAGAAGGCTGGTGGTGCAAAGCAAATGGAACATGATGCAAGTTAAAGAGCTGAAGGACAGCACACATGCAACCCGTGGGGGCTTCTCTTTCAGCCCCTCCTCCTCCACCCGATGATTTTCCTTTTCTGGTGGATTTACTACTGCCAGCTCCACCCCAGAAGAGCCATTCTTTGCCCATGACCGCAGATCTCTCTCCCTCACTTTTCCTTTTCCTGGACTAGCTTTTTCGTACGGAGAGAAAGATGGAAGTTGGGAAAAGCTTCCGAACAAGTTCAGAAAACGGGAATGAAAATGACGCGAGACACGGAATAAACTGATAGTAGACTTGACTATTCGCAGTTCACAGATTGGATAAAAACCTGAAAAGCTGCTAAATAAAAAAAGGAATGTAAGTTAAATCAAACCAAACTGATTGCTGAGGGAGCCAAGAGTGTGGATCCATGACGCATATAGCTTGGCCATGCACACACGGAATGAAAATGGAGTCTGGACTATGAACGAGGATTCAACCTGTTATTGCCTTTTGTGGTTCTGCAAACTCTCTGGGTATGGCGTCTGACGGACCATCTGTTTGATCCAGACTAACACTAACAGTTGTTAGTATATCATCTCACCAGTACAAACTCCCAAGCGTTACCAAGACCAAAGACCGCCAGGGAACCAGCTCTTTTTATCTCTCTCTCTCTCTCTCTGTGAATTCTCGGGAACACAAATGCAGGGGGATGACGATAGATGGATATGACCAGCCAGCGCTTTTAATTTTTTTAGTACTGGTACTGGTTGATGTTCTCCATTTTGAGGTCGGTAGATTTGCACAAAGTCTGGCAAGACTCCTCTACTCCTCCCTTTAAATACTGCTATATAAGTACTAGTGTGCTACTATTACCCACTCGTCCTATACAGTGGTGGTGGGTGGTTTGTTGGGGATCTCTGCAATATTCGGTTTTTCTCATCATAACAGCTTCCTCTGATGTCACTTCCTCCTCCTTCCTCATTTAAAACCACCATGGACCGGCGAGCGTTACAATTCAAACCGAGTCAACGTGAGGTCATTTTTGTAATTTTCCAATATTTAGCCAAGTGCATGACTTCCTCAAGATTGGGGCTGAGGTATCCGCTCTCCCCGATATACATTTAATATAAAAATTTATACAGAAATTTAAAAGAAATACTTGCTCCAAAACTCCTAAGTACCATGTAGTCCCTACAAATAATTTTCAACTACCACTCTCTCTATCTTTCTACTCGGAGTTAAGAGCATATATACTCAAAATCACACACAGAGTAGAAAAGACACTTCGTTCTACCCAAAAATAAATGAATCAATAAATAAAAGAAAAGACATTTCATTAATAAAAGAGTAAAAAACAAAAGACATAAAAGAAAAGACACTTCATCAATAAGAGAGTACAATCTACTGATAGAGAAAAGCTCTTTAAAGAATAGAAGTTTAGCATATATCCGTTTAAACATTACTTATAATCACAGTTGGTAGAAAATGCATTTCATTAAAAGAGTAAATGTAATTGGTAGCAAAAACAAAAGGGATCTTTACATAAAGGAGGAAAAACTATAAGCCTATTATCAGGTAGTGCTTTTTTTTTTTTCCTTTGTTTTTAAAAGATAATCAATAGTGATTTCTCACATATTCCCTTGATAATTAGAAGTCACAACCTGTTGATTACAGGTGAAACATTTTATCAATTAAGTTGCACTTCATTTTTAGATAGTGCAGTTAATAGCTAGGCGTCGTAGCATGTATTTTTTTTTTTTATTTTTTAAGATTGTCGAAATGAGTCATGCGCATAACATATTTCTTATTCAAAAATGTCGTACGAGTAAGAGGCAATGTGCTGCCCCTTGGAATATGGATCTCTAAATAACGGTCATTTTGTTAATTCAAAATCGGGCTTGTTACCTGAGTGGATAGATTAAGGATGAAAGAAACATGTACCGGTAGTATTTAAATAAGCTTCAGCTCCTAAATCTGGAAGTCTGTAGCAATAAATATGTTTTTCTCCGCAATAATTAGATCCCGGAAAACGGAGATAGCGATTATGGGAGTACAAGATGCCACAAAGCTACTATAAGTTTGAAAATTTTTAACAGAAGATGCTAATTTTAGTCTCAACCTCAATTTGTCTACATATCATACTTGTTTACCACGCTGTAGTCTTTGAATTCCTAGCACTATCTTAGTATTATATATAGATACTGCTGTTGGAAAACTTCAAACCATCAATGCTCGGTGAGGTATCGGTTTGAGATACATATAATAAATTAGGATGAGGCCATTGAATGCAACGATTAGACAAACCTAGTACCTGTTGAACATATTACCATTCTTTACCTTTTTTTTTTTTTTTTTTATAATTCAACTCAAGTTGGTATATGGAACTGAACATACTGGTCCAAAAATCATTCAACTATTTTTCCAAGCTTCAGGACAACTTATTAGTTAGTATGTGAAAATGTTATACTTTAAAGCAGAATTTCACTTGATAGATCATTCTTTTCCATTTCAATTTTAATTAAACTCGATTAGTTTCAAAAGGAGCTGTCGGCTCGAAACAGCTTAAATTTGGACGAGGGTGCTTTGTCCAGAAGTTGTCTTTCCATCTTTCGGTGAAGCAGAACTGCATTTGAAATTTTGAACTAGTTGTTCTTCTTCTTCTTTTTTCTTTTTTTGTTTTGTTTTGAGAAAATAGTTACAACTGAGTTTACTTTTAGGCGTGCAATGAACTAGTAATCGTGTCTTTGACCAAAGTAAATACTAATAATATAATGGTAAACTAGAAAATATTGATAGGAGAATGGAGAGCCTCTGGGTCTCAAAATAGCCAGCATTGGGAAGTGGAACTTCACAAGTAGATTGATTCATGTAATTCTTACAAAATAAGCACAAACAATTCGGACGTAAATTTGAGCTTATCAACTTGTACAAATAAATTGATATAAAATTTACAATCGCATCAAAACTGTACGAATTTACACCAAATGTATTGAAACTTATACAGATAAAATTGAATTGGACAGAACTCAACTTATAAGGATGAATCCTAAACTCTGTGCTCGTAATTTGGCTGCATTAAAGTTGAACATAAGAGCTTTGCGTTCCTAATTAGACACAAAGAGTTGGGCACCTTTGATTATATTGTTTGTGTGTAAGTAAACATGAAAATCCCCATCCCCCATGGGGCATGGGCTTAGGGGTGTGGAGACTTGCTAATGGTTCCCTTGCCTTTCTGCCTCGTCGTCCTCTCCTCGATTGATGTTCCCAACATTGAAGCATTCGTATTGACTGAATTCCCGACGCAGGGTACGATATTTTTTTTTTTTTTTTTTGGAGGCGGCCCTCAAAGTCGGGGACCACAAAACTTTTTCAAATGTTTTTGCTGTCTTTAATTTTGACGTAATGCAATAACAGGCACCCTTGATTTCTTGACAGCGACAGTGACATTGGCTGATGATTTCTTCTTGAATTCTTTGATGAAGATAGCATGTAACCTGAGAACGGCGGTACGTCATACTCATACGTGAGGACGCAGCGGCAGGCAGGATTTCGTGACTGCTGACGGAACAAGTTACCAGTACTTTGTTATTTTGGTCCCGCCCACAATAATAATGTGTATAATTGAGTTGTAGCAGTCCCCTAAAAGTAGTATAGTAGTTGTTTGCATCAAGTATTGGATTGACCAATGTACACATGTGCACTAAGGAGTTCAAATGACTTGTTGGTACAATTTTTTGTTAAAACTCCTCTAGCTAATTATTTACTAAATTACATTTAATCGGAGTAAATTTCGACTGAGTTGATTTAATGCAGGAAGCGGATGCAGAATGGGAATGGAGTACATTTGTTTGTTACCTGACTAAAGTTCACCTAGTTAGGTGCCCATGGTCGGGGAGGGTTTGGATTGCTGACTAAAGTTGAAACTCGAGGAATTAGAAATTCTGAATCCTAATTTGCTGTCCTCTTCCCGCCTATTAAATCCTATCATTCTCCTACTAAAAGAAAAAATGAAGTTAGGTGTCCGTATCCCACTGGGCCAGAAGACGAGAGGGGACCAAGCCCAGCAGCAGGAGGGAAGCGAAAACTTGAGCAGGTTTGACGCGGTGGGGATGAAGTTTGAAGTCAGAGAAGAGAATTTAAAAAATTTTCCTACCAAGAGAGGAGAAGAGAAGAGAATACTCTCCCCCTTTTTTTTTTTTTTTTTTTATTCCTTAAAATAATAGGAGAATACTCTCCATATGAATTCAGAAGTCATGGGAGAGGATATCTGGGTTTTAGAATAGATGGGAGTAGAGTAGGAGTATCAGGCTATATCATTACTATTAGTTTGTTACCCAGTGAACCCAGTGTACTTTGGAGAAAGTCACGTCCAGACCACCACCATCCAAATCACACGGAGCTCTATGTCAGTCTTCTCCATTATGAATTTCAACAACTTCTGGATTTATTACCAATGAAGGAAAGGAAACCTACAAACTTTGATGTACCAAACACGAAGACGGTGATCATGGTAGGAGTGAGACGCAGAATCATCGGATCGGATGTAAAAACGATCCTTCAGATTATTTTCTTAGTCACGCAGTTCATTTTCCAACATCGACGGACGGAAGTGCTCAGAGGTCCTCCTGCAACTTAAGCTAGTTGAGCGGAGGGCCCAAGTTTTGTACGACTTGTACCGTCGGACACGGACGACTATCGGAGCTATTGGGAAACCACCAAACGTTGGTAAGGCTCACAAGAGTGAAAATCAAAGTAGGATGAGTACATGTCCTTGCTGAGGATATATGTGCCATTACAATAATGTGAAGTTCAAATCCCAAAATCAAAGTTCTATTTGGATTGTATATTAAATCCTTCCTTGTTTCTTGAGAAAGAAGGAGAAGGAGAAGAGGCGGCTGCCCTTTTTTAAAAATGTTCTTCTTCTTGGATCTTTATTGACAGCAACATTTATTTTCATTATCATAGAAAGTGATAATGATCCAAAGTTTTCCATCTTTTATAATGGGGTAATGACGTTTTGAAATGATACGGGGCTGGGTATGGATTAGATGCGAAGTGTTTATGAAATCTTAAATTTTATTGGGGTGTTCTTAAAATTCTTTTCGATTCCTTCTCCTACCCACACACGCCATAACCACCCGCCACACACCACCACTTCTCCCTTCCTCCAGATGAGAGGAGGAGACAATGCTGGGTATATTTGGTATATTTCAAAAACACTACCCACTCCTCCCATCTGCAAAAACTTGGTATATATATTTTTATTTTCTTTATTTAGATGTATTTGAAAGTTTTGAAGTTTTTTTGGAGGTATTTTTGAAATATTACTAGAGACTCTAAAAATAAAAACTGGCGTATCAAAAAAAATGCAATCCTTTCACACCCAGAGTCTCCAGCATTAATGCTTAAGAGAATTAAGAAGTTCTGCTGTTACTTGAATTGTTTCGCAGACAACTGGCAGATCATTCCTGGAAAAGCTGGGTCCAGGAGAAAACTAGAAGAAATATGAGCAAAACTTCTCCTCTCTTTCTCAACTCCGACTTAGGGGGTCACTTCAATTATTCAATTGGTTCAAATCTCAAGACATGTAATCAGCTGTAGCATGCAACACCTGCAATGCAGGCCCAAAAATGATATTAAAACTCAACTATTTGCCTCTAATCTGTGAGTATTTGATTTGCGCCCCACCCCAAACCAAAAAAAAAAAAAAAAAAAATTACTATTCAGAGATAATGGGGTCGATACTTGATAGGCAGGTATTAAAAAAATGAGTCTAATCTAATTGCAATTTCCGCCAAGCGCTGCGGCTGCTCCTCGAGACATGGCCTGGCGGCAGGATTAGCGGGTGGGGTTGTTTGTCTTCACTCTTCACTCGTGCTCTATCTACACTCCTTTCTATTTCAAGTTTGAACTGATTCGATTAAAGCTTCAGTAGAAACGGTAACGGGAATGGGTGTCACATTGCAGGAGGCTTTTTTTTTTTTTTTGGTGGGAGGTGGGGGGGGGATGGGATGGTGGTTCCATCTTATGTGTGTGTGTGACATGGTAATTAGAAATTAGTTCTGATCACAATAGTACTTTTAATTAACTGCTTTTATTGTGTTGATAGTTTATTTAGGGTGTTATTTCTACCCTTTCTTTTAGTCTTTTCTATGTTATACCTACTATTAGTTGTACTAATCAGGACTCTTAATAGTAGTAGTGATAATATTAGTAGATTGAGGGAGAGTGGCAGTAGACTATTAGTAATGGTAATTGTAGTAAAAGCAGTAATAAATTAAATTATACAATTCAAGGAAAAAAAATAATTCCATTTCAAGCACACGTAGGGCAAGACAAGGAGGGAGGATTGGGGCAGATGTGGGGAGAGTTATTTGACAATGGAGCAAGGAGTAGGGGAAGGATCTCCTGCCCATGGTATGCATCTTAATCCGGGATTCGAAAAAACTTGATGATATGATCCGTCGGATCATATGTGGATCAGATCACATCTAGATAAAGAAGTTATACAGATTGGATTCAGATATTATTTTATATAGTCCACAAATATTCGATCCTAATTCGCATAGTATTTTTTAAATTTATTATATTTTAAATCCACCAATTTATAATAGTTTTATCTCTTGTTCTTATTTGTATATCTTTTTTTTTCTTTCAAAATAGGCTTTCTTTGCATCTGGTATTAAGTTTTTAAACATATTGCCGTATAATTTGTGGATAAAAAAATTACAGATAAAATATTGAATCTTATTTGTTTGAATCAAAATCAGAATATATATATATATATATATGAAAGTTGCTTTATCTTGCAACGAAAAAGGATTAATTTCGACTAGAAACTCTTTTTTCTTTATGACTAAAAACTCATATGTAAGTACAACAATTACTTACATGATATTTTTTGAAACTTTACATTTAAATTTCATTTTATTTTTTGTGAATTTATCGTTTTTACAAAAAAATTTAAAAATTACAGATGGATGGGATATCCGATTGACCTGATCCACATAATGTGGATATCCAGATATTCGCATTAGTGAACTCGGATACAAATCACACGATGATTGATTCGACAAATATCCAACATGCAAACACCCTACTCTTGCTCTTGCAATCCTTAAATTTTAGGCAATTCTTCATATGTCATGCGCACTTGACTTTTTTCCTTGTTTGAAACAGCACTTGTTTTGTTGATCATTAATATGCTGTATAATTTGCATGCTATGACGTTTAACATTTATCTCTTAAAAAATGTTTGAAATTCAAAATGTAAGTGCTCAATAATGCATCAACACTGATTCTTTATCGTGTTACAACCATTAGATACTATTCTGCAAACTTTATTTTGACCCTATTTGGTAATTCAATTTGACACTTAAACTTAGTACAAATCTTACTATCAAATCGTTTGATAATAAAAAAAAAATAACATTCTAAATTAAGTAACACTGAATTTCTTAAGTAAACATTGCTCCAACAAATAAGTGATAAGCTATTTACTTATTATTTACTGTGATATACATTCAAAATACAGATTTAATACTTAAATAATTCAATTATTTATAGACTCAGATTTCAAATTTTAAATTTTAGATTTTAGTTCCATCAAGCGCACCATTTGTTTTATTTAATATTAACGTCAATTTTGTTAAGAGGATCGTAATTTATTGTTTTGAGTGAAAATTAACAATGCTACCGTAAAAAGGGCGAAAACAAAAAGAAGAAACCAACAATCTCTTGACTCTTCAATTACCTTATCTTTTTATGTTGTTTGTGACATGAGATTTTTGGAAGTTGCAATCAGAAATGATTATTGTGACAAAAAAAAATCAGAAATGATTATTGGGCGGAAGAACCTACCTGCCATGTCGGAAGCTTGAGACTTGATTTGATCCAAAAAAGTACTGAAGCCCAATCTTTTTTGCAAAAACCAAATGGACACCCGTGTTGACAGTCTGCATGCGCAATCAACCAAGATTCTTATCCCAAACAAGAGATGCTGGGCTAGTTGCTAGCGGCTTCAGCGATTTGTAGCAGATTTTTTTGCTTAGCTATCGCGCAGCTTATGCCGATTTGTATTTTGCAATTGGGAAACATTTCGTTTGACAGATATTTTTTCAATATAATAATTAAATTAGGTTTCACGAGTCTAAAAATTAAATAAAAATTTTAGAAACATGTGACGTGCAAAATTAAATTGTTCTTTCTCATTTTTCCAAATGCAATTCGCTCTGGACAAGGTAATTAGTTTTAACTAACTCTATATGTTAAAATGTAGGATCGTACTGCGTAATTTCATGCCGATCGCGATACACTAAAGTTGTTACCATGATTTCACGTCAATAAAGATCACAAATATGTTATCTACTTATTGATGACAAAACCATAATTCTTTTTATTTTGGCAAAATGTGGGATCAATTACACAAGGGATTCGAGTTTAGTTTGTGTTTAAAGCCCGGGAAATACTTTCTGGATCTAAATAAAATCTCCTAGCACCCTATTCTAACATTTTATTACGTGAAGAAGTGAATGTGAAGTGTCAAAGGATTAGTTTTCTTTTAAATTAGTAAAGCAGTGTTAAGTATCTATATCTATATGTATTACAGAGTATGTTTTTGATGATGAACCTCCACAGGCCTTCAAGGAATCCAAATCCATTTTTCCACAATTTTAGATTTGTTTCTAATCATTCCGCCTATAATTAGATTATTCATCAGGATCTACTATCCTTTCCCACTTTCTAATTTTCCTAACTCCAAATAACATCTCATCGATGACAAATAATAACTAAATTTAACCTAACAAAATTTCAAATCTACAAATCCCATTCTAAACTTCATATCATTCACATACCCAAAGCAAAAGTTTCAATCGTTCCAATATCTTATATTCATAACTAATCCCCTAATTTTAGCATGGACAAAGACATCCTTGCCAAATCACATTTCTAGCTCCATGATGACTCAAACTAAATACATTATTTGAATAAAATAAAAAATAAAAAAATTACATTGGCCGATGACAATCATAAATGTGTAATCATAATGACTGATTAGCCAATTTTTTTTCACTTATTCCCAAATCAAATAATTGCTATTCTTACTATGTCAAAAATTGATATTTCAACATATAAAGATTGATTGTTTATTAAAGTTTCATAGATACCAAAGAGACATGGACAATGTAGGATAAAATTTAGGAAAGAATAAAGTGATAAAAATTAAAGAAGAATAAAAGAATTTGTCTTGCTAAATATTTTTTTTACAAAATTAGAATATATTTTTGGATTCTACTATTTGAATCTTTTGCTCACTTATGATTGAGTTAAATTTACTTCTAATTTAAAATATATTTAGTTTTAAAATGTGGATCTAAATCTACCATTTAGTACTCATTAATTCATGAATTTAATTGGGTAATCCAGTTTTGAAACTAATTAAATTACATACTTAAACCTATATTTGGAATAATTGATAATTAATCACGTTACCCACTGATTTTTTTGATAATGAAAAAAAAATATAAATTATTACACAAATGAATCCAAAGGTAATTACAATGACTTTTATTTATTTTTTACTTTACCAATAATCTAAAATAATTTAGATGTTAATGCAAGAAATTCAATTAACACCAAAGATAGTTTGATTAACTTTCATGAGGGTTGGAGGTTATAGAATAAAATTTAGAAAAGAATAGCACGGGATTAAAAATTAAAGAAGAGGAAATAGAATGTTAAATATTTTTTACAAATATTAGAATATAATTATTGGATTGTTGTTATTTATATTTACCCACCAATGATTGAATTTGAATCTACTTCTAGTTTAATTAAGTTTTAAATAGGTGCTAAATCTACCATTCAATATCCAGTAATTCATAAACTTAATTGGGTTATCCATTTAAATTCAATTAAATTATATACATATTTGTTTATGGGCAAGTTAAAATAAATAGGTTGTTATTTACAATTATAAATTGGTGGAAAGTATAGTAGAATAGGAGATAAGTGAGTTGTAAAATTAAGTTAGAGATAAAACAAATAAGTTGAGAATAGGGTAGAGTAAAGAGGATGTAGGCTATAAAATAGTGCTCTTTTCAGTTTTTTAACTTTTCTCATATAATTATTATAAATAATTTATTAATTTTTATTATTATCTTAAATGTAAACCCATGCATAGCATGGGTCAGAATTCTAGTTATTTAGTACCACGAAAGGAGCTAGACGGAGCGGGAATGGTGGGCTAGCAGCTACCTCCCACAAACTTCAAAAATCACATTGTGCCCCTTAAGAAGTATAAATAAAGTCTTATTTGCTCAAACAAAAGAAAAAAAAAACTTTTATATCATGCCTTTCCCATCAAATTTAAGAAGTATGATATGTTATTGTTATGCATTTCAAGTTTACACCTCCAAATTGAAAATTCTAATTTATTCATTATTTAATACAGTCATCTAAGATTTAGAAGAAAAGGGGGGAGGCTCCTAATATCATCAAAAGAAGGGTTAAAACAAGAGTAGGGCAAAGAATAAATTACAAAAGGATCGGTCTGACCGCTGCTCTTCTCCGCCAATATTTTTGCACAAACGGCTGAGTGCAATTTTCTGTGGGGTGGCAGCAAAACATCTTCAGCAATGGGGATTGCTTCGTTAGATGTTTGCAGCCCAAAAAATAGTTAACTGCAAAGAGAAAATCGTAAGCGAAAGCCAGGCGTGCGCTGATCAGGAACTAATGCTTCAAACTCTTTTGGCTTGAGAAAATGGGAGTGCTCCAGCAGCCGGATGACTCAATTGACTCTATCTAAATCTTGCTTCAATGTTTGGGTCATGAGACCCTGTTGGGAATAAACAGTTTGATGAACGAAAATGCAAGAGATCGAGAAGTAAAAAAAAGCATAATAACAAGAAATCCATAACATTAGGCGTGATATCGAAGAATATGGCATCAGAATCTTGACAAATTGATAACAGAAACCGCGGTTGGTTTTGTTCTGATTAGAAAAATTTATTATGAAAAATAATCAGAATTAAAATCTATAATAGATTAAAATAATCAATCGAGAGCAAACCCTACAAGAATGGAGCATCAGAAATCTAGATTTATTTCATTAGATTCCAGAACTCAACTGGAGTCACGACTTCACATGATTTTGGCAAACAGAATTGCATGATTCCACGTTCCAAATTTCACCCAAAAAGGAAAAACAAAATCTCAACCCAAAGAGTCCTCCTTAAGCCCTAAATATCAACCAAAGATATATTAGTATATTTGCTTTTGCGCGATTATCACGGTCCATTCTTTCTTTTTTTTTTTTTTGCTTCAATCAACAAGTTTACAAAATGACCTTAGCCATTAACAATTATATAAAAATCACAAACCTTAATTAGCGGAGAACAACACTAAATCTGAATCTCGCTATATTAACTACTAAGTCATTCCTTTCATCACAAAAAAAAAAAAAAGGGTTCGGCTGGTGAGAATTTCCTATAGATTAGAGACCCAAAAATAGAATCCACTAAAAAATTAGAAAAATTAGTAATTTTCCATGTAGTTAATTCTCCTTCTCATTCCAAACAGCTTGTTCTACTATACCGATTTAATGTGCACCTTTTAACAAAAGGAAAAAGAAGAAGACATAAAGCTTGAACGAAAATCGGTCCATATTCTAATCCCAGTTCAACTTCAAGGTACCAGAATTATTGAGCTTTCTATCCATTTAATTTCCACATCAAACGCAATGGACAAATATGATATTTACAAGAATGCCAAAATAAAATCATCATGAGAAGTAAAGCACTTATATAATACATACTCAAGTGTCAAACTACACACACACACATATATATATGTACTGATTTTGAAGCCAAACATATTAATGTTTTATTGCTTAGACATTAACTAGAATAACATAGCTACCTCTAGGATCAAGGATATGATAAATATGTGTATTTAGAAGATGAGGAAAGTCATCATCAGCGTCGACACTCTAAGACTCGAGTTTCAGGAAGGCCTATAAACAACCCAGTCTCCACCTCTGAGCTTTGAGAACTTTGGCTGCAACTTCCAATTTCCTTCCTTTTTGCTGGTGCATGCCACGACTCAAGTCCACACTATTGCCCAGAAAAGGGGAAAAGAAAATGATTGCATTAGCGTCAAAATGTTTAAAAAAAAAGGGTCCTTATCTCCCCTCGTTTCGTTCTTGAAGGACATATAGGACAACTATGTAAAGAGGCTCACTCAAACTCCAACTCATTTAACTTGCTGGCTTGCCGCTGCTATCACAGATATAGAAGAATATGGCATAATTGGTTAGAGAAAAGGTTTCAGTCATGTAGCAGCTTATTCTCCTAAGTATACCTGTAATTTCATCATCCTTTCTCAACTAAAGAAACCAATAGGAAGAAGTGCTAGGGTTCGAGGAAAACAAGGAAGAACATGAAAAGAAGGAACAAAAAAAAATATATATATAATAACAGATTGAAAATAAAGAAAAGAAAATGAAAGGGTAATATACAGGGTTTAACTGACCCCATGGTCAAGGCAAAGTGAAAATTAAGCTATATACCACGGGAGGGTAAACTGTTTTGAACCCTTTGAAACTTGATTAAGAATACTGATAGATTCTACTGATATATAATGTTCAAGACCGCTTCTGAATTCCCATCAAATAGTAATATAAGATTTGAGAATTATGTGGCAGTATACTAGGAACGCGATGATCGCATAACTTCTTGTAGTCCTAGCAACTGTATGAACTGCAAGCCATAAAAATTTACCTTTCGAGATAACCTTGCATTCTCTTCCAACAATAGTATCTCCTGGAAGTAGTAGTAGGAACATTACAATGAGCCAAAAAACAAGTGAAGCTCTTCCAAACTTCCAATTACCAACGCCGACAAAAATGGATTACTATCATCATACCTTCGCTTTTAACCGCTCTATTTCTTCCTTGAATAACTGAGTCTGCAATTAGTGAAGCAAATTCTAGTTCAGAAGTCAAGATCATCAACTCTTACCCAACGAAACTAACGAGAAAACTGAAATCTCTCTAGCCACATTTTTATCACGTCCACCTTCAAATGTTTGACAATTTTTTCGGGTCAAAGGACAAAGAATCAGCATGTAAAACAGCCTATTGAATGCGCGCTTTGTTCTGGTTACCTTCCTTGCCCTGATGTTCGTTAGACTCCTCTCGAGCTGGCTGTCAATCTGTTGAAGTTCCTCCAGTGAACTTGATCCTAGATTTTGCCCCAAAAGCTTCCTAGAACATCCCAAAATTCAACAATAAAATAAAACCCAATGTACTGACAAAGAATCTACATTTGGCAGGAGATTAGCAGTGAGTCAAGAACCGTTGAGAAGCTTCAAGGAATTCTATCCTCTTTGCCATGTTTATCGCTTCCAGCTTCAGTCCCTGCAAGCGCAACCAATTACCAAAATGGAAACTAATCAAGCTAATCTTAATCAACAAATGCTGTCTTAATATTTTATGTTTTTCTGCAGATTAATCAAGCTAAACTTAAATCTGATTCTCATTTAGTGGCTTTGGAATCGTAATTTTGGCTCAATATCTAACAAAAAGAGGAAAAGAAAAAGGGAGAAAATTAAATTGGCTCAATAGATTATAAAAAGAAATAATTATGCAAAAGGTTAAGCCATTTGACTGGTTCTAGATAATCTCGTGGAATCAACTTACAAGCTAGATATGGTCAAATATAAGCATAATTTTTTCAGTGTATAACTGTTTTCACCTTTTTCTTATAGTGATCTTAGCTACAGTATAGAGGATGTCTAACCTGTAGATACTTCTCAATATCTTGGTCGCTTCTTTGATCTTCCCTCACACAGCCACGATATTTATCGATTGTCTTTTGCATGCTACAGGATAAAAAAATAAAATTGTCATTCACAAACAGCAATTATGGAAACTGAAAATCATTTCAAAAATGTAGAACTAGTGTCTCAGGCCCTCTCATAGCCCAGCACACAAGGTGGTCTAATCTCAATTTAAGGTCATGCATGGTTTACATGAAGGAGGGAGCATGCAAAGGGCTTCTTTTCGACATTGTGGTAATAAGGTAAAAACAAGATTTTTCTTTTTGATTGAAAAAACCTAAGTCGAAATTGTGGACCTAAAGTTGCTTTTAATTAAAGTTTTAGTTTTTCTAAACCTCAAAGTCAACAGGATGTTTTCAATGTTTTCCACAAACTGTTTAGAACAAGCCCAGAATATTGAAGGATTGAACGAACATAATCGTTAAGGAATTAATAAAGTACTACAAGAAAAGATAAGATAGACAGCATGTCTTAGTTCTCAAATCAATATTTTATCTTTTACTATACCTATAAGAGTTGCCAAATTATCTTGGGCATATTCTAAGGTTATTATCATGCATGACACTTCATAATTCTATCAATTGGGTACAAGCACAGACTTGATCAATTCTAGACATACTATGTTAAGCAACTTAGCATAGGACATACATAACCCTACACCACTGAAATTGATTTAAGCGCAAATAAAACTCCTCCAAAGCAAAAAAGAAAATTTTTGATATCTTTAGGCATCGTGGCACGAATAGATCACATCAGACAGTTTCAATTTGCAATTAAAATCCCCCCTCCCCGGTGAATAACACCTATGATTCTGCAAGTTAAGAGAACATAATGATCCTTTCCTTTTAGTTCAAAGAGAAACTCCAAATCTTACAAGGGTTTAAAATCGAGTTATGCAAGTTAAGAGGAAATAATAGTTTTTCAGTTCAAGGGGAAACTTCAAATTTTACAAATCCTTAAGGATCAGAGACTTCACAGTTATTTGATTGATGTTCCTACTAGTTAAAGTGAGTCTTAAAAATAATAATCCTTTCTCGTCTTTCATTCTTTAATTAACTTGTGGTAACCACATTTAGCTTGACTCTCCACATCAACTTCAATGCGGCCTTCAACGAAATATGAATAATTGAACTTCACTCAGTGCCCCTTATAAGAAATTGTTTGATGATAGCAAAGCCATCCGTAACTAGGTTTGGAAGGAAAAGGCAGCCCTTTGGTTAGGTACCTCCTCCCACAAGCACGACATCAAAACCTAGAAAATTCCGTATGGTTTCACTTTGCAATATGAACATTAAGTGACTTGGTGATTCGGAAGGTAAATTTTAGTACCAAATGATAAATAAATTGGCTACCAAGCATCCTAACGCACCAATTGAAGGGGAAGGACTATGAATAAATTAAAGGGTAGCCTAGAGCAATCTTTGGCCTAGGGTCTTGCTGCATCTCATGTCTTAATCAAAATAGGTTATTGGGAATTGAATCCTGGTCCATACAACAACTCAATGTCCCTTTATGTAAACAGCACTGCATGCCTGTCAACATACCTTCACTCCTCCTTTTACTTCCTACCTGGTGCATATCAACGAGTTTGTTTCGCTCAAAACCACAAGATGTGCAAATATAGCAAGAATTTACGCACAAAAGGCAGGAGACACAACTTAAAACATGCACTGCAGACAATCTGATCCAGCTTATGACCAGGAATATTCTTCAGATTGATACAAGTGTACTTTCTTGGAGCTGTTGACTACTTACTCTTTGACACTTATGCTCCACACCTCATCCTCTTCACATCCTAAAAGAACAACTATATTTTCTTGTCCTTGGATAATTGTAATTTCCAACTGGCTAGCTTCTTGTCATATTATGTGAGGTGCAAACTTTGACCCTACTGTTTCTTTTATTTTTCCTACTGTTATTTATTCACCTACGAGTATCATGAAAGCAAATGCCTTTATAATTTGGATGGTCTTGATGGAAGAGATTTGTTGTGCAGAAGATAGAGCATGGCACAACTTGGAACAGGTGGAACTTATTATGATTACAGAAACTCAAACGAAAAAAACAGTGCTACTTTGTCAAGGATTGGTCACAACAGAAATCTTTGTGTTACTAACAAAATTTCTTAGTTCAAGCAAACATCTACAACAAATCTCAGGAAAGGTTAGAGTACGATGATTTAAGGAAGATGAGGGTGTGGAGAAAGGGACATTTGCATGCATCAGTCTGCATTAAAAGAAAACTTAGAAGGTGAAGGTGAACAAGGTCAACGTCAATTCATGCATCAGTTTAAATTGGCATATATATCGCAAAAGATAACAAGGCACAAGGATCCTAATGACTAGTGCTTTTAGACAAACTGGATTGTTAGCTCCATCAGCTCAAGTTTCCTTCAATCAAGATAACCAACCCCCGCCCCCTACCTATCCCTACTAGCATAAGATTCCGAACCCACAATAGGCGATAACATAGAATCCTTGTCAATACGCAGAGGATGTTGAAAAGTTCCTCAGCGAACAACTGTTTATGAAAGAAAGAAATCTTCACTAATTGATTCTTCATCAACCATATCTAATCAGGACTCAGGAGGTACAGGGAGACAAATTTTGTGTAGGAACGATGATAGGATTTTTATTCTCTTGCTTCCTCATCATAGTTAGGAAGTACAAATGAGCACGAGCATCACAAGAGATGGGGAATTTACAGAAGATGAAGTGCGTGATCTTTTTTCAAGAATTGGAGAAGTCTTGACTATCATAACCAAATCTGGAAGTAAAATTAGTACACACCAGGAGATAGGATACAAAAGGACTTGATGCTTGATTCAAATCACTGGTGTCATTGTACTTAAAGCTTCTCAAAGTAGACAAAGCCATACCTTGATGCTATAAAGAATTCAAACAAGTAAGCGACAAAAATGTAGAAAGTGCACATTGGAATAAGCAAAATATGAGTACTAAAAAAAATTAATTATCTGAAAATTGTTAGGTCGCATCAAAATGTACTGCGTAAATTTAAAACACCGTTTTTTTTTTAAAGGATCATTACTGGAAAACTTACTTGGAGCTTGAGAACTGATAAAGCTTCCCTTTTTGTGAGAAAATTATCAAAGCAACTTCAGCATCACACAGAACTGATAGCTCGTACGCCTTCTTCAGAAGCCCATTTCTCCTCTTTGAGAAGGTCACCTGCCTGCTCGTTGCATTCTCAATCCTTCTCATTTCAATCTTCCCTCTCACCATTTTTCTGGTCATGCATAGATTTAACTTATTGGTAAAACAGAAAAGGATTTGATATAAGTTGGAGAGCATAAAAGCCTCCTAAAATGGATATCAAGAATAAAATTAATACAACGAAACACCAAAATACCCCAAAAGGGGAAGGGGTTCACCATCAGGTTGCGCTTGAGCTACCTGATTATGAAAACTTAAGCTGATGGTAAAGATTGCACCCAGAACTATCCTAAGGTAGAGTTTTCTAGAAATTTGCATTCCAAAATTTTGACATCAATGAGAATACAACAAATTCCTACAACTTTTGCATTAGAAAGAACTCAAAGGTGTATACTCGTACAAGTATATTGTAGCAGAATTTCAAGAAGAATGGTATAAAAATGAAAACCCTAGTCAAGACAATTCACTAGAATCAAGGAACAGCTAGAAAAACAAGGTGGGCAGCCCCCCTCCCACCCCCAACCCAAAAAAAGAAAATGAAAAACTAAATCACCTGGAAGTTGTATGAGAGCCCAAATCTCCCACAAGCATAGAATTGAAGCCTAGATAATTATGGAAAAGTAATTTTCTGGAAAGAAGTTAAAAATGAGTTGGGAGGGTCAATGCTAGTCACTCTGAAGAATGACTAAATAATAATGAGCCCAGAACTATAAATAGGCAAGCTGAAACAGTAGAGAAAAACATGAAGGATCTTCCAATGGTTGATGTGGCAAGCTCTTTATTTTCAGACCACAGAAGACAATACGGTTTAGTTGTTGATCGTAATAGTAATTTCGCTTATTCTGTTTGTCTTCCTCTTCTTTGCAAGGCCAGGACCTCTCCCTTAAACCCACAAAAAAGGAAAAGCACCCCAAAAAAGTGAACTAAGATGAGGTAGTAAATAAGACTGGGGAAAACACATTTTAACTTGTTTTGGTAAACTTAGGAAAGAAAGGGTAAAGGAGGAGCTGGTACAGCGAAAATAGAAGGTTTCCATTATAGAAAAGGTCTCCAATACTCGTTCGAAAAGTTCAACAGCATAAATAGAAAGTTTTAATACTAATTACAGAGAGTATTGGACTGGACCATGGATTTTGGTTTATTGGCGAAAGGTGGGGGACGAGGAGCACTTATTGATTTGCGTGCTTGTAGTACCAAGATATGTAAGCCATGTCATCATCATCGTACGATGAAATGAAGTCTCGACGTATAATCAGCCGACAACACACCCACACCTTTTATAGTAACGTTAGTAGGCCTTGGTCCAATGGGAACGGACCTTGTCACGTGGGTCCTCTTGTTTGGTGCGTTAACTTCTCGCCCGTTTCTTGGTGAAAAATGTACCTGTGGAATTAATTTAACTCCCTCAATTTTCCTTGCCCAATTAATTCTTAATCAAATTCTATGGTCCAGTACGTGCGGAGAATACAACCACCCAAGCTTCGTGGGCGTTGAGCGGTGCGGCTATACCCTACTTAAGGGTTGGGCCCATGTTAATTAGCAATCCTTTGCGGGCTAAACCTTTAATCTTGCCTGTTAATGCTCGATAGATAGCTAATCCTCAATACATTTAAATCGTATTTAATTTACTGTATGAATTTCACATGCTAAGTTAAAAGATCCAAATCTCTTTTTTGCGGAAAGGACTAACAGTTTGTTCGATAACATAAGAGAGCGCTCAGTCTGAAGTTTTTTCCACATACCGGTGGTGGATTTGTGTGTATTTTTTTCAGCACAAGAATTGTAGCTGAATGCTTAATTGTGATTAAAATCAGTCGATTTACCTCAACTACCTTGTGTTATCTATCAAATTGACCATTGCTCGTGCTGGCGATCCGTCAAGTTATTATGAATCATCACAACAACGGGGTAAGTCCGCATCGATCTTTTGTCTAATAAATGCATCCCTTCTAGAAGTTGGAGTTTGTTGCACGTATTAGCTCTAGAATTACTAGGGATATCCGAGTAGCAGATAGTATCAAACAAACTATAACTGATTTAATAAGCCATTCACAGTTTCACAATCTGAATTAGTTCATACTTATACATTCAAAATCCTTACGTAATTAAACAATCTAATATTCTGTCGTACCATTTTCTTGTTCTTCTCTTCTTTCTCTATAATAACGACTTTCGCTGGTTTTGAATATTCATCACATCTTTATACTCTATCATAATTTTTTCAGTTTTCCATCTTTCTACCTTTTCATAATTTGTCATTTTTCTCATTTCACTTTCTTATCTGCTACTCACTGATCTTTTAAATTATAGAAAAACACCTAGAATAAATTGGAATTAGCCTACGATCTTTTGAATTATAGAAAAACACTTGGAATAAATTGGAATTAGCCTACAAAAACCTTTACCCGTAGGAGATTTGCAATCTTGCAACACTTAAAAGTTAGGTACGCATGTTTTGTCCTGTTGCAGTGGTAATTAGCAGCACAAAATGTATAATACCACCCAAAAAAAGAAAGAACTCAGTAGCACAAACTAGCATGATAATATTGTAACCAAGTACATATATCCATGAATGAGGATTTTTTTTTGTAATAAAATTTAAATTGGTTTCTTGTCAGCTCTAGAATTATAGATCTTTTATACAAATCCATCCATACAAGTCTCACATTGATGGTAAAATTTGCCAATACAGCTCTCACATTAACAGTAGAATTCGAACATATGATCTTTTTATGAAGATATGGCTTTAACGATAAGAGCCCGTTTAGATTATAAGTATCTGGAGTTTGTGTAGGAAAATTTATTGTAGAGTATGTGAGATAAGAAAAGGGTGATTGAAAAATGTGTCAAAGTAATTTTTTCCTAAAAAAACTTGCAATCCAGATTCAGTGTTCCCCTTTTCTGGATTATTGGTTCTCTTAGACACAAAAACGTAGTGCAATCAGCGTTTACAGCACATTGAGTGACGAGCAATTGCGATCGTATTGAGCATTTTTGTTCAATTAATGCAAAGTGCAGATTTTAGAAATGTAAAACTAAATGTCTCCGCATATGGTAAAAAGAAATCACACACAAGACTATTAGAAGTCATCGTGTGGTATGACCATGATCCTAGTATGCCAAAATTTGGACTCTAGATCCACATCTAAGTAACTAATTACGTGATGTCTTTTGATACACGGAGAAAAAGAGGGAAACACATTAGTTTATAATTAACAAATGCGCCAACTCCACTTGCTCAAGGTTGCTGGAGCCCACTTGCGGAGTTAAAAAGAATATTGAGAAATCAAGAATACAATAATTTAATAGTACAAATTTAGTATATCTCTAGTGTCTACGTCTTGCCGTCATCTAGCAACAATTGAGGACACGGAAATATATTTAATTACGTCGTAATAGAAAAAGAAAAGGCACAGAAATGTGTTTTTCGCGAATTAGAAACGCCGTTCTGGGTGGGGGCTGCCATAAATTGGACCATTATGTGACCTGTGGGGGACCACTCGGTGGCGGTTTTACTTCTATGGGCTATCAATTTCGATGGAGAAAAAAAGGAACAAAGGAGGACAAATGGAGGGATTGGGGAGGCACCATGCCAATTTCTGTTTCATATGACTGGCACCGTACTGGAAGATACTTCTATGGCCACTTTCTATAAACACAATCAAATGTTCTTCTTAGTGCATTTTCTTGCGGCAAATTTTGTTTTTTTTTTTTTTTGGCTTTCAACGGGAACAGAAACAGGGAGATGGTGATTGATCTGTCTCATCGTGCAGCGTTTTAGTTTCTTACGGGGGCCGAATTATAGAGGATTCTGTCGCTGGAGAAGCTGTGTAATGTACCTCCAAAGGTATTCTCGGAATATGTCTTCAATGGTCTTACTGTATATATTTGTGTTTGTATGTGCAGGGTCCAAGTGGCAGATGAACAGTGAAATGGTTTGAGAAATTGAAGATTTTTGCATACCCCATGTATTTGCCTGTCCTCATCTCTTTTCTTATCAAAAAAATAGACGTATTATACACCCCACATCCTTGCAAAAGATTAACTCAGATTCTTGCAAACAAATGAAATTACCACTTGTAGTAAGGTTTAGCGGCTTGTTGTCGATGGTTTTATTTTAACTTAGATAATCGATTGTTGGTATATATATTCTTGATTACGTAAATTTTTTTAATATCTAAAAAAGTTAAAATTTATAATTAACTAGAGAGTAGCTTTTGCAAATTTTGATTATGAGCAAGACCTGAGTAACAAACCTCAACAGATACACTATAAAACTCATGATCAAGTTCCAAAATATCAAATAAAGCGTCAAAGCACTGCAAAATACCACTGCCCAAGTGAACCATAATGGCATATATATACTAATTAAGAAGAAGAAAAAGAAGAAAAGTCATACCTTCCTCAGATGGCAACTACTATACGTTTACACCAATTAATGGTTCCATTTCTACTCAATTATGAGGCTCATGTGTCTCTTTATCGTCCACTTCCCCAGATGACAACTATACGTTTACACCAATTAATAGCTTTAATGGTTAGACGAACGATCCATTTTTACTCAATTACGAGGCTCATGTGTGTCTTTATCGTCCACTCTGTAAAAGTTGTCACAACATTCTTCTGTTTAAAAAAAAAAAATTTTTTTTTCAAGTGTCATGCTAGACTCTTATTCAACTTGCCCAAAAAATTAAAAAAAGAATCCATTCAAAATGAATAAAAGAAGAAAAACAATAACCTGCAAGTTGGAAATGAATGACATCGTTTAATTTGTAGCCAAAAAAAAAAAAGGGGAAATTTTTTTTTTTTTGTCAATCGGTAACTGTCTAACCTACTCCTAATTTATGGGAGAGGGGGAGCCTAAAAAGGCTTGTATAGGTATTGGAGGATTAACCACCAGACCAGACAAGTGCACTACTGCACTCTCTTGAAATCCAAATTTCTGCATGGTCGCTATTGCATTTCCAGAATGTGGCCATATTGGAAGTGTTTTGTCCAGCTGGACCTTCGAGTTCATCCCAGCGACAATGTTTTAAAACCGGACCCCAATGAACCCGGTTCATGATTCAACCGGTTTCCTCTTTTTCTTCTTCTTTTCCTTCCCTCTCCTCTCTCCCCTCCTCCCCACCATCTCGTCAGGATCCAGGCCAGGAGGAGGGAGAGAGGAAGGGAAGAGGGGAGGGGAGGAGGGGCTGTGGGGAGGGGGGAGGAAGGGAAGAGGGAGGAGGGAGAAAAAGAAAAAAAAAAAAAAAATGGGTGGGGAGGAAAGAAAGAAAGAAAGAAAGAAAAAAAAGAAAAGGAAAGAAAAGAAGGAAAAAAAAGGAAAAGGAAAAATTAAATCTATCACAAAATTTTACACATTCAAAATAAATTCTACAAATTTCTATAGTAGGTTATAGAAAGTTTTCTACAAACACCCAAAACTCATTACCAAAATGAAAATTGAACATAAATTTTCAAATTTGATAAATGTAATTTCTTTCAACCATACAAAAAAAAAACGAAAATTTGAAATATTAGATACATTTTAACCGAAAATTGGGAAAACAAAAAAGAAAACCAATATCAATAAATGAAAAGAATTCAAATTTTCAAATTTTGTACTCATCTAACTTCAAAATATTGGTGTGGTGGTTAAGACACTCATATCTTATATATGGTCAAGATCAAATCTCTACCACATTTATATTTTCAAAAAATGAAAATTCAAAAAACCCGTTCAGGTTCATACGGTTCAACGGTTCTTAACGGTTTTTGACCATTTTCGGCTTTTGAAGAGAACCGGACCGGTGGTATGGCCGGTTCGCGGTCTGACCGGTCGAACCGGCCGTCCGGTCCGGTCCTGAAAACACTGCCAGCGACCTTGCTTGAAGCCAAAGAGAATAGTGTGGTACATTGCCATGTGACGCTTCATGCTGATATCAGGATTCACCCTCTTTCCTTTTGAACTTATTTGGTTAGATGACAACCCAAAAATTGCAGTTAATTAGCCTGTTGCATTTGGAATTTTTATCCTCAACAAACAGCAGTGCCATGCTGCCCCAAAGTTTCACCCACTAATTACCATCACCGCTATCAGGCAAAACTCCAATTTTTCTCCAAAATTTTCATTGTCACTCTTTTCATATACAGTATCTACGTGATTTTCATCAACTCTTCTGGTCAGACTAGCAGCGAGAGCCCAGGAATCCTAGGTTAGCCTCAGTGGCAACAACGAAGTCCTTCAAGGATGATTTTTTCAATTATTCACCCGAATAATTCAGGGTGCATAATCAGTTAAACGAACATAGATGGGGTGTTTGGTTCATGTTCTAGAACCAGAATCGAATTTGGAACGATAAACTCCACTATGAGTAAAAGTTTTGCTCATGCAACCTTGCATCTTGTATTTGGGAGTGGATTATGTTTCATTCTATTAAAGATATAATAAATTTTGAAACCCAAGTCATAATCGATTTGCTAAATAATAGGTTTAAATTTTGGAACCCAGGTTATAAGCGATTTGCTAAATAATAGATGCGGGTATCATTAACTGTGATAATCATTCACCAGACACTTCCTTAATCTTTTTAAAGTGGATTTAAATTTTAAGTTGGTAACTTGAGAACAAGAGTTCGTCTAAAACTAGAATTGTAGTAAAATCATCCTTCCATTAACCCTAAATCTAATAGTAAACAAGATTCTAAGAACTCTCTCCTATCCTCTAATCCGAGAAGAGTTCTCTCCTATCCCTAAGCCGAGTTAAACTAAACTTAGTGCCATTTGCAAAAACTATTCTCTTTTTTCCCTTCCATATCCTAGGATTTTTTTCTTTTTTTTTTGGGGGGATTCAAAGCTTGTGCTACTCCACCCTTCTTATGTAGATGGACATTTGTTTCTAGTTTTTTGTATTACCTTGTTGAGTCTAACTATCTTTGTACTATTACGTTGTTTGAGTTCTCCTTTTCCACTACAGTAGACTAGCATAGATGTTGCTTTATTCTCAAAAACAGAAAAGAGTAAAAAAGAGCTAGAGTGCAAAATGTTTCCTCAAGGTATTTTGTGTTCAAACGAGCAGTTGGGCTTGAATGTCGTCCGTAAGAAGGTCCATTCCAAATCCTTACACGGGTTATAGAAAATCAGGGGAGCGGGTGAAGATAGGCTCAGGGCTTCCGCTGCTGAGAAAACTTTAAAGGCACGCCAATCTCTTCACGGACTCCTCTGAGCCCAACAAGTAGGACCCGTTGAATGCTTAGAAAATCAAACAGAACCAAAAGAATCAAACAGATGAAGAGAAAAATGGGAGAACGAAAGAAAAAGGATGGCAAGAAATCAAGAACACCCGAGTGGCCATTGATTAAACCCAAGTCTAATCTCGAAATCACTCGCCTCAAAGACAACGACCTTGTTACTGTATGCTTCCCATTCCGATAATCCCTTTTTTCACCTGTCATCACTCATCTTTCTTTTCTGATTCTGGTTTTTGGGTTTGTTTCTGTTGGGGTAAATTATGCCAATCTGAACAGGGTTCTGTGCGTAACAATTCGATTATTTTAATTGGTGTGGCTACCTGAATTTTCCCTGATCCTTTAATAATATTACTTGGAAACCATAATTTGAATTCTGGGTAACAGAGAATGGTTTCGATTGCTTCGCGTTTTGATGGGTATTCTTTGATATTGTAATCAAATTCATTAGGGTTTTTGGTTTCGGAATGTCCTTTTCCTTTTTGTGTGTTTCTTTTACATGTTTAAGCATGAGTCCAAAGTACATGCTTTCGGTTTGCAAATGGGTCCTTGACATTCTACTAAATTGTTGAGCACTTTTTTAGTGCCAATTTTAGTTAATGGCTTTGAGGTCTTCTTATGTTGAGTGAGCTTTAGTAAGCAGCTGATGATGGGGCTTCTGCTTTAACGTTTGTTATGCTTGGACCGCATTGCCTCATTGTTAATCTCTAGCTGAAGCTCGAATATTGGTTGTCTTTTGAAATGAGCTCATTTTGCCATTATTTTGGCTATCATAGATGCGAACCATATAATTTGTTAAAAAAATAGTCTAAAACACTTGTGCATTATGCGATTTTGGCTACAAGTGACTATCTTTGTTTGTTCATCAACCAGCAGATTGATATCTTGGGCACCTATTTATCCTTCAGTCTATGGAGAAATTATGTCCGCCTGTTCTCCTTTCCTTCTTATGATTCTTTAGTTGTTAAGTATGATAATCTGGATATGTGGATGATTAAGACCATTTTGGGTTTTGGCTTCGGCTGGTACCAATTCTTTGCTTTCTTTGTTTAAGGTGCTCAGGTGAATGGTTTCTTCTCTTCTGGTGAGTCAAAAGCATTTATTAAAGTTGCAGAGTCTATTGGATTTGTTCACCAAGGAAGTCTTGGTCCAGCAAGAGGTGAAGCATATCGAGATAACGATCGGATATCTGTACAAGACCCGGTTCTTGCAGATACAATATGGAATTCTGGACTGAACAACTTACTTTCTGATTTGAAGATCCGTGGGAAAACTGCAATTGGGTTGAACCCAACTCTTAGATTTTACAGGTCCTAAATGTGTTCTTGTCTTTCTTGGCACAGTGCTAATCTAGAATCTTAAATTAACTAAAGTAATTTGAGGGAAGGTTACTGTGGTTAGTAATCATTACACCTGAATACCAAGCCTTTGCAAAACCACCCACGCCTCAAACAAAAAAAAGCTGCCTACTATTTTTCTTTTATTATGGTGAGGACCTATGGACTGTAGATAACTGAGGTAACTTGAACTTTTGCTGTGTTCTGAATTTTTTTTTTGGGGGGGGTTGGGGAGGGATGGGAGGATGCCAACCAAAAAAAGGGGAAAGGGCTGCTGTGGTAGTCAAGTCAAGTTTATGACCTAGAATGCAGTACTGTATTAGTCACTTTTGGCAATTCAATGTGTTTCTGTAAAATTATGTTTGGCCTCATTGCCCACTTCATAGCACCATAATCTTATGTCCTTCTCAGGTATAAAGCCGGTCAGCGATTTGGACGACATATTGATGAAAGCATTGATCTTGGGAATGGGAAGCGCACCCACTACACCTTGTTAATTTATCTCAGTGGTGGCTCTGGATCCAAAACCAGAAATGATAACACACAAGATTCTGCATCTGGGGCTATAGTTGGAGGAGAGACTGTTTTTTATGGTCCTAGGAATGCCTTAGTGGCTGAGGTAGATGTCGTTCTGCTCCTATTATGTCATGTGGTCTAAATTCTGTCCTCTTGCCCTATCTCAACCCCTTTCATCAAATGGGACAAAATTTATTCAAAATAAAAAATCCCAAAAGCTACTTAGGTTAAAAAGAAATAGGGAAGTCAATTGAATTAGAAGACTTCAACTTACATTCAGCTGCATATATTCTTCTTCCCGAAGTACTATTACTTGGTAACAGAGCGATAAAGAGGTGTGTTTTTGTATATGATTGTTCCTTGTATAGTGCAGCTTGTCGCATCAGGTGTTCTAATATTGTGAAGTCTCCAGGTACCGCCTACTGAAGGAATGGCTCTCCTGCACGTTCATGGGGATAGGTGTATGCTGCATGAAGCTCGGAATGTTCATGCGGGAGTCAAATATGTGTTACGATCAGATGTAGTATTTGCTTGACTATTTTTTGGGCAGCATCCAGCATACTGGGAAAGGTTTTTTGGTTTGACTATATGTGCTTATCATTTTAAGCCTCTTCTCAATTATAATCAACACTGCTTTTCTTCTTTTGTATCTTCAAAGATGGATAACATGTTCTCTGAATCAGTTGAATGAATTGTTTGTACTCGAATACATTTGGACCTCAGTTGTTATGTTAATTGAATTCTTGATAAAATACTGGCAACCTTTTTTCCCCTCTGGATTCATACCATATCTCTCTGGGTGTGGGAATGCTTAGAGATTTTGGGTGCTGATATTTGATTGTAATTTGATCAGAAATTCTCCTTTTAATTTTACTTTTATAGATAGGCGAAGTCATAATTGAGCCTGGGGAGAAGGTTGGCAACGTATTCTTCATGTCTGACCTTTTAAAACTAAGTACTTTACCCATTTCTTTGTTTTCTTAATGATTGTAAATCAGTTCTCCTGTGACTTCCAAGCTGAAGCTTCAGAAGAACCCTGAGAACTGTGAACATCAGCAATTAGCGCTGCAATATGGCATGGCACTAGAGTAGCTTTAGATCCTAAGGCTTTATGCAGTTAATTGGTAAGCTGTGTGATGTTTGCGATTTGATTTGTATAGACTTGGTGAGAGAATGATAAGTTTTAGTTCCTTAATTGATCACTAAAGTCCAGTCACTTCAGTCTGCATCAGCTTCCATTCCAAAGGTCAAGGAGTGGTCACAACCCGCTCAGATGAGTCAAACAAAAGAGATCATATTTCTGCCTTGAAGATCTCTTGTTTTGATCCGAGTCCGTTGTCTTTGTTGTTACTTATCAATCATACAGAATCTTTGCGTTCAGTATCTTGACGACTTTCAAGCACACTTTAGTTTTATTGAAATTAAAATGTGAGTTAGGAAAGTGTATATTGACGTTGCTTGGGCACCAATAAATTGTCGTATCTTAGTTGAATACCGCTACAACAAATCGTTGTTCGATTCAGCTTTTCTCGAAGAAAGAAGTGGAGACAAGCATTTGTCGGTCGTCTTTAGTATGCGCCATGGTCGAATTCGGGCTCCTCTTGCCGCCACTTTTCATTTCTTGGTCGTTCTAAATTCTCTCGTTGAATAATTTCCCTTAATTTGTCAATCCATAAATATATATATATATATATGCTCTTGTCTAGATGGATTGAAAAATGAAGGGAAATTCTTTCCCTTAATTTGTCTATCCATCTTCAATTTCCTATGTTATCAATCGAAATATTGACTTGTGCCAGAGATCGATAAGAGTCCATTTCTAAGTTCTAACAAAAGAAACCATGAAATTGGTGCACTCGATTAACAGAAGGGGTCGAGTTGAAAACACGTGCAGGACAATGAAATGATTTCATTCCCTCGCACTTTATAAGAGTAAGTCCCCTCCCACCCAGCCCAAGCCCTCGAAATCTAGCGGTCTGAATAAAACTTTATTATCTCTCAAACATTGAAAGAATGTCTCACACTCAAAACAAACAAGCAGACAACAAAGACACAGCAGAACGGTCAGTTCACAACTCTGCATTTTGTTCTCACTTCTCCATGTTCATTAACACCAACATTACCCATTCTCACCATTGAAGATGCAAATTCCGAAAAGAACAATGCTTGATCTCTGGCAAATGATTCAATAATCCATTTAGTCCTGTAATCACCATACAAGGCCTGGTCTGATGCAAACACGCCTTTTCCTGCAATAACTCGCTTGTAGTAGTCATTATCAAAAGTAGATGCGGTTGAGTCCAGGAACTGTCCTGCATTCCTGTCTGCATGGTGTTTTGGGCATTTCTTCTTCAGGTTTTCAGCGAACTCTGTGTTCAAGCTAGGATCAACCTCGTGCAACGAACTAAAATTTCGAAGCCTGGCTTCAAAGGAAGAGCAATGTGAAAATCCTAGGGTGTGTCCACCAGAAAGAGCAACCAAATCTTTAACGTCTAAGCCCCTCTTAGCAAAACTCTGAATAAGTTGCGTTGAATTGGAGGATGGTGCTGGCAAGTTGATTGTTTCATTGGCTATGGAGACTCTTCCATCTTTTCTTCCCTTGAGTACATTCCAGTATGGGCCTCCAGACTGGTAAAAAAAAAAAGATAGAAATGAAGTTAGAATACAATTACTGATTCATGGAAAGTGGCGTTAATGAGAATGATTTTTTTTTTTTTTCCCTTTCCATGCCGCAAATAAGAAATTACCATAGCTACCACATCTCTTGCCGCGACAGCAATTATATCAGCGCAAGAAACTGTGTGCGGACAAGCAGATTCAAGTTTAGTTTTGGCATCATCAATCACATAGAATGATCGAATTGAGATGTTTGGAGGGCCGTCTTTTTCTGCTTTGTTTCCCGGAGTTGAGTCTAGCAAAATAGATGCATCACACCCCTGTCATTTTAACACAAAACCGCTGAGAGTTCCAAACGTATATTCTGCATGTTTTGTTTGATGTACTACAACTATGCACATTAGTAAGAATGCGTGTGTTGTGTGTGTTTCGAAGAGATGGAGGGAGGGAGGGTACTCTTATGAAACAATCATGGAAGAACATTCTGAGGATGCGAGCAGGGACTTTACGATCATATAATGAAGCATTACGAAGAGTTTGAAAGATAATACTTTCAGCCTGAGGACATGTTTTATCATAATAGTGGGCATCAAGAACTGCCTTTGTCAACGGAATTGTGATTAAAAGAACGGCGACAAGATGCTGAACCAGAGAAGCCATATACATAGATATTGATCAGGAGCTCAGATCAGATATGCGATGGGAGATAGTATATCAGTAGTGGACAATGTGAAGATGAAATGGCAGGGAAGCATGCAGGTATATAGACTGGTGTTCTGACGGCGGGCTGAAAGAAATAACAAATGCTGGTAGGGTAGGGCAGGCTAGGCTGGTAGCATATTTTCCATTTGCTGCAGTATACAAATGCCTACAGAAGAAGACTTTGAAGCTACTCCAGATGCATGACAAAGTACAAAGAATGCAAAAATATATGGAAGCTGCTTTAGGACAAAGCATTTCCAGATAGGTTCTTTTAACTCTTGACACTAGGATTTTTCTTCTCTAGCGCATACAGATTATAAAATTAAAACTTACCAAGGAAATCGAAGAATGAACGTGTCATATTTGCATATGTACAATTCGTGGTTGATATAACTTCTAGAATTTGTTGGGGTCCGGCTGTTGGATTATTTCTGTCAGGTGGGTATAAATGACAACGTACAAGCAAGGTGAGCAGTTCGCAAGAGCTGCAGTACACACTTCTGTACTTTTTGATTACTTCATCAGTTTCTCAATATAGTTGTAGTTATAGTTATACACGAACGTACAAAGGCCTTCATATATATATATATATAGGTAATTAACCCATGTACTTATCTACTACTACTTTAAAGTCTTAACAGAGCAACAATCACCTTTTCATTAATCAGTTTCTACGAAGACTATTGGTTTCTACTATAAGTTTGAATTTCACCTTTGCGAGGATAGCAACTATTGCATGCATAGAATCAGACGCCAAAAAATAAGAAAAATATATATCTCATTTGAACCCAAGGCCCGGGACTATACTTGTCTCAGCCTGACACTTGTAAATACCTAGTGGTTCTAAGCAAGCAGTCCACCTTTGTTGATAAAAAAATGGCCCTTGGGATCTCAACTTCCGACGTGCCATATAGGCCTTCCTGAAAGTTATGTTTGTTCAGATATAACTTATTTTCCGGTTTCTATGGAACCATCTATGGACCCTACAATTTAATTCCTCGTTATTTTCTTCTTCAACTATGACAGAGTAAGGCACAAATTCTACGCAAAAGTAGCTGTTAATTGGATTTACAAATTCTTCTTGGGACGCCACAATTGGAGAGAATTCAGAGATGATTCTCTTTGGTAAACCAACTTTAGTGTGGATACTTCAGAGGATTTTTATGTAGTGTGACTTCATTTGTGTCATTTTATATGTTTAAGAAGAAATGTCAATCACAGATCAATTAGATTGATCTGCCTAAATCTGTCGACTAACAACTTGTTCAAACCTGCTCATTAACTTTAAATATGTATAAATGGGTATCCAATTATATCCATTTAATGCATTGGTAGTGGGTTGATTTGATTCATCCATTTAATCCATTTAAAAATAATTATACACTTAAACTCAAATTTTAATGAATGTTAAGAAGATAAATTTGAATTTTCTATCAATGTAATAATAATAACATGCCATTATTTCTTGTCAAATACTCCCTCCCTTTTTTTTTAACTGTCGTTTAAAGTTTTGCACACCAATTAAGAAAATTTTTTCATTGCTTAAATCTATGCACTACTTTCCTTTTGTACCCCTCATTAATTGTCCAACTCACCCATGTTTTCTCTCAACAGAGTAATAAATGGTACTTTTTTTATTGTTTCTCTCACCCATGTTTTCCCCACCTGGAAGGCTCATGGTAAAGAACCCTGCATTGGAAAAATGAGAGATAAAAGGGTAAAATTGGAAAAAAATAATTAATACTGCATGGGGCTTATAAAACGACAGATAAAAACACATTGGAGCAAAAACCTTAAACGACAGTTAAAAAAAAAGGGAGGGAGTAACATGCAAAAAAAAAAGAAGTAATGACGCATGAATAGGTAATTAGATATACCCATACCCATTTATTAAATGGGTTCCCATTTATACTCATTTATTTAAATAGATATAAATGAATTGATCCATTTATACCCATAACCCAATTATAACTCATCCAAATCCGCCTAAGTCATCCAGTTTGACACTTCTGTATTTAATAAAAACTAGTGCCCTTTTCAAGATAGTCTTAAGACTTGGTGACGTTACCATGACCTTCAAACCAGAGAATTCTTTCAGTGAAAACTTCCAATAATCTCTAATGTATTTTTAGCATATTTTTGTGAACAAATACTGACATAGGGTAGGCCAGATTCACTAATTCTAACCTCTATTTTGCACTAAATTGATGTGAAGAAAATCTAAAAAAAAATTCTAGTTGGACAAAAAACTAACCTTATTTCGAGTGATTATTGATCAGCATTGGGGGTATGATTCTACTCTCCGATTCCTAGGGAGTAAATTAGTTACGAATACAGTTAAAACCCAAGGAGAACAACATTTACCTCCAAAATCATTTTACACCATACCTTTTCCATTAATTAGCGAAGAAGCACTATGCTACAAATACATTTCCTGCTAAGCTGAAGGAGTCACAGGTAGGGATGCAAACGAACCGAATTGATTCCCTAATAGTATCATGCTCGAGTTCGAGTTCGACTTGATATAATACTGTTCGAGTTCAAAATTCTACAGATTGAGTTCAATTCGTTAAAGGTTTCTGAGATTCTCGAGTTCGACTTGTTTAGATTCGAGTTTAATTGAGTTCGAACTTGATCTATTGAACTCAATATATATATATATATATATATATATATATATGTATATATATATATATAAATAAAATACATACTACTCGGTACTTGACTAGCTATCAAACTTAACAAACAAGAATCGATACTCAACTCATTTGACTATACGAGTTACTCGAGATCGACTAGAATTTGATCAAAGTAGAGTCGAGTTGATCATGAGCTATTCACCTCGTGAGTTATTCGGTTCGTTTGCACCCCTAGTCACAGGACAACTCTCCTTCGGTATGTTAGAGCAGCCAAGCAACATGGATTATGTGCCATTGATCATCTTTACATGCCAATCAAGAGTAGCCCTATAACTGCTTCGCTTATTGATCGCATGACCAAATTGCTTTGCTTTTGCTCAATATTCGGTCCAAATTATATTGCTGCCCAAGCTCATGAGAACCCGTCGCTTGATTTATTATAGGGAAATCCATATCGCTGGATTAAACCAGTAGAGAATTGGCATATCCAAGTGTTTATGCTACTATTTGATATTTAACAAAATTAGATTCCTCCTCTAGCCTTGTCCGTAAATTCTTTGTTGGTGGAGACTTGAGATGTAAGAAAATCAGTTGAAAGGAGATACGCCCCAAAAAAGTTTCTAAGCCATGAGACGGCATATACTGGGTAATATTCTTTGTTTTCTGCATTTCTCTATCTTTGGCTTTTTCATTTTTGGAAATCCAGCAGAATTTGGTAATATATGTGAGAGTCTGTCAACGATTTTAACGAAATCATATTAAAAAAAAAAAATCGGGTTGGTTAATTATATGGTGCATTGCGCTTTAAGTTTACTGAATGTATGGAATTGCCAACTCAATGCATTTTCTTACAAGTTTGCCATGATCGTTGACAATCCTTATGTAGGTAAATGACAAATAGATTCTAGATTGTCTAATTTTTAGAATAGCTCAACTGATGTGGAAGTGGACCAAAAACAGGACCACCATAGAAACCAAACAGGAAAAATACTTGGTAATGGAAACCCAAAAAAAGGAAAAAAAAAAAGAAAAGAAAAGAAAAAAGAAAAAGAAAGAACGTATAGCAAAAGCTTGATCACCAGTGCTCCCTATGTTCTCCCCATGTTAGTTTGATGGTGATCCTTAAACTACGTATGCGATCACAGAAACAGTGACATCACAATTGTGGGGATGAAAAAACAGTCTCTCAGATTAACAGAGTATATCATTAAGTTCTCAATGCCGGACATCGCCAGTACGTTATCAGTTATACATAAAAGAAAAACAAAAGCAGTAACTGGATGATCCTTTCTCATCTGTCAATCTTCCACTGCTTCATTCCATTGGGAATGTCTTTCATTCAGAATCCTTTGTCCCATGTACCTGCATCACAAGAGAGATGATATTTGTTAGCAGATTAATTAGGCGGAACCCAAGAAACGCTGGAATGACACTACAGGTCATTTAAGTAAGTAAAATCCTCGTTTTACCTGCCCAGCATCATGACAGTGGCCTGTGGATTAGTTCCAGGGGATTCATAAAATGTGGAACCATCAATAACGCGCAAGCCGTCGACCCCCACGACTCTATAGTTCCGATCCACAACCTTACCAACTTGGCATCCGCCATGGTAGTGCCATATGGTCATGACGGTGTCTTCACAATATTGTTCCAGTGAGAAAGCAGCAGTGGCCCGCCGTGGTCTCAAGTTAACCGGGAAGGTCAGCATCCAGGTTATTAGAGTTTGCACAGGCGTCAAGGGGTACCGGAAACTTGAGAAAGACCTCGAGTCGATGACCCGTCTGATCAGCTCCATGCCTTGAACGCATCGTTGCAGGTCTCTCCGATCATGGAAATAGTTAAACGTCACTCTGGGATTATCATTCGGGTCCCTGTTTTGGAGCTCCAGATGACCACTAGAGTAGGGCCCCGAGACCTTTTCCAGGATGATCCCCGATGGTTTTCTAGCATCCATGAAGTTATCAATATGAGCTTGGTTGGCTCTGGAAGCGCTTTGGTTTGTGGGTGCTGGGGAAGCCCAGCCAGTCTGCTTAGAAATGATCGCGCAAATTAATCATTTTTTTTAGGAAGTAAAATAGATGAACAAAATCATGAAAACAGTAACAAAAGAATGGTGCATCTATCCTATTTATTTTATTACATGCATTAAATATTCATACCTACGGTCTCAACTCTTTTTTTTTTTTTTTTTGGCTTTTTAATATATGATTTTTTGGCAACATTTCATTGTTGTGATTATCCTCTAACGAACATTACTCCACAAATACCTATTAGTTTTTTTTCCTCCTTCTTCTTCTTCTTACTAATACTGTTAAGTATCAGAATTTCCTAAGTTATAATCTCAAATTTGAATCAATGAATTATTTTTTCACTAATTAAAATGCTCCTCTCTCTTCCCTTTTTTTTTTTTTCCTTAAGCATGAGCATACGTATAACAAGGATCATCATTAAGCAAACCTCATTAGACAGCTTCCGGCATTGTTGATTGAGGCCGTGAACCCAATTGAACCCGACGGGTCCACTAGCGGACTCAACGTAGCTACCGAACTGGGTTATGTCAACAATTTGAATGAGGGAAGTCTCCACGGGGCGAGGTGAGGGAACGACTACTGCGTTCATTGGGTTGTCCGCCATTCCCTGACCCACCATGGGCTGGTCCAACAGCACTTTGATGCTGTGGGTCTGCAAGTGTTCAGCCGGCCCAATTCCACTCAGCATCAGCAATTGTGGGCTTCCGAGTGCTCCGGCTGATAAGATGATCTCGTTGGCCGGCCCTCTGTTCAAGAATGCTAGATGCCTGTTCCCCCGAGCGTCGCGGAACAGGACTCCGTAGGCTCTCGGTCTTGGAAGCTCTGAGCCATGAGGGGTCATCTCAATGTCAAAACTCCTTTTTACTCCAATTTTTTTTTAAATGTGATTTCCTACCGGTTTTGAAGTGTAATCAAATTGAAATCTACAAGGGATATGATATGAATATGGAGGTCCTAAATTTTTGATGTGGCTGGCTGGAGGACAAGTGATCAACTGTAGCTTTTGGAAGCCTTATAGACCTGAACCCAGGAGCAATCGACCTCAAGAAAAGCCATAACAAAACCAAAGACCAACAAATTCAAGCAATAAAACTCACAGAGCAAAAACAGGGGCCCAACCGTTACGCTCTTAGATTGTATACGGTCTCAACTCTCAACCACTTTTGGTGTCTTGCAAGCTGGCCTCATTGAAAACTAGATTGGCAAGTGTTGATCTCTATTTTTTTTTTTTTTTTTGGGTTTTTAATCAGCTAGAATTTCACTTCATCTTTCTTTCGCATGCAAGTTATGAATTACCATTACACTACTTATAAGTTATGATGTAAGTAGAAAATTAAGAAGAGGGCTGCAGCTTGCTAGTGTTTTCACCTGCGACTTCGCATGCATCTGAATAATAACTTAATGATGATTAAAGATTATGCAGCAAAGCATCAAATGTAGTACTAGTACCTAATAGGGCCGGCCGGGTACGTGAAAATTGAGCAAAGAAGTAGTAGTAGATAGGAGATAGTAGTAGTGATTAATTACGTACTGTCTGTCTTGAACAAGATTTGCTCCACCGTTGCATGCAAATAGAGGGTAATGTTTGGTGGATGAGCATAGTCAAGTAAATCTGCAGCTGTGTGTCTGTAGCCGCTTCGATCAAAAATGGTACCCCCCACTTTAGTCCCCCTCACATGATCGTACGTGAATCCATTGTACGGCAATTGCCCGGCTTCCAGCAAACCATTCCTCACTGCGGCCTGCCACGCCCCCACTTCCGGCTCGAAGACCACCTTATTTTCCACCCACACATACGACTCGTTGACTGCCCTCTCGTCCCACCCCATCCTGCTTGCGTAATCGCTGCTCGCCCTCGAGTAGAACCCCGCATTCAAGGCCGTCCCACCGCCTAGCACCCGGGCCCTGTGGTTGATCACTCCGTCGGTGGAAATGAATAGCTGGGAAGGGGATGATGGAGAGGTATCCGCCAGGGTGGCTGCAAATCCTTGTATGTCGATTATGTTGGGATCGTCGTAAGGCAAGCCGCCCCTTTCCAGCAGAAGCACTCGAGCTCCCTGGGACAGGGTGGCTGCCAAAGGGCATCCTGAAGTTCCTCCACCGATGATTATGTAGTCGTAGAATACTAGAGGCGGAGCCGCTGTGGCATCTTTGGCGAATGTGTTGAAGGGAGCTACAGATTAAGTGTGTTCCAAAACTTTCTATTATTAATTAGTTAGCAAATTTACTAGAATTTATCAAACGAATAATGTTGTTGGAGTAGGGAAAGATATTAAATGAATGAAACAGCGTCACATGACATCTCCTGAAAATTTTGAGATTAACATCAGCAATCTTAGAGGCGGAGAGAACCTGGCTCGGAGAAGGAAGAACAGATGAGGCAGAGAATTCCAACAAGAGCAGCAAGAATCGAGCTCCACTTTCCTGTACTCATCCTTTATGCGTCGACCAAACTTGAAAGTCCCTAATCAAGAAAGAAATTTGCAACGCTCTGAAAGCTAGCTGATTCTTGTTGTACCAACGCCAATGACTCAACTAATCTTCTTTTGGAAACATATATATGGATGCCTGGCAATCTTAATGACCATCTGCATTTCTTGACAGGTACAAAGATGTTCAGTGTGTTTTTTTGTCGGTTAATCCAGAGGGAGGGAATTTTGATAGTTGAGCAATGCAAATTTCACCCCTTGCATTATCTAAAGATCCAGCCTCCTCCTTAAAGACTTCACCTAAACTCCTGGTTACTTTGTACGAGTTACACTTACATGGGCATTTTTACACGTATTCACACGCCTCCATATATTAGCTATTAAATGCCTGATTCTCCCACTCCGAGCATTTCGTTTTCAAATATTGCGGGCATACATTTAACAATTTGCCTCCTGAGGAAACTATAACGGATTTAACTTTTATTTTTTTCAGGATTATCTTGAAGAGCTTCTTTCTTTCTGTTGCCTTTTAAAGACCTTTTTAGGATCCCATTAGCTTAATTCTACACCCACCTTCCCTAAATTTAAAATACAGAATACCTTTGTGCTTTCAAACTTCGTGGTTAATTCATAATCGCCATGCAGATTGATGGTGATTCTTCTCGATATATGATTAGTCGAGATCACAGGAAGAATCAAAAAGAAATGGTCACCATCAAGATGCTAAAGAGCTCACCTAAATTCATCGGTTACTTGTTCGACCAGCACTCAAACTCTTCCCTTCCTTGGGCATTTTAACAGGGCTGAGTGACACACACGCCTATATATCATCAGCTAATAAATGCATAATTGACTCGCAGCAAGCACTTCTCTTGGAGCCATGTGGACTTGGATTTTACTTTTGCTTCTTGAGGAAACAATTATTCTTGCAACATGCACGGTCTCATTCGCGTTTAGGTTCTCTTTCTTTTCCTTTTCGCTATACAGTGCATGAAGTTGAATATGATTATAATTAATCAATTACCAGGTGATACATTAATCTACTGCATGGACACTGTCATACGAGAAAGAAGAACAAGATTAAAAGAAGGAAGAAAAAAAAAAAGTGGAGGAAGCAAAAAATCGTTGGTCTACCTAATACACATAAAAACCATTAAAGTTTTTTTTCTAAAAAATATAAAAAATGAAAATGTAGACTTGGGTCTGCCTGCATGTTTTTGCTCCGCAGTATAAAGAAAAAGAATAGAATAATAATAATACGAAATAAGGATGAGAAGAGGAAACCGGTCAAGAAAAGAGAGCATAGGAAGTAAGATTAATTGGGTGTAGTTGCTCAATCTAAAAGTAGGCCATACGAGGGGAGCAACTATATCTCGGTCCGGACCAAATCAGCTGCGTCGCAAGTTTAGCACTCGGTGTATGTAATGATCAATTTAAGAGCGTTAATTGGACAAGTAAGAGTCTTAAAATCCGATTTGGATGGTATCTAATGTGAAATCAATAGGCTCCACAATCTTATTGGTCAAAGAAGAACTACTAAATTTGCCAAATAATTGATCTAGACCGTGATGAAATTTCTTATATCAGTGCTTCCATTGACAAGTATCAAATGCTCATAAAAAGCAGCCCCAAAAAAAAAAAAAACAAAAAACAAAAAACAAAACGAAAAAGGAAGAAGAAGAAGCGGGG
This sequence comes from Gardenia jasminoides, assembly GCA_013103745.1. Lineage (NCBI taxonomy): Eukaryota > Viridiplantae > Streptophyta > Magnoliopsida > Gentianales > Rubiaceae > Gardenia > Gardenia jasminoides. The sequence continues at coordinate 107,954,643 of CM023103.1, forward strand.
AGGAGTAGGAGGAAAGAAAACCAAGAGAGAGTTGTCAATGATCCAAATCTGACAACTGCATGCGAGTTTCTAAAGACAAAAGCAGCCCACAGTCCCACACGATAGGCTTTGGTCCAAAGTTGATGGGCCAAACTCGAAATAGAAACAAAGATTTAAGAAAAATCTTAAGGAAGAAGGTTCGTTCAAAGAGTAAAGTCGCTTCAAGTACTGGGCTGCACGCGTAATAGAAATGGGTCCAGTGGGTTTTGCCTTGGGTAAACTTAGTTGGAGAACATTAACCTCAGCGCGTTGATGAATTCTAGGAAACCTAAAACACCCGGAACACGGATTTGAATTTGCTGTGTATGTACGTCGGATTTTCCAAAGGAGTCCAGTTCAATCCGATCGAATCCGTTCGGGATTCAACCAACCCCAAGCTCATATAAATCCAATGACCCACCCCTTTGCTTGGAAAAATTCATCTGTGTTTTTCCTACTAGTTGAAAATTGATCAACAGATGTCGAGGGAAGCAATCGCCGGAGTAAGAACAGCAACAACAGCCATGGAGGATTCTTTCTTCTGCGATTTCCGATTCCATTCCGAGATTGACGCTTTCGATATTGCTAGTGAAGCATTTACTGAGCACTAGCCATCCGTCAAACCCCACCAGCTCTCTTTCTTGTTAACTGGTAAGTCCCACAACCCAGATCGTCATCTTTACCCTACTCATCCATCCTAAAACCCTAATTGCAAAAGATCCTCCCTTGTTTTTTGAACTAGTAATATCTTCCTCCTCCTCCTCCTAGCAAATATGTCCAAATCTGAAAAACAAGAGAAAAAGGGTGGTGTTTTAGAGATTTCGCCAGACGGCCGTTTTATTAGGTATGATGAAGTTCTTGGTAGAGGAGCATTCAAGACGGTATACAGGGGTTTTGATCAAGAAAACGGGACAGAGGTAGCTTGGTACCAAATTAGCCTGGTCGCCTCCTCGGATGATTTGCCCAAACTTGCCAAAAGTTTGTTGATTGAGGCTGCTTTGATGAAATCCCTCAAGCATAAAAGCATAATCAGATGCCAACACTCGTGGGTTGACGACGTTAACATGAATGTAAACATGATTACTGAGTTGTTTAGTTCGGGGACTTTAAGGGAATTTAGGGAGAATCACAAGTCCGTCAGCATCAAGGCCATCAAGAACTGGGCTAAGCAGATTTTAGAGGGGTTAAACTATTTGCATACTCGTAAGCCACCCATTACTCATAGAGATTTGAAGTGTGCTAATATCTTTGTCAATGCGAATCAGGGGCAGGTTAAGATTGGTGATCTAGGATTGGCCACGGTGTTAAAGGATTCAGGTGTTGCAAGAAGTGTTGTTGGGACACCTGAATTCATGGCTCCTGAAATGTATGACGAGGAGTATGATGAACTTGTCGACATATATGCCTTTGGGATGTGCATGCTGGAGTTGATCATTTGTGATTACCCTTACAGAGAATGCACGAATGTCGCCCAGATTTACAAAAAGGTCACTACAGGGGTGAAGCCGCTTGCCTTGGGAAACATCAAGGATCCTCGGGTTAAAGGATTTATTGAAAAGTGTTTACTTCCTGCAGCTCAGAGGCCCACTGCTGCAGAGCTCTTGAAAGATCCATTCTTATCATCACCGGAGAGCTTAAAAGGGGATAAATGCGAATCAGAGGTCCGTCCGTCAGCTGTTCTTCCTAAATCCAACAATTTTCCGCAGCCTGATTCCGGAGTCTCCATGAGCAATAATGGATCTAGTTATAATAAGGCATCAACTTCGAGTAAGGCATCTGCTGCAAGCATCATCATGTCGGGTCCTATCTCCATATTAGAATCTTCGAGGTCCACAGAACAGATACAGCTACGATTGAGAGGAAAGAGAATCGATCCGGAAACAGTCTCGTTTAACTTGCGAATTGCAGACTTGCACCGTTCTGTGGCAAACTGTTTTGAGTTTCTCTTTGATCTTAAATCTGATGATGCACATAAGATTGCTTCAGAGATGGTTCAAGGGAAAGACTTGACATATCAAGATGTGCCAGTCGCAGTTGAGTTGATGGACAGCATGCTTTTGGAGCTTGAACCAACCTGGAAACCTTGCAACGCATACTCCAGTGCAAATAATGTTGCATCTGGATGCAGGGAATTGGGTCCAAATTGGCCAATTGGTGCTGTGGTTCATTAGAGATTCAATCAGTTGTAAATGAGAAGTCAATCAATTGTAAATAGATGTACTCTTGCTAGGACAATTGTAAATCATCTGGTTCATTCGGGATTCAATCAGTTTTTTGGTACACCATCGTTATTTTATATTGTCAATAAGAGCAGATTTTTTTTCCCCTTAAATTTTACTCTCTCTGAAACTTTTTCGAGATAATGCATACATGCACTTTATGGGCTTGTGATGTGTTGCTGTTTGATTTAGTTACGCCCGGACCGCTTCTTCCTTGATGACGTTGAAGACACTAGATATTTCCCCCCCTCTGGAATCCTTCTACAAATTCCTACAGGTTTTAATCAAAAGTCTATGTTTGATATATCCTTTATACGAGAAATACAACTCCGTTCCATGTAGTTTTCTGAGAGAGATTTTCAGTTAGTGTCCTTAGCTATTAATCAGGTTTATGGTTTCACACTCTTCAAATTGCATAAAGATAACCATATCAGTTCTGCTTTCTGTCAACTCCTACCAATCGTTGAGTGTTAGAAAATCCACTCAGTCTGGCTCATCTATTCAACTGGTCCACATCACTTAGTAAAGTCACTTGCAGTTAATTGCCTCCAATAGAATGCTTCATCAAGAAGTAGCTCCTACAGAGGGAAATGCTAAGTAGTATATGCTAATCCTCTACTCTTCCCTAGTGTATAAACAACACATTCTCCCGGGTTCAAATCCCTCTATTTCCTCCCGGCTGCTCAAGTCTCATTCCTCCTCTGTTAGAAAAATAATAATAAATAAATACATAACACATTCTGGTACTTTCATTAAGTGCAAACTGATCCCCACTCATGATGGTAGGACGTGCTAGCGGATGACACTACACCAAAGTGCACGCAGCATAGGCAAGTCGAGGTCTGCTTCCTCAGCCTCCTAGAGTGAGAGAAGAATTTGTGATCACAACAATTGGACCACAAATAGCTGCTCAAGCTTGCTTAAAGGCAAAAAAGTGAGTACTTGTGTTGCTTGAAGTGATAGTTTGTTGAGTTGATTCTTGAATTAATTGACATTGACATTCTTAAATGTATCGATTGCATATAAAAGTTATTTAACTGGAACTGGAAGAGTAATAGCTCAAAGAGAAGGGATGAAATTTTGCATTCTCCAAATTTCAGGGAGGTAAGGTGATAAAGGAAACTAAATGCATGTGGATGCGAGTCTTTTCATGCTAAATTCCCCGGTTAAATCATATATTTTTGTGTCGGGGTAAGCAGAAGGTCCTAGCATTATTCTCTGTAGGTTAACTTTTACGCGTAACCTAGTACTAAAGCATCTGTACCCTGTAAAGAAAATATGAAAGTCTGCAACTTCTTGTGGAGGTAATGGTGGTAGATAAGTTTGCACTTGCTGATTCAACATGTAATAAACCAGCAAAGAGCGGACGTTCAATTGCAAAGGCTTTCTTTTCCTTTCAGCCATGCGTTAACGGGAGAGCTACACTTTTTCACTTCTGATCTTCTGCAATAAATCTGAGGAACTAGTCAAGATTGAAATGTGATACGTAACCCTGCATGAGAAAAGATGGCAGTATATTCAACCATCATTCGGCCAACATTATTGATCTTTCGGCAGAGTGGCATGGCAATGAGACATTGACGAATAACCTCCCAGAAACACACCAGGTGGAAAGTAATAAACCATTCGAAATTGGGGAGAGACGTGACGGCGTTCTTGGGGCCAATCCTTGGAATGACTAGATTGGAACGACAAGACGTCTATGGCTTTCACTAAGCTAAAATTTACGCTAAGTAACCTCGTATGTTAGAGCAATTAAATCAAGCTAATTAGGCTTTTATTGGGAATGTGCTTTAGTTAAATTCGGAGAAAATAGACTCAAGATCATCCTTGTCTGAGATGTATATTTTTGTTTGCTTTTTGGATTTCTGAAAGGAGATGTGCACCTTTCTTATTTTGCAAAATGCCGTGCAGTTTATCACACTCTTTATCTCTCCTGAATTCCTGTAGCAATGGGGCAACAAGGTTATAGTCATGTCCATTTTGGAGCCACAGGACTGACTATCTCTTTCTTTTCATGGCCAAAAGGGATTGTCTGTGGTTGCTCTGGTTGCCCTACTCAATACTGGATTGGTAGCATAGCAAGGCTACGATTGTCTGTGACTTTGTCCTATTTGAGCCCATGCATATGTGACGTGGGTTCCGTGATTGTTTAGAGGGGGAGCTCCGCAACCGTGCGGTTTGCGAGAATTGCTTATGATACAAAAGATCCCACTCAGCATTCTTTGGGACTTAATTTGTGTCTCCTCCCTCCAAATTTTGATTCTTATTTGTGCAACTTTGGTGGCTGTATTTTGATATTTTTTTTTCAGCTACTTGTTTGATGTGATATTAGTACTTCTGTTTTTTGTGGTGCCATCATCCCATCCCATTAGGACCTCAAATTTGAGAGTTGCTAATCCATTACTGTGAAGACTTTTTCTCAATTTATTGCGTGTAGATTTGGAGTGGGCATGGCACATTTAAGGTGGGGTTTCCATATGTGCGTGGCATTGAGAGATGGTGCACTTCGAAATTGCGTCCATGGGCGGTAAGGGAAGTGGGCGCTGGGCGCAACAGCCGCAGCTAAAGCTTCCAATTGTTTCTCAACTTTCTTTCCACCAAAAGCACTTAGCACGCTTGAAGTCAGCGCTCCGGTCAGGAAACCGTCATTTTCGCTTTTCCTTTTATTTTTTAAAAAAAAGGAAAAAAAAGTAGAGAGAGAGAGAGAGAAAAAAAAAAAAGATTGAGATCCTAATTATCAAAATTGTGGTATATCTGGCGCCACTTTATGTAATGAGTCTAATATTAGGAGTATATGCGTACAGTTTTAGTATAAACGTAAAATTTGTATCAAATTGATACAAAGCTCACGATTATACTAAAACTGCATCAGTAGTGTACATTAAAATTATAGTCCTAGTTTATGTGACTAAGCGGCACTGGGCAGAAGTTCAAGGGGCCCTGGTCCGGTTTGAGGAACATAGAGCTGTTGTTTTTTCCTTGTTCCCATGTACAGCTTCCGCCTGAGACGTATGGACTGGAAACCGGGGAAGGCTTCCTTTGTTTCCTAGTGGTTTACTGAACAAGAACCAGAGAGCAAAGTAGGGAAAACTATTGCTAGTAAATTATTGCGTCCGACCGATCAAAACCAAACCATAGAAGAAGTAGCAGTGGTTTCGTAATTTTCCTGAAAATAAGAGTGTGCAACAATTCCTAGACCGATTTGTCATCAGCCGTCACCCAAGCGGCCAAAGATGTCCTTACTAGGATTTCTGGGCAGAAAAGCACAAATTATCAGTAGTATCATTTACCATCAGTTTTCGGGATCCGCTAACACATAATTCTTCCACTCATACAACCCCCTTTTTCTTGAAAAAAAGTTTCCCTTTGCTCTTTGGCACCGTTATTCCTGCCCTTTGCTGTTTGCTGGCCCGTGTGAATTATAGTAAGTAAACTCGAATGGATGAGCACAGGACTTGTGATACCTGTACTGAAAATCCTGGGCTCCTCACGTGATATCAGGGCTCCAGTCTTCAGATTTTCAGAGAACTTCTGTGGAATCACGACGATGGTATGGTATTGACTATATATAATTTTATTTGTGTATTTATTTTGTGTACTTCTCCGACTACCTCTGTACCTATGAAGATGATAGGCTACCTTGATCAAAGCACACAGGGGTCATCGTTGGTTAAAAATAACCTATCCAGAGCATTTCAAAGCCGGTGAAAAGTTTCGGAAGAGGAGATATTATTACCACCCAATTGATTCACTCTGTTAAGGACTCCCGTAAATATAGCACTACTATCAATTAAGTCTTAACATATCTCAAAGACGATGTTTAATTGCTTAAGATGGTGATGAAGGAAAAGGGGAGTAATGAGGACCTAACACTTCTGTAACAGTAAACGCTGTATCGGAAATGATCACCTATAAATATAACATTTCTGTTTCTGCTATACAATACCTGGAGAAACGTTTCGTCGTCTCCTTTTACATAACACACAAAGTATGGCTAAAAGCATGCATGCGACATTCTCCACAGAGGAGGAGAAAAGAAAAAAAAAAAAAACAAAGAAAGAAAGAAAAAAGAAAGAAGAGGCGTCTGTAATTTAGGAGGACTAGACTCCAGAAAAAGAAAAAGAAAAAGGAAAGTAGGAAAGAAAGAAAACTATGTGACCGACCCTGTGACCACAAACAAGCTAGCTACATCTTCTATGGCTGATGAGGCCTGGGAGTAATCTTTATAACAAGTCCAGGGAAAACATCATCGGGATCATGGATGTGTGGGTTCTGCTCCACAATGAAAGGGTCACCACACTTGTCGCTGATGGTGTGCAAGGTTTCCCCTTCTCCCACAACATATATCTCATCACAGGCCCTGTTCAGGAGCTGCAGGTTTCCGTTGACCGCCTCGTACGGGACAGAATTCTCCTTGGCTGCGCTCACAAGTATGAGGGCCAATATCACCGCTGCACAAAACCACGACGCCGCATCAGCCGCGGCTGCCATGGATGCAGACTTGGATGTTGGAGATGATGATGCCATATAGTCTGTGTATATATCGTGTGTATATATGTATATATATACAGTACACAATCACTACTAATTAAGTAGTAGTCGTACTACTACTACTACTAGGACACACTGCTGCTTAAGATGAGGAGGCAGGGAGGGAGGGAGAAGAGAGGAATGGAGGACTTTGGTTCGGGTGCTGAGTGGCAGCAAGTTTGATGAGGAATTTTGCTTTCGTTGAACGGTTCAAGTGCATTAGTTATAGACTTATAGTAGTAGCGTTTGGATTCCTTATTTTTGTACTTATTTTTTAAAAACTGTCTTTCACCTTGTTTTTATTAAGTAATACACTAATAAAAAACAATTCAAAAATAATATATACATATTTGTTGTTTTTTTTTTCTATTTCTTTTTTCTTTTTCCTTTTTCGTTTTCTTTCTTTCATCTTCTTCTCCCCCAACCACTGCCCTTCTACGGCACAATTTTTTTTTTTTTTTTGCCTTCCTCTCCCCCCTCCCCCTCCCCCTCCCCCCGCCACCTCCCCTCTCCCTCTCCTCTCCTTCCTCCCCTCCGCCTCCTCCACCTCCTCCCCCACTCTCCCCTTCCCTCTCCTCCTTCCCATCAGGCAGGGGAGGGGAGGGAGAGAGAGAGCGAGGGGGAAGGTGGAGGGGAGGAGGAGGAGGAGGTGGGGGTGGGTTAATTTAAAAAACACCCCAAATAAATTATTTTAAAATTGGTCCAAATAAATTTTTAATTATAAAAATACCTCAAATAAATTTTAGAAATACCTCCAAAAATATCTCAAATAAATTTTTAATTTTAAAAATGTCCCAAAAATACCTAAAATTAATTTTTAAATTTAAAAATGCCCAAAAAAATTATCCCAAATAATTTTTTAATTTTAAAAATGTCCAAAAAATTGTTCCAAATAAATTTTTACTTTTAAAAATACCACAAAAAATTATCCCAAAAACATCCTTAAAAAGTTTTTGAAAGACAGTTGCAATAGTTTTTCATATTAAAAATGCTACTGTATTGTTTTTGAAAAACAACCCCAAAAACAACTAATTCAAACGGATATCAGGGAGTAGTTTGGCAATTGGAAGGGTGTTGGACGTCGTATTTGATTTTTTGGTTTTTTGGGGGGGTGGGGGGGTTGGGTGACTAAATTAAGTAGTTAAAATAAATTCCAACTTTTTGAACATGCTCAAAATAATTTCAAGGGTGAGAAGACTTGTAAGGTGTCCGTCTTCTGTTGTCAGTTGTTGGCGGTTTGCTTTCCCTGTTATTTTAATAACATTATTAATTGTTTTCACTTTGCCCCAGAAGTTTGATTTGGTCCGTTCCGTAGTGGAGTGTGGTGGCGACACTGACACATCAACCAGGTCAACGCAAATCTCTACCTTATTAATAGACTCTTCTTTTTCCCCCATAATTTGGTTACCTAAATTCTTCAACAGGTTAGCAATGGCAGGATGATTAATGCTGGAAAGAGCATCATACGTTAGTTTTCAACTCGAACATATACATGTAGTAATAATTGAAGAAGACGAATTCCCTATAAATGATATGATTCAATTCAGCCGGTTGATGCTGTCATAGCAACTGTGCCAGTATAGATGTGTCGAAATACAAACAGAGCAGAGTATATAAAATCAAATAAAAATATTTGGTATTTTTCTGAATTTATATACTCGGCTTTGTAAGTTTTCATGTTCCGTGTGAGGCGTGCTCTGACTCGTGATGGTGATTAGAGTGGAACCCATCCAAACTTTTTAGTACCAAAAAAAAAAAAAAAAGGATAAAAACCTTTGGCTTGAGAATATGAATTAACGTGGGCACATGACATCCCTCGCAGTCTTCTTATTTACAGAGTATCCCCAAAAATTTTCTACATGAGAATATGAATGAGATAGCAGCAGTGCGCGCAAGCGCAGTGATTAATTAAAGTCAGAGAAGGCTGTAAGCTGTAATTCTTTTTTAATTTTTTTCTTTTAAGAAAAACGCACACAGAAAAAAAATAAATAATTATATAATGTTCTGATGATGCGTCATGACGAGGCAGGAGGACTGGGGAGGTTGAGGGGAGGGCGATGACTGATGGGGAGGAGGTGGGATTTGCCGACCCCATATTTTTCTGCTGGACTACCAAGTCATCCCACAACCCACACCAATTAATTTGTCTCTTTCATCATTTAGGCGGGACGCGTGGCCACTGGATGACGATCTCCGGTCGTCTTTGAGTCTGACACGAGAAGTAAGCACAAATTTCATCTTTATTTAATTAATAATAATGGGAGAATCGCGTGACCGTTGACTGGGAATGGATCCCTGAGACTCGGATTCACCGCCGGCACACTGACGAGTGGAGTAGATGTTTGTTTTTCCTTCTTTTCCTTTAATAACTAAATCAGGAACGCTGATTAACCCAATACGAGTAAGGGTCTGTTTGATAAAACTAAAATTTAAAAAATTAAATTTAAAATTTGAATCTATTAAGTAATTGAATTGGTTAGTACTAAATCTAATACATTTGAATATATATCACATTAAGTGGTAAATGAATAGTTTATCACATAATTCTAGTAGCAAGTTTTGTCTAGAAAATTCAATGTCATTTAATTAATTTAGATGTTCTATTTTTTGTTATCAAACGATCTGAATCCATTAAATTTAAGTGTTGAATTGGGTTATCAAACAGAGTGTAAGTGTCTGAGTATTGCATCACGCAGACTAGCATTCGATTCCCTCTACCATGGGATCCATAAACACACCACCATCCCGCGCTCTAGTGCACTAATGAAGGTGTGTGACCATTTTTCCATTTCATTCCAACTATTGGTGTAAATAAATCGAGTTCAAAACGACCAAAGTTGTTTGGTTGAACAAAGCTCGAGTTCAAGCTTTCTTTGATCAAACTCAAGATGAAACTAAGTAGGTCCAATATATCAATCAATCAAAGCTATATAGCTATGTGAGGTTACAAAAGTCTTTAGACACTCCCCTCTCTCTCTCTCTCTCTTTTAGTATATATGTATAAAAATAAAATATTGAACCAATCTCGCTCAAGTCTCGAGAGCTCAATGATCTTTATCTCACATATTAATTCTAGTTCGAGTAGTATACTATCTTACGATCCAAACTCGATTTAGTTTGTTTACACCTTTACTCATCTTTGCTAAAAACAAATGTTAACCAATCTTACATGTATTCATTCTAAAATAACTATGTTCATATACACCTTCAACCCAAACCCAAATTGAGGGGAAAAAAAAAAAACCGTGCATATTTCTACCATGCTATGGACATGGCAGGCATGACACTGTAAACTGCGATTTAGTTGCTATTGATGATCTCCTTGTTTCAAGTATATTTTCTTCCCCCGTTGCTGTCTAATTCCATTCAATTTCCACTTTGTCCTTGTTAGCCTGGTGGTTTATTAAGTAATCCGGATGTGACCACAGCGCACAAAAGATATCAATGTCATGGTCAAAAATTTCATCAAACTTCTATGATGTTTTTAAGAACTGAATATGGGCCATAAAACTTGCTAATGTTGTTACAGCGCATTGCAGATATTCGTGAAATCAGACGTGTTTGGATCTTCCCCCATTATAAACAATGAATGGGCGGAATCAACTAGCTATATATATATATATATATATATATATATATATATATATATTTTGGGGGGCCACAAACGATGATTTTGATCAGGTCCCCATATCTATATTTTAAGCGAATTGCTTCATTTTAATCGGTACAATGATCATTGTCAAACTCGATCTTGACTTCTCAGATTACAGAAAAATGGAGATTGTTTTAGAACAACTTTTATGCACGGTAAATAATGGATGTACTTGGATAGGAAATTATTTGAGATAATTTTTTATAAAAATACTGTAACAATCTTTTAATATAATAAATAGGTGAGATAAAAATATAATTAAAACATGTGTTTATAATGCAACAAATAAATCTGTGCAAATATTAATTTATCTATAACCGAAAATTGAACCTCTCGCAGTTCATCGTATCATCAATGGTGACAGAGGATCTCTCACTCATTTTATTTGTCTTAGTTTTTGTGGATCCCGGCAAGGGTTTAATCTGCAGCACAATCCCTCAAACGTGTCAAGAAACTAGAGATGGGATTCTCTTTACTTCAAGTAACAACAGAATTTAAACCTATGTCTATGCTAAAAGAGACATAGTACTCCCATATAAAGACAGAAGTTCTACTGCTAAGATTGGAACTTCGTTCCAAAAAAAAAATTATTGGGAATATTTGCAGAATGCTACACAAGTTAGGAAATTAAACGGATGAAATAGACAAGTTGTAAGTTAAAGATCTGTTTTTAGTTAGTGAATTTGTTGAAGTAAATGCTATCAATAAGTGCCTTAAACAGAATTCAATACTCAAGTGACATAGATATATATTTTTTCGTCTTTTCCTTCTGTTGATGGAAAATTGAAGTGAAGTAGCTTTGATTATTTTTTTTTTTTTTTTTTTAATTCTTGGAAATTTGGCGTCCCAAGCAGATTGAAATTGTAATTTTTTGAGACACGTAAGTTTTAATTAATAGTTCGTGTCGAAGTTAGACATGTAGGCAATGTCCAGTATCATCAATCATCATAGACAAGATGAAAACATCAAGTATCATAGAACGAGACTCAGAAAAAGAAAAAGAAAAAGAAAAAAAAGAAGAAGGAAGAAAGAAAAACCTGAACATCTTAGGGGTATCCCTGGAATTTAGCAGCTTGCATGAATCAGAGACGAATATCATAAACTTGCCTTATTTAACACAAGAGAATAAGTATGAGGGTTTTCACCTTTCAGGATTAACAATATTTACGTACAAGAGAATGTACTGTAACCCTAGTAGTAGTTCAGAAGAAAGAGAGTTATTATTGTGCTGTGCTTCTAAATATATAGAACCCCTTTTCTCCGTTAGACCGCAGGATTATCTTCTTGGCAACTCAAAGCTTCCAAGGCAGAATGTTGAGGACAAGTCCTGGAAAAACATCGTCGGGATCGTAGATATGAGGATTTCGTTCAAGGATGAAGGGGTCGCCGCACTTGACGCTGATGGTATGGAGGGTTTCGCCTTCACCTACCACATATATTTCATCGCAAGGCCGGTCGATCATCATTGGGCTTGCTTTTGTAGCAAGGCTCGTGATCCCTAATACTAAGATTAGCACAGCGATTGCAGAAACCCGGGAAGCCATGGACATAGACGATCTAAGTCTACTTTTGGAAGAGCAAGAAGGAAGGAGAAGAAGACATTAACCCTGCATGAAAACTGCTGGACATGTGAACCAATGAAGCTTAAATCCTACGAGTTTTGATGTGTCAGCTATAACCGTCTCGGTCTAGGACTAGTTGGGTTCAACAACAGCTGTGGACCTTTTCATGACAGGATTTGGTGTTGCACTGTGTGTATATATTGGTAGGTTACCACTTAAGCTCACCTAATTAAAAGGTGACTTATTTCCTTTTCCACTGTCAAGTGGAAACCAAACAACTGCACAGGGAAATACGTAGCTGGTGAAATATCTAACTACTGTTTAGGGAACAGTGATGATTTTCTTTCTTTCTTTCTTTCTTTTTTTTTTTTCCCCTTTTTTTCCTTTTAGTTTTTGTTTTAACGAATAGGAGCACTACGTTAAAAGGAAATTAACTAAAAGAATAGTGCTGACTAACAAATATATGGGACCTACTTAAACCAGAAATTTACGAAAACAAACGTCCATCGTATGATTGCATGAAGAAGATTCATTGCGTAGTTTGTGGTAATTTGGGTCTAAATAGGAACTTTTCAACTAACAATAAGGCAGGTAAGAAGATTTCTTTGCTTCCTTTTCCTTTTGTGTTTTCTGCCAAAGAGAAGAGGGGAAAGGAATTCAATTCGAATCAATACAGGTCTCAAGAAGAATAACGTAACAAATGTGGAGGCATGATCTAAGGCAACCTCGTCCTACTTGCGACTTGTTCTTCTTTAACGGAATCACCCAATTTCTTAATTTCCTTCAAGAGAGTAGTCTGTAATTTTTCTTCTTTTCCTCAAATTACATAACCACTCTTACCAAACCTGTATTTTTCAAAAGCTCTACCAAACGTGCACTATTTATAATGTTTAATGCTAGTACAAGGGGAAAAAAAATCCTGAAGATAATCTTCATGTGACGTTGCCCATTTACTCCTTTTTTTTTTTTTTTCTTTTCTTTTTATATATTGATAAGGCCTAGGTAACAAACTGTACTGAAATTCTTTTATTTATGATCCTAATATGTCCCTCCCCCACAAATAAACTAAAATTGAGGCGTCAAAGTATGATGTAGAGATCACAACAGAAGACTAAATAAAATAGAATATTATACAGACTGCATGCGGCAGGTTTTCACATCAAAAAAAAAAAAAAAAGATTTCACCATGGTGAAAACTCTATATTAACCACACAAAAAAATGAAAATGAAAATAAAAAAAAAGGTTGGGCAACAAAAAGGCATAGACATTAGACACAATCCATAGTTGAATCTTTCAACTCGCGACGTATCCAATAAATTAAAAAAAAAAAAGAAAGAAAAGAAAAAAACTCTGACCAAGTCACCACTCACGCTCATTCTAAAAGTCAACGGTATGAATAGAACCTAAAGAGATGTGAGTCATGTGACAACTTCTGAATTTCCAATTTGACTGATCATTAGTAATGAAAAGTTGTTTGGACAGTATATACCGGTAGATTAAATTCAAATTTATTTGCTTGCATTATCGAAACATTTTCTACTCACATTTTTATATCACACCATCACATCAAAAAAAATAGTTATATTTTTAAAAAAAAATTATCCCAAATAATCTATTATCCAAACATACTAACAAGTTCGAGCTACTTTGCAAGCGGTCCTCTTAGCAACAATAAAAGCACTTGCAAATGCTTTCTAGGTAGAAGTAACAATTTGGAACAGCTGCATGAAGACGTGACCTGCTTGCTGTTAAAGAGTCTTCAATTTCTTTAGTTTCTAAGACGAGGATACGTTGTCATGTTTGAAAGAAAAAGGGTGCGAGTACCTGCATTTTCTAACATGTAACTATCAATTACCGACTAACCCATAACCAACAAACCCTAAAATGCCACTTCCAATTTCCAGAAAAGGTGGTTGTCATGTTTGTTTACTTGAATTCGGGCCCAAAGAGCTTTGGATTTTCCGATTCGCGTGCTAAAGTTCAGTTAGTTTACGAAAGAAGAATCTGGGGCGTACTTCAGTCTCTGTCACTCATCTTATGTATGGTACTACTACTTGACACTTCTTGGCATTGCATTCTTGGGCACTAGCAGGACAGGATTCTTCTCTTGTATTTCACTTTGGGAAGGGCAAACTCTACTACATGTATACCATTTAAAAGAAACTATTTGAAAGGGGGGAAAAAAGAGATACTTCTAGTTTATTATCGAGGTTTTATTGCGCCTGTCATGTAAGTGCGGCTCTATGTATATTTTCTTCCAGTGCAGTTTATCTTTCTCCCCAGATTGACTTAAAGAAGTCCCTTGTTATGTTGCGTACATCCTCTGGTGTGAACCATTTATGTGAAGCTACTAAATCCCAATTGCCATCCACTATCAGTTCTGCTAATTCAGTTTTCAAGTTCTGAGTCCTGATTTTTACCATTCTTGCTATTTGGTATCCACCTATCTGTCCTCAACCTCTCTGTTTCTCCATTTCCTATCTTTTTCCTGATTTCTTCTTCAAACAGATTTCTGGCATATTACAGCCTTTTCCATATCCACGAATCTCCTTGTTGGCATTTAATGTTGAAAGTCTGGTTCCCCTAGTAATATTTGCCTGTCTAGCAGATTGGGTTTAGTGATCAGTCTCCACATTTGTTTTGTAAGCTGCACCATACTGAAGTAACCAGAACTTTGCCACCTCGTTGCTGATTTCTTGGCACAGCTTTTTTGGCAGCTTAAAACATGACATTCTCACATTATGTGAGTTGGGAGGGCCATTGCAACTGATTTTAGGATTGTTTCTTTATCAGTCAAGTCCATCTTTGTATTTTATCACTTAATTTATCCTCACTGATGTATGTGAAAATTTGATATTTGGACCTCTCTATAACCATACCATAGGTAAGCCAACGTACTTGCTCTGTTTGATTTGTTGCATATTGCTAAACAGCAGGGAGCACTTATCAACATCAATAATTCAATGGCCTGTCCCGAAGCACAACCATACTCTCCTAGAATCTTCCTCACCCGCTCTGCTTCTGCTGCATTTGCTTTACAGAAGACTAAAACATTATCCTCAAAAATAAGTGGCCAATAGCATGTCCATTTCTGAAAATTTTAATCCCTGTCAACTTCCTATTAACAGCAGCTCTTTCCCACAAATTGGTCAGTCCTTCAGCACACCATAAAAACAATTACGGAGATAGGGGATCTCCTTACCTTGTATCCTTAGAAGTTCTAGCATACCCATTTTTTCTCCATTAATATTAAAGGAATAAGTAACAGTGAACAGGCAATTAGCAATTTAATCCAAAGAGGCGAAAAGCCCATCTTAAGCATCATTTTTCAACAAAAAGATTCAATCCATCCTATCATTAGCTTTGGCCATGTCAAGCTTAATTGCCATGTAACCCTCTTTTCCTTGTCTCTTTTGCTTAAGATAATGCACATATTCATGCCCCATGATACTATGGCAAAGTTAACTTTGGTCGTTTCAGGACATTCAATGTGTAACATTAATGTGGCCTACAAAAACTATAAACATAGAATGTTCCCATTGGATCCTATTTCCCGGTGAGGATCCACGACTTCTCAATGGCAATCAATCACCTCATACAACAAATGCAAGAACTAATACAATTGACACTAAAATAATAACTTGCAATAACACAGCCAATTTTATCATTTCAGTGAAAATTATGTTCCACTATTAGTTCCATTCGTTCAAATTCAAATTACACCTAAATTAGCCATCAATTGCATGATGCGACAGTACAATTGCTTCGGGCATGATAAAGATCCCAGTCTTTCGGTGTGTATGCTGCTGAGCACTGCGCAGGGTCCAATGCTTCATGATCATTGATAGACCAAGGAAGGTTATCATTCATTCATTTAGTGACTCTAAACTCAATGCTTTAGATGCTCTCCAACAGTAATCGTGGAAAATTGGCTCAAGTCTGATGAGCAGCGCTCGTTATCTCCGTCCCTTGGCAGATCTCACAATTCCATCGGAAATCCAATGAAGAATTACAAACAAGAGAGAAGCCCCTTCAGACAAGTAAGGAAAGGGCACACAGAAAACTATTGCAATTGATGGTAAAAGCTAACTTCAGAAAGCTTCTACATAACCCAACATAGAAATGAACTCAATTGTCGCCACAAATAGTATGTCAGCTTCACAGTCCTCACAACTGCCAGCTTTTGCTGCAATCCAGAAGGACCAAAAAACCTCACGGAATTTAGGAAGGCAGTCGCACCACCGAATCAGGCGATTTTGTATACATCAACTTCAGATAGTAGAAGATAAGTGATGCTTGTTGAAAAGCTATGCCAGGGAGGAGTAAGAAGATAAAGAGGCCGTCAAGGAAGAAAAGGAACATGCATATGATATTTGCTTGGCGGCCAAAGTTTTTCCGAACCTGACTCCAAAGGAGAAACAAGAACAAAAAGAAATAGTATCTCTGATACATATTACAACTATTGAGAATAAATACAATGAGATGCCCAATGCACAAGAACACCTTGAATTTATTGAATCCTTCTACTCAATCCCGGTAAATGGCAAGGTAGTCCCTTGGCTCCAATGCAGTTTAGGTGGCTACTAAACCAAAATATCAAAACTGACATTCTCTCCTCATCTCTTCTTTCCTTCCCTTGTACACTTTAAAAACAATAAATACTGGAATCACGAAAAACAAGCTCTTCAATCAACTTTGCCCCGTAATTATTTGGTCAAAGTCGATTCTGTTAACCATTGCCACACTTTCACTTGACCAGTCCCATCACCAGTGAAAAACAAACCAGGAGGACCAGTCTGAATGGATCGAACCTCCTGTTTCGCAAAAATCTTCCCTCTTTCGGAAAAGCTAAAAATATAAAAAGCCATATTGCAATAAAAAGATCAGAAACCATAATATCAAAAACCAAGAAAAATGGCTGAATTGACCTTACGATGGCAAATCATAGACGCGGATGCAGTTGTCATTGCATGAGCAGAGCAAAACTGGCTTGCCATCCAAATCATGCATCCCGCAGAGGGTGAGCAAACCCTGATTACACATAAACTAATCAAAACCAACACAAGCTACTTTTATTTGCATGACCGCACACCAATATTACACCCGCAATACAGATGCAAGAAAGACAATTTTCCATTCATTCAAGGCCACTACACTTACAATGAATGAAAATTGCACAAAATGCAAATCAACACAAGCCTAAATGTGGAAAATTTTATAATACTTGTATCTCCAAAAAAATATCATCATTTTATCCCTCAAATTGGAGACTTCGACATACAATATCATATGTGACAGCAAGAAACTTTTCATTTCAAGATGACATTGCACTTTACCACCAAAAACACAAGCTTTCATTACCATCAGGTGTCTATATACACCTGAAGGAACTTCAACTATCCCATGTCCTCAGCTTCAGCCCCTCAACACTCACAATAATGCCTTCTCATTAGATTTTTTTTTTTTTTTTTTGGGGAAGGGGGTGGGGGGAGGGTTTGGAACTCTTACCTAAGGATGCAATTACTTGAACTCTCACACACTTTCTTGGTCACATTGCTAAAGCATTCAAGTTAACTTGCAAGATAAAATCTAAAACTGGATACCAAACATCCAAACCCAAAGACCTGATTTGAAAACCAAACAGAGCAAAGATCTCATTCCAAAATTCATGATATTAGACAAAATGGCAAGCTATAACTGAAATATGCTAAAAAACCAAAAAAGGTTGGATGTAGAAAAAGTGGATGAAACTCTTGGGAAAGTGTTTAAAGAAGGGCCAATTTCACTGCCCTCAATATATGCCAAATATTTTTGAGACTCCAGCATCTGAGCACAATAGGGGCTGATTCATACTGAAAACCTCCTGAAGAACTACTTAGCAGTGATCTGAAACGCTCAAGTTCTTCTTTTGTTGTTTGTCCTCTTTTGTCTTCATTTCCTCCTATTGTTATCCCAAAACATCTACTAGTAGCCATAGTATATAGGGAAAACACCAACAATCTCACATTATGTTAGGTCATATGAAACTTTTTCTAGCATCAGGAAGTCCTACTTTCCATGAATAAGCACAGAGTAGTACTCAGCACCTTAGGAAAACAATTTGTTTTGTTCCCATTTCAATTTCTCAAATGCCAGTACTGCTGATAATTCGAAAGTAGATATATTAAGACACTACAATTTTTTGCCTCTTTCTCTATCAGTAGTACATGAGTCCTACCATATTGCGCAAAACTCTTGCTTAGAACGTTTAAATTGTTGCACAAACTAATTTTCCAGTTAAGGACAACTATTTCAAAAGTTAAAAATAATTTCTTTTTTAGAAAATAAATAAAAAATAAAAAATGAATTTTTCCCAGAAATGCTTGCAACATGAAGGACAATATTACTTAAATAAAAACTCATTGGCAATTCAAAATTTAATAGGACTTAGCTGTCCTCCTAGAAATTCTCAACTAGGAATTCCTCATAATTCACCCTTAAGTTGTTAATGAATATAAGAACAAATGTCTGCACAAAGAAATGAGCATACCAACAGAACCCAAAAAAATTACACTAGTACACCTGCTTGGCTTGTTCATTCAAGTGTGTGTTGAACATTAACCTTAATTATCTGCAATTCAAATCTTTTTGTGGGACTTTGAACTAGATTTTGGCTCAATCTTATTAATACTTGAGGCTAGCGTACATGTGCAGTCAAATAGAAACTGATCATTTAAACTGGAATATGGTTGGTGACAAGTAGAGACTGCAAAAAATCTTTCTACTCACCAACAATGACGATTTACAAGCATTGACTTGCAGTTTTTTATATTTCCAAAGACCTTGTATAACTCGGATATTGCTAAATGGTCAGATCCAGCTCAAAACATGACCGTTGTCAATTAAATCACAAATGGTCAATTGAATAAGTGTGCTGTTAATTGTATCCATACCATCAAAACACATAAATAGACCATTTCATGCCAAACTTCCTGATTCTTCTTGATGCACATATTGTACATTAGCCAAGAAAATTCACCTATTAATTGAAAGAAAACACATGCACACACAGAAACAAGCAAGCATAACCGTGCATGCAAGACCTAGTGATATAATAAAGCATACATGTTCCTCATTATGTGTGTATGTCACTTCCAAGCTCCCATGCTCTGTGGCAGCCCAGACCTACAAGTAAAGGAAATATAAAATAAGATGTGAACTCAGCCAACTGGTAGTGTACTTCTGTGTACAAAATTACTAAAATTAGGGTGAAAAACTGAATACCTTTACGGTTTTGTCCAATGAACATGATAATAGAAATTGATCCCAACAAAGAACAGACATCACAACATTAGAATGGTCCGTCAATGTCTGTAGACACTGCAAAGTTTCGAGGCTCCAAACCTGAAAATAGAAGTTGCAATGGCTGAGGTCCTAAACACCATGTGGAAGAACTCCTATGTTAGGACAAATAAATCCTTATCTCGCTCCAACTGACTTACACGAATAGAATGGTCCATCGAACCAGAATAAAGCCTATTGGCTCCAACAACCAGAGTGACAACAGCAAGATTGTGTCCCTTGAGTGATGCAGCTGGTTCAAAGGAGTTGGTCGCAGTATTAAACTTCCATGCCAATATTGTTCCATCCTGCAAAGGATGCAAGGGTTTTTAAGAAGGTGGTCAGCAGGTGAGGGGGTAAAAGCACACATCTGATCAAGATCTACTCCTTTAGTGAAAGGATTTACTCTGAGAGTTTGAGCAGAGACAAGATAGAGACAAAAATGTGTATAGTTCATTAACAGCCTTTGAAGGAGAGAAATAAATGATGTACAAGAAACTACCATTTAGCCAGCTCTTTACCTTTACACAAAGTGTCTTAGTTTTGAATCTTGACAATTGTTTTTAACTCATTCCCAAAAAAAAAAAAAAAAAATGTTCGACTCAGGGGAAACAAAGATACCACCAAAATACCTGGGCAAGATGGATATGCACTGTTCCACCTATACTTGCCCCCTTCTTCCCTTCCTAAATGAACTCTTACTTACAAAGTATTTCAGGTTTTACAAGTAGTTTTCACTCCCTGAACTACTAGCAACTGAGCCATGCCCAAGGTGGAGAACATAAATCTCATTATAGCTGGTCAAAGAGCTCAATTCTTTCTTTTTTAAAGTAAACTCAAATTGAACACCATTTATTTTACATTCATAGGTCAAAAAGAATTGTATATGCATGAAAGACTCATTGTTAACTAAACACATAACTAATTCTGATAACTAGGACCTTGTAATTTCTAACAGAACAGGACAGAAAAATTGAAATAGTATCCACTACTTAAATCACCACCAACTCATCTAGACAAAGTATATTTTGGAACTGGACCTGACAAGCCGCAAAGTTAAAAAGAGATACAACTGCAGGGGGGGGGGGAAGAAAGAAAAAGAAAAATTACCTGTACACCAGCAAATAGCAAATCATTACCCACCACAAGAGCATATACTTGCCCAAGAGGTCCACTTAAACTCAAGTCAGTGTTTGTTTGTGTGTTCCATGCCTGCAATATCACCAGTTGACCTGATAAATACAAAAATTTGACGTTGTGCTAATAGAAAGCTCTGGCTTGTGCACTGAAGCATAGAAATGAAAAAACCAAGAAGAAGAAGGTAACTCAACCTCTTACCCTGACAAAGTTTGTAAGACCCACAAAAACCCATGGGCCTTCACTTCTCATGCAGCCTATTTCACCGCCCAAGCTAATAACCACTGCACACTAAGGGAAACGAGGAAAAGCATATGATACATATGAGTTTTAAAGAAAGCCATAGGTTGATTAAAAAAGGGAACTTTTTTGTTAGTTGACTTCAAAATAGGGGACCATGCCAAGATCAATCTCTTATGATGACTTTTCCCAACACATCACAGCTACTTTCTTCAAATTTTGCATTCCTGCTATCTTATCTATACAGCTTGGAGGTATTTAAAAAGGTTTAATACCTAACAAGAATAACCTCAGCCACATCATTCAAACAACACAGTTAGATTCAGTTTGTTGAAATTTTTTAATTTTTTCCCCCCCTCAAAAGCAGGATTGGAAGAAAAGGGCCGAACAAATTAACAAGGCCATAGACAGCTTGTCATCTTCCTCAGATCTCTACGCTGAAGGATCAGAAAGCAAACCTAACCAACTGAAACTGCAAGTAGAAATAAAATTGACAATAATCACCTGCCCCGACTGGCAATCCCAAACTCTAACAGTCTCATCTTTACTCCCTGTATAAAGCTTGTCAGAGCCAGATGGCAAAGCAATCCCAGTAACAACCTGTTCAAGAAGAAACATTCAACTCATACTGGTCCTCTGCGTATGTAAGAATCAACAAAATGCCATAGCCAAAACC
This sequence comes from Gardenia jasminoides, assembly GCA_013103745.1. Taxonomy (NCBI): domain Eukaryota; kingdom Viridiplantae; phylum Streptophyta; class Magnoliopsida; order Gentianales; family Rubiaceae; genus Gardenia; species Gardenia jasminoides. Next base: position 107,976,001 of record CM023103.1, read on the forward strand.
ACAACTCTTATAAAAGAATTACAAGAAACACAGATCCGAACACTCATAAACAAACCAATAATCTAACAATCAGCAAACAGAACCGGACAAAGCTTCAACTATATCACGTTCAGAAAAATAAATAAGAACAAAACTACATTATTACGAAGCAAGCATATAGGTTAGTATTCCCAATCACCTTTTCATGTCCTTCGAGCTGTGTTAACAAGGAAAAGCAGTCGCCCGTGGACCAAGAATGCAAATACCTACACTTATCTCCATAGCTACAACTTCCCTGAACCCAAAAATTACAGAGTTTCTCAGTCTTCTTAATAACTCCTCCCCTACTCCCGTAACCCTGCTGATGCTGCTGTTGTTGCCTGCCCCAAGAATTATTGAAGTTAGAATTCCTCCGCATCCCACCGCCAGCATAATTGTCATCAGACGAGAAACCGTAAGGCCGTTTGGATGTGGCGGCCCCATTGCCCATTGACGACTGCTGCGGAGGCGGTAATTCTCTGTGTAGGTACGGACATGGAAACCTACTACACTTTCCTGCCCTCCAATGAAAACAAACTTTTTGCTGTTTATTATTGGTATCACTCCCAGAAGACGACGCCGTGGCAGCTCCCGGACCTAGCCGTTGAAAGATACGCTTACTTCCGTCGACATCCATTCTTCTATTCGAATTTACTTCGTATAAATAACTTCAGTGTGCACGAGTTGGATGGCTTATGCAGCGTGAGAGATAAATAAGGAATTGAAGCGGTGAAGATAGGGAGTGGTAGTGGATGTGATCATGAGAAGGCAAAACCCGGGGGGAGGGGGATTGGGGGAAACGACAGGTGAGATGAGATTGAAATTCACGGTGTGCAAAAGGAGGTTTCAAACTTTTGGTTAGGGTTTTGAAATGAGGGGGAAGGGAATGAATTGGGAACCCTAATTTGCAAAGTTTGGGCTTTTAATTTTGCAGAGAAGTGGGAGAGGGAAAAGTGAGGAAGGATGATCAAGGACGACCGAGGGAGAGAAGAAGGATCAAAAACTAAATAAAGAAGGGCAAATTATCTATTCAGCCCTTTAACTTCTAATCTAGGCAGATCTTGGGTTTGTTTAAAATTTTTTACTTGCATTATCTACACAATTTCCAATCATTTTTTTATCTCACATACATCACATAAAAAAATTACAGTATTTTTTTATAAAATTATCTCAAATAATTAAAAGTCAACTTTTAGCCCTTCAACTTATAAAATAATGAACCATAGCCCTTTCAGCCAGTTTAGCAGGTTTTGCAATCGGAAAGTTGAATCATGTGATAGGCATACCATATTATATAAGGGCTTTTTGGTTCGCACATGAACAAAACCAAAGTAAATGGAAAAAATACATCATATTTCTTCATGGAATAATAGAATTCTTCATCACTTTCTTCCCTCTTCTCTCCTGCTCCCTCTTTCTCTTTCACCTTAACTTTCTTTTTATTCCTTTACTTTTCTTCTTCTCGGCTTCCTTCTCAGTACTATCGCTACTAGTGCCATCACGTTTCTTATTATGCAACCCAACTTTCCCAATTTTCCTTGATTTCTTTTCAGTGTTTCGGGAAGCGACCTTCTCTTCAAAAAATAAATGAATTTCCTCATCATTACTATCCACTTGTGCTCCATTTTTTGTTTTTGTCATAACAATTTTTCACCTGATTTAGCTCCAAACTCGACAACTCTAAAATCATAGTCTATTTCTCCTCCTACTCATCACTATTCTTTCTTTTATAGACCGATGGATTTTCAGTTTTTGGGTAGATGGATTTTCAAGTTTGAACAATTTTTGCTCCGATTCCTATTAGAAATACCTCTCTCCCTACCATTGTTGGGAGAACTTTATGAGACATAAGTTATAGGTTGTAATTGAGTTGAACCTACTTTGGAGAAGGCTTCAACTTATCAAAATTGAAGAAGAAAAAAAGGCTTGGATGGATGGATGGTTCACTCGAGGAGTTTGGATTTTGGAAGTAGTGGTGGGAATCAAATAGGACTATTAAGGATTGCCCAATAAGTGCAGAGTTTAATTAGGACTACATTGCATTCATTATTTAACAAAAAAAAAAAAAAGAAAGAAAGAGATTATGATAGCAATTTCTTTTTGGGCAAAATTGCTTTGATATTGCTTGTGTGCGGACAAAAAAGCCCTTATTCAATGCATCGTGCCCGTCATGTGATTCGTCTTTTTGGTTGTAAAACCAACTAGGCTGGTCAAAAGGGCTACAAGTTCACCATTTTACAAGTTGAAGGACTAAAATTGACTGTTGATAGTTGGAGGGTTAAATTTTTCCTAGAATAGAAGTTCAAGGGCTGAATAGATAATTTGTCCAATAAAGAAATGTAACTTCTAGTCTTTTATTTATTTATTTTTTTTCCACAATGAAAATAAAAAAAATTTCCCCCCCTAAAATGAAAAGGGTAATATGACCTTAAGTTGACGAGATGCAGGAGTAGGACTAGAGTCGTACGTGAATGGGACTGCAAAATTTGGCCTTGTTTGGCAACTAAATTTTTTGAGAGTTTATATAAAGCTCTACTGTAGGTTACTGTAAAAGTTGTAGAAAAAATTTATGGAAGTGAAGTTTTTTATGTGTTTTGGAGTGTTATATTAAAAACTTTGGGAATTTTTTGAGGATTCTTGCAGATAATGTAGGAAACAAATAAGTTTTATACAAATTTGCTAAAAATTTACATTAAAACTTTGGAAGTTTTATAAGGTTGCTGTAGTAAAAGTAGGTAAAAAACTAGCAGCATACAAACCTGACAAAAAAACTCAACTGCCAAACAAGGCCTTTGTAATTTGGCATGTTTTACTCATAAAAGGACAGGACAAATGCGTAAGCGTAAGATTTACGATAAAGTTTACCAAGGTTTCATTGCATTGGGAATTTTGCTATTTCGATTCTTAAATATTTTCACTAAAATCGATTTCGTCCCTAATGAATTATTTTAACCATTTAATTCTCAAACAAATTTTTTACTTCCAATGTAGGACTTTTTACATTAAGCAATTTTAATAATCTTTCTAATCTATTTCATTTGTTAATTGTAGAATGTTAAACTAGTGTAACTATTATGCCCCTGTAGTTCCATGCGAATTGAATAAAATTCGATCAAAAATCCTATATTAAAAGTAAAAAACTTGTTCGAGAACTAAATTGGTTAAAATATTTCATTAGGGACGAAATTGATTTTCGTAAAACTATTTAGGGACCGAACGGCGAATTTCCCCACCGCATTTTACACGTGTGCACAATCGCCTTAACTGTATCATGGTATACTGAACTAGCCCTCATTGTTTGACCACAAAAATAAAAAGTAATTATTCAGCTCCTCTTGGATTGAATGTTTTTCCCACAAACTTTCTTTCTTTGTGAAGTTTACAATAACAAACTCTGAAAACATGTTATTTTTCAAATAAAAGTTTTTGCCGTCTCATTATCATCCCTAAGCATGGTTAATTCCTAATACCAGCCAGCTCAGGGAAGAATGGGGCAAGGAGGGACAGGGGGAAGGATAAATGCTCCCTCACCCTCTCTTTACACACACACACAGAGACATATATATATATATATATACATATATATATACATACATACATACTTGTGTTAAATTATTAATACATCCACTATTAGTACAGATGGATGTTCCCCTCAGGAAGTATAGACATGGAACAATGAAAAACTGTTTTGTCTTGTGCAACAGCTTGCTTCGAATTGACCATCACTCTCACAATAAGGGTTCCAAGGGAAAAAAAAAAGGAAAAAAAAAAAAAAAAAAAACAAGGTGTTCGTGTTACCAAGTGCGGTAGAGCCAGGGAAATTATATAACAACGGAGCAAGGCTCTCCATTCCAAACCCGCCCGTTGCCATCCCTAGTCATGTTCCAGGCCATGGGGGAACGAACTCACACTTTGCTCCCTCTAATGTCTTGGAAATTTGCTTTGAAAACTGGGAGATGTTTTCCTTAGATTGAAAACTATATGATATGAGAACCCACTTTATCTGATTCGTTTACGTTTCACAAACGACTCCCACTTATCGCTACTGACTATACTCACAACCACAAAATCAAGAAAACAAATTGACCAGCAGATATACTTCAATTGATTCCGGTCATTCCAGAGCAAAAGGATTCGATTCCTGCTATCGGAAGAAGACTTCGGAATCAAAAAACTAGATATATAGTGAAGATTAAAATTTCTTTTTCTTTTTTTTCCTTTTTTTCCCTGCACAAGAAAAACTGGACATTTGTCACCGCTGCAGTATAGACTATGAGCTATCTAATATTAGTAGATTGCAAACAAACACAGACAGAACCACAGATCAAAAGTATACCATCCAACTAGTAATCTAGTATAGGCCATTGAATTCTCACTTTCTTATCTGAGATTCAGCAAACCGCTTCACCAGCTTCTTGACGTGGAAATAAATCAACTACTTTGTCAGATAATTTTGCATCATCAACATACTGTAACCAACAATGGCAAACAGTTGGTTTACACATTCACTAAGCACTTGACTGAATGAAACCTGACAATTGATGTCATTCCATGTACAAATGCTTTCTTTTCACCCAAGATGCAGGTTGAAATCGCCCAACTAATTGCATTGCAGATTAAAACCATTCTAATCAATTTTTGGTTCAATTACACACTTGTCAATATCAGGAGCAAAGACATCCCAATTGTCACTGGCAGCAATGAGAGCTGACAGAGAAGTTTACACTAAATATCCAATGCTGCATAAAAAATTTGCTTAATCCCAGATAACAGTTTACTCCTAGCATTTCATAGCAGATAAAACATTAGAAGCAGAATCTCGACAAAAATGCGAGACCATTTTCTTGCTACAACCATAGATCTAGTTTGAAGGACAAACATGACCTAAAGACCAACTTTTCTGACATCACACATCAGCCAAACTGCAGAGCATTTCGTATATTAATTCATGATGTTCCAATACAGGGACCAGTTGCAACTATCTTAGGGACATGAATCAGTAATGCTTCTGCACTACCAGGAATGGGATGAGCAGTGCAGTAAGTAACAACTACAGTTAAGGAGATCATAGGAGAAAAGGCACAAAAGGTTCAAAGTATATCATTCAGTAGACCCCAATTTGATTTTACTACTGATATAAAAGAGTTTTCAGATGTAGGAGTTTGGAATGTGAAGAGAAAAGATTAGTCTGCAAAATAAAAGATATTTACAATGCATCACTTCTTTCTCAACATAACCCCGCAACCCTACCCACACAACCTCCCCCTCAAAAAAGAAAAATAGAAAACAAAAAACCCATGTATAGTGCCCATCTGCTGAGCACCATTTTTATATAATCCACATAGCAAGGAAACCCAAAAGCAGATGAGACTCAACACCTTAGAATGCAAAGGACAAAAGAAGAGCAATCGTATTGATCAAAAGAGATTGCTAATAAAATCTGTGAACAAAGGAGAATCTTTTCATCTATCAAGGGAGACACAGCAAAAGAGGGAAATAAGAAGGAAAAGATAAAAAGAAAAACTCTGTTAATGGAAGACATTCAAGAACGGCAGCTGCAATAAATCATATGCTTCATACAAATGGTAATATTTGAGACATAATGAGTTTCAATTCGACAGAGATCTAACTGGCAAGTTTAAAAGCATCAATGAAGAGCCCATATGTGAATCCCATCTTGAAATTGTTCAGAAGTGCAATAGGAAATGTCACCTTAGGTCGGCTGTAATAGAATTTTGTGACATACTCTGTGAGCAGAACGCATACCACTGCAGCAATTACATCATTAACACCTAAAGCTCCAAAAGAGAGGGAAATTGTCTGTGCAACATAAAAACCACCCAATAAAGATATACCTCCAAAAAGTGCTCTCCGAGAAGGGCTTCTAAAGTAATTCCTAGATATATCTGGTAGAACTCGGATGATGTCAACCAGTCTCCGTGGCCCTTCAGTGTCTTGCACTGCTTGAATCCTGAATAATCCAGGAGATACTCTTGAAATGAATCTTCTCCTCCCATCAAAATTACTCGTGCAGGGAACTAGACCACATCTGGGCAGGCCTCGAGAAGTGAAGATCAGAGAGTCTGCCATTAACATGCTTAATCGGTATACACAAATCAGTGGTTCATCATCACATTCCTGGTTCTAAAAATTAAAGGATATTACTAGCTCTCTAATACCGGAAGCACTGCCTTTTGACTAAGAAAGATAAACTCACAAAGAAAACCAACTAAATTACATGACAGGGAGTGCATCCAAACTCACGTAGACATGGTAAGAATAATTATGACAAAATTTATCACTTTTAACCTCCACAAATACTATGTATATCAAGCATGCTATTACAATGGTAAAATCTTTGAAAATGTTCTCTCGAATCACGGCTGGATATCTCATTTTCCAGATACTAAACACTGCACCCTAATGGTCAATGAACAAAGGAAGCCAGAAGCAACAAATTATTGAGATATTCTTAAACCCTCGTAGGCAACCTTCCAGCAGACTACAAGTAGCCCACCATAATGGGATCAATACAAACTAATTACAACCAGTCAAGTGAGTAACGCTACAACTAAATAGCCCACAAATTGTGGGATGAATAACTACCATAAAGTTAGGCAAAGCTCACCTTTAGTGAGGCTTGAACCCAGACCTCTAGGTCCTGGTCATCGGCACTACAGCACTATACTGGAAACCACATATTTGCTCCACCACTAGAACCTAATTCTACTACAAGGGACGAAATAGAAATGCCCTGCTGAGCAAGATTGAGATTGTGCTTGTGAGAACTACAACAGCCGGGAAAGGAGTAGCGAATTTACCTCTGATGGGGCATAATATGGAGACGTTGCTGAGTTGTTTTGAGTTTCTTGGATCGTCGGAGAGAAGTGGGTTTTCGGTCTCCAGAGGTTCGATTTGATAGAAAAATGGCATTGCCACAGAATTTCCTTTACCGCCAGATCAGGTACATTGCATTATGTTGCAATTTGGTCCCTCTAATTTTCACTGGGTCCATGTTTTATCCCCTAGAAAAGCATTTGCTCAAATTTATCCTAAAATTCAACAATACTACTCGTTTTCAAATTGTAGGCCTGCAGGGGTAATATTGATAGATGACAACTGTAGCTGAAATAATTTTGTGGCGCCGGCCTGCCGGGGATGTCTGACGGATTGGTCGGTTAAAGATCTTCTATATTCAGACCATCTAAAGCTCCAATTCTTATTCAATCCAATTTTAAGCCTGTTAACAGTTGACTCGCCAACATGGGAATCTACCGCTGAAATATTGCTTGGAAGCTTTTAGTTTGGTTTCACGATGACATTTTCAAGCATAATTTTCAAGTTTGAGAAGAAATAGAGAATCAAGTTTTCACATTAAATTAACATATCCAACCATTCTTCTTGTAAGGATTGTCAACCAAATAAAAGTTATCTTATAACTCCTCCGGTATATCGAAATGTCCAAAATGTAAAGATCTTTTTTTTTTTTTCAAAATGAATGATATGGAAAAAAAAAAAATTCATTCCAATAGTTGATACGAATATCAGAATGGAATATCCATCACATTTCTAGTGTTTGGTATAATTAGTTTTAAGGGTCACAGTGGAATAAAAATTGACTTAGTTATTCTAAAATCTATTACTGCACATTACATATTTTTACATATTCTATTTACTTATTGTTATGCTATTTATTACCTTATACAAGGAATGTTGATTCATTTTTCCTGATACATTATGAATAACTTATATATTTATTGAAAGAATTCAATTATAATATTTTATAATTTTTGAAAGATGAATATTTATTTTAACTTTTTGCTTTAAATAACATTGTAATTACTAGGTTAAAAAAATTAAATCACATGAAGTTAAACATTCATATTTTTCTATTTATTATTTTTTACTATTTATGTCAAGTGCCAAAAAAATCCTTATACGTTTGCACAAAAGTTTAAAAGGACAATATCTTAAAATTAGCAAATATATATATATATATATTAAAATAATTAAATAGTTTGTTTAAAAATTATGGTCAATTATTGATTAAACTAACAAAAGCCTACTAATTGGTAAGGGAACAAAGAGATCTATAAAGATAAGCTTTTTTTTTTTTTTCCAAAGAAAAGACCTATAAAGATAAACTTAATTCTAATAAATTTGGACATTTCATGATAAATGTAGAAAGAGCTTTACTTAAAATTTTGTGAGGAATGGGATTCAAGTAAGATGATAGAATCAATTTTCCAAGAGAAAGGCATTTCCATCTCAAGTAAGTTCATATCAAACACCGAGAATAGAATGAACAAGTCAGAAAGATCTTTGCATTCTAAACAATTACTGTATACTAAGCGAGGAGGCAATGAATATATAGAACATAATAGCAAAATGGATGTGAATAACATCGAGTCAAAATAATAGAGTTCAGATTTTGAAACAAATTATCAAGCGTGAATCAACTTTGAGCAAGGGACTAAACACAACCAATTTTTAAAGCCACACCACATTAGGATGCAATTCAACCCGTTTCGAACTGACTGGGGCATCAAGGTCAGTTGGAGTCAATGTGCTAGACAGCTTTATTGATCTTCCCCTTGTTCTACGGCTGTTGCTTGAACATGTAGCTATTTCTTACAATGTAACAATTTCTCGTTTTTCACCATCGGAAAGCAAAGATGTGCACATGATTTGACTTGGGAAATACTTGCTGTGAAAGAAGGGCGCATGACGTTTTCTTCTTTCCATATCCAGCTTCACCGCAGTTAAGATTGTCAATGGCTTTCAGAAATTTGTGTCAGATTTGGACAGTACCAGTGTACCACGACATTTTTCCCAAGCAGTGACTTTAGCTTCTAGAATATGTAACAGTTCTTTACTGTGAATTAAGATATCTGTTAACTTCTCTTGGCCTGAAATAGGCTCCACGCAGTTAATATCTTTGACCCACCATGTATAGATGATCTCAAGTTTCTTCACATTTTTGTCATGCCTTCCTCTAAACAAGGTGCTTCTTTTCTAACTCATAGTCACAATTTCTAGATCATACCTGCTTGATAGACTCCTCACCACTTTCTGAAGAACCGCAAGTCTCAAGCAGAGTTATGGTGATGGTGATTTACAGGGAGATCCTTTCCTGTTCTTGGCTTTTGGCACGGAATCAGGATATTAGTTTCAGAACAGGGTTGTCTATAAGTAGTGATATGCAATGGCCTACATCCACTTGCAGGTCATCATTTTCTTCCTTCCTTGTCACACCACCAACGCCTTACTAGGAGGCTATTGGATTCTCTTTCCAAAGTAGCAATGGATCAAACTCGGTGGATATTCCTATCCCTGTGGTTTCTATGCCGAGCTTTTGCATTCAACACCTCTGATCCTTGGGGGGTGGGTGACAAGGAATTTCTGAATTGGATCTTTCAGTGGACCTCTCTAGAGTGGATTCACTTCATCAAAGTAGTTTATTGAGCCTGTCATAGCTATCTTAGAACCCTTAATTAAAGAATTTCCTCATCATACAGATATGTGAGTTTGGGAGCATTGTTTAAGTTGCCAGATCCTTCACTTTGCTACGGGATCCTGTGAGTTAGGCAGACCCTACTAAGGGTGAGTCAATTGGATTTAAGATGTCAGGCGTTCACAACAGGAGGAGCAACGATACAATTAGTCTTGGTGAACTAGAGCAGCAGCTTGACCTTATTGTGACTGAGTCAGTTATTCGATGGGCTTCTTGCGCACATCTTCCTACTGCCATGTCACTCAGGCCTTCTCTTGTATGTTAACAGTTTAGAGCAGTCCAAACTGGGGATCACCCCACTGTTAATGATGGGGAAGACGACTTTTTTTTTTTTTTTTTTTGTAGGGGGGTTGGGGGTTTGTTTTTTTGGCGGTGAAGATTTTATGGGGTGTATGCACTGGAGGAGACATCTGGTCTCACCACATGAGCTGGCGTTGGAATCTAGATTGATTACAGCAGTGCATGTCGGATTCTTAGCCATAACCCACAAGGAGTAATAAGCACTAAGCAGATCCGCTGACGTCATGCCGTACAAGTTGGTAAAATAACGAGGTCTGCCTGCCGGCGCCGGACCAGTGAAGTGGAATTTCAGATTACCTGCAAGTCTGAAGTGCTCATATGGTCAGAGAATAGATTTGAGAAGTGAAAGCTCCTGTGCCTTCTTCTTCCTCTGATGCTCTCCCATACCCTGGATTATATCAGTCTCGCATTCTTTCTCCCTGGTAAAAGACAATGTACGAAGTATCCACAATGAGAAGACTGTTTCTTGCCCGATAGAGAACCAGCACTAGGTCCATTCTGGGAGACAGAGCAAAAGAACTATCATGCAAAACACCCGCAGTGTCGTTAAATCATGAAATCGACCAGAAAGCGCATAGGCAGCAACGAGAAATTCCTGATTTGCTTACTCTCTCTGCTATGTATCAGTGGAAGGAGTAAGGAGTAAATGAACTTTGGAACTTCCAAAAATTCACGGGGTCGCTATGTAGGATTAAAGAGTTCAGAATTAATCTTGATCTTTTTCTGTAAACTGGAATCTGAACGGCTGATTTTCACCCTAAATAAACGACAAGGACCCACTCCTGCCTTTGCCGTTTCCTTGAAGTGGGTGCAGAAAGATAAGGTCTCCTCCCAAGTCATTGGACGAAAATCAGCCCCGTGCATTGCTGGTGTCCTTGTGCTTCCATTAAGTCCCCGGCCCCAGAAATGTTTCATTTTCTGGAATCCTTTTTTTTTTTTTTGGGGTGGCCCGGGGTTGGGGGAAGGCTTTCTACATGAACTCTCTTTCTGCTCCATAGAGTAATTTCTTCATACTCATCAACATCCATAGAGCTCCGGAATCTACCAGGGTGGTTCAAATGGAGTGTCAAATTCACTCCTCAAATCCTCAGCTTTCATGCAGAACTTCCCTACTACATAAGCCTATTTATTCAAGTTCATCCTTAGTTCTACCAAAATCTAGAATACACAAGACAACTGTGGTCGCTTCCCACAACAATCTAGATAAACAACTACCAATTCCCACCCCCCAGCTCGCTGAATCAAAAGTACAAAAAAGGGATGTATATAACGTCAAATTTGAGACATTGGCATCTTGCAAACTCGGTATCTCTGTATATCCTGACTTCGAGTACAATGCGGAAGGGGGCAGAGGTATTGGGGTGGGTACAAACAGCAATATTGACACCAATGAATCCGATGGAAACATTTTTGTTGACTTCGACTTGAATACTCTCCATATTCCACCACTTACAACCGCAACAACTAGATTCCTGGGATTGCCATTGCCACCTTTTCTCAGGATTGATATTGCTCCAGAGAAATTGCAGGGAAGCATCAATCAAGAAACGGGCAAGGTAGTCTTGTATGACCCTCTACCTTTCTTTCTTTTTTTTTTTTTTTTTCGGTACTATAATTCAGTAGTTTTCTGAGAATTACTTGTGCTGTTTTTGTGAAGGTGGAGCTTGAGTTCAAAGCTAGCTTCTGGTTTTCAGTTGGGATGCTTTATAAAGCTCCACCTTTGCTGGTAGGGACTGTGTTAACATCGGAAGAGTCAGAAGGAGCAATGAGAAGTGGAAGAGGTGAGCGCTTGAACGAAGAAGGGAGATGCCGGCTAGTTGGAGTGGCCATTGTTCAACCGATTGACGACTTCTTTATGAATTCATTCCTTGGCCTCCCGACTGAATGCCTTGCTAAGTTGAACGCTATCATCTCAGTTTCCACTAATTAAACAATAATCAACACAAGTAAGGCTCTCCGCCCATCCGTGTAAGCTCAAAACATTATTGTAGCTTCGCTGGAGAAACAGTGCAGGACGACTTGCAGAAAGGTTTTTGCTTGTGTTTTGGCCCAATTTTAGAATGTTCGCAGCTGTATGGAGGAAAGTACTCAGACATGATCTGAAGTGATAAAAACATACTTCCATCGCCCATCAACGAAATTCATGATTTGCCACCTACTTCACTGGGCATTAGCTAAATTCGTTTATGACATGTAGGCATCAAAATCTTATTGTCATCCAGAGTCTCCAAACAGCTATTGTGAAAAAATCAAGATTGTGAACATTCAGCTGTCCCATATCGAAAGTAGTAATTAGACGTAAAATTGTACACAAAACTGAACAGTTGCCGCAGGAAAGTTACAGAAAAAAGAAAAAATCTATACATCATTACTGCATCGAGCATGTAATGAATTCTATATTGACTATGCTTGTGAAATTTATTTCACATAGCTATTGTCATCTTTAACTCATCCTCTGCTTGAATAAAATGCAACCTGTGGTTAAAGATTCGCATTAATGAACGCAATTAAGTTCTTTTAGAAGAGAGTGCTTGTTGAAGCCTAGAGAAAAAAGAACATATTTTTGAAGGTTCTTCCAAGGAGTCACATAATCACGGGTCTGCAGTTTGAGATGGCAAGGGTTTTGATTCTTGCTATTTCGTTCTCATTCAAATGCAAGTCTCTGGGTGCCGACAAGAGAAGCATATTGGCCTTTCCTACTTAACAGCTCAGAGTGTGTCCCTAATTCTGCAATCTTCCCATTAGAACAGAGGGCAATTTGGTCTGCATTCTGAACTGTGCTCAACCTGTGAGCAATAACCAGTGTTGTTCTTCCCTTCATCAGACGCTTCAGAGCACTCTGGACGAGGCGCTCGCTAACTGTGTCTAAAGCACTTGTAGCCTGCAGTGCATAAGCATAAACTGATTTATTCAGCGCAAGTTAGAGTTAATTGTTCAGAGTAAAATTGTCTTTATTTTTTAAAGCTGGGTGCAGCTGATAATGTAATATATCCAACAATCCAGGCCAAGTTACTTCCCTATCAAAATGAAAGAGCCCTTTACCATTCTAAGCAATAGCAACCCCAATGGATAAGGTTCTTTGACTGTGGGACCTGGGTGTTCTAGGATATGGTTTCTCAAATATACAAACGTTAACTCTGCTCCTGCATATCATGCCCTTGAGGTCCCAAGTTATGGTGGATCAACTTTCTCTTTCAGGCATACAGACCCTTAGAAGTCCAAATATTAGTTCGTTAACTGGCCTTGAGGGATGAGTATGACCAATTACTGTTTTCAATACCTTAATTGTTAAGAGACAATACAAAATGCATTCAGAATTGGCCTAGAAGCATACCTCATCGAGGATAAGGACTGGGGCATTCTTAAGGAGAGCCCTTGCAATGGCAATTCTCTGCAAATTTGGCCACCGGTATTCAGTGAAACAACTCTCAAACCATAAGCATACTCCAAACCATCTTTTAATTACCTGCCTCTGTCCTCCGCTTAACAGACCCCCACGCTCACCAACTAGAGTGTCATAACCCTGTTCATCGTATCAAGATTCAATACCTAAACAAACTTTGCAAAATTACATAGATCACAAGCATATTTGAAATGACAACCTGTGGCAATGAAATTATAAAATCATGAGCATTTGCAGCTTTGGCTGCCTTTATCACATCGTCCTTTGAAACATAATCATCTGGGAGGCCATAAGCAATATTTTCACCAACAGAGACGGAAAAAAGGACAGGCTCCTGTAGAAAATTGGGTACAAAAATATAACAAGAGATAATTGCATAAGTTCGAGAAATTGGCCCCGTTTGATAACCCAATTCAGCACTTAATTTTAATTGATTCAGATCTTAATACATTCAGACCGTTTGATAATCGAAAATACGACATCTGAATTAATAAAGTAGCACTGAATCTTCTAGGCAAAACTTGCTCCCAAAATTAAGTGATGACCTATTCACTTATCACTTAATGTGATATACATTCAAATATATTAGATTTAGTACTAAACAATACAATTACTTAATAGATTCAGATTTCAGATTTCAGACTTCAGAGTTCAAACTTCAGTTTTATCAAACGCATCCTGAGTTACATGCAACATTCAATCTGATTCAACTTATGGCAAGAACCAATCAAACGTTATAGAAAAAATGTCACCAACCTGTTTTTGGACCTAAACTTGTATGACATTAATTAAGGGTTAAACAAGAGCATGAGAATTCAATGACGTACTTGGACCTCTCAAGAGTCATAAGTTGCTGCTATCAAGTGTCACTGTACCAATAATGCTCTATGCTGATTAAACAGAAAATTAGACATCGAAAAGTAGATTCTGCAAGCATACTTGATTCACAATGGAGATAACCCGAGCCCATTCTCTCTTATCAAATGTCCTCAAATCCTCTCCAGCAACAGTTATGCGGCCTCTGCTTGGCTGCAAAATCCAGACATTTGTTTTACCAAATTCTTAATTCAATGATCCGTCACAGGGAACTTATTACCATAACTACATGAAACATTGAACAACAAACCTCATAGAAACGTGCCAATAATTGTACTATTGTAGTTTTCCCTGCACCACTCGAGCCAACTAGTGCAGAAACAGTTCCATGTCTTAAACAAAGATTAAGACCATTCAGGACTTCAACATCAGGCCTTAATGGATACGAGAAATGCACATCTGTTGGGAAGCACAATATGAACATTGGTATAAATTCTCACTTATTTGAACATTGGCATGATTTCTCAATGATACAACTCCTAAACTATGTATCTTCTAACTGCAGGAAGAGCTCTGTGACAAGTAGCATTTCAAAAAGTGGATGAAAAGTGGGCAGAAGAAAACTAAAAGTCAGGTATGCACAAAATACTCAGTATGTCAAACTCAGTTTAACAAGACAGAAAATAAAAAAAAAAATCAGTTTCATCTTAACAGTAAATCACAACACTAAGCACAGTCATGAAATCCTCTTATTTATTAAGAATGAAAATTGACCCTAACACCTAATTCCGGAAGTGATAATGATCAATCAAGACTTCACTCCTTTAGAATGAAAAACATCTACCCTTGGATGCAGAAGGCTAGATACCATACAGCACATACCTTCAAGACAAATATCACCAGACCCTGCAAGGCTGCGGACACTGCTAGTTGATTTCAACGAGTTTGTGTATGGCATATATAAAGATTGTGTTTTACCTTCAAAACCATTTACTAAGAAAATACCAAATTCTTTATCATGCATCTTCCTTAGCTTGATGTCTTTATTTAAACCATAAGCAAGGGCCTCGTCAATTTCAGCACCAGATAAAATTGAGTTGATCCTATCTGTAGCAGCGAAGGCTCCACGAAGATCTCCAAATGTGTTCACCAGCCCTTGAACCTTTTAGAACAAAACATTAAATATCTTATCAAGTGTCCTTTTCAGCAGAAAAAACATGGATAAATAGTACTTACAGCAAAAGTCAAGATGAAAGTGTATCCGATGAAAGAAGCCACAGTTCCCACGGCCATTTCGCCCTAATAGAAAGCAGACATTTTTGAACGCTCAGCTCCTAAGAAAAAAGAAATCACTGAATACGCTACAGAATGTCAGACATAGCGACAATCCGCGTCGCAAACTTCTACTTTTAGGGACCAATGCACAGAACATATTACATCTACACTTTCAGGTTATGGACATAAATTCAAACTTGAAGATACTTCCACTGACATACATAGGGAGAGTAAAAAAGCTCAAAATGCTTACAGCTTTTACTTTGCTTCCTCCAAGACAATATAAGGTAATCAAAGAGACATAAACTGCAATTCTAGTCAGTGATTCGTTAATGGATTTGAAAGTCCCAAGCTTTACGCCACTACTCTCATACTCAAGAACCTGCACAACTAGAAACATATATTATGTACATAGATGGCCAGGTAACATCAGCACAACAGAATTTGTTGGACATAAGATGGAAAACATGACCCAATATAATGAAAAAAATTTACCCGGCGCCCAAAAAAGAGCATTTGACGTTTTTCCCCACCAAATGACCTTACCTGTAAAACCCAAATGCAAAGATGCATTCAATGAAAGAATTGTCTGAAGCCTGTGACCTACCAAGTCTAAATTTCATAAAACAGAAGAGAAATTTAAGAGCAAAGTCAAGGTGAGGCATGAGAAAAAATTGTGCAAAGATCGTGTGTTCTTACAAAAAGTAGGAGAGATAATGATGGAGTCATTCAAATAGAGTTCACCAGCTACTAAAAGCAGTGATTGACTCATGAATGCTTCAGAAGTAGATACAAAAGTACAGACTCTGCAACAGACTGAATATAATTTCAGAAAACTGCATGTCAACTTACAGTCCGAATAGCTGAAAATGTTTCATTCACACAATCAGCTATAGATGCTTGAGCCAAAGCATGAGCTTTGAAGACATTGACAGTTGTCCTCTTGTACACAGCTAAAAGACAATAACAGCATGTTACAAGCCAGAAAACTTGAAAAGAAATACTACCGTCAAGAACTTCTAACAAGTTTCCTCTTTGTTTGGAGATGCAATGTTGCTCAGGGACCATTTCTAGACTGGATTAACATGCAAACTTATTATCATGTATGGATTAATATTTGTCATCCCTTCACCATACACTCATATTAATGGCAAAACAAATTACAACCAACATGAACTGCTTCAGTTATAAGATTCGTTGAGTACTGCCACCCAGAATATGTTTGCAATAAACCATAAATATAATTCATATTAATTTCTGCTCCAAACAAAAGCTAACGTAAAGAGAACCTAGACGCCTAAAGATCAAGGAAACTTTGGGCAAGACAAAAATCAACAACTGCACAAGATTTTCAGAAAAACAACTATGCAGAAGCAACCACCAATTTATAGAAGTTTTACCAGCGGAAGTAGACACAAAAAGCATTAGGAAGCCGAGGATTGGTGCAAGTTGAGGGGACAGAACAAACAGTAGGCAGATGGTCCCAGCAACCTGCAAAGAAAAGAGAAAGGTCCAGCAGATACATAAAGGATTGCTATGAAAACTCTGGAAGCAGAAGGAAACTCAGCCTTTTCCAGCTAACAAAAGTACCCTTACCTAATAGAAACATGTTATAATAAACATCAATAACTAAAAGGCTTTTTTCTCTATTATACAAGAAAGTAAATAAAACATAACTAAAGCAGATCTCTTCAGGAACAAAGCAGCGGAACTGTGCAAACAGAAGTAATATAAAGCTCACATTTACATAATGTAGAGTAGCTTGCCTCAGATAATGCTCTTAAACCACGATCTCTTGATACATTTTCACTCACGATATTCTTTAGTGAACCCAAGTCAGGACATCAGCAAAGAAGTTAGTTCACCCACCTACAGGTCTCAAAAAGAGAATTATGAATTAGAAAACTGGCAGACCAGGATGTATGAAGACCGATAAAACAACAGTTACCACGGACTGAAAAGAAGGCTATTGAGCTGGATTACACACAATTGCCATAGGTGAAAAAATTAACTTGATATAAAAACATGATGAAAATGAGAAAACAAAACATACTTCCCTACAGGAAGAATGCTAAAAATTTTGGTTAAGGCAAAAGGTGATATTTGCAAGCAAAAGGTGATATTTGCAGAGGATTTCAGGTTACCTTGTAGCGGTCAAAAAATTCCACCTGAAATGAAGAGAAATTGAAATTGTCAATAAAAGATTAACTAATCTATAACAATGGTCTTTCTTAAGATTTCGTATTCTACTTTAGTAATAAATGTTGCTTTGTTTTATGTTTAAAAAGAATATAAAGACCATTAAACACAATCAAAGTTTCTGGAACAGAAGAAGACCATCAGACTATCATGTGAATTGTAATCAACATCATGAATGCTGCGTAACTGACAAACCAACATTCAGGAACTATTATTTTCCGTTTAACATTGTGCATAATTCGTTGAATGCATGACGATATATAGTTAAGTTTAAGATGATGTTGGCAATATTCCAAGCGAGATCACGAGTTTACCTTCTGAATCAGTATTCGCTGAAATATCTGAGCTCTTAAGCTAGACATAACCTTCTCCCACATGGCATTCATGTTAACAATGAATATAATAGTGAAAATTGGCTCTAGTGCGTACAGAACTCCAACTTTGCTAAGCAGCTGCCACAGAGGCTCTTGTCTCCTTCCGACAAGCACTTCAAAAAATCTTCCTGGAACAACACTCTCATTTCTTATATAATAATCGTTGATCAATATTATTATGCTCAGAATTCTTGTATGCTTCATACTGAAACTCTTTACCGAGATTGATAATGGTTTAATGGTATGCCAGTATATGGGAAATTGGGAATCAACAAATACTACCTGTCGAGATGGAAGAATAAAATTTCTTGTGAGCAAGTCCACTTATCAGAGTTGGTCCAATTCATTTCTTAGAAGTTACAAGCTACTAATCATAAATGAAAGGCAGTTACTTAGATAAAGCCCCGACTACAACTTTCTGTCTTATCTGGGGCATGGCTGGATTCCAAGAGCATGATCAGGGAAAAAACTAGACGGGGTTTACCTAAGTAGTACAGGCTAAATTAAAAAGACAATTCCCACACCGTCATTATGTAAAACTACTACAACCAAAGCACCAGTGACGGTAGTATTATTGGGTAATTAAAGATTGAGTGGGGTGAGGAATGAAGAGAATCATCATAGGTGGTATACCGGAATATATGGGCATAGCGAGAGTGCAAGTGGTGCAACCAACAAGAGTAAGAAGGGAAGCCGCCAGCCTCAGCTTATGCCTGGAAACCAACCTCCAAAGCAGGCCCCAGCTGACGAGATAGGCCGGCTGTGCTGGCTCCGAAGCCTCCTCCTCCTCCACCACCTTAAATTCGCTGTTCTCGGAAGACACAGAAGCCGGGCCGGAAACGTATGCCGAAGTGACTACCGACTTTAAAAATCGTTGGCGCGACAAGCTTCTTCCTGATTGTTGACGCCAACAAGAAAGCGATGATGAGGATAAGGGCGATACAGATAGCCTTTGCCTGCCAACATGACAATCACTACCACTAGTTAATACTCGTAGCCTTCGTCTAGGGATGGTTTTGTTGTAACTTGCGGCAGTCGTGAGGTGGATTAAGGGAGAAGCAGCTGCTGCGATGGCCATAATCGATCTTTCTCTTTCTGTGCAGCTCTGTGTGTGTGTGTGTGTGTGTGTGTGGACTGTGGACTGTGGAGTGGCAAGGCCCCAAGAGTCAGTGCTTACGGTTATCGTTACCGTTACAGCTTTACGGTTACCGTTACCGTTACAGCCTTACTCCAGAGTAATTTAGTGAGACATTTGCAAGCAGTGAAGCACGGTCAGCCCCACTTTTAACTCCACACCATGATTTCTTACTCTTTCTTCTTTTCAGAAGTAAAAATGCCTACTTTTATGTATCACATTTTGAAATTTCATTTATTTATTTTTTATTTCTCATCAATTGTTAGTTGCGTTTTTTAATTATTTTTTTAGTTTATGTGCATCACAGCACTAAAAAAATGTTATAGTATAATATTCTGAATTTTTTGTAAGCACTCTACACTTGAATGTAGATCTTAAAATACCTTTTTGAGCATGTTTAATTTGTGATATTCATAACAACATCATAGTTGTATTTTACCACATTCAAAGAATTTCCTATGCACACTGGCCCTGTATGTAACACGTTGGTGAGAGATTTTGTATAAATAATGTAGATGTAAGTGCATTACTAACAACTATGAAATTGGAATTTATTTATTTATTTATTTATTTTGGGTAAGGACTATGAAATTGGATGAGCATGCACTTTGAAGTCAAATGTGCTTAAATTTTGGATTACTTAATAGTTAAAAATAATCCTGTGAAGAATCATAGAATATGCTTTTTTATATTATGTTAAAAGTACCTAAAAACCCATAATAATAGAATAGAATAGAATTAATAGTACACATTACAGTTCAAGCAACAATCACCTACTGATGATGGTGTAAATAATAACCAAAAATTGATTAAAATCAAAATTTGCAAGACTCGAATCCAAGACCTTGAAAAACTCCTCCTAGACCTAGGTAAAACCAATCGGGGCGGAAGGTCCTGAAATAATGATGGTTATTTATTGGTCAAGCTAAAAAGAGGAGAAAACTGAAGTCCACAAATAATTGGTTATTATTTAATTAGTCGAGGACGGTAACATCATCATCATCATCATCATCAGGGTTTGATTCCTGTGAGTTGGGGTTGGAGGTCAATGGGAGGCGATATATTATCACTAATACACTGTTGCTACTACAACTGCCGGTGAGCGGGAGTCCACGTGTCGACTGGTGACACTGCCCGTGTAGTGCTCCTCACGAGATTCTGGTCTGCCCTCCCTGTCTTTAGCTGAGAAGCTATCGCTCCCATCCCAACTCTCGCGGCAGTCCACCCGAGTTCGATTCCACTTTTTAACTGATTTGATTTGATCGAATCATTCATCATCAGAACCTCAAGAAACTGGAACCCCTTGTTGTGCCCTGTTGTGTTGGGGCCTGTTGCTTTGGTTCATGGGCTAGCAGCCATAATCATCGTCTAATAATAAGTGGTCATATCATCTTTGGCTGGAACTGCTGCTGCTGCTTCTTATACATTCGTTCGTTCAATCTATCAATCAGTCAATCCAATAGAATCCCACATGCAAAACTTCCACTCCCATCCATTCATTCTGTGGAATTCTCTTTTCCTGCTTCGCTTTTGACTTTCTACTGAGTCACTATATATCTTCCCGGACCATTCACCAATTAGACACGATGATGGCATCGATACGATGTCGTCGCTTTCTTGTCTTATTTTTTTTGGCTTTTTCCTCCATTCTTGGAGTTATCGACGCCAGCGCCGGAGATGCTGATCCGATTTACGGGTACAATTCTCAGCTAACTTTACTTCTTCTCTATACTGCTCTCGCGATCTTTTTCTTCAACTAAATCACATATCCCCCCCCCCTCTCTCTTTCTCAAAGTCCAAATTTTGGTTTAGATATCAGTTATTGGGCATGAGCTTGGAAGTTTACTTAGAAATGATTCGTGCCTTTGTTTTCTTGGTTAAATTTTTGTTGGCAAAGTTTCACCAAGTGTCATCCTCGAGAAGCAGAGAAGTTTCTGGGCAAATTGAGCTCTGGGAGTAGCTCTTGTTGACATAAATTCTACGATTTATATACTCTGGGCTTCTACCTGGTTTCTCTGGGAGATGTGATTTATGCCTCCAGTGAGTCACCCAGAAAAGTTGGGCTCTTTGTCTTTGTTCTGACCCATGAAATCTCTCAAGTCTGTAATTGGCTGTTAGGATTGGAATCAGAAATTTGGGATCATACAACTCCAAACTACATAAATACCAGCTCCAATTCTGATAGAGAAGCAAACATAGCCTCAGATGAAAGTTCAGTTACTTTCAACAGTTGGAATCTTTTGGCTGATCCGTTATATTATGTTGTGGACGATCGATTTACATGGCTAGACTTTCTAGGTTTACACATTTTATGAAATAATTTGAGGGTACAGTGGAACTGGAATATGTTTTGCTATGACGAGCTTTATCAATATTGGATTAGGTTGTTGTGTATATTTTCGGAAGGAGTCTTGCAGAGTTGATAATGATAGTAAAATTTTGGTTTCAGAGTTTTATTTGAAACTGTAAACCCAGAAATTTTTGTTCGTTGATATATTCTTGTATGCCATTTCATTCTCTTTCAGCTTCATAGTTTCTGACGATATGCTGGCGTGAAATTTTCTTGGAGGATGTCTTTGCATACAGCTCCAATTTCTTGAGTTAAGCAAGGATATGTTGTCCCAATCAGTACAAAATTGTGTAACTGCATCTGGAACCTTGATTGATACAAGATCTTTCTGTTTCTATTTTGCTCATTTTTAGCTCAATATTATTCAGTAAATGAGCTACGGAGAATATCGAAATGGGTCAATAAAATGTGTGTGGCAAAACTTTTGGTATAAAACTTGGCTTTGAATCGGAAGTCATGTAAAAAGGAGTATCTGTCTTCACTTAAATTGGTTAAGGGATGTTGATACGCTTTGCTGTATGCAAAGACTGAAGTGTTGGGTCTACTGATAGTTGGATATAACGTTTTGGGCTGGCCTCTATAAAATTGATAATTCATTTGCACATTTATATTCTTGCATTAATTATTGTCTTCTTGGAACTCATGCAATTTGCTGCTCTGCCAGAGCTTGTGTTGTCCAGTGTGAGAAGACTGGATGCGTGGGTGGCAAATGCTTTCAGCACTGTAATTTTTCCAATGGTAACTCCATTGATGGTCCATGGTATCTCCAGGAGCCACTTTATTTAAGGTGGAAAAGATGGGACTGTCAAAGTGACTGCAGATACCAATGTATGCTTGCCAGAGAAGAAGAAAGGAAGGAGCTTGGTTACAAGCCCGTGAAATATCATGGGAAATGGCCTTTCCGTCGTGTGTACGGAATCCAGGTTCTTAACTGATATTCCAAGGAAACTGATTTTCATTGTTGATCGAAAGCTAGTAACCATTTCTTATTTGGTTTTTGCTTATTGCTCTGTGCATCTCAAATCATGATCTTCTATTTCTCAGGAACCTGTTTCTGTAGCGTTGTCTGTCCTTAATCTCGCAACACAGTTCCATGGCTGGGTTTCATTTTTCATCCTTGTAAATTACAAGCTACCTTTTAGCCCAAGCAAAAAGGCATACTATGAGTACACTGGCTTGTGGAATATTTACGCAATGTTGGCAATGAACTCCTGGTTCTGGAGTGCTGTATTTCACAGTCGGTGAGCAGTCTCTCTGTTGCTTCTTTCTGTGATGTGAGGTCTGCTAGTTTAAGATGATTTGGTGCTGTATATGGTGGATGATCTGGGTTTAGGCCCAATTTCAAGGAAAGACTGCTTTTGCTTTTGTTGTAACAGTGTTGATAGAATGTCTTGTAGCCTTCTTAATACTACGGGAACCAAAATCAACTTCAATGATACCTGGGACAAATATTTCTCTGTCCATGTTCAGCTGCTAATATCATATCTTAGTTATCCAGCTCAATTCTAGAGAGGGAGAAACAGAGACCTTGTGATGAATAATGTGTTTTAGCAGATTGTAGCCCCCTAGCCCCTCCCTCCCCTCTTGGGCCCCATGTGGTACATTTGAACAGCCTTGCTTTACAAGCAAAGGATAAAAAAAGAAAGAACATCATGAAAAGAGCAGAAACTTTTCTGGTATTACTTGCAATTTTTTATGCTCTCTTTTAGCCCTCTGTATACCTGTATTCTTATAGTCCACATATTCAAAATCTCTTTTTTCTTCGAGCAGTGGCTCAAGAAAACGTCTTTGCCCTGGGTCTTTTACTTTAGACCAAGGTGACATCATTTGTGGGTATTTGGTCTATAAGCACGTATATCCGTTTATATTCTTGTTTTCTGTTGCTCACCTTTGGATTTTGGGGTGTTAATCATCTGTAATTATTTGCAGCGATGTGGATTTAACAGAGAAGCTGGACTACTCGTCTGCTGTGGCATTACTTGGATATTCTCTTCTTTTGGCTATATTGCGAGTTTTCAATATCAAAGACGAGGCTACCAGGGTGATGGTTGCTGCACCTGTTATTGCTTTTGTGACAACCCATATCTTGTATTTGAACCTTTATCAGCTTGACTATGGTAAGTGCACTTTCCGCAGGCTTCACTTGAACTACAAATTATAAAAATACCAACTTGCCTTTCATTCTATGTAATATGATGATAACAACCAACACATGCTAACTACATTTTGGATATCCTTCATTGACTTATCATTATCTACTTGCTTTTACATCATTGGTCCTGTTTAAGCATAGTCCTAAAGGTGAGGACAAAATAAAACACAATAAGAGGTGTTATCTTTATGCTGGTAACTATGGATAATCACAGATCAGAAAGTAATATTCTTCGAGTTCTTGGAATGTCCATGCAAAGTATTGTAATCACCATCGAAAACGTACTGGAAAATTACCAAATTCATTGGGCATTTCTGGAGCATGTGCAATCCACTTATAGAGCCACAGAATATATTCAAGTACCAGGATAAATAGCTCATTCTCAAATTAATAAATGGAACCCGACTAGAAGTTGTTGGATTTCATTTTCAAATCACGTAATCATTTGTAAGCATCTTTGGGGATAACGGCATTCTCCGCGTAATTATATTTTTATCTTTTTGTGGATATCTTCTGGTATATCATTGTCAAATAGGATGGGTGCACAAATAAATTTATCTTCAAGTAAAGGCAGAAATGAGATTTTCCTCGCTGTTTTTGTGTCCTTTTTAACCTTTAACACATTGGGTACCTGTTGTATTTGTAATGTGCCGTTTTATGTTTTGAGTTACTTTAAAATTCTACAAAATAAAAATCATAGGCAACTTAGTGCAAGTAATGAAAAGGACAAAGGTACTTGAAAACACGATGGACAAAATGTCTTCCAAGTGAAAAGTGAGGGACCAAGTTTGGAGTTCTGCTACACGTATGGAACTGATAAAAGAGTTTCTATGCAAGTATATTTTGAACCAAACAAACATTACTTGTGTCATATGATCCTTTTGCTCTTTCATCTCACATGACTCTGTCCAGTTCAAGCATATTGTTTTGGGAAACAACAATACATTTGGAAATTTGGTTTAAATATATGTGTCCCATGATTGTCCTATTGATTTTATGTTCTAAATTTGGAGTTGGTAAGGAATGACAACAACCAAAATGAATTGAATTGGAAACTTCCAAGTGTTTATTGTTACTGGATCAAATACTATTTTTCTCTCTTTATGATGTGTGCATGAGTAGAGCACAATGCATAATAACAGATTTCTAAATATCAGAAAGAGGAGGTAATTAAATGCATGCTCATGTTTGATTGATCTTTGCGGAGGTTTAATACATACGTCTGCGTGCTTTCATTAGTGCTTTCCTCTTCTGCCTTTCCACCAAGAATTTGGCTTTACTGTTATCTTTGACTTCAAATCAGAGATCTGGGATATTGCTTTTGTTCCATTCCCAAATGAAGTCTTTCCAATGAAAGGTGAATTTTTTCCTTAAAGGTAGTATTAGCAAGTTCCTACAGGGCCCTAGAGCAGCCAAATATGAGATAAGTGCATCAGGTTTCTGGCCTATTTTTGCTGTCATCTAATGTCACTTTCATTTGGAGCTGAACGGGCAAAGGTTTCATAGTGTGCAACTTTATATGCCTTCTTGTCTTACATTTTGACAATGTCCGTCTAATAAGCAAGGATATGCTGGTAATTTACTTGGCCTTACCAACTGGTGCAGCTGGATATGTATGTCCGTCACTTAAAAAGAGATAGAAAAGAATAAGCTGCAGAAATCAAATTGTCGAATCAAAGATTTTGTTGCTATATGAGCTGGGGACCTAATTGACCTGTTCATTCTGTTGCAGGGTTGAACATGAAAGTTTGTGTGGCCTTGGGGGTTACGCAGCTAGTCTTGTGGGCGGTATGGGCAAGTGTCAGCCAACATCCTTCCCACTGGAAGTTGTGGGTGGTGGTGGCTGGAGGAGCTATTGGCATGCTTTTGGAGATATTTGACTTCCCTCCCTACTGGGGATTTGTTGATGCCCATGCTCTTTGGCACGCCACCACCATTCCTCTCAGCTACATTTGGTGGAGTTTTGCTAAAGATGACAGCGAGTTCAGGACATCGATTCTCATGAAGAAGATAAAGTAGAGCATTGGAAGGCATGTCCTCTGTGGCTATTATATTTGCATGGATAGACGACCTGCTCAACTTTTCTGTTTAGTCCTTCAAAGATATCTTCCTTTTTTGCTTGCATGCTAGCAATTCTCTGAAATGCTCATCGATGCAAGTTTCTTTGTTTTGGAGTTCATTTCAGTAGATCAATGTAAAAGATGCACTGTTTTTTTTCCACGTGGATGTGTGATGGGGTTGTAATTGCTTTTTTAAAAGTACAATTTTGTTATGTTCCTCTGGTAACCGTTGTTGCCTGCGAGAGACCTTTCCTTTACTCATGCATCGCTCTCGCTTTTAAAATCAAGCGCTGGCTGGTGAATACTGAACTTTTTGTCCTTTTTTGGGGTGAGACATCGAATAACGCTGTAACTTGTATTAGTTTTCCATTGGGATAATTTCAAAACCTCTCTCGAACCTTTCACTTGCTACTCTCAAATTTAAAAAAAAAATCTTACTTGCCTCCCCTCTTTCAAACTTTTTATGTCATTTGCAGCCCATTTTAAAATATAAATTTAAAAAAACTCATTTTGGAAGAGTAAATATAGTTTGATTCAAGTTTACCATTTTGTTGTCTTATCTTTTACTAAAAAAAATGAGCATATTAATAATAATTTAGAAATTTAAAAAAAAAAAGGTTCATTCTGATTAGACAAACTATTGTGCATTTTTACAAGGAGTTAACATTTGAAAGTTTACTTGAAATTTTTGTAAGTTGCAAAATTAATATTTTCTTTACTTTTTAATTATTTTGTCCAAATCAATGGCTTGAAAACTAAAAAAATACAACATACTACAAATTATATACAAAATTGTTTGTGTTGCTTTTAAGTTGGTGCAAAAAAGCTACTATGATTATTGTAAATTATTTCAATTTGTTTTTAAAAGTATTGTAAATTATTCATAATTTTAACTAATTTAGCATATTTTGTCCAAACCAATTACAAAAACTATTAAACAGTTTTTTTTAATCTTTTATCAACTTTTAAATTTTAATTAAAGAACCATATCAACCATTTTACAATAATTAAGCGATAAATTTGGAATGAAATTTTATTATCTCTCCCAAAATAAGCTTTTTAATATTATAATTTGAAATGGATTTCAAATGTTACAAAAGTTTAAAGTAGGGGAGGAATGTGAGATTTTTTTTTTTTTCAAATGTAGAGGCATTGAATGAAACTGTCAAAAACCTCAAGAGGTTTCCAAAATTGTCCATTTTCCTCTTCTTTTTTTTTTTTGTTTTGTTTTTAGGGAATTTGGGTATAAAACAAGCATATGTAATAGTTACCTGGCATCTGCTACGTACGAAAAGAAAACTAAACGAGGGCTGTACAAACTATTGTTTTCATTACTATATATGAGAAAAACCGAAGTTGCATGTACAGATTGCAATTATTTCTATCCGGCAAAGATCAGAAAATAGTCAAGCTACCACTGGAGACACTAATTCCAAACTCCTCCTACAGATAGAAAGGATTTGATTGTCGTTCCCTGAAGCTTGAATGTCATTATTTGGCACGAACAGTATATAGCTGTCCATAGTCCATACAAGACAGCCCTTCTGCTAGTTTTTGTTGTATGTAATGTGTATTTCAAAAGATTTTACCCCACATTAGAAAACCAACAAAACATTTAGTCACTTTATATTATCTAACTCTTTATTGGACCTATAATAATTTAAAAACGATTGTGGATTTACGTGCGTGAAAGAGGAGTTAAGTTGGACCGATCTGGTTCAATTTGGTGTTTTTTTGCACCCCTGCACATGATTTAAACACGATTCACTTTGCTTTGGCCCACCCTTGCTCGTGGTTTAAACACGATCCACTTCGTGTTTGACTCCTTGTTTTGAGAGGATAAAGTTTATACACCGTGTGCCTAAATGTTTGCAACCACTTTTCACATTATCCGGAAGTTAGCGTTGCTATTCCTACTAGATAAGTTCTGTCTTATTTTTTTCTAACGTTGAAATTTTCTAACATACTTTCCCTCTTCTTGCTGCTCTTCCTGTGATTCTTTTCCTTCTCAATTTGCTGGTTTTGTGAAGCTTGCTGGTTCAAGTTCCCTTCTATTTGAAAATGAAGGCTTGTTTAATTTTGGAAAAACATTTTAGTACCCTAAGATAGTTTCTTAGGACAGTGCTATTTAGCATGACTCAAACTTATTTATTTTCCTTGTATTTTTCATCATTCAAGTGTTAACATGTTCGCCATTTCTACAACAGTTTTAACTTGGCATCGACATTTATGAATCTTATTGGGATATCATCTCATTCCACATACTGATTTCGTTTGCTCTGTCTTGGCTCCTAATTCTTCTCTTGGCAAGAGTTTGGGCGCTGTAGATATTGCTAGAACAGTGTAAATCTCCTGCTGTTTTTTCATTTTGAAAATCAATTTGATTATTATCTATAGGTTTATGAAAGATGAGAGCTCTTCCATATCGATCCATGACTGTGAGGGCGTGCTGGACCATGTTGGAATTGAGAATGTAATCGGATTCATCTTCAAAACGCCAAATTCAACTATAACCCTATCGGATTCATAAGCTATCCTGCATTTTTTTCACTCAGCCTGAAAACCCAGGATTTCAGTGATTTGGGGATGTCTAGGGCGCATTCTGGAATCTGAATCGGAGTTGGATTGAAAAATTCCACCATTGACTATTGATTTTCCTCTTTCTCTCTCATCCGTATGTTTTGGAACTGGAATGAATATTACACTACTAACGTTTCTCTCAATTTGAAACCCCGGGTCATACCATAACTAGGAAACAGCAAAGTACAAAATTTAGCACTTTCTTATTAATAGGCCATAGCGGTTTAAAAGAAGCATAACACTTCACATCACGAACATTGGCACGCTAGTACCTGTCATCAGGCGAACGGTGGTAATCTTTCAAGTTTCAAATGCTCTCACACGATTTAGAAATTCCACACTTTATCCTAGGCTTCGAATAGAATACAAGAAGTGGTCTCTTGGCGGCAGTAGTCCATTAACTACCTGTACAAACTGCTAGCAGCTGATGCTTCTCAGATAGAGCGTCTCCCTTCTCATTTTGCATATTCCTTTTCACACTATCCGTACAGGTCCAAAAAATTGCAGTACGGACTAGATAATTTGCTACGTAATTCATAGCAAGCTAGTACTTAAGCCTAGTACTAGTAGAGAAGTACTATGATTCACTAATTACAAATCGCTCCTATGGATCCTTATAAGCTGCTACTACTAATTACCAGCAAATCAAATTGAATAGCTCCATAGAAACACATCAGCATTAGATTCAATTTCGAGCTCATCCCCAGCTCCACATTGGGGTGGAGGCAGCATCAATCCTTCGGCCATATTGGCAATCAAGCCAGGCATGCCAAAAACAGCCTCCTCATCCATGAAGAAAACACTTTCCGGCAATGCCATCGATCCACATTCCTCTTTATTAGCATCATCACCGGAGGCAACCCCATCACACGACTCCGACTGCCTGAAGGCCTCTGCGGCCTCCGCGGCAGCCTTCTGAATGTGCTTGGGCTCCTGGGATTCCGGAATGGGCAGCCTCCAAGCAGAGTCAGCGAAGTTCAGGCAAGCAGAGCGGCCTCTGAGGGCAATAGCCGCCACGTCATGAGCTCTAGCAGCCATATCTGCAGTGGGGAACGTGCCCAGCCATATCCTTGATTTCTTGTTGGGTTCCCTGACTTCACAAACCCACTTGCCAGAGTTTCTTCTCCTGATGCCCCTGTACACGGGATGCCTGGTTTCGTGAAACTTTTTCCTGCCCGCACGTTTCTTGGGATTATTGGAAGCTAAGAGCACGTCTTCGTCCGAGAAATTGGCTTTGCAGGCACTGACTACGTTGTCAGAAGTCGATGAAGAATCGGGAAAATCAGGGGAAGATGGATTGAGAAGTGGGTCGGAGTAGGACGTTGAGAAAAGGTTCATTCTTGAAATGAGTAGTAGTTGACTAGTTGTAGTAATAATGAACAGACAGAGAGTTGTAGTAATAGTGGACAGACAGAGTACGGAGTCAATCCTGCAGGTCAGGCCAAAAGCTGAAGCTAGGAATTGTATGACTGACTTGGTTTTGCGAGAAGAGCTTGGTCGGAGGCCTTTTGTGAGATTGCTCTTTTTGGGGGCACAAAAAGGTTCATGTATATATAATGCAAAGATCAATTGAGTTGATGGATGAAATGAGTGGTATGGTATGTCATGATATTTTGATGATGAGAATTGATAAGCTGGTTCGTATATACACTTGGCGGGTGGCCGAGGGGGAATGTATTTGAATATACGCTGAAGAGACGCGAACGCGGAATGGTGATACGTAGTAGCCAGCCAGGCTGCGGGCGGGTGGCGGGGGGGACATTGATAGCTTTTGGTTAGCTGAGCTCAAGTGGCAGTTGTCACTTTTGAGTCTTAAGCAAGTGGATTTCTGCTGACTCGAAGCTGTATTGGGGCCCCAAAAAAATTGTACTTTGCTTTACAGTCTATTAAGGTTTTCCTCCTAAGTTTAAGACGTGTGCTCTGATGTAACGTAGCAACTTGGCTGCCGGAGCCAGGCGGGGCAGGGGCTTTGACTCCTCTGAGGTGGAAGGTGGATCACGGCCTCCCGTTTCGCTACTTATATAATCTTTGATCCTTTCCGTGGTGGACCCTTTCTTTCTCGCGAGCACATCAAGTTCCTTACGGCTTCCTTTTTCTTTTCTTTTTTTTTTTTTGTTTCGGTTCTTCCATAAACTTGCTTGGCATTTAAGAAAATTGAGGTTTTCTTTTTTTGGAGCACTCTCACTGATGATTTTTAAAATCAGAGAAAGCCTGGAATTAATAGAAAGGGACAATCTTGAGGAATGCTCTGTTTTAGCTGAATAATTAATGTGAAATTATTCATGGGTCGGAAGCTCATTTGAAATTTAAAAAAAAAAAAAACTTAATTGTGACATTATTTTGGGGGCAAACGACTTGGTAAATACCCGGATAATTTATTTATATTTAAAGTATACAAAAGAATGAGAACTCTTTATAGTGCTATTCATCTTATGCCTTGACTAACCGTTTCTTTTTTTTTTTTTCTTTTTTGTGGTGGGGGGTGGTGGTGCAGGTGTGTAGTAATGGAGTACGAACTAGTCAACAAAAGCTAACAAAAAACAAGTAGTAATTTATTTTGGAGGTGTCCTTTCCTTTTTTTTTCCTCCCTTCCTGGAGACACACAAGAAACAAAAAATGTCCTTTATGAAATGACGTCATGATTGGGTGACCCGGTTCTCAGTACACGGGCTGACAGTTAATACGGGTAATGAGCCGGTGGTTTTCCCGCGGAAACGCGTGGACCACGTGCTAAATTGCTAAATAAGGGTGGCAACCAAGCGGTGCTACCTAGTCACTGACGTACTAGTAGCGTCAGCGGCATGGTTGTCCGTCCCCACTTCCACTTTCAGTGATCCTATCCCTTCACCAGTCACTGTAAAAGGTGGAAGGTAACCAGGAAACTCGGAGCAGATTCTCCTCTTCATAGCCTTCCATTCCTCTTCTTTCCTCTTTTTTTTTTTTTTTTTTGGGGGGGGATAGGACTACTTCTTCTACTTCTTCCAACTGTTGGTATTACTTTTTGTCAACGTAGAGCACAACGGTACACTAATGGCCCCAATTCCGTGTTTTGTCTTTCTCATACGACATCCCTATCTCCCTTGTGTTGATTAATTTAATAGTGGGAGTGGCTGGATCCAGTGAGCTTGTACTCCATCCATGATCCATGCCCACCACTGAAAGCGGCTGCCAGCGCCGCCTGTTTCTTTCCCTGGATTGGATATGATTGCGGGGGTCCCTTGAGTTCCAGTCAAGGCTTGGATTAAGTCTTTGCGAAGAAGTAGTAGTGTATCTGATTTCAAACATGTGAAGGAATTAAAAGATCCTACCAATAAAAGGAAACAAAGAGAATAATTAAAAGACACAGAACATCGCCCACCCAAAGCCTAGTGGATAGAACAATCGAATGAAAAAAGAAAAAAAAAAAAAAGAAAACTTTTTTTCTTCTAGAATTAATTCTCGAGAGAGTTGCAAATGATGCTGCAGACTAGGTCATGCCTCAAAACTCGTGGTGCACAATACCGGAAGGAGGAAGCAGGACTGAACCCAGAACGACTACATCCTAAGAAGGTCTCGATCTTAATTACTAGATTGAAGCTTGATTCTATTTATTTATTTATTTATTTATCACCTGTGAAGGAAATCAATTCATTAAATCGTCATCGTTGCTCCTACAGAGTAAGTGTTCTCCTCCTTCATACACGATGGGCCAAAATGGCAGTGAGCTTTTATTTTCTTAGTAGCATATATACATATGGCCCCGCAGAGGGAGCAAAAACATTAGATTTTGGTCTTTTTAGTCGTCATAATCCCTTTCATTGCTCGAAAGATCATCTTTGAACTTATAAACATCTTTTGCCGTTGTCGCTTTTGCAACTCATTCCATGCCTTCAACCATAGTGGGAAGAGATATGATTCTTGTCGTACTTTGAGCCGGATTTGGACCAGTTACCACTCACTACTTTGCCTCCATTTTCACTTGCGATCGCGGGTTTAGCTATAGCATTTTTTTAAGTTTTTTTTATTTATTTTTTAATAAAAGAAGAGTGAGATCTAAAGATCGAATTAGTAAAAAGGAGGTTTGACTACAAAATTTCTAAACTCTGAATCCACTTTTGGTAGTAGATGAATGCCTCATCGGTTTCCTTTACGTTTCTCAAATAGTTCAGATAACATGAAACCGCATACATCTTCAAAGAAAAAGAAATTGGGTGAGCTCTATATGTTTATCTATACCTATGTTGCGAAACACTCACATGTAGAGATTGCGTACACAGGGAGAGGGGACAGAACGGTTGCTGGAAGCAATCCTTCCTAAAGGTTCATGGCCAAGGTTTGGCCAAAAAAAATTATAAGACTCAAATTACATCTTGTATATTATTTTTCATACTACATGTGGAGCCCATAAAATTTTATTTTATAGTTATACGCTGTCGAAAGTGAGTTACACCATATTCAAATAAAGTTACATCTTGTGCATTTTACAGAAAATCGATTCAAACTATTTTCTCGACAACCATTTGGCCCTATGTCCGTGTGCACACAGAGCAATTGTACATTTTTTTTTTTTTTGAGGGCCCGGGGGTTTGGGGTATAGTTTGTGTTGGTGTAATTATTACCTGCCACTACCATATAAATTGAAGGGATAATTTCAGAAACCTCCCTTGAGTTTTCTAATAATTTCACTCACCTCCCCTGAGATTTAGAAAATTACACAAACCTCCCCTAAGGTTAAGATTTTGTAATAAAGTTAGTCTAAATAAAAAACGTAACATTAAAAAATTATTTTGAGGAGAGAGATGAAACTTTATTTCGCAAATGCCCTTTATACTTGTGTAAAATTTGTATTGCAAATGAATGAATTAATAAAATAGAGAAGGTGAATGCAAATAGTAAAGAATCAAAAATAAATAGCAACTGATTTTATGATTTTAGATCAATGACTAGTGCATTGAATTAGAAAAGGATATTTTTTTCAAATTTTTGTCATTTTGTATATAAAGGCAACAAAAAACATTAAGATAGATCTTATTCTCACTTGAAACTACAAAATTTAAGGTAGCAAAATAGTGATTTTGTGATGATTTTACAAATTAAATGTAAAATATAGGTGTAAAAACTATAGCCTTGTCAAGATATTGGACAAATTTATGAAATTTACAAATATCCTTTAACATCAATAACAAATATTGCAAATATAATCGTAAAGAAAATATTTGGTAATATTTTTAGAGAAAAATTCAAACAAATTGCTATTTGCTATATCAATTTCTAGGAGCAAACAAATATTTGGTATATAAATAGTACCATTCTGTTATTGCAAATAATTTTTCATCATTAAAGAAATCATCAACAACTATTTTCATTAATTAATTACTAACAATTAATTAGTGTCCTAACTACTTAATTACCTATATTAGTTTTCAATAGGGATAATTTTAGAAACCTCCCCTTAAATATCTTAACCAACGTTTTCCTACCTTAAATTTTATTGTTTCAAATGAAAATGACAAATTAATGTTTCCTGTTGCCTTTCCATGCAAAATGGTAAAAATCTAAAAAAAATAGCCATTATAATTTAGTACTAGTTATTGATCTAGTTTTATAGAAAAAATTATTTGCTACTTATTTTTTGGTTCATTAATTTTTATTAATATATTTTTCATTTCGTTATAATATAACTTTTGCATAAGTATAAAGGGTATTTATGAAATACAAATTTCATCTCTCTCCTCAAAGTATTTTTTTAATGTTATTTTTTTTATTTGGACTAACTTTATTACAAGATCTTAACCTCAGGGGAGGTTTGTGTAATTTTCTAAACCATAGGGGAGGTGAGTGAAATTGTCAGAAACCTTAAGGGAGGTTTCTGAAATTATCCCTAAATTGAAAGGTGAAATATTTCTGATTCGATGGTCCACCTTGATTTCTTGACCGAGGAAAATGAAATGGGCCCCAGCATATCTCTTTGCATAATTACTTCTCCTTTTTTGCACATTAAAGATGTACTAAATCTTTTTTCAATCCATTTTGGGATCATTCTTTTTAAGTAGAAACATCAAGCCAAAAAAAAATTATTTTTTTAAGTTAAAACATCAAATTACAAACATCTTTTTATTTCAGTACTTTGAACACAAAAATGAGGTAAAAAGACAACCTGTAATATCTGCCTTCTAAAGATTTTGTAGCATAAGGGACATTGCAAGTGAAAAAGAGCGGCATAAATTTGTCAATTCTCTCATGTTTTATCTGCTGTCTCTTCAATTTTTTTTAAAAATTGTGGGCTGTTTTTTCTATAGTAATTTTGAGGAGTCGTACTCCTTTTTTATTTTTTGCTAAGAAAATCAATAGTGTTCATTACTTACTTCCTTGATGACTTCCTTAATGACTCCCATATGTCTAAACCAGTGGTCCATTAATGTTGGTTTAATTTAGTGATTGGCCATTTTGCTGCACCAAGATCCACCTAGTGGTATATTCCCCATCGTTTTCAGACCAAAAGTGTCTCTCCATCATATAATTCCTGGGATACTCTACTTGACAGAAAGTTGATCGAATGACCTACTACTTCTTCTTTATTTTCAAATGACCTAATACGTCCTTGTCCTCATGTCTTTTTCTTCGTTTGCGGGTGTTTCTGAGGCCCTGAAGCTAAATTGAATTAATCAGAGAAAGCAGGGGACGTTTCTTGATGGCGAAATACATAGTTAGAGCCTTTGCTTTTGGAGGTAGGACAGCCTCTGCTTCTGCATGCAATCTTTTCCTTTCAAGTCTTCACGGCGAACTACCACTGTTTTCTGAGGGAGGGAACTACCACTGTTACTATGCCAATACAGGAATTTCAAGCGTAGAGCAACTTAACATAATGCTGAATCAGATGTTGTATACGTGATTTTTTTTTTTTCTTTTGTTCCTTCTGAATGTTGGTGTATATGAGTGGAAGTTAAAAACCTGATACCATATGCGTGCTGAAGTCACGCCACGGATTGACAGAGTGCACCCAATTTTAGGTAAACGTTTCATACCTAAAAGTTGAAACTCTACACATATTTCATCTGGGAGGGTAAGCAACAAGCATCTAATCTACGGATTTAAGTGTTTAACCTTAATGGTCCATCTGCAAGACTTCATCTCTCTTTGAAGGAGGTTTTTGTGTTTCCTTTTCCAGAAACAGAACCGTCATTTTCTGAAATAAATTAGACTTTCCAGTGAATAAAGAAATCCCTGAATACCAGGAGTGGTAAGATATTCTTAGTTCAGGTCACTGGTTCTTACAATACAGGCCCTAACAAGACAAAATGCACTTAACAGACTTGGTACTGGAAAATTACTTATAACCGCTGATTGCAAACAACGAGAGGGGTCTATTTATGTACACTCTATGTATTGCTGACTGGCATTTGGGTTGCAGGCAGCAGAAGTGCAGAATACAATGTTCTCAAGCCTCACACGGCTATGCTTCCCAACTCCTAGCTAGCTGGGAGGAAGGGAGAAAAGAGGAAATCAAACTTCAAAGAGCCAAAGAAATCTAACACGGTGGAATTGGTCCAAAGAAAATATATGACCAGGCAGCTACTGCATTCCTAGCATGATGCTTAGTAGTATTTTACATACATTGGCGTGTTTTAGGGGCTAGATTGATAAGGCCAAGAAGAAGCTCCGGCGTCAAGGATAGCTCCAAAGACTATCTGCGTCGGAATTCTCCGGCGACTCACCAGACACCATGGGCTTCATCCTTGGCGGGCTCACAAGCATTCCCTCCGCCATGTCCGCTAGTAAATTTGGCATGTCAAACAGTTCCTCCTCGTCGACGAATTGATCTTGTCCCATTTGATTATGACCGGCAGTGGACTCGCTGACGTCCTTGTTAATGTCTACAAGGTCTGTTGGAGGCGTAGCAGGGGCTTGATCAAGAACTTGAGGCTCTTGTGGTGGTTCTCTAGCAGCAGCAGCACTTGCAGCCGCGGCGCGTATGTCTGCCGGGGATAGAGAAGCCGGTATAGGATAGGTAGGAGCTAAATCCGGGAAGTTTAGGATGGCGTCGGGTCCCTTCAGTGCTAGTGTGGCTGCGTCATAGGCTGCAGCCGCCATTGCTGGGGTGGGGTAAGTGCCCAGCCAAATGCGCGTAGTTTTACGTGGTTCGCGTATCTCTGACACCCATTTGCCACTCCTTGACCGAACTCCCCTGAAATTAGGATGCCGTCGTGATGGTCCGCTGCCTCCGGTGGGTGATGGAGTGGTTGCTGAGGGGGATGGTGGTGGTGGTGGTTGGCCTTCAGAAATGTTCGTCCACGTAGTAGTAGTAGTGATGATACCTGTGGGTTGCTGTTGTTCCTTTGGATCGTCTGGCCTTAAAGAATTGTTTGGCTGGTCATTTTCCAGCATTTTGCCCGAATTGGTGTTCGGCACAACGTGGGCTTAGGATCGAGAGGGATTTGGTTACGTGTGTCGTGCGGGATTTTGCTTTGGAACTTAGGATGATTATTTGGGCCATTTAAGGAGGGAGAGAGACAGACTCAAAACTCAAAAGCGTGGCAGAATCGCGGACCCCCCGACCCCAGCCTCCCCTCTGCCCTCCCCCCCACTTGGGCCTGCCCCTGTCTTATTATGGCTAACGTCTCAGTCATTAACTCATAATTAGTAGATTACTTTTGCACTGCTGAGTGCTGACCCAGCCACTGTTCAACACGAGGGCCACATACTCGTGATGATGTGGATTTTTGACACGTTATGGGTTGGAGCTGGAAATTAGCTGTTGAATCCTCGCACTTGCCACACTTAAACCACGGGGGTTACATCCTACACGTGCATCCTGATGTTTCCTCCTTTTCTTCTTTCTTAAGTGAGGGGTTTTAAATTCTAAATCTCCTGCGTATAGAGTGTGTTTGGTTAGTAGATTATTTGAGATAATTTTTTAATAAAAATATCGTAGCACTTTTTTGATATGATGTATGTGAGATAAAATTGTAATTATAAAATGTGTTGATAATGCAAGCAAATAAACTCCAATCCAAACAAAGAATCTTATCAGTCAATCTAACACTCCCGCAAATCATAATTTTTTTCTTTGTAGCACTAGTGTCAAAACAACAATTATGAGTTTATGATTCCACCCACCACCCAATCCCATTGATTGTTAGTTTTAACCATGTGTCCAATTTCCATTCTCTACTCCTCTTGCGGGGCATGCTATCTTTTGATGCCCATTATTCATCATCCATCATTTTGGAATTTAGGTTAAAATAAAACCAAAAAAATGGAAAAAGTGTGTGGCTTCGGTTAGCCATCAAAATTTATGACTAGTTAAATACTAGCTTTATTCTCGTGCTACGCATCGGACTTATACACTTAATTAAAAATAATATAAAACTTAGAATAAAATATTCAACATTATTTTCACAACGAAAGCTATATAAAATCCATAAAATGAAACATAGTCCACATGAAATGATTGCTAGGTTTGGAAAAGGTGTACAATAACTAATTATTCTCCACATTAATTGATAAATTATGTGCAAGTTGTGATCTAAAGAAAAGGTAAATTCAAACATGTTTGATTGTCAATTTGCATTTTGAAAACATTAAGTTACCTAATTACCAGTATAATAAAAATTACTTGGACTGGTCTTGAATCGTTGATGGCTGATGGAAAAGTTTATAGGCCAATGAAATATAGAAATGTATAATTAGGAAAGAGGTGGGGAGAAATAGTTATGAAGAGATAAAGTTAGCATCTATTGTGGATTGAATTTGATTACTTTTTTTTCCTCAAATTTGTATGGATATTGATATAACCGATATAGCTTTGTCAAACATAATTTTAAAAGTTTGGATAAATAAAGAAATTGTAAGTTGTACTTATTAGTAGTCTTTATGGAACATATAAGTGATAACTAACCAACTTAAAATAAGTAATGTAATATTTAAATGTTTGGACAAGTAAAGAGATTACACTCAATATGAGATAGCAATCTTCCAAAAATTTTACACATTTGTGATAACTATATTACTAACTTTAAAATTTTACAGATAAGTAATAACTATCCAAAATTTATTTGAGTTTCGAAAATAAAAGTAACTACATGTCTTTGTAATTTTAAAACTAACTATATGACTTAAGTGATAACTATCCTAATTAAAAGGCATGTAGTATTTGTCTGAGTTATGAAAATATAAGTAACTATTTTTTTGTAATTTTTAAAACTAACAGAGTGTGATAATACTAGATTTAGTAGTAGTTTTATTTGTTGACACATGTTAAACTCTAAAAGCATTACAAATATTCTAGAAGATTTAAACTGGTGAATAGTATATATTATAGATTAGTGAGTTCCGCAGTATGTGTAGAAATGTAAACAAATATACTCAAATTAATACTTTAATACTTAGTTGTCAGGATCACGATCCGGATCGTGGGATCTTACGATCCTACGATCCGAATTATGGCTTTCGATTTCGATCCGATTTTGTTACGATCCTACCATTTAAAGATATTATGATAAAAATTTTAATAATTTGATCATAATTTTGTATAGAAAATTCTGCTATTTGTTGCATTAGAAATTAGATTCAAAAAACTTTAAAACCACATAATTATGTTATGCTAATTCCTTACCTATAAAAATTGGTATTTAATTGTCTCATTAATAAATACTTAAATGACACACACATATACAAAGTCAATTTTTTCAGCTACCTTGTCCAGTAATTGTATTTGGACTCAAAATTGAGAAAGAACAATATTTTTAATTTAATCAGATTCATTTACAATATGTCACATGTAGTTCCAAAATTTTTATTTAATTTTTAGATTATTCCAAATATTTTAGATAATACGATTTTAACCTCAATTAATAACACTATTATATTGATTATACATGAGTTGCATTATTTATTGCTGTATATGTGAATTGCAAACATCAAAATTACTAGTAAGATTATTTTTTACGATTTATGTAGGATCTATCGATCCCACGATCCGATCCTACGATCCGATCCTGCAAAGTAAAAAACGATCCAAGGTAGAATTTCGATTTTAAAAACCTTGTTTTAATGTTCAAGTTTATTATATTATATTAACAAAATTGAGATAGCATTTAAACTTGCCTAGTTTATTTACCGAGTCGAGCTTAAACAAAATTTTATTGAGTCAAACTCAAGTCATATTTGAGTAGTTTGAATATTTACCTATAAGTTATAATTCTATGCCAATCAAGCCAAGTACAAACCAAGTTCAAAAGTTTTATCAAATACAAAGTATTACTCAAATTTGACTTGATTAGTTTGTAGATTAAGTTTGAACGAGCTCTTATCCAACTAAACTCGATCCGAATATCGAGACCTGATTCGTCTTCCAACCATAAGTATATAATTTTCCTTTTTAGTAAATATTAATATCATTTTATACTTTGAATTATGACCATCGGCGCGTAAAGGGAATTACTAAATGTTACTTGTTACTCAAAGCTACAATCCAAGTAAGCTCTAAAACCTTTCTACGAGAGAAATAGCACCGCAAGCATCAATGACCAGTGTAAGACCCTGACCCGGTGACTATTTAACTCCCTTATTCGATTATTATTCTTTACTTTCCCTCTTTTCTTTTTCTTTTCTTTTTTTTTTAAAGTAAGATTTGGAATCTCCGTAAAAAAAATTAAAAAACAAAAACCTACAGCTGATAATACGCTTCTTGGGGAGGCCTTTATTTCCAGATTCAAGTACGAGTGGAGCTAATTTACTTTGCAAATACAGTTTAAGACTTCAAGCATGTAATGCATACAAAAATTTTTTTTTTGGGGTTCTATGGAGCAAAGTTAATTGTGCATTTGATAAAACTTAAATCTGAAATCTAAAATTTGAAATCTAAATTCATTAAGTGATTGAATTGCTAAGTATTAGGTCTAATACATTTAAATATATATCATATTCAGTGATAAGTGAAAAGCTTATCACTTATTTTTGGGAGCAAATTTTACCTAAAAGATCCAGTGCCACTTAATTAATTCAGATGTTCTATTTTTTATTATCAAACATATCTAAACGATTAAGATCTGAACCAATTAAATTTAAGTGCTGAATTGGGTTATTAAACAGGGCCTTAGTCAAATGATTAGATTGCACGCGGAGTGGCGGACTAGTTTGGGAAACGTTTGGTGCATCGTGGAACTCAGGAGGGGCCTAAGATTGCATCCGAACCCATTAACGGACCCCATTAATTGGGCCTGATCTGTTGTGGTCATTGTAGGAACAATCTGGATGGTCCTACTGACTGGTAGGACGTGGATCACGTCCAGTTGATTTCGTCCAAACTTGCCTTTTAATGCAATACAAAAAGGCCGCAGAAATTAAAACCGAAGGCGAAGCTGAGTCCAACAGCAGGGCAGCTTCCAACGTCCACCGGAGCTCTCGCTCTCAATCTGATAATCATGGGTGGTGGGCCGGTGGCAAATATATTTGTCGTACGGCGGCTCTGTACAATAATATATTAATATGTTGCCAGAACCACACGTCTAACGCTGCAATTGTGTCACGTTCTAGTTCACAGCTCAAAACCAGCACTGCCAGCACATCCATTATCCCCCACTGCCAGATTCTGAAATTGAGCTTCAACAACTGTCATACCTACTTACACGAATCATGGTTTTAAAAAAAACAAAAATGAGTTTTGAATATCCATTACAGACTTTGGAATTAAGTCCATGTTACCATTTACCCTCTACAATAACATTTGTTTTGATGAACTCGTTTAAGATAATATACTGTATAAAGTGGATATATATATATTGGGTAATAAAAGCTCAGGTGAATTCAGTTATAACCATCACCACGGGTTAAAATAGATTTCAATAATCATAGGTCGCTTACAGAAGTATTTATAAATCGCTCACCAACACACCCCTCGCATTGGCAGTGGGATTCGAATATACGACTTTTTGTAAAAAAATAACCTATTACTAACAATTGAACTAACTTGCGTTGACACTATAAATCAGATACAACACCACAAGGTAAAACATACAACTCATGGTGAGTGAGAAAGATAAAGAATTAACTTTTTATGCATACAATTCAAGGGTGGAATTTTTACCTTATTTATTTACATACATTATCAATATATTTTTTAACCATCATTTTTATCTTATATACATCATATGAAAAAAGTTATACAGTATTTTATTTCACCAAATTTATTCCAAATAACCTATTACCCAAGTACTCC
This sequence comes from Gardenia jasminoides, assembly GCA_013103745.1. NCBI lineage: Eukaryota > Viridiplantae > Streptophyta > Magnoliopsida > Gentianales > Rubiaceae > Gardenia > Gardenia jasminoides. Next base: position 108,017,375 of record CM023103.1, read on the forward strand.
TAGTACGATGATTGTTTTGCATCAGGACTTATGAATATATGCCACATGTGCATTTTTGAGTTTATACTATGTGACATGTTTAAATCTATTAGTACGAAAAAAAAATTAGACCTGAATCAGTAAAATAAAAAATTTACTCAAAAACGAATCAGTAAAATAAACTAAGCGTTTTTTTTTTTTTTCTTTCCCTTTTTCGCCTTAATTAAAGAAGGAAGGGCAATAAATCTTGGGAATGATAATCTAATGAGTTCCGAACGAATTACAACACTCCAGAAGAGGTAAAAATTGTCAGCTGGGTCAGCCCAACCCTTGCTCCCGAGAAATGTTACATCAGCTTACCAAAGCCACACACTTGAGGAAAACTGGAAAAGCTTCTTGCTGCAACAATGCGTACCACAGATTGTTGCTTGGGCGGATGGATCCTGCACGGCCGCACCCTTATGCACATTTGTTTTGTCTCCCGCAGGCAAAGGCCAAAGAGCACCTTCGTCCTTAGGACTAGGGCCGTATACTCGGACTTCTCTGGCCGGTGTAGTCCTTGAACTGAAGCTAGAGCTCTTGTATTGTGTCTCTCGTTGACCATGAAAATCCTGGCAATTCCATCTTCAACCTTCACGACAGCGGCTAAAAACCACTACTCCGATCGCCTTAGACTCAGAAACAAATGCATCAACACGTATGCTACAAAAGTGTCCGTCAAACCTCCACCCCCCGAATTCGATTTCAGAACGGAAATCTTAAGCCTATCCCAAACCGCAATTGCTGAAATGCATCCGGAGTTACTTGACTTGGCCAACAACGGAAGCTTGGTTCTTATCACCAAGAACCAGTACGGTCCAGTGCCAAGCTGGAGAACGGAGTTCGCTGAACCAGAGGCCATTTGGCTAATTGGAACCACCCATATTTCAAAAGAGTCAGCCGATGATGTTGGCAGGGTCGTTCGTGCTATAAAGCCTGATAATGTCGTTGTCGAACTTTGCAGAAGCAGGCAAGTCTTTGCACATCACGGTCGTAGCAATCCAACGTTGCTGCGTTCAATTTATTTGGTTGAGATTACTTTTCATTTTTGTATTTATCTTTTTATTTCTTGGGTAGGTAAGGTTTATTAGGTTGAGATGACTGTTTGTACATTAACGTTGTTTGCTTGACTTTACTTGTATGTGATTTTGGTTACATAGAAGTAGATAAGGAGGACTTTAGTCATTGATTAACTTGCAGAAGTTGATTTAACGAATTCGGAGTGGAATAGATTAAGTTGTCAATTTAGTGTTGAGTAATAGAGTGGAGTAATCTCTAAGGTATTAATGCCTTTATTTCCAGCATTGCCTAATGGCAGTTTTGAGTATTCATTGAGCATCAGGGCTTTTTGCTAGTCCCTTTTAGATCAGATCGACTGATGTAGAAAGAATTCGTTTTCTTTCTGTTCTTCCCTGAGATTGCATGGAGTTCACTTAGTTTGAAGTAAACTTGTTAGATTGGTTTAATATACCAACGACCACAATCGTGGTGGAAGAACGGCAATGTCAAAAGTGATTTTATAAGACAAGGAATTAAAACTACAGAAGTGCTTTGTCCTGAGGCACAGCAATATTTCAATGCTTGAAGTACAAAGAACAAATGACACCGGAAATTGGAAATGAAGAAATGCCTTTTGTTTTCTTTTTTCCCTGCTGATTTTGTCCTAGTGGAACTGATGTAAATCATACTTATATGTCATCAATCCATCACTTAACTTCACATCCTGCAGAGTCCACTTTCAGAGCTGGGATTATGTACACTTCTAGTGATGGGCAGCTGAAGAAGCAGTTAAGGTCGAGCATGTTTTCTCTAAGTGGGACTGGATTCTTTGGTGCAGTTGGTCGCAGCATAGACTTGGGTAAGTTCATAGACTTGGCTTCATATTCGTATCTCCTCAGTTAAGCTGGGTCCATAGCTGATTTGATGCTACTTTCTATTGCACAGGTGGTCAAACCGCTTTAGCACTGCGCTTATTGTTGGCAGCATTCTCTTCCAAGTTATCTTCAGAAGTTAACCGACCTTTTGGAGATGAAGTACTCTCTTTACTTGTCAAGAATATAAACAAATGCGTAAAAAAAAAAAAAAATCTTGAATTTTTGCTTCTCTTCTTCTTCCTTTTCTATTCTCTTTGTTTCCCCATATGATGAGAACTTGGATGGATGGCTTGATTTGCAGTTTCGTGCTGCCCGAATAGCTGCTGAGGAAATTGGTGCTCAGATGGTACTAGGAGATCGCCCAATTGAAATTACTGTATGTTCCTTGTTTCACTTCTTAATAACCACCATATCCCTCTGGAATTGTTACTGGCACGACATTACTTATTAACCCCATGTCTATCGGACAAAAATAGGTAACCTGTCTTTCACTGCATTTGATCAATTAGAACCGTTTCCTTGTTATCAAGTTGCTATTAAAATGAAATACAGGAGTATTTTTTGTACTTTTCTTTTTGAGCAAAAAGTTGAGGGGTGTGCTTATAAGAAACCTAGGAATGCTAAAGACAATTTATCACTTTCGGGGCTGCCTTTCCTTCCTGTTTCTCCACTAGCCATTGTTTACATGGTTGAAGTACTTGGTCATGGAGTCCAAGAGAAGATGGTAGTGACGGTAACTGCTGAATTTCAGCTTGAACGGGCCTGGAATTCTCTGATATGGAGGGAAAAACTGAGTCTGTTGGCCTCTGTTATTGGTGGATTAACATCATTGTCGGACCTATCCATGAAGAAATTAAAGGTTTCCTCTTAGTAAGTTTTTTTATCCACGGTATTTGTTTAACCTCTGTCACTTTCTAATTCTGTACATCTTTATACATCAGGAATCAAGTGGTCGGGAAGAAAACAACTTCCAGCTCTATGAGCAGTTGAGCTTTTCATACCCATCGCTCCTGCAGCCCCTCATACACGAACGCGACACAGTAAGTGGCTCCTACCTTAAAATGGAACTACAGAAAGCGAAAATTTCTAGTACGCTGGGGACGGGGAGAAAGGACATGGTAGATAATACATATATGTGAAAAATTTATTAGCCAGTTGCTACATCAGTTAACGCGGAGGGAGACATGATCTGTTTGGTCTCTTTTTTTCTTTTGTGTACTTCCTTGATGCGATCTTCTTTTGCACGATTGTGCTTTCAGTGTCTAGCATGGTCTCTGAAGAGGAGCAAAGCTGTGAATAATAGCAAGCAAGTAGTGGGAGTGATAGGAAAGGGCCACATGAATGGAGTCATATACGGGCTGATATCCGATCAAGGGAACTTGCGGTTCCGGGATCTTGCGGGACAAAGAGCTTCAGGAGATGGCTCTACTTGGCTTGTCAGTGCTCTTAGAAGCTTAATCAGGGACACTGCAATTGGCATCCTACTCTGGCTGCTCTACGAGAAGATTAAGACTGGGTAATGAGTATCGATACATATACATTCAGAACTTAATTTACGAACGAGAGAGGTTCCCTCTGGCCTCTGTTTTGTAGATGAAAAAGCTGTCGCATATTATCTTTCATTACTGAAGAGCACTTTTGACGGGACTGTGGATCAAATAGGATAAGTGATAAAGGTTTTATTGTATAAGGGAAAATATAAAGGACCACCGTTGTAACTTATTGACAAACAATAATAAGAAAAAGACAGAATTGTTATTTTCCCTTCAAATGGGTGGGGTGTAGCGATATATGGGGCCATCAAATTCCAGAAAGTAAGCTGGTTTCTGCTAATCATTCATTATTATTTGTTTGAACATTTCAACAAGTAGTGGAAGCAAGTCTTTCTCCAAATGCTCGAAATTCTTGTTGTTCCAATTTCTGGTTGTGACGCTCTCTGCACTCTTCTAGTTAAGAAAGTTTACAAAATCTGAAATTGAAGCTTCATTCTGTCTCTCCTATTTCTCTCCAGTCTCCACAACAGTTAAGAGTGAAGATCTGTTAACCTTCTGGCAAACGCATCTATATAGAAGCTAATTAGGCTTGCTGACCTTTTGGCAAGAATGGAACTATGGAAGCAAAGCAAGGGCAAGATTTTGTTAATTTTACTTTGGCTCCTTCTTGTATTTTGAAACTTTTAGGGGATGATCGTAGAGGCTTCAGTTGGCCTCGTATTGTAAGTTACTTAATCTAAATTTGCAAGCTTTCTTACCAAAAAAAATTCACATCTTTCCTTTTCTTTCTGTTCTTCACACTTAAAATTCTTAAACAAGAGAAAACTTTTAAACGTTACCAAGCGGTAAGAAACCGTTTGTTTGTTTGTTTCAACAGCCCCAAACTCAGCCTTAGGGACTGTTTGTTTTGAATGTATAGAAGGGAAATAAACTCAGATCTGTGTGTTTGCCTTTGTCTTCCTTTCATTCCCAGCCAAACCAAGATGGCCAAGAAAACGTTCTCTCTTCTCCTCTTTTTCCTTCCCTCCCCACTGCAGACTGCAGTGCTCTCGTTTCCTTCCCTTCAATTCAAACGGTGCCTTGAAGGATAGAGCCAGAAACAGGTGGCTCCCTCCCTCCTTTAAAAAAAAAAAAAAAAATTTTTTTTTTAAGGCCAACGACGTCGTATGCACAACGAGTAGGCAGTAGCACACGCCTGCCATATAGGGAGGAGGGTAGGGGGCCAAATCACGAGATCCAATCGCCGTTAGATTCGTGAGGAAGATATTTATTTATTTAGTATTGCCCTGGCACTGGCAGGACGCTAAGTGGGCGGCAGCTGGCAGGAGGTTTCCTCAACCATCCCTGCAGCCAAAGTAAAACTCGCATTCATTTCCATCCTTTTCCTCTGAATTTCTATAACCTGCTTTATTTCATCAGATCTGTTTGCCAGCCGGATAAATCTGGTCAATTTTTCATTGGAAAAAAGTTTGCGGCGCTGAGTAGTACTATATTCGTATCTGATATCTGATTTTTTCCCCCTGTTCTTCAGCGTTGCTCGACGGGTGAACCAAGCGTGACCTTTCGATTCTTCAAAACTTGAGAGAGTTCATAGATACAATCGCTCTTTAATAGGGGTAATCGCATGTTTCTCTTCTCGATTAGTAATATTTGAGGAAGACTTCCTTGTGTCAATATTGGATTCCGGATGAGATGACCATGAATTCAATACGATATTGTTTTACTTATTCCCTTTTTTTAATTTTACGGTGCTATGACGGGAAATTTTGTATTTGGAGTCATAAATTTCGTCTTACCTTTCTGTTTTCCTGCTTAATCACTTAGCAGGAGAATGTTTTGTGGTTCGACTCGTGTATAGTGTAGAAAAGTAATATTTTTTCTTTCTTTTCTTGTACGCCGTCGTGGAGTTCAATTTGATAAGTATGTGTGTGTGTGGTTAATAATTCTGAAAACTAAGCATCTGTTTCTGTGACTGGCTGCATTTTACTCGATCGCTGGGTAACACAGATGTGCTATGGCAGATATAAGGTTTTATCATCTGGATGATTGATTAGTTTTCTTTGATATGGTCGACGAGGATTATAAAAGGGGTTTACAGTCGGAAATACTTTGGAGATTAGAGGTGGAAAAGATTTTTTGCATTTTCTTGCAATATATGTTCTCTGTGAAAGTGGATGCATCTATATCTGTGATAAAGATTCATTCCTTTGGTAGTGCATCTAATGTTAAAAGATTGGATGGTCAATTGTTGCTGACATTCTGGTTTTTCTCTTTTTCTCTTTTTTTATCAATTGTTTTCCAGCTACTGGTGCAGGGACTTGGAAGTCTTCTTGATTGTGTTTTAAGTGCAATGAGGTCGATTTTCTGTGGAAACTTTGAGTATGATGCTCGCCAATCTGACTTGGAAAGGCTGTTTCGAAGATATGGGAAGGTTGATAGGGTGGACATGAAGTCCGGTAAGTTTAGCTGGGATGTTTTTCCTTAGTATTGTTATGTTCTCAAAATCAGAATATTGTGGTAGCAAATGGGAATGTGAGGACTTCTATGTTATCTGGTTCATCTGTCTGACCTGTTCCCCATTGTGTCTGAGTTCGAGTGGCTTTGCTTTTTTATTTTTGTTTTTATTTTTTTAATATGATGAGGAAGCTAGTGCTCTAGGCTTCGGGCCTGCATTGTAATAAAAATTTAAAGGATGACAGGGAGAGAGATAAACATGCAAAAGTTGTCAAATTTTATCAAACCTATTTAATGACGTTCTAAGATATTGTTTCTTGAGTGCATGTGTATACCTCACTACTAGGGGATTTTTCCCTTTGTTTTAACAAGATAATCCTGAATTTTTCTGAGTGTTCCTTTGACCTTTATCTTTTAGTATGTGCAACAGGAATTCCTTTTAGAGGTGTTTCGTGTGTATATAACTATGATATGTCTTTTAAGTTATTCAATCTGTGTTCTTTATAAAACAAATTAATACTTAGCCCGGTATAATTAGCCAGCTTAAAGGTTTCTTATGTGTAGAAGGTTACAATGCTGACTCGAGAGAAGTAGGATAGAAGTTAATATTTTGCTGGTTTATAAGTATAGTCTTGCTTGATGCAATGGGGGTCTGCAAAAGTACTTGTATCAATCCTCCACTGCATTCCTCTGTCAAACTTAAGTGTCTATAGCCGCAGAAAAGAGAATTGGTCAGCATTCCTTGAGCCAGAGTATGCTCAATTGTTGAAGAGGACATTTCTACCTTTGTGGAAAACAGATAGTGACTGATGCCACGTGTGGTTTATGGAAATGTGCTACTTAATTTATTTTTTGCCTTTATTGGCTGATTCTGAAATGACTTCTAAGGTGAAAAACTGGCAGTATCAATCTATTATGTGCCATAGCTGTCCATTCTGGACATGGCCCCTAAGGTTTCAATGTATTATGTGCCATAGCTGTCCATTCCGGACATGGCTCCTAAGGTTTTTAGCCAGTATTTTTACGATTTCTTCGCTGGCTGATATTAAAATGACAATTTTTGTTGGTCATATTCGGCTAAGGTTGTTGATGCCAGCTAAACTGATGCATTCGACTTGGGTTAGGTCATTCATGTTTGCTTTTCTTATTTATTCTTGAATTATTGGAAAGTTTTGGGAAAATAATCTGCTGGTCAACTATTCGTTAGTCAATGCATCTTTACTCAATCCACACAAACTGTGAGAAGTATTTCAATGAGGCTGCTGCGGCTACAAGTGCTGGGTTTTGGTCAAAGCTTTATGGAGCTGGAGCATTTATTGTGCAATTCAAGATTCTCAGTCTTTCCCTGTTGAGTATTTGTGGGGTATCGGTACATTTACGAGAAGCAAGAGTATTTTTTTAAACCCCCATACTCAACTGATTCTTTGACAGCGCAGGATTTTGGTGCAATGTCCATACAATCCTGGTTGATGGATGGATTCTTCTGCATTTCCTTTTCTGGCAGTGACAATAGTCTTCTTCTTGTTATCAAGAAGGGCCCTCTGATCCACCATGGCATCACATCACTCCTTTTCTGAGTCATTATTGCCTTCCATCCCTCATGACTTTTGCCCAGCCTTCATTTTCGGACATTACAATTAGTCAACCTCAAAGCTGAGGCAGCAGAATAAAATGGAGAAGATACTCCTTGCATTTTCCATGACACATCCATCGTTAAGTGGTTGTTCCTTGACATCGCTTAGTTCATCATTGAAGGTCTGTTACTGATATTGCTAGTCATTAGTTTCTGGAATTCACAGATTGGTATAATAGGGTAAAATCTTTGATGTTGTGTACATTTCCTGGGTGAAGATCTTTTCTTTGTATAGCTAAGAGTAGCATATGTGGAACTTGCTTATTTTGTTTACTGTTCCCAGGATTTGCTTTTGTTTACATGGTTGATGAGAGAGATGCTGAGGATGCAATCCGTGGACTTGATCGTATTGAATTTGGAAGAAAGGGTCGGAGGCTCCGTGTTGAGTGGACAAAGGTAATGCACCATGTTTGATATTCATCTATTTTTTCTTGAAATATTCTGTACTAGAGTATTTAAATACTCTGACCATTTGGTGCTCCAGCAAGAACGTAGCAGGAAGGCTGAGAGTTCCAAGGCCCCTTCTAGTTTTAGACCTTCAAAAACTCTATTTGTCATCAATTTTGATCCATACCATACAAGAACAAGGGATTTGGAGAGGCACTTTGATCCTTATGGTAAAATACTGAATGTTCGGATCAGGCGGAATTTTGCTTTCATCCAGTATGAATCACAAGAAGATGCGACTAAAGCATTAGATGCTACAAATTTGAGGTCTGTTTCATTATGCGAGCTTAGATGCTTAGTTATAACTTTCTATTGCTTGTCAGGTACTATTATCTCCAGAAGTTGCATTTTTTTTTCTTGGCAAATGAATGCATATGTATTCTTGCAGCAAACTTATGGATCGAGTTATAACAGTGGAGTATGCAGTAAAGGATGATGATGATCGGAGAAGCGGCTATAGTCCTGATAGAAGTCATGGTAGGTCTCCCAAAAGAAGCTATGATGGGGCCCGATATCCTAGCCCATATGGGGGGGAGAGAGAGAGCCCTGATTATGGCAGTGGTCGTGGCCGTAGCCGAAGCCCATATCGAAGAGAGCGTGCAAGTCCCAATTATGGTCAGGGACGTAGCGCAGCTTGTAGTGGAAGGGAAAGAAACTCTGAGTATGGAAGTGGTCGTCATCCAAGTCCCAGAAAGGAGAGGAACTCTGATCACAGCCGTGGACATAGCCCAAGCCCCCGAAAAGAGAGGCTAAGTTCTGAAAAAGGCCACAATACGAGTCCAAGGGAGCAAAGAACTCCCAATAATGAGCATGAAACAAGCCCAAATCCTCGAAGAGAGAAAAGGGAGAGGATGAGCGCTGATGATTATGGAGATGGCAGAAGCCCTGGTTCAAATCCTGAACTTACGGATAGCCCTGGCTATGGCAGAGCCGAGAGCCCTTTTCCTCAACGGCAGAGGAGGTTTGATCTGCCTACACAGTAGATTTATTTACATCTTTTTTTATCTTTTTTGCACTTCATTTTCATGTCAACAAGCCCTTTGAGATCTTCTTTATTGTCATGCAGCCGTTCCCCACCAGCACGAGAGAGATCTCAATCTTAAATCTGGTTCGTCATGGCAAGAGGTTGGTCTTGCATTTAATGGTTTCTCCCTTTAATGGGGTTGGTACACAAGCAAACTACCTGTAACGCATTTGGTCTTGATTCTGTTTGTTTTCTGGAGTTGGAAGTCTCTTATTGTTGGCCTTGAGCCGCCACTTGGTTGTGCTGCTGGAATCTGTTGGCTCTCATAACGCAATAGTTACTCATTTTGCTTCTAGCGAACCGTGGTAGATACTCCAGTTATTTAGATGCCATTTTGGTGGACATCCCCTGTAGTTCGTAGGGCATAATTTGTGAGAAGGTTGCCTGAAGGGTGTTTGGTAAAATTCCAAATTGTTTATGGGACTGTGTGCATGTCCACAAAGCCAGAAACTAAAAGAAGAAAGGAACGAAGAGTAATTATAATGATCACTTTTGCGAACTTTCGGTTTTGTACCCATCATACCTCGGTCAGCTGTGTTGAATTGAATCCCAAGTGTGCTCAAATCAACTCCGCGTTCGACCAGGCCAGGGTGAATTAAATTTGGGATTAGTCGTTCTTGTACTTGTTAATGGCATGAAAATCAAAGCAAAGCATAAGAAGGTTTGTGCATCTGACTAGGCCAGGGTGAAGAATTTAGTGTCGCCAATTGACTCCGGAGTTCCTAGCAGTGCGGGAACTTGGCAAGCCTGACGTCATATAATGCCTAGTGCCAATCAACAACACATGGCAATCATTCTGGCAGTACTATTTTCGCCTCTTGTCATCGGTCTTGCGTTATTTTTGAGTCGCTTGTACGCGTGCATCCTCTCCTCTTGTTAGTTGTTACTTGCCAAGCAAAAAACCCTCTCTCTCTCTCTGTTGCAACTCAATGCATTTCCAGCAGCCGTAACAAATAACAATTACTGGATAACATGGGCCTTGTTTGGAACCTCAAGTTTTTAGAAAGTTTATATAAAACAGTTTTTATTTTCTACTTCTAGAATGAGCGGAGATGTCTCAATTTGTTTTACTAGGAAATTAGAGAAGCCTGTGGACAAAATGAATGGTGTCGATTCCGCTTAGGTTGATGATGGAAGAATCCGTCTTACATTGCTCGCTAGCAACATTTTGAAGTTCCACACCACTGCTTTTACTCTTATCTTTCCATGCGGGTGGTCACTGGCGAGAGGCTGAGGACGTCGGACACACACACACACCCATCAGCCACGTGTCCAGCTGCTTAATTAGTAAGTCTTCCAGAAATTCTGCCTGCGCCTATCAATCGCCCGAATCATACGGCAGACCAAGTGACAACTTTGGTTTGGGCATTGATGCCGAGCCATTCACAGCTGGGAACGTGTTAACATCCGGTGAGAACGGTGAAACAACGCTGCAAGCCGGAGACCTGGCCAGCGACAGCGAAAAATGCAGCTACGGCATTCAGACCCTGTGCTCGCAAATTATCAAAAACAATCCACCCGTGGGAATGGCTCCCATATGCAGATGCGCCGCCGAACAGTTGGAAGTCAAAAGGGTTCTAGAACATATATGTTTGCCAGATTAGTGTGCCCACAGCCGATTTTATTATTAGAGGAAGATTCTTTGACGAAAATGCAAGTCATTAGACTTCTTCCATTCGGATACTCATTTGACTCTTGACGAATCGCTATGCAACACAGCAGTTGCCGCCGTTAACATGACATCACATCCTCCTTGTAAACGCCATTATGTCCTCGAATGGTCCTCCATTGCAAGAAGATTCTCACCTCCTGCATGCATCGCGTTCCTAGTGGAAGTGGTCTTCCTCATATCGGTAAAAATCATCCTAGCTTTTTCCATCAAACTTAAATTGTGGTACTATTAATCCACTGTGCTAGCTTCTTGTTCCAATGGAAGACGACTTGGTGGCTCGTCGGGACAGTCTATAATATGCAACTAGTAGGAGACTAAATTGGTAGACTTTGACCAATGGTCTACGCGAGAAGAAGTGATCATTTTGTTATAGTGCAATACTAGTAAGTAGGTCTTCTTGTCGTTATGCCAGTGAGGGAAGGGTAAGGGGATCGTTCACATGCTATTTCATCAATTATCTTTCTGGTAATGCGATAACTTAGAGACAGATGATACATTCGTGCCATTCATTACCTGCTAGCTTGTTTTTCAGCTGTGGGAACGTTGTGCGTAAACCTTATCCCAAAAGGATAAGGTGTTTCTTTCCTACTTGTTTTTCTTTCTTTCTTTCTTACTTTTTAATACCCCACCGACCCTACGAGAGAAAGAAGCGAAGTAGCTGCAGCAGTGGTTTATCTATTCTATTGCCGTAGCTATCATGGCCATGATTGATGATGCCGGAAGTAGCTTGTGATCATTTGTAATAGTCGATAGGGGAATGACAGACCAATGTCATAACCCCTTTTCAAGAACGGCGAATGTCATGGAAGACATTTATCTTGGGGCTTTACTCCTGAGGGAAATGGAACCCCGCAGGCCACTGTCGATGTGAAATGAGGAAATTGACCCATTTGGTTTGCTCACTAGGTTCCAGAATTGTGCTTAAAGAATATCCACCTCACCTCTGCGTCCATTTAATAAGAATACAAAATTTTTTAGTGGGTTCATGGTCTTTCGACTGGTGGTGGAAAATCAAATTCATAGCCGGTCGAATATCTCTGCCGGTCAGAGTGATTATGCCTCGGCCGCTTTTCGTTTGACGGTGTGAAATATTTGATAATCTTGTTTGGGATGCACCCGTAATTAAAATTTTTTTGACATTTTTCCATACTTACACATATTTTATAGTTATCTCTTCATCGATCTCACATGTGCACACGTAATTATTACAGCGTATTTTTCTATAAAAACTTCAGAAAGTAACAAACTTTAGCTCATGAAGATTGTTGCTGCCAAATTGGAAGTACCACGGCCTAGTGCAACATGTCACAATTTCTTCTAAAATCTTTATGGATGGGATCATTAGTGGAAATAACTTAGTGTAGATATCAGGTAAAATTTCGCAAAAGATATCATACCGTATACTATAGAAGTAGTGCAAAGCTGCTCAGAACTGTACGCCTAACTGTCACTTATTTTCATTTGCACATATTATGGAGGACTAGGAATATGGAAGAGAAGTCGTGGAAAAATATTCCAATTCGCAGATTGCTGCTGAATCCCATTCATATTAGTTCCTTGTCTGTTTCACTCGCTAAATTCTGCGGTTAGTAGATGAGAAACCAATAAGATTCTTAATTAGTTACCACTCATGATTCAAACAGTAAGAACGAAAAAGTGGTGGAAAGTGGGAACTGAAAATCCTGGTGTACCGTGGTCAGTCATTTCGAGCGGAGGTCTTGGCATGCAAACTGCAAAGTTGCAACCTTCCCACAGGACTCATATAGCATACATCACTTTCAAAGATGATTTTTTTTCTACACGTTTTTGCATTGCGTTGTTTTTGGGCGACCAAGATTCAAGAATGCGATATCTGCATTTAAATTTTGAACTCAGTGTTCAGTTCCAGTGGGCGCCAGTATCAATTTGGCCTTGTGCGGAGAGAAGCGGGGGGCTATTGAGTTTTGACAAAAAGCTTAAACGAAAGACCAATCCACTCAAAACCGTCTGTCCCATGACTGCCGTCCACCTGGCACTGTTATGCTGTACCAGGGCTGACTCCTTCCCTGCGCCACCGTGTATGTTTTCGAGAGTTTGTCTGTTTGCAAGGAAAAGTGTGGAATAGTGAACAAAAATTACAAATTATTTTTTCCTTTTAATGTATATTTGTTGGCCAGTAAAAAAAAAAAAAAAAAAAAAGGTTGAAAACTTTCTTCCACTACTTTCTTGTGTCTTGCAAAATTTACAGGGAATTCTAATAGGTAATTAGCTGAACACAAAATTTTCAATAACTGTGACTAACTATCACAAGTCTCGTACGCGGGAAGTGAAGTATGACAAATGAACGAGTGTGTTTAAGAATCTCTCGTACTTGCATAGCCATGGTGCCTACTGTCTAGTGACGCGTGGTTCCATAAATGATAATTGAGCTCAACATTTCGAGTCTCCCATTCACATACTATTTTAGTTCGGGACATCAAAAAGAAGAAAAAGAAAGGAAAAGAAAAAGAGCTTAAGATGGCTTTGTGAAAAGAAAAACTTTGATAAACAAAAAAGTTGTTGCATATAATTAACATTGCAGGTCCCTGGATTTTAAATTAGCAAAGTATAGATCTGTCACATCACACCTGGAAGAATTTTGCAATCGTGTGGCTGTACAAAGATTTTTAACACATTGGTTGTTGTATAGTACTGTATCGAAGGGAAGTGAGCTCGAGTGAAAACCAGAAATTATACGAGTGGGTAATGGAGAAGTCGGTTGTTGACCCCCCCCAAAAAAAAAAAAGGAGAAGTCGGTAAAGCCACTAGAAGAAATGTAGTAGTAGTAAAAACCAACGAAAGCAGCTCCAAAATGTCAATGGCTAGGGAGAGGTTTAATGATGGAACACACGAGTGGGTACAGGGGGGGGCGCCAGAGGAGGGCAGAAGGAAGAATGAAGCAAGAGAAGATTCTCTGACCCGGACGGGAATTTTACGTTATAACTGTAGAGGAGGAGGGGAAGACTTTACCCCCAAATCTTCCTCATCTCTCTTTGTTAGCCACACTGGGTAATGATTGACCCATTCAACATTAGCTGCTAACTTAATAGCAAATTGAGCTAACAAATGGCTGCGCTGGTTTCCTGTTCTATGCACAAAACTAAAGTCACACAGCTCGAGGCTGGGCCTTAACTCATCAATGTCTTCCAGGTTTGTTGCCCTCCTGCACATTGCCTGTTAAAATCTGGCCAACCAAGGCTTTGCAATCTGATTGGACTACTATCTTTGTCCAACCTGCTTCCTTGGCCATTCTTAGTGCAGTTCTCACTGCCAGTGCTTCTTCCACTGCTGCCTCACCTCTTTTTAGCTCCACAATGCCTTCAGCTCTGATAATCTTGCCTGTCCAGTCTCTTGCAATAATTCCTTTCCCGGTTCTTATCATGTGACTGGAGATTGCAGTACCGTGACTACCGCAATCTGGGGGCGGGGGGGGTAAGCCGTGCCCAAACAAATTCGATCTTTCTTTGCTGAACTTTAGCTGGCAAAATTTGAAATCCCAGTTCCTTCTAACTTGTGTTTGCTTCATGGATCCATCACTACTGCATTCTGAATAGCATAAGATTGGGCCCTAATGGGAAATGGATCGTTACAAATTCCGGAAAAAGCAGTTTTTGTCTTTTGAGCAAAGGATGACCAGACCATAAATGATGAATCTGTCTTTCTTCTACCATTTTTGCTTCATTCCATTTCAATGCCCGCATCCGAATGGCGTTAAAGTGCGCATCTGACCCTTCATTATAGGACCCGCTACTTCTGTCCGTATGCTTTTCTTATGGTGCCAAATGCAAAATATACCAATTCCTCCTTCCGACTTTCCAGTTTCTGCTTTTTTTTAGTTCATTCTCCCTCCCTCTCTCTCTCTCTCTGGCGCTTTTTTTTTCTTTTGGGTGGTTGAATATAAAATACCATTTGTCTTTAATCAATCCGTCTGAGGATTGTGAACATTTGAGTGAGACAAAACCCTTTCAATTCTCAAATCTGAGTTCCAGTGAAAAGAAAAGAACAGAAGAAATAGGCTCGTCCGTCCCCCAAGGGCCCAAGCCGTTCTACGTACTTCTCCTCTACTCCCACCCAAACACACATATTTATACGTACACTCCAACAGTACTCCAGCCGGCTCCTCCAACAGCGACAACGGAAGTTGGCACTGTTAAAAATTTTGCACATACGTAATTAAAAGACAGGACCTGATAAATGCATTTTCCAACAGGAGCTTTTGGAGGCCGTACCTTTCCCTCAAATTTTCACTATAAAAATCCCTTCCCACTTCCCACTCTAGAGCACCTCAAATATCACTCCATCTCCCTTCCCCTCTCTCTTCTGAGTTCTCCCTCTCTCTCTCTCTCAATTTCGAGTCCTGCAACATACTCCGTAGACACCAGAAACACACATAATTAACTCCCAAGGCTTAACAACACTAAATTCATTCGTATACATAATAGGATCAAACTCCAGTAATGTGCAAACAGCTCATGACCTCCTCACCAACACCAGCACCACCACCTCCACCACCTTCAAGGTCCAGCAAATGCGATTCAGACCAACGTTATCTCCTTCCGATTCAGCAGGTCCCAGCAGATGGGGACATGTTCGCTCCTTTCCTCCCCAAAAGCCCAACATCATTGAAACATCAGCACCACCAAGAACAGCAACAACCACCACAACCAAACCAAATCTTGAATCCCCACAAACACAATCATAACGCCCACATCTCCTCCTTTGTCCTCAAAGAGGCCGCGTCCATAGCCAATATATCTCTACCCATGATTCTCACCGGTCTTTTACTCTACTCCCGTTCCATGATCTCCATGCTTTTCCTAGGCCGGTTAGGGGACTTAGCCTTGGCCGGTGGTTCGCTCGCTGTGGGATTTGCTAACATCTCCGGCTACTCGATTCTTTCCGGCTTATCCATGGGAATGGAGCCTATATGCGGCCAGGCTTTTGGTGCCAAACGTTACACGCTTCTTGGACTCTCTTTGCAGAGGACGGTGCTCTTGCTCATGCTGACTTCATTGCCAATCGCTCTTCTGTGGGTGAACATGAAAACCATTTTACTGTTTTTCGGGCAAGACGAGGCAATTGCTCAGGAAGCCCAATCATACCTCATGTACTCCCTTCCGGATCTTTTCGCTCAATCTCTACTCCATCCCTTGCGTATTTACCTCAGGACTCAGTCCATAACCTTACCTCTAACATTTTGTGCAGCTCTATCAATTCTTCTACACATCCCAATAAATTATTTTCTCGTTACAAAGCTTAGCTTAGGCATCAAAGGCGTCGCGCTTAGTGGGGTCTGGACTAACTTCAATCTCGTAGCTTCTCTTATAATCTATATCTTGATTTCCGGTGTGTACAAGAAAACATGGGGAGGGTTGACGACCCAATGCTTGAAAGGCTGGAAATCTTTATTAAATCTTTCCATTCCGAGCTGTATCTCGGTTTGTCTCGAATGGTGGTGGTACGAAATCATGATTCTGCTCTGCGGGTTGTTGCTGAACCCGAAAGCCACGGTTGCGTCAATGGGCATTTTGATTCAGATCACTTCTTTGATATACATCTTTCCATCTTCTCTCAGCTTTGGTGTGTCGACCAGGGTAGGGAACGAGCTAGGAGCAAGGCAGCCGGCCAAAGCGAAGCTTGCAGCCATGGTGGGCCTCTTGTGTAGCTTTTTTTTGGGATTTTCTGCGCTCACGTTTGCGGTAAGCGTGAGACATGTTTGGGCTAGAATGTTCACTGCTGACAAAGAAATCATAGCTTTAACATCGCTTGTTTTGCCCATAATTGGGCTTTGCGAGCTTGGTAACTGCCCCCAGACAACCGGTTGCGGGGTTTTGAGAGGGACGGCGAGGCCAAAAGTCGGGGCAAATATCAACTTGGGTTGCTTCTATCTAGTTGGAATGCCGGTTACAGTTGGACTAGGGTTCTATGCAGCTTTTGACTTCGAAGGACTTTGGATGGGACTATTGGCAGCTCAGGCCTCTTGCATGGTGAGCATGCTAGTGGTTCTGTATCGGACGGATTGGGAGTTTGAAGCCGAAAGAGCCAAAAGCCTGACGTCAGCAGGAGCTGATGCACCTGTCGAGGAGATTGAGGAAGAAGACGAGCCACGCATTGCACAAAACAAGGATACTTCCCTGTGTTGAATCAATTTAGATCCTCTGTTCAAATTTCCTGTAGAAATTACGTATCCAGATTAAAATGATTTCATTTTATTAAGTCAGTAGTTTTATTAATCAAAACACATCATCAACTTTATTTATTAAGTCAAATGACATCATTTTAAATTGGGCACGGAACTTGAGTAAATAACTTGGAGAGGAGATTCGAAGTGGTGTTAAATTAGGTAACTTAGTTTAAGGACGTAATTAAATCCTATGAGATGAATTAGTCCTTTATTTCTTTTCCCACGGGATTAATTCCTACTCCTATGGGATTGATTAGGTGACTCCTTTCATGAATTTTTTTTTTCCCGCTATTTGTTGTAAATTAAACAGAGGAGAAGTATGTTTAACAATCCTTTTTTTTTTTTTTTACACTTCAGGTTCTTTGTTTTTTTTTCTTGGCTAAATTCTAGCCAAATAAATAAATAAATAAATAAATAAAATTCAAACTTCTGACTGATTTTGTTCAACATTGAAGGAAGTAATGAAGATTGTTGACCTGGCGAGTAAACCATAACCACCATCATTTGAAGTGTAATTTTATTACGGTTAGGGAAGTAATAATATCGTGCTGTAGTTTAATGGAATATGACTGCTCTTTTGAATCTTTGATCAAATTATTATGGTAGACTTGTATTGCAAGTCAAAGTCTAGTATTTACCAAGATGTATGAAAGTTGGTTTGTGCTGCTGCATGCATGAGTTAAATAAATAAATAAATAACAATAAAATAATCGAATTAATGTACACTTTGCCTTTGGTGCTGGTGATTCTGGTGTAGTTCCTCATCATTTTCGGGTTTTGAGTCCTGATTTACGTCTTATATTTGAGTGGGTGTAAAATTATAATGCGACACTTCGATAAAGTGTGACATAGAACAGTGGCCACACAGATATCTCAGTGGCGGCATTAATAAATTAGAGTTAAATTTTTGTTCTATAGGACGTAACAGCAATAATACTTACAGATCAGTAAAGTGATAGCAATCAGCGACATGCATAAATAATCAGTAAACAAAACAGGAGAATGCAAAGAACCATATAATGTTCTATGACAATCCATCAAAGTTTGTTTCTTTTTCTCTGTGTATTAAAAAATCCGGAAGTAGACTAGACTCTCTTAAACTATTGAGTTTGTGTTGTGCTTACCGTCATCATTTTGTTATTAAAAATTGTTATTAAATTACTTATTGGTATAATTGAATTTCTACAAATTATTAGGGGCATATAGAATCTTCAACAATTCAATACCTTAACCCCTCATTTGGTGTGTTTGAAATGTTGAAAAGGGAAATCGGCCTCTACTTAGAATAAATTTCTATGTCGAATGACCTGGAAGAAAATATATCATTTCAATGTCTCCCATGCAAGTTAGAGTAGAATGTCCACTCCATTTTCAATATTTGGCATAATCAATTTTTTAGGTGTCATAATGAGATAAAATAGGTATATTTGACTTAATTATCCAGAAACATATTATAGAACATTATATGATTTTACTTTTGTTTATTTTGTTCGTGAAGTACTATTTGATTACCTCATATGACGAGCTTTGACTTCTTTAGTTTAATAATAACTTATATACTTATTCAAATAATTCAATTTAATAATTATTAATTCTAAAATATGAATCTTCATTTTAATTTTTTATTTTTATTAGCAATATAATTTTGAGTTTATGAAAATTAACATTACATGAAATCAAACATTCATATTATCTCTTTATTATTTTTTAACTATATTATATCAAGTGGAAACAAAATCCAAATAAATTGCAAGAAATCTTAAAAAATGTTTTAAACAGAACTAGAATCATTTATGAAAAATATATGACCAATTATTAATAAACTAACACGTAGCTTAATATTTAGTAATGTAGTCAAGAGATGGAAAGTGTTAAATATATATGTACCCTTTATTTCATCTTCAAACCCTTCCCCCAAAAAAATGGGATTTGAAGTGCGTGCTCTCCTTAAACTTTCTCATCCCTACTTGTGGGCAAAGGGGAGAAAGATAAATCAAGAACCAAAGATATGTCAAGATTATTATGAACAAGAGAAAAAGGTTACGATATATGTATATGTATCCATTCTGAAAAAGTCGAATTCATTCAGAAGATATGTTGAGGAATGATACATAGAAATTGGGAAATTATTGAAAAATGAAAATCTAGAAAACACAAAGCTAAACAGATCACGCTACTTCTTTATGCTTCATTGGATTATTTTTACTTTATTTTTCCTTTGCATTTTTGAATTTTAATTTTAGTTACTTTGCATCATATTCTCGTACATTCCTTCCATTTAAAGTTCAATCAATGACATTATTAAAAAAACCTTACAGAATAGAGAAATCTTATAAATAAATGATAATGTGTTCAAAGTCTCAGAAATGGTGCTGATCTTCTTTTTAGAAACGTGTTTTATTTGATTGCCGACTTCATCATCTAACCTTTTCTTTTGAGCTTTTGGCGATTAGTTGGCTCTTTGTTGCGACAGTCTGCAAACTGACCGCTAACACCATTTTTAGCAGCGTCTTGATTCTTGAGGGAAGATTGTGTCCCAGCTGTCTTCACGGCATCCCCTCTATCTTGGAATTCTCACGTTAAAATTGAGAAAGGAGATGATTAAAAGGGAAAATCAATTAACTATTTGTTGACTGTTGGGAGTTGGGACTTGGTACTGTATGGAATATACTAGTAGGGATCCAGTATTAATCAACATATTAATTGCTGGTCAAATCACTTCGATGATCCTCTAGGATTAAGACTAAATACTGAACACCTGAGAAAAGAAAACATTTTTATTTTCACGCTTAAATATATTTTTGTATTGTGTGATTTCTATATATAATTAATAATTAATGCATCATGACATTTAGCTAACGATAAATACATAATTAGAAATTGTTAGTAAAAATGTGAAATACTTAAAAATTTTAATATAAAGTATATGAATTTTAATTTCTTTTATTACAATTAAATATTTTTAGTAAGGTAATCACAATTTTTTTTTCATAAGTGGAAGATCTTCAACTCAAGACCTTTTATTTACAACTCTTTCCGCCTTGCCACTCAATCCAATCCTCCCTTCGAGCAATCATGGTATGTATCTAACCATAAAAAGAAATTCTTTAGCATATTATTTTCAAAATTTGCATGTAACAATAGAAGTAGAGGATGAGGGAAAAAATGCTAAACATAATAAAGAGAAGGAAAAAAAACAGAGAGTAAAAGTGAAAAAAAAAAAAAAGGAAACAACTTTCCTACAAAGAAGGCATTTATCTTCTCTTTACGCATAAATCATCAAGAGATAAGTTGTAGATTTCATGAATACAAGGAACAATATGCTACTAACTTATGATCAGAAGGGGCAATTTGTATTTCAATATTTTAAATATTGATAGTAATCATAAGGAAAAAACTGATTGTGGGTTATACTCGGGCCTTATTCTCCACTATTTTACTCCATTTTTTGAGCTCAAGGTTTTTTATATTTGAAGCAATAATTCGACTCTTTAAAGAGCAATCATCACCTTTCATGTTTCCAGTGACAACAACAAAATCACAGGCAGGTGTACTTAAATAAGAAAACGAACAATGATGTTTTTTTTTTTTCCTTGGATTGAAAAACCACGTTGCAATCTCATGTTTAACCTCAAAAGAATCCGAAGAGGTGAGATCACACACGAGCTTTTGAAGTTCCGAAGAATCAAAAGGCAACAAATTATTAAAGCACCTCTAATCATTAATAAAATAATTTGGAGCTCAAACAGTGTAATCCCCAAATTACACAAGCAAGTGATTAATTAAAAGTAGTAGAAAGCTCGCGCTCTCTAGTCCCGACCAGTTCTAGATGACTTTTATGATAGCTTCCAACTCAGATGAAGAAGTGAAAAGGTTTAAGTACTAATACAGGCAACAATCGACTTGTGTCACAAATTCTAGGTTTCATTTTTATTTTTCCTATTTTCTTTTTTCTCTTTTTTCCTGTTTTTATGTTTGGAGAACACGAATATAGTATCTAAGGAAAGCCAGAAATGAGATCCTTAAGACTGAGTGAGGAAAGTCGCTTGCTCTCGACTAATTTAAAAAAGAAAAAAAAGAACTGTTAATTAATGGCAACTCCTTACTTTCTTTAACGACACTTCATTTGACCTTTTGACTAAATTAAATAGATAAAAATACTTTTATTCTTGATTGACGCTACAACCAACCATTTTATGGGGGAGGATTGGATTGGATGGTAAGGTGGGTGGAATTGTATGTGGGAGGTCTTGCGTTCAAAACAACCTCACTTGTGAAATAACTTATTTTATGAAACTGTGATTAAAATGAAGAGTAAGAGGATTTTTTATCCTTTCGCATGAGGTAAAATGTTTAGGATGAGTGCAATTAACTAATAACAACTCACCATTAATGTTTTGAATAAAAATGTTGACTTGCCCAATAGTTAAGTAATTTAATGCAGAGCCTTATTGTAATCCTCCACGATCTTTAGAATGTATTGATGCTTACTCAAGAAATTATGTCATCTGGTTCGTTAATAAGTAGTTTATAGGTTCAGCCTCGAAGCAAAATCTCTCTCTCTCTCTCTCTCTCTCTTGGAAGGAGAGAGAGAGGCAGTTTAGTCAAAGTGCTTAAATATATTGGGAAAGCACGACAACTCGATATGATATGGTGGAGGAAAATGATATGAAGGTTAACTTCCAGTATTCCCAAACCGACTTTAAATTAAAAAGAAAGAAGGAAAAGAAAAAAAAAAAAAGGAGTAAACCTTTTATACGCGGCAATCTAAAGCCGTCGAGCAGAGGGATCAACTGTAATACAGTTTACTACTTGGCTGCAATCGGCGACTCCCATCCCATGAAAGGGAAATGTGATAATAGACACCGAGGACGGAAACAATAAACAGGAAGGAAGGCTTCTAGCGGTCAAAGATGTACGTGACAGAAAGTAAATATTGGCTAATAGAGTATGTTTTATATTTAGTAGCAAATGTTGATTTCGATGTCATACTTGGAATTTATTTTGTCTGGGATCAATGCTTTCACCCATCTTTATCAATTGCGTATTGTATAGTCGGTTACCAGCACGATCGTCATGCTCTCTTTAATTAGTGTCCCTTGGCCCTTTGAGTTTTTGCAGCCTTTGCTAACAATGAGCAGCCTAAACTCATTTGTTTAATGGAAGTTTGTTTTAAGTTAAAGGTCGATGTTCATCATCAAATATATAAAAGAATGAACAGAAGTTGGCACATCCCCACACAAGTATGTACTAATTGGCAGCCCCATTCCCGTTCCTGCCGCCCAAAACTCGTCAACAGAATCTCACAACGCACTTCGCTGAAGCCGTCTGATTCCTCTCGCGTCTAAGTAAGTGCGAAATTATGACTAGTTTTAAAAATGTTGCGTCTTTGTCACCGCATGATCCATGACTTTGCTCCCTCGCCATGTCTACAGCCATTGAATTCCAACCTAAATCTGGTAAAGTCACAGGCTCAAAGGCGAACTTCGCAAGCTCGGCGACGCTGAAATTGGAAGGACAGTCAGAGGAGGTATATGATTTCCCTTTGTAAGAATCCAATTCTGAAGCTTTGTGTAATCAGATAGAATTACTGCTTGCTTGATAAGATTGCTTCTTTCAATTTTCCCTTGCTCTCTGTAGAGGTTCAAAGGACACATCAGACGAGTGACGAGACCTAAAGCTGTTGGCAACTGTGTATGAATTTATGCCATATCCTTTGCAAAAGTAATTTAGTGACAGTCGCTATCTTAAGCGCGCCGGTGGATTCCGCCTTTTTTTTGTAATGTGGACTAAAGAAGCGGGTGCGGAGTCAGCAAAACATGCGATAAGGACATGCTCAACTCCTGACAGGTTTAGCAAAACCTTTTCATTTTGTCATCATCTTTTCGGACGGACGAGAGGTTGTACATGTAGAAATAACTACTGCAATATATGCCTTTCCACGTAAGTTTGGGTATTTGACGTTTCAAATTAAGATAAGACTTAGAATTCAGGAACACAGTCTTTCTCCAAGCCATTTCTAACAGTTATAAAAGAGGCCGCTTCGAATGCTCCTGGGAACAAATTAATAATGTTCTGGATTCGTTCTGCATGACCTATGCTAGTTTTCAGACTAATTTTTTCCTGGATTGTTTTCTAGAATTATTCAGGATAGTATAAAAAATATATATATGTAGAATACGAATCAGCAAAGGAAAAAGCCTGCTCGATAAAGCAGATAAAACATGGTAGAAGATCATCAGGCTCCCTCTATCACCTTTCTTTGTTTTTTTTTTTTTTTGGGTCTTTCTTTCTCTATTTTCCCCACTTTCAAGTAGCTTCGTATCATGTTGGCGAAAATTTCAAGCCAAAAGTAAGCAGCTTTAGTGATGAATGATGAGGGCTTATTACCCTCTGGAAGGAAAGCATTAATGGCCATCTATATGTATATAAATTGCGGAAGGGGTTTTTGATATGGTCAAGCCATAATACTTCTTACTCCTCATTCTCTTTTTTATAGAATTTTAAATTTTTTAAATTGTTATATATATATATCCTTTCATGCTTTTTGAGTTTAAATAAATAACAAGTGGCTCCACTACTATAGGAATTTGGTTTGAAGTTTATTAATGTGAGCGTAAGTACAAAAAGAAAACATCACTTAACTTACTAAAAGTAAAATAATAATAATAATAATAAAATTTATCATTCAACTTAGTAATCCTAACAAAGGGCAAATTATATAAAAAACAAAAAGAAAATAATATTCATTGGTCATGGATTTAAGAAAAAGATGGTACCATTCATGAAGCATAAATTATGAAATCACTAGATAAAAAAAAAAAGTACTACAGGCCTTTTAACATGAAATTTGTTTATTCGAAATCTTTATGTTCGATGAAAAATAACAATCAAGACAATGCCAGTTTTCTACCAAATATATATATTAAAAAAAAAGTAACAATACAGCTCAAGGGAAAGATATAGAACATTCGAACATGAACTATATCTACTTAATTTATGTGTATATGATCCAAATTTGACCCTAACTAGACTTCAATAAAGAGTGTAAAACACAAATGCTAAGGATAGCCTTAGGCATTATTGATTACATTTTATTTCCTCTATATTCAGGATGAGATGCATGACGGTACGCCAGCATATGTTGACAGTCGGCATAGCATTGGACCAAATTTTGGGTAGATAACCTCATGCCTTTATGGCTTTATCTTTCAGCTGTCTAAAGATATCAAATCTACTTTAATAAAGCTAAGTTTGACAATTGTAGTAAAATTCGTTGTCTTTAGAGGGAACAAAGAATAATCGAGCAGAAGGCTTCCTCCCAAGAGACAACTCCGCTGTTTGGTGCTTGCGGTTACAGTTACACAGAATCATTAAAATTCCAACGCTCCGAAGACGAACCAGGCAACGGTCGGTTAAAGAATGAGGGGCGTGCCAAGGTTCGCTCACCTACCCATTGTTGCCTGAGAATTTCAACAATTTGGGCTTTCGGATAGCACGATAACACACACACACACACACAGAGGAGGGCTGCTGATACCCCTGTGATTAATTAGGCGCCGACTGCTTCACAATCGCCGGCAACTTTACCTCTTATCTTCGTTTGTTGTTGATAATGAAGAATCAAATCAAATTCTCTTTTCCTCCTCAAGATTTCCTTTTTTTCTTGTTGATAGATCCTCTTCGATCTGTAATAGTGATCATTGATACTTTTGGATTTTGTAATATAGTATGAAATTGAGGTTTTGCAGATGTAATTTAAAGAAAAAAAAATTTTGGTCGAGTAATTCTTGATGGCCACAACTACACATCAATCATCATCTTATATACAAAGAAGTCCACATCGGGATGCTCTCCGTACTAATTCCAATATGTTTTTTTAGCAACTTGAAGTTCTGACGAATTAGCGTCTGGAGGGCATGCTGGAAGAGTAAAAAAAAATATTCAAAGTCTAGCACACGATCACGCGTGCATTGGATTATCTCGAATTAAAAGCAAGTGCATGAACATGAAAATGAGTTCATCTTGCATTTGAATTCAAATTCCACCTCCAAAGCCACCCCCATGACCTCCTGCGTCTCCATGCATGCGTTATTCATTAATATTTCAGCCACAACATTCCACCATTTTCACGGCTAATACCTGATAAAGTGCGCCAGAATACGAGTAAAACAAGGTCGCTGATTGGTTTCCACGCTTAAAGTTTTATGGATCAGCTTCCACGATGATACCCGCCATCATGCTGTTCTAGAAAAGCTCAAGCTCAAAGAAATTGACTACAAGTTAAGTTGAACTTGTGAATTTGATTCTCATCTTTCAACCCCACCATGGATATTGAGGACGGCATATTATCAGTTTTACAATTTCCTCCCCTTTGTATTTTGATGATAAACAATTTGCTTCGCATGCTTCATTTACATTTTCTTTTTACTTTTGGATTTGGGATCTGATAAATATATGTAAAGTCAAGAAAGGTAATCAAACATGTACAAAAGGTTAGTGGAAATCTCTTTCTGAAAATATTTCCAAATTCTTTTTTCCAAAGAAAGACATTCGAATTGGTAAGGGTATTTGCTAGATAGCTCCGAGGTTATACTTTTAAACCATTCCCTTATAATGCTCGGAATCTGCCCTTGAAAGAAAAGAATAAATTCTGGCATTCTTTTAAAAGATTTCGAGCTGACTATTCTTAGGAGTCTCATCTTTGCAATTTACGAGTCCGAGAGTGCGGCATGAAGGCCAAATTTTAGCACCATGCAAGACGGGTGCACGTGGTAACAAACAGTATACAGTAGCACTGTAGCAGCAATAATTATTCTTTGAACATTCCGTAAAAAGGAAAGAAAGAAGAACGGAGGAATAACTTCCTTTGTTTATGCATTCGAGGGGCTAAAAGTAAAACGAGAGATTCTAGCTGAAATGATTCCGATGCACGGCAAGTCGGCAACAGCCCCGTCTTAATCTTATCTTATGATTTGAACGAGGACCTTCCATTTTCAAGCCGCAAATCTGTCCATATTTGGACGTTGGACCTCGAGCTCAGGTGTCATGCCTGGATATGTGTATAGAATATGAACTGTTCTCCACATGTTATGTGCATCTTTTGAAATTTTGAACCTTTTAGTGTGATTGAACTTTTGTTTGTAACCATACAATGTACATTTTTCTGAATGAAGGAAGAGCAAACAAGTTTCGTCGGCGTGGGAAGCCCATTGTTGGCTCTATCGCTTTGGCCAATTTTGCCCTTTTTTTTTTCTTTTTTTCCCCCCGTTCTTAACCAGTATTTAGACAACGCTATTAAGTTTGAAATATCATTAGATTAAGCTTCACAA
The DNA here is from genome assembly GCA_013103745.1 of Gardenia jasminoides. NCBI lineage: Eukaryota > Viridiplantae > Streptophyta > Magnoliopsida > Gentianales > Rubiaceae > Gardenia > Gardenia jasminoides. The sequence continues at coordinate 108,043,524 of CM023103.1, forward strand.
AATTGTTCTTTCAATTACAGTACAAAAAATCATTTTCATTTGGATTTAAGAGTTAGAACCAAGCCACCCTTATACATTCCATACCTGTAGTTTGACTTCCAAATGGTAGGTGGAGAAGTTCTTATTTGGCACGTTAGCCACCTATCTATCATCATTAACGCAGGCATACTGAAAATAGTTGATGGCATGTTTTTTTTTTTTCCCCTTTGCTTTTTCACCCTCCTTTTCAAACTAAGGAAACCAACAAAAAAAAGGAGTGTTTTTGGATAGAGGGTTATTTGGAAAAGTATTTTAAAATAACACTATAACACTCATTATAATATAATGCATTGTAAAATAAAAATGATGGTTGAGCAGATAAAAAAAATATTAAAATAAGACGTTTGTCCATTTTTCTTTTTTTTTTTCCTTTTGTTCAGCATAAAGACACTTGGGTGAACCTAGTATTGTGTTTGGCGGGGCAATTTGATTTTGTCATATAGATGATGCATCTTACTCTTGGTACAAGTCCTAAAGGCTGCAACATGAGCTCTTTTCCAGTCCACTAAGCCTGCACGAAATTTTGTATGACCGCAGACGTTTGAGCTAAATGATTTCCAGTTTCATCCACGAAAAGGCTCACTGTTTGCTCACAAAAAGAAAAACTAAAGAAAGTGGAAATCATGGCAAAGGGAAAGGAGGGTCAAGAAACAACACCTGCTCAAAATATTGGGTAGTAGTTTAGAAGAGGAAAGAAAGGAAAGAAAAACATTTTCGTTTCCGTTTCAGCCTTGTATTGCGCTACTTGAGCAACTTGCTGAGGTGGTACCAGGAGTCTCACCCGAAAACCTTTGTACCAAAGGTTCAGGGATCGAATCCTGGGGAGGCCCCCCGCAACACCCACCAGGCCACCCATGGCGGGTGTTCGCCGACGACGGGTACTCACACCCACCAGGCCACCCATAGCGGGTGTTCGCCGACGATGGGTTCCCCCGGGGACAAATCCACAATGGGCCCAACATGTGGAGGATTTTCTCCTCTACAGTTGCCATCCTTAATTGTCCCGTTACTCGCCTAACATTATCTAGTAAATCGTTAAAAAGTTGATTAATTCTATGGGTTTTTTAAGTTAATAAGAAGGTCATTAATTGTTAACATCGTCTTAAAGTTGGTTTTATGAAAGTACTTGGTGGCGATGGAGAGTTGAGAGGTCAGACTTGATCGCATAACGGAGGCTGGCTTTTCAGTGCTTTTCAATTGGAAACCCGTAAAGAGCACTGCTCCAAAACTCGTAAGCGTAACATTTCGAATTGGACACGGCACACCACCCCCGACGCAGCTTACTGGACATGTCGTCGAAATTCCAAACCAAGGGGCATGGTTTCCACTCTCCTACCTACGTACGTATGTTCCGGTGGGGGAAAAAAAACAAAAGAAGAATATAAAAAAGTGGTGCATATATAGGGGTGTATTCCGTTGCTATCGCTTGCCACGGTATCAAATGGATGGATACGAATGTATACACCACCACTGACTAAACTACTCAAACCGCTTGTAGTTGTATGGAGTCAGAGTATAGAATTGATACGGGATATGTACCGACACATTTCACTTGTATATTCCCCACTCCTACCATCTATCCAACCCATTCTTTCTCCTGATATGAAAACATGTACGTTTCAAGTGTTGGTGCAATTTGTTGTACATGTTATGTAATTTAGTATACATTAACATTAATTTATTATATGTATGAATTTTGTTCATGTATAGTAATTTAACATAGACACACACACACATATTATTACAATTATTTTTTAAATGTACATCAAATTTTGAAAAAAAAAAAAATACAACAATAACATCAATTGTGGCTAAAAAACGACGGTAGTTGCCCAATCCGTATAGAACAACAATAGCGATCCTTGAGGAGGATAGAGCAGTGTGTGTACTCTCTACTCTGACTCAGTAGTTATTACGGGAATAGTGGCGACAAGGAAGATGGTGGCTCCCTTTGTCGAAGACATGACGGCTTTACGGAAAGAATGGTGATGCGCTGGCCTCGGACCAACCCCAAAATCTTATCAGACCTCAAATTGCGTGCCCAAGTTGGGATTCCTTAACAGGAAAACCGCACGGGTATGACAAACCACCTTATCCATCGCAGCGCCCCGGCCGTAGCCAGCTACAAACTAAGACCAAGTAATTAATGCTTGCTGGCACTACTAATTAATTAATTAATTGTTGTTTATGGATGATAATGACGAGCGGGATGGGATTGTCAACATCTCCATAGCTCATCACCAGAAGATTGAATGAGTCCTCCTCAGTCGTCACAATCAATAGAGCTAAAAAGAAAGAAACCACTTCAGCTTTTAAATTAATGTACGGATACCACATGGAGAATGGCTCTTCGTTCCCTCCTCTACTGCCAGGTTGATGAACACGACTGCATTAATGTCGTCGATCTTGAGGTTTGTGCTAGTGAACCAGGAAGAATCAATTGAGCATCCTAGCTAGCTTCCAAGGCCGGCGAAGATTTTTGAGCATGTATTTTATCCAACTCCGCTCATGAAGTATGCAGATCCAGCGTACTTCCCTGTGAACCATGTCTATACGTTTTCAGTTATTGATGTTTGGGGGTTTCAGATACCAGCAAAGGAGATGATACAGTCGATAATTCACTGATCCACCAAAAGAGGACCACGTCTTGGTTACTTAATAAAGATCTAGAGTTGATTTTGCCGGTCAAACCAGTATTGTGAAACTCAAATTGGTTTGTATCAGCATTATCACATCGTAATTTGTTTAAGAAATTAATTAGTATGGGCAGTTTATCAATGGCTTTGGCCGCTTTATCACACAGTAACTTGTAATAAAATAATACAGGAGATTTGTGAGTGGAGTACTACGTATTTTGGCATTATTAGGCATGTTCTATGCATGGAATGGAGAGGGCAGAAAGTTAAAAGAGTGCAGTTTTTTTCGGCGGATAACTTTAATTAATTTCTTTTGCATTACGCCTAGAAGAATGTCTAGACTCAAATTGGAGGCCACTGTCTACGTACACGCCTTCTAGGGTTTGTCATATTATAGAGTAGTATAGGCAGATAATGACAGTCTCTTTAACAGGTCGTGTTTTTTAATGGAGTTTTCTAACTTTTATTTTGTGTGAATGCACAAAACTACGGGATGTTGACAGGTGAAGTACTCCTTAAGCACCGGTTAGTCAAATCAGTGTGATAAAATGGGAATGAAAGCAAAAGAAGAGATCAAGGGGTGCTGCCCGGTCTATCAACAAACAATCCGCGAATCAATTTTAAAACTTATGCCTTCACTCAGACACTAATCCTTTATTCCTTCCTCATCGGCTTGTAAATGCTGTCAACTCTGCGCACTTAGCCACTTATGGAAATCGTCTAGATGAAAACGACACACTGATTAAACAAAAAAAAAAAAAAAAAAAGATGCAAAAGCTATATATTCTCTTTTCTCTTCATGAAATTAGACTCATCGGCTCAGTCGTCGTGATGTGATGCTCCATCTTCAACTTACAAAAACGTGCTGATGCTGATGTGATCCCTTTAGCCCGTAGACTCGGGCCTTGCTCTGCTCTGCCTTGCTGCTTCTACTCCTACTTCGATATCCTGCCATCCCATGTTGCTTCTGGCTTACACTCTCACCCTGGACTCCGGACATTAATTCCACCTTTGCTTTTGGAAAATGGAAGCACGCTACCTATCTTTCAACGCGTACATGATGCTTGCGGTTGTTGGAGACAGATTTCACATCCTTTTGCAAGTTGCCATTTTGACAAGAAATCGGAAAGACCGGTTAATGAATGTGACGCTCTCCTGATCCGAGGTAGATCCATCTCTGGACAAAACTTTGCACTGCCAGTTATCAATCACCGCTCCCCAGTTTTAGTAGCGTGCTGGGGGTAATCATTTGCTTTTTGTGTATTGCCTGATAATTAATTAACTAAAAATCTTTCGTTTTGTTACACCATATTTCCACCATCGAAAGTTCATCCCATAAACTGAAGCGTGAACTGTAAGAGCAAAAATCTGACCTGCCGAACTGACCTCCTCCCGAACTGCTATCCACTAGCCGAGCTCACCAGCACCTGCAAGCACAGCGGGATTGCTCCCCGGAGTAACTCCGACGATCAAGTCAGAGAAGGTGGAGAAGAATAGAGAGAGTATAGGCACAAGGCTTGGAATAATAAGGTGTACCTCCTTCTGGTGGTCTATATGTGTATTTATAGGGGATGGACCTCCCAGTGTTGGAGTCCACCCCAAACACCGTTAAAGGCGGGAATTAGGACCTATCCCGTGCGGGGAGGACGGGATAGACGAGACCCCCGATTATGTAGGTAGTAGTCCTGACTATCAGGAAGACCAGTTCGGCCCCGGCGGAAGGGCAGCTCGGCTGGCTTAACTAGCCCGCCTGGCCAGTTCGGCCGGGGTGTAGGTCAGCAGCGTCGGGTGGCCACGCTCAGGGGTCAGCTCGGCCATTGAGCTCGGCCTGGTCAGCTCAGCTATGTCAGTCTAGTCAGTTCGGCCATCTGATCCGAACAGGCAAGATAAAGGTGCCACGTGTGCCATATCTATTTATAGCACTTACAAAAACCAAATTAGATTTTTTTATTTACGCCAGAAAAATGTGGGAGAGATCTCAAGAAGCCACAGGACAGGGCCCAGGACCAAGAAAAGATAGTGAATTTTCAGCTTCAGTGAATGCATGACAGCCGGACATAGGTAGGTGGCCCAAAACTGAACACTGAAGACCGCCTAAGGTATAGTCCATTATAGTTTACGGCTAGTATCGAAGCTCACCATGCCCCAGGTAGAGCTCCACACACAAAAAATGGGCCTCGACTAGATTGCAAGGAGGCCATTATATTTTACGGCTCGCACTGAATCTCACTGATCTCTTCTCACCATACTCCGGTCCACTTAAAAAATAGGCATTCGAACAAACTGCAAACAACTTGCTGCAAAATTTTTGTCTTAGAACAGAGAGATTTCCACTTTGAGGGAGCTCTGAACAGGTTCCTTACACGTGGCATCCTGCTGGCAGTACGGCTGACCTGCCGAGCTGCGCGAGACTCCAAATCCGACCTGACCCCTGAGCGTGGCCACCTGACGCTGCTGACCTACACCCCGGCCGAACTGGCCAGGCAGGCTAGTTAAGCCAGCCGAGCTGCCCTTCCGCCGGGGCCGAACTGGTCTTCCTGATAGTCAGGACTACTACCTACATAATCGGGGGTCTCGTCTATCCCGTCCTCCCCGCACGGGATAGGTCCTAATTCCCGCCTTTAACGGTGTTTGGGGTGGACTCCAACACTGGGAGGTCCATCCCCTATAAATACACATATAGACCACCAGAAGGAGGTACACCTTATTATTCCAAGCCTTGTGCCTATACTCTCTCTATTCTTCTCCACCTTCTCTGACTTGATCGTCGGAGTTACTCCGGGGAGCAATCCCGCTGTGCTTGCAGGTGCTGGTGAGCTCGGCTAGTGGATAGCAGTTCGGGAGGAGGTCAGTTCGGCAGGTCAGATTTTTGCTCTTACACACTTCATCATTGCTTCACCCCTAATCTTTGCTTGATCTTCGACCTTTATTTTTTTTTTGGGCTATCACTCCTTTTGTGCTAAAAATCGCTCCTTGGATAACGTAATAAGAGTTTTGGCCCCTGAATCATAACAATTGCAGTCATTTAAAAATGTAAACCACTACCACAGCTGAATGATTTCTCAATCGGTGGTTGGATATATATACAGAATTCTAGTGATTCTCATATCAAATTGAAGGGCCCTAAGCTTTAAATGTTTGGCATTGTCAACTTTTTCTTTTCTTTTCTTTTCTGATGGAATATCAGAAATGTTTCAACTTGAGCCAACTCTGTTCTACTACACGCGGCCCAGTCCAGAAAATGGGATGTCGTTCTTTCTCCCCCACTGGACTGGACTGCACCCAAAGGAAGCCTTTCAAGAAATCCTCGACGCCAAGACCGTAGGAAAGATGTTGGTGAATACTTCCTATTCCTAACCTGCAAATGGACCTGACTAACTTCCGGCGGTGCCCAAATTGCAAAGTTTTAAATTGTGCATCAGCAGCAAAATAAGTAAATCAACATAAAAAAGGACAACAGAATAAAAAAAAAGATAAAGGGGGAATATTTGACCTCAGCAGCTCAGGATTAAATTATATGCTGTAATTAATAGTAGGACGGCTTGATTCATTAAAATCAGCTGATAACAGCCGTTTGATTTCTTGCTAAGGCGTTATCATACCGGATAATTCTTAACATTCAGACCTACCCTGTTACTGCTAGGCTGCTCTGATTACCAACTAAGAGGGATTCACCAAATAGGATCTTGCCACGTCTTGCGTCGAACCCCGACGACCTCGCGTCGCCACCGCGAAATCGACCACCGACTGGAATAACCCCATCAATTAACCGACGCGTGTCTGGGACTCCACGGCCTGTAGCCGGTTCAGCAGAGTTGTCCACCGCTGAAGCCGGTCACTTCCCTTTGTAATTCCCGCTAGGTATATAAGCCTGATCCAAAAACCCCCGTTTGCTTGCCCTTTTTTAACTCTTCCCGATTATTGAATCCTCCATCTCCAACAACAAAAATCTCTCTCTCCTTTCATTCTATCCAGGTTCGCACTTCTTCATCTTTTTCTAGACCTATATATTTATCTTTAAGATCTTTTTCTTGTCTGGTATTCTATTTTTTTTTTGGCTAAATCTACTTAGCTAATTTGAACTGTAAGGTTTGGGTTTCTATTACTTACTTTTCTTGGTGTAACGTTGTATTTTTTCCCCTTTTCTGAATGTTTTCGATCTTTGATTAGAGTTGCAATATGGGTTGTGATTGATGTTAAGATTACGTTTAATTTTGACTATCTTCCGTCGTTTATGACTTTGCTTAGTAATTTTTTGGGAGTAATCTTGAGTTTGAGGGGTTTTTGATTTGTTGGAGCTGTTAATCTTAAATTTTCTTTATGGATGTGTTTAAGTTGAGTAAGTGAATTAGTTGGTTGGGCAATTGCTTATCGTGCAATTTTGATTGGAAAAGTACTGGCTTAGTTGCCTTATTCAGGATTAGGGTTTTGTTGGTACGATTGGGGATTCTGTAAGTTCAACTAAATCCCAAGATATGAGCTCAAGTAAGGATGGTTTCTCAAATATGAGTTCTTGTGAATTTTACTGTGCAGTGGTGCCAGTGATTTAGATTAGTTTTTGAATTTTAGCTCATCTTTTACTTGCTTTAATGCTGATGTTTTATTGTTTTCTTTTTCTGTCCTTCTCTGTAGAACCCAGTTTAAATCTTTCCACAGGCGTCTAGGGTTGCATAATATTAGTGTAGATCTGCCAGTTTTTTGGACGTTTGTTAGTTCAGCAGCTGTAGACGGTAAGTTGTTGATGCTGCAACTGTTGGTGAGGACTGATTGTGGTTGTACTTTTAGGAGGTTCTTGTTTAGGGCTTTTTGCGAGATAAATTTAGAGATCTCTCAAGCAGGGTGCGAGTGCGTTGTTTCTTTTTTAGAGTGCTAGTGCTGCAGAAGGGCTGGCACTAGACAGCTACTTGGATCCCAGCCACCGCACTGCGGTGCCTCCTATGGCACCTAATAGGGTGGCTGGTGGAACGGCACATTCTTCTTCCAGTTCTGGCATCTTTTTTCCTGGAGATGGTCAGTCCCAAGTTGTGGGTAATTCTAACTTGAGTTCGTCTTTTGGGAACTCGTCGAGTTCAATCCCAGGAAGTGCACGGGCCAATTTGGGTCCTGTTTCTGGTGATGTTAGTAATACAGTCTTGAACAGCGTACCAAGCTCAGGTCCCAGTGTTGGGGCTAGCTCATTAGTCACTGATGCAAATTCGGGACTTTCTGGAGGTCCCCATCTCCAAAGAAGCGCAAGCATTAATACAGAGTCGTACATGAGGTTGCCTGCATCACCCATGTCTTTCTCATCCAATAATATTAGTATTTCTGGCTCTTCAATCATGGATGGATCATCTGTGATGCAGCCAAGCTCAAATCAAGATCCAAATACTCAACAACTACAGCAAAATCACCACCATCAAGGGGCTTCAAGTGCCACATCCTTACCAACGCCACGGGTTGGGCAGGTTCAACTTCCTAATGGTTCACGGGTCTCAGGCTCGTTAATCCAAGATCCTGGTTATATGTCCCAGCTGCAAAAGAAACCTCGATTGGACATTAAGCAGGAAGATATTCTCCAACAGCAGGTATTTCAGCAATTGCTGCATAGACAGGATTCTATGCATTTGCAGAACCCTAACCCTCAGTTGCAAGCTTTGATCCAGCAACAGAGATTGAGACAGCAGCAGCAGCAACTGCTGCAGTCTATGCCACCAATTCAGCGTGCCCAGTTGCTGCAGCAACAGCAGCAGCAGCAGCAGCAGCAGCAGCAGCAACTGCAGTTAAGACAACAGCTTCAACAACAGGGTGCAACACCTTCATCTGGGATGAAGCGTCCCTATGATGGTGGTGTCTGCTCTCGTAGGCTGATGCAATATCTATACCACCAGCGTCAAAGACCTGCAGTGAGTATATCTGTGGTTTTCTTGCAAAAATATTTCATGATCCTCCATACTACCTGGCTTCCTTGTCCTTCGAGATTCATAGATACTCTAACTGCAATGTATGCTTTAAGGAATAAAGAATGTAGGAGTTCATAAGAGTCTGGTCTGATTAGATTTTTCGCTTTGATAGTTATTCTATACAAATTTATTTTGCAGGATAACAGCTTTGCTTATTGGAGGAAGTTTGTTTCAGAATATTACTCTCCCCGTGCTAAAAAGAGGTGGTGCTTGTCGCTATATGACAATGTTGGACACCATTCACTAGGAGTATTTCCTCAGGCAGCCATGGTACTTAGTTTACCTCAATAACCTTTTCATTTTTTTTTTTTTTTAACTATGCTGCGACTTGAGTTGTGTGAGAAAAGGACTTGTTTGTTTATATTCTTTGTCAAAATATGTGGGTTGATCAGTGATGTTATGGTGCACTTTTATATCTAGATTGAAGTATCCTCGTGGATCTCTTGGAACATATAAATCTGTAAAGTTTTAGGTGGATAGCACCCTTTCCCAAATGTAAATCATTATTTTTTAGGGACGTGAGTTTTCTTCTTCATAATTGGTATTTGTTATTAAGGTCCTGCTGACCCGACGAAAAAGTTAAAACCAAAAACAAAACGTCAGAAAGTTGCCTGCTTTCGGCATCTTTGATTATTATGCTAATTGGTTGCATTTCTTTCTATTTGTCAGGATGCATGGCAATGTGATATTTGTGGTTCAAAATCTGGAAGAGGTTTTGGTAAGTTCGGCAGGGAATCCCTAGGATATATCATTGACATTCCGTCCTTGGTATACCTTTATATCTTCTTATTTTGGTTAGAAAATTGCCCACCTCCTTTCCCCTGGCCAGTTAGGGGAGAAAAAGGAATTGTTGCGGTTCTGGGTTGTCAATATGTTAATTGATACCAATACCTCAAGAATGTGAGCCTTGTACCTTTTTCTTTGGCAAATCAAGTCTCTCTCTAATGTCTTTCTGCCATCTCATATACTTGCCATAAGTGACCTAGCAGAGGATAATTTGTATTGAATAGAAATGTTCTACTGGTATTGGGCATTGAATAAGACTTTTGGAAACATTTCCCTTCCAACCAGGCCACATCCTTGGTTTTCCTTTCTCCAACTCCTGCTTTGCAAGATAAATAGATAGGAACTGGTTTTAAACAAGTAACTGTACATATTATAGTTTGACTGTTATGTTACACATCTCAAATAACATTGATGTTGCTTAATTGTGCATAGTTGACATGGAGTCACCAGTTTCTGTGTGCAAAATATTGCGACATGAAAGCAATTCTTTGGCTTCTAAACAAATACAAGTCCTGTGACAATATTTACTTGATATTTTACTTATATGTTTTAACTGGTCTTATGTTATGTGTGGTGGGTTTCAACAGAGGCAACTTTTGAAGTGCTCCCCAGACTTAATGAGATCAAATTTGGAAGTGGGGTTATCGATGAGCTGTTATTTTTGGATTTGCCGCGTGAATATAGATTTTCTTCAGGAATAATGATGCTGGAGTATGTGAAGGCAGTTCAAGAAAGTGTATATGAGCAACTACGGGTGGTTCGTGAAGGTCAGCTTCGTATTATTTTCGCCCCTGATTTAAAGGTAATTAAGAAGTAAGAATATCTTTTCTCTTTTGATGTTATCTATCTTGTTTTCGTGTCCTGTTAAGATTTTCTTCCTTTTTGTTATCAGATATTGTCATGGGAATTTTGTGCACGACGTCATGAGGAGTTGCTTCCACGTAGATTGGTTGCACCACAGGTATGTATTTAAAGTATGAACAACTTGTTGATCAGTGACTGCAGGATTAAAGAGGTGACTTTTATTGCTCAATGTCATTGCATTATGTAGTGTCATCTGATGTTGTTGAGATTTCTTTTGCTGTTTCATGTTTGATTATCAATGTTCCCTTGTTAATTTTGTGAAGCTGCTTTTATACAGATTTTACGGTTATAAGTAACACCATCTCTAGGCAAGTCATGATGGATTTTGCTCTGTGAAACATGTCTGGTCATTTAAAAAATTAAGTTTACACTATTCATTATTGATTTAGGGCCCCTCTTTTAATTTCTAGTTGGGTCGCACTTTACTCTCTCACACATGATATTGGAGTTAAATGTAGATTGTGCAGCTATTGACCTTTCGTCTTTCCTTGTCAAGTTTTGATAACTTCGAGGGTGTAATCTGAGTCAACTCTAGAGCGTATTGCCTGATTTATATTCATCTTTGCATTCAATACATGAACATTTTCCTTTTGCAGGTTAATCAGTTACTACAGGTTGCACAAAAGTGCCAAAGCACACTATCCGAAAGCGGAGGAGATGGCGTCTGTCAGCAAGATCTACAGACTAACAGTAACATGTGGGTAAATTATGCTTAAAAATACGACTCTCATTTTGCATCTTGTGAATTGGCTGCTTGGGGAATTGTAGTCCCATGCTTATGGTCAAAAAAATTTTTTTGATGCTTGTCAACTTTGAACTAGTTTGTGAAATTATGAGCACGCTTAATGTTTCTTTAGTACTCAAATTGTGTTCGATTGTCACGGATTGTAGGGTTGTGACTGCTGGCCGCCAGCTTGCCAGAAGTTTTGAGTTGCAATCGCTTAATGATTTAGGATTCTCCAAGAGATATGTGCGATGCTTACAGGCATGTGTCAAGGTTTTATTGACGAGATTAGAAACCTTTATTCTTGCTTTCAGATTTCTTATTCTTATCTGTGTTAACACGTGACAGATATCTGAGGTTGTCAATAGCATGAAAGACTTGATGGATTTTTGCAGAGAAAACAAAGTTGGGCCTATTGGTAATCAATCTTCTTTTAGCCTCTTCACTTGTGAGAATCTTTTCCCTTGCTGGCATTGGAAGTTTTAATGTGTAAAGCATCAAAGAGATTGTGTGGCTAAGGAGGGAAAAAATATTATGGATTGATGATTTTCATTTTTTTTCACTTCAGTTAGCTATTAACCCAATTTATTCAAGTACCTCTCAAAAATATATATTTTTTGTGATGCTGGATACGTTATATCTATTTAGCAGTGATGTGCCATCTTTATATGCAGAGGGCCTGAAAAATTTCCCCCGACATGGCAATTCAGCCAAGCTTCAGCCACAAAAGGTTCAGGAAATGGATCAGCTGGGAGGTATTCAGGGTCTACCAACTGATCGAATTACAATGAATAAGCTAATGGCTTTGCATCCTGGATTAAATAACCAAATGGGGAATACTCAGCACATGGTGGGTAGAGGTGGTTTGAGTGGCCTCACCAATTACCAAAATTTGCTCATGAGACAGAATTCAATGAACTCAAGTCGTAGTTCATTACAACAGGAAGCATCTTCTTCTTTGAGTAATTCTAACCAGAATCCGTCCTCAATGTTTCAAGGGCCTTCAGGTGCAGTTCCAGGAACCTTGCAGAATCCACCCGTTGGTGGGTTATCAGGTTCCCATCTGCAGCAGCCACAACTGCAGCAGCGTTTAGCTTTGCTGCAGCAAAATAATGCAGTGCAAGGTAGTCAGGCCTTGCAACAGCACATAATGCAGCAACTGACACAGGACAATGATGGAAATGGAATTCAGCAGCCTGTTGCGTGTCAGAGTATTGGTGGGAGTGTATCAAGAGATGGACTTGCATTTGGGAATAAAAGTTCAACAGGAAGCGTGACAACTGGAAATGGGACGAGTAATGTTATGGGACCTGCTCCAAGCAGAAGCAACAGTTTCAAAGTTGCTTCAAATAGTGAATCTTCTGCAGCTGGCGCAAGTAGCGGGTTCAACCAGAAAACTTCTGAGCTTCCACATAGTCTTCATTTATCAGAGGAAATGGTACCTGACATTCCACACGAATTCACGGAAAATGGATTTCTCAGCAGTGATCTTGATGATAATATGAATTTTGACTGGAAGGCCTGACTAACATAATTCGTCTGATAAAATGTGCTTTTGTTTCATGAAAATATGGTTGTACAGGTGGTTTGTAGTCTGTTATTTGGACATTTATGTTCTGAATCCAGTTAGGGACTTTGTGAGTTTAAACAAGTGTTTGAGTAGTTCTGTGGTCTTTTTACATGCCCCAGTTTCTGGTTTTTATGCTCAAATGTCATCTTGCAAGTGTAATCTCTGGATAGAGACCAAACAACATTTCACTGTCGAATTTACATAATAATTATTTTACATGTTGTGTCGCTTTTGCAGATGCAGTATATGATACTGATGTTCCCCCTTTGTTTCTTCTTTCTATTCGTGTTTTCACTGAAGCAAAATGAGTAAAGATAAACAGAAATGACAGAGAATGCGTTTGATTAATTCTTTGTAATGATTGGTCTTCATGGGACAGGTTGTATCCTGTTGAAGAGGTTGAATTGGAGGTCCGTCTGTTACATGATGTGGGTAATGCTTTTAGCGTTAAACTTTGGTGGCAATCGAGGTTGAATACCTTTTTTTGCCTAATTTTATGCATCAGAAGTACATTGGCCGTTCATATCAGCTGGAAGCTAATTGAATTCTGGTTCCTTTATTTGGAGGCGGCTTGGGAAATTGGAGATGTTGTGGAATCTGGAATTAAATGGCATTTGGGACTGGTTTAATTGACTTTTGGTCCGATAGATGGGTTCTTGATTCTCCTTCGGTAGAAGTCTGTGATGTTGTCAATCCTTCCCTTTTATTTGTGGCCGGATCTGTACGGCTGTTTCAATTTATTCCCTCAACATTTGGTCACTTCGATTTCCCGGTTGCCTCGTGATTCTGATGGACAAGATCGGATGTTGTGGAGTCTGTCGGCAACAATAAAATTTTCTACTACTACAGGTTAGAAATTGGTGAGGCGAAGAAAAAATGTATCCAAGTTATGTTCTGCCCTCCAAAATATCCTCTTTCTAAAGAATCTAAACTGGTGGCTATTACATGGACTTGTTCCCACTGATGACGTTCTTCATGTCGGAGGATTTAATATGGTCTCTCGTTGTGCTTGCTGTTCTTCCATGGACTCTTTCTCATGTGGGGAGACATTACATAAGTATTGTATGCCGTTCTTCTCTCTCTTTCATCTTATATTTCGCCATTCTTGATGTCTAGGTTCTCTCATAGTCTCATGGTGCTGCACATTGGTGGTTTATTGCTGATGGGCATTTTTTGGTTTCTTTACGAAATGAAAGCTGGAGATAACAGTAGTGTCCTTATTGCGGAATGTAGAGCTTTATGGTTCGATCTCCATCTAATGTGTTTGGCATGAGTTATTTATTGGTTGATATTGAGTGCCTCTCAGGTTTTGATTTCTCTTCTTCTCAATTCATCTCGACAATCTCGTCGGCCCTTTTGCAATCTGTTGACTAAAAGTTGAGTTCGTGATTTATTAAAAACAATTAATGGCAGCATACATCATGTGTATAGAGAGACAAATTCAGCAGCTGATGCATTGCCCTCTTTAGCTCTTCACTGTCAACATCTATTCTTGTAAGAAGCTGCCTTGCCTCCACAAGTTCGTACAATTAATAGACTGAATAGTTCAGATTCAGCTTCAGTTACCAAAAGTAGTACTCGTTTTTTACTTTTGGTTTATTCACCTGTATCTGCAAGTCTGGTCCATGCCCTCTTCCAAATCTTCTATTTATTTAAGGAATAATTTCAGAAACTTCTGCCAATTTCATTAGTCTCTCTCCAGATTTTGCAAATTAATTTTCATTGAAGTTAATTACGTTGTAGTAACATTTAAATCCAACCACTAATTAAAAAGTGATAGTTGGAGAGAGAAGTTGACATGATTCCACCATTACCCTTCATCTACTATATTATTTAGTTAATTTAATACTAACCCACACATTAAAAAAATATTAAAATTTGCTATTTATCATTAGAGATCAATCACATATAGCATCAAAAAACAGTATACCATTTTATATTTTTCACTTAATGCAAGATCCAAATTACTCTTTTCACTTACATACCTGTTGTGAAGAATTATCAACAACAAAAATTTGTAACCGAAACACTACAGAGAGTGAACTTTAATTCCGTGAACATCCTTGTCAACATAAAGTTTGCTCCTCCTAATATTTTGATTGTAGAATTTTTTTGACTATTCGTAGTCATTTTCGAAAATGGGTCTGTAACTGAAAAGAGTGATTTAGATCTTACATTAAGTGAAATATATAGAATGATATACCATTTCTTTGATACTATATGTGATTTGATCACTAATGATAAACAACAAAATTTATTGTTTTTCTTTAATATATGGACTGTTATTAGATTAACTAAATAATATAGAAGGTAAAAAGGTAATCATGGAATTATGCTATCTTTTCTCTCATAGTATCACTTTTTAATTGTTGATTAGACCTAAATGTTACAAGATAATAAATATCAAGAGAGGTTAGTGTAACTTTTAAAAGCTAAAGGAAGGCTAGTGAAATTGTCAGAGTTATTATAAAACTAATGATATAAACTAGCGAAATTAGATATTGGAATAGTAAAGTAGAGCCAAGAAATAAAATATTATTTTATTACTAACTCAATTGTTCAGAGTTGTTGCTATATTATTACAGGAGAGGTTAGGATACCTCTATTTATAGGCAAATCAAGATCAAAGGTACATGAATCCAATTTAATATCTACACATGGATTTAGCAATTCTATAGATGAACAAACTAACTACAAAAGAATACTCCCTCCCTTTTTTTTTTAACTGTCGTTTAAGGTTTTGCACACCAATTAAGAAAATTTTTTCATTGCTTAAATCTATGCACTACTTTCCTTTTGTACCCCTTATTAATTGTCCAACTCACCCATGTTTTCTCTCAACAGAGTAATAAATGGTACTTTTTTTATTGTTTCTCTCACCCTTGTTTTTTCCACCTGGAAGGCTCATGGTAAAGCACCCTGCATTGGAAAAATGAGAGATAAAAGGGTAAAATTGGAAAAAAATAATTAATACTGCATGGGGGTTATAAAACGACAGATAAAAACACATTGGAGCAAAAACCTTAAACGACAGTTAAAAAAAAAGGGAGGGAGTACATCAATGTACCAATGAATCTTGTGGGGAATACATGTATCAATCTTCTTGAGAATATAAATGGACATCCACATCAATACAGATAATTATTTCATAACAGAAATCTAGATTTCTGAATTATTCCTTTATTTAATAAAATTAAAGGCTAGTATCCTTCTACGAAAAAAAGGGGGCAAAAAAAAGACGCTATACATCCAGAACTGGCCTAGCGTGCCTTTCCTGCTGTTATGTGTTGGGAACTGATAGTTCCACAGCAAATATGTTAATGCCACAGCAACTTTTACTTTACTTGACAAACTTACCCTTCTTGTAATATGAATCTTAGACTTGTCAGAAGGCTAAATTTGTCAATTAACTCACCATAGTTGTGGAACTAAAATTATGACGGTGGCATTATCATTTTCCCCTGTGTGTTTTTACAAGAATAGAATGTGCACGGTGGCCAGCTTTAACGCAGTGTTTCAAAATGGAAGCATTCATCTCAACAGACGCCTACCACAATAACCATCTCCCAAAGAACCAGAAAAGGCAAAAATCAAGTGAAACAAGACAAAAAAAGAGGCAAATATATGGTTTTATCATTTGTTTTTGACCAGATGCATGACTCAGAATATGGATCAAATAACAAGCTTCTCGTTTTCTTCGTGGCAAATTGAAACCGAAATCTTCAAAGTAAATTGTTTCTAGGCTCTCCCGCATGCTTAGAGCTTACGGGAGGAGACTATGGAACCATTTGGTTTAAATTCCAATCATTATCACTATTGGTATCATAATAGTATGAACAATGATAATGAGTGTTTTTGTTAATGTAAAATGAGTTTCAAAAATTTATTATTTTCTCCTTTTTCATTATTTCTTTTTTCTTAAAAATGATGTAATAAGGAATATTTTTTCTTCATTTGTTGAAACTAGCAGAACGATGGCATTTTTTTTATTTTTATATTTAAGGAGAATAAAATGAGCAATTAAGATGAGTCCCTAATAAGATGTGGTTAATCAAAAAACTCAAAGAGGAAGCTTATCATTCCCATTGACTTCTTCTTATTGGCTTCAAGCAAACATCATATATAGATATACTTAATTTAAAACTCATAATACAAGTTGAAACCCATTTACCAAACACCTCCTATACTCAGATTCCATCTTCTTCTTTTCTTTTTTTTTTTTTTTTTTTTGGGTACAATGGAGGGCTAAAGCCCATTACAAAGGGGCAGCAGGAACAGAGAAAGAAAACCAGAATGCACAGCAAGAAGCAGAAGCACTTAGTTGTACTCGTTGTCTGAATCCTCATCGTTGTCGTCATCCACCGCATCCCCTGCAGCACCAAGTAATGTGTTGAAGATCATATGCTCCCAACCTCTTATACTCGCTCTAAACCTGTGAAAGCGAGAAGGACTGCTTGACTCACCCTGAGGAGATCTGTTGTTTGAACAAAGATGCCGTTGAGCATAGTGCCTCAACATGCATTTTCCAGATCGATCCAATATCTCAATATCAAATGCCGGCGAGACTGGTCGCCCAACAACTTCAACATGAGAAACACTGGCATGGCCAAACAAGTTAAATACTATATTAAAAGGAAAGCCACCATCCTACTTTGCAGGAGCAGTGAGACCAAATTTTTCTGACCAAATAACCCTCTCATTTTCTATCTTATCCTCCTACTTTTAATGACTTGCAACCTAATTCATTCATCCAAAAAACAAATGAAACCAAACAGAAATTGCAACTCAAGTACTCCTGCTATTATAAAAGGAAAACTGGATTGCGTCTAAATTAATCATTAAAAAAGTAAAATTTACTTTTTATTAATTACCGTATTCACAAAGGCCAATGACATTGACGCTCCAGAAAGAGCTCAAGGCTCTCCATCCTTCCTTTTTGGTTAATGAAATGATGAAAAAAAATTATAAATATTCTCTAAGACAAAATGGACCCTCTATGTATGTACCAATAGTTTTCTCTATTTTGCCTCTTCAATTTGTTCAATTTTCTCAATTCTTACATTAGACCTAAATTGTTGTACCATTACAATAGAGGAAATTCTTAATAGTGACAGTTCTATAAATACTGTGTAAGCATGAATTATTTAGTAGTTCTAGAGTGAAGTACTAGCCAATGTGGTTTGGAGTTGTCTATTGCTTTTGGACTTGTTCATCATTCTCTAGGCGAGCTTTACAAGCTTAACTAATGTTATAGAGGTCTCCAAAAAAATAATGCATAATGCTCACTTACCATGCCTTGTGGCTAATTTTGGCATTTAGATTGCTAGAGAATCTAGGTTATAGGTCTTTATGTCGTTTTCAGCAATAATTAGTAAGGATGGAGTGCCTAGAGCATTTCTTGGAGTGCTAACATCATTTGTAACATGTTTTCATTACTTTGTGCAGGTGACCGAGTATGAGATGAATGCTAGCAACAAAATAAGAATTTTCATAACATGTAACATCAAGTAGTTCATGCCAATGTTTGAAGTAGGTACTTGACAACTGGGCAAAAGAAAAAACAAATACCTGTGCCAAACACAAGCGAGAAAAATCATAATAAGTAGGACTCACCATATGTAATACAAACTATCCATTTGTTGTTTCTGCACTCTACCCAACAGCTGGACTTGCAGAATCCCTCCGATGCAGAGAACAGGTTCTGGCAGCTTGAACTTTTGCAAACAATTATCCTATAACGCAGTTAATTAGTAAATCTAAATCTGGACCATTACACCTATGAGTTTAAAGAATAAAAGATTGTAGCTCATAGTTGCGTGAGCCTTTGTTAGACAGCTCAAATTGGCTATGTGATATGATATCTCATTCCCTTGTTCAGCCCCTTTTGGACAAAAGGATAATCAAATTTGTTGCTTAAGCAGTGCGATTGAATGAAGAGAAGCATGTAAAACTCACATGAGCCATCGGAAATTCTGGTGAAACATATGTCCACACAAAATTTTCATGAGAAGATTCTTGAGCAGCTGAAGACACGTCACCCTCCATTTGTGCTTCCATACCAGCAATAGAATGCCCCATCAAAAATCTTACAGCCTTTGCTGAATATATGGGGAAACCAAACTGAAAGTATGCTGATAATGCAAATCAAGCTTTTTATCAGTAAGGAGATACAGGCTTTAAACAACAAGTCACCCCCCCCCCCACCCCCCCAAAAAAAACCCCAAAAAGTGAAAAGTCTTCTAAAATAACCTTGAAATGGTTGAATATGGATTTCTGTAATTACACAGAGTTTGGCCACCAATTTATAGGTTAATGTCTCAGGGACTGCAGGATCAATTTCACCCTTGCTCGACCAGTAAGAAGCTCTCTGACCAATCCTGTCACTTGGTTCTAAGGTATTGCGGATGCTTTCTTCTGGGTAATTATCAGTGCTTGAAGCACCAAGCGCCTCGGACAAGCAATCTTTTCTTGGGAAGGAGTCAAGACCTTGAGCCAAAAATGCATATACTTTATGGTCCCGTTTCAGACATGCCCATTCAATAGGCTCATTGGTCCTGAATTCCACAGGCTCGATCATGTTGCTAATTTCAATAGCACGAGTAACGGTGGACATCTCAGGGAACATCTTTAAACAGAGTTGCTTGCATATTCCATTCACAATCACTGCATAATGTTAAAAGCCCTTAAAAGAAGCAGCAATAAAAGGCACAGAAAGCTGTGAAGCACCTCAATTTCTTAAGTTTGACCAAACACAGAAAAGGTTGACAGACAAGTTTTCTTTTGTTTTTTTTTTTTGCCCCCACCATAAGGCACAGACAGCTGCCCAGCACATAAGCTTCTTTACTTCAATCAAACAGAAAGGAGTTGACAGACAAGTGCTCAAACTCTTTTCTTTTCCCGCATTAAGGCATACATTACTCAGTAACTTGCACAAGAGTGAAGCACATCAAAAGTCATATTGAGCAAAACGGGAACCATATTCAGTTGTGCTTGCAAAATGCTAATATCCAACTATCTTTCTGGCAAAGTTCTTTGTTTCTCAACATCTACATACATGGTTATCCTTGTCTGCTGCTTCTCATAGACAATGATATGTATAAACTAGAGTTATTTTCAGTGATATTCAGAAAATAAGCAATGTCAATGTCTATTAAAATCCTATAATTAGAAATTCAGCAAGTATCCATTGACTAGATTTTCAGTACCAATATTCCGAGAGAGACTTGTGAAGAAGAAACCACTAAGTGGAAAAACAATGACGAACAGTAGCTTAAACGTACATTACAAGGACTCCTCGTCTAGAAAACTTCATTTGACCACCTTTAAGAGTGCTGTTCTGTTTCATTAGTGCATAATCCAGCAGAGCCCAAAGTGGAATATGCGCAGTCAATAAAATAACATAGCAACCATCAATTAGTTCCTCCACCATTAACCAGATGAATAAAAACCAACCCGAGAACAACCCAAAACCCAAAGAAATAGAATGACAGAAACGAGGAATTAAAACCACTAGATTGATAAAACATGGACACAGCAGCAATAACTAAGCTGAGTGGGAAAGCTCACAGAATTGGCGCCAAGAACTGGAGACAGCACTAACACGAACAAGATCAGAAGGGTCCTCCAACAACATGAGGATTTTTACAGACAAATCAGCACCAAGCAGTTCCATAAAATCATTACTTCCCTCCATCTTCCTTGGCTGCTACAACTAAAACCCAGTTTACAGATTTTACAGTTTGCAACAATTGCAGCCTTCTATCCTTGGGAAAAAAAGATTAATCATAAAAGGCAATGCAATAATCAAGACAGAAGAGACCAGAATACGCAAGATATCAAATGATGCGATACAATACCAATCCAATAAAAGCAAGTAGATAAAAGTTTCTTTCTTTCCATTTGCCTCTACTTTTGGATACAAAACCCATCCTTTCTATGGAGTAAGCAGACTTGCAATGCAAAAGTTAAAAGTTCAGTACTTCTTTAAACCATCAGCCCCAGATGTCGTCGCGTAAAATGAACACTTTTAGCCAACAGAAAAGAGTTGAAAATTATTTTTAAGAGCAAGTTAAAAAATATACAGAAAATACACAGCACCTACCAAAGAGTTCGGCAAAACAATATCTACACCGGAGGGGAGAACGGCTCGTGACCTGGGTGGTGGAAACCCAGGGACAGGAAGAAAGAGGATGGTGAAGCCCAGCAGTTATATGTAGGATAGTTTCAGAAATCTCCCCTGACGTTTGTGACTATTATGCTTAGCTCTCTCAGAGTTTTTAAAATTACACCTACCTACCTTAATTTGACCCTTTCAGTAACCAAACAATAAAAGTAGGGCCAAAAGTTCAATGAATATCCTAAAATATGCTTATCTTTTAAAGTTTAATTTATTCTGGTAAACAATTATAAAGTAACTTGGCACAATTACTAAGGAATAAGTGTTAAATTTTTCATACTAATATTTTTATTATTTAATAATCAACTATAACAATAAATCTATCACTATAATAGGCTACTTTTCATAGTGTTTTATCAGGAACATAGATTCATTTTAAGGTAGAGAAGAAAGTGTCATCTTGATCTTTCTAAAATTTATGGACTAACTCAGTAATAGAACTATTATAGTTACGTAGTGATTTTAGGCCATTTATTTTAGGTTATTTTTTCTTTGTTCCTGATTTTGATGTACAAAAAAGTTGGATGATATGAAAAGTTATCAAAAAAAATGTTACTAGTTTGACATTTGATCAGAATAGAGATTAGGGACAACATTGAAAGTTTTTTAATTTTTCTGACCAAATATAAGAGAAATGAATAAGAAGGAAAAATAAAAGAAAAAAATTATAAAACTCATCCTTTTTATAAGCATGGCAAACAAGAAAGTTCCATTAGAATGTTAAAGTTAGTAGTGGTTCAATTTAAATAAGAGATTATTTGAAAAATTACTTGAAAATAATACTATAGTATTTTTTTTATGATATAATGTATGTGAGATAAAATGTAATTGAAAATTATATTTATGATAGAGGTACAATAAAATTTAGAATTTTTTTTATTTTTGCAATTGTACACCCATTGTCATTTTAAATGAGTAAGGAAGCTAAGTATAAATTTTAAAAGTTTAGTGAAGCTAAGTGATTATAAAAACTTCAGGGGTGTTTCTGAAATTATCGCTTATAGTTAAGCAGTACAAGTAGGCAACAAAATTTTGCGGCTCGGGGGTTTATTAAAATGAAAGACGGGTTAATAAAATGAAAGACAAAGAGGGACGAGAAAGAAAAATATAAAATACAAAGGGGAAAAACTGCTAGTAGTGTCAGATAGAAAACAAAGGGGTGCAAACGAGTCGAATCGAGTCGAGTTTTAGCCTTATCGAGTTCGGCTCGACTCGTTTTTCATCGAACTCGAATTCGAACTCGAGTTCAACGAGCTCAAAAAATGAAGCTCGAGTTTAAATTCGAGCTTAATCGAGCTCGAGCTCGAGCTCGAATTCAAAAAAAATAATAAATAATTATTTTATTTTTAAAAAAATAAATAAAATAATTATTTTTCTTAATAAATAATAAAAATATTAGGGATATATATGTAATTTCACTATTAGAATAAAAATAAAAAATAATATATATATATCTATATATATATATATATATATATATTCAAGCCGGCTCACGAGCTATCGAGTCTAAGAAGGTCGAGCTTGAACTTGACTCGAGTTCAGAAACGAGCCGCTCGAGCTCGACTCGAGCTCGATATTTTCGAGCTCAAATTCGAGCCACTCGTGAACGGCTCGATTCATTTATAGCCCTCAAAACAAGTAGGAGAAATTTACTGCAATTCCGTCATCTTCATCGCACTCATAGTAGAAGTTTTCATAACCCATTTGGATTGCTATTTTTTTGGAGTTTTTGTAGAAAATTATAGTGTAACGATTTAATATATGTAAAGTAAGAAGTTAATTGAAAAATATAAAAAAAATTTGGAGAAAAATACCAATCCAAAATAGTCCAGAACAAGTGACATTTTGACTCCAAAAAAAAAAAAAAAACGTGTTCCAAAACAGTGAACACCTATGCATTCAGTTCTGGCAACACGTGTGACTAAGAATGAGGAGTCATTATACACCTTCACCCACGGGCCACTCTCTTGTTGTTAGACATGATCATAGTTCCAAAACCGCCTGTTCCGATTTAAAAATTAACGGTTCTGATTTTTCTAAAAGATGGAATCTGAACCAACCCTTTTGGGGATGGTTATGGTTATGATTATTGAACCTCTAGTTACAGTTCAATTATGGTTTTGATTTCTTCTAATTCCGTTTCCGTTTCCAATTCTTTTAATTACATTAAAATATTTGTTATTACAGAATTGATTTTAAGTAAATATATCAACTAATATGTTGTAATACTTGTATTATTATTGATAGGGAAAAAGAAAAAATACATATATCATTGATTTAGCAAATTGCTATTTTTTGATTTAGTAATGACCATTTTCTCAATCCTTTAAAAAAAATAATTTTTCATGATTTTGTCATAATGATTAGTCAAAATCAAAATATCATGAAGTACCAGTTTAATACTTTGATTAATTTAACTCTTTGGCTTGATTGGATTTGAACTTAAATCAGTTATTGCTATATGTACTAATGAATTGGGATAAAAAAAATTGATGGAATAAAATAGCTGCTATTGATGTTGAGTGCTGACTATTAAAATTGAACTTTAAATTAAGTCAAAGGGGTCCAATTACTTAGGATATAAATATATTTTTAAACGGTTTGAACGGGTTTTGAACTGCCGATTCGGATTCTTATTCCGATTCAAGTTTTTGTGGACTTGAACCCTAACCTTTAGTTACGGTTATGGTTCCGATTCTAATTTCTCAAATTCGATTCTAGTTCCTGTTCTATAAACTATTGGTCTGATTTCAGTTCAGAATTGAATTGTGGCCACCTCTACTTGTAGTGCTACCTTGCGCATGACCATGGGGCTTTGCAAAGAAATATATGGTGGTACTCACCAGCCACTATTACTCCCTCCCTCCCACACTTCAATAGTCTTATTTTCCTTTTTCGTTGGTCCAATTACAATTTATTTTTAATTAAAAAATACAATTAACTTTTGACTTTTCTAAAATATCTTATTATCATTGATTATAACTTACTTTATTTAATAATTGCTTCGATTCATATATTGGATGGTATAACTCTTCGTCATTATTGTTGTTGTAATTGATATAAAGTATAATTATTGGCTGTACTCCTAATATTAATAAAATGATACTTTAAGAAAACAATAGATTACATTTATTCTTCCAATAAATTTAACTAATTTTTCTTAGACTATGTGAAAAAAAAAATCAAAACTGTTAAAGTGGGATGGAGGGTGCACTTGCTTGGCTACGCCTAATTTACCATTTGTTCATATAAGAGTTTCCATAGGACACTAACAAGTAAATTTTGACGAGTTTAAGGTAATAAGTAGCAAATAGAACCAACTACCCGGCCTTTGGCTGTCAGAAAAGACTTTAAGTTTTTGTGTGGTGGAAGATTAAGGATTCAAACCTTACTTCCTATTAATTTATAACTAATATATTGTTTCTTCAAATCTATAAGGGTGTGTAGTGCACTCATCTAGTAAAAAAAAAAAAGTAATTATATGCGAATCGAAAAAATAAAAACCGAAAAACAATAAAAGCTCGGTTTGCAAATACAAGAGTTGTCCACTTAATTAGTGTTGGTTCTTTTTTTTTTTTGGGGTTTGCTCTCTTTCTCTTTTATTTTAAACGCATGAATGAAGATCCCCTTATTGCACTTGAGAATTTTCCTTAAATTGCAGCCTTGTGCTGTACAAAACGTGAAATACTCCTAGCTGCTTATCGAAGGTTTTTTTTTTTTTTGGAGCACTTATCTAAGCTTGTTTCGTCCAAAATACATCTTTCTGCAGGATCAAACTTTGCTTGCATGCACAAATCACGGTTCACCCCGCATCCATATCACTGTAAATCCAAATGCAAACTTTGCTTGCTTTCAAAAAGCCTGTAGTAATCAACGAGAGAATTAAAAAATGAAAAGAAGGAAGAAGAAGAAGAAGAAAAGAAAAGATCGATCATACACAAAGGTGGTCTGTCCCTATCCTCATATTACAGTCAAATACAAAATCTCTTGATTCCAGGTTAACATGATTAGTTGTGTGGTTGAAGCTTCAAATCCTTTCTCCAAGCTTTCTGGGATATACGAACACAGAATCCAAGCAAAGACCACCTTTAGCATGTGTGCAATCAATCTGAGTCATGGAGAACTTCAACTTTGTTGGGGTGCAGTCGTCAGTGTGGTCAACGACAAAATCTCCCACATGATAGTGTGTCCACTTCCCAGCAGCAGCTGGTTCTTTCAAGTAATGGTGTGTTGTTGCTTGCTGGCCGTTTGAGGATGATAATTGGAACCGAACAGGCTTTACATCCCATCCATGAACTCCATCAAGATTACACACTCGCCTGCCTAGTCTCTTTGAGGTTCTTCCCAGCTGCATCCTGAAGAATAGGCTGTAAGTTCCTACTGGAAAATCCAACTCCAACTTCCCTTCTGCTTCTACCCACCATATCTGTTGCAGATATGCAATCGTCTTGAATCTGTTCGCCCAACAAATATATCAACGGGCAAATACTTAATGCAGATTGCAAGATTGCATAATTGTAAGAGTTGTTCGCCCCCGAGTAGGAAGGCTTCACTTGATATTCGCTTCTAGCAAGAAAATTTTTTTGTGTTCATTGTTTCAAGAACAAAGTCTTGATATACTTTTTAATGTTACATACCACAATTCTACCCCAGTTATAGACTTAAATTTGCTGAGAAACAAATCATATCCAATACGATTCATCACCGTTGATTATTTTTCAAACAAAAGTAAATGTAAATGTCATTTATTTAATAAGATCATTTTGTGAACTCTTCAATAAAACTAATGGAAGAAAATCCACTGGATACACTCCTCTTCCGACCACACGTTTAGTTTTATATCTCATCTCCCACCTTGGAGCCCACCAGCCGGGGGGAGGGGGGCCGGGGTAACACCACAAATCAAAAACTAAAGAGATTTATGGAATACCATAAACAAGAAAGAAAGGTATTATGTGGTGTTGATATGCTCTGACATCTATCTACACGTGCATATATTTCTTTCTTATCTATGACCACCTTCCAGAACAATCATTAAAAGAGGATTTAAGTGTTAATTTCTTGGCAAAAAGTATAACTAATTTGGAAAAGTATCCAAATGCCGGGATGCAATAAATGTAAGTGTATATTAACATAATAAGTTAAGTATAATAAAGGTATGTGTAAAAACGAGAGCAACCACTCGGAGATTGTCCTGCCGAGAAGGCGATCGAAGAGCAAATGCGTCCTGCAAGTCAAAGAAGAGGAGAGGAGAGTCGGGGCTCGGTCCCCCGGGATACACTCCGATGCCTAAGTCAGGGCAACCTCCATTGGAAACTTTTTTGGGAAAGTAGTAAGTAATCAGTTACCTTTTCTTGCCAATGCAGGTGGGTATTTATAATAAAAGGATAGTGGTACGGCTTCTCGGGGATGGTGACACGTGGGCAGGTGAACGCCTCCAAGGGCCCCGATGGGGGGTGAGCGCGATGGGACGTCCGACAAAACATTTTTGATAAGACGTTCAAGATGTGATAGACAAAACCCTTGCTGTTTGTCCACAGGGACCTACTTGCCGACCACCTCATCGGGAAGTCAAGACAAGGGCCGAGAGGTCCCCCAAGGAGGTCGAAAGAACACGACCTCCAAAGGCCTCGGCCCCGGGACTTGAGCAGATCCGCCCTCTCCACTTGCCCCCAAGTCTCGGAAGAACCTCAAGAAGGGAAGATTCTTCCGAGCTGGAATCCGGGGTAGGAGGATCTAGGCTTTAGGTAATGATGATCATCTCTGGCAGTGGTGCAAAAATCGAAGCGATGGATGTGATAACTGAATAGGCTAGGCTGACGTGGCAGCCAGGTGAAGGGGCGGGAATTAGTTCCCGCCTCGAAATTTGAAACGGCAAGTTATTCGAAGAGTTCTCGCCTTTTTGTTTGCCTATAAATAGGGAGAAACCCCCTTCATTTGTTCCTTTGCCATAACCTAGAGTGCTTTGTCCCGATCTCTCGCGAAGTCGAGCAAATTTCTGCCGTCGACTGCTGCTTACCGATCCGTCTTCCTACCACCAGTATAAAGAGTACGTGTTTCTTCCCTTCTCAAACGGATATGCAGGAGTTAGGTGCGACAAGCCCCTAAAGCCCGGGAGGCGGAGCTGGTGAGCCTTAGCAGTCTGGGAGGCGGGGACTCAGCTCAAGTTCCTCGTCGGAGCTCGGAGGATCTGAAGGAGAACGGGAAGGCCGAAGGAGAAGCCTTGGAAACTAGGGCCGACGATGATGAGGTGGTCATCGTTGACGAGCCTACTGAAGGGCCGATCGAAGAGCCCGAGGCATCACAGGATGTGGCCACCTCGGAAGAATCCGAGGGGTCCGAAGGTGACGACTACGTCTTGCTTAGGCTCGAAGGGGCTCAAGAAGAAGCTGGGACCTCGAGAGCACAGGAGCAGGCCGAGGACCAAGAGTCAGGGCCGGCGGAGCCTGCAAATCTAGACGAGTACGATTTCGGTTCGGTCCCCGAATTCCGATCTATGATATTCTACACCAGGATGACGCGAGCCCTGACCGAATTCTACTGGCCCCGAGACATATATTTGAGGAGGCCTAGAAGAGGCAGCGTGCCGACCTCCACCGACCAGTGGGACTCCGACTCCCCCTGACCGATTTCTTAAAGGGAGTCCTGGTATTCTAGGGGTTCCGGATTACCCAACTCGTGCCAAATTCTATTCGGATCCTAGTAGGCTTCCAAATCTTCTGCATCCGGATGTTAACCCTCTTGGGGAAATTCGTACGAACTGATAGTACTAACATCCGAGCATTGGTGGTGGACGCTCCGACGTCCATTCACGACTGGAAGAACACATTTTTTTTGTGCCGGATTCCTATTTTTGAGGGGTTACGGTGGAAGAGCCGACCCGAACCTGACTTCTTAGAAGGAGTTCATAAGCGACTTCGGGGCTCGTGTACAATTATAATATTCCTGAGGGCCCACTGGTGGATGCCGGCCTGAGCCAGGCCGTCTTGACCGAAGAGGAAAAAGAAATTCCTTTTTACAGTCGTTGGCTATAGAAACATTGTAATTTTCTTTTCTGTTTGTTCTCATTCCTTTTCTCATTCACTAACTAATAATGAATTGTGCATGCAGTGAGTTCCATGTCCGATCTCGTGACGTCGAGAGGAGGAGGCGTAAAGAAGAAAAAAGGGGGAAGGGGCGATCGGTCTCCTCCGACCAAGATCGTGAGGGCCTCGACTCAGGTCATCATTGGTCGACTCAGGGGTGACCGTAGCGGTTCCACCACCCCGCCCTCCCCGAGGCAATGGCCAATCTGGCGGGGAAAAGGATTAATGGTGCCTCCTCGGAAGCCCCGTCCGTGTGGGAAGGGTACAATGTGCCCCCTTTGGTACTAACTCGGGGTACAACCACTCACGCCCCCGATCACTTCTGCCCGGGGTGGCAAGTGCGTCGGAACGATCAAGTGATGGACCCGCACCGAGAAGGGGCTTGGTCGAGAACTACGACCAAGGGTGAGTAGCGGCTTGTCGTCTCGCCTTGCAATTGCTTGCTTCTTGGTCTAATTTTTCCCTTCTTTACTTTATGTAGTCTGATGCCTTTGTTGCCGACCTCATCGACTGATATACTGCCTACTATCGAGAGGGCTAAGGGTTGATGAGGGAGAAAAAACAAGCTGAGGATCGGTCAAAGCAGAAGACTTCGGAAGGTAGCCGAAGCGGGCCAGGACTTAGCGATAAAATCGAGTCCATGGGGTCTCGGGAGGCCGAGAAGAGAGCCGCCGAAACTAAAGAAAGGCCAGCAGGTAGCGAATAGGCGTCTGGGACTCTAAGGAGTTCAACGACAATATCATAGAGTTGTCTCGCCCTAACTACAGGCTCGGGTACACCTGAGGTCTTCAGAAGGCCAAGGCCTTCTACCCAGATCTTGAACAGGAACTGAACTTGGAGGACGACGAGACCTATGACTCAGACATCGAGGAGTTGAACGAAATCTGCCTCCAAGGATTCAAGGCGGGTGAAAACCTCGTCTCGATCATGACCTCTGAAAGGTGGAGTGGAGAATGAGGCTAGGAGGCGAAGAGCCGAGGAGGCTCGAGCAAACTTAGGGAGACGGTGGTGCTGAGGCCGGGCAGCCCATGGAGTCGACAGTTTCGAGGCCGGACAGGCCTCAACTGAAGAGGGGACGTAAGGAAGCCAGGCCGAGGTTCACACTATCGAAGATTAATCTAGCCGGATAGGACTTCCTGGCCCCATGGCCTTTGTACTCTTAATAACTTATACGAACTGGTCCTTCCGAGAACCTCATTTCTGTAATCAATGAATTTTGAATTTTGCAATACCATTCCCGAATTTTTCTTTTCCGTTTTCCGAGCATTGTCTCGCTTCTGGGATAATATTGAGGGTCTCATGCCCCCGAGCTTTCATTTTCAACACGGACAGTTGTGAAAAGAAAATGCAAGCATAAAATACTCGAACAAGTAAAGAAAAACGGAAAGAGGAAATCGAAAAGAACCAAAGTATAAAACGCCCGAGTTGGACAGCATATTCACTAGTGAATATATCAAAAGGTGTCTATACATGGAACCTTTTAAGATTTGAAAAATGCCAAGTGCGAGGCAGTCGAGATCCATCTCGGTAAGCAAGAGTGCAATACTCGTGTGGATGGACTTCAATTACTCGGTAGGGTCCTTCCCATTTAGCATCCAATTTTCCCTGTTCCTGGGCTCGGCTAACTGAGTTCTTTCTCAAGACGAGATTCCCAGGTTGGAACATGATTTCCCGAACTCTTGTGTTGTAGTAGCGAGTTAGGAAATTTTTATAATTTGCAGAGCGGATAGCCGCGATATCTCGTCGTTCCTCAAGGAGATCCAAGTCGACCTGCCGAACCTGCTGGTTGTCAGGATCTGAGAACGACTGCAACCGAGGACTGGGGATGAGGACTTCAGCGGGTACCACGGCTTCAGATCCATATGTGAGAGAGAAATGAGTCTCCTGGGTTGCCGTGCGAGGAGTAGTTTGGTAGGTCCAGAGCACACTGGGCAGTTCATCGGCCCAGGAGGTATGAAGTCGGTCCAGACGAGTTTTTAAGCCGTGGAGCAGAGTCCGATTCAGATTCTCGGCTTGCCCGTTGGCCTGAGGGTGACCAACCGAGGTAAAGTGCTGCGTGATCCCAAGGTCTTGGCACCATTCTTTAAAAGGGTTATCGGCGAATTGTTTTCCGTTATCAGAGATAACCACCCAGGGAATCCCGAATCGGCAAACGATTTATTTCCAGAAGAATTTTTGCACTGCTCGGCCAGTGATTCCGGTCAAGGGCTCAGCCTCAACCCACTTGGAAAAGTAATCAATGGCCACGACAAGCCATTGAAAACCTCCCAGGGGCCCGAGGAAAGGGGCCCAGGAGATCGGTTCCCTATTGCTCGAAAAGGCCACGGAGAGTTGATCAGGACGAGGTTCCCGGTAGGGAGATGTCTATCAGGCCCATGGACTTGGCAAGACGCGCAACTTTAAGCCATGGCACGGGAATCTTGTTGCATTGACGGCCAGTAATACCCAAGGTGGAGGGCCTTTCGAGGCATAGTTCGGGGACCCACGTGAGACCCGCAAACACCCTCGTGGATCTCTCGGAGGATTGTCCGTAAAGCTGCCCTAGTCAATGTAGACTTTCTTTACGAGGTAGTTGTGGATAACTACCTGAGTGACAATGGCTTCATGGGTATTAGAAGCAGAGGCGACCGGGTCCGAGGGACCATATGATATTGTCTCGATGAGACGAGCCTCTAGCCCTAGGTCCCCCGTCGTGGCCTGTCGAAAACTTCTCTTCCGAGACCTTTAGCTGTCTCCAGCAGTGGGTCCTCCAGCGATGGTGTTGATCACTCCCGCTAGTGGTCCGGATCCCGATCCATTGTGGTCGGGGTTCGGGGGAGGCCGGTCATCACGTGGGGGACCGTCATCCCGTCGGCGGTCCTGTCGCCTATCACCGCGAAAAATCTTCCCGTCGACCCTGGTTTCGGGTTTCCTTAACAAAGCGGCGGAGGAAACCCCTTTTAATTAACTCTTCGATCTCTTTCTTTAACTCATGGCAGTCCTCGGTGTCATGGCCGATATCCTTATGAAAAGTGCAGAAGAGGTTGGGGTTCCTCTTTTCTCGTTTGCCGACCATAGGTAGGGGCGGTCGGGCTATATTCTGCTGTTCCATAACAGCCAATATCTGCGCTCGGGCAGCAGTGAGAGGCGTAAAATTTTGCTCGGGAGGAGTTGGCCAGCCTTTACTTATGCGGTCAAAGACGCTGGCTCGATCGCCCTTCTGGCCAGTATGCGCGGAAAAATTGCGAGAGTTCAGATTTTCCCGACGTCTATCTCCCAATGAGGGGGCTGTCTGACCTTCTCTCTTGAGGCGGTCAGATTCTTCGCCCTGTATGTACTTATCGATCCGCCCCCATAACTCGTTTAACGTTGAAGGATAGTCCCTGTGCAGGTCCTTATTAAAATCCCCAAGTTGGAGTCCGTGGATGAAGGCTGCTAAAGTGACCTGCTCCTCAGGGTCGGGGATCTGAACAGATTCTTCAGAGAAACGAGTCATATACGACCGCAAAGTCTCATCCGGCTTCTGCTTAACATTCATAAGGTAAGCCGAAATCTTAGTGATCGGGCGAGAAGATACGAAACGATGCACAAAAAGATCCACCAGCTGCTCTAGGGAAGAAATGCTATTAGGTCCTAGTTTCCAAAACCATTTTCGGGCGTTCCCTTGTAGAAAATGCGGGAAAGCTCGGCACATGATGGATTCCGAGACCCCGTAGAGGCGAAATGCCGAGAGAAAAGCTTGTACATGATCTTCGGGATCGCCCTTGCCATCATAGTAAGGGACGGAGGGCAACTTGAAGTTGAGGGGGAACTGCTCATCATTAATATGCGGGGTAAATGGGGAAACCCTAAGGTAGTCCCCGTATTTAGATCCCCGAGTGGAGACCTCTGGGTTCTCCCGACGGAGGAAAGGATTTCTGTCCGAGGCACCAGATACCGAAGAGACAGAGTGGTCACGGGACAAGGGCTGCTCGTACCTCTTTTTCGGGCGGACCCCTTCGGATTCGTCCCCGGATGAATGTCTTCGCGAGCGATCTTGGGAGGGCTCAGCCTTATCCTTTCTCCTCATCTGCCGGGCAATCGCTTCAAACACATCGGGGTTCGCTGAGACGAACTCGACGATTTTAGAGACTGCCTCGGCATCTGGGCGTGAGAGTTCTTCAGGAATCGTTGGCTGAGACCTCCTACGCTCTGGGGGCTCATCTCGGTCCATGTGCTGACTAGTCCTATGGGATTTTGACATAATCATGTTGATTGCGAGGAACACCAAGCTTCTATGCTCAGGTTCCCACAGACGGCGCCAATTGTAAAAACGAGAGCAACCACTCGGAGATTGTCCTGCCGAGAAGGCAATCGGAGAGCAAACGCGTCTTGCAAGTCAGAGAAGAGGAGAGGAGAGTCGGGGCTCGGTCCCCCGAGATACACTCCGATGCCTAAGTCAGGGCAACTTCTACTTGAAACTTTTTTGGGAAAGTAGTAAGTAATCAGTTACCTTTTCTTGCCAATGCAGATGGGCATTCATAGTAAAAGGATAGTGGTACGGCTCCCCGGGGATGGTGACACGTGGGCAGGTAAACGCCTCCAAGGGCCCCGATGGGGGGTGAGCGTGATGGGACGTCCGACAAGACGTTTTTGATAAGACGTTCAAGATGTGATAGACAAGGCCCTTACTGTTTGTCCACAGGGACCTACTTGCCGACCACCTCATCGGGAAGTCAAGGCAAGGGTCGGGAGGTCCCCCAAGGAGGTCGGAAGAACCCGACCTCCAAAGGCCTCGGCCCCGGGACTTGAGCAGATTCGCCCTCTCCAGTATGTATATATATATATATATTAACAAGTGTCCTTGAGACACTCGTTAAACAATTCCAATTAACATTATTAACTTTTCAAAAAACATAATATTGAAAGTGTCATTAAATGACCCGAAAATGCAACAGAACAAGTAAAGAAATTAAGGAAGAATAAGATTTTGAGTCTCATTGCAAGCTGATGACTATCGATGTAGTCTAAGTAAACAATAAAATCTACCAACATGTATCAACAGCTGGAATCAGTGTCGGGAACACTGTAAGTGCACCAAAAATGCTTGCTATGCCTCCCAATACAAAATTAACGCAACACCCAGGGAAAAAAGGGGTAATCTGTTCTGAAGCATGAGTTTGGACAAGGCGATGAACTGTGTAGATACCTCGGCACCAACGCATCGGTTATACTTCATCACCTCAGAAAGTAAGTTCGAGAAAGAGCACTTCTGTTAATAGCACCAATGACATGATGGATGTGATTCCTCCTGACACACCTAAAAAACCTACCGCCACTCGACAGCAATAGGTCGTTTATGACGGCGGGCTCATAACTCAAGAAACAACATCTTTTCCTCCTATAAATACACCACTTCTCGGTAGAAAAGTTGAATTCTCTCTCTCATCCTTGAACATATTCCTCTTTAACACCTCGCTAACTTAGGTATCGGAGTTATTTCGGGAGAATTATCCCTGTCGTTAATCCGAATCATCTTTCTTGCAGGTCGTCTTGCCGATCTCTCTACAGAAGAACTCGGCTGCATCACCAACTCACCAGCACAAACTCCAATCGGTCTTTTGCTGTTTCTTGCAAGTCACGAGGAAGATGAATTGTTGACTTTTCCTCATTAGGGATATTTATCGGGTGAAAATGCTACTCCTAGCTTCCAAAAAATGCTACATACGTATGTCACCAGCTCATTAGCCATGTCCATCATTTTCTAATATCTTTTTTCCCGAGAGTACTGAATTACTTACGACGGAGCCTACTTGACGGCTCTATTTGAGGAATAGGAGCACAAAGAATAAGAGTAATGCATGCGGGCACTAACAAATTTAAGAAAATTGAAACACTTGACTAGGGAAACTGTCGAGGAATCGGTTAAATGACGGAAGACTAGGGTATATATCTATCATACACGGAGAGCACTCGGATAATCTGAAAGGGGGGACGGACGGCTTTTTGATCGGAAAAAGCAGCCAACTAGCCATCCCCTCTGTTCATCTGATGCCGACTTCCAGAAGAATGTCTGTCTTGAAAGTGTCAGGACAATTTATAAGGGGAAAAAAGAAGAAGAAAAGTAGTAGTTGAACAGAAGACAATACTAGGAGGGGAAGCCCCTGACCACCCGGCGAGTAATTCAGGAACGTAAATTATCATTAGTCCATGCTGACCAATTTATCCATCCAGCAATTTTATCTGAGTGTGAGTCCTTGATCGCTTTTAATTCGTATCTGTTTCCTTTTGGGCAGTGCTAGAAAATCTGATCAGTTTTCAGGAAGAGGGAAAATACAGGGCAAATTAGCTATGCAGTAACTAGTCACCTGGATTCGTCGGTCGAAATATGATTCCAGTATCTGCGATCACTGATACCCGTTATTTTCAACCCCTTCCAAGAAATTGCAACGCAAATCCCGCCGCCATTCTTTTCCATCCAAACTTCCTGGGGTCAACATTCAAGCACGTATATTGTCAAGCAAACTCAAATCCGTCAGTCAAACGCCACCAGCCCAAGAAAGACAGGAAATATGGACGGGAGCAAATAAATGCTACTGGAACAAGAACCATAAAGACAAAAGCAAAATACATATTCATGATTACTAGCAGTTATTGAGAAATCTTCGGTTCAGTCGTGAAGGATTCCAGTATTTGACCAAACATTGAGGTGCCCAAGAATGGACAGTATAAATGCATGGCGCCGGTTTCCTAGATGGTAGTACTCCGACCGACGTCTGTGATCATGGAAATTGAAGAGGAGAAGGTGGGAAGCCTACCATGGTGTCACCAGCAAAGCGATGAGCACAACATAACCTTGCATATATCTCCTTCTTGGGCAAGTTAGACGTCTCAGAACTCTGATCACCTGAAGTTTGATGTTGATCATCAGCAGCAAAGAGCTTCTTCGCAAGAATCTTGTAATTTGGAGGCAGCTTTGATTCCCAAAC
Source organism: Gardenia jasminoides (assembly GCA_013103745.1). Lineage (NCBI taxonomy): Eukaryota > Viridiplantae > Streptophyta > Magnoliopsida > Gentianales > Rubiaceae > Gardenia > Gardenia jasminoides. The sequence goes on from CM023103.1 coordinate 108,078,293, forward strand.
TGTATCAGCCAAAGAAGCTTGACGAAATCTTCTACTCAAAACCGCCAAGCCACAAACATCACGAGGGTCAAGAAATGAAAGAATCAAGGCCACGCAACTTTCCGGCAAGTCTGCAAGACCTGGCGGCGGCTTTGATGCTGCGGGGCCGATTTCGTCGACTTCACTGGAGTACCGGCGAGAAAAACCGGCCCCCATAAACAGTACTAGTATATGTATATGTAATGTAAGCACAAGTTCACAAGAAGTAAAGCCAGCAAGCCGCAGTAATCAGTGAAATGGTGGATTGTTAAAGCAGCAGTTATTACTTTAAGTACGGAGAGAGGATTGGATCAGCAGTGCGCACTTAGTCCTGGAATCATATATTGCGTGTTTCTCGTGGAAATTACTAATTAAGAGGAATATGGTTTGAGAAGTGGGAAGGAAAGTGAATAGAGCAAGATTGGAGGCGAAATGGCTTCTAGTCGTTGTTTATCAAGAGAGCCAGTTGAATAAAAATTAAAATTAAAATTAAAATTAAAATTGGGTGATATTTGATTGACCAGTCGAATCCTTATGAATAATAATAATAATTATTTTGTTTAATTGGACTTGAGAATGGACCGCACCTACAACAATATGGGACTGCTTGGAGAACAAGCGAAGCAAGAGAGGGGGAGGGGGTGGAAAATCATACGGAGTAACGCAGCGAGTCCCCACCAGCCTTCAGCGGTCAGCACCGACGCCACGGCTAATAAAAATCCCTATTTGACAGCTCAAGTTTTTAGTAAGTTTGTATAAAACTTATCTATTTCTCATTTTAGTGACAGAAATCCTTTAAAAACTCTTAAATTTTTTAATATGCCACTCCTAAAACACGCAAAAATCTTTACTCTCAAAAGTTTTTTTTTTATAACGTTTACAGTAGATTACAGTAGAGTTTTACACAAACATCCAAAAAACTTCACTCCCAAACAGGGCCTTCATTCTCAAAAGTTTTTCAACAATTTCTACAGTAAATTACAGTAGAGTTTTATACAAACATCCAAAAATTTTCATTTCCAAACAAGGCTAGATCTCTTTCATTGTTTTCAAGGACTTCGGTCTTCCTATATACCGACTAAACTTCAAGATAAGGCGATGCTGAAGTTCTATGAAATTTAAAAGATGCAACTCTTGAAACCATTTCAACAATAAGATGGAAAAAGGTAAAAATTAGTTTTTCACTGTCAGATTCAAGATTCGAATCGTAGTTGCAGGTGAAAAAAGGCATAGGGAGAGGAGGAAAGGTAAAAAATAAAATAAAAAAAAATAAAAGCTAGTTTTTTGCAGAGGACATTAATTTTAATTAAGCGAGGTATATTAAGCTTTAGTTTGTTCCCTCCACAACAGGTGCTTAAACGGGGTCAACATCACACATCGGAAAATCCGATTGCCCATGATGTCATGTGATTAATTTTAGTCCCACCGAACGGGTAATTAGTACTCTCCTTTTGACCTCATTGAGTCGTTTAGAGTGTTTGTATCATTTTGTCATCCACGAACCAAAAAAAAAAACAAAATTTATGATTTCTTGCAACTCCTGCGCAGGGAGGCGTTACCAAACACTCATATGCCCATGAAGCTCTCCTGATAGAAACTAAGGCAAATTATTGGCCAACTGAAAATGAATAAACACTTCCATCATTAATCATTTTGTTTCCTAAAGACAACAAATCGCGTGGCCATTTTGCTCATTATGTTTATATGTCTAATGTTTTATTAGCACGGACATGGAAGCTGACTGATGAACTTGGACCAGTTCCACGGCTGGATAATTACCCTCAATTTCTTTCCGTTCTGCTCTAATCACATGCAGACAGATAGTCAATTTTTTGAAAATTTTTTTATGACATTGTAAATTTGTTTACTATCAATCAAAACAGAACAAAAAACTTGTAGCCTTCAAAAAAAGGCACTATTTTTTTTTTTTTGTCGACACGATAAATCCTACTCTAGCCTAAGTCTAGTCTATACTATGGGGAGGGGTGGACCCAAAGGGGTCAATTGGGGGGTCTAGTGTAGTGGGGACTAAACCACCACTGAACCAGACGGGTGCGCTGGTGAAATTTTTAAGAAATTCTGGTGAGAAATGTAGACCATGGGATTTGATCCCATGACCTACACCCGATGAGAGCTTTAAACTCTACCTTGGTAGCCAACTTCGTTAAGCCAAACTGGTTCAAAAAAAGGCACCCCCTATCTAAATAGGAGAGGAGGAATGGGACATAAGAAGCTGAAAAGAATGAAGAGATTTGAACTCAGAACCTCTAATTTTTGTAATGTCAGCATTAGTTTTAGTCATTGAACTAAGGCCTTCACGATCAATTCAATTCGTATATTAGCGGAATTCGTATGTCGGCGTTGGTTTTAATAACTGTAATGGAATTCGTATATTGGCGGAAGCAGACAGTTGACGCGTGTGTGCTATTTATACACACACCTCAAAGATATCAGGAGATGGAATCGCAATGATGATGCAAATCCAGAGGTGTTAGTTAACTACTCCAGTGAGGCCACGTATACCTGTCACGGTGGACGTTTAAACTTCGTTGAGGACCAGCAGCACCGGCTTGTCAAATATTTAGTGGGGAATGGTACGTTTAGGCTTGTATTATATTATTATTATAGAGGAACGTGGACATGGATTAGTCTCGGATCAAAGGCTAGAAAAAAAGATTGTAGACCAAATCCCATCGCGTGAAGGGGGAATGATTGTTATTAGAACAATAATGCTATAACCACATGGATCATGTGGCATTCAATTAATATGGGCGACGGCCTTTTGGACGAATTGGTCATTAGCAGTGTATGGTGAAAGCTTTGACAAACCAAATAGGAAGGTGGCTGTAAAGTGTATTTACCAGTTTCTCACAAATTCACCGTCAGAGACTTGTATGTGTAGATGGGAGTTGCAACCCGAGACTACGAACAATGGCGGCATTTCGAGTCTCATGGCTCTGCAATCCTCTTAGTGCCAGAAGATTATAAATAGAAAAACAGCAGAAAGCACAGAAATCTAAAACGTAGCACAATCTCCTTGACAAGTTGCAAGAATTCGCAAGCAAAACATGTGGGAGAGGACAATTACAACGTTTTCATAGCGAAGGGGTGAAACCAGAAACTATTTACACATAATTATAAAAAAAAAAAAAAAATGGAAAAGGCAAGAGATGAGTTCAAACTCATTTACACGCAGAACTTACTGGTACAGCACCACTAGCCTCAGAAGCAGCAGGTCATTTCCTCTTTCACACCAAAATTCCAGGGTCGTCGATTAATCTTCTCGGACCTCCTCTTGGCAGACGGGGCAATTCTGTAGGAAAGAGGAAGAGGTAGTATTGTATAATTATTCAGGACTGACATTTTTACCGCTGAAACAACATAATTATCACTCTCCGCATCCATGATTATGATACTAGACTCGTTTTTCATGTATCGATCCAAGTGCAACTATGCATGTTCCTTTAACCCAAATACACATATGTGCAAGTGTCACAAGCTGGATTGGAGAGAACACAAAGCAACAGAAGCAAAAGCCACAGATGAATGTAAGCGAATGAAAAAACCATTTTAGCACCTCATGATAGCTACTCTACCACGAAAATTATATGCACGTCTACTCAGAAGGAACAGCTGACTCTTTACGATCACTGTAGACAACTCTGATGCATAACTCTGAGTAACATAACACCCAACCAGCAATATCTTACTTTATTCAGTTTCAACCAGCGTGTAATGCACTCCGAATGATACTGGTGTGCACAAGGCAAAGTGGTCAAGCGAGCCCCACCTTTATACTCTGAGCAACATATCACACACCTAAAATGCAGACACGTAACAAGTCATGATAATCAGAAAGATGTACTTCACTCCCAATCGCAAAGAACACAAATCTTTTAGTCCAAGGTAATTTACGTAGCCTGATTAAGTACAACCAGCAGTGCTTCTAGGTCTATGCCAATTTTTAGGTTTACATTATTTTCTTTTCTTTTCTTTTCTTTCTTTCCACCAGTTTTTTTTTTTTTTTCTGGGGGGGGGGTGGGGTGGGGAAGTTTTACCTTATTTTCATTTCAGAAGAGAATAATTATGAGAGACTAAAGAATCAGAGGACAAGCATGCAATGCAACCACTGACGTCAGACACTCTCCACATGGTGGACTGATTTTGAAACGTACGAGTACGGCAATACAAACCAGAACCCCAACTCAACTACAAAGAGAAAACCAATTTGACAGTCCTTACTGTGAAATAGATGGCAGAAAGAAGCAACATGAATTTTCACCATTCAGGAGTTGTAGCTCTGGCTTTTCCTAGACTGCAAATTGGCAGGAGCCTCCTGCACTTGATTATTTTACTTCAATGGCATTTTCCACTTGTTTATCACTAGAAGAATAAAATTTGTTACAACTATAATTTCTTCCCTAAGTCTATGCGTCCACTTGTTTATAGTACTAGACAACAAGGATTTACTTCCTGCCTGGTTCTGAGAATCTAGGAATCCTTTTTCTCAGCAGCAGGAAATGGCAGACAAGTTGAGCAATCACGTAATTTTAAGTATGTAGGGTTCTAAAGTGATCAATTCTGAAGGGACAGGTTATTTCATGTCTAGCAACAATGCATATCTAAAAACAAGCACATTTACAGATACAAACTATGGACAAGGAGCAACAATAAACATAAGAGTACTGTTGTTAAGATGGTCCCTACTCCTCTTTTTTCCGTTTCTTGGAGAACAGCCCTGTTTTGTATTTGTATGTGGGTAGCCGAGCGATGAGAACTTCTGAAAGCCCTTTGCTCTCACAACCAACAGTTTCCCCCAAAGATTGCAGTTCCTAAGACAAGCAATTATTGAAATTTAACTAGTGATGCAAAAAATCCAGATAATAATAGAGGATGTAATTTCACCATACATAATAATCCTCTTCAAAAACCATAGAAATCAATAAAAAATGAGAGTTCTAAAGATGTAAAATGTTATCAAAAGTACATGTATTTCGTATAGTCTTGTATTCTTTCAGAAGTGACAACAGCACTTGGGAAATGTTTCCATCAACCCTCACATGGAATTGAAATCCCAGTCTCTTGGGAACCACAAGACAGAATTTCTTCGTTCTATATTCATTTTCTTGATGAGGTAGCTAACACTTTCTGCCATTTAATTTTAACACCAATTAAGCCATACATCGACCATAAGGCGATTATCCACCAATCTACAACTACTAGGTGGTCAAAGAGGTGCCATAGCTTTTTTATTTGCCAAAAATAAAATAGGTATGCAAAAATCTGCAAGCAACCATCAGTACCTCATAAGTCATGTTATCTGGATCTATATCATCTTGCCTTAAAGTATGATTTGTAACCTGCAATTTCCCATGAACCTTGGCTATTAACTTGAGCTAACCACATGATGCAGAAAAAGTACAGGAAAGAAAGACAAGATAACCACATACCCTAACTGGTGTTTCACTAGGAGCCGGCTCTCTGCTTTCTGTGGGATAACATATAGGTGATTATGAGTGTTAGTAATATAGATAAGTGAAAGCCTTAGCATGATGTTCACTACCAGATAACCATTAACATTTGTGTGTGTATACAAGAATGGGTCACTTACCAGCCACAGTACCATTAGGCTCAGATATGTACAAATCTTCAAATTCTTCACCTAGATCCTGCAAGGTTCTAGCTAAAGCTTCATCCATAGCCAATTGCAATTCAACAGTTGCACCACGGGAACATTCACCTTCTTGCACAAGCGGCTGACTCCCATTACTGGTTTGACCATTATTTGAGGTCGTATCCTTGTTCTTTCCATTTGCTTGAATATACTGGTAAGCGCTTTCCTACAAGATAAAAGGGTTAGATACATAAGGATTTCACTAATAAAGCTCATAATATTGTCATACAGGAAGAAGCATATATCTACATCCTCCAGATGGTAGAGAAGCAGCAAAAAATCTCAAGTACCTGTTGTAGCAGGACTTCTTCAAAGCTAAGATCGCCATGCTCAGGAAAGAATTCTTTCAAATTCTCAGCAATTTCAGCAGGGATCTTATCATTCAAATAAAGGCTATGCACTTCGCTGTTATCTATCACGAAGGTTTCAGACATCATCACTGACTCTAGCTTGACCTCTGGAAGCTCCCTAATTTTTTTGAGAGCTATCCTTGAATATTCTATACAAGAGAGAACAATATGTCAGCGGAAGCCAAAAGGCTTCAAGGAATCAGTGTTGTAGGTCAAAAGCACAGATGGCAAGATTTCCATCGTCTCCATGCTTTTTCCTACTAAAAGCATTACCCAACCATGCAGGTGATAGTCGTCCAACAGAAAGTGTATAGAGGAGCTCAATTAGCACTAGTGTTTGACCATGAGTTTTCTTCAATTTCAGTTTATAAGATTAATGTATATTTTATATCAACAGAGCATAGTTAACTTACTAAGATAGGAAAAGATGAAGTCCGGTAGTCTACAATTCAAAAAAGACCCTCAACTCTTCCCACTGTCTAGTGAAGGAAAGGAGACGGTGGAATATTCTATACAGCCGCAAGTAACTATACATGATCCTCAACGTTCTGCTTCTAAAACAGAGAGAGATAGAGAAAGGGAGAGAGAGAGAGAGAGAGTACGAAAGTTGAAAAATAAAACCACCATGAGCCTCAGATGTTAGGGTAATCCAGAACTATTTTTATAATCTTTTTTTTTCCTTTTATGCGGATGTTAATCAGTTGCTTAAATCTGTATCTCTTGGCCAGTAAAGGTCTTTGTTAAATAATTAGATTGAAGCATTATGCTGTGCATATGCCGAAACCAACGAGACTGACATTGACACTTCTCACTTATATTAGGTTGGATAGTCCAACGTAGGCAATGAAAGATCTCAACAACTGTGCAGAGATTCACGTGCAAGAAACAAAAGATCCTATCCAATTACAGGCAAAAATGACAATAATTCTACTGGTTTCAAAAGATTAATGGGGCTTTCATAGTTCAAAAAGTTGACTCGCCCAGCTGAATTTAAGAACACTCAAGAGGAATACAATCCACCATGACAGAAATCTCAAAGCAAACAGCAACATAGAAAGACTTAACGCAAAAAGACTTGAACTTTAACAACAACGCCTGCAGAAACAATGATTTAGGCAACTTGTCTGCCACACTCAAGAGTCTGATACAGGGAACCAGGGAGAAGAGAAATTCAAGATTTTCAGCTTACCCAACAAACACAAGGGATCTTCATAAATCTTTCACGAGAAATACATAAATGGCAAACATTAAAACCAGCAAATTGTGGGAAAACTAAACAATCAATTGTAAAAATAGACAGTCCGGCAATCAAGAAGTAGCCGATAAGTGCACAGAGAGAGAGAGAGAGTGTGCCTTTGAACTGTGAGCCAAAATGAGGACGGTTCTTGTCCTCTTCACTCTACTACTTGAACCCTTCACTGTGAGTCAAAACTGAGATGCAGCTTCCTGTTCTTGCGGTAGTCTAGTAAAGACTTGAAGGCTGAAGGTGTAGAAACTTCTTGTTCTTTTTTAATTCTTTTAAAAGATTTTATATCGGGTTCGTTAGGAGATGATGGGAAAGCACGAGGGCGAAGGGGGTCCACTCACCTTTGTGCGAGAAATTCCAAGAGCTCTCAATTGGATCTACTCCAATCCAGCATGCCACTTCCAGCCAAAGACATCTATACCCCTCCCTAATACTACCTAATATGATATGAGGGGGATCTCGCTCGCAGTTGCAGCCATCCTTTAATCTCTACCTTTTTTATTTATTTGTTTATTTCAATCTTTACTTGATAAAACAAATAAAGGTTTCTATTCTTTTCTGCTACTTCCTTTTCTTTTTTTTCTTTTTTTTTTCTGTTCTTTACCACTCCTTAGGGGTGAAAAAAATTCGAATAGCTTGATTTGCTATTTGACTCGAGCTCGGTCAAAGTCGAGCTCGAGTCGAGTTCGAGCTACTCAATAGAAGAAATCGAGTCGAGTTCGAGCTGAAAAATATCGAGCTCGACGAGAATCGAGTAGCTTGACTCGATTAAAAAAATAATTTAATAATTAATATATTGTATTTATTAATTTATCCTTTTAGGCTTATTAGTTAAATATATAACAATCTTTACGAACTTAGAAATAATTTTATAGAAGGGTTAAAATGTCATTTCATTGTGCAAATAATAAATTAAGAATAAAGGAAAGAAGAAAATATTTATTTGATTTCCTCAATTCATTTCGAGCTCGATCAGCTCATCGAGTTCGATATCGAGCTTGATCAGCTCATCAAACTCGATGAGTCGAGATCGAGCATTAATAAGTAATTCGATTTCACCCCTACCACTCCTACTGTTATTGCTGGGGGGCAAAAAAACATTAGTCAGTGTTACCTTTTGTTTTCTCTAATCAAACTTCGTAGCAAGAATCAGAAACTCTGTGGGCCCATGAATCATTTAGTTTTGATTATACTGAAGGACCTAATGAGTTATAATTGGAGACCGACTCAGACATTCAGCAACGAATAACTTTGTGACATTTCAATTCAATGCGATAATAAATATTTTTTTTCGCAGTCGTGCTATTTTTTTTCTTTTTTCCTTTTCCCAACCTTTAGCATGAATACAAAAGGGTCAAATTTTGCTTGCCCCACGCAAGACTTGTAGTGGAAAGACAACCCAGCAAACAAATGATCGACCAAACACGAACTTTTTTAATTTTTCGCTTGTTGAACCATCGTTATCCTATCTGCCCAAAAACCACCAGGAGCGAAACCATTCTCATGGAGAATCCTACTGCTCCTATGCTGCCTTTAGTGCCTTTCCTCTCACAGACAGCCAAGTAAAAACTCTAACAATCAGATCTTAACGGCGCCAGTTAAGTATCCCCCCTTTTTTGCTTGTGCCTTACACACAATAATATTCTAGTTTGTGTCTGCATGCCTGTTGCTACAGCGAGTGAAGAAATATCTGCAACCCTGAAAAATTAATTATATTATATATCCTGTACTGGCAATGTACACATTGTCATTAACTAATTACAAATGTAACAACCCGGCCGGATCAGTTCAGAAGGCGTCCGGACCAGCACAGCCTGCCAAGTGATTTAGAGGGAAAATTGACTTGACACGAGCTTGGAACTTGGGAGCAGCAATTTGCAAAGAACACGACAAAGCACAAAATAAATCGACAACAGTTGCTCCAGACTGTTCCGTCCGTAGGCGTAACCCCGCAAAAACCCACTCGTCGGACGCAACGATCGATTGGATCCTCACAGTAGGTTTCACCACCCACAATGAACACAGCAAAATTGCTTTATAACGACTCCCGAGGGAGACCACACCCCAAATCACACGCCTAACATTCCACGATCTCTTCTGCATCTGAAAACACCCACACTTTTGATCGACGGAACTAGTAAGAACTTGCTTTAGGGTAAAGATGGTCAGCATACGATGCTTTCCCACCCACAAAAAGTTTTCCGTTTTCCCATCATTCACCGCAGCAGCACAGAAAGAAACACCAAACGCTCGGGCCAACAGCTATGTAGATGTAGATACAATTTTACCCGCAAGAAGTGGAATAGGCCGTGTGCTTGAGCTCCCCATAGTGATGGCCATGAGCAAAGAGACCACACATGATTTCAACAAGAAGGTGAAAATTGGAGGATGAATACAAACCATCGAAACCACCAAATCTGGGCCACCACTATCTATAAACTTCGGTTGTCGAGCATGCCACTTTAAATTTAGTAAAACATCAAGAAACTGGTCAACCATTACTATCAACAGACTACACATCAACCTGCACAGTAGCTACACATACAACTGCAGGGTGGCTCATCCATTTTCCCACCGTATACTCAAACCCACGTGTAGATACTTCAACAAAAATACACAATATAAAGTCCAAGTACTAAAGAGATTGACGAGATGCAATTTGTTTTTCATTCTGGCGACTGTTCAAGGAGAACTTAAATTTGTTCCCCAATATTACCACAATACATATCGCTGAAAGTCTGAAACACATCTACCATATCATCAGCAAGAACAGTTTCAAATACTCTTAAGCATTCTACTTATGATTCCATACAACAGTGACAGGTACAGCCCTCAAAAGAACCATTTACTAGATTTCCAAGTTCTCAATCACCTCCCACTTGTCTTCTCCACGAGTCCTCCACAATCAGTTCATTGACTCCCCAATCCTCATAACTGAAACAAATACATGAAAATAATTCTTAAGCAGGGTAAAAAAGGGAAGCAAATGGACCCAGAACCTTATGAATAAGAGAATGGTACACATATAACATAGGCAGTGTCTTACCTTCCATCCGGAAGGTAACGCCGGATGGTGAAGGGTATTTTCCTCTCTCTAAGCTCCTTCATTGCAATCTAAATAAATGGCAAAACAGAAAACAAGGTGTCATGAAAATGATTGAATTACTTTGTTTTTCCTTTTTTTTTCTTTGGGAAGAAGGGGGGGGGTGGGGGTTGGTAACAGTTATCTAAGACACGATTCTAATAAAATATCCACAACCAAACTAGAAAAATCTTTCAATGACCATTGACAGGAAAAACAACCACATGGTACAAGTTCCACACTAAAGGTGGAAAGTCACCCATGGAAGAGAAAGAGAGAGAAGATCTATACTCCTCATCGTACCAATCACATGACACAGTAATAAACAGTAGGATGTCCATACACTGGCACGCCATGTCAAGTTCCAGTTTTAAAATATATATAGCATTGCCTGATTGAATTGAATTAAAATAAATAAATAAATATGCACCAAAATGATAACGCTTTTGCTTTTTGTTGCCGGTCCTGAAATTACACATTTTATTCTTTTTTCTTTTTTTTTGGGGGGGTTGGGGTTGGGGAATCAAAGTGCAACAGAAGGACTGGGATATTACACAAACCTTTGCATGACAACTTACCAGCCCCTCCACCTCATACCCCATTACTAAAGCCATCCTACCCTCACACACACTAACCCAACAAAACCTAACTTCTGCCATGGCACCACCACTGCCATCACTTCTCTCAAGTCACAACTGCTAGAAAAACCCTTTGTCTCCAATTCGCCACACCCTGGCAGCCACAAAACTCAGTGAATTGCCAAGATCTGATTAACCACTGCCCCCATCCCCACATCACCTTCAGCTAGGGGTGGCCACGATTCCAAAACTGCCGGTTCCGGTTCTACTGAAAGGTGGAACCTGAACCAGCCCCCATAAAAACGGTTACGGTTACGGTTCTTGAACCTCCGATTCCGATTCAATTATGGTTTCGCTTTTATTTCAGTTCCGGTTTCGGTTTCTCTAGTTTTGGATAATAGGTTGTTGGACTAAAACTAAGACTGTTTGATATTTGGTGCTGATTATTAAAATTGAATTCTAAATTGAATAAAAAAAGCCCAACAACTCAGGATATAAATGTATTTTAGACGGTTTGAACGGGCCTCGAACCCCCGGTTCCGGTTCAAATTTTTTGTGAACCTAAACCTAAACTTTTAGTCACGGTTACGGTTCCGGTTCGGGTTTTTCAATTCCGGTTCCGGTTTAGGTTCAAGAAATCGCCGGTCCGATTCCGGTTCAAACCTTAACCGTGGTCACCCCAACCTTCAGCTGCCCACTTCTAGGGCCCACCAGAAATGTAGTCCTGTTTGGGTTGTCAGCAGAATCTTCTGCTTCTTTACAGAGAAACAGGAGCAGATCCCAAAGTGTATTGCAGAAAGAGAGAGAAAGACAGGCAGGAGGGAGGAGACAGATAGACAAAGGTAGAAGGATGAGAAATGAGAGGGTGATAGAGAGAGAGTTTGTTCTGATATATCAGAAGCCTTCTGAATAAAGATAAAGACATGGGCAACTACCAACTCCTGTTATCCTGTTTTATTTAAAGTATAACAAACACAAAGGAAAAAACAACAAACAAAAATGATACACCCTCATTTGTCAAGGAAAATAACCCACAGAAAACTCAGGTTTTGGGTCTATCATAGACACATCAATAGCTTAAAAAAAAGTTCCTCTACATGACATACAACATCCACAGGGTAGAGTACTTTGCTTATGGTTCTCTGCCAGAAAAGTATCAGACAAAAAATATTTAATATCCTCTTGTCAATCAAAGCTATCAGGTGTTTTAGAAGGGACAGCTTCTTCTCTTCTCTGGGATAAACAGAACTTGTTCGCTTTCACAAGAAATAGTTTTCCCCTTATAGTTATATTTGGTGCAAAGTGCTAGTTAAGGAACAGTTTAAACACTATCAGCCTTATAGAGGCATGAAAACAAGCAATGAAGCAGGGAGAATGGTATAAAAGTAAACAAAACAATAAGACAATGGCTTAAAAATATAATAATAATTCTCCAATGAAGCATACTCATTATGAGGTTTACCTCAAGTGGATCAGTTTCACCCTCTAGCTCAACCATGACAGGAGCATTCATACTATTCAACCAGACAACCACATAAAATTTAATAACAGTCAGTATCTACCAGAATCTATTAAGAACAATATTCAAGTAAGAAATTCAAAAGCAAACATAACCTGATTTGCAGAGCACGAGTTCCCAAGATCCTAGCACGTTCATATTTTGTCATATACTTGGAAGTTTTCCGAGGGCGTTCAACTGGCACATCTTCCTGCTTTTCTTCATTTTCACCCAAAATTGGGTCAGGGCCTTCTTCGTTATTATTATCTTCTTCCAACTCAGCCCCTTCCTGCCAAATGCACCGTAAAAAGTCAGTAAGCAAGCCATGCTTGGGTTTGACATAATGATTACCAAAAGAGCTATCAAATATGCCAAAACCTTACCTCTGGCTCAGGGTCCAATGGTTCCTCCTCATACCTGAGCATGTAAAGGTTTTGTCAATAAGGTTGCAAATGCAATATAAAGTTTGTTTTCGGAATCACCTAAATAGCTACAAAAGCTACTAGCGGAGGAATGCTGGGGACAAAGGCAAATATTAAAAATGGATATGGCTGATGATGACCACAGCAAGCCAGAATCATTGAGCATCAATAGAATGCCAAACACAATAACTCGTGCAGCTCTTTTTATCACTAATTGAATCTGATAAATTGAAAGGCAAGGCTTAAGGCGATTACTTTTATTACTATCCAAAATCTGGAGTATATTTAAAAAAGTGGAGAATAACTCTTCCATTCACGATGAATTCATGAGATTAAAAAAAATCACCACTTTGCAGAATAAGATTTAGCAGAACCACCGAAGACAAACAAACAAACAAACAAACAAAAAGGGAGCAACCACAAAATCTTTCGGAATGCATCCTTCTGTTACCTTATGTTATCCAGGAACCCCAAGCAAAAATTCTGGTGTCATTAATACTAAAAAATATGATTCCCAAACCATGTAAGGGTTTTTAAAACCATACTTCCATACTTTCCACATAAAATTTAGGTCTTTGAGAAGAATGATGTCTATCCAACCTCAATACCTTTGCACTTGGAAATGCTCAAAGGAGTGTACACTGTACAGATAAACTCCGAAATTGGGACCTGGGAGGTGGATACGCAGACAAATGGTGGGAGAAGAAGGATCAAAATTGGAATCAGTGAATCACCCCTAGGGCTCAATTTCTTCCAGACATGTGTAGTTTGTTATCTAATCTACGCCGTTTTCCATTAGTATCCCCAATAAATACGAGAAAAAAAATCCATTAACGAGAGCCAAAGTCTTTCTATTTGTGAACTTAAACGGAATTAAGGAATACTACTAGTTAAACCTAATTCAAAAACCCTAAACCCAATAACATATTATTAAAAAAAAAAAAACTGTCATCGACGCACACACAAAAAATAAATAAATAAAAAGAAAGATATAAAAGAGTTCAAGGCCAAGCAAAAACAGGTTAAAGGCACAATCGTGGTTATCTACAAAAAATTGACAAATCAAAACGAGAATTCAAACAAGAAGAAGAAAATGTCCAAAAACGTAACCAATAAGACTATATAAGACAATAAAAGCTTCAAAGTGAGGAAAAATCCACCAACCCTACGTCCATATCATTATAGTCGTCGTCCGCCATTGTTAACCGAGAACCTGCCTCAGGCTCAGTGTCTTTCTCTGATGCTCTCCCCCCTTTCTGAGCTTCGCGGTACTTGGGCAGCAAATATCACACGCACTAGTTTTTCATCCTCTGAATTCTGAATATTAATAATGGCTTCCAGGTCAGTCTAATGGGTCGGTTATTCCATGGACCTTCTAGGCCTTGTTGAGTCTGAACTCTCCCATTTTAAATAAGAAACCAAAAAATACCTCGGGCCCCGTGTCCACCTCTACGCTCACAACAAGGAGGCCCAATATGGGAGCCCGGGAGAACCAGAATTTAGAATTTTAAATAATTCTTTTTTACTTTCTGGAAAATGCATTTGACTAATTTCTGACATCATAGATCAAAGTATCAAACCAATCAGATAAATTTGATCTAGCACATGGATACAGTATCACAATAATTCTGGACATGTAATTATTTAGTTCATTTATTACTAGTCAAGCATTTTTTTTTTTTAAATTCGAGTGAATTCGGCTCTGATTAACACCATGGGTCAAGGTACAGTTCAGGGATCATAGATTACTTATAAGATACTTACAGATGACCCACCAACACAATCTTCACATCGGCAATGAGATTCAAACACACACGACAATGGGATTCAAACACATAGATCTTTTGTAAGAAAGTGGCACATCCTTGTCAACCTATTTTGGCTTGGAACCTTATTATTGACGCATAACCATTCATCGATTGTGCAAGTCAATTATTTTCAAATAAAGAACAATAGAAATGCTCACAGTAACTGTCATTGTTAGCAATTCTACGTCCTGTATATGCTAGAAATAATACATGGTAAGCAACAGTTGTATTACCAAGTTATCAGTTTGCTAGTGGAATTATATTTCTGATTTCTATTAAGAAAAATGGTAGTAAACTCTTTTAACGTTCAGTTTCAAAACCATTTTATCCCGTGATGATGTTTAGTTTTGAGCATTTTGTCCACTTTTGCCCGTCAACAACAATATCTGACCGTTGAAATTTGTTAAACTTCGAAAAAAATGTCCCTGATTCTACCAATTAGGAGTTTTGAATAAAATTACCCTTATCCTAACTAATCTCTTCTTCTTATAAACAAAGATTTTCAACTTTCTCTTCTTTAAGAAAAGACCCAGCTTTTATATTTGGGTTGCTGTGTCTTCTTCTCCTTTTTAAAGGAAAAAAAATTAATATCTAGACCAGAAAAGAAAAATGTTCCAAATATTGATAACTACAAATTTTGACACTATTTTTGTGGTGTTACTGATTGAAATTTTTCTACACAAAAAGTAGTTGATCTTTTTCTCTTTTTTTTTTTCCTTTTTTTACGAACTCTTAAAGCATATAACTTTTTTTTACAAACTCCTAAAAATTAGTATAGAAGTGAGGTGGATATGCGGACCTTTCTATTGTTTCTTTTCTTTTCTTTTTTTTTTGGTTGTGGTGTGTAACACGAGATTCAACATTTATTTTCCTAAATTTGTGTGGTCATTTTTGAAAAAAAAAAATGCAAAACTGCATCTCACCCCATGAATATTTTAGTCGAGTAACCACTAATATGAGGGCATTTTTATCCCTTCATCTTTTCAATAGCTTTGACCGTTGGTGTAAAGAGCAATGTGCTCAAAAATAAATGTTGGAGAACAAAGTTCATGTTTTGGTGCACCGAAAAAAAAATAAAGGGTTCATGTTTTGGCATATAAGTTGCTCCATTCATTGATAAATAGTCAAAAAAATTCCATAACACAATCCAGTACTATGACAGCGCATTGCCAATTTGCCACCCTCTTGGAGCCCTAGTTATGATTGACAAACAATTAAGAAACCTCTCCGGATTAAAGCTCAGTGGATGCTCCCAGCTATCGGCATCACTTCCAAATTGTCCACGCGTTGACAATGCCCTGTGCACCCTTAAGAATGGTAAAGTTCATAACTTGGCATGTTTCGGTGGGACGAATGAGGGAGCATGCAGGAGCAGCGCTGCAGGGTGTACTCTCAAGGTTTCTTTCACGCATCCATGCAAGTAAGAAAGCTTTGGCAGGTCGGGCGCCTTTTACTGCGTTTCCTTGTCGAGTTCTTGGGGAATTTTGTGGAAGAGTTTCGGGTTCTTGATCAGCAGCACTGCCATTGCCCATTCAATTGTAGAGACGCTGGTATCTGACCCTGCAAACAATAATTCCTGTACAGAAAAATTCAAATCAGCGGAGCACTGCTCTTTACGAGGGAAAGAAGGAGACGAGAGAGAGAGAGCATACCAGCAACAAAGTAATTAATCTGATCAACCCCCAAGTAATTAGATATTTTGAAGCAACACACCCAAGAAATCTTTACACCAAGCAGAGAATCATCTAGGTGTATCATATATGTTGGCTTTTCTGTCTTCTGATGATACCCTCCCATGCGCTGCAGATTTTGTCAATGCAATTGCTATACTTGTTTCGAAGCTCCGGAAGGTCCAGTCCACCTAGAATTGGATAAGAATCTAATATATTTGGAGGAGTCCACAACTCGATGGTTTCCCTCGTGTGCTCGCTCATCAGTCATTCCACTACCACCGTCTATCTTACCAAAATTTATGGAGTCCTCGGACAGAAAGATGTATTTCCTTTGGAATTGAAGACAGAAACGAGGTTAAACACTCTCTAATCTCAGTCTTCTCCCCTTGTGTTGAATGCAAGGATTGCACCAATTCAGTCACTCTCTCTCTCAAAAACATGGTTGGTTTTGTTCGGAAGAGTTCAGTCTTGCAAAATGTGCGCCACCGCTGCCACTGGTCATTGCAGTTACAAGCCCAGGCGAGCGAAACAGCTTGCACAGATGGGCCATCCTTTTGGGCCTGGGGGGGAATAGAAAACCTTTTGTTGCTTCTGCAGTTTAAGATGAGCCAGAGGATAGGTGAAGAGTGGAAGAATGAAGTGAGTCTAATATGTTGAGGCTGCTGAATTTGAAGCCATGGTGGCTTCTTCTTTTTCCTTCTTGCTGCAGTTTGAAACTTTTGATATCAAAACACAATTTATTTATAGGCTGCATGCATTACAGTTAACATTTCCTCAAATTTACCATATTGAGATATTCAATTTGTTGTAGACTTTTGGGTGCACAAAACTAGCACGCACAAGCAATATGCCGCATGTGTGTAAATTTAATGTTAATTCAATTTTGCTCCTATATATGTATATATGCATATGTGTATATATGTGCACACACACACAAATGTATGTATGTATGTATTGTGTGTGTGTGTGTGTTCAGACACATACTTGCATACACATATAGTAGCGGAGCTAGTGGATAGTGGATAGTGGATTATTTGAGATAATTTTTTGAAAAAAGTACTGTAGTACTTTTTTGATATGATGTATGTGAGATAAAAAGGTGGTTGGAAAATGTATTGATGATGCAATCAAATAATTTTTTGCAATATTCACAATCCAAACAAAAAATTTCTTTAATAGGATACTTTCTACGTCATTTCATTCATGCTCAAATATATGTTTCAAACATAATATTTTGTGGGTTTCTCATTCCGTACAATTCAATGTACACGTATAATTTCAAGTTTATGATAAATTTAAGATTTTGCGCTTATTTTAATGAAGAAGTCAACTTCTGAAAGGATAAGAGCAAAACAATATTAAAAATAAAGTTAGGAAATTGTATACATGAGAACGTCAGATGTTATTTTTCTAGCTAGTGACGTATTTAGCCAACTGTTTAGATGTAATTTTGAGATAATGTAGAAAATAGCACAATAGGTTAATAAACGAAAACGGAGGATGAAGGATGTACACTAAAGTTCTAGACAAGTAGTACGAGTAAATGACAAGATAATAGCTCCACAATTGACATCTACTAACTAGATGTATATCACAATTGATATTAAAAAGGCCATGAATATACTAATGAGAAGATTACATCATTAGCTAATATAGCATGAGCTCTTTAGCTATTTTAGTTCTTTTCTTCTTTTTTTTTTAAGTTATCATTTACTGTAGTTTAGTTTAGTGAAAGAGAAAATTAAAGACCATTTACGTCAGCTACCTTCTATCCTCTTTTTTTTTTTTTTTCCAATATCAATGAGGCAATGTATAATTTTCAAAATTAGAAGGGGCACATTGCTGGAATTAGTTACTTGCGGGCAGTGGGGAGTTGGGGACTGTGGAATCCGCCACTGTGAATACAGCACCGTTCCCAGATCTTCGTTGACGAACGACATGACTTCTTCATTTCTATCTAACTTAGGATTATGGGAGAATCATACAAACCACACATGCATATATCCAGATTGTCGGTGAGCTAAAAAAGGCACAACCTACTTGCTCTTCCCAAATGATCCCCTATGTTTAGGTCCACAATGACGGGCTGTAACAATTAGACGCATTCCACTACTCTATCAACCAACACTTGCTGCTGCTGCAGCAACGATTACAGACTTCGTCGGCAACCACACACACCACAGCAGCTCCACCGCAACAGCCGTCACAAATACCATAACACCAATTAACATGCCTAAATTTGAACCAGTTTCTGTAAAATTGAAAGCCCAATATATGTAAGACCACTTAAATGGAATGGATGAAGTGAAGGACGATTGATAAATAGAGTGTAGGAAGTGAAGGGACGATTGATAAAGTTGTCCCTGCTCTTTTATTTTGTTTTGTTTTCTTTTGTCTTGCTTTTTGGATTTATACATAACGCATGTGAAGGTGCCAACAAAACGAAAATGTTTTGAGGTTGAACGTGAGCCGCAGGAGTCGGCGGTTGAACCTCATACATCTCTGCAATCACATGTGAGAGAGAGCACGAATGGAGTTTTTGTCTACCAATCAGTAATTTTCAGGATGAGGAAAGTGTGGGTGTAGTTCCCTGGCAATGACCAACAGTTGACTTACCACCTCCCTAGAAGTCCATCCATCTGTACGGAGAGATCATCGGAGAAGTGGGCCTGTGATTTGTCCAGTAAAAACCGAATGGTTTTACATTTTTATGGGATATATTTCCTTGGAATGGTAATTCTCTCCGTCTCTGTGTGTGTGTGTGTGTGTTTTTGGTAATATGTACAATAACACTAGTATACAAATATTGCTTGTAAATTGTAATCAGTCCCAGATCTCGATATATTTTAGTGTTTCTGAAACCAATCTGATGAGAGAATGCGAATCAGATGACATGGAACAACTATAGAAAGGCGAAAACGAAGAGCACGCAGATTGTGTAGTCCTGCACTGCATGCAAAGTCCATGCCCAATCAACGGGAGAAAACCAGACGGCCTTTTTCTATGTCTCGGGAGCCAAGATGTGCAGCTTGTCTACTTGTTAGTATATGACTACAAAATTACATGACTATATATTATTCACCCCTACTATCATATCACCATATCAAAAATATCCTCGATTTTTGTCTTTATTTCTGGCCCCGCCACACTTGTTAGTTGTTAGGAAGAAAAAACTTATAATTGGTCTCGAATTGATGGTTAATTTAATTATTTCCTGTTTAATTTTCATCTGTAGCTTGAGCAACTTGTTTCAACTTATTTTGTAAAACCTACTTTCAAACTTAAGAGGAAGCTTGAGTACTAGTCAGTATCTTAAAGTACATCATAAGGGGATATTAACTCTTAAAGACTTGATGGATTTGATCTACCAGAAAGAGAGAGAGAGAGAGAGATGATTGTGCGGTGGATTTGATCTAACATCCCTTGAATCTGTCTTCATATTATGATAGTCAAGCACTTACTTCTGTGTCGGAATAGAATCCAACATTACAAGTTCATGACGAAACACAACACATACTACCTTTTCTCTTCTGGGGTGGGTTTCTATTGGGGAGGGGGTTAGGAATAATAGGTTCTTTCTGCAGTTTAATGGGATAACTCCAGCTTCCGGGAAGAACCCTAGCTGTATACACTACTGTTCGTACTGCATGTTCAATTTTATTAAACTTCAAGATCAATCCTATAAAATATAAATCCCTCGGACAAAAAGCAGTTGACTTGGGCTCTAGTTCTACTTCCTTTCTTGAAACGAATGTACATTACAGAAAAGGAAATCTTCCTTTCTCGAAGTCGTACAGCCGTGAACTCGGCAGAGAAAAGGAGGAGTGCAGCCGTGGATTATGTACTATTGTACTGTTAATTCAACTATCTACCAACTCATGCAACTGTAAATTAAGTATGATATATATATATATATATATATATATGGTACTACAAGTCCTCATTGCGGTGACGTTTGGCTGCTCGATTTTCTATCAATCAGTGTGGCCAGTGAGTGGGAAATGCACATACTTTATCTATATCTCCACATAGTTTCTGACATATTCTGTGACTATCTGGGGTTGACAGTCAAGCACTTATGGAAGGACGACCCAAACGTCCCAACACCAGAAGTATTTATCTATATCTCTACGTAGTTCCTAACAGAATCTGCATGTTGCAATGGCAAATGTACATCATCTACAGATTGGGGATCTGCCAATAGAGGTCCCAATCGGTGTTGGTCGACAAGGAATTTTTTGGGCTCACAAAAAAAAAATTTTTTTTTTTTTTTTGAATAGATGAAGAAAAATTTTAGAATTTAAAATCGAACAGCTCGGATCAAGCCAAATATTTCACAACCCATTTTGGACTGCTAATTATCGTCTTCATCTTTTATCTGCAATTGCAAACAATCTGGTCCCATAAATGGACGGACCCTTTCAACTTGTTTTATACTCAGTACAAAAGAAACTGGAGTACTCAAGTCATTAAGTATTTTGTGGTGGTACCGGGCAAGCGGCCTCCCTGAGATTTTTCTCTGTCCAACGTTCATCCTGCTTGTTCCTTCTTGATTTCTTTTTTTTTTTTTTTTTCCTTCTTGAATATTCTTCCAGAGTTGTTTCAACCTCATAAACTGTCAAGTGTTTCTTGTTTGGACTTGGAGAGCGACAAAAGTTGCATTATTGCTGTTCCACGGTAAGAATCAGGCCTAGGGTTTTTCCATTCAAAGTTGGGAGTAATCGCACCTCAACTCTGAATATAATTAATGGACATAAAGGAAAATTCCGCTGGTATATTTTAACACAGACAACTTTACTCTTAACTTCAAAGTTTTTCCCCCCCTTTTATTATTCTGCATTTTGGGCCAGATTACTCTGATATTACATTTAACCTTCTTGAGATTGCTTATTTTACCATTCGTTTGTTTTGGAGACGTCTGGTTAAATTGCTCCATTTACACATTTACCACAAGCTTTACGTTTTACCTAGTAATAGAATATTGATAATTAACAATATAACTACTGTACTTTTGTTTTCTTTGAGAACAATGTGTCCAGTGTCCGCAAGGGCCATATATTACCAAAGGAATGATGTCGGTGGATCCAATTAAATTTCTACTTGATATGTTTCTTATGTTCAAATCGCGTAGCTTAGTTAACGGAATTACTTCATCCCCGCTCCTTGAACCCCACCTCTCGCTTGCTAGAAAAAATATAAAAATCAAAAAAAAAAAAAAAAGAATCAACGAAATCACTCCGGACTTGTGAACGTATGGATGGTATATAGGGCCATCCAAAGTGTAATTCCATTAAATTTTACTGAATAGTAAACTAGTAACCAGTGATACCAGGGCAAGAAAATAGGCAATAGACCAAAGCAAAAGAGGGAAGGAATAAAAGAAAAAGAATAGGAAAAGATGATATCGCTAATAGTTGTGGCCAATATTTGTCCCAAAAACAAAAAAAAAAAAAAAAAAAGTTACATTTCACACTGATCTAATTCCAGTGATTCAATGATATGAACAGATATAGAGAAGGTGAGGTGAAATTAGGGTCTGAACTTGGGTCAATCTCTTGACCGATGTCTAGGGGCGTTAGTATGTGGAACTTTTCTAGTAGTAATATTTGAGGATGAAGAGTTTGCTATCTACATTCTTTTTTTGGTCAGAGTTTGCTATCTACATTCGGGGGTGCAAAAGTGCGATCGCCAAA
Organism: Gardenia jasminoides; assembly: GCA_013103745.1. NCBI lineage: Eukaryota > Viridiplantae > Streptophyta > Magnoliopsida > Gentianales > Rubiaceae > Gardenia > Gardenia jasminoides. The sequence continues at coordinate 108,100,335 of CM023103.1, forward strand.
AGGTTTACGCTGGAGTTGACTCGCGCAGGAAACAAACACAATCTTAAATTTAGATAAGCCTGGCCACAGTGGCACCTTCCCTACATCTAAGCACATATAGCCAGGAGCGGAATTGACCCATTAAAATACAAACGTAACTAATAACAGTAAGTAACATCGAGATTAAATATAAGTCGTTGTCGTTGGGAGGCAGGCTCACCATATCATCGTTTTCAAACCAGCCAATGAGAAGAACTGACAGAACGTCAATTCGAAGACGGGGAGCAAAAAATGTGGAGCTTCTTTCTGGCCCGTCAAGACAAAACCGTATCATCTTTAATGAACGTGATAAATTTGGACAATTATTGTGGATGATAATGCCGGATCATTTATATATTTGTTTGGATTACTTATATTTAGCTAAAAAATTTTACTTACATCATCGATATAAATTCCAATCACCTTTTTATCTCAGATACATCACATCAAAAAAGTGCTACAGTATTCTTTTCAAAAAATTATCCCAAAAAATCTACTATCCAAACGGACTTGAATAACTGAAAATTAGTAGTAGTATCAGATATGGCCGGTCAAAATCAATGCGCTTCATCGGTAGAAACGAGAAACTAACTGAGGTGGAATTAATAGATTTTTCCTGTATGCTATTGCTAGCTAGTAGTAGTACTATTGATATATTTTTGGATAACTTTTTTTATACACTGTCAGTGTATAAATTTTCATACATTAGCAGGTTTGGATTATGCCATATAATACAAATTTAAATTTAAAAATTAAATCATGCACATATGGTATATATCCAAAGTTGCTAGTGTAAAAAAAATATTACACTGACAGTGTATAAAAAGTTAATTCTATATTTTTTACTATTTACTTAACGCCGGCCCAGGCCCCATGCTAGATAGCTATAAAAGCAAGTAACTGGCCAAGGTTCTACTTCTGTGGGGGCGAAAAAGTGGAATGAAACTAACCGTAGTATTGTCCGGCTGTTAATGGACACTGATACCCAAGCCCCACAAAAGAAAATCCGTTTCTTCATTTAATTCCATCTAAATATTCCAATTAAAGAATATGGAAATATGGGACACTGGAGCATCCTACCAAGTACTAGACTACTAGTAGTGTATATAGCAGCAACCACCGAATAATAATGGGTCTGTTTGAATTAGTTGTTTTTTAGGATTATTTTTCAAAAACAGCACTGTAGCATTTGGGATGTAAAAAACTACTGTAACTGTCTTTCAAAAACAACTGCAGCTGTCTTTCAAAAACTTTTTGAACGTGTTTTTTAGATAATTTTTTGTGTTATTTTTACACGTAAAAATTTATTTGGGTCAAATTTTGGGGCATTTTTAAAATTAAAATTTATTTGGAGTATTTTTAAAATTAAAATTTATTTGATGGGTGGTGGTGCGGGTGGGTTAATTTAAAAAAACTATTCCAAATAAATTTTTAATTTCAAAGATGCCCTAAAAATTTCCCAAAATAAATTTCTAACTTTAAAAATGCCCCAAAAAATGCCTCAAATAAATTTTGAATTTTAAAAATGCCCCAAATAAATTTTGAATTTTAAAAATGCCCCAAAAAATTATCAGAACAAATTTTGAATTTTAAAAATGCCCCAAAAAATACCACAAAAATTACTCCAAATAAATTTTTAATTTTAAAGATGCCCCAAAAAATTACCCCAAATAAATTTTTAATTTTAAAGATGCCCCAAAAATTACTTCAAATAAATTTTAAATTTTAAAAAATTTGCCCCAAAAAATTACCGCAAATGAATTTTTAATTTTAAAGATGCCCCAAAAAATGCCTCAAATAAATTTTAAATTTTAAAAATACCCCAAAAAATTGTCTCAAATAAAATTTTAATTTTAAAAATGCCCCAAAAATACCCCAAATAAATTTATAATTTTGAAAATGCCCCAAAAAATTTTCCCAAATGAATTTTTAATTTTTAATATGCCCCAAAAAATTGCCCCAAGTAAATTATTAATTTTAAAAATGCCCCAAAAAATTACCCCAAATAAATTTTTAATTTTAAAGGTGCCCAAAAAATTACCCAAAATAAATTTTTAATTTTAAAAATGCCCCAAAAAATACCTCAAATAAATTTTAAATTTTAAAAATACCCCAAAAATTTGCCCCAGATAAATATTTAATTTTAAAAATGTTCCAAAAATACTCTAAATAAAATTTTAATTTTAAAAATGCTCCAAAAATATCCCAAATAAATTTTTAATTTAAAAAATGTCCCAAATAAATTTTTAATTTTAAATATTCCCAAATAAATTACCCCAAATAAATTATTAATTTTAAAAATGCCCTAAAAAATTTCTCCAAATAAATTTTTAATTTTAAAATACCCCAAATAAAGTTTTTATTTTAAAAATGCCCTAAAAAATTATTCCAAATAAATTTTTAATTTTAAAAATGCCTCAAAAATACCCCAAATAAATTTTCAATTTGGATGGGACGAGGACGGGGATGGAGGCTACGGGGAGGGGGAGAGAGAGGGGGGGAGGGCAAGAGAGAGAGGAGAGAGGGGGGAGGAGGTGGTGGTGGTGGTAAGTGGTGGTATGGTTGGGATGGAAGAAGAAGGGATAAATTTTTTTTATTTTTGTATGTATATGTTGTTTTTGAAATATTTGTTTGAATTGGTGTTCTTGGAATTATTTTTTGTTGGTGTATTACTGTAGCATTTGGGATGTAAAACAGTTTTTCAAAAATAGTTCAAAAAACAGAGAATCCAAACGGACCCAATAATAAAATCCAGAGGGCACTTCCGTTTTATTCCTGGAAGCTAGTGGTCGTATTAGAGGAGATGGATATGGCAACTGACCTTGACGAAGTATCGGCTGTATCAATTGCAATGTTTTAAAACTCGGACCGACCAGTGAACTGGTAGAGGTGGCGGTTCGCGGTCTGATCGGTCCGACAGGCCGGTTCATCTCTTTTTTTTTTTTTTTGCTTCTCCTCCTTCTCAAGTCTAGAGTCGTAGCACTTCAACAATCAGCTATTTGTGACACTTTACTACATTTCATTGACACACTTGGGTATAAAATGATCCCAAATCCCATATTTTGTTCACCATTAATGATATTTTCCAAATATTTTGAGGGGAAAAAAGTTTAAACCAATAACTTTAAATACATCAATCCAATCGTACGTTATCTTGAAGTGTCTTATAAAATTTTCTTAATAACATGAAATTGAACATAAATTTTCTGAAAATTGATAAATGTAATTTCTTTCAACCATACAAAAAAAAAAGCCTGAAATTTTTGAAATATTAGATACATCTTTAACCGAAAATTGGGAAAACAAAAAAAAGAAAACCAACATCAATAAATGAAAAGAATTCGAAGTGTCAAATTAAATACAAAAACTCCACATACAGAAAATAAATAATGGGAATAAAACTTGTATAGATTATGTTAAAGTTGTGGAAGAAAACTTCAATAGATTAAATTAAATACATGGAGATTTAATAAAGGGTAAGAGAGAGAGAGGAGGGTGGAAGAGGTGGAGAGGAGAAGAGGAAAGAGTAGAACTTGTGCAGGAAATTTATTGTAGTAACCCTAAAAATTAGTGATTAAAAGAAGAATGTTTGAAGTGAAATTGGAAGGATGTGAGATTGAATTCTCTGATGATAGAATTTTGTAACTCTAAAAATTAGTGATTAAAAGAGGAATGATGGAAGTAAAATTGGAAAGAATGCAAGATTGAATCCTCTGAATGTGAAATTTAGTAACATTAAAAACTAATGATTAAAAAAGGAATGATGGAGGTGAAATTGGAAATGATGCAAGATTAAAACCTCTGAACGTGGAAATAGAGAGAGACATAAATAGGTAAATGGACGTTTCATTTTTTATTTTACTTTTTATTAGTTTTATAAATTTTTGTACTCATCTAATTTCAAAAATATTTGTTGGTGTGGTGGTTAAGACACTTGTGTCTTATATTTTCAAAAAATGAAAAAAGCCAAAAAACCGCCGGTTTGCGATGCGCACCGGTTCGAACGGTTCTTGACGGTTTTTAACCATTTCCGACTATTATAGAGAACCGGACGGGTGGCATGGCCAGTTCGCCAGTCGAACCAGCCGGTCCGATCCGATTCTGAAAACACTGATCAATTGACAGTAGCGCAATTCTCCCTAGGGGTCGCATGCCTTCAATAAGGAGCTGCCCAAAAACAAAAACCCTGTTTAGGGTTTTTTTAAATTGGGATGGCAATCCTGGTTTAGTTTAAAATTTTTGTTTATTTCCTTTTCCCCCTAGCAATTTCTTTTTGTTGCTCGAAGTGTCGTTATTTCATCAAGAAGCTTGGAGTAGAAGCTTTTAGAAGTTTACCTTCTTCTTTTTTTTTTTTATCATCTTAATAGTTTCATGCTTAAGTAGTTCCCTTATTTTATTATTTTCCTATTCCCACGCACTTCTACTTTCTACTGACTTACTGCCTATAAATAAGCTATAGTTTAGAGATATTGTAGAAAGTGAAAACTGAAAAGGAAGGAAATAATCGGTACTTAAACTGGACTACAAGTATCGGACAATCGGAGCACTAGTGGTAGCACTTCTCTATTCCGGGGAAAGAATCATTCCCATATTGCCTTGCTCGTATACTAGTAGCCAGTATCCTTTTTCGGCTTTAGCTGCATCACCATATATTATATGATATTGGTATCCACCTCTGCAATATCCCCCAACCCAAAGGTAAAACCATACCTCACCCCTTATCTTTCTTTCCCCTTCCTCACGTCTGACCTCCCCCACATACAAGCCCACGAAGCATCTCTGGATTTCCAGTCCATCCACAACTCCTCCCCCGCCCCACCCCCCGAAACAACCTTCTCTTCTCCGTAGAGGCTCCATCCTGTATTACTAGTACACGAAACCACAATAGTATATTATTATTCATGCATACATACATGCTAGTCACCTCCCACATGTCCAACTTGATTCCTCACCTGTTTTTCTTCCACCCTTTCTCAGATCTCTAACACGCTTACATCCTCGCACAAACACACTCAACCAAGACACGAAGTACTAGTACTTACTACTGCTTATAAAGTTTAGACCACCGTTAAAACACTCGCCAGTCTCCCCGCAACAGGAAGAGTGGCTTGGGTGGTGCTGAAAAATTCAACACTAGCAAGCCATGGCGGGTCCGAGCCCAGCACCCTACTACACTCCCGTATCCAAACCCGCCGCCAACGCCCACTTCAATAATCCTTGGAAAAGAACCAATCTGTACTCCTTGGCCCTCATCACCATCCTCTGCTCTCTTTCGTATCTCTTAGGCGTCTGGCAACACGGCGGAGCAACCACCTACTCCACCACCCCCTCCAACTTGGGCGCGACTCTCTCTTGTGTCCTCCCAGCGAACACCACCACTCCTACGTCCACCACCACCCCTACGTCCACCACCGCGGCAAAAACTTCCAAGAAGTCCAAAGCTTTAGACTTCAGCTCCCACCACTCCGCCGACGACCAAGGGACAGAAAAGGTTTCTGAGGGTTCCGCCAAGGTTTACCCACCGTGCGACGTCAAGTACAGTGAGTACACTCCATGCGAGGACCCCGTGAGGTCGTTGAAATTTCCCAGAGGCCGGTTGGTATATAGGGAGAGGCACTGCCCGGCGAAGCACGAGTTACTCAAGTGTCGGATACCGGCGCCTCACGGGTACAAAAACCCGTTCAAGTGGCCGATGAGCAGGGATCTGGCGTGGTACGCCAATGTGCCCCACAAGGAATTGACGGTAGAGAAGGCGGTACAGAACTGGATACGATACGAGGGTAAACGGTTTAGATTTCCTGGTGGCGGGACCATGTTCCCCAACGGTGCTAATGCCTACATTGATGATATTGGAAAGTTGATCAATCTCAAAGATGGCTCTATTAGAACAGCTATTGATACCGGCTGCGGGGTAACTTAGCCTTCTCTTCAAAATATTCTCTCTCTCTCTCTCTTTTTTGCCCTTTTGGATGGTTTTTTTTTTCTCCTTGGGGTGGAAGGGGGGGTGGGCGTATTTCCGGCAATCCATCCGCCTCCGTCTCCGGCTGTTTGTCTTCTTTCCTTGCATGTCATCCCCGTTTCGAATGGCTAATTGCGCATTAATTAGGCTTGATCAAAGTTGTACGGATCTAGTCTTCAATTGTTGTTTCTAGAGTGGGGACAAATTAGGAGGAAGGATTTTGATATCTAAAAGCTGAGATTTTGTGAATAGGGATACCTTAGGTGAGTGGCCCCTTTTTTTCTTTTTTTTTTTATTATTTAAGTACATGAACTTGAAGCAAAATTGATTATTGAGTAGCTTGCTCGTATGGCTAGGATATTGACTGATGCATGTCTTGTAAACTGGACTGATGCATTAAGGCAAAAGGGGTTTGGTGAAAATAAGTGGGGGGTGTCGGTCTGTCAGAAAGACACAGGTTATGGGTAGGCTCAAGATTAAGGGTAGTAAGCTGACCAGCCTCTTTTAGATAGATCTCAACTTGCGGGAAGGAATCAGATACCATTTGTTGTTACGAGGTCCATGCACGCACTCTCGCAGACACATGGCAATGCTGGCAATGTATGCCTGTCGTCACATTCTTCAGTTCTTGAACTCTTCAAGAAAAGTCCTTTTTGCATTTACATTCTTCAGTTCTTGAGCTCCTCGAGAAAAATCCATTTTGCATTTACATTCTTCAGTTCTTATTGTAAGAGTTAATTAAATTATTTGCCAAAAAAGAGTTCTCCAAGGCATAATTGTGAATCCTATGTGTTTGTGTCAAACCTTAGATCACTCTTTTTGTGAGAAAGACAAAATTTCACTCTGTCCGATCCTCCATCGTAAACTGAAACATGAACAAAGTAACACTTTTCTTTTTTTTTTTTTTTTTTGACGTCAATCAAAATTAATTGCTTCAAGTTTTAATATATATATATATATATAATCCAGAATGTGGCTGATGTTCATGGTCGTCTTACGATTTTTGTGTTATGATGATATGATATAAATGTACTAGGTTGCAAGCTGGGGAGCTTATCTTCTGTCCAGAAATATTCTTGCAATGTCATTTGCACCGAGGGATTCACATGAAGCCCAGGTGCAGTTTGCTTTGGAGCGCGGAGTTCCTGCTTTAATTGGAGTTATAGCCTCCAAGAGGCTCCCTTATCCCTCTAGAGCTTTTGACATGGCTCATTGTTCTCGCTGCCTCATTCCTTGGGGCCAATACGGTAATTTCAAAATTGTACAGGACCTGATAATGATTTCCACACGTTCCGAATCCCCTGCTCGCACAAGGATCAAGAAGAATTAGGAATTACTGGATTTACAACTGTTCATTCGTGAGATACTGAGAGTTCATATTTTAGACCAGCGTGTTTTTCTGGACATTAATTTGCTCTGGATTTTTCTTGGGCAGATGGGGTTTTCTTAGCTGAAGTTGATAGGGTTCTCAGGCCCGGAGGATATTGGATCCTGTCTGGCCCGCCCATCCGCTGGAGAAAATACTGGAAAGGCTGGGAGCGGACAAGGGAGGATTTGAACGAGGAACAAACTGGAATTGAGAAAGTAGCCAAGAGCCTGTGCTGGAAAAAGTTCATCGAGAAGGACGATATTGCTATCTGGCAAAAACCAACTAATCATATGGAATGCAAAAAGCTCAAGAAGGTCCATAAGCGCCCGGCATTCTGCCCCAGTCAAGATCCTGATAAGGCCTGGTTGGTGTTTGTCTAAGCGTGAATAACTGGAAATGCAAAATATTCATCGTAATTCTTCACTGTGCTAATCTTTCTTGCGCTGACGCCAACTTTCAGGTACACTAACATAGAGACTTGCTTAACGCCTTTGCCCGAAGTTTCTGATAACAAAGAGACTGCCGGCGGACAGTTGGAAAAATGGCCAGAGAGATTAAATGCAGTACCACCTAGGATCAGCAGGGGAACTGTAAACGGGGTCACCCCACAAGCCTTCCAGAAGGACTCCCAACTCTGGGAGAGGAGAATTTCATACTATAAGACTGTCAATAACCAACTTGGACAAGCTGGAAGGTACAGAAATTTACTGGACATGAACGCATTCTTGGGTGGATTTGCAGCAAGTTTGGTCAAAGATCCTGTCTGGGTAATGAATGTGATTCCCGTCGAGGTAAAGGTCAACACGCTCGGTGTAATCTACGAACGAGGACTGATCGGAACTTACCAGAGCTGGTATGTCACCCTGTATTGACTACCGAGTTATCTGTTTTTTTTTTTATTTAATTGTGATTTTCCAACTAATTAGTTTTATTTTTCTTTTCTTGCAATTAATTCTGGTACCAGGTGTGAAGCAATGTCAACTTATCCAAGAACTTACGATCTCATCCATGCTGATTCGATATTCACTCTCTACAAAGATAGGTCAGTTCCCTAAATATAACGTCATTGTTGCAAAGTGGACCTTAATATGGTCAGTGTCCGCACTGAGAATTTTTTTTTTTTTTCTTTTCATGGCTGACAAATTTCTGATTTTTTTGGTGATGCAAATTCATGACGCAGGTGTGAAATAGAAGACATTCTGCTGGAAATGGACAGAATTTTAAGACCCGAAGGGAGCGTAATCATTCGGGATGATGTAGATACATTGATTAAGGTAAAGAGGATAGCGGATGCCCTGGATTGGGATAGTCAGATTGTGGATCATGAAGACGGGCCGTTAGAGAGGGAGAAGCTTCTTTTTGCTGTGAAATCATACTGGACAGCCCCCGCTTCCTCTGATCAAGGCTACAGGAAAAAGACGTCATAGCTAGGGGGACTTCGACTTTCCCCATTTTCTTTTTGGTTTGTTTCTTCATTTTTCCTGGTATTTTTGCTAAATTTTATTAATTAAATCTTCTTCTTCTTTTTTTTTTTTGGGGTTTTTAGACTATTATTTTACTGATTCTTTAGCATTTGACGATCTTATCATGTTCAACAAAGATGGTTGGTTCAGCTTTGTTCATAGTACGTCCAGTTCAAAAGTTCTAAAAACCAGAGTGAGACGTTGGTATTTAATGTTGTAGGGGGCAAGGAGTGATTTGTACGCCATAAACCAGTTTGTTTGTATTTGCCACACACACATATTTATTGATTCGTTTGGTGGAATTAAAATGTGATGATGGTCGCCAAAACCTTAGCCAAGGAGTAGTGAAATTCTAATAAAAGAATTTGGAATGGGTTAGGATGCTGTCAGATCACTTTGTTCCAAAGCCAAAATGCTTCTGCGTCGGTTTAAAGAGGTGTCGCTTTCAGTGCTCTTTATTTTTAATACTACTCTTTTGGCGTTTACCAGAATTAACTTCTTTCTTTCTTGGTGGGCGGACTCCGCTTCAATTTCTTAATCCCAAGTGCCCTATTGCATCAACTTGCTGTTCTTTAATCTTCCGAGTGATTCATCTCTTTTCTTGCAAATTACGGCGTGATTCATGGTCCTTTACATGGATTCTACATTCTCAGCCTGGATGATTTCCTCTGCATCATGTTGTTGATTTAATTGTTGGCAATCTTGTTAAAAGAAAGAAAGAAATAAAGGCTTCCAAAAAATGATTTCAAAAACTTATACTGACATCGTTACTAATTCTTCCACAATGAAATGCGGACCTTGCGTTCCGGATTAATGGGCATTATTGATGAATGCTTCGTGAAAAGCAATTTCCTCGAACTTAGCTTCCTACTTGCCTTTTCCCCAAAATGAAAAGAAAAAAAAAAAAAAAAAAGAACAAAACAAAAGCCTACTAGCAACTTCTCTCGTTTCGAAATTACACTACATCTTATGCGTCTTTTACCCAGATGGGATCTCAGATTATTATGCTATCAGTTCGAGCCCGCAGCACTAGTTTTCAAATAAGAGCTCAAAGATACTATAAGTTGATTGATTTGTACACGATGCACACTCACTTTCACATCCAGCAAATTGGTGGATCCCACATATCCTTACGCAAAAGCAAGGGTTGGAATGAGGTGCAAGGACAAATCAATCTGTGCCATTTAAGGCCACCGGCAGTTGCAATCTGTGGATAACATCATCCGAGTGTTCTTCACATTGCTTCCACCCTCTGCAGCAGGACACTCTTCCTCCACTGCTCTCTGAATCCTAAACGTCAATGCATTTAAGGAGGAATGGTTTTCTTTTTTCTTGGAAAAAAAATAAAATAAAATGGCCATTCTCATTAGGTGAAATTAATGAAATTTTCCGCGAAATTGGACGGACATCGAGTATTATTGATTGGTGCAGTATTATATTAGTATCCTCACCTGGATCAAGATTAGGTATGTGACATTGGAATGATGTTTGCGTAAGAGGAGCCCCACCCTAAGGATCAAATTCACAGTGGCTGTCAACACACAGTTTAGCGTGGAGATCCGGATTTGGCGATTGCAGCTTACTAGACACTAGGGAGATTGCATCAAAAAAAAAAAAAAAAAGAATCAATGCTCGTAATTACAAATTTGATAATGGGAGCGCTTACTCTGTGGAAATCTGCGCCCAAACTAAAACATTGGGAAATGCCAATGCTGACAATTAATCCCTTTGAAAAGTTCCTGTGCTGAGGCATTACAAAGTCCCGTAGCTTCTTCCGATTTCTCTCGATTATGGTGTTGCCAAAAAATTATGAATTTATTAAAGTTTTTTTTAAAACAATTTGATTACCGTGTCGTTATTAAATTGTGAATTTATTAAAGTAGTTTCTTTAAACAAATTACGACGTATTTTGAAATATAATATATCACCATAACTTGTGGTGCAGTAAATTAATGATGAGCCATAACGCAATGCCACAATTAATTAATTTACATTTGACTTCAAAAGCCCATGCTAGTACTAAGCATTTTTATAACTATGTTGTAATGATAAATTAGAAATAGAATGTAATTTTTCCATTCATACTCTGATTAAAGGCATTAAAAGGAAAGGATTCTGCTTAAGAAAAGGCCACCTTAATTCTCCAGCAATACGTTACTTTCTCGGTGTTGGTTAGGTTTGGAAGCAAAGTCGGATGACTTGATAACCAAATCCTCTGTGTTAGGTCATGCATGCAAAGTTCACCACCTAGGTTGCAAGCTTAATTTACGCTCTTGCGAGTGTATATATACATACATCAAGTGCATAATTTAACATCAAGAAGTGGAACAAACGCCTTTAATAGCTAAAGAGCAAGAAAATTAAGGTTCGATCAGTCTGATGGCCACCGTCAAGAAGTCTGTTGCGTCTTTCAGGTTCCCTGCAATGCTGCTTTTCCTGTTTCTGGCTCTTGTCCTGCAAAACCATCTGGTGAAATCCCAAGAACCCAGTTGCCCAACCACCCTCACAAACCTCAATGTATGTGCCCCGTTCTTGGTGCCAGGGTCAGGGTCTACCAACCCCCAGCCCCAAGCACTGAATGCTGCAACGCAGTGCAAGCTGTGAAAACAGATTGTATTTGCAGCACTCTCCAAATTGCTTCCCAGCTTCCAGCTAGGTGCAACCTTCCCATCCTCAACTGCTGTGAGTATATACCTCCCCCGGCCTCTAACTCTACCAAGTGGATTTTTAAGTATTGATCCCAAACCTACGGGAAGAATGCATTAGTTAGTTTATAAGTTATTTTTGTGGTATTATGTATAAGCTTCAACTATCTAACAGGATTCTAATGTTCGACTGCTTTTGGTTGTAGCAGCAGCAGCAAACTGAGCTGGACGTGGGGGTCGTGGACGAATAATGTCAGGGCTCTCAGGGGCCTGTCCCTCTCAATAATCATTCGCTTTTTCGTTACTTTCTTCTTCTTCTTCTTTTTTTTTTTTTCTTTTAATCTTTGCTGCTTTGTGTCTGATCTGATCTGCAACCCTGGAGGCATTGGGATGTAATGCAGGTCAGACTTGATGGACGAGTGTAGTGACATGAAATCAATAAAGAACTGATCAAATTTAATAATAGATTGAGCCAACTTAAAAAATTACATTACGATTAGAGCTGGCACCGCCATCAATATCATCTAGAGTTTTGTATGGATCATGCAATATAGGAACTTCCGGGCCCATCATTTCTATTTTCTAATCCGTATACATTTAGCTTACAAACACTGGCGGACATCGATAAATAACTTTAGTGCGATCCGACGTGTATCCAACTTCTTCCATCTGATATGATTGTGCAACAACAGCAGTCGTGAGTCAACCGCACACAAGTGAAGCAATATTCTAAGACTAAGATAGAAACCCATCCGATTAGCTGGGAACATAGCCAACAACAGGTAAAAACTAGGTTGTCAGGCTTCTTTGGCTAGTCGCATTTGTATGCTTCCCAAGTACACATGGAAGTCAGGCAGATCGCGGATGGCATATGTGATCACTTACTTTTTCTTGATAATTTGGCATAATACTGCATTTTACTACTACTTAGAGCATGTAATGTCAGCTGCTGCTTCATGTTTGTGGACGAAAACAAATCAGTTGATTCTAAGGTTGCTACTTTCGGAGCACTTTCCTGTTTTGTGGCTCTACTAGTAGACGCAGATGGTGTCTGCCAATGGCGTCAATTAGAACCACTGGTTTGGGATGGGAGGGCAGCAGAAAGCTAAGCTACTTTCCAGCTTCCAATTAATCGTCATAATTCAGCTAATATAAGTGAGGAAACGTACTACTACTGCAAAACAACAAACTGATGGTAATCTTCTACTAACCTATAAATGGGACAGAGCATTAACTGATATCCAGTTCTGATTGAACGAAAACCCCGACCCAGTCAAATAAACTAGGCTTGCATGCCAGTATCCGGATACAGCTTCCGCAGCCTCCATAATAACACCCCCCCCCCCTTCCTTTTCTAATCACGTGGATGTAATTCAACTGAACTTATTGAGCTAATAGCTAGATGTCTCCATGCTCCTCACTACTCTGTACTCAAGGAGTCACATGTCAAGTTTCCAAACGATTTCTTTCTTTCTATGCAAAAGAGCAAAAAGGAGTCGTGCAATTTCGTTTTCGTATTCTGATGAGGTTTCGTACATCAGTCTGATGCTTGATTTCGAAAACAAGACAAAACGCAAGCGGGGAAAGCTCAAATGTGGCAGATATTCATACATTTTGTTTGGCCAGGAGTTAGTAAAGCAACCTTAGTTCTAGTCTGGTACAAGAAAAAAGGAGCAAGATGTAGTAGGATTCTAATTTCCTGCTTCTGCTTTCAAGGAAGGCTCCAGATTCGATAATCACATGACTAATCATAACATTATTGTCATCGGTGGAGTTGGGGGGCATAAAGGTACCCACCTAGTAAGCCCACCAACCGGCGGTGTGTTGTAAGTTGAGCCCCAGAGTAGACAGGCCGAATAGGAGTAAGCTCTGAACCAACACAAATAGGAATCAGCTATGAACAACCAACAAGTGGAGCGAACACAGGAAGGACTGGTATTCTCGATCTGGGCTTCGACATATTTTCTTCTATATCAATTACAGGCCAGGCCCAAAACACGGCTTTAAGTTTGCAGAGCTTTCCGGTACTCAGAGCGAAAGCCAATATTGGAGAATGCTGCCTGCCTCCGTGTATCGCAAACTTGTAGAAATATAAGGTGAGGCATCAATCAGGTTATGGCAGAATAAGCGCTTATTGGTTACTTTTTCCGCATCTGACATAACAAATATCAGATGCACCTTTCATTAAAGATCCTCTGCAGTCACAGAGCGTAGTGAAACTAAATGACGGGAACTAATTGTTGTCAAAAGATGTGTTGTTTTTTCACATCTTGGTAGTATGTTAGTGTCTTCTTCTATTGTACTACTAACTAGTATTTACATCTATTGTGCTGTGCTGCATAATAACTGCAAACTGGTAGCTGCAGAAGCCTTTAATCCACCATTTGTGAAGCAATTGGGGCCATATATTACTCCTATTTGTGGATCAGCAACCCTTGATCCTCCTCACGTGTACTACAAACCCCACAGCCATTGGCGGCATAGGCGCAAGTCAACTGCAACTGCTACAAGTAAAATTTTTACCATAACCGTAGCATCTCCTTCACTTTCTTCAGATGTTCGGGCGGGCTTTTCCTTTTCATTATTGTTACCATCATTTCGCTTGTACGCGATAGTGCGCCACGATGTTAGCTGCGGATCATCTAACGAATTGCAATAACGGATGCAGAGCGGCAGTCCCTTGGCATTTGAAGATCTAAACAGAATACTACTGAATTGTGTGTTGCATCATGTATGGCTTCTTGGTGAATGACTAATTGGCCTTCTACACGATCATAGGTTTATATTTATCATGTTTTCTCGACACTGAGAGTTTTTTTTTTCCTTTGAAACACATTTAGGAAGGGACAGTGCTTCTATAGGTCAGAGGACCACAGATAATAATGACCCAAAGTGACCATCATTTGCGCGCTGTACAAACGACCAATTCTGGGCAACATTCTGTCGGCTAAAGTATGTGGAGAGCAGCCTAAACTCTGAATGAAGGGAGATGTGATGTGATTTAATTAATGCAGAAAAGTCAGTCGTCCTTGTTACTTGAACTCGTCATAGTATACTGTCCTATCATACAATTATAGGTAAGAGATTAAGCTCAGTGCCAAAATGATTCCTGCGCGTAACCGTTGTTCTGCTTCAATCTTTACGACAACCTTAAAAGTCCTGGCTACTACTTGAGGTCGAGTATCACACGCCATGGAATGGAAGATTTTTTTGCTGGACATGATAATGAGAATCCCAATCCTCCAGTAAGACGAGGAAAACTTAAGATGTGGTGCCCTTTGAATCTGGTTCACCGGATGTATACAATACCAGGGAAGGATGGGTACGGTTCCCATGGATTGGTCCCGGCCTTAGTGCCCTCAATTCCAAGTTTGTATTTCTTGCTGTTGGGCCATTCCATTCCCCTTTGGTGAAACCATCAGGCATTTATGAAGCTCTTAAAGGATTGAGGTGGAACTCAACAATTCACGATGTGGTGACATGGACTAATAATATCTGACGCTAACGCTACCTTCCTTTCCCTCTGATTTTGGCTGCTTCGTTGTAGGAGATGTGGGAAATCAAATTGGTGACAAAGCAGAGTTACAATTCGAGTAGAGAAACCAGAATGTAAGTGCTCTCTCATTTCTTGTACATCTTTGGGCATGCAATTTGGTGTAGGCTTCAACTTAGATTTTGTACATTTTTGTTACTAACTAGTGCGTTGTTTTATTTATTTCTTTTGTGCAGTGCTACTGTTGAAGCGTGTGTGTGTGTGTGCATTGTATCCTCTTTTCAGTCTTCCTTGAAAACAAAACTACTTAAAAAGTTTGTAGAGGGCAATAAAATAAAATAAAATAAAACAATCGTGACGGAACAGTAATGGTCACGGGATAGCGTACATAAAGGAGAGAAATAAAATGAGACACGGGAGAAACTTTACTGATTTAGTAAGGCATCTGGATTATAGATTATGTCGAGGATGGGAGGGAATCAAGTTTGGGTTTAAGGTTATCATTGCTCCGAAATTAACTAAATTAAAAAAAAAAAAAAGTACAAAAACAAAGCGTCTTAGGTGGGCGCCGGCTGAGTTCAACTGAGTGAGGATATGGTGGCGACCAAAGTGTCTTGTTACCTGTCAAAAGTCGTCGCCCACTCAGCTTTAAATTTTAAAGTCCCCCGGGCCCCAAATTCCAAATTCCAGCCCACTGCCACCACTCCCTTCTCCTCCTCCTCCAGTCCACTCCCCTGTTCCTCCCTTCATCATCTTGTCTTAGATATTTTTCCGTCGGCAAATCTCTATCCCAATAAAAGTCAAGACCAACGGATAATTTGGGTACAACTGAGTCCTTGTTAGCGTGATGTTTTAATTTGCCTTGGATTGGTATTTTTTTTTTTTTTTGAGAACACGCATTTTTCAATCACTTTTTTATTGTACATACATCAAATTATTGTAATTTTTTATTTTACAAAAAAAAAATCTAAAAAAAAGTAATGCAAACGCCCATAATTGTGTGTACAAATTAAACCAATAAAATGGGCAAATCCTTGACATCAATCTAACAAGATAAGCTGAACGATGAACGGCACTTTGGAGCCCACACCCCCCCCCCTTCCTCTTCTTGCGGGGAGACTGTGGGATTAGTTTCACTTTACCCTCTTACACTAACACAATCCACATTTTACCTCCTTGAGACTAGTCAAACCTACCTATAATTCGTGAATCAATTGGGGTAAAAAAAAAAAACAAAGAAAGAATCAATGAAATGATTGAATTGTTCCTGACAAGACAGCCAACTAATGGCTAAAAATGGAGTCATTGTCAAGTTGAAGAGCTATAGATGGCTTTAATGTTGATAAATTCTAGACGCACACAAAAACTATAATAACTATCAAAATCCAAGCACTATCATCAAATCAAAACAGTCATGTAATTAGTTTTTCTAGTAATGATATAGCCACTTTCACATCATAAACATTTGGCAAAATGTCTCACAGTAGTGTATGTAGCTCAAGCAACTCATCAGCATGCATGCAGATGCAGTGCAACTCATTCATTTGGAGAAATATTTTTTTATCATTCTTCAGTCCCTGTTATCCCCTAATTCTGTGTGATTTCAGCCCTTCATTTGACTACGCTAGGCTCAATTTTGCTACTGGGAAAAAAAAATTTATAGACCGAGAGAGGGATGATCAGATGAGAATGAGCTGATCAGCTCATTTCTCTCTCACATATTTTGTTGCAATTTGGGGCGTTTTTTGGCCACTTATCCATACGCAGCGGCCAAATTAGTCACTCCATTAGTTGTTTAGCCAGTTGATTCACAAATATTAGGTTTGACTAGTCTTGAAAGGGTAAAGTCTGTATTACTATTTTAAGTACGAGGGATTAAAGTGAGATTAACTCCATTGTTGAGGGGGGAGTTGCAAAGTGCCATTCATCCTAAGCTCAACGGCCTAAATAGACCAATCTTGCAGATTTTAATCCATCCTTGGAAAGCATTATAAAGTGGAAGCGGTTAAAAGTCTCAAAACTCACCGGAGGTGCAGTCAATCATGATCGTTGTGCTTCTCATTCAAATATTATTAAACTGAATCAAAAGTACTAAAGAACCTTAGCACGTATCCAAGCTCCAGCGAAGTGCGTTCAAAATGAGTCCAGCGCTGAACTGAACTCAACACACACTCTCTATGCCATTGCCTCTCACACACACACACACACCTCTTCCACTCTGGTGTACATATAAAATCAGTAGTGAGCAGTAGGAATTCTCAGCTGATCTCAAATTTAACTAAATCAGAACTTCCCTCCCTCTCTCTCCGACAAAATGCTTTCTTTCTTTCACATAAATCGTAGCCTTTGAATTCCACCTGCAAAATGAACATGGGCAAAACCTCCAGATGGCTCCGTTCGCTTCTGGCCTCCAAGAACTCCCCTTCCTTACCCTACGCTGAATCTTCATCGCCTTCTTCCTCTTCTTCAACCAAAGATAAGAAGAAAACCACCTCCAATTCCAAATGGGGTCTCATCAGATCTTCCATTTCCTCCAATTATGACAACAAGACCTTAAATGCTGGTGGCGGTCGCCCCAGATGGTCCTACGACGACCCTTCTTCCACCCCGTACGCAGAATTGGACCCCAACAAACACGCCATAGCCGTAGCCGCTGCCACCGCCGCCGTCGCCGAGGCTGCTCTTGCTGCCGCTCAGGCTGCTGCAGAGGTCGTCAGGCTGACTAGTGCCAGCACCTCTGCTGGCGGGACTAGAACTGTTTCCTTCACTCCTCCGGGCAGCAGCGGTAGAGACTGGCGGCTAGAAGTAGCGGCTATTAAGATTCAGTCGGCTTTTAGAGCTTACCTGGTTAGTGATTCTTTTTACCAAAGTCCGAAAAGTTACAGTCTTTCTTACTCTAATAGTGAAGTGTCCCTGGAAGTTGTCAAAGTCATGCCCACCAATGACAGACATTTAGCACTGTAGGTGTCATTTCTTGGAATAAGGTTTGAGCTTTACGAATTCCTCTATCTATTTTGCCAGATAGGGAAATAATTGGTATCATGTCTTTCTGACTATGTGCAGTGGTCGTTCAACCACTGCCCCGCCCCCCCCCCCTCCCCGCCGGGGGGGTGATTGGGTTCACAAGATTGCATAACATAGCTCAACCAAAGGAGGAAAAAGAGATGCTTAGACAAGGAAATTGGGTAAAGATTATTGTACCAATATTAGAAAAAGACTCTCTCACAACTTAAATTGACCTTCAAAGGATATCTTGGCTAGTGATCGAGTAACTTTCCACAATAGAGCAGGGAATCATAGGGTATCAACAACAGAGTTAGTGCTAAACGACCATCCAAAATTAGCTTTAATAGCCAGCAGTTAATATTGAACAACCAGGCACGTGCTTTAATCAAGAAAACTGCTCCATGCCTTTGGAGTTAATGGCTTAAAAATTGCCTCATCTGCTTCATCTGTGATTTTAAAAGTGCTTTAATTGAAAGGTAAAATGTACATGTTTATTAGATTTATATGCGCATGCTGAATGTGATATTTCTTAATATGCTGCTTATTTATATTGGGAGAATGCTACTAGTTACAATTGTTCTGCCTTATTGGTCTTAGCATATAAAACTATACGGGAGACATTGAGTGACATAATGGTTCAGCCTCAGAAATCTTTTGATTCTGCATTTAGATATCCACAGGCCAAACTTTGCTTTAATGCATGTTCATTTTACGTATTGTATCTGCCCTTATGGGGCTGATGCGCATTTGCATCAGTAAATTAATGTATAGTAAGTTGATGAGTGTTGAGTAAGTACTTATGACTATCTTATAGGCGAGGAGAGCACTAAGGGCCCTTAAGGGATTGGTGAAGCTTCAAGCTCTAGTCAGAGGCCACATTGTCAGAAAGCAAAGTGCGGACATGCTCCACCGGATGCAGGCAATGGCTCGAATACAAGCTCGAGCATCTGCTACGAGGGCTAACACTTCAGATTCCCCCCATGCTCGCACAAAGGCTTCCCAGTATGGCCATCCTGTAAGTACAACTGCACTACACTTTTACTAAAAGCTGTAAATCTCCTTTTCTAGATGTAGATGTAGATGTAGAAGGAAGCTAATGACTTGCTAAAAATACGTTACTTTTACAGGGCTACTTGCCTATTGAAAATTGCTTGTTTTTTTCCAACAAATTAATGACATGCAACATTAAACTATCTACAAGCATTTTCACATTTCAAGAAAGTGATGCCAAATCCACTCAGTTTACGTCTTTTTTTGTGATGATTAGTTAAGGTTAGGACAGGTATTGAAACCAACAATGTCAAGGTTAAGTAATAGTGAAGCTTTCAGAATCTCCAAGTATTAAAAAAGAAAAAAGCTCAAGGTTTCTTCCTCGTCAAAATTTGAGACGTAGTGCTAACTTTGATTCAGAAGAGTAGCCGAAAACTTTTAATCTCTCTTGGTGTTAAGATAGTAGCCTATAGGACATGTAAGAGGTTTTCATTACTCATAATCTTATAAACGTTATTGAAACTATTTGCAAAAGGGGAAAAAGATTTATTGAAACAGGTTTTAGCAGGCAGTGGATATATCATGAACTTAAAGAATCAAGAAATTCTATTCATGTGCAAGTTTAATGTTTGCACTATCTCAATTTAACTAACCTCCCATTAGTGGTATATATCATAATTGATGATAAGTTATTTATGGGTCACTGGAATGCCTGTTGTTTTGGTTTTATGGTAAACCAAAACTTCTCATGTCTGGCATTCACCTTCAGGGTACTCCAGCACCCAAAAAGCATGACATTCCACAACGTTCACACATTACCAAACATGAAGAACCAGAGCTGAAGGTAAATTGACCAGCTGATTTGTTATCTTGTGCAGTCAGGCATCTAATGTTTTTGTTATCTTGGCGCAGTCACACATCCAATATTTTCATGAAAGAGAAAATGAGAAATTAAGAGATAGAAAATAACCAAAAACAAATATGAGAGAGAAAAGTAGAGAATCTTTGCTGCTTTCAAAAAATTTCATGTCTCAGTGTGCAATGATGTGCATCTTATAGATAGCTTCTGCTTTGCCATGAATGCAGAGATGGGTTTCAAAACCAAACATCAGCAGCAGTTTCAAAGTTGAGGGATTGCATTTGGGTTCCAGTTGGTTAGATCGCTGGATGGAAGAATGCACATGGAACGACCAGAATGGTTCCTGCTTAAACAATGTGTCCCGTGATGATGAGAAAAGCATCAAGATACTTGAAATAGACACCTGGAAGCCACATTATAACCCAAGACAAAGTGAGAAGATCTTCCAGGCTTCACAGGGTTTTCGGGCTTGGAATGACAATGGGCAGACCGATGCAGCATTTAATCCAATATGCGGACTTGCCACAAAACTTGAGAAACCAAATCCAAGTGTATCGTCTGGGGAAGCTCCAAATTTAAGGTCGTTAAAATTCCATCCACCAGAGGAACAAGTACTTGCATGGACTGTTGATAACAGCCCATGTCTACGCTCTGCTTCTTCTAGACCTGGTAGTAGCAGCAGAAGAGGTCCCTTTACTCCCACAAAAAGCGAGTGTTCTAGGAGCGTGTACGGGGACTACCTGAGTTCCCCCAGTTACATGGCTAATACGGAGTCATCTCTTGCTAAAGTTAGGTCGCAAAGTGCCCCCAGACAAAGGATACAGTATGAGAGACTTGGGGTGAATAGGAAGTTTGTTCCCAGTCTTTGGGATGCAGAGACCATTTCTGAGAAAGGTACCCCACGCTCTAATCTCAGGAGAAAAGCCTACCATGGCTCTGGTTTGGATAGATTAGGGATGCCAGTCCAGGGTGATAATATGGACTTTAGTGCTACTTATCGCAGTAGGCGCTAAAACCTGCTCTTTCTCTCGACTCTGATAATGCCATTGGATATTTGATGATGGTTATATTATATCATGCAAAAGGTTTTTATGAACTCCCATTGGTGTCGTCATAACTAGACCTGCATCCAAGGCAGTGTGAAATTGTAGTTTGCTGTAGTCTTGTTGGATGGTTTGGTTTGTAATATAAGATGCCTGTTGCTTGTAAACATGTCAAAAACATAAAAGATTGTAGGAACATGAGGTTCCCATGTGTTTAGACCGCATAGTGCTAAGTTCATCGGTTTAGAACTCTTCACATTGCATTATGATGTTGATGCATCACATTGAGAATGAGTTATCACTTTGCGGTTGATTGAATGCATGTCTTGCCTTAAGGATCTCCTTTTATATTAAAGTAGAATTCCAGCTGATTATTGGATCATGTGATGCAAATTAAAGAGATAATGATCAACCCTTCGACAAAAGGACGACACTTTACCCGAAATTCGTACTTTTGTGGCATTACGTTGAGTTGTTGGCTGCAGCGGGCTTACTCAATCTGCTTGACAACCTGTTCGTGCCCACTGCCCAGAGATATTAATTGCAACTGGTTTTGGTTGGAGATCAGGAAAGATAAATAAATCTCCTTAATTATTATGTCTTACAGGTGGGAATTATATAGCGGTTCCTTGAGGTCTTTTGCGATTGAAGACTTTGGTAAATTCTTAGCTTTAGGAAAGGTGCAAGCACGCATGCCTCGACACTCCAGAATTGAATCACAGGCCACACAGGTGACAGGACCATCCTGCTTGTCTAAACGACAATAAACCTTGACAAGCAGCCTGCTTTCCTATTCGCATGGACTGCTTGTTAGGTAATATCCGCAATTTACCCGAATAAATAATATACAGATGCAGGCTATCAAGTTTACTGGTTTTGCCTAAGTCATGCTGCTATTTCGTCCTCTTCAATTTCATTGCACGGATTCAAGGAGACACTCCACATTTGGATGTTTCAGTGAGAGCGAAAACATAACATTTGTGTCTTTGCTTGGCTTCTGCTAGGAAGCTTCGTTCTGCTTGTTCTGTTGCATCACTTCACTGGTAAAAACCAAAAAGCAGTTGGTAGACATGTACCCTTAAAATTTGAAGAACACCAGAAAGAGCTTACCCTTAAAATTTGAAGTACACGACTGTCTAAATACATTTCCATCCAGAATGGCAGAGGGAAAAAGTTATTATTTTACTCAGTTGTCAATTTTTGATAATAATCAGTATTTAGACATTGGAATAAAATATATTCTAAATACAAATTTGACTTAACTACTTTGAATTAGTTTATACGACATAATATGTCTTATTATCTTTTGTTATTTGTTGTACAACAGTATTTATCTATTTATCTGAGATTTTGATGTTTTTACTCTAAAAAATAAATAAGGACTGATATTAAAATTATTCAATTGTAATACTTGATTCATTCTAATACATAGATTTTTAAGGTAAAATTGCATTTATAATTAGCAATGTTAAAATATATATTACATGAAGCCAAACCATTATAATTAGTTTTAATCTATTTTCAATTTTTATATGTGATTCATAAAAATTCTTGCACAATTGTTCAAAAGTCAAAAAATAAAGTATTTTAAAACATTCGTTTCCTAATATAAAAGAAAAAATTATTATTGTAGATGCAGGAAAAGTTAATTATATGACAAATTACATTCAAATATTGATCAAACACAAATATGGTGGTGCAGTATAAAACTTCTGATGATAAATTTGACATTCCACTATCTAGACATTTTAGGATGAAATTGACAAGTTGGACAGATCTTTCATTTCTAACTCACCCTTATGAAGAAGGGTTAAAGTAATTTCTAACTTTTCCAAACGATTAAAAAAGAAAAAGAAGACTTAGTCCAACAAAAATATACACCTCATTCGTACGTCGATTCGTAAAATTTCGAAACTGTACGCCGTCGGAATTCAGGCATATTTGCTGGCAATTGGTTTTGTTCAATCGCCTTAGAACATAGCGTATCAGTCCTGAAATTAGCCATCACGAGTCCGCTACAACACTCTGCTCCTGCTTCGCAGTTCGCACTAACATGGTCCTCAAAGCGTAGCACAACGTACTAAAAAATCATGATAAGACGGTCAATAGTTTGAACTTTCTTGACCAGTCGCAGAGTCTTATTCACCCCCACATATCTTCGATTATTAAAAGCGAAACAAAAGAAAACAATTCATTTGCATCTATTTCAAGATTGTAATATGCAACCCATCCAGGCTGCAGCTTCTCGAGTCGTGATTTACTGATTTAGACGAATTCTTACCATCAAAAAATCAACCTGATCATGAGATGCTGCAATAATAGGCAAAGTATTAGGATACCTGAGAAATGACTGCCATCATGGTAGAAGTAGAAAGCTGACAAGAGATAGAGAGAGTGTTACTATTCACAGTCGGTGTTGGGATCAATGGTGAAGCCAAGAAAAACACCACAGAAGCCAGGAAGAGTGGCAATAGCAGTGGCATTTGGACTGTAACTGGTAATGAGCTGCATTAAACATTTACACACAACCTGGCGACCCTGAGGAGAGTCGGAAAGATTGTTGAGGGTGGTGATGGCAACACAGCATGGAGATACAGGGAGTGGATCCGGCGAGCCATTGATGATAAAGCTAGAACAAGCAGATAGAAGAGCTGTCACGGTGCCGCAATCTACAGCCTCTCCCACAATTGCAGAATGCACAAACGACATGACCACTATAATCACCACGACCATCTTCACCATGCTGCCTTCCCTATTGCTGTTGTGGGATTTCCTGCGACCGTGCTCCCCCACCCCGCATTGCACGTCTTATAATTCCAGTGTGGCTGAGTTCGGTTGCCCACGTTAACAGTGTGCCTCTCTCTCTCATCAAGGATGCATGACTAGTAACTATGAAGAGCCAGCGTCATCATCGTGAAAAAGGTTGTAAATTGTGGCTGACGCCAAACAACGATTGGGAGTTTTGGGAAAAAAACGTTGTAAACCACCAAGTACTATCAAAATAGGTAATATATTCATCTCCAATATGAACATCATGCAACACTAACCAGAATCGACTTCTATTGCGTACATGTACACAACAATCAAAAAAACAAAAAAATTAGAAAACCTCCATTCGGATAATAGCCCAGACGAAAATGTTTGAAGCTGTAAATGCTACGAAAAGAAAGTGGTGAGTCTACTGCCTACTAAATTATTTACCGAGTTATCATATACACCTGAGTACCTGACCCACGGGTTCTAATTAGAAGACCAAAGAAGAAACCCAAATTTTTGAAGTTAACTACTCCCCATCACACTTCCATTTAGAGGTGGGAACGCAGGTCAGGTAGCGACACCAATGACAATGTTCATATCCATTCTTTCCTCGAAACAGCATCACAAGTCCGACGGTAAACCTGCAAGCCATCAGCCAAATAGAATTTAGAATGTTACTGCACAGAATATCAAAATGTGAACCTCCAATACTGAATGTCCTCCCAAATTTACACCCTGAAACCAGTCGATGACACCGAGAAAGGTAACATGCTATCGATGGACAATAACTTCAAGGCAGAGCCAAACAGCCTAAATAAATGTACCCAGCAAAGGCAGCTCACACATAATACACCCAAAAAGCATAACTGACCCCAGAAAAATGACAGAATTTGTTCTTCCTAGCCCCTTAACAACGAACTGAAGGACATAAATAGCACGGGTAAGATTCACAAACAATTGATTTGACAAGCAGACTCACCCTGCAATCAGCAAAACCAGAGAAACCAACCACAGCACATATTGGTAAGCCTTATATTTGGATTTGACACGAACATCAGCCGGTAAATTATGCCGCTACCCAACCAAGCTGAGGACGAGGCAGCAGAACAAACCCAAGGAGAAACCCAGCCAAGAATCCACCAATGTGAGCAAAATTGTCAACATGGGGCAAGATTCCAACAGCTAGATTAATGATCACAATCACCAATATGGTCAACAGTGCTGCAACCTAGACATTGCAAAGGTGGAAAAAAAAAGGCTGAAATTAGACGGATAAAAATGAGTATCATATCATCAGTAAACTGTCCCATTGCAAAGCCATTCAAATGGCCCCACACATAACAGCATGAACAACTAGTATTTGGAAAGTTAGCAATAACAATGGCCTGATAGCATGTTCAACAACCTAGCATGCAAGAGGAAAACTCATACCCACCTTATGTGTGTAAATATTCCAATTTGTGATTAGTTCTGAAAGCATGGCTCCAAGAAGTCCAAAAAGAGCACCAGAAGCACCAACAGAAATGCTATTTCGAATAAATAAGGAGGACAGGATGCTCCCTCCAAATCCTGACAACAAGTAGATAGCTCCAATCCTCACTGCCAAATCAAAATTTTAAATAAATGTTAGCATGAAAACAGATTGAAAAATGTCTTACTGAAAAAGAAAGAAAGAAAGAATATTAGATTGAACAAAAGCAATGAACCATATCTAAAGCTGCATCTTTTTCCCATAAACTTCATGCATAGGAGTAAGGCAGAAGAATTTAGATAATAATTGAAGAAACCGGTCGGAGCATGACATACCAAAGCCACACTGCTGCTCCAGGCGAATGCCAACAACTGCAAGGCACAACATATTTGAAATGAGATGAATAATGCCAGCATGCAACCAGATAGATGAGATAAGCCTCCATCCTTGGTGTTGATGAACAATTTTAGTCCACTGTAGACCGCCCATCTTCTCTAGACTAAATAGAGAAGGCAATAAATATGTCAGGAAAGAAGCAATACATATTTCGGTTAACCCTGGCCTCCCATTAGAAAAGGAACTATCCTATCAATAACTAGCTTATCCTAATGGGAACCCATTTGAATTATGAAATCCTCTAGTAATCTCTTAAACCACCAATCACGCAGAGCTGACCACAAAAGCTAAAAAGAAAAGCAGATCAAAGACCTTATATTGGTCAATGACCATTTGACCACAACTCCATATTTGAAAAGATACACAGCATTCAGTTAACGATCACTTGCCTGTAAGCAAAGTAAAAGTCACTTGCAGCATGCTCCGAGAAACAAGAGGCAAACCATGTATCATTGAGGAAACCTCCAAGGATAAAAGCTAGCTGACTGTCTAAATAAAAGGGGTTCTGCTTTATCCAGAAAGTAACCTCTCCCCCAGCCTAAGAATCAGTTACTTTTATAATAATCTACCCATCCATAAGTATGTTCAATTTTGTTAATGCAGGTACATATATGGCAACAATTGCAGCAGGAGAGAAGCCACATGTGACCTTAAAACTTTTATTGAAGTACGTAATACAGCCTCCGCATAGTTTTCCTTTCATAAAACTCTCCAAAATTTTATCTTTTTCCTCTTTTTTCCTACAAATTTCAAGTTCCAAAGAGGCACTAAATCAAAAAGAACAAAAGAACTATACAGTATCAGTACTGTTAAGCAAGGAAACAAGCCTACTTTCTAGTAAAGAGCAAAACTTTGGAGGATTTCCGTTGACAAAATAAATGCAACTCGGAGACAGCAACAATAGAAATTCATTGAGTTTGAATCGGAAGCACATAATCATTCCTTCCAAGCATGAAAGATGACATTTTTAGACCATAAAAGGTATACTCTCAATTGCATAACTAAGAAGCAAGAAAAAAAATTCGAACTTTTAAGTAATAGGTAACAGAAAATAAAAAACTAGAGGAAGCTTACGTGGAAGCAGAAGGCCCTAAGAGGGGATTTTCAGACAAAGGCTGAAAAGAGAACCTTCCAAGGAACTTCGCCACACACATGTTACCGGCCCCAATATGCTTGGGGCAATTGTTAACGTACATCTCAATCACAAACACAGCAATATTGGCTACAATAAAAACTGGAATCAGCCAGGATATCCATTGAGTATCCCGTTCTTCTTCATGAATTGCATAGTTCCTTCCTGCTACCCTGTTCTTTCCCGCCCCACTTTCTATGTCTTCACCGGGCATGTTTCGAGCTCACTTTCAAGAAAATTGAACGAGTACTCGTCTACTTCTCGATCTTTAAAAAAGAGAGGGGTTTTAGGATTTGGAAGGAGTTATTGGGTTGAATCATGAATGAGGCTTGGGAGAACGTGGTACGTGTGCTGTGAGTGGCGTGAGAGAAGAGGGGGGGGGGTAGTTGGTGATCGTTGCGGGAAGAGGAAGCTCCCGGGTGCATTTGGTATCTAGCGTGGTCGGTTCAACAATTAGGCCGGTAACTGTTGCGTGAGCTGGTGACACGTGTTTGAATGATGAGAATGGGGGTGAGGTGGGGGTTGGTGGTTGGGTTGTGACGAGGTGAAAAGGACTGGCGGGTGGGGTTCGTGGAGTAGGAGAAGATGAGGAGTCAAGTGAGAGTAAGAGAGGTGGGTCTGAGAAGTGGAGGTTTCCAATTTCCATTGGCGGTTATTTTTAACCGACAGGGTGATGGGGTTGAACCTTCAAGAAGGGGAAGGGGCGGACCCTTTGATTACATCCTCCGCCACCACCACCACCACAACCGCTTCCTAAAATCGATCAGTTTCCCTGAGATCCTCCGCTCCCGCTGTCAACTAAAAAGTGAGATTATGGCGGAAAAGAGTTCTTTACTCTTCTTTTTTAAATACTTGCGGCTTCATATCCAAAAAACAAACGATGTCATTGCAAGATGATTTAATCTGCCTAAAGGAAAAAAAATATATACTACTGTAACAATTACTATGAGCTGAGGCAAGGGACGAGTTTAGAAACCTTCCCTCCTGATTGTAACAATTTCGCTCTGCACCTTCCCTTCACACAGTCTTTGAATAAATACACTACCGGATGTCTCTTGACAGCCACTTATTAAAGTTTGATAGAATTTTAGATAGTAACTTACAATAGCCTTCACACGGTTTTTAACAGATCTCACCCAAGAACGGCTTCCAATCCATGAACTTCTAATCGCAAAATTTGTGCTAAAAATATAATTAAACCTCCGTGTATGATGTACTCCAATCGCATTTCTACTTCCCATCCCTTCTACAGAAACCATAAAATTCAATGCCAATTGCTCCACCAGACCCCCAACAAATTCAGGACCTGGATTCTCTGTAGCTGTGCCTGCAAATCATAGAGAATTTTTTATATTAAGATCGACCTAATCGAGTTAGAGCTGATCTCACTTTGATCAATCTCGAATGTCAAATTTGCCAAACTGTCCCCTCTAGTTGCATGCACCTCCGACCGTAGAGGATCTGAACTCCCAAATCCTCCTAAATCACACTTACCACCTGCCATGCAACTTTTACAAGACTCTCTTCTGTGTGCTCACTGGACAAATTTTATTTCAGTTCGAATTAATTATTCGACAAGTTGAATAATTGATTATTGACCAATGAATGGCGCCACATAAGTTGTGGAGTCCATTTGCTCCACCAAATGTATGATTTGAATAACATTGTAGAACCTTCGTTTGTCCAATTGGCGGCATTACCTTGGTCAAAAATCAACTAATGAATTTGTCGATGATAACCCCAGACCCTACTACCCAATCCACTTACCATATTTCCCTATCCTCCCGCAGCTTCCCCTTTGAAATAATGGAGGCGTGTATAAAATATAAAATTCCTAGCGAAGCTAGATCAAACTGTCAAAAATCTCGCTGAAGATTTATGAACCTAACCCGTGAAAATGGAGATAAGAGGCTCAGAGCACACAAATGCACTATGATGTTATAACGCTCCGCATAAAGATATTTGGTAAGAAGAAAACTAAAGTGACACCAGCGCTTATGAACACACGGTTCATCGTTGAAAATAAAATAAATTACTAAAAGAAACAAAATTACAGGCTTCTTATCCCAGTAGAATAGTGACCTTGACACAAGTGCTTACGAATACATGGTTGGGAATTAAATTACTAGAAGAAAGAAAATTAGACGCACACGTATGTGCCGTAGTACAATACATTGGCGTCGCTCGGTGACATGACAAAACCTTACAACAAAATGCTTTAGCCTACAGTACACCTCTGAAAGACTGAAACATTTCAAAGAATTAACCGTGATGCCTATATTCTAAAACAAAGCAGCGCGGAAAGAAACCTGTAGTGGTGCCATCCAAGGAATATCCTTCGGCAAATTGAGCACTCTAAAGAATCTAAATTGCACACTGGAAATTTGGATTAGTTGGACGCAGTGAAAACAAAGGCTGAAACGCTTAAAAAAAGGGCTTTGTGCAAAGTAAAAACTAAAAACTGGCCAGACACATGTTACCAGTAACCACCAGAAGAGTGGCGTATTGGGGCAGGATAAGGAGATTAGTTAGGAAGCAGATGACAGTTTATTTGACAGCAAAAACCTGGAATTTACAAAGCACAATCAGCCATTCCGTACGCTGCCAATAGTCGCAGGAAGTAAAACTTTTTAGACAGGATTTGCGCATCAAACCTTCAAAGATTTCCAACAACACACGCATTAGACCCACTATAGTCCATGTCTGTCAAATTCCAGAAATTGTGGGCCTCTAAAACGAAAAAACACAAGTAAAATTCGCTTTCAACAAGAGATACATAGACGTCATAAAATTAAAAATTGCAGGTTGAATGGATCCCGTGCTATGATCTATTAGTAAACCACATGACAAAATGGATTAAACAAAAAGAAATGCTGCTCATCAAAATGAATCAATAAAACAGATGACCAACCAAAACCCTCAAGGACACAATTATTAACCTAACAAAACCTTGGCAGGTTTCAAACTTACATCAACTTTTATATCAGAAAGTCAAATACTAAACAACCTTCAGCGCTTGCCACCACCGCCACCAAGTTTGGGACCTTTTGCTCCTCCGCTCTTGGGTACATTGCCCCTGCCTTGGCTCTTCTGTGTCTTAGCCATCACCTCAGCTTTCTTGGCTTTCTTCTCATCCTTGGTTTTCTTTATTCTTTCTTTGATTTCACTGCAGATATCCAAAAGCAAGTCAATTTTATGGCTTTGCAAAAGTAACATTTTAAGAAGATCAGCAATCCCAAATTCTATAGTTAAAGAAAAAGCGTACCGGAGAGCCGCCTCCCTTGCAGCATCACGAACTTCGGGTTTTTCAGTTCTTTTCTTCTGAATGACTTCCAAAGTAGCTCCCACAATAGACCTAGAGTAAGGTTTCTTGGTTGTACGACGCCTCTTCTTGACAGCTTCTTGGGAAATGTCCTATGAGCGCACAAATTATACATGTCAAAACCATCAAACTTCAACCAAAAATGCTTTTCAGAAGCATGTTTTCCTGTAGCAAACGTTATAAAAAGAGGCATTTGTGCACACTGATCAACCCACATGCAGGAAGAGAAAGTATAATACCTTCTTGTGTTGCTTCCTATACATGGCTGTCCAAGTGAGCTTTGAGGGCTTCAACCTATTGTGGAAGTACCTCTTACATTTGGAATTGGCAAAAAGGAAAACCTAGTAGCAGAACCAGAATATTAGCTTCCCAGAGGTCAAACACATGATATTTCTATCAGTATGCACTAGAAAATGACAACATTGAACAACGGCCACCATCCTGCTTGCGCAAAACTAATTCAAGGGACAAACACCATGAGAAATGAAAACGTCAAAATGATCATTATTATCTCTACCTGGGAGTCGGAGCGAACAAATCTGATACCCTTACCAGGGTATATCTTGGCCCCACTAAAGCGACAGAGTTCAGTTCTGTAATTGCAAAATTAATTAGGTTATTAATTACAGAGACCCCTTCATAACATAAGCAACCTGTTACATTGTACAATTCCAAAACAGTAGCTCAAAGATGACGACGCTAACCAACGGGCCTAGCCAGAAATTTCCAGTTTCTAATTCTAATTTGATTAATCTAAAACAGCAATCCATCAAAAATTGTACGCCAACTAGTGACAGGATCCAAATCAGACCAGAAGCCAAGCAAATAAACTATATTGAACCGAATTTGAAGATCCACGTGGAAACCTAGCTTCTGTTCGTCATAATAAATTCCTCACTTTCTTCCCGCAGTTGCCAAATACAGAGATTCCACAAAATACTAAAACCTAAAATTGTCCCTAAAATGTTAGCTCATAATAAACAGAGTTCCTGCTAATTGTCAAAAGTTATGAATTGGTACCAGCAGATATAAACAACAAATATCAAGAAATGAGCTGTTTCAGAATGATGTAACAACCAGCAAAAAAGAAAGGACAAATAACCAACTTAATACAAAAGCAATCTAAGCATTAAAAAGAAGAAAAAAAGGGAGAGGAGGAAATTCGGGAAGAACATACTTGAGAACCATGGCGGACGGCGCAACTGAAACTGGTAGAAACCCTAGCCCTAAACCCGCAAACAGTTTTTGCTTTTATAGTAGGCGAATTTCCCACGCCATGGACGTGTTAATTTTGCGGATACGTCGAGGTTTTCTTTAATAACATCATATCCCGTCTCTAACTTTTGTTTGGCAAATTTACCCCGTAAGTTTGAAAAATCACATTAACGAACTCTCTCTCTCTCTTCAATAGTCCACTCCTTCACCGGAAAAAAATTTGCTTACGTTGTTATCTAATTGAAGAGAACATTAGCAATTTATAGAAACCATTCTAAACCACCACTGGGGACAAGGACACTTCTTGACCTTAGAATGGATTCAGCTCTTTTACTCTTAAATTTTTCATTACCCAATAAGACAGAATATTGAAAGTCAAAATGATTACCATTGTTCCTGAAATGTAATATGTAAACTTTAAAGAAAAATGTCATCAACCCCAGTTTGATTTCTTTTGCCTATGAATTCATTATAGCATTATATTCCCACTTTCTTAAAAATAGTGAGGGTTCAATATCAATGGTACAGCATTACATGCAAAATTTTTTTATTTCTTTTTCTTAACAAGGAGGCAGTAAGATTTAAGAAGTGAGAAAGGAAAAGGGTAAGGATTCGAATTCAGATATTTAAATTTTAAGGCCTCAACTTTAACCAATATACCAAAGTTTCCTTAGCATTTAAAACTTTTTTTTTCCTCCCTCTTTTTCACTATTGATATCAATATTAATGACAAAATATTGAATTCTCAATTTTAACCATTAGATCAAGACGTGCTCAACTTTTTTTTTTTTTTTTTAACTATTGATATCAATATTAATGATGGTAATGATATTACTCGTGAGATTAATAAGAAAGCTAGGGAAGCTAATTCTAATAATGGTCCAGCTAATTGGGGTACTGTTATGATGTATTTCAGGTATCATATTTTTTGAAATGTAAGATTAATTAATGAAAGTAAATAAATACAATGGTGCGTAGGTAAGATTAAATAGAGAAAGTATGTAAATGCAATGGGGGGGTAATATTTGTTAATATGTGCATATACATGATAGGTTAAATGCATTTTAAGTATCTTAACAAGTGCTGCGTGAGCACCAATTAGAAAAACGCTTATAATAAACGAGATAGGGAAGTTAGGGAAAGTAGTGAGATCAATATGGATGAACTTTGACCAACATTATAATTGATGCACACAAATTGAGGGAACAATGACCGCATATAATAATATAAATACTTAGTGAAAAGAATACATAGATTTAGCTACAAAATCTAACCTACGATGCCAGCTGAATTTGCTATGGTTATGTACATTTTAAGCATTTGAGAAAGCTACTTCTACACTACGAGTTCATTAGAATGAGTCTTCGTGGACACATTAAAAGCCGTCCCGCCACATTTGGTAGTTTGTTGGTGGGGTGGAATTTAGAAAGGGCTTGCCCCGCAAATTGACTGCTCACAAGCCCGATGGGCTTTCTGTTTCTGGTCCACCCACCGTTCGTTGACCTTTTCCGTAAAGTGCAAGGGGGTTGGACTAACTGGGTTACGACTCCCACTGTCAGTGTCTTTCGCCAATAAAGCGCTATATATACAACTATTGCTTCTTGTCAAGCAGGCCTGCGGGCAGTTAGAAGTTGATTTGGGGCACGGTCACCTTTCTTACCCTTTAAGGAAACAAATTTATTCCGTTCAAACTTTTAATCATTCCTTGCTGACAAAGAAAACACAACATCACCCACCCCTTGTTACTTCACTTGGCATGTATCCCTCCTGTCCATTAAGTTCCACTTTGTTTTTTCGTTTCTTTTTATTTTTGGAGTTTCGTTAAAGAGTTTAATTTTATAGCGCTTAATTGTCATCCACAGAAGAACTCTACCCAACCAATGAAGCCATAGTGTGCCCTCTGTATCTCGGACTGAGATGCTATAACTTCATTACCCTAGCTCTCCGGAAAAAAAAGAAGAAAAAATGGAAAAGAAAGAGAAACATGCGGAACCTTGGCATTGGAAAGCATTTCTAGTTCCATTTTCGCCATGCCATGGAACCAGTCACCTAGTTGATCAAGGAGCAATCTTAGATTTGAAACTCATCAACTGACAATCAAGGAACAAATTGGTGCTACTAGATGATCAACTGTGAACCAAGTCACCTAGTTGACTTGGTCACTATAGATGGGAGGTAAAGGGTTTAAACCTTAGCCTCCCATAATTGCTACTTAATGTGGTTTTCTCTTGGAGCAAATTGGTGTTATTAGATGATCAACTGTGAACCAAGTCACCTAGTTGACTTGGCCACTATAGATGGGAGGCAAATGGTTTACACCTTAGCCTCCCATAATTGCTACTCAATGTGGTTTTCTCTTAGATTTTGGTCCAATAACGATTTAGTCCCATCGGAATTTTCGATGATCTAATTGGATCTGCAGCTGTGTCCTTCTCTTGAGTGAGCTTAAATTTGGTGTTATTAGATGATCAGCCATGTCTTTTTTTCGAGCGAGCCTTCATTTTAAATATAAGATTACTAGATCTTCCAGAAGGGATTAGAGAAGGACTAGTAATGGTTAGTTTATCTTGTTAACAGTCAATAGTGGATATTCAAAAAATTTATAATCACAAGAGCACATAACGTACACATTTTTTGAAGTACGATCATGTTTATGATTTAAATTTTATTCTAGACACGAATGTTAACCCATGTAGAACCATATATTTGACCAATTCTGGTATACAATTGGAGAGATAACTTGTCCGTTAAACTTGGTTTGAGTTGAAATTTTCAATGAAATATTTGAAATCTACTCAAATTGATATAGTTGT
The DNA here is from genome assembly GCA_013103745.1 of Gardenia jasminoides. NCBI lineage: Eukaryota > Viridiplantae > Streptophyta > Magnoliopsida > Gentianales > Rubiaceae > Gardenia > Gardenia jasminoides. Next base: position 108,134,286 of record CM023103.1, read on the forward strand.
TTGGATTCCTTGTGAAGCATTTGAAGCTATCATTCATCAATTATTTAAACAAATTTTAAATACTAGAATAATTTATGAATTCAAATGCCTTATGAGTATGCTAAACAACTAGAAACATTTAGAAATATTTCAAATTTTTGTCAAATCCCTCTCTCTAAACACAGCCTTAAAAGATTTAGTGGATCCAACAAGGTAGTTAGCTGAGATTATTTATCATTAGATGATAAATACAATTCAAATGATAATGTGAAATCAATCATTGCTAGTTTTTACAATTGGATAACTTTTTTTTTATACATTGTCAGTGTATTTGACATGCATTTATACTCATTCAAAGTTTGAAATTCACTTTTATCTTTTTAAGTAAATTTGACATGCATGTACACTCACTGCTATAAGAAAAAATCTTTACACTATGGGTGCATGAGAGATTAATCCATTAATTAGTGCCAGAGACACGTTCTACATATGCAACTTCAGAAAATACAAACGAATGAACGATTAGAGGAGGAAATTATGATAGATTAATAGGTAGTCACCCAGCTAAAGAAAAGTAGTATAAGCATCATTCGATGTAAGAAAAAACTGCTAACCCCCAGTACCCTACCCAGCTAGAATTGTTAACACGGTAATAAGCATCCCCCATCTCACTTCGTTAACCCCATCCCAAAGTCTTGTTGGTTCGTCATGAGATGCGTGGAATTCATTGAACTGCCATGGTAATTGTCAAATTGATCTAGAGTCATACCTTATATTAATAGGGGTCGGACTTCTTCTTTTTCCGACGGCAACAAAAATCTTCATCGTATGTGGTCTTTTTAGAGTGTTTTATTGTTAACTATAGTCAAGATTTTTTCAATCAATTTGTCAATTCAACAAATAAATAGCAATTCGATCTATCAATATGTATGGTCTTGGATCATTAATAATAATTCTTCTTTAGAATTTGGCTATTTGGTCGATCCGCTTACTTCTAGTATATCAATATTAATAACTACTATTGGATCTATGGTTCTTATCTATGGTGATAATTATATGGCTCTTGATCAAGCATATTTGATATTTTTTTGCTTATACGGGTCTTTTTAGTACTTCCATGTCAGGATTAGTTACTAGTTCGAATTTGATACATATTTATATTTTTTGGGAATCGATTGGAATGTGTTCTTATTTATTAATAGGGTTTTGGTTTACACGACCTCTCATTGCAAATGCTTGTCAAAAAGCTGTTGTGACTAATCGTATAGGGGACTTTGGCTTTGACAATAATGATCCACAAAAAAGGGACGCATAACCCAATATCATCATTGTTACGTGCATTATTAACCATTCGGATTGAAGAGCAGGGACTAATATTGAAGATTGGTCTATTTCAGTTAAAAGACCTGAAGTTATAAAACCTTGAGTAAAAACAACACTTGAACCAGTTATTGAGCTTAAATACTTTTTATTATCTAATAGCAAGTTGACATGTCATTCAATTATGATAATTTTCTGCGTCTCGTTTTATATCGAATAGTCAGTTGACATGTCATTCAATTACAGCGATGGACTATGTTTAAAATGTTTGAAGTTGTTACTATTTAAAGATTTAAAAAAAAAGGGACCTAATTTGTCATCCAAGATGGATTTTTCAACTCGAGGGCATGATACGTGCATAGGATTGCCATAGGATAACACGCTTGGACAACTTTAATTGGATCACCAAATATGGCAATATTAGGAGGGAAATTAAGGATGTATATATTGAATTAGGTTAATTATACCTTACATTATTGGTAAATCCCGTGCATGAACCTATGGATATGAGTAAATAAATCAATAATCACTTACAATTGAACTAAATTCTTCATTAATAGTACACTGGATGAAATTTATTTCATTATAAATGAGCAGGAGCTAACATTAGTCCACGTATTTTAATGTTTCAATGTATTTCTTCATTAATTGACACCTTAGTTAATGAATTTTCTACAACATCTCGACAGTTGCTTTGTTGGGACTTAATTTTGGTTTGTCTTTCTAGACATCAATTCAGTGTATAGTTTGATGGAATTAATTTTATATAAATCTGTTGTACGATGATTAGCTTAGAAGTAAATGCTAATCTTTTTGCATGCATGATATATATATATATATATTGGATAAATCGTTGGAAGGCAACAGTCAGACGCAATAGAATTCTATGCATGCATGGGCGATAAATCGAAAATTAAGCGTAAAAAGTAGATACACAGAAGATAATCATAATCAGGCACTGGATGTACCATGTAGCAATGCACCTGGACAACTGAGAAGCTACTAGACAAACCCCAAACACCCCCCTCCCCCCAAAACAAAAAAAATCAAAAAAAAAAAAACCACAGAAAAAACGGAAAAGGAAATGTAACATCCATTAACCCAAATCAAAATGGTAAATGGAATTACTTGTACTGGAAATCTGGGATGCGATGGGTGAGGCTAAATTGCATGGAAGTAGACATAATAGAGATTAGCATGGGCAGCTGTTTTTATTATGTTTGGGGGCAGCAGCGCGCTGCTACCGCAGAATATACTTACTAAATCTAGATGGGATGGAAAGCCTAGAATCGTAGCCAGTTTAGTCGCAGTTCCTAATACCTAAATGTTGCGAGTTATCAAATTCCCTCCATCAATGGGAATTCCATTTGGGTCGGACCATTCTAGTTTCTAATCCCCCCACCCTCTTCGTCCGCCAGTCTAAGAAGCAAGCCCCAGATCATACACCCATATACCTCTCAAACCCGGGATCATTTTACTAGTGCTAACTACTACCTAGGTTGTATTATTTACCACCAATATTGTCATCATACGTTTTGTGGCATTCTAGCATTAGTATTATTGTTGTGAGGAATGGTCCCCTTCGTTCTTGCCAACTTGGTAGTATTATTATAATTGTATAGAGTGTTAGGATCATTTCAAAGTTGGGAACGTTCATGCCTAAAACTAATTTTAGAGTTCGGACTTAATAAAATAACCCAAAAAGCTTCCAAAAAAAATGAAAATTCATAATTAAAGAAAAGAAAAGAAAGAAAGGGAGCAGCTGGTCAATGGCTTGGTCTAATTCAATTTTGGCTTGACCTGCTGACCACCGCTCCAACTACTAACAGAAGAAGAAGCAGAAAGAAATCCAAACGCCACCTCCTCCGTCTGTGTGGGGGGTTGACTGGAGAAAAATAAAAGAAATTAAAAAATAAAGAAGAAAAGAAAAAGGGAAAGTCCTAATTAGTAGAAGAAGAAATCCTCTAAGATTCCCCACCACAAGTGCGGACGTGTCCACCGAGCCTCGAAACCCCTTCTTCCAAGTCCAGAGATTCGGACAAATATGGAGATTTATTTTTGATTTTTGGAGGCTGCATCATTGCTTACATCCCCCCAAACCCCAAGTCCAGTCCTGTCTAGTCTTAGCGCGTACACGCTCACTAATCGCTCGAGTCCATCACACGCGCAACATCCCGTCCGCCCGTCGGCATGACTTTTCAAGCACTGTCTTTTTGTTTTTTATATTTTTTGGGGAAGGCATCCGAAGGCCCCTATCATTCTCCCACATTTATTGAAAATATTTGGGGCTTAGATTGCTTGCCTCAAAGAGCACTCGTCTTAATCATATATATTAGTAATTGAATTACTTACCAAAATTCTAATTTCCCAAGAAGATTTGGTCCTAGAAAAACGACACCGGTTCTTGTGCTCACCCTCACAGACCATTTATACAAATGTATACATATCCATATATGGCCTGAAGGAAAAATCTACAAGTGATATGGTAGTGAGTGAGTGAGTGACACCACATTGGTTAACCTTCCTTGTATGCGTGCCATTAAGCGGTCAATAAATAAGGGCGTCAAGGGAGTGGTACAAAGAACATAGCCTAGGCAACTAACTCACTCGTCCCCAAATCCAAGGCCTTTCTTCAATCTTCTCTTCTCTGGGTTTGATTCTCCCAACCACAACAACATCATCATCATCACCATCATTAATCAAATTGAAACTATTCATTCTCTGTCTTCATTCCTGCTTCTTTTTGCTTATTATCTTTCTAGTTACATAAAAAGGGGCAGCGGCGGGGGGGGTTTGGGGTTTCGATTTCACCAACGAATCGAGACTTGGAAATTCGTTCTAAACAATAGTGTAGTATAAATCTAGCATTGACTAACGTGCGCCGTTTGCCATTGGAGTCACTACTGTAAGTCTGTCAGCCCTTAATCTGGTTGGTATCCATCACCATTTAAAATGATGATCAGTCATCAGTCCTTTACTTTACTCCATAAAATTAAACCCATTAGACTATGTGTGTGTGTGTGTATATATATATATATATTTTTTAAACCAGTGGATTACTCAGTTTTCTTGGTAAACAGATCCCACCAGCATATATCAGCAATCCAGCATCCAGGGAGAGTCGGAACGCTGTAAAAGAAAGAGAAGAGAGAGAGAGAGACTCAACTCCACTCAAAAGGTCCACACGAATCCCAGACTTTGTATTTATCTCTCAGTCTCCATCTTGTACTTTTTTAAAAAATAATAATAATAATAACACAACCACTAGGACATCTTACACATCCAAAAATCAAGCACGCTTTACACTTTTACTGGTGTAGGAAAAGCACCACTGCACTGTGGTACTCGGTCAAACAATTTTTTTTCTTTTTGGTTCTCCGTACTGGGCTTCATTGGTTCCGTGCTCTCACAAGGAAACTGGAAAAGAAACCCAGATTACTTGGTTATGGAGGAAAAAGCCAAATAGTACTCCATAGGAGAAGAGGGGAGAGAGAGAGAGAGAGAGAGAGAGAAAACAAAGAGAAGAAAAAAACGGAAGAGGAGGTGGAAAAAGGGGAGGGAGAGTCAACTGGTCTTTTTCATATTCTTGGTTGCATTCATTTTGTAAGGTACTGAAAAGTCCACATTTTTTAATGATTTTTTTTAATTAAAAAAAAAAAAGAACTTCTGGTGGCTTTTCACTTTTTCCTAGTTTTCTCGTTTCGCTAGCCATGCTGTTTCAAAACCTTTCATTTTCTACTTTATACTTTACCACGACTCCTTTACGGGGGGACAGGCCGGGGCAGAAGAAGGGGCCTTTTTCTTCTTCATCATTACAGCTAAGGACTGAGGAGGAGTCAAACCGAAATCCCAAATCTAGGGTTTTCATCTTCTTCTTCTTCATACAGTTCACATTTGTCATGGGAGACAGAGGTGTGGTAGCATAGTGATAGTAATTGTAGTAGTGTGAAAGGTGCAATAAGGTATCTTGGTTGTCTTGTACCAACTCGTTTGGCTGTTCTTAAATTTTGTGGGTTTTGGTTGGTGGGTTGTGTTGATTTTCTTCTCTTTTCGTCTTATTTATGAAGTATCAGTAGAACGTGGTCCAAACATGGTGCAACCCCAGTGAATGCTGATATGAGTAATTTTATGGTGGTAGACATGGATTAGAATATGAGATGGAAATATTACTCCCTACCAGTTTATGGTGCTTTGTTACTTAGTCTCCAGTACGGTGTCTGGGTGTCTGTGTGTGAACTTTGATGTCAAAGGAAAGATGAGATCATGATGGAGAAAATCTAGGCAGATACCATTTTGAAAACGATAGCAGAGATTTCGGCCTTCTGGGTTTGAAAGTTTGAGTCTTTCTTAAGCGTCAAAAGAAAGAAAAAGAAGAAGAAAGGGAAAAAAGAGAAGTTTCTTTTCTTCTTCTTCTTCTTCTTTTCATTGTCAATTGCACCAGTTTCCTTTAATGAGTTTTGGGGGTTTCATTGGCGGTGCTAGTAGCGGTGCTGGTGGTGGGGATGCCAGATTAATCATGGCTGATAATCTGTACAACACTATTCCCACTTCTGCTTTGGCACACACACAGCCGCATATGGTCTCTCCTCCTCCTATGGTCCAGCCTATATTCAACTCCTCACCTCTCTCCCTTGCCGTTGTATGCCTTCTCTTTCTCTCTCATATTCATATCTGGGTATATGCATGTTTGCATGTATAACTGATGAAATTAGTTCTGCCCGTCAAATTGTTTCCTTTTTGGCTATATTTTGATTCCCTAATATGTGGGAATGGGCTCTAATTTATTTAAATGCAGAAACCCAAGATGGAGGGTGCTGGTGACATGGGTATGATAGGGGAAAATTTTGGACCTGGAGATACAGACAAGTCCAAGGAGGAGGAGTATGAGAGCAGGTCCGGGAGTGACAACATGGAAGGCGCATCAGGCGATGATCAGGACCCCCAGGGAGACAAAGCATCATCATCTTCGAGAAAAAAATATCATAGGCACACTCCATTTCAAATTCAAGAGCTGGAAGCGTGAGCTCATTTTATACTGACTGTCTAAATCTTTTGTCTTGTGATTTGTTAGTGGTGAATAATATTAGATTCGACACAGATGAAACTTGGCTTGTCTTTTTATATTTTTTCTATCTGGTTAAATATTGTAGTTCCTTTAAGGAGAATCCCCATCCCGATGAGAAGGCGAGGTTGGAACTTGGCAGGAGACTGAACCTGGAAAGCAAGCAGGTGAAGTTTTGGTTTCAGAATAGAAGAACCCAGATGAAGGTAACTTTCACGGATATCTTCTTTGCTTCATTTCCATTTTCTTCAATGCTGAAATTTGTCTTATGGAAATGTCAAACTGAGTATATCTTGCATTCATTAGACTCAAATGGAACGCCATGAGAATACCATGCTGAAGCAAGAAAATGATAAGCTCCGAATTGAAAACATTGCAATGAGAGAGGCTATGAAGAATCCAGTTTGCAGCAATTGTGGTGGCACAGCAGCTCTTGGAGAAATTTCTATCGAGGAGCACCAACTTAGGATTGAAAATGCTCGTCTGAGAGACGAGCTTAATCGAATTTGTGTCCTGTCAAACAAATTTTTGGGCAGGCCATTGTCATCCTTTGGCAGTCCTATGGCCCCAGGCAACTCTGATTTGGAGCTTGCGGTAGGAAGAAATGCCTTTGCAGGCTTAAGTTCAGTTGGCACTCCATTGCCAATGGGCCTCAATTTCACTAGCACAGTTTCCAGTCCTTTGCCCATCCTACCTACTACCGGATCTTCCATGGGAATGACCAGTTTTGATGTGTCCATTGACAAATCCATGTACCTGGAACTTGCTATGGCAGCAATGGATGAACTCTTAAAGCTGGCTCAAATTGATACCCCTCTCTGGTTTAGAAGCCTGGATGGATTGAGAGAAACATTAAACCTTGAGGAGTACAATAGAACATTTCCTCCTTGTGTCGGCACGAAACCTAGTAATTTCATAACAGAAGCAACAAGGGCAACTGGAACTGTAATTATTAACAGCACGTCTCTTGTGGAAATATTAATGGACTCGGTAGGTTGTTCACTCTTATTGCTATAATTAATCTTCTTAGTTTCTGTCCGAGTCATTTGTTTCAATCAAACAGTCATTATCCTCTGCCTACAAATATTTGCCTGATTTATGCAACATATGCATTTACATACATGATGGTTTCTGCTTCCCTGTGCATTTAATTGCTGGTAATGCATTGCCCCTCCCTCCTTGTAGTTTGCATATATGTACAAACTAATGTACTTGTATTGCCTTATGGATATTTTTTCTATTTTATTCTTCAGAACCAGTGGACCGAGATCTTTTCATGTATGATTGGGAGAACCTCTACTACTGATGTGGTAACTGGTGGCATGGGGGGAACAAGAAATGGTGCTTTGCAACTGGTGTGCTATTCCTTCTACTTTCACTTAGATATATCCCTAAGAATGGAAATAATCTCCTTTTCTGTCCTCTTTTTGTTAATTGCTAATGCCAGAATTTTTGGTTTGGTGTCTGTTAGATGCATGCTGAGTTCCAAGTTCTTTCACCTTTGGTCCCTGTTCGTCAAGTGAAGTTTCTCCGGTTTTGCAAGCAGCATGCTGAGGGTTTTTGGGCTGTGGTTGATGTGTCTGTTGATACCATCAGAGAAGGTCCGAGTGCACAAACATTTTCTGATTGCAGAAGGCGCCCTTCTGGCTGCATTCTGCAAGATATGCCAAATGGTTATGCAAAGGTAAATAATGACTAGAAAGTTTTGTTGTCATTGTTCTTTTAGTGCAATTCATTTCAATGTGTTGTGTTTCGTGGCTGGTTATTTTCTGTGTGTTTATGAAGTACATGAAGATGACATCACGCCAGTGGAGTCCCATCATTTCCAGCTTTTGGTTCTGAGATGTTTTATAGTTTCAGAACCTTCTGAGCCTGAACTGATAGCAGTCCAATACCTTCTTGTCTTCAACTGCTTTAAATCTTGATTACTATAATACTGATGAGATGGTTTTGTGATGTTTTATGTGATAATAGTCATCAAATCTCAAAATTTCAGTTCTTAGTGTCTGCTGAATTAGTCAATTGCCAGTTGGGAAATGTGTGAATCAGGTATCTGGATTATAATAGTTGTGGAAATCCTTGCATCTACTTCTTCTTGATGAATATATTAATGTTAAATGGAAGGTTAATGTCTTGAAGCTTGCATCTTCTGTTGTATAAATATACATGCAATACTTCCCTGTGTGTGTGTGTGTGTGTCTAGCACGCGTTTGTCAAGGAGACATGCACATGCACAGAGATTTTCTTTATTATCAGTAATGCTGTATTATCTGTAAACTGTCTTCTATTCTTATCTTGCAAATGCAAGATATATTATGTATTAATCTTGGTAGACGTTCTCTCTTTTTTTTTTTTTTTCTTCTTCTTTTTGAATACAAATAAAAGAGTGGTGCCTTTTTCCCCTCTATTTTAGTGATGCAGCTTTTTCATAATGGAATGTAACTTTTGTTGCATATCTTGGTATCACCCTTATGATTGACTGCACACTTCATCTTCCATGCAGCTGTGTGTTTACCGATATATTTTTTCTTCTGTTTGTGGACTTTGGAAAACTATTTTTGCCATGCTCTTATCATAGCTAGCAACTTTTTGCTCTCTCTCTCTCTGATACACACACACACACACACACACACAAAAAACAAACATGAGTGGCTGTCATTGAATGAATAAGACTTGCTTACAGAAGGATTAGTGATTTATTTCAATTGATAAGTAATCAAGTGACGATTTACAAAGGAGACCAAGGAAGGGTCTGGTTTTAATGACGAGCACTTTCCTTGGTCATCTTGATGAGTGCCTTGGTTTTGTTCCTTGATATTGACTACTTTATCCCCATACTGCTGGTTATATCTCATCTTATAAGTCAGAAATGTAATGCATTTCCTCAATTATCCGATAATATGACATCACTTCTTAAAGACAAGAAACACATGGGTGTATGCAATATAATCTCAAGTTAATTCTGACATGCTATGTCCATGATCGAGTGCTTTCACCTGGTTGGAATATCTATATAACCTTCACAAGTAAATTGCAGGTCATCTGGGTTGAACACATGGAATATGATGACAGTAATGTTCACCAATCCTACCGGCCCTTACTTAGGTCAGGCTTTGGCTTTGGTGCACAAAAGTGGGTTGCTACTCTTGGAAGACAATGTGAATGTCTGGCAGTCATAATGTCTTCAACCGTCCCCGGTGGAGATCAAGCAGGTCTGAGTCCTGTTCTCTATTATTTTTTGTGAATTCTTATAGCTACGATTTACTGCCTATTCTCTCAAGGTGTGGCTGTTTTAATCATGTACTCGTGACATTATAACTGAAAGTTCCGAACCTGATAGAGCTTCATTTATGACAGTAATTAGTACAAGCGGTAGGAGGAGCATTGCAAAGCTTGCACATCGCATGACTCGTAACTTCTGTGCTGGCGTGTGCGCAACAGTTTACAATTGGGAGGTTGTCCAAATTGGAAATGCAGATGAAGCAAAATTGGTGATGCGGAAGAGCATAGGCAACCCAGGTGAGCCTCCTGGTGTCGTATTGAGTGCCACATCTACTGTTTGGATGCCCGTGTCAGTGCAGCGTCTCTTTGACTTCCTGCGGAATGAGCAGACAAGGTCCCAGTGGGATGTCTTATCCCATGATGGTCCCATGCAACAGATGCTTCACATAGCTAAAGGCCACGATCTTGGCAACAGCATATCTCTTCTTCGTTCAAGTGTTAGTGACTAATTTTTTTTCCCCCTTCTGTACAGAACTGTTTAACATATGAAACTCCTCTTATTGCACCTCATGCAAATTTGATTTCCTTAATCCCGCAGGCTACTTCTCCAAATTCGAATCATAGTGGCATGCTGATCTTGCAAGAGACGTGCACAGACGTGTCGGGATCTCTGATAGTATACGCTGCGGTTGACATACCGGCAATGAATGTGGTGATGGGTGGGGGGGATTCCTCTTGTGTGGTTTTGCTGCCGTCAGGTTTTTCAATAGTTCCAGATTGCTATCCTGACGCAGCCGGGCCTAGTAGCTCCACTGGAAATTTTGCGAAGGAAGCCACTGCTGCTGGCGGGAGCAACGGTTGTTTGCTGACAGTTGGGTTCCAAATACTAGTGAACAGCTTGCCAGCATCCAAGCTGACTTTGGAATCTATTGATACGGTGAATGCCTTAATTGGTCGCACTCTTCAAGGTATCAGGTCCACACTCCAGTGCAGTTGACTCGGCCAGCGAAATGTGCAAGGTGCTTGCATGGTCTAAAACCCTAACTAAATAGCCATTGTTTTCTTGTGGTTTTGTTTCTCTTTTTGGGTGATAATGAAGATTTGTTTATTTAAATGAGAGTGGGGTTAGGTCTTCATTAGAATTGGCACAAAAGGGAAGTGGGTTCGAGTCAAGAGCGAACCTTGGTAAATCCTAACCGGTTATCAAGCACAACTTGAGATAGTATTTTTTGTTTCAATGGCTGAGATGGTATGATGGTGGTGTCTCCAACTTTGGTGCTCCTTGGAAGGCGGTGGTTCGGGTATTGACTCGGATGGCCTATTGAAGTACAAGTCGGCTCTCTCTCTCTCTGTGTATTTGTGAATTGTGCATGTTAGCATGTTGCATAGGGTTTTGCACACATATACCAGCTGCAGATTGACTCTTTGTTATTTTGCATGCAGATTTCTAAACTTTTGGGTTGCTGAATGAATGAATGATAAAGTACAAATATTTTTACAGTGTCAATTGTTTTTTTGGTCCCTTGAAATCACCACCTACCTTCTTATTTTGTTCCCTCTCCCTCCCTGTTTGCTGGCCTAACTAATAATACTCCTATATTATTCTAAGGTAGTGGTAAATGGTAATCTGCCCTACCCACGCAAATCTAAACCTTCTAGTGATCTTGTTAGCGTCTTTCAATATAAAACTACTACTCTTGCCCAAATACAGTGAAAAGCTTGGAGTAATGGCCGAGGGTTATAAGGTAATCGAGGCCCGGGTTGTATGGCGTACTCCTCATTTGTCGAATTAGGTGAAATCAAACGACGGCAACCTCCATAACACCTCATTCTCATGCAAATTGAAGTTAGATAATATAATTCATTTATGGACTTTTCTTGAAATGGGAATCAGTTGCTTCCACTAATTAAGGCAGTGTTTTCTTTTTCAACCCTATTTCAAAATGAATTTGATTCAAGTGTGTTTTTCTTATTAAGCTTGTTTAATAACACAACATCTTTCTTTCTTAATACATTTTAAGAGCTAATTAATTCGTACGAATTCTTAAACAAACTGAGTATTTGCCGGTCCACCTATATCTAAATTAGATAGTAATATAACTTTTTATGTAAATTTATATACTTACATTTATTGCACTCTCACACTTAAGACACTTTTTTTATTTAATAATGCTATTGTAAAGGCACTTGTAAAGATCTTTTTTTTTTTCTCCTTTGACACTTAGAGAATAGGATAAAACATATAAAAGAATATGGATCTGTTACAAAACCTTTAAAATTACCATTCACTTCTTGAATTATATACTTTTGCGACAGGAAAATTCATCATTTTCTAAAAAGCTTAACACCGAACTCACTTCTCATTTGGTGCTCTTAGTCGAATCCTATAAAAAGTCAAGTGAAAGTTTCACCACTCAATTTGTCCAATTTGTAAACTAACAGAACTTAACTCAAATCCACATGCCTGCACACATAAGCACGTACCATGCAAATACACTTCCATGCAAAAACATACTTTTCTTACACATACCTTTAAATAAAGACACCTAGAGTTTACATTTTTCATTTTTCTCAAACACACACACACACACACACTCTCTCTCTCTCTCTCTCTCATTAACATAATATTTGGATGAAATAATATGAAAAGAAACGAGGAGAGATAGAGTGAAAAGATTAGTTTAAATGGTAAACGGAGGAGAAATGGTAGGTTAGAATCATAAAACACAAGCCTAAATTTTCATGTTCCAAAATGTGGTGGGAAGAAATGGAAACCAAAAAAGAAAAAAAAAAAAAAGATCTCTTAAGTCTATCCATAACGAGACTAGTATTTTAAAGGTTTGTCTAATGGGGTATTAAATGGGCATTAACTAAAAGGGGTCCCAATGGTAATTGGAGAAGTAAAATTAAATTCAAGAAATTTCTTAACGCTAAGAGAGCAATAAGTTTATATGGTAATTTGTTTGTACAAAAGTGCCAACACTAAAATCAATCTTTTAATTGGAAAAATGGAAAAAGAATTTTCCACATAAAGATAATGTGAAATATTCTTTTCCTTTCTTTTCCAACTCCTAAATATGTAATGAAAAAGAAACCAGATAAGCATTTGTCACATTTCTTTTCTTCTTTGAACCTTTTGCTATGGTGTTCAAAGTACGCGACTGGTTGCAAATTGAAATTGAAAGATATGGACAGGCCCAAGCCAGTTGATGGGCTTTTTAGGCGGCTTCTACTAAAGAGTCCTCAGAAGCCTGAAGAATTAACACCGTCAAATACACAGCCCAGTAACTGAAAAGAAGCAATGACTCGTTTTCCCTGAGGTTCCTTTGATCTTCTTGCGCTAGCTTTGCAGAGTACCCCTGTAAAGTGCATTCCTGCTGTCCGAAATGCCTTCCAATTGTTCGAGCCAATGCTCACGAGACATCAAATTACTCCAAAAACCCTCGCCACTAACAACAATATCTGCCAAGCGTTCATCTTAAGCTCTAAACCCTCCCCAAATCAAGTAAGAAAGCCAAAATGCAATCTTTCCTGGGATACTCTACTAAACTCCTGAAATCTGAATCCACTCCGTTCAAATCTTTCTCGGTTATCCGCAAAGTTTTCCAATGGCGATCCATGTCCCAGTCCACCTCTATACCCAAGAAGCAGCAACGAGTTCGCGACCACGGATTCGACGATTACATGGAAGTGGAGAAGAAAATCCGCAAAGTCCTCAAGTTCCAAGACCTCATCCTCTCCCAACCCAGTTCCATGCTCTCCATTTCTCGATTGGACGGCCTCTCCCGCCGCATTGGATTCAAACAGTTGGAAGCCGGTCGGTTTATCCTCAAATTCCCGCATGTTTTCGAAATATTCGAGCACCCTGTTCAAAGAATCCTATACTGTAGGCTTTCGCGCCAAGCCCACCTTCAAATTCAGCAAGAAAATCAAGCCCTTTTGGCTCAGGTTCCTGAATCGGTAACTCGACTCCGGAAGCTGTTAATGCTTTCTAATACTGGTCGTCTCCGATTAGAACATGTCCGGATTGCCCGGAAAGAGTTCGGATTGCCCGACGATTTTGAACTTTCTGTAGTTTTGAAGTATCCGCAATTCTTTAGATTGTTTGATGCTGTGGAGACCAGGAACAAATACATTGAAATTGTGGAAAAAGACCCCAAATTGGCTAGATGCGCTATCGAGAGTGCCAGGGAAAAAGAGTACAGAGAGAAGGGTGCAGATGCTGAGAATATTCGCTTTTCTTTTCTCGTTAATTTTCCTCCTGGATTTAAAATTGGAAAGTATTATAAGATTGCAGTTTGGAAATGGCAGAGGTTGCCGTATTGGTCTCCATATGAGGATGTCTCTAGGTATGATTTGAGGTCACTCGAGGCACAGAAGAGGATGGAGAAGAGGGCTGTTGCAACGATTCATGAGCTGTTGTCTTTGACTGTAGAAAAGAAGACAACTTTGGAGAAGATTGCACATTTTAGATTGGCTATGGATTTGCCTAAGAAGCTCAAAGAATTTCTACTTCAGCATCAGGGAATGTTTTATATATCTACGAGGGGGAATCATGGGAAGTTGCACACAGTTTTCCTTAGAGAGGCTTATAAGAAGGGGGAGTTGACTGAGCCAAATGATTTGTATTTGGCCAGGAGAAAGTTGGCTGAGTTGATACTGTTGAGTCCAAGAAAGGCCAAGGTGGACAAAGCATTGGTTACCTATAGGAGGGATGGAGAGGATTGTGAAATGGATGGTCGCAAGAGAAACTTTGTTGACAGTGGATTCAATAGTTTTGCAACTCAGGACAACGGTGAGCATGGTGGGGAATCAGAACCCTATGTAGATTCTGATGTAGATGGTGGTGATAATGCTTCTGATTACTCAGACCAGGATGATAAAAGCGTCCATGTAGAGGGTGACCGTTTGACAGACTAAATGCAATGGGGATTTCAACAGGTCAATGTTTGTTTGGGATGAAAAATGCTATTCTTGAGTTCCTGAAGATTGATTCTGATCCTGCATCACTAACACACACTATTGTCTCTAGGTAAAGTATTGGGTTTGTTTGGATTGATATTGTTTGTCCAAAATTTTTTGCTTGCATCATTGACACAATTTTCAACCATCTTTTTATCTAACATGCATCACATCAAAAAAATGCTATAGTATTTTGCTATACTTTTGCATGTGTTAACCCTTATTCATGTACTTTTAGGATTATTGGATAATTACCTATGCCATCTCTGGCATTCACTTCTCATTTTCTCAAATAGGACGAATAGAATTTTCTAAGATGATTCCTCTTATCTGGGTAGTTGCTTATCCAAAACGCAAGTTACTTCCTCTAGGCGCTTTCCAATGTCATATGAGTTTAGGGGACAGAGAAAGAAAGAGGACCAAAAGACGAGGGAAAAGGTGAGATATTGTTTTTCCTCGTGTTGGGAAGTTTGATAGAGGAAAAAGAAATCTTTTTTTTTTTTTAATTGTCTGGGAAATGTTTTCTTGGTGGCATATTCAGAAGAATAGAGTCTTGAACTAGTTTTCTCATATCTTTTCCTTCCCACTTCCCCATCTGGAAAATGAGCCAGTGGAGAAAATGGTCTGACCCTTCTGGGACCTTTTGTGAACTAAATGGATAGAATCTAATTTACTCTATTTAGTTTGCGGACACAAGATTTTTTATTTTTTTTTTTTTGGGGTTGGGGTAGGGTGGGGGAGGGGGTTTGTGGCATTTGCCTGGGGAAAGGATGGTTATTAGCACCAACCACTACCTATCTTTCAAATGTCGTCTGCATGGCTGTACACTATAATACTTGTCCTAGAAGAACACACTGGCAGTGGAGTGGTGGTAGATGCTTGGCAATTTATGTAATGAATAACAACCATCATCAATAATGTGGCTATGAGATGAATATTGAACTTTGTCATCCTCATATTGTTCATTCACTTGTTATGAAGTACGGTATAAATAGAGCACAACTTCCAAGCATTATGAAGTCAATCTGACGTGTTGCTAGATTGTTTCTTCTTGCTAATATATCTGCTTTGTTTTCTTCAGCAGTCTTTGAAAGGGAACAATGAGCCAACAAAACAATCCACGGATTATTGAGCTCTCTAAAGAAGATGTATTCTATAGCTTTAGTTAAATGTAGGGACTGGGACAGCTTTCTTTTCAAATGGTAAAATCACAAATTTGTAGCATGCTTATGGGGCAATTAACGCTTCAATAGGAGGACTGCTATAGAAAGGATAAAAGGATGTACTGTTATTGACTGGACTGCTTGGTAAATAGTTGTGGCGATTACAGAAACCTCTGCTAAATATAATCGTCCAGTTGTAGACAATCAAGGTAGTTATATGTAATTCATATGGTTAGGTAGACATCTCTCCTAGGTGCCTCAATAACGATCGGGTATCATGATTGTTTGTGATGGACTGACTAAAATTGGAAGTTTTATGAGGCTGCTGTAGAACCTATTTATGCATTGGCTGTGTTGAACTATAATAATCATGGAAAAGTATCATCAAGGCTTGCTTGAGAGTTTTTGGTTCTTACATTTGCTGATCTCTCATGCCGGTCGGAGATTCGCTTTTTGGTTATTTTCTCAGCCAGAATGCTCTGTAATTTGCCTCGTTTCTGAAGAAGTTGCAAGGATTGTGCGTCTTTGCAGCAATGTAAGAGGGGAAGGCCAACTTTCATCAAGAATGGCTCTCTTTCACTTTTGCATACAGTCAAGCGTATCTTTCACCTGAAGCTATGGATTGGGCCTTAAAAGAATGTAAATTCAATGGATGGTGCGTCATCTGGCCTCAGACTGTCAGACTGACGTGGCGGCTACCAGCAGTAGCAAGGTTTCCCTGCTTGCAAGTGTCCTCACTTTGCTTCACTCAGTGGTTACTTCTTCTTTGATTTTTAATTTTATGTTCTTCCTTTTTTAAAAAAGAAATAATGCAGGTGGTCGATTGGTTTAAAAACTGAGAGATAATGCATGGTTTTTCCATTTTCGATGAATTGGGCTGTTTAGAATTTAGAAAGCTAGCAAGGATTTCATCTGATTTTCTGTCAAAGTTGCATACTCAGATTATCTCGTCCCAGTCGTTTCCAATTTTCCTAGTAGGTGAGCGTTGGTTTTTTTTTTTTTTTTTTTTTGGGGTTGACAAAACATGGGAAAGAAGGTTGGTTTTAATTCCTTCAATTTGGAATTAACAGTAATCAGAGTTGTTTGCGTTGCTATACTGAATTACTAAAAATTACATGAAAGGGATTACTGGATAAATAGTACGTATAGCTGGGTTTCGGACTTGTCAGAGTCAGAAGTGTTTTAGAAAGAGCAAAAACAAATGATTTGAATCTTGGAAGCGTTTTAAGGAACCCAACCAATATTAGTTTTTCTATTAAATAGCACTAAAACACAAATTCAGTGGCCATGTTTAATAATGCTTGCCGCTAGTGATTTTGGTGTTGAACTTGGCCCTTTCCGGGTCATAAAAGAATAAGAGAGAAAAAGAAAGCGTTAAGGCATGCCGGCCTCTTGATGATTTTTCTTTCTTCTTTTAGAAGGCAAGATGGATTTTATTCGCAAAGGGGAAACTGATGTAATTATATATGACAAAAACTTTTCATTGATTATCTGTTTTGATTTCCGACTTTAGATAACATTTTATGTATTTCAAAAAATATATATATATATATATATATATATAATAAAGGAAGAAGAAGAAAATAGTTTAGGTGTAGCTACTGGAATCTTTGAAGAAGTTGAGAGTCATTTTCATTCGGCCTCTCATTCCTAGACCTTTCATTTCAATTTATTCCGCTCTCCAGCTTGCTATTGCATCATCTTCAACTTAAATACCAACTCCCCATTGACTAATTGCTTGAAGAATGGGAGGATCATTTGTCGAATGTCAATCGTCTCCCCTCTCTCTCTACAACAACCCGTAGAAAAGAAATCGTCATCGGCATCAGCTCAGCTAATTTGGCCTTTTCATATTCTTTTTTTTTTTTTCCAAGAACTTTGGCCTTTTCATAATTCTGGTCTCCCATTTTTTGTGTCCCAGTCTTTGGGTCGCTATTTCTTGTTGACAGCATAATTTCGAACAAGTAATAAAGAAGAAATTTCATATCTGTCCGAACGAACGACTTGACAACATCAGTAGTTGGTTTTTTGACCAATTCGATGATGGCGCCAATTTTTCGAACAAAGCGTTTGGATTGTAGATTATTTGGGATAATTTGTTGAAAAGGATACTGTAGCATTTTTTTGATGTAATGTATGTGAGATAAAAAGGTGATTGGAATTTGTGATCAATGATGCAAGCACAAATTTTTAGGCCAAAAAAAGCAATCCAATTATTTAGGAACATTTTCATTGGTGAAACAAAAAAAAACACGAATTACACTTGTCAAGTAATTAGTCCGGAAAATAAAATATTGCTATCAATACCAAGAAGCGAGGAGTAAAGGACGGAGAGAGCTGCATATGAAAATCTTTTATGTTCTCTGTTTCGGAAGGAGGTTTTTATGCTCACCTTCCCATTTTTTCCCGACCTCGGGGAATAACTCGAAGGCCCTCTGAGTTCTGGTAGTTGTTATGGTATTGTTGCTTTTCTTTAGATGATCTTACATGATAAATTTGAGTTGCTGTCGGTGATGATACAATTTGGATAGTAGATCATTTACTAAAAAAAAAAATTTTTTTTAAATACTGTTAATACTTTTTTGGTATGATGTATGTAAGATAAAAAGGTGGTTAAAAATGTGTTAAATGATACAAGTAAAAAATTTTCCAAATGACCAACTATCCAAGCAAAACCCCCCCCCCCCCCCCTTTTTTTTTTTTTTTTTTTTTTATACATTCATTGGTCACCGCAATCATTGTGGATCGTGAAGGCTTCTTGAAGTTAGTCACCCTCTGACCATTGCAGTTTTAAAAAAAAAAAAAAAAAAAAAGATATGCGAAACTTAATTTAATAGCCCAAAAAAAAATATCTGAAACTATAGACTAGTAGAGCGATTACCGACATAAATGTTTGATATCAATGCGAATACAGAATTAAAAGGTCTAATATTATCATGAACGTTGCAATTGAGCTTTAGCCTACCTTTGTCCTTTTTTGATCATTATAATTCATGAGACTTTGAAAATTGATGAACTGTACGATTTGGCTCGGAACACTAGCTTTATTCGACTAGGTGACTCACTCGTGACTTGTTCTCGGTTGTTTTAAATTTTACAATATATGATTGTAGAAACAGATTATAAAGAATAATCACAATCAGCAAAAACTACTCTTTAACTCATTATAGATTTTAGCTCTTTTGATCATTAAAAATTTTATAATTATAATGCAAAAGCAATCGAGAATATCATAAGAGCTGATTATCTAAAATCAAAATTTATAATCGGTTAAAATAATCAACCGAAAACAAGCTCTCAATTAAAGGTGGAGCACTGGGAAGAAGTGAAACATATGCATTTGTAAGATTCGTTAGACTTGGGAAAATTATATCTAAAATCAAGAAAGTCTTGGTCATTAAAACTTTTTGATATTCGAGATAAAAAGAATGTCATGTAACAATTTTAGCTAAACATGAGCAATCCAAACAACTCCATTGGGAATAGAAAACTTGTTCAAGGGCAAAGCACATACAGGATCAAAAGATATAAAAATGGCAACTGAAAATAAATAGAAACACTCGGAATGGTTCATCAAACTAGAAAATTTATTCAACTGAGTATAATTTATGTTTCTACTCTGAATTTTTTTTATTTTTACAAAATTTCAGTTTCTTAAGTTTTTCCTTTTTAACCGTCTTCCTGATGACTTGATCAGTTATTAACTTATTACCAAGTACTTCGTTTGGTGCAGTATCACAGGGATTTGTTTACTGTAAGTCTTTTTTTTTTTTTTCAAAGAGACATGTTTACTCAAGTTCACGTGAATGTTTACTCAAGATGGACAAATTTGTAGAGTATTTCACTCTACCAATCAATGACAATAATGTTGTCTTAAATCTACGAAGTTCAATTATGATTTTAATTGGTTAACAGAAAAAAGCAAAAAGCATTGTCATGACATCTCTACAATAATAAAAGTCAAGACCTTTGCAATTAGTGTCAACAATTATTGTCATTTTATATATTGTCAAAATTACCTCCATTAACTTCTTCTCAATCACAAGTTTATATGTTTTTAAATTTACCGTTATTAACTCCTATTTAATCACATATTTACCCCTATTAACTCCTATTCAATCAAATCTATCTCATTTCAATTCCCACTCATCTTAATCAACTGCTATCTCTTTCTTCTTCTAAAAAAGTTTCCGTCTAAATTTGCACACACATAGAGTGTGCCATTTCCACTAGTTCTAATAAATGTTCATGGCACTCCATTGTTTTATTTTAATTTCATTCTGTGCTTTTTGTTTAAAGCGTATGAGTTTTTGTATAGAGTATTATTTAAAATATTGTTTAATTCTATCACAGTTTAATGTTATTTATGTGAGATTAAAAGATGATTGAAAAATAAAGAATAATTAAAAAAATATAGATATTTTTTCAAGTAATCATATATCCAAGACCAAAAGCAAAATATCTTACTGGGTATTCATTCAATTTTTATAAAAAGTAAATCTTCAAATCTTAAAGACTAACATGGAGATAGGGTTTGAAAGATGAATCAAACCACTTGATCTCAATTTGGTAAGAACTCGTTCAAGTTTGGTTTGCCAGCTAGTGAAACCAACTTTGAACAGTATTTTATATTTAATAACATTTAATCTCGATAAAAAAAACTTATTCAGATTGGGTTCAATAAGTAAATAAGTCAAACTTGAATAAAACTTCAAAATCATTAAATTAATCGTATAAGTTTGAATATGAGGGTGTTCGGCTTGATTAGCTTGGTCTACACCCTACATGGAGGTCTTTTTTTATTTCTAGGAAAATTTCATAGTGCCTTTAGCGAACCATTCTCTCAATAATGATAGCGATTAATATTGTAAGCATTTAAAATTAATTTAAAGATCCAAGGTCCCGTTTGTTGGATTACTATTTTTTGAAGTTTTTATAGAAAAATATACTGTAATAATTTGATACGCGTGATATAAAAATCTGAATAAAAAATATATTTACCATTCAACAATAAATTTAATTTGAGCGTGTGGTATTCAAAAGGCACGGTACCCGTTTGTAAACTCACATTTCAGGAAAGCAACTGGAGCGGGTCACGGTAAAGAAGAGCATCCCTTTTCAACCGTCAGTTTTTTTTCACGCGCTAAAGTTCCATTTGGCTGGCAGTCGTTGTCCCAGGCCGCTGTCAAACTGTTCAAAAATACAACCGACCCCAACTAATCCATCCCACTTTAATGCAGCAGTACTACTTTATAGCTCAGTTAAATTAAAGAAAAAAGACTCAAAAAATAAACTTGGCCCGCCTCAAATTGTCATCCGCATTCGCAACTGGCAATTGTTTCCGCAACACGAGACGGAGACCGGTGCAAATGGCAATGACGCGCAGTCTAGAGTTTTAGACCTCTCTCTCTCTCTCGAGCATTTCTGCAACAGTGGACGTCTAAGATTTTGTCAAGCACATGGCAAGCGCGGTATGCATAATTAACCAACAGCTACTTCTTGCACATTTTTCTTAGGGATAATTTCAGAAACCTCCTCTGAGGTTTCTCATAATATAACTTAGCGCCCCTGAGATTTTTAAAATCTCACTTACCTCCCTTGTCAACTTGATAAAATTAAATATTCCTATCAAAATTCACAAATTGACAGCATTACCCTTGATCTTAATAACTATTTAACTTAAAAGCTAAACCAAAAATAAAATTTTTAAACCAAAAAATGTATATTAAGAAAATTGCTATATAATAACGGTCCATATTTATCTACATCAAGATCATGTTAGAATAACAAATGACATGGATAAATTTAATTTAGTCAAAATCAACCACTTAGGAGGATTTTAGTGACTAGCTAACATCTTAAAAAATTTTATGGACAGTTATAATTAATAAATTCAAAAAAATTTTGAAAATATGTTTTAATACATGATGTAGTTTAAATTACATTGATAACTAAAATCATCTCTTTATACATATAAATTTTTCATGGTGTAATTTTTTCAAGGTGTAAAATTTAATTTTGTTTCAATATAACTAAAATAAATAGTTTAAATCAAGAAATTTACACCTTATAAAAATTTATGATTGATTTATTTTTTATTGTTGTTTAAACTTCATAAGTAGAATAATACAAGGATAGTATTGGAATAAAAGTTTTATCTTTATTGCATTTCTTTCAAATGGGTTATAATGCTACAAGAAATGTCAATTTAAGGGAGGTAAGTGAGATTTTAAAAACCTCAGGGGTGCTAAGTGATATTATGAGAAATCTCAATGGAGGTTTCTGAAATTATCCCTTTTTCTTAAGTTGTGTGTAAAATAAAATAAATACTATATAATGCATACCATGAAACGCACTCTTCGATGGAAAATACAAATTGTACCAAATAGGCATGTTCTTCGGACGTTTAAAAATGTTGACAATGAAATCGATGGAGAGATGAAAGACAAATGGACAAAAGTAGAAAAAAAAAAAAAAGTTTACCAGAGTGAAGGATTCATGTTCAGAAATATTTTCAACTTGAACTAGTAAGTTAAATTCCTGATACAAGATTATAGAATGTGTAAAATAAAACACATTTTGTGTAAAGAGGGCTTAGAGAATGTACATTATATTATCCTTTGAGGCAAACTAGTAATCTTAAATTTAACAGACAGTTTGAAGTTTCAACAATGTTATTATAGACAATGTTTTTGCATTTTGCTTATTTGCATTTAAGAGGGAATAAGTGCTTTTTTTTTTTTTTTGTAATTAACAGGGACAAGACGTCGGGGCGGAATTTGAGTTCAAAATTTTTAAATCCTAAAATCTCAACTTGCATTGTTAGGCAATAACTTTAGGCCTAATTAATCTGGAACCAAATGAGTTTAACTCCTTTACAATTTTTTCGCAAGTAATAATTTCTCCATGTCAACAAGATTCAAGTTGATGCTATTGGGGGAGGATTGAGTTGGATGATAAGATGGGAGGAATTGTAATTAGGAAGTAGGGGTGGGTAAATATACCAATTATTCAAAAAATTCATGGGGTCCAATCCGTTCCATTTCGAGAATTAAGATACTCGATTTGCATTATTTGATCGAACCAGAAAAGGGTCAATATGTGCTTATATGCGAGGCGGGTTAGGGTTAGAGGATTAGAAACCTGTGAATACCTGACATACCCTACATATATATTTTCTATATTTTTATTTTTATATACATATGCAGTATATTATTTTTACAGCTAATTAAGTAACTTTATTAAGCAATTTACACCCTAAATATGAGACCTATAATTTGTTTAAAGGCTTCATTTGTAGATGTCATGATCTTATATTTTTTAGAAAAAAAAAAGTTTAATTAATGTCAAATATGGGGCAGGTGAATACCCGTTAACCTGATCATTTTCTAATGAGTACCCGATTGACATGCATGCAATGTGGGTAAGGTTACAAACAAGTTTTGTTAATGTTGAATATAGGGCAGGTGAGCACCTGAATTCAACACTCACACTTCTCTTGTTCCCAGTTGCAAACATATTAAAAGAAAAAAATCTCAGTCAATATTAGAGATGTCAATCACAACCCATTTATATTGGCTCACCCAAACCCAACACATTAATAATTTACCCAAATCAACCCATTAATTTTAAATGGGTATAAATAGGTACCCATTTATGCCCATTTAATTGATGGGTAATGGGTTGACTTGGCTCACCCATTTAAAAATAAATACACATTTTATTCAAAATTTTAGTGATTGATAAGGAGATAAATTTGAATTTATTACCAATGTAATAATAATAAAATACCATTATTTATTGTCAAATACCATGCGAACAATCTTTAAAAAACTAAATAATATTTCAAACAAGTCATAAATGGGTAGTGGGTTATACCCATTTAAATAAATGACCCATTTATACCCATTTATTTAGATGGGTATAAATGGGTTGATTCAATTATATCTATTATCAATTATGATTTACCTAAATGTACTCAAATCACCTATTTTGACACTTATAGTCAATACAAACGAAATTGCAAACCTGAAAAAGGTGAAAAGGGTTTGATAATTGATGAGTGCAACGATGATCAACACAATGGATAAACCAAAATCCTACCATACCTTGAGGTAGAACAAAATGAAGAAAGACAAATGCAGAGGGCGCGTTTGCCCGTAATCCCGTTCCCATATGAAAAGGCGGTCAGCCGATCAGTCCATCCAAATACGTAGAGCGGTATATTGACTGGAAACAAGACCAACGAACCACAAGACAAGCGGGCGACAAGAGCAGGCCCAAGCTCAAGAAAGAAACGCAAATCTAACGCAACAATTCATATCCTTAAAGTGCGATTTCTAAGCGGCCACCATCCACTCTCCTATCACTATTGGCTAAAGGCTTTTGTAAAGTAACTTCTTATTATCTTCCAAGTACTTGTTTTTTGTTCCCCTGGTAAAAGAATTACTATTTACTATTTTTTTACTAAATGTTTCATTACCTATAATTATACGGTTTTGGGAGAAGAGTTGGGTGTTAAGATTGAAGTGATTGTAAGTGGAAGATCTTTAATCACGAATCTCCTACTTTGAGAGAAAAAAAAAAAAAACCAAAATAAAAAAGTTCTCTCTTTTCCCTTTCTCCATTCTTGCATGTAGGCAGTTACTACCACTCTCTCCGTTTCTATATAAGTGTTATAAATAATCGAATCTCTTAAATTGAAAAAATTAATTTCTAAAATCCAGTAAAAATTTTGCTTGAATAATCAAAATTACCCATTATCTTTCTTCGTATTTCTAACTACTTTTATGTTTAATGCTATAAATATTGTATTTAATTTTAAGGGTAACTTTAGAAAGAAATTTATAAATGCTTTCTTGATATGATAAAAGAACAGAGTTTAACTTTGAAAGGAAATTCATAAATGCTTTATTGATATGATAAAAGTACAAATAAAAAGAAACATGAGTTTAGAATATTTATAAGATTAAGTTTTCATCCACTGTCGGTGTAGTAGATTTTTTACACTGGTATAGATGAATGCCAACTACACAAAAGGTGGATTTCAAATTTGAAATTGGATTATGTGGCATATATCTGTAGCCGCTCGTGTATACACTAACACTGTATAAAAAAATTACTCAGATTTATATAGGAACGAAGCAAGTATCTACAAGGAAAAAAAAAAAAAAAAAAAACAACAATAAAAGGAAAAGTTAAAGTTTGCCTTGAAAATTGACATCACATTTCAACAATCAGGAGAGTCCCCCACATCTCTCTCCTCCCTCCTCTTTCCTTTCGTTTTCTCAAAGCAAAACAGTTTGGCTGTCCTAATTATAGACTGGTACTTCAATTTCAATATAGTCAAGATTGGGAGTATAAAGTGTTCCACACTCCAAATCCCCAAATTCCGAACTTACAAATCAAGAAAAAAAAGTAAAAAATAGATAGAGGATCCCCCAAGGAAAATCCAACCCCAGAAAATAGATCCCAGTCCCATGGCCTAATGTACAGAACCCAGCTCAAAAGAAAAGGAAAAAAACGAAAAAACTCCTCCACATCGTCTTCCTTTCAGAGGAATAAATAAATAGATAAAGAAAACCCTCTTCTTCCATTTGTATCTGTCGTTAGTCATCATCTTTCCATTTTATTCTTGCTTTTTTTTCTTTTGAAATTTGTTTAACGACAGTTGACCTAATCTCCCACCTTTTTTATAAGTACTGATACACACAACCCATCATCTTCCATTTTACTCTTGATAGTTGTACTCCTTCAAAAAAAAAAAAAAAGAAAAAACAGAGAGAGAGAGGGAGAGAAGATAGCTGAGACATTCTTTTTGGGGTGTAGTGGGATGGGGAATTCTTTTGGGTGCTCAGCCTCAGGTGAGAGGTTGGTATCAGCGGCCAGGGACGGCGATTTTGTGGAAGCAAAGATGTTGCTTGATTGCAATCCATGTCTAGCCAAATATTCAACTTTTGGTGGGCTTAACTCTCCTCTTCACTTCGCTGCCGCTAAAGGCCACAACGAGGTTCATTCCTAATTAGCTACAATTTGATTTTTTAGCCTCTTTTTTGTCATTTTTACTGAAAACCCATTAATCATTTTAATAAGTGGCCTAGTTAATCATATGCATTTTGGTAAAAATAAAATAAAATAAAATTTCCTGCGCATTTTGGGTTGGTCTCATTGATCTTCGTTTTGGGTATGTTCAGATTGTTGCATTGTTGCTTGAAAACGGGGCTGATGTGAATTCGAGAAATTATTGCGGTCAGGTATTAAATCTTGACAAATTTTGCTGCTTCCTTTTTTTTCCCCTCCAAATTGACACTTTTTAGCTGATTGTTGCTATAGCTATTTATTCCAATATTATCAGATAAATTGGTGGATCTGTGTTAAATTTCGTCCGTTATTTTGCTTCAGACGGCATTGATGCAAGCGTGTCGGTATGGCCATTGGGAAGTTGTTCAAACTCTTCTTCTCTTTCGATGCAATGTGAGTTTTCATTTTAGCCGAATAATTTCTCCATTACACCCTCTCCTCCCCCTTTTTCCAAACATGCATTTAAGAAAATTTGAGAAATAACCGATAAATCTCCTTAAATTGAGCTTTGCCAGGTGGAATTATGTTGGGGGTGTTGCTGGCTTCAAAATATTCACCCTTGCATATTGAGAATTTTTACCTGGACTTTTAGGCTGAACTCTACTAAATTATGTGCTTCAAAAAATTTTTTTTTTTTTCTTTTTCAGGTCACAAGAGCAGACTATCTCAGTGGGAGGACAGCCCTTCATTTTGCGGCAGTGAATGGGCATGTAAGATGTATGAGACTTGTTGTGGCTGATTTTGTACCAAGTGCTCCGTTTGAATCTATAGAAACTCAACAAAATGGTGATACAAACGATGTTTCAATTGTAAAAAGCAAGCACGAACAGAGGTGCATCACTTTACTGTGCTCCTTTTGTCTTCTTCTTCTTCTTGTTATTATTACTGTTATTTTAAGGACATCATCAGTCTTCTTCTTTGTAACTTAAGATTAATGAGACAGATCATGCTACAGGTGTTCTTCTCCATTCCTGAACCTAAGAAATTTCTGAGTTGTGGGATTATGATGGTTTCTTGCTGACATGTGTATAAGAACTTGGGATGAAAGGGAGTGGGGTTTGTTGAAGAAGAAATATGTGAAAACAGAGCGGGGTTCTTGGACTTTTATTTATTATTCTTCTTTTTTATGCTTGTGAGAAGGTGCATGTCAAAATTGTGTTGGCATATGTTTAAAATATTGATCATGGAGTGTTTAGAGATGGAAACAGAACTAACTGGGCTCTGCAAATAGTATGCTTCAAAGAATGTACTGAATGTACCAATTCACTTTAGTAGGAGCTCCACATAACAAACTGTGGTTGTTCATGTTTATTTATTTTTTCTGATAGTGCATTGTCGAAGTTTGTAAATAAAGCTGCCGATGGTGGAATTACTGCACTCCATATGGCTGCGTTGAATGGATATTTTGATTGTGTACAGCTGCTTCTTGATCTTCATGCCAATGTCTCAGCTGTGACGTTTCATTATGGAACTTCAATGGATTTAATAGGTACTTCGCTACCAATAATGTTAGGGATGTATTTTAGTGTTAGCCACCTTTTGATTCTTACTAGAGGCTGATGTTTTATATGTTGCCAAACATTTGGTTTGTAGGAGCTGGAAGCACTCCTCTGCACTATGCTGCTTGTGGGGGAAATTTAAAGTGTTGTCAGGTGATGATTACTTCTTTCTTGACCATCTCTATTTGTGGTGGTCTGATCGTTTTTGAGATTGGTTTTCTTTTTTTTCAGATCCTCCTTGCAAAGGGTGCCCATAGGATGACATTAAATTGCAATGGGTAATTTATTGAGTTTTTGGATCATTGAACATTTTGTAGTCATTGTTCCCTATCTTTTGCATTTCTTTTGTTGCCCTGCTTGATGTATACATGATTTCTTTCAGCTGGCTCCCTCTTGATGTTGCCAGAATGTGGGGTCGACACTGGCTTGAACCACTTTTGGCTCCAAATTCAAATTCAATAATCCCAGTTTTCCCCTCTTCTCATTATTTGTCACTTCCTCTGATGAGTGTGCTCAACATTGCAAGGTAATTACTAAAATTTGAACCTTTTCTTGTGAGGTACTGCAAAATCATTTTACTGGTCACTGGTCTTATTGCAAGGTGTTGCTTCTCTAATACATGTGTGGCAATACCTTTTGTATTGTATATGTTTTTTTTGACAAGTTCAAGGCATTTTACTATTTTGGAGCATGCTTTAAAAGTTAATTGATTTATGCGATAAATGATGAGAATGATTTTGAGTTCTTAGAAAGAACTTCTTTAAGTAATTCAATTAGCTTGATTATTTGCCAAATTTGCAGAGAGTGTGGGTTGCAGATGTCAGCAACCCCTTCTGATGATGGTGATGCATGTGCCGTTTGCCTTGAAAGAGCATGTTCAGTAGCTGCTGAAGGTTTCTCCTCTCTCTTTTGATTTCCCTTTCACTTAACATTGTAGAAGGCTTGCTGTTTGATTTGTTCTAGTTTTAGCTAATGGATAGCCTATCTAACCTAACTCATGTCCCATCAACTCTAAAGGGTGAGATTTTTTTAAAATTTTTTCCTAGCAAGGGAAGGTGGGAATTTTTTTTTTTTTTTTTTTTTTTTTGGGGTGGTGGTGGTTGAGAACCCAGGAGCTCTAATTTCGAAAGGAAGAGAGATATTAATTTGGTTAACTTAAAGATAAGAGTTGAGTTCCCATAACTAAAAGTCAAATAGTTCCTGTTTCCACAATTATTTCGTGTACCAGGTTCACTTGCAACAGGTAGATGTTTGAGCAATTAAGTGGAATTCTTTTTTTTTTTTTTTTAAGTAAATAAGTGGAATTCTATAGTCGCCTGGATTACTATTTTTCTGCTGCAATATTTTGAAATTTTTTTTTGGTTGCTGCATCAGTAATGTTGAAAAATGTCTTTCAGGATTTTATACTTTCTTGTTTTCAATATAAGCTGTTTTCAAAAATGACTTGCAATGTTTTAAAAATATTGGACTGGCTATATATTTTCTAGTAACATTAATTGACTCGGATGATGGCTATGAATTGGGTCTTCATGTATGGCACCTCTGCTTTTGTATTGATTGTTGCTCAACTTTATGCCAAAATGATAAAAATTTTCCTAGAGGCTTTTGGAAGTTTGAGCATTGGTTTTCTGTCATTCTTCTTGTGATCCGAGAATCTATTATTCTTGTAAGATTTCTAGTGATAAACTTGCTAAATCTTGCATGTGAAATTATTAAAACCTTCTCATCATTTTTCTAGTTGACAGAAGACGGATACTCTCGATGCAAGGAAGCACCTCCTACTGCTTAAAAATAGCTGTAGTGATAAAAGCTGTGATTTCCACCTGTGTCTGGAGTTACATTAATATCGCTTACCAGAAAATTATTTTATGAACAATGAGCAATTTGTCCATCTTTGTGCAGTGCCATGTTTGCAATTGCCTTTAGAAGTAGATCCTACACTGATATTGAATCTTTCCTTTCCTTCTCCTAACTGCAATTCATGCCTCAATTTGCAACACTTTTGATATTTCTAGCTATACGTAGGAAAGCAGCTCTATGTTTGCGTGATTATAGACATTTTAGCAGTAAGAAGGATCCGGGCGCCACCCTGAAGCAATATATGTGCTATACAAAAAAAATTAGCTTGTGATATATATGCACTACATTGGAGAGTTTTTTGGGTTACCTGTATTTTATGCATGCTACTCGTGAATAGGGGGAGTACCTTTTTTTTTTTTTTTGGGGGGCTGGTCATGATCAATTAATTCTGGACTTTGACCTCTGGTGTGCACTTTTAGGCTGTGGGCATGAACTCTGTGTTAGATGTGCACTCTATCTTTGCTCGACAAGCAACATTCCTTCCGAATTGCTGGGTCCTTCTGGTTCTATTCCTTGCCCTCTTTGCAGACACGGTATTGTCTCTTTCAGTAGACTGCCTGGTACTCCTGCAAAGGAAAGTAAACTGCATCTATCTCTGGGCTTATGTACACCATGCATGCTACACCCACGAGAACAAGAGCAGTCAACACCTTCTGGGTCACAGGATATCAGAAAGAACCGTGTAGTTGCTGTTTCATCAGATCTTTTCTGTCCTGTCACTTGTAGTCCATTTCCTTCAGTTGCCATTCCTTTGTGTACATGCAATGATGGGCCTTGCCCTAATTTTGAAGCTGGAGAAGATCAAACACAAGGAGAATCTCCTAATCCCTCACAATCCTCATCAGTTGATTCTGACAAATTGGAGGCCGTGAGAGTGGGAAAGACAACCTGTTCGAGCATGTTTTGGGGCAGAAGGAGCTGCAGCAGGGAGCATCAATGTAATGCAGAAATTAACGCTTGACTGGTTGATGACACCTGCCTTCTCTGGCAATAAAATTTTGATTGTAGGATAGCGGTTTATCGTGGCTGTAAGGATGGATGTCGTCAAATCTCAAAACATTGATTCATCTAAAATGTGTGATTGTGGCTTCTATTCCTTGTCAAGTTCAAGCTAGTCAGTCTGGCTTCATAAGTTGTTATTATTGTGGTTGTAAATGTAGATCCTTTGTATATTTTTTTTTGGGGGGAAGGGGGTTTTGGGGGGGGGGGGTTGATGCCCCAGGTTTCCTGATTGTAAGCATTGAAAAAATTGCTAGTCAGCAAAGATGTACCCATGCATTTTGGGTATTATGTGAAGGATAGTGCGGTTAGAAAATGTGTAAACTACAACAGAGAAGATGGAGGTTTACATGTATTGTCTGAGATTGCCAGTCGTCTTGGTTAAATGTGCTTTCATCTACTGTATTGAACTTGTCTGCCTGTTCGGCAAGTTTAATATCTTCTGCTTGTGCTGTTGAGGTTGGGAGAGTTGTTCACCATGGATCTTCCATCTTAGTGGAGAGTTGTCGATTATGGGACCTGGCAAAGGTAATATAGAAAGCCTGCTCTAACCTTTAATAAATAATGCTCTTGGTTAGCGAGCTCCAAATGGGGGGAAAAAGTTCCCACAGATAGCGGGTTCGATTATGGGACACGAGTTATTGTCAAAAAAATGTTCTGAATCGTCAAGCACGATTATGGGAGGAAAATGTTCGATTAGGTGGAAACATTCCAAATTAACGGATTATCAATGACCAGATGCGAACGCTGCCAATGAAAATGCTCGATGCAGTTGCCAACAGTACGGAGATTGAGTGTGTCTTCTTCGTTAATACGTTAAACGAAGATTTGTTATGTAGGGGACCACATTGCAGCTCCAATTGAGTTATACAGATCCCGTTGATCATCCCAATCCCAATGGTGATGTGGTCTTTTTCCTGGCATCACTCATCAGATCCATCTTCAAATAAACCTTAGGTTTTGCAACATACAGGCCACACGCAACCAGTAATATTCGTGTATTAAAGGGAAGGGAGTCAGTTGAATATGGTAATAACAAAGCCACAAAGGTGAGGATGACTTTTGGTAACTGGTATTACTGTAGTGCAAGTGTACAACAATCCCAGAAGCTAGAAGTAAACACGTCTAGAAAATCTGCTACGCAAATTCTTCTTCAACAATAAGTACTAGTGAGCCATAGTATAGGAGCATGGCTGATGGAGTAACATCAGAATAATTTCCCTACCGACTCTGAGAGAGGGGGGGGGTCTTCAAATGAAGCTCTGCTGTTCTCATCTTCTTCTTGCTGCTGTTTCTCTCTGGGCGTTGAAGTAGACAGCAGCCACGGGTGATCCCAACCCATTCTCTTCAGCGAAGCTTCTAGTATTGAATTGGTCTCTAGCAGCTGGTGGTTTCACCGTCTGGCGTGCCCTCTGCTTGTACAGTATAAACACATAGCGATGGATGCCGATGACTGGCTTAGGGGTCTCGTAGCTCACAATTTCTCTTCCTGTTGTTTTTGTTGGATCAAAATCATGCCAAGTTAGACTAGTTTGACTACCCACCTACCTCTCCTCTCATTGAGCTATCAGTACGAATATAAGAGCCTGCGACCGATTTGTGCAAATGTTTTGGTTTGAAGAACTTACCAAAAGAAGCGTCAGTGGTTCCCGGAATGTCGGTAACAATCCTACAAAATAAGAGATCGATGCATGTAAAGCACTACAAAGAAGAGAGTTATATTGTTCGAAATGAAAGGAGGGGGGGAAAAACAAACTGTGAAATAAAAAAGTAGCCATCGTGCGAAAAAGTTACCAACCAATGAATATGTTCCCTCAAATATGGATCACTAGGGCTAGGAGCATCGGGGTCGGTCATGATCTTTACGAAATGCATAAAAGAGGCAAGAAAAATCAGAAGCAAATAAGAGAGCACAATGCAGCTAGCCAGGTCTTGTGCAAGAAAAATGGGGCTTAAGAAGCACTTACGAGCGTAAAAGCATCACGCATGTCTTGGCCACCAACCTCCACCCGAGGTCTGGCAACAATGACAGCAGGCATGAGCTCGTGTCCGTTGGACACTTGCTTGTTCCCGTTGTAAGTAATGTTCATCTTCGCACTTGGGGTGAAGTTATCTACCACGTCTCCTATAACTCTCCCCACTGCAAGTGGTTCCGATAGCCTCGACATAACGAAGCTAGCAGAGAACAATAGCAATACTACTAATCAAGAGTTATTAATTAAAACTCTGTATTTGCTGGGGTATTTGCTTTGCAGACAGACTATATAAGGTATGCCGCAAGTACGAGTCTTTAACATGATTTTACGGCCTTTTATAGATGAATGACGTACTTGAATGTGGAGGGCTTGGCCTACAAGTTTTCAAGATTCCGGCACATTTCAGCGTTCCATGAATAGTTGTGCCGATTCTACATATAGCAGAACTGTCAAAATGGAACAACTTTCGAATTCAGGCAAGTCTTGCTCAAAATGGAATGCCAAGCATCGCGTACAATTGTGTGTTTCTTCCAAAAGTTTCCCAGTTCCACTCACAGTTTGAACTCGACCGTCCACTCAAGTCTTGTGCCAGTTCTACATTATAGAGAATCTATGATGGCTTTAGCTTATTGGCTCGATTGGAATGAAGAATACTTAGCTTTTTCTGATTTTAATACAATATCATGGACAAATGGGATTTAAGCTTTTGTGGTGCTTCTCTCAATACACACGACCAGAGAACTGAAAAAAATATCTTATCAACAACTTCGGAACGTGCACTTAAGACAGGCCAAAGAAAGCAGCTACACTTGGGCATTCCCTTGGGATCCTAGATTTTAACATCTAATAATGTGCTAATCATCATGATTACTAGGTGGTGATCCAATTCCTGTTAGCCTCATGAGATTCTTTCTTATAACCAATAAACTCATGATACTTAGATTGTTGTTTGAGTCAAACCAAGGAAATCGCGCCACCGCACAGTAAATAATCTATGCTCGACAGCTAGTGCATTGCTTTGAGGAAACCCAATATTCACTCTCTCACACAATTATATTTATTCACGTACATATCGCAGCTGATGGCTGTGACTCTGAGCCAGATTGTTTTAAAAGATGATCAAGAATCTTCCACGATCGTATGGTAGGAGTACTTGTTTGCTAGGAATTGTTGTTTTGTAGTCAAATTTGGGTAACCATTTGAGCTAGTTTTCAGAACCCCAAGGACATCTATGCGCACCTTTCATTCTTTAAATTGACTCGTAAATATTTGGTGATGACCCAGAAAGTTTTTGTGTAATGCTGATATCTCCGGCCATCATACTCGTTTCGGCTGTAAAAGTATATCTTAAAGGTCCATTTAACGAGTGATCAGGCATTCGTTAAAATGGAGTTCATGCTTAATTTTGGAGAAAAATATATTTAAATCAAGAAGATATATAAATACAAGGGAGAACCATAGTTATGAATACATATATGTACATTCACATCGCACACCAATAAAACCGCTACTTAATTGTAAATGAGCTTGATGTTAAGTCAATGTGGATTATCAATTTTTGTGGCGCTGAATCCTAATAATTTCATCATAGGAATGTATTTTGTAAATTTTATGTATGGTTCTTTCTTTGTACATTGGTGGAAACAATATTGTAGTGAAAACTAATCTTACGAAAGGAGGTCTTGTCTTGAAATAAAATGAGGAGGAGGGGGTCTCTTGTCAAAAGAACGATCCTTACTAATCAATATAGCAGCATCGATATGCAATCAAGGCATTAAATATATAAACCTATACAGATTTAGATTAACAGACTTTTGCTCATTTCCTCGAGCGCGAAAGCGCGGCTGATGCTTTCCACCACCGCCCGGCACCCGACCGTTCTTTACGTAATGGGTGCCTGAATTCTATGTTTGTTCAAGATCGATGCAGTGCAGGGTCTGACTCACCAGAAGCCATCTTTACGCGTTTACAACTTTACTAGTTTGTAGTTGAGAAATCAGCGTCCATGTCGTAAATTAAATTACATGGCTGTATGTCTTTCCTGCACATCACATCGTATATTCAATCAACAACCACGACGGAGCTTGCAAATCGTTTTTCCTGGGAATTTTCACGGCAGATGAAGCACCCAATGCCCATTCTAAAATGCATCACCCATTGCCATGTGTCCTTGCGACCTGGAGAAGGAATCCAGATTGAGGAGATTAGCTTTAGTTTCATGTCATAATATGCGAATCGCTGGCAGCCAACGAGGTTGGGCAAGAATCTGTAATGTTCTTCGCCAATCGTGTTTATTAGCTATAAGTACGGGCCTATAGCAGAAGTGGCCAATGGGCCCCCCCCCTCCCCCACTCTCCATATTCCACGGTGGCTGATTTAGCCAACCGTGCGTCTCTTTTCAGCATTCAAGACAAGACAAATGGCAAGGGAGAGGTTCTTAGACATATTCTATGCACTAGGTTAGGTTAGAGGTTTAAACTCTGCTATCTTTTTTCAAAAGTCAACTGAAATTTAAATGTTAGATTAGGACCTAAGGTCACAGGCAAACTAAACCTAAATGGGACCCACAAGAAACATCCATCCAACTAATTGGTTAAACTCCACGATAAAAAGGAGGTAGTGGCACCCTTTCACCTTCCTTCCTTTAAAAAATTCAAAAGGTTCTGCTGATCGTTGAGTCTCATCTCTTGTACAAGTTTAGTTGTGTCTCATCTCTTGTACAAATTTAGTTGTGTTTCCCTTCCCCTTCTCTCTCGTAGTCTAGAAGTAGAATAGATTGTTGTTATTTAATTTTTTTTAAAAAAAAAAGTAGGTCATTTTTCTGTCATCAAAATATGCACTGTATTTAAGCGCAGAAAAATGAATAGCACACAAATTTGTCCCTTTCTAATTTGCACGTCGTTTCAAGATGGAGATTGGAATCGTATGCAAAGCTTTCTCTAAGTTCTTTTGTCAATTCTACTATGACTCCTAATCATGCGTTTGACTAACTTTGAGGATTGACACGTTTCACGACGTAACTCGTTTCACTTTTGCTGTGTCAAATGGGTCATGTGTCCTCTCCCCAGTCCCCAGACGTTCAACGGCCAGCAACCATATGATATTGGGCAAATACCAGTACAGTGTCCTCTCCCCACCGCTGCCGCTGCCGCCGCCGCCGCCCAAATGGTCTGTCTTGGGCCATGGGGCATGGAATGGACTATGAACACAGATCGTACTGGTCTTTAGTACGATGAGGGCTGTGGTTTGCCATCTCTTCTGGACCGGGTCTCACTCCAATTTTTGTAACAAGACTGTTTCAGTTGGTGTATCCTCTCTGTGGGCCTCAAATGCTAGGGACCTGAAACACACAACACAGCTGAAAAAGGTTTCATGCTCCGCAATCGGGCTCAGGTAACAATCTGTGCACTAGTTCCCGCCCAAAGACTTTAGCCCGAGACGAGGAGGCACTACTATCTGTAGAACTGTAGTTTGAGAATCCTGCTTTTCAAAAACGAAAAATGCAAGAGAGTCAAACGAATCATATCATGTAATGTAATGGTGCAGAGTAGCAGAAAAAAGAGAGGATTGTACAGATTTGAACCCTTCTCCCTTACTTGAACAGCTTGTCCATTGATACGAAACAAGCAGGCAGAGGAGGCTGAAGAAAGCAGCAGCCCAACACGATTCCCCATTTTTCTGGTTCCCAATGCAAATCAAAACCCAAGCCTGCTAGTAGTTGCTTCCTGCATCATCCACCTACGTAATGCAAGTAATGGCAGCAGCAGTAGTAACAAGTAGTAGTAGCACTCTGACATATGCAGGATGAAGAAAAAGCGAGAATCTCTGAAACCCTTCCACTGACCTCTTTTTCAGTTCCTACCCATCAGCACTAACAGTGGGTGTAGTAAAGGCAAGTAGGAGTGAGTCTCAGCTGTAGTCTCATCGATCACCGCTCATCATTACTCAACATTATTGCCACATTGCTTTCAATCCTAAACAGGAACGGTATTAAAATGACATAAAAGAGAGCAGACCTTCTCAGCTTATGAGAAACAAGAAACCCGCGTGGTGGTGGGGTGGCTTCTGTGTAGTGTAATTAGGTGTCTGCACTTTTAACAACTCAACAGAGAGTTAAAAAAGTAGTAGAGATTGCTTCCCTTGCTCATTATGCAGTCATATTCACAACTCACAATCCTTCTACGTATGTTTTCTGTTTTCGGCAAAAGCTGTTGAAAGAAATTGAACGCCATGGCCAGCAAACCAACCCAACACCAACACCAACACCCCCCCCCCTTTCCTTTCCTTCGTCCAAATTAAAGCACCAAAACCAAGTGCGGTGTTCACATCGTACCCCATTTCATTTAATTACTACAGGACAAGATACCATAAGGAATACGGTAATCATGAATACACAGCTATCATCTCTCCACAACTATTTCACTGCCACTTAATAGGCAGGTGAAGTTGCACTGCAATTAACACACTAAAATTGATGGACTACTGTGTACTACTGAATGTGTCCTGGGCTGCTAATTACTACAAATAAATAAATAGCGAATTACTAAGTCGCACAGGAGGATTGTTGATTTGGAGACTAAAATGCATTGCTTGGACGGGAGGGAGTTCTCTACAGTACTATTAGCCATCCGAACCGGATAGAATTCATTCAATTTCTTTCTCCTTTGATGAATGCTCTTTTCTTGGTGGGTGGATGCCCCAGTACCATGCTCTCCCAAAGAAAGAGACGAGCTGAGAATTTGCTACCATTAGTAGAATTTTGGTCCCCTGAAGTGTCAAATTGCCGGAACAAGAAACAAACAAAATACAAAAGAGAACTCACATGGGTGAAGCAATTATGCCATGGCCATTGTTCAGCTCATTTCCTTATAAACAATGAAGTATTGATTCCAAAGGGGAAAGGAAGAAGGAGTTTTCTGTGATGCAATGTACATGAGACCAAAAAAAAAAAGAAAAAAAAGAAAGGGGATTGAAAAGCAAAGAATTATTGTGCTATCCAGCATTCATATTGGGAATATTAAGGAAGGTCCTAACGTTCATATCAGGATTAATAATCGAGGTCCTTAATGCCCCATACGACAAGAGAAAAAGTCCAAGAGGATAAGAAAAGTGACACAGGGAAGCAGTTTACAAGTTTGTAATCTTGTGAGTGAGGCGATGGACAAAAGAATTCCAAATCTTGTTGTTTGTTTCCTATGGTGAGACAGGGGGTTCTATCAGGCTCGCCAGGCCCTGTTCTAGTGTCACTTTCTTCGTCGTCCCGTCAAAAATCTCCTCATCCCCACTGGACCCAAAGTCAAGTTAACAGTACAGTATTTCAACCGAATGACGGAAATACCAAAACAAACATGATACAACTACAAGTCGGAGTACCCCGTCGGGAGTCGACCGTCGATTCCTATTCATGTAATACCAATCAATTTGCGTCCAATTCTCAAACCAGATGCTGCTCCTAATCTGGAATTCGTTTTTGTAGCACTAATGCATTTAGTACTGGTATTTACTGCATGGTGTACACCCCAGCCAGCCATCATCAAGCTCAAAAATTTTTTTGGGGGGAGCGCGGGTGGTGGTGGTTTAAGAAAAGGGGACCGGAGGGGTTTGGAGGTGGTTTTGCTTTTGCCTGAGAAAATCGAATCCTCTCCTTTCTTCAGATGTGTCAGTGGTGGGCCCCAGCGACGTGCTGGCATCCAGACTTAAAACGACACCGTCGCTGCTCATCTTTCGCCAGCGGTTTGCATGCCAACATTGCACCCGAAGAAATGTTGGTAATCGGAAACCACTTTGAAATTCCTCCCCCATCACTGCAACTCTCTTCCTCTTCCCAACAAACAAAACTACAAAAAGATAAAGAAGAAAGAGAAAAGGTATTTCCAGTTTCCACATTTAATTCATTTTATTGCTTCTTGCTTCGTCATCTCTCTCCCTCCCTCTCTCTCTCTCTCTCTCTCACTCTCAATGGGTTAAAAGAAAGACCGCAAAAAATAAGTAGTGAAGACGACAGTCACCTCCTCTGGGAGTTCATTTACAGCAGCATCAGCCTCATGTTAAGATTGTGATTCCCCTGCCCTGTGCTCACCAACTTTTCATTATTATTCTCTCTACATGCCACCAGCAATGACCTTCGCCTTCAGGCTTCTCGGCTCCGTTTTCCTCCTCTTGCACCTCTCTTTCTTGGGCTCCAGAGCCACTGTACAGCAAAAACAGCTTGACCCTGACACATTAAGCTTAATTTCTTTCAAGGAGTCTCTTGAAAATCCCCAGCTTCTGACTTCATGGACACTTGCCACTTCACATTGTCGTTGGCAGGGTGTGTATTGCCAAAACGGCCGAGTCCTCTCTCTCGTTCTTCCAAGCTGCTCGCTCAGAGGACCACTGTCTCCCTCTGTCTTCAACCTCACCAGCCTCATTGTACTTGACTTCTCCTCCAACTTGTTCTATGGAGAAATCTCACCCCAATTGCTTCGCTTCAGAGGCTCGAGGTCTTAGACTTTGGCGGTAATCAGTTGTCCGGCGAGTTACCCAGCCAACTGGGTGAGTTGACTTGTCTTGAAACCCTCACGCTCGGTCCCAACCTCTTCACTGGTGTCATTCCGCCGGAGCTCGGAAACCTGGCCAAGCTCCGTTCTTTGGACCTTTCCGGCAATGCGCTCACCGGAAATATCCCAACCCAGATTGCCAATCTCTCCAACCTCCAACTATTAGCCCTTGGCAATAACCTTCTTTCAGGTTCTCTTTCGCCGGCTCTCTTCTCAAATCTTCAGTCTTTAGCCTCTTTAGACGTTTCAAATAACTCTCTCTCCGGCCACATTCCCCCCGAAATTGGCAGACTGACAAACCTCACGGACCTTTACCTCGGCATCAACCATTTTTCCGGTGAGTTACCGCCTGAAATCGGTGAACTTTCCAGCCTTCAAAATTTCTTTTCACCCTCTTGTTCTTTCAGCGGGCCATTGCCCGAAACTTTCTTCAAGCTCAGGTCCTTGAGTAAGCTTGATCTTTCCTACAACCCTTTGAAGTCTTCAATCCCAAAATCAATAGGGAAGCTTCTGAATTTGACTATACTAAACTTGGTCTACACTGAGCTGAATGGTTCAATGCCGCCTGAACTTGGAAACTGCAGAAATTTGAAAACCTTAATGCTTTCTTTCAACTCACTCTCGGGGCCTTTGCCAGAAGAGCTTGCAGAATTGAGCATGGTCTCATTTGCGGCGGAAAAGAATCAGCTTTCTGGTCCTTTACCTTCTTGGCTTGGCAGATGGACTCAGATTGATGCTCTCTTGCTCTCGAGTAATCGTTTTTCGGGGCAAATTCCGGCTGAGATTGGGAATTGTACAATGCTTACTCACATTAGTCTTAGTAACAACTTGTTGACAGGCCGAATTCCAGGTGAACTTTGCAATGCTGTTCCACTTTTGGAGATTGATCTTGATAGCAATTTTCTTACTGGGACCATTGAAGATGCTTTTTTCAAGTGTACCAATCTAACTCAGCTGATTTTGGTGGATAATCAAATTGTGGGCTCAATACCAGGCTATCTTTCAAGGCTTCCTCTAATGGTTCTTGAACTGGATTCCAATAATTTTACGGGTCCTATTCCGGTGAGTTTGTGGAATTCCGTGAATTTGATGGAATTCTCTGCAGCAAACAATTTCTTAGAGGGTACTCTTCCAGGGGAAATTGGTAATGCAATTTCACTTCAGAGGCTTGTTCTTGCTAACAATCAGCTAAAAGGATTCATTCCAAGGGAGACTGGAAATTTAACTGTTCTTTCTGTCTTGAATTTGAATTCCAATTTGTTTGGTGGGAGGATTCCGAGTGAGATTGGGAATTGCACTGCTCTTACGACATTGGACTTGGGTAGAAACAGGATTAGTGGTTCAATTCCGGAGGATTTAGCTGATTTGCCTCAACTTCAATGCTTGGTTCTTTCTTACAATGATCTTTCTGGGATTATTCCTATGAGAAAGTCCAAGTATTTCCGTCAGGTTAGTATTCCAGATTCGAGCTTTGTTCAGCACCATGGAGTTTATGATCTGTCGAACAATATGTTGTCTGGGTCAATACCTGCAGAACTTGGAAACTGTGTGATTTTGGTGGAACTTTTGCTCAGCAACAACGTCTTCTCTGGCGAGATCCCGAGGTCGCTTGCTGGTTTAACGAATCTCACAACTCTAGATTTATCTGGGAATTTACTAACAGGTAGTATTCCTGAGGAATTTGGTAAGTCGCTGAAGTTACAGGGCTTCTATCTCGGGAATAATCAGCTTACAGGGGAAATTCCTGAAAGCCTTGGTCAATTGAGTGGCCTGGTTAAGCTAAATTTGACTGGTAATAAGCTATCAGGTTTGGTGCCTTCCAGTTTTGGGAATTTGAGTGGGCTTACTCACTTGGACTTGAGCTCAAATGAGCTTAGTGGTGAGCTTCCCTCATCCATTTCGGAAATGGTAAACCTTGTGGGCCTGTACGCTCAGCAAAATAATCTTACAGGTCATTTGGACAGTCTTTTATCTATCTCCGTGCAATGGAGAATAGAAATCCTGAACTTAAGTAATAATAACCTTGATGGTCTGCTCCCAAGGTCACTTGGGAGTATGCCATATCTGACATCATTAGATCTTCACAGAAATGATTTTACTGGAGAAATACCCTCCGAGCTTGGCAATCTTCTGCAACTTGAGTATTTGGATCTCTCAAGCAATAAACTTTCTGGGCGAATTCCTGAGAGAATATGTGGGTTAGGCAATTTGGTTTCTGCGAATTTCACAGACAATAGATTGGTGGGCCCTGTCCCTGGAGATGGAATTTGCCGAAATCAATCAAAACTTTTGCTTGATGGGAACAAGGATCTGTGTGGAGGAACTGTGAGCCTCGAATGCCATATCAAAAGGTTTGGGAGGAGATTGCCACTGCTAAATATTTGGGGGCTAGTAACAGTTATTATCATAGCTATGTTAATTGCTCTTTCCGTGGCTATTGTGCGACAGATATGGATTAACAGGAGTACCAGGAAAGGTGATCCAGAGTATGCTGAGGATAGCAAATTAAATAGTTCTACAGATCAGCACCTATGTTTCTTGAGTAGCAGCCGATCAAAAGAACCTCTAAGCATTAACATTGCTATGTTTGAGCAGCCGCTCCTCAAACTGACAATAGTTGATATTCTTGAAGCCACCAACAACTTTTGCAAGACTAATATAATTGGTGATGGTGGGTTTGGAACCGTTTACAAAGCGGCGTTGCCTTGTGGAAAGATAGTGGCAGTTAAGAAGCTCAACGAGAATAAAACGCAGGGTCAACGGGAATTTTTGGCAGAAATGGAGACTCTAGGAAAGGTTAAGCATCGAAATCTTGTGCCATTACTTGGGTACTGCTCTTATGGCGAGGAAAAGGTGCTTGTCTATGAGTATATGATCAATGGTAGCTTAGACCTTTGGCTGAGAAATCGAAGTGGGACCCTTGAGTTGTTAGATTGGAAGAAACGCTACAAAATTGCTGTAGGTGCTGCACGGGGGCTAGCATTTCTTCATCATGGTTTTACTCCTCACATAATTCATAGGGATATTAAAGCCAGTAATATCCTACTCAATGAAGATTTCGAGCCGAAAGTTGCAGATTTTGGTTTGGCAAGGTTGATCAGCGCGTATGAGACTCATGTAAGCACCGATATTGCTGGTACATTTGGGTATATTCCTCCAGAGTATGGCCAGAGCTGGAAGTCAACAACAAGGGGGGACGTTTATAGCTTTGGTGTGATTTTGCTTGAATTGGTTACGGGGAAGGAGCCAACAGGGCTCGATTTCAAGGACGTCGAAGGTGGGAATTTGGTTGGTTGGGTTTGCATGAAAATGAGAAGTGGTCAGGCTGCTGAAGTCCTTGACGGGATGGTGCTTGATGCAGATTCAAAGCAAATGATGCTTCAGACTCTGCAGATTGCTGCGTTATGCCTGTCTGAAAATCCTGCAAAACGGCCTACAATGCTTCACGTGGTGAAATTCTTGAAAGGTATTAAAGAAGAGTAGATATGTTTAGTTGTTCCTCGTGTGCTAGGATGACTTGTTATCATAAAATAATTAGTACTGTAGTATTAGTTACCGATCTTTCCAATGTACAAAACCTGCCTAGAAAATCCCTATAAATTTTTAGCCATGAAGGCCTTGGTCACTAACTTGACTATCTCATGCTACTGCAAGAAGCACGCCGAGTTTCTGAACTTCTCTGATTTCCTGTCTAATCTTTTATCCAATATGATAAGACAAATGGTTGCTGCTCTTGTTACAATTGGACGGTTTCCTGTGACTACCATTTGGGAGGACTACTCCACAAGAAAAAAGTCCCTCGTTCTTAGTTTACAATTCTCTGTTGCAGGAATTAATTTACGTGGCAAACGTAAAGAATCCATCCAACTGGTTTTCTGCACTTGTTCGATTTGTATAATATTTGAACAGTGGTCCGGTCAGCGTCCATGGTGGAATTGGAGTGGCCAGAACTTATTGATTACTCCGCCTGGAACTTTTGGCTTCCATAGAATGAATATGTTCTCCAATGATTTGTGAAAAACAATTAATATGGTTTTAGAGGGAATCTAGTCTCTAATACCATAGGCGACTGTATATATGTTGCAATTATTAAAGTACACGCATCTTTTGTAAAAAATTTTCATAAGAATTAAATAAACCTAATTCATAAGTAACAAATAACAA
Organism: Gardenia jasminoides; assembly: GCA_013103745.1. Taxonomy (NCBI): domain Eukaryota; kingdom Viridiplantae; phylum Streptophyta; class Magnoliopsida; order Gentianales; family Rubiaceae; genus Gardenia; species Gardenia jasminoides. The sequence goes on from CM023103.1 coordinate 108,177,111, forward strand.
ATAAACCTAAAAACGCTCGTAATAAGGAGGACTTATCTATCGATCACTCGACTCTTATACAATCGATGTGGGAAGTACACGCATCTAGTAAATTCAAAAGTCCATCGTTTTATATGTCGTCTGTTTTCAAGAAAGTACTTAGAAAATGCAGCGGGGTATGCACATGCACCGCATGTGCACTCCATGTATACTTCATTCATACTATATAGTGTGAATCAATCATTAGAAGGAAAACCAAAGACTCCGAGCTGCAAAGCTTCATTTTTAGATTCAGTGACCCAACTTTTTCAATAATGGGCAATCTCAGATTTTTTTTAAAGCGTAAAGCCCCGTATCCTCCACCTCTTTTTTTTTTTTTTTTTTTTTTTTTTGGGTATGGAAACTATTGGGAGCAAACTGCGATGCTGGAGGAGGTGCTGTTGAACCAACCATAAAGAAGTTTATCACAGAGTTGCGGACGGTACAGGCCTACAGGATATGCTTTTGCATTATAACCCTTCAAGAGACAAAAAAATGTGAACAAACTTCACACTTGGGGAGTAACAATCTACCATGCAACTTCCTCATCCTGTCTCTGCAACCCAGCCCACCTGTGACGCCCCTAACTGGGCCTGGGATTTCTGGTTTGCCTGCTTTTCTTCTTGCCTTTTTTGCCTTGTAAGAGCTTCGAGTTCTGCAGAGAAAATCCCAAGAGTTCTTCTGTTTTGTACACTTCGAACTCGTGATAAGAGGTGGGACTGAGTGTTAGTTGTTCAATAAAATTTAAAATTTCTCAGGGCACGGAATAGAAAATTCCTATTAATAATAATAAACCTACACATATGATGGGCTCTCGTGTGTGTCAAAATTAGTCATTTAGAGTGTTAATTTTAGATATATATAAGCCGTGCATAGACTAGCTGGTAGGAAAATATATATAATCTCATCTCAATAAAATGAAGGGGTGGAAAAAAGGTTAAGTTTAGAAGTTGGATTGCTTTGAGTGCATGGCCTATGAACAGAATAGTTCGAAGACCATGCAAAGCTGCAATAAGCATTTTCTTCTGACAAAGAAAATTGCTTTCCTTCACATTGCTCACGAGCAAAACAATAAACCGGAACCAATAAAACCCTCATGTTTATGAAAAAATAACAATAATAATAACGTAGCAGCAAAAAATTTTAAGAAAGTCCGAGATGATGCTCCAATATAGTTCCCCGTTTGACCTCAATTTAACATTTCTTATAACCGCTGAAGAGCTCTTGATCTAATAGGCAAGGTTGAAAGTCTAGGAATTAAAGATTTTGAATTCAAATCCTCTCATATTTTTCCCGTTTCTCAAAACTCACCCATCTTTAAATTATTAAAAATAAAAAAAAGAAGTAAGAAAAAACATTTCTCATAACTAAAAAGAAAAAAAGAAAAAAATCGTAGAAATAGTCATTCACATAGTGGTTTTGTAACTTTTACACCTTTTACGTATCAAAATGATAATTTTTCATCCCTAATTCCTCACATATTTGTTTTGTACTTTTTACGTCTCTCACACATGAGATAATGATTTTTCATTCCTTACAAATGAAAAACACACATTTTTAGTTTCTCGTCTCATTTCTACTTATATTCATGCTAAAAAAAAAATCTCGTGGATTGCATTTCTTTCTAGGCTAAGACTCAAAATTTCAATAACTTAAAAAAAAAAAAATTCCAGAACCACAGTTTTCAATTTTCATTCAAAAATTTCAACTGTGTTATCTGTACTAATTTTTATGTATACCAGCAACAAACAGTGCACTTTGCTTCAGATATCTTTTCACTTCTTGTATCTCAGGATGTTAGCTGAAATACCAAAGTGAGTACTGTTTTTGTAGAAGTTAGTAGACAAATCAACAAACAGTAATGATGTCCCAACTCTTAACCATGTAGCAAAGTTTCCTTGTTCCGTATGAAAGACGCGCATAACCAAATCCTACAGGTGTCCAATCAAAGATAATTCTCTGTCGAAAAGGATCTTCGAAAAAACTGTTTGGTTCGGTAGCTTGAAGTGCATTTCATTTATTTATATATACTTGAAGGTGACATAGAAACAACGCTAGCCAATGATGACTTCCCTCGGTGATTAATACAGTAGAACAAGCATCAGAAATTTAAATAAAAAAAAAAACAACTCTACTTGCACTCCTTCGCTTGCTGATCGCTCGACAGTTTTCGTAACTTTTGGATATTTACAAAATTAAAAGAGAGAATTTCTTGCTCTTCATCAATAATCACATCTAAACCAACAAAAATAGGCACTTGCCAACATCACAATTTCAAAAAATCGTCTGTAAAAGCCCAATGCATAGCCCTTTGGGGTTGGCTCGGATGGTCTCGGAGTAACTTAGTTAGGTTCCGAGGTCGCGTGTTTGAATCTCTTCTTTATTGCTTGTATATTCTTGGGGGGCAAGGTGCACAGGCACGGGGAGATTAGTCCGACAAAATGCTGGGATACTCCCTGTATTGACCCAAAAAAAAAAGAAAAAAGAGTAAGTCCAACGCATCATTTGGCATCTTCGACAAGAAAATAGACCACGAATTAACCTTGGACCTCCACAACTTGTTAATAGTACTACAACTGATACTCAGGTCGGTATGGCAAGCAATATTTAATAGCAGTACAAATGTGAGCTGATCGATCAAACGATCGACTCGATAATGACCGAATTCGAGTCAATTTCGAACCAAACAAGTATCTTTATTTGTTGAGTTCGATAGTTCATCGAACCTTATCGAGTAGCATGTATATACATACATATAGATATATATATAGCGAACTCATTATATCGAGTTTGAACTCAATTAAATTCAAATTTAAACGAATCGAATTCGAGTATATAAGAAATCTTAATGAATCGAACTCAATTTATAAAATTTCAAATTCAATCTGAGTCAAGTTCGATCTCGAACAGTGTTATATCAAGTCAAATTCGAGTTCAAACATGACACTATTCAAAATTTATTCGATTCGTTTGCGCCCAAATATGTTAATAGCGCCAAATCCCAAATTTTATTTCCACAACAATTTCTGACAAAGTGATAAAATACACTTTCAAGGCAAAATTACGTTTGAGCTTAAATATGGTAAGTTTAACATTTTGTCCAAAAAAAAAAAAAAACGTGTGAAAATAAAATCTGAGCACTGCTATGCACATACTGGAGTTACCAGCCCGGATGAAATTAAGTAGACCTAGAGCCTGGTAGCTCACACGGTCAGTAGTCGGAACTAGATGCTAAACAAAACTAAAATGTATGATCGAACTACGTAAAGTACGCATTTTTCTTTCTTACCGCTCTATAAATATTTAATATTTAAGATGGATGATAATGCAAGAGGCGTTATAAGTAAGTACGTACTTCCCATCTAAAAAGAAAAAAAATCTGTCCATTTCTCATTAGCTGTCGTGGTATAATAGTAAATATCCTAACCCCAAATTGCCCTAAAGGAGAAGGCAAAAGGTGCTCCTAAAGTTACAATACTAAAGTACTCTTTTTTTTTTTTTCCCTAGAATGTAAACTCCATCAAAGCACCCCAAAAAGCTTAAAACGACCAAAAGTAGTAAAAGAGTAAATGACAATCCAAGAAGCTTCCTGAGAAAGGTCCCCCACAACTCCAATCTTGATCAACGCACAAGATCCGTTTATCACGTGCCTGACCCGGGACCAACAAATTCCAACCACGTCTGATGTCTGCCCGAGTTGAACCTATCTGCTACAGACAGCTAACAATTCCCTACTAATTCTAATTTACTTGATCACACAGCTCTGACGTTGAATCCGGCACTGTCTTAGCCAGTGCGTTTGCTGATTATCACCATTGCTATTCCCATCATCCAACGGCTCTGGTTTAACGTCTGCGGTTCCAGGTTGCTGCAGCTGCAACTCCTTTTCCTGCTCCGCAGCTGCAGCTTCTCCGTTCTCTCTCCCGCGTTTCACACCAATGGAAACCCCGAATATCCTAGCGCCAGCTTCGTCCGCCGCCATCCGGTCCTCTTCACCGCATTCCTTGGTTGCTCCGGATTCATCAAAAGTCGCCTTGGGTGGCAACAAGTCCAGCGCCTTCAACGCCTGGCTGCTGCTGCCTTCCGCCTTATTATTGGCGGTGGCTCCGTTGCTATGGTTGGAATAATTTGACATCAAGACATAAATATTGTTACACATACTTTTCATATGGGACAACTCTTTATTGAGCTGCATGTTCTCTTTCCGCAACCGCTCGTTCTCCCCGATTAGCTCGGCTGTACCTCCGCAAGCTGTTCCCGTCTCACGAAACCCCCGAGGAGATGATGTAGAAGAGACAACTTGCTCTTCGCCTGAATCCGCAGGAGATACTGTTCGAGGAGGCGGACCGGTAGAAGCAGCAGCAGCAGCCACCGCTGCTACCCCCACCGTAGATATTGTAGCGCCAGCAACGGGAGATGTTGCTACCTTTCGCCGCTGTATATCACATAATAGGCCTTTCTCATCCCGTCGAAAACAATCGTTCGAGAACTCCCATCGATCAGGTACAACCTTCCGAAATCCCTGAAGGACGATATGAAACCAAATTAGAACATCAAACTTCCAAAAAAGGGAAAAAAAAAAAAATTCCTGACGCCTCAAGATGAATGGAACTCACGTAGGTATTGAGTTGACGAACAAAGCTGGAGAAATTATTGTGTTTGAAATACTTGGGGAGCAAATCTCGGGCAAATTCAGTCGGATTCCAGACGATGAACGTAGATCCGTCTTCGTTCCAGGAGATAACGTCGTCGATGGCGTGGTCGTCAACCAGCTGGTACGTCTTGGTCAAAAAAGGCGTCGGAAGAGATCTTGGCGCATCTCCGGGAGGAGGAGGAGGCGTCGTGATCGTTGATTCCCCACCGTTCCGCTCCACCGGTGGTGGAGCCATCGCTCCTTAACCTAACCTAAATTCATGGAAAATCAGTTAAAACTGCAAATTCAAGAGAATCTCCCTACCAACAAAAATTGAAATGAAAAGAAACGGAAGTTACAATATGGGATGAACGTACGAATAAGTGAAACTAACTGCAGCAGATCTGATGGGAAGGTCTGAGGGAAAATGGTAATTCTAGAAGTTTCCTAGGGAAGAAATACAGAGAGGAAGGAAAGAGAAACAGAATGCAGAAGAAGATAAGAAAGAGAAAGTGGAAGGAAAGTTCAAGAATCGATAAAGAAAAACGAGAAAGAGATAATACTACAAAAAAGGGAAGTGGATAAAAAAAAAAAAAAAGGTGAAAGCAAAAAGGAAAGAACGAGAAGCTCTACCCCACGGCTTTTCGAGAAGTTTCGGTCTGATTTTTGGTAGTACTCGGCATTTTGAGTTGTAGGGTCCGCAAGGAGTCATTTTATTTCTGGAGGAAATTTCTCCCACTAGAAAATCGTCGCGCTACAAGCCGGTGCAATCATGGACTTTTTTGCCCTTTCTTTTTTGAAATCGTTCTTCACTAAATTCTATAAGAGTCCGTCTACCGTGTCCCTCGATGGGTTGATTTTGAAGAAACTCAGGTGACAACCTATACAATAATAATAATAATAATAATAATTGTTAAATCACAAAAGGTTTTAGTTTCATATAGGGCATGAATGCAATTACACGCGTTCAAACAATTAATTGCGTGTTAATAACCAGTATCCAATTATAACTTAAACTTTTACAAAGCCATGTCCATCTCAATTGTTGTAGCTCATGCAAAATTTTGGTTAAATAGAATCAGCAAAAATTACCTTAGTTTGTATAAATCCTAAATTTTGACATTTTTTTTAATTGAAAATTTTGAGGTGAAATGATCAAGGGAGGACACCCTGTGTTTATTTGTTTCGTTTTTCTTTTTTTTTTTTCCTAAGAGAAAATATATGCTCCCACATATCTTCTCCTAGGTTTTAGTTAACGACTGGCAAAATGCATTTTATTGAAATCTTTTAACAACCAACCAACGCTACTCAAACTGACAAAATTCCTCTATTCTTGATATAGATAACCTTCCGTTCTATTATCACGTCTTTTCAGATTTTGACAATTAACAAACAAAAAAGAGGTCATGATTTTTTTTTGTTGCAAACAAATAAAAATAGGACAATTTTTTATACATTATTAGTGTTTTTTTACATTATCAGGTTTGAATTATGCCACATAACACAAATTTAAATTTAAAATTCAAATCATGCACGTATGACATGTATCTAAAACTGTTAGTATAAAAAAATTATTACAATATCAGTGTATAAAAAGTTCATCCATAAAAATATATTGCCAAAAAAAAGTTAATGGAAATGGAGGTTGATAGAAGTTACTAAATTTGAATAGTTTCCTTTAGTAAATCTCTAATTTTGTGAGGTTAAAATTAAAAAATCAAAATATGGCACAAAATTTTAAGACGAAATGCCTATGAAGAAAACAAGAAAAGTTAATCTGTAAGCACATTCTCAAGTTCCACCTTGATGTAAAATTCTCTTTTGTTTTTTCTTTTCTTTACAAATTACACATCCGCTTTCCAGAAAGGCAAGAAAAGGGTGGAGGGGATGTGATGGGGGTGAACCACTTGGTCAAAAATTGAATACCTGCTAACAACTTGCTTTCGTCTTTTCCAAGATCATACATGCTTTTTTAAAATTTTCTTTACATCAAAATTTGATCAAACTATCTCGATATATCACATCAAAAAAGTGTTACAGTACTTTTTTCAACAAATTATCCCAAAAAATCTACTATCCAAACGCACATATATGGCAAGGAATCACACAGGACCCCTACTTTTCAATAGTAACTACAAAATTATTCTCTTCCAAACATCCAATCTAACTTAATCCAAACTAAGGAAATTTCCAGTCCACACTTGAATAATACGCAAATTACTAATGTATCCCAAAATTGTCCACTACCACCACAAACTAAAGGGACTTCCGTCAATTTCCTTCCAAAAGCATAATCTTCAGAAACTTCCGCTGAAGTTTGTGACAATTATCACTTTATATTCCTGAATTTTAAAAAATCCCGCACGCCTCACTTACTTTTTAACTTTTTATAATCTTATCAATCCGTTTCAAAAGATATGATTTAGAAACTCATTCTAAAGAGATGAAACATTTTTATTCCAAAACTACCCGTTTGTTGTGGACTTGTAATTTCCAAAACGAACCAAGTTAAATTCTTAAGAATTACAACATATTAATGAGGTTGAAAGACCATTTCCAATTTTTTTTAAATTATCGTTTCAGACAAGAAATGCAAAAGAAAAAATTATTATGATAAAAAAAATAACATTTTGCATAAGTATCTAAATATATTATTAATAATTTATCTTCCTCTTGCTTTCAAGCCATTAATTTGGACAAAAAGTTAGAACATTAAAAATATTTTAAACAATTTATAAAATTCTAAATTCATCTAAAAATACTTTGTAATAAAGAAAGTTATTTTTACATTTCTGAAAAACATGTCAAATGAGTTTGTAAACATAATTTTAGACACCGTGTCTGTTTCTGGTATTCAAGTCATCGATTCATATAAAAAAATTTAGAAAGATCAAAATTCTTAAATTTATAAAACTCTTCGAATTAACTAGAACACCTCACACCGAACGAAATAAACCTTTTTTTTGGGCTTGAAGCACCTTAAATTGTAATATTTTGCACCTTAAAACACCAATTGATATAAATTATTCTACTAGAACTATGATTTTTTTTTTTTTTTGTTACAAAAGGGAGAGGGGTCTAACCCTCTAACATGGAACCAAGTGTGGGGCTGTAACCCCAATAATATCTGCTCCCAATATAAATTATTCTACTAGAACTATGATTTCACACTAATTGTCTTATATGGCTGGTTATGAACACACATATCCCCCCAAAAAAACCCAAAAAAAAAAAAAAAAAAAAAAAAAAAACCCAACATCTAGACTTCCGTTTGTAACTATTGAAAGGTAACATCTTAACATAAAAGATAATGAATCCCCTCTATTTGCATCCGTTCCTAGTTCCTCTATGCTTTTCTCAAAGCATAGCACATGAACTAACTACAATGTAAATCACCTAAAAGCAGCGAGAACTACCCATGGCCAAGATATCTTTTTGTTCTGTCACAGAAATCTGCCACTTGGAAGAAAACAGGACATGGTGGTCCAGAGGCCAGATATGTACTGCAGAAAATCACCCCAATTTGTAGTCATTCGCTGTAGCGGGGCGATGCCAATTATATCCTTTACTCCAAGTCGGATTTGAAACACCAATATTCACAAACTTGTTCGTGGAACTCCCACAACACCAGTCACAAAGCTTCTACTTATTTCCTCAGTCCAAGGCTTCTCATAATCCAGTAGAAAGAAAAGTACTTAGAGGGGCTTTTAATAATTTAAAGACCAAACAAAGTATAGAAACTTTGTGGCACAGTTTCTGTATCGTGCAATATGTTCGATTCAGTAGGTCCCTGGCTATTGGAAGGCAATAACAACGTGGAAACAAGCACAGCATTTTAGCTTATCTGGAGGCAAAACTGAAGCCTTATAGGAGTAATGAGGCAAGGCAATCAAAGAAGGCAAATACTCAGAATATCTCCAATTTCACACACAATAAGGCTGTGGTTGAAGCAGTTAACTAATCCCACTTCATGTGGAAAACTAGAGGCCAAACACACATGCAGTAGCTATATTCCCAATCTCACAACAAGAACCATATGGGTGAGAAGCCAAGAACTCAGCATTCAGTAATTTTTATTCATTGTGCATGAAAATTGGGATCAATAACTTTGGGAACAGTCAAGCATGATAACTCAACGTTGTGAATGGCTATGTAAACATGAAAGAGACTTAGAGGGTAAAAGTCAATTAGAGCATTAATTCCATATGCAGCATATGGATATAAAGATCAGTATAAATATTTACCTATAATTAACCTCTATTAGTGTTAACAATGAGAACAGCACCCAGAGGAAAAAAAAAAAAGAGGTAATCAAAACTGGCTCTAACCTGTAATGGTATGTTATTTAAAGGCCAACACTCATATATTTCCCTTCAATAACTTTATTCTTCCACTCACCGTCAACCTCCTAAAGCTAAAACAGTTGAAAAACCTACTTCTAAGCCCATGTTGCCATTAACAAACATTATGTAAATATATTACTCCGAGTCAGGTAAGGATCAGATTCAATAACTTCCAGACCTCTAAAGCATTACCATAGTAGGATTATAAAGAATTTACTTCACAATGCGAAGATCACAACCATAATTAGTTATCAGTTGAACATTAACATGCAGAAGAATATCAGAAGCAAGAGAATTTTCAATCCTAAAGTATTTATGAAAATCATGCATTGTCAAAGACGTCTTGCCTCTTTGAATTACACATGCTGAGTGCAATAAAATGCATACTTACATTATGAAGAAAGTTGCAAATATATCCTGTGAAAAATGTTACAGCTTGCCAGAAAATTGCAACTCATCAATGCAGAAAGAAGCCATGGTTTTAATATAACACTTGTTTCTACAAAGCTGTCCTCCATCTAAAAATAATTAAGATTATGAATAAAGCCTGTTAGAAATCTTAATGCTTATCAGAAAATTGCAGTTAGTCAATGCAGAATGAGGAGGCCGTGGTTTTAATATAACACTTGTTGCTACAAACTCTCCTTAGTCGAACAATCTCATGGCTGCATATGAAACCAGGAAACAATCAACTTTGTCCTCAAGGAACAGACACGAAGCCCACCAATGAAGAGCGGGGATTGTCATGAAACAAACAGGAAACCGTGCCTATAAAGAGTAAGGTTCACTGATGTAAATATAGCCCAAACAAAAGTTATCCACCAAGCCAGAAACAAGGCCATTTCTTTGACCAAAGCAGAGCAAGGCAGTAGATTACATGGCAATTTGAAATCTGCCAGCAAGTTATCATCAATCTGAGATAATCCAAGAAGGAGAAGAGCCATTGCAGCAGGCACAAAGAACTGCAGAACTACAAGAAACATGTAATGGTTGTGCAAGAAAACTTTTGCCCTGCTATAATCCAAGTCAGGGACCTTACTGGCATGCAATCTCTGGTACCAACACAGTACTGCTTCATTTAAAAACATCTGCACATTTGGCCGCAAAGACAAAATTTGCAAAATGCCAGAACTCAACATGCACCAAACCCTGAACTTGTAAAAATCTGATCGCAACATGCCCAATCTACCTACCAATTCCTCAGTATATCTGTTCCTGCCATTTGAATGAAGCCCTTTGATTCCATCAGATTTCTCGCAGACAAGGAGTTCAGTAAATGGCCCAATCCAAAGCGTGCAAGTGAATACAACTAACAAGTAATTACCATAAAGAAGCATTCTTCCAAACCATCCACAGGAAATTATGGACAAATTAGAACGAATCTGATCAGTTCCAAGCCAAAAGGCACGAGCATTCCTCGTAGCTGGGATATAAAAGAGACCCACAATGCAGCCCATTAGAACAGCAGTAAAGAACTTCCCAAATCCATCCAACGATTCAAAATCAAAATCAAGACCCCAACCGGGAACCATCTCCAAAACAATCGCCAGGCCCCAGAAAAACCCAAGAACCCCAAGTACAACACTCAACAGCCTCTCTGACTTTTTAGAAGCTGATAGCTCAAATGAAAGCTTGCCAATCAAAATTAACGATCTACATACCCCAACGATTCCTAACAAAATCGGGATCACAGACCCATTTTCTAAAATCCCAGAATCTTTTGATACCCTTAAAAATCTGTGAAGCAGGAGGCAGGAAATGGCTACAACAGTGGAATTAAAAGCACTACTAAACTGTTTAAAATAAACCCTTGTTTGTAAGTGATCATCATTGAGCTTTAGTCTAAAGATCTGAGCTTTATTCTCGTCAAACTCAAATTTATCTTTGGATTTTCTTCTGGGTTTGGGTTCAGAGTCAAAAGTACCTGGCCGTCGAATCGCAGCTCTGATACCTCCTCCACCACGAGAAGAGTTACTGGTAGGGGGAGTGACATCATCTGGGTGGACATAGGTGTGGAGGCCATAGAGAAAAAAAGCAGGGATCTTGAGAAGGAGAGGAAAACCGTGAGGGAAAGACAGAGAGTGGCATGGAGAATGAGATTGCTTGATGACAAAAAAAGCATGATTCGATTTTGTATTCCTGACCTTTTCTATGCACACCAGCTAAATGCAAGTAAAATTGGGTAGCAAAGCAGTAATCTACTATTTTCTTAAACGGGAACAAACTGTTGAAGATTTCAAAGAAAGGGCGTTGGCCACTTAGATCAGGAAGTTGCAATTAAGGACGGACGTTAACAGTCGTTTGGATTGGTCGGTATCCTGGCCTTTTTCTGATGAAATTTTCTGTACTTTGGGGACAAATCTTTGCGTGGGACGTTGGTGCCTATGAAGGCGCTCAGAAAATTGCTGAGTGGGTTGGGCGAAATCAAACCTCCACTCACATTGTCCCGGCTCAGCTCAACTCCTCCACATTCACGCCAATTGACTTTGGTTGGCGTGTTTTTTGCCCAACTTATATAAAACTTTTTTTTTTCCTGGCCACAGGACCTTAAAAAACTTTCACACACACTCAAAAAATTATACAAAAAAACTTTTTTATTCCATCCTTTCCCTTTTTCTTACACAAAAAAATAACCTCTTTTTTTTTTTTTTTTTCTTCTTCTTCTTCCTTCCTTCCTTCTCCTTCCTCCCTCCCACCACCCCCACCCCTCTCCCTAGTCCCAGGGGAGGGGAGGGAGGGAGGGGGAGGAAAGAGAGGAGGAGAGGGAGGGAGGAAGAAGAAAGAAAAAAAAAGTCAAGTGGTGGGGGTGGAAGGAAGAAAGGAAGAAAAGGGAAAGGGAAAAGAAAAAGGAAAAGGAAAAAGAAATGGGAAATAAAAAAAAATAAAAAAATAAAAAAATTTTACAGATCCAACAAATTTTTCTACAACTTCTACAATAAGTTACAGTAAAGTTTTTGACAAACACCAAAAAAACTCATTATGAAGCAGGCCCTAAAATTCGGGTTTTACCCTCAGAATTTTCTACTTCCTCTTTTCCCTTTGTATAGTTTTGGGCCAGGCTGACCAAGACATTCAAATTGAGTTTCAATCCGTAAGACCCAACTCCAATTTTTTTTTTTTTCCCTCTAAATTCTAGCAAGGCTGCACTGCGATTCAAAGGAGAAAGGAGATCTAAATCCAACACTTCTACATGTTGGAATCACAACTTTAACCAGTTCAATAATACCAAATTTTAAACTAAGCCTAAACATAATTTGTTAATCATTTATTGTTTCACCTAAACTCAAAATTTGAAGGTGGATGAATCAAGTGAGTTTGATAATCAAACTAAGACCCAACAACATGCTATACCATTACAACATCAAGCTAAATGTAAAATTATTTGGCTTGATTAGATATATCTACATCTTAGTCTTCAATTGCCGTATTACCACTGTGAGGTTCTGCTTTTTTTTTTGATAACTTTTTTATACACTGTCAGTGTATAAGTTTTCATACAGATTTGGATTATACCACATAATACAAATTTAAATTTGAAATTTAAATCATGCACATGTGGCATGCATTCAAAGCTGCTAGTGTAAAAAAAACACTATACTGACAGTGTATAAAAAATTAATCCTTTTTTTCCCTAATTGATTTTGTTTTGTGCTAAGCAATAACAGGCAACAAGGAAAAAAAAAGGTTTTGATTTCGGTTTGTTACTAGGCCTTAAGTTGCTAGAGACAAATTTCACGACATCTGATCTTCCTTCGCACACTCGAGTAGTAAATTCATCATTGTCATGAAATCCTCCGTCATTTCATTTTTCTAGTTTAATTAGATTAGATTTACTTGTGAGATGTAAGGAATAAGTGTGTACAAGGAAAAGACGTTAAGAGCCTGTGAAACAAATAATTTTGGGAAAAAAAATATTTTTCCCAATTAAAACAAGAAAAGAAATTCACACACACATATACACGTGTCTGCAAACACACATAGCCACCGAGATAGCGGATACAAGACCCAGAGTCAATGGGGGCAAAAGATAGAATAGTAAAAGAAAAAAATAATGTCAATAATACGTAAAAATCAAAGTTATATGATAGTGTTGTTTCCAATTACATTTCACGATGAAAAATATGATAAGGATGATATCAAAACATTGTTTATGTGAATAATTTAATTATAATTTGATAGATTTTTCTCGCAATCTTGTAACATGATTTGGAATTGTAAAGTGCAAGATAAAATGTGCATTTGAACTTGTTTTATATTTTTCGGGGGACAATCTGAGAGAAAAACACCAATGTTGAAAATTTTAAGGAGGGCAATTTGAAGGAAAATATCAATGATGAAGATTTAGGGAGTCCAATTCAAAAAAAAAAAAAATCAAAGACTTGGATTTTTTTTTTTTTTTTTTTTACAATTCTGTAAATTTCTAAGAGTTGAGGGTAGAGGCAATTGCTTACTCTTAACTCGATGTGGCTCTATCATTATGGTGAGGACACTTGATTTGGTGATTAAAGTTGAGGTATCAGAATCTAGAGGTTTTAGATTGTAATTTCTTTTCCTCCTTCTCCCTTTTTAAATGTCATCCATCTTTATTAGAAAAAAATTTAAAAAAATGCACAGCCAAAAAAAAAAAAAAAAGGTCTAGCAAGACTTCACAGTAATTCTAGGAAGTGAATAAATAAAGATAGAACTGATTGTTACCAAAACCAAAATATTTAAAAGCGTTGAAAGTTGTTAAGGAAGTGAACAAAAAAAAGAAAAGCGAATAAATGGGTAAACAAATAAAGATAGAATTGATTGTTACCAAAAATAAAATTCTTAAAAGCTACTCAAATTTAAAAAAGAAAAAAGTTAAATTTGATCACATGACAAAAAGATATAGCATCCTTTTGGCAAGAAGTTAGAATAACTAATTCAACGACCTATAAAAATAAGAGCTAACCAGCATTTTATTATATGATAGTATGATTTTTTTTTTTGAAAAGAAGACTATCATGTGAATAATCAAGGGAGTGTTTTAACCCAAATTTAGGGTTCTAATAATAATTAATGTGCATGAAACCAAACAAATTAAATATATCCTCAATTTTATTATGTTTTTAGCTTTTTACGTGAAATTCAAAAAAATTCTACACAATATTCAAAAGTGAAAGAGCAAAGCATCTTAAAGCATCTATTTGATTATGAAAAATAAAATTTTATTTTAAACACAAGGTAAACTATTTGTCATAAACCAATTATTACATTCAATTATTAATTGAACTCATGATTATGTGGGATACGGTGATCCAATAAAAAAGATTTAAAAGAATAAACTTGACACCTTGCTATTTTGGACATTCTAAGATGAACTTAGAAAGATTGAAACTAATTTTTTTTTTTTTAATGATGGGATTTTAGAAAAAAAAAAAAGTTGGAACAAGCATTTCATGGGGAAAATGGTTTTCCCACTTAATGGATTGATACTAAACTTTGAAATAGACTGGACAAGTTGGATAGGTCCTTCCTCTTTACATCATCTATCATATATGTATAGAAAATCCCAATCTTTTTTTCTAGGAATTTTTATTTAATTTAATTCATTAAATATCTCATGAGTCATCCTTATCAGCACTATCTACACTCCTACTCACATGCAACTACCTTATCAGCATTATCTCCACTCTTACTCACATGCAACTAACTATCATCTATCATGTATGTATTGCAAATCATATTTTTAGAATGGTTAAATTTTAAAGTTTCTAACTTTCTATTCTTTTGTTTATAGAGTTTTGTATTTTTTAATTATCAAATATCCATTCATATCTTTTGAATTTGAAATGTAAAAGGTGGCACCATAAATGTAGGAATTTGGATAAAGTTTATTCATAGGAAGGTAAATTAAAATAAAACATCATATCTCCTATTAAAAGTTAAAAGAACAAATAATAATATTTTATTGTTTAACGCAATAATCCTAACTGAAAGTATAAATGATATTTAAAAAAAATAATATTCAATGGTCATGGATTTAAAAAATCAATAGTTGTACTAATCCTAAACGTTAACTACGAAATCACTAAATTAATAACAAAGTCCTACTGGCACTTGAAAATGAAAATTATTATTTAAAATATTTATTTTTGATAAATAATAATAATAATAACAACAACAACATCAGTCCTGCCAAAAATTTAAAAAATATAACAATATAGTTTAAGAGAAAGATATAATGATGCATTTATCCGTAAACTATATCTACTCAATTTATATATATTTAATATAAATTTTACTCTAATGGGATTTAAATAAGCATGTAAAACCCAACCACTAAGAGTAGTCTTAGGCATTATTGATTATTTTGTATGTTTTTGTTATTTTCTTCAATGTAAATATGTAACACTACTATGTCATTTTTAGAAAAATGACTAAATCTTTTTTTTTTTTTTTGTAATTGTTGAACGTATTACAAGACATTGTCAGTTTTTCATTTGCATTTCCATATGCCAATTATTACAGCCATTGTGATTATTCTTGGTTTTATATAGTTTCATATTATGAGAGGTAAAATTAAATATATTCTAAAAATTACTATTCATTGGTTCTTATTTCCCTTTTGCTTCAAGTGATATCTTTCAATTTGAAGGATAAAAAAATAAGTATATTTTAATAGTTTAAAACTAAACTAGAAGTCATGAAAGTTTTTTTTTCTTTCAAATACTAACTTTTTAATTTGGATGTTGAATTATAAACACATTTAAATCCAATTAAATTACATATTCAAACTCATATTTGTTGATGGAAGGTTATCATTTACAATTATTATTTAACTTATTTTTCATATAACTATTACAAATAATTAATTATTATTATTATTATTTTAAATATAAACCCGTGCATAACACGGGTCAAAATTCTAGTTGATACGTACCAGATGTGAGGTTAGTTACGACGGACTGCAGACACCCCATAATTATCAATCAAGAACACATAGATAATGCTAATAATGATTAGATAAAAACTTCTAACTGAAATATAGAGTACGAAGTCTAATAATTCTCAAAAAAAAAAGGAAAGAAAAATCAAAATCGACTTCAAAGATGTTGGGGTATGTTATGTGTAAAAGATAAAATCAGAAATTCTGTAGAAAATGCGGTGGGTAGCAGTCTACTCTTTCATGTTCAAAGAAACAGCAGACTACCGTTGATATCACGCAAAGCAAAAACTTTATCGTAATCCCCAGTTTTGGGGTGGATTAGGCCCATAGGCTGGTTGTGTAAATTGGCAGTGATAACGTGGTCAATTGGTCAATTGGGTAACGCTGGGCAAAAAATCAAAAGCCACGATGACAGGATGACAATCACCACCTCCAAATACAGATATAAAGAGATCAGATTTTTGTTTTCTAGCTTTGCAGTGTCTGACTTAATTCAAGGCCTCCCTCAGGCTTTACGGGTCACCCTGCTTGAGAAAAGATTCTCCCATGATAGCCTCATAAAAATATCTCCTCCTCCTCCTTCCCCACCAGAATTTAATCCCCAGCTTGAGATATTTTTCACCTTGCTCTCCCGTTTGTGTCTCTCTCCCATACCCTCACCAGCCGTCGTGAACTCCACGTCCTTGCTCTTTTCCATTTTCCAGCCCATATTGCGGACGAGGCGTTGAAAATTGTTTGAGCCTGTAAATCAAAATAAATTATTAGGCAAGAGAGTTTTCTTAATCCGTTTAAATAGAGCTTCTTAACACCATCTTTCAAGAGAAAATTTCTACATAATATGTATTACCGACAAAGTTACAAACATATCGTTAAAATTAATCTACAGTTTTTTTAAAAAATTATCTGACATGATTATGTGCTTGTTCATAATACTTTTGAATGGGATGCGATCGTCGACCTTAAATGCAAGTGCAACTATGTAGAGTAGATTTTTTTTTTCCTGAGATAGTGAAGAGAAATATGCTTGCCTTAAAAAAATGATAAGAAGAGAAAAGTGTCGGATGATCTATTGAAATATAAGCATATATATTTTAGAAAGTGTGTACTAACAAAATGATTTTTAGCTGAGATACTAGCAATAGCTTATTACACATGATGAATTTTTATTCTCGTGTACATTTTTGAAGTTACCAAACATTCGAGAAAAAAAGTCGATACATTGAGAGAATGGAGCTTTTTTTAACTTTTTATTATTAGCAACACTTAACATAAATATATATATATATATATATTTTTTTGTGGTGGTACCGAAACAGATGAGTAATCGGTACTCATGCCAAAAATGAAATTGATGAAAGAGTTTGTAAGCAAAATCAGCTTATAGAAAACTTGACGTAAAAAATAAAAAAAAATAAAGAAGAAGAAGAAGAAAAGA
The DNA here is from genome assembly GCA_013103745.1 of Gardenia jasminoides. NCBI lineage: Eukaryota > Viridiplantae > Streptophyta > Magnoliopsida > Gentianales > Rubiaceae > Gardenia > Gardenia jasminoides. Next base: position 108,194,453 of record CM023103.1, read on the forward strand.
AAAGCAGTTTCTTGACTACGTGATACAGTAACAACTTTTGGATATTTAATGGTGCTGTGGTTTTGCAGCAGCAGCATATAAATTGGGTAGATGAGCGAAGGGAAGGGAACACGTGGCGGTCAGAAACAGAGAGTAGGCGTTTTGCAACACTCTCTCGCTGGTCGACTACAAATAGGCTTCAACTGCGCCACCTTCAGGTTGCTCTATAAAAGTCCCGACGGGTCACCCATCATCACCATACCATCTTATGCTTCTTTTAGCATCCACCCAACTCTCTCACACACAACACCAGGACATGATACTGCTGCGGATTAGGAATTGCTTTGTTTAGGATTTTCTGGGGGAACACAGCCAAGGGAAAGCCCATCGAAAACTAGGTTGCTTTTTTTTTTTCTTTTTTTTTTTCCTTTTCCCCGGCGAAGTTGTGATGGATAATAGCAATACTAGTAAGAAAAACGGTGGTAGTGCGGGAGGAGGAGGAGGATCGCCAAGTTGTTGGTGTTGGACAAACGAGAGGCACGTCCGTTTCTTGAACTCGATTGAGGCTTCCTTCGTCCGAGCCATGGTTGACCACCATAATAGTAATGCCAGTGACCGTCGTTACAGTCTGCGCCTTGATCGCCAGTTACCGGACTGCTTTGACTCCACACGAGATGTGGGGAAGGAGAGACGGAGGAGGCATTCTATTTCTACCTCAGGTACTAATCAAATTAATACTCCCCAGTGGAATTAAGTGTCTTAGCACGTAGGATTTGATGATAGCAGCATTTTACCGCTACTAGTTTCGTTTTGGGATGACAATCTCAATTAAGGATATTTTGGCTATCTTAGCTGAGTGGTATGTGAGTGAATGCATTACCACTCAAATGAACGTTTTCTGTTCGGCATAGACACTAAATTGGTCGATCAACATTGGGTCGGACACTATCGTCATAATTTACAATAATAAAATGTAAGTGGTGGCTAAGATGATCGGGAGATTGCGACTTGCTCCGGAAAACCACCAATATTGCTTTCTCCATTGTCTTGATTCCCCTCCGGCCTCCATGGCTTAGAATTTTTGACGCTTTACTGGCCATCCAAACATCAAAATGAGATGTAAACTACCGAATATGCCTCCCAGATATTTTGCTTCGCTTTTTCACTGTAGAATATGCAATTATTTATTTATCGTTTTCATGACCTTGAAAATTATTTTGTTTTGCTATCAAACGTGACAGATGCTGCGGAGTACTCGTCTAGTGCAAGGACACACAAGAAAAGTAGAAGATTATCTTCACATGATCAGGTTTGCACTGCTTTATACCTGCTGGTAACCTGTCGTTATTGTCAAAATTCATGATTAAGCGGGTGATGCTTATGCCTATGGGTACTAAGCGTTCTGATCCTTAACTTCAAAATTTTTATTTTAAGAGTAACCCGCTTATCAAAAAATAATTGTAGCTGCGATACTGCCATCCCATATGAAATTATCTTTGAAACTAACATCACTAATTATGTGGTCTAAAATTAAAATACGATGTTAGAAACTCCATGTATAACACAGGTCCAAGGTTGCATGCAAAGTTTGGGGATAAACAGCACAGAAAATACTAATGATTTTATTAGACCAACCATCAGAGAGAGAGAGAGAGAGTGTGTGTGTGTGTGTGTGTGTGTGTTGCGGTGTTAATTAATTAATGATGGATGGGGGTGTCCTCACAGGTGGTCCCGCAGCTGGAGAGCCGGATGGAAGATGATGATGGAATTAAAGATGAGAAAGAGAAAGAGGTTTAGCTGACCACGGCCGGAGGAATTCAGATATATTCTTCTCCCCGATCGACTTTATCTAAGACTACTAGTATTATGATCTAGTGACTTTTTATTTTGGTCATGTATCTAAGACTACCAGTATTATCTAGTGACTTTTTTTTTTTTTTTTAGTCATGTATATAACCGGTTTCTTCAAGACTAGCACGAGTATGATCTTGCAGGATTTAGAGACCAAAATCATTTACTAGCATCTTGTCCAAATTAAATCTCATGCTGCGCTTACGGGATGGTGAGTTTTAGTAGTACGAGTAGCATTTTGCAACAAAGACTATCAGTTGGAGGCACCCTGATACGTTATAGAAAACCTGGATCCTAATGGAATAACGGCCTGGAAATTCATACAGGTTGATAAGATTAAACAGCAAGTATCAACTTGTAGAAGAGTTAAATAAATATACACCTTTTGAACACGAGACAAGCAAATAGCCCTCTTAGTTACCGTCAAAGGAAAATATAAGCCTAAGATGATGAACAGAGATCAGTCTGTAAAACATGTGATTGGATTAGCGCGGCAACAAACATGAACGAGTGCTTTCACAAACGGAGGTGCGTGATGAGCTCTTTACTTCCTCGCAAAACCTCCCAGATTACATCGATGGCCCTCTTTTGTCCGTATACTCGAATTATTGTCTGCTGCAGATGAATTCTTTATTTACTAGAGACTGAAGAAAAAGTTATCAAGTCGTACACGACGAGGGGTACCCGGTTGTCTGGTGATCATCAGGTCTGAGTAAGGAATTGTATGTATATGCATGGCATGGCTGGCTTATTTTGCTGAGAAAGGTGGCAGTTGGCTTTCACCTTCTGATATTATTCAGGCCTTGTGTTACTGTGCTGCTGATGAGGTAGTATTGGAATCACCTACAATCACAATGTAGTGTGTGTGTGTCTCTATATATATATATAAGTCCATATGTATGTGTGTGTCTATATATACACACACACACACATCCCCTTGTTCTAACCGCCGGTTTGACTCTATCTCCTTCTATCTGGTCCAAACATCTCCAGCTCTCAGAAAGTAACCTGAGTATTGGACCTAGTACATCTGAAAAATATCGTGTAAATCAACCCTTTCCCATGATAAGGTGTTATGGAGTTATAGTAACGCCCGATGCTTATAGCCCATTTGGATTGCAAGTTTTTTAGAAAAAGTTTTTGAATTATTTCTTGACACAATTTTGAAGTATCTTTTTACATAACATGCTTCATAGATAATTACAGTGAATTTTTTTTTTTTTTAAAGGAAGAAAAAACTCCAATCCGAACAGGCTTTTCCGGGAACAATGTTGCGTACTACTATACCTGGTGAAGGACTGAATGCCAAACATCAGCTTTTCGCACAAGCCCCAGGCATGTTTGCCGGCTTCCACGGCAGGGGACTCCTCGTATTGTGTTTTGGCAGAAGAGGGATATCAGATGCATTTTTAACTTATCAGTCGAACGTCCAGTCGTCGACAGGTTTGATCTTGGAAGGAATCTCTTGCTTTTGCTATTGTATCATTTTAGATTTTACCTGTAACGCAATGCATGGAGCAACACACAAGAGAGGCGAAGGAGTTAGCAGTTGGACAAGTACACAACATGAGTTTAGATCTATCCAAATCAGGCCCAATATCTTGTAAGCTAGACACAAGTTACAAAAATGTGAGACTATTTAAATTGAAATTGAGATCAAAACTTTTTGATATTTTATTTTATGTAAGCTAGAGTTCGAGCACGTAATTCAATTGAAAGGCCTAATCCACTTATCGTTGCGCTTTGGAATAGGAAATTCAACGTTTTGTACTTTCTTACATCGAAGATCGAAGTGGTGGTGGATACATGAAATTCCATAAAGAAAATGTCAAAGCATTTGATATATATGTACATATGACTAAATCAAAAGCTCTACTGATTTTCTTGCAGTGACATGGCCAAAGTGACTAATATGATTGGGTCAATCCCCAAGGTTTTGAAATTAAGAGGCGTTTAGATTGCTACTTGTAACATTTTTTTTAGAAAAAATTATTATAACGATTTGATGTATAATATGTTCATAGAAAATTTAAAAAAAAAAATTCTGTACAAAATGACAACACAAACAAGGTCGAAGTTTCGTAGATTCTATTTGAGATTTAGTATGAGGAGCACGCACGACCTCTAGGCTTGACCCAAAACCTCAGCCGAAATTTTGAAGAATACTATCTCAGACAACGCATGGCCGATTCATATAGGCTTCCCATTGGCTTAGATTTGGGAACAGCAGCAACCTGATCATCTGCCATAGTCTGAATAGGGCATAAGCAATCACGCTAGCATACTTGACACAAGAAGATTTTGACTCAGGCTAAGCGGTTAGCAATAGTACTCGAGCCCCATTGGATCTTGCTACCTCGCAAATTGCGTCGACGACGGAGAAATCCCCATCTCGGCTAAAGCAATCAGGAGCTCAGGAGAAGACTGGAAGGGTTCGACGGTGCAGATGGAAGACCCGCATGCACAGAGCCTTCAGCACTAGACCTTTTCCCCCATGCCCTGGCTGTCGCTGCCGCTTCTTCCCAATCACACCCAGGGCGGGGAGTCCGGAGATGGGTTTGCTGAAAATAGAGCTAATTTGGTTGCATACCTCAAGAGGCTAGAGTTGAAACTGCACTTGTAAGACTCCCCTCAGAACTATTCTTCCCAATTTTTAGTGAGAATTTGGAGCTGCTATTGTTGGTATGTTGGCAGTGCATATTTTTCTTGGTTTGGTGTGCACTTGCTGAAATGCATACTCAATGTATTAACCAGATGAACCAACCAACTTACTTAGCCAAGTTGGCCACCACAAGGATTTAAAATCCTTCTTTGGACTATAAGTCGGGAATTCAAATCTCAACACTCCATTTTAACCATAAGATCGTGCAACAATTGACAATAGCGTTTCACCATTATCTTAAGCAGCCCCTTCCATATACAGTTTGACCCATACGATAGTAAAACAATTGACAAAATTTACGTGTAAAGAAACAACTGCAGAAATCAAGATTTAAAAGACGAGTCCGTAAAGAAATCGTGAACCGAAAGCACCCTTTGAATGGAATGTCAAAGGGCAATGATCCGAGTGTCTTGTCAAACCAAGCAATCCTCAATTTCAACTTCCAACTCTTTGACGCTTACACTGATTGAACTCAAAATGGTTAACAAGCTTACTGAACTCCGAGAGCTAGGAACATTTTGACCTGAAACATTATGCTCACCAAGCATCACGTTTTCAGCAACTTTTACAAGATTATTCCCTCATTCACCAGAGGAAGTCTGTCAAAGATCCTGCATATTAAAAGTGCTTATATACATCTTATAGGAAGAAAGCACACGTTCCAGATCAAAACAGATCCGAGAATTGCAACAATGAAAAAAAGAAATAAACATTTGCTGTAAATGTTTGTAACCCCAACTAAGTTCCATTGGCAGGCTTTGATGGTTGTCCAGTAGCAGCATCCTCCCCTTCTATCTCTATGTCTTTTACTCCATCAGCCAAGGCTGACGGATCACTCTTATCCTTTCTCTCACCATTTTCATCCTCATCGTCAGATGCATCTTCAAGCAAAGAGCCCTTTCTTCGCAATTCCTTCACTTTGCGGAACTCGTCATAATGAGCCCGTCTGTGCTCCCTAAAGGTCCTGCTCCTTTCTGAATCAGAACCTGATGCATATGTAGCAAAGCATCTCTTAGAATCATATGGAAGAATTCATTCAAATAAAAAAAAAAAAAACAGAGAGAGAGAGAGAGAGAGAGAGAGAGAGAATGATCGTCCCCTTAAGTACTGCTAGCAGTAGCCCCAATAGTGAAGCTGTCATGTTGATCTAGAAATAATTCAAACTGTTTTACCTATTTCATAAAAAGTGACATTCCCCACAAGAAGCATGCTTTACTTAAAATTTCCATAAACAAAAAATTTTAATTTGAGAAACTACACAAATTTTGGAAGTGAAATAGCAATTCTAAAATCCAAATTTTAAAAAGAAGCCAGTGCAATTATCTGAAATATCTTCTTTCAAGGTGAAACAATATCCATTGCTTGCTTGGCTGTCACTAAACTGAAGAGGATTGTGTAACAGATGAAATACAATTGGAGATCGATTGGAGATACACCTTCATCTTGATCCATGGCATCTGCTTCATCCTCAGAAGACGTCCAGCCTGAGCGTCTTAAAGTACTTTTACTGGAAGAAGCCATGTCATTCAATGCAAAACATATAGCTTCTGCATTAACTGGATCAGCAGCAGACACGTCATCAAAGCTACCTCCGCGTATAGGAGACAATGATCCTAACATGACAAATGTCGACAAAGAATGGTTAAAAAAGCAACTGAAAAGTAATGCAGCCAATTGTTTCTTACTGGGGTGACTAATATCACTACACTCAACTTGCATGTCGCACAAGATAAATTATAAGCTTTGCTAAAAGTCATATTCACAACAAATACAGGAACAAAAAGTTTCTAGATGATTTCAAATGAGAAAACCACTTTAAGTTGGTCATAAGGGTAATGAGATAAATGGCTTATTGGTGGTTGACATTTATTCCATGATTGAAGCTTGAGATTGACAGATATGAATTTTGACCGTTCAGGCACAATTTAGTCCTCCAAACACAAAATTCCTGAAAGTAAGCCCACTGATTTAACAATCTTATCCAACTACCACCCTTATGGTCAACGACCACCAATGTGTAAACCTAACATACACTTAGAGACCTCTGATGAGAAAACAGAAAAGAAAAGGGGAGAGAGAAGAAGAAGAAGAAGACTCAAACAAACGTACCATCATCATCAATCATAGGATGATATGGCGTCTTTGGTTCTGTAATCTTCTGTCTTACAGGCTTATTTGCTTCAATCTCCTCCAAGATTGGCTTCATCCCATTTCACACGTCCCCTAGCACCAGAATGAATATGCTCAGATCACAACATATCTTTTTTTAACATTCAACAGACATCCAAATGATGCAGACTTTCTCTAGGCTAGTCATGAATACACTTCTAAAAACATTAAAAATCAGAATACAGAAAAAGCAAATGAACAGAAGAGTCAATTCTTTGCCGCCAACAGTAAGCCACCAACAAGAAAACCTCCAAAAGAGTTACACATGATCATATTTGTTAGCCAGACTAGTACAGTTGCATCTTGCATTTCCTTTATATCTTGCTGGTATTTCTTTAGCCATAAGTTTCTGTACATCGTGGACATTTGACCAAACTTGATTGAACACAGCTCCGTCCCATACTAAACAACACTTGAAGGAAGCTATATAACTTTGCATGCTCAATAACAGGCTTGAAATATGTGCAATCAACTCAAGGAAAATAACTCGCCTCACGAAATTGAATGGGAGAGGAACAACAAAGAATCATGAAATCTATCTTTAGAGTATTTCAAGCGTCAATCACGGTGATATTTGTGAGCATAAATTCCAGCCAATAAGTAAAAGCTATAGAAACCCCAGAAAGCAGAAGGCATACGGAAGGGCGAATTACCTCATTTCCACAGTCAAATGAAATCTTGTACAAATCCCAGCAGGGATTCAACAGTTTACCATAAAACAGCTAGCACTGAAACAGAAAAAAAAAAAAATCTGATAATAAGCTTTTCTGGCTCAAACAAGTAAAAGTTCCTCCAAATTAGAAGTTCTGTAGCAAATACAGACAAATTCAGATTTGAATCTACATCCACATCAATGGACTATAACAACATTTTCAGGCTACGGTAAAACACCTATACAACTCGGCTATTCTGTTGGGTGAAAAATGACTAATCGCAAACGAAGCCCTAACGGTTGCTTATAAATGGAACCAGAAACCCCAAAAAAAGAAAAGAGAAGCTAAAGAACTACTTACCAAACAAGATAATTTATTTTAAATCAAGAACAGACAACAAAGAAGATGCGATTAAGCACTTCTTACGAAACATTCAATTCATTGACAATTTTCATTCAATATGCAGGCGCCCAGGTGCATGAAATTCGGTAGAGGCCCAAGCTCATGGCATGGCAATGCTGAAATTTAACCTTAAAGAGAAAGGGGACAAAAAAGAAGAAGAAGAAGACAGAGATGAGGAGAGAGAATAAATGCCACTCGTACCTTTGAAAAGAGGAAGGAATGGTAGCCATTGTCATTGACGGCTCCCTTTCTTCATCTCCTTGGAAGTTCTGCGGTTCCATTAATGCCCCTGCTACTTAGGTATATTAGCAAATCACCCCATCTCGACCGACATCATCTTGGGATTTTCTTTTCCTCAAACGAATGTCATAATTTGTAAGTTGTTGCAAAATCGTACTTAAATTTGCAAGCCTTTTTTTTTATATATATATATATTATAAGTGATCTGATTAATATTTTCCTAAGTTTAATTTTTTTTTCAATACTGTCACATACATACATACATGTATTTAATGGTGTTTGTTTAAAGAAAAAAAAAGACTTTTGTGATAAGAACTAATTGTTCATAGATCATCCATGTATCAAAATAATTTCTTTAATTAAGAAATCCTAGCTACTTCTATATTTTTTTACTCTATTTCTATAGCTTTAAAAAAGATTTATGTTCCTAATACAATTTTGAAAGAGTTATTTGACTTATACTACCTCAACCAGCTTAATTACTCTCTCAAGTTTCAATTCCATCTGTTTACTATTTATATCATATATAATGAGAGGAGAGGGGAAGGAAAATGAAATGAAAGCAATTAACCAAAAACAACTGATTATTTAGATTGGAGTTTTCCATTGAAAATTTTTCACTTTCTTCCGTAATAATATTTTTCAGACACTTTTTTACTTCATATATATCAAATCGTTATAGTATATATATATTTTAAAAATTTGGAACGTGGCAATCCAAGCAAGACCGACTCATTAAGCTTATTTTGTTGTATATTTTAGTAGTATATTTTTCCGAGTAAGTTTGACTAACTCTAGATGACAAGAAAGAGAAGAAACGGAAATAAAGAAGGATTGACTTTGTTTCAGGCACTTAATTACGTGTCAGTTGCAGGGCCTGGGAATGGGGCCTACCTACATACATAGCAAGATTGGAATTTTATTAATGTAATAATTAAAGACCCAGACCCGTCAATACGGATCTGGTTAAAAAAGGTCAAAACTCCAAATGAAATGTTGGGATTGGCAATTTGGCAGTTGACACAAACCAGGGAGGGCATTGTGGGAAATAGACATGAAAAGCAAGAAGAACAGCGAAAACAGTGGGCCGAGAAAATCACTCTATGATTTATGAACAAAATTGCATAATAAGCAGCACCACCGGTTGTGGATTTGAAGCTGTGCAAACAAGAAGGGGAAAAGGTTACTAAAGAAAATAAAAATCAGGCCCAAAGAAAACTTCCCAGATAGCTCTATTTGATTCGGGATCCCGCTCTTTCTTCTTTTTCGCTTGCAGTAAGAATGAATCTTCTTCTCTTTTGTAGTATTACAATTGATTCTTTGAGCCTTGATCTGGAGTTTTTTTTTCCTGTTTTCTGGTTTTTCAATTTCAATTATTTTATCATTAAATCAGTGGTGGAGTTATTTTGTATCGAGTGTTCCGGATTCAAGATCTTGTTTTCCAGTTGCATTAGTTATTGAGTCTTCGTTGGTTCTGTATCATAGGCCTGGACTGGAGAAGATCAGGTTCTTAAGCACCCTTGTTTCCTGAAGATTCATCAACTTGACTACGAAAAACTGAGATATACTGATTTTTCCCCCTATTTTCTTTGAAGGATATATCTAACCTAGATTGGTGGAATAAATAGTGGTGAGGATAGTGTGAGCATATAACATTTGATGGTGTCTTGGACCCATCTACTGTTAATTGTTGCTCAATATAGAATGCAGATATGAATTTCATCGGAGGCTGCTCTAATTGGGATTCCAGCAATTAGCTCCTTGCCACTACACACACAGCATCTCGCAATGTTTCTTGTATATCTTATAACTTACTAATAATTTATTACTTTGAATGCTAGTGATCTCGTTAAAATTTAAATTATTCTAGGAGATTGTGAAATTCTTACTCCTTTATGTTACTGAATTGAGGGTTGAAGCAAAAGTGTTTCTTTCAAGTTTTCCACCGTAAGTCTCCTTTTTCTTTTTGTGTTTATATGAACTCCTTCATTAGCAAAAGATGCAGAAAAAAGAGTCTTACAGAAATAAGTATAAATAAAAGGTTTCCCAATTAGCATTTTTTCCCTCTTTCCTTTCTCTTGCTGACACCTGTTTATCTATTTCTCCTCCTCTTTTTTTAAATTATTGGTTATTGTATCAATAATAGCTTCCTTCTCTGTATCAGGATATTTTCGTTGATGGCTAGAAAATGAAGTTATCTGGAACCTACTGAGAGTTGAGTAGAATGCTTGATAGAGACAATATAACAAGTCAGAGATGTTTTCATTGTTTTATGGACTTTGGAAGTACATGTTCAGCAAAACGGAGTTTCATGTTCTTATTCTTGGAATTGACAAGGCTGGGAAAACAGTAATATCCTAACTAGTTTTCTTGCTTGTTGCATGTGAAATCTTTATTTTTCTAATGCTACATAACATTCTTGAATTTGATAATTATAATACAAAGCATAGAAATGCAATTATAAGCAAGCTAAGTTTCTCCATCCTACAACTGCACATTTCATTTCTTCCACCTTTACTTTTGTGATTGTATATCATCACATCTCTTGAAGTTGAAAAAGTTGCCTCTGGCTTCTATGCTATGCATCAGTGAGAAGTATCTTGTTTATATTTTGTTTAAATGCGAAGGGAATTTCATTCTGTTTTAAGAATTTTTCCATAAATGTCCTGAGTCGCCTTTTTTTATGTGCTCTCTTATTCATTTATTAATACACATGGACAATGTCTGCATGTATTTTCGATGCACTTTTACCCATACGAATTATTATGGATCAGTCTTGTGAAATTATCTCTGATTATTATTGGTATTATTATTTATCTTTGATATGTTTAGACACTACTGGAGAAATTGAAGTCCCAATATTCAAACTTGGAAGGCCTTCCTCCTGATCGTATTGTTCCAACCGTGGGACTTAATATTGGTCGAGTTGAAGTTTCAAATACAAAACTTGTCTTTTGGGACTTGGGAGGACAGGTATTGAAACACAAGCTTCTGGTCTTCAATTGCATTAGTTTTCAAGTGAATATTTATTCCAAAATTTGAAATTTCTGTCTAGCAATAATAGAAGTTAATTATGCAATACATCTTGCTAACAAAAAACATATCTGTGACAGTATTATCATTAGGGAAAACATCTCCTTCTGCTGTATGATTGTTAGGAAAACATCTTTTCCTGTTGTTTTTGAGCTATCATTTCTGGCATATGAAAGCCCTTTCCACTCAAATTACTTTTTGAGGTCTGTTAGCTTGTGTCTTTCAAACTGAGGAATTTGGTACTGATGTTTCTTTGTCATGTTATATTAGCCTGGTCTTCGATCAATCTGGGAGAAATATTATGAGGAGGCGCATGCAGTAGTATACGTTGTCGATGCTGCCTGTCCTTCACGGTTTGAAGATTCTAAGTCAGCACTTGGTAAGCAGAGTTGATCAAGTTAAATCAGTGAAATGCAACTTTTTGCATGTCATCATAACCATTTGTTACTTGAGTAAGGGGCTTCATTTTATGTTCTAATGTGCTCTGTGCTTTGTGCACAATGTGATGAACAGAAAAGGTTCTTCGGCATGAAGATTTGCTAGGAGCCCCACTTCTCATATTAGCGAACAAGCAGGTATTACTGTTTTTCACACCTTTATGGCTTTGTGTTCTCCACATTAGCGAAGAAAAGCATATGAAATATTGTGCACGAAGACTATTTTCCCTGCTCCTTTGTGATGTATGTGTTACTATATAGAGAATTAATGCTGTGTCACAATACCAATATATTGGTTGTTATGGGCTTTCCAAACATTCTCATTTCCTTTCTTTGATAATTGGAAAGGACAGAAAGGACATTCTCGGTTCTTTCCAATGTGGAATGTTCTTTGCTCACTTGGTCGTAACCTGTGATATGAACATTTTGAATGCTCAAAAACGTAAAGATGTATGATGATCTCTATTTATATTTCTTCCTTCACTTGACTACTTGTGAAAGAAATTAAGGCATCTTGTACAATCACTCAAAATGCTTGCCATCACTTCTAATGTTCTTTGAAGCAATTGTTGCTAATTAAGATGCATGATCTGCATTGCAGGATCTTGCGCAGGCAGTAACAGCTGAAGAAGTTGCTCGGTATCTAGATCTCAAGAAATTGGATGAACGAGTTTATACTTTTCAAGCTGTTTCTGCACATGATGGGTAAGCATAAACTGCTGGATATAATTGTTTTAGAGTTCCAGTAGGAAGCCTTTTGCTGCTTGTGATGACGTACAAGAAAATGTGTACTTTGTGTGCCTCTTGTACATTAAAGGTTCTCATTCTAGAGTTCATCATTGATTACAGGACAGGGATTAAAGAAAGCGTAGACTGGCTAGTAGATGTCATGGAGAGAAGTAAGAGAACTGAAATGTTAAGAGCTCGTGCGGGTGCAGGATTTTCTGGCCCTGCATAGAGGTTAACTCTACCATTACAATTTACTATAGCAACTTTTTGTAACTCATGTAATTAAATCAGGATTCAGCTTGGATCCTTCATGGATTCGAGCTGGTCCTTACCAATTGATACATCTTCATTACAAGCTGCAAATTCTTCCTGATGGAAGTTCTCATTTACCTGGAATTTTGCTTCTTATTGTTCGTAAGAATAGCATACAAGAATGTTGTGAAATTAGGTGTAAAACAATCCTACTTTTGTACACAGAACTGCGTCATCTGGGCTTTTACGGTTTTCCTTGGACACTTTGCTATTAGCGTACTTGTCTGCATTTAATTAGTGCCTATTGTTGCTGTTATGCTCTTCCTCTTTATTGAAAGTTCTTGGTGGCACCTAATGGTGCAAGCTGTACTTTGGTGGATTCAATTTGAGGAACTACAGGTAAATGTTGGTATGTGACAAGATGAATGGGTTGGTAACTTTAACTTGACCAACTCAGATCATTTAAAATTGCAGATCACATTTCCACTCCCATTTCAATGATGAGAAACCGGGACAGTATATTATATCAACAGCAATACTATACTCTGTGAAACAACATCAGATTCCAAAACAAATAGTATGGGCTCGAGGATTAATTTTATCCTTGGAAGAGAGGAAAAATAGGAGGTAATGATAGAGCAAAGCATCTTCCTCTTTATTTTTATTTTTATCATTTAATTCGCTCAGTCGTAGTTATGATCTCTTTTTCCTTATATCAAATGGTATAAAAAATGTACTTTCCCAAGCAGAAACTAGTTTATGTCAAGAGATTCAACAGTTTCCTCAAGGAGGAAGTTACATAAGCACTGCTGCACTGGGGGACTGCAATTGAACTTTTGTCACTACCGCCTCAAAAAAAAAAAAAAAATTTTTTTTTTTCACTACCTTATATTTTTATTTCTACTCTTTTTTTTTTTGATTGGGGGGGGGGGGGGGGGGATGGGGGCAGGTGGTGGACTCCCTTCTCCTTCCCAGTAGGAAAATCAAATCCCTTGCAAAGTAGGATACGACGGTAATTCAGGTAAAGGTAAATCAAGAACTTGGCGCAAGGGAACTTGGCGCACTGGTTTTTCCCTTGGCAACAGATTGAGGTCCTGCATTTAGCACCGAAGCATGAGGAAACAAATGTCAAAACACATATGGATTGATCTAGAATTAGAATTTGGCACACCTGGGTTGGGAAACAGTCGTAGTTAGTAATTAGACAGACAATGGGTATTTATTTCATTACCAGAGATGAGCGCCCTTGGTCTGGTCTTGAACAATATCTTGTGGCGAATAATTCCAATGACACCCAATCGTACCCTTGAATTCGACGGAGAAGCGACATCCTCTCCACCATCCTTCTCTTCCTCTCCTCCTCCTTCAACCACATCCTCATCTGAGACTTTGGTTTTCTTCAACACCAAAATAGGCTTCTTTAGGGGCACTTTCGTCCCCGTCAACTCGTGGTATCCTACTGTAAAAGTGTAAGTTTCCTACAAACCCACCGAAACAAGTTTCACAGGTATACTATAACTAGCTAGAAGCGAGGAAGGGGAAAAAATTCCGAAAATTTTCATGGTTAAACACGAAGGCTGACTGGCCAGAAAAGGAACTAATTAACTGAAAAGAGAAGCGGTTGGGGAATTGGGAAACCTGAGACGAGGGTCGGCAGAGAAGGCCGATATGGAGATTGTGGAGGCGATCTTGAAAGGAGGGCTGGGCCTCAACCACGCCCTGGAGCTCCAGAATTGCCCATTCCGGGCAATTGCCTTGGCCGCAGCTACACTTCACCTCTATCTGCATCCTCCGTTCGATTACCCAACAGATGAATTGAATTCAAGTAGTATGATTGAAGGTGGGGGTGGATGGGGGGTAGCGTAGGGTGTCTGTCAAAAACTGTGGGGGTTTGAAGTAGTTGTAATTTGGAAAGGTTTGGAGGACAGAGATAGCAACTGGTGAGGGAAAATTAGGAGGGAAAACAGCATGGATTTGGCGGCAAAAGGGCCATCCATCCATTCGGACCAAGGAACGGCTCTTATTTTTCCTTTTTATCTTTTCTTTATACACTTTTAATTCGTTGTTTAAGTTTAACTTATTTATTTTGGGTTTTTAAACGTATGTCTATTAGGCACAAACGCAACTGAAACTTCCTTTTTAATCTTCTCATTCTACACCTTTGATTCCTCGTTTAACTTATTTATTTTGAATTTTTTGAACACGGTGTCTATCGGGTATTTATTAACACACCTAAAATTCACCTAACTTATCATATATATACACAAACATATTACTAACAATTTATTACATTCCGTTATATTTATACACTCTCTCTATTTAATCTTATCTATTATCCTCCTGTATTTATTTACTTTTTCTAATCAATCTTGCATTTTTTTAAAAATAAAACATTTAAAATATATCTAAACAAAGTGCCACCCATTAGATAGATCCATTTAATTTTCTTCACGAGTTCCTTATCTCTTGTTTAACTCACCCTTTTTCTTTAACGAGTTTTTCTTGTTTCACTCACTTCTTAACTCAAGTGTTTTTCTTGTTTAACTCACTTATTTTCTTTAACCAGTTTTTCTTGCTCAACTCACTTTTTTAACTCAGGTGTTTTCCTTGTTTAACTCACTTATTTTCTTTAATAAGTTTTCCTTGTTTCTTTAACGAGTACCCTATCAGTTAATCTTACAAATTCCTCTAACGTAGCATTCGATTTAAAGGAAAGCATTAAAATCACACAAAACGCTAATACACCAACATCAGCTTTTCTGAATATCATATCGGGACATGCCACTATCTCAGTTACAGTAGATGGAAGCTTTCACCGACCGACGTCCTCTCCCTAGAACTAGAAGGAGAGAAAATTCAAAATTGAAGAGAGATGTAACAGTTACCAGGAAAGAAGAAAGGCTTGAGTAACAGATTGATTGTACAACTTAAAGTTTTACAAGGTCACAACAGTCAACAGCAACACAAGGATCTCCCCATGCAAAACAAGATACCCCCCCAATGTAACAAGGATCTCCGCATGGTGCATCTACGGTCTAAACGACTCTAAACCATACAAAGATTCAGTCAAGAGGCATGGCAAGCCACATGACCCCCAACCTTCCTCTACACACAGGACCCATTTAACTAAAAGACACAGGCTAAACTAGGAGCCATCAAAGCCTTTGCTTATGACCAGGGAACTCTGCTACACTAGAATGCCTAGATGAAACACTGGCATGGCTAAATCCAGCTGACATAGAATTATTTGTTAAGCCACTCTCTATGGTTTCTGATGAGTTATGTGGTGGCTGCCGCTGTATGGTCTCCATATTTGTATCAATATCACCAGTTAGTGTCTTCACTGCAAACTCAAAGCATGGGTCTGACCATATGTCCCTCGAAGGCGAGTCCACACAGGAACCAGGAACTGCATCAGGCAAATTTGAGGAAGAGTCCATACAGGAGCCAGCAACTGCATCAGGCAAATTCGAGGAAGACCCTTGATTCATAGAAACCTTGGTCTCATCTCCTATTGGTATTGCACCCATGAGAGTTTTAATGGCGAATTCAATGCATGGGTCCTGGCACAAATCCTTCAGACAAATCCCAAGAGGAGCTTCTGGCTTCTCATCACCCTTACAATCAGCAACTCCCAGCTTCGCAAGCCCTTCCGGGAAAGTAACATCTCCAGGAGGCAAAGCATCCACGCTCTCTTGCTTATTATCAGCAGCTTCGGTCCCAATTGTCACCCTTTCAACTTGCTCCTGTGAATCAGCTAAGTTGTCGCCTTTGTCAGCACAATTGACTTCTGTCTCGCTTCTCTGTCTTCCTGCAGTTCGACGAGCTCGAGTATGTGAATTTGACTCCAGTGAGAGATTAACTCTAACGCCAGCAAGTCTTTTTGAAGTTCTGCGAGGTAGATCAGCCCCCTTCTTGTCATTCAATTTTCTCTTCTTGCGGTTGGTTGCTTGCAAACCAATTCCTGTCTCTGAATTTTCAGCAGGGACCTCAGTTACAGTAGTACTTTCAGAAGAGCTTTCCTTCTTTTCTCTCTCTTTTAACTTATCGACCTCTGGCAGGTTATCATAATCGATAGCAGCAGTTTCTGCAGGATAACCATGCTCCAAAAGAAACATGATTTAGCAGATGCAGCAAGCAAACTTCACATATTAAAGTGTCATAAAGATATCTATTTAACTGCTACACATACACAGTTGGTTTTCTAATAGCAAACGTTATGCATGCTTAATGGTGTATTTTCTTCCACCCCTTGCCCCCCAGCTCCCCGCCAAAAATTAGAAAGTAAAAGGCAGAAAGCATTTGCACCGCTTTAACTTAAGAGTAATGGACCATAAGAGGAGGATCTACATATGTCCACATACAGCAGATAACTATGAAGTTTTATACAGTTGGCGATCTGACAACTGTGAAACAAGAAGGAATGTGACGCACCTGATTTCTGAATTTGATTCCCATTAGACTGTTCCTCTGCTTTGCTGTCAGCTGTTCTCTTTTCTTCAATTTCAACAGACGACTGAGACTGAGGCAAAGAAATACCACAAACTTATGACCATTTTCAAGAAATCATGTATCACTAAGGAAGAAGAAGAAAAAACTTTTTCACTGAAAACAGCAATAAATGTTTCACAAGGGGACGGTATTTAGAGAAACAATGCACTTTGCATGAGCAACAAATATCCAGAATGTTAAAAGATGTAATGACGATCAAAATTCAACAACTACCAAACAGCTAGATAACCAAAGAAGAACCACCAAATCGGAAAGCAGCTAGATCTAAAACATCACTAAGCCCATAAATCAAAAGAAAATGTAGCCTTTACTACCCATAAGGATTTTATAAGACACACATAAAATAAAGAAAATAATCACAAAAATAAAAATAAAAACTCAGACCTCTTGCACCTAAGTGTGACTTTCAGTTATATAATCATTTACATCAATTTTCTTGGCTTGTGCTCACAAGGAAACTAGCTAATTGTCTCATCAAATGGCATCTCCCATTCAAGTGAACCAAGCTTTAATCCAGTGAGAGAAAAGTACAGGAAAAAATGGAACAACTCACTGATAAATAAGTAGCTCTTGACTCCAGGTTGATAGAGCTTTGCTCATTGGACTTTGATGCCAGCCTTCCCATCTTTCCAGTATCAAGGTAGCGGAAAACTTCCTTCATAGAGCGGAAGAGATGGCCACTTACGGGATCAATGTAGTACTGGAGAAGTTAAACATCAATGACAGTCAATACAATTCCCAGCATGAGTATAACTGAATACGCATTAAGCCAGAAGCCAAGACTCAACAATGTCGAATAGCAAATATAAGAATTTGAGTTGTTTAAGTCTATAGTAACTAATCGACATTGACAACCATCACAGCAACATTTCAAGCCAAGCATTTGACTTTGAAAAGGAGGGAGAAAAAGTTACTGGGGACACAGTACCGGGTCTCTCCTGATTTTATTACCCTTCTGCGTAACTCTTGTTTCCTTGATCCAGCCTGCAGGTAATCCTTCTGCACCTTCCTCCCTCACAACAAACTAAATTTGGAAACAATAAAAAACCTTGCTAAAATGGAGTGGTAGACTTAATAATATCCATTAAATTTTAAGAAAACAAGAAACAAAACACTACAATAATGGTTTGACAAACTTTTATTGCAGATCGGCTGCTGGTGCTTCTGTTCCGAGTCTCATCATGTACAGGTTGGCTGACTCCGACGTCCTTGAGATAGCGAAGAACTTCAGGCTTGGAATAGAATTTACGTTCATTTGATGGATCAACATAACACTGGAATAGATCAATACCACTATTTTCAATATAATATAAAAGTAGAAAAAAAGAGCAGAATCTCTGACGGTATTCTCTTTTCAAAGACTCGTCAGTTAAAACACAGAAAATTTCTGCTACTCATCAGGAAGAAAAAAATAAATAAATGGGAAAAGTTTCATGCCAAGTCAGATCCTTCTGAATTGATAAATTTAGAATATAAAGTTGATAGAGCCATTAATGCAATAACCAAAACAAATAATCTTCATAGTTTGACATCTCAAGAGGAATTAATAATCCATAAACAACTCAGTTTTGATAACTGGCACTTTAATCCGTCCTTTCCCTTTGTCCCTCCTCCTCCTAAGCTGAGAAATCAGTTTAGGCTTGTCTTCTTTTCTATCATATGCTCTACATCTGTCCTCACTCTCATAAAGGAAACTCAAAAGATTCCAAGACATGCCTACAGTTGGAATTTTCTTTGCTTATCATAATGTAGCACCCAGTATAGCTTACATGGCCAAACGTGATTTCTAGGTCCTGAGCTGGGTGAGCCTCAGAAATTCAAAATGATGGGCATGGTTTGCCACCCTTATGAATTCCAAGCTGTTTATCGGTACATATAGCAATAGGTTATATCTCATGAATTTCAAACCAACATCAATGTATTTCCAAACCTATGCGACTTGTCAGTAACTGTAGCACTACGTTAGGAGAAGCTCATGGGACACATGCTCGTGTTATCCTTTCAGTAAAACCATGAAGGAATTTCTCCTGAAGAAAGAGTATGTGAAAGTTCAAAAGGGCAAAAGAAAATCCCTAACCCAGAACACTCAACACATGCATTGACTTTTGTCTTGTGATATAACGAGTCATTAAACCAAAATCCCAGGTAAAGTAGATCCCTAAAAATAAAATCTTTTTCTGGGAATAGAACTGCACCAAGATGCAGTAGCTCCAAGAGTGGAGTTGCGAAAATACAAAAACAACAAGCAGTTTTAGAAACAAGAAAGCAAAGGCTAAACACGTGATACGTGCAGCATTCCATACCATAAATGAAAATTCTCTCTTTTTTCTGTTTCCCCCCCTTCCTTCCTCTTATTGTCATTGAATACAACGCATTTTGGGTAAAAAATCTTTTCAACTGATTCTGCTGGCAAAAATTCCCTTTGGAACTTACTACAAACTCCTAGACTACATTCTTGGTTTAGATTTCACCTTAAGTGGAAGAACCGCCCAGCCAAACTCAAACCAACCATTTAAGTCTCTGTACTTTGATATAGGTAGGGCTATAAATCCATTAACTTGCACATGCAATCAGAGGCTCCAAGCAATTGTGATTTTCTCTAACATGCAAGGAGGATCAAGCCACATTTGCACCAACTAATTGTATACCCTTCATCAGATTGATCAAATCGAAGTAGTAAGAGGGACCTAATTAGAAAAACGCATTTGTCATGTAAAAATAAAATTAAAAAAAAAAATAAAAAAGATCAAGAATTGCAGCAAACGGGCAGAATCATCAAAGCCCCAATTTGTTGAACCTGTCAAATTAACCAACAATCAAGGTCAAGACCAAAAACAAACAAAAGAAGAAAAATGTGATATATATATATAAGCTTTTTCTTTTTCCTTTTTTTTGGGGATTGGTGGGGAGGGTAAAACATGAAGGTAGGGTGGTAGAAACCTTGTCTTTCTTTCCAGTCTTGCGAACTCTAACTTGGACCTTCCAACCAGCAGGAAGCCAGTCATAGGACGACTTCTCGTGCCCCATTCACCGGAATCTCCACTTCACCTCCTGCAGCCCCCAAACCTGAAAATGTTAACCAAAGCTTATAAAAAAGAAAAGAAAATAGAAGAAAAAAGAGAAGGAGCCTCCCTAACCTCTACTGAGCAGCGGTAATTGCAGAGGGAGGAACATCTACTTAGGTGTGTGAAGTGAAGAGTGTGATTATATAGTGGGGGGTGAGTAATACTGTGGGTTTGCACACAAATTACGATGGGGGGTGGAGGATGAGATGGGTGACCTCCCACTATCTTGTTTTTTTTTTCCTTCCCTCACAATCTCTCTTAGTTCGTAACTGAAACCCAGTAGTGGAGGGGAGTGGAGGGGAGTGATCCGAGTGCCCAAAAATGGCGAGGAGAGCGTGAGAGTGTGAGGTGGGACTTTGGGGGGGACCTGTCTTTCAGTTCTCTCGGGTGGGTTTGTGTTTCTTCGTTTTTTTTTTGGGGTTGGTGGGGTGTTTGGGGTTTTGCAATTGCAATTGCGGCAGAGAAAGAGGGAATCGGACATAACGCATCAACCCCCGCCCCAGCCACGTGTTCCCAACCTTTGTCCGATGCATCTCCCACCCCCACAAAGCAAGCAAAACACAGCCCCCCTCCTCCCCAAGAACCAAAAAAACGAAAAAACATAACAAACGTGTCTGTCAAATCCCCTTCCACTTCACTGGAATCACTACTCTCCTCTCTCACACTTGTGCATTGCAGTGACTAAACGTGTCTGTCAAATCCCGTTCCAGTTCCCTACTGCTCTTACACTTGTGCTTGCTTTTTTAGGAGCTCCTCTTTCACGCCTTCTTCACTCTGGCCCCTTCTTTTTAGCTTTTACATACTACTGGGCTGGGATGCCCTCAAGATTATTAGTACACCTTGCTTGCTTGCTTGGACTAGATTGTCCTGTGAGTTGTTTCCAATCCACCAGATACCATCATCGCGCCTGTGACTTTAAAGTCACCTACCAGCGTCAGCTAGCCAGTCAGAACTCACGACACTCAGCTTTTCATTTCAATAAAAAGCCCATTAGATTCGCTTGCCCTTGCAACCCCTTTTCTATTTGAATTTCATTTATATGACTTTGGGTAGCTAATTAATGTGACACGCACTGCCTGTGATGTGGGTAGACCACACCTAAAGTTATTCTCTTGATTTTTGTTGACAACATCAAAGATTAAGTTATAATGCGTGGTACTTCATCACAATATGTATAGGTTTAAAACATCCACTGCATCGTTATGGTAATTTATAAAGAACGGTGTAGGTTGCACCCCTAAAGACTGTTATCGTTTGTATACATATGTTGTGCAGAGTCCTCCTGAGTATTTTTTTAATGTCAGTCTTGATGACAGATAACCAACTGAATTCACTTGATCATCCTTTCCTGGCTCTGAATGAGGCCGAAGTCGTCACTCTTAGTCTCAAATCCAAAACGGGCACATGCACATCGGTGCTCATGCATGCCTCTTGGTGTAATTGTAAAGCTTTTGTTTGTGAGAGGCAGCTGCAGCAGCAACGGAGTCAGCTGCTTATGTACACCACCGCACATAGCTCTAGCTATACTCTGCTAAGGACACAGTAATATGTCTTCAATTTCGGCGGTTGTAATAAAATTGTGTACTAGAGTAGAAAGCAAGTGAGATCCTGTTACCTTGCCAACAATAGAGGATACAATAAGGGAAAATAAATAAATAAAAATCAACTTCCTTCTCATTAGCGTCTCAATTTAGCATACATGGACACTCGAGTTCGTTATGAGCATTCCATGTCTAACTCTAACAGCTGCACATTCTCATAGAAAAAAACCAAACTTTTTGATCGTTTTTCTCTTCTCTTGCGTCTCAATCGGTGAGAGTCTCAATCGTTGTTGTACCTCTCAATTTATTCTTTTGTATCCCTTCATTTCTTTAATGGACCGAGGTACTGACTAATTGGACCACCTAATTACCCGACAATAAGTTAGTATCAATGTAAAAATGGCATGAATTATTGCTTATCTGTAGTAGAAAAAAAACTTTTTTTTAAAGAAAAAAGGGTGCTTGCTAGCACTTCTTCCACTTCTAAAAATGAAAGCCCAAAATAAAACAGTTCCCTTGAGGCCTTCATGGCTGAAAAGACATCTAGGCCGGAAAACCGCTTGTATTTTTTATGTGTCGTGACGTGATAGAATCTCCAATTGCTTTTAACAGGAATGGTAAGGCACAGCGGGGCGCGCACAGTTTTACTGAGTAAATATGACTATATGACACTACTACACCAGGTCCAACATTTATAACCGCACTTATATTTTCTTTGTTTTCTCCAAACTTTTTTTTTTTTTTTTTTTGTGGTTAGGGGTTGTAGTAGTATATTCATAACTTGAAAAACATAATACACTGCAATAGCTCAATTTGATACTACTGTTAGTATCTAAACCATGTTAACTAGTAGTATTTTCTAAGATCTATACATAGCCAGGACTTGTTGTTGTCAAGGACATATATTGAATTACAGGCCAATAAAATTCTAGACTACTTGCAGCCTTGGTCCAGAAAAGAAGAATTTGCCTAACAGCCAATAGCCCATACCTGACTACTGTCTAATCGTTGTTTCAAAAAAATAAAGAAAAATTAACATAAAAGCTGTGTTGGTTGTAGTAATTTTGAAGGCTGTTTGTACATTGTTGTGACACCTCGGCTGCGGCTGCTGCTTCTTGAGCCCTCAGACTGAGAGTGAAAGCCCAGAAAAGCTTTTATTAATTTCGTGTCTCTTTGTCCCAACCTCTTGTCTTCTTCAACCCTTCCAACATGACTTCCAATGGTGCATTTCACAAACGATCCTCAAAAAAATGAATCGTACGTTTATAGTTCTTCTGCTCCGCTAGCCGCCTATAAGTAACCAGCGCGTTAACTAGTTTCCCATCTCTCCCAATATTCAAAGTTATTCCTACTTGCAAGCCAAGCTCATGGCGACTTCTACATGCTTGATGAACTTGTGTTTTCCCAAGTTTAGCCGTTGCATAAAAGAGTAATTCAAGCGTATCTTGCTGGTAGAGTATTCGTGCGAGAGCCTAGCTAAGTCTCTTAAATTAGACTAGGCATCATAAGTCAGGAGAAATGAATTAGGAAACCACTTAATTCCTAAATATGGTCTTTTGATCCAATAAGGCTTTAGAGCGTACGTCTTGCCTCGATCACTAGTATTGTTGCTCCAGAAACGGAATTAGGTGATGTATTGTGGACAAATTATACAGAGGCCCCCCCCAATAAAACCATGCAGTTCATGAACCTCCCATTTCCCCTTGCTCTGGGAACTCATCGTATTCATTAAATACTCGTAATTTAAGTTTCTCCTTGAACTCATTAATCATTGAACAATCACCTAGAGAATCTGTATCACGGTATATACAGGAAAAAAATATCCATGGATTACACTAGAGCAAAACCATCCGACGACTATTGCTTTCATGACTGAAATCTGAACAAAACAAATTAATATTCTTCAAACAAATTAGATCATCTGATGGACATGTTTAACCTCCACCAAATCTTTTGATTTTCTGCACGGCGCAAAAGGTATAAATATCCTCGCTAGTTCTCTCTGGCATAAATGAAGCATGTATGTAATTAATCACTCATCAAAGTATAAATCTTTGATCTACTACAGTATAGTTTGGGTAGCTGACTTTCAAAACTAGTTACCGGAATATTTAGACAGACCGCAAACAAGAGAGTGCCTCTCAAGTGTCTACAAGCTAGCACGACTTTTGAAACTTGCCAACGTATATATCTATACATATGTATGTATGAATGTATGCTGTTGTTAACTAATTAATAAGGAGGACTAGTATGTGATAGCCCTTACACCAGTGGATTTCGAAGTAGAAGGGGGGCTGAGGAGGTGAAGATTATGGATCTTTTGAGTCGAACAACCCAATGATATCTCAGTTGTGAAGAGGGTTTGGTCCGCAGGGAACAAGGCGGCGCGAGACCACGTGAATCTCCTTCTGCTTCCCTGGGTTCTTCATCTTCTTGTCATCTGCATACTCGGGAATCACTCCAAAGTGTCTGAAAAAGGTGGTCAGGAACTTGGTTCTGATGCGGCTGCTTTCTGCCGCCGCTTCTTTGTCTTCATGCGCTGGAAAATCCCGGCTGCACCAGCAACCAGATGACAGCAGCATCATCATCAAAACAAGGAGGATCAAACAAGTACGACTTTCCATTGTGCTTTTACTCTCACGGACCGGAGACCTGAGATGAGACTGCTCTCGCTAATTAATTAAACCTTAGCTAAGCTTTGGGAGGAGTTGTTACTTGTTAGCTAGGCAATTAACGATTGCAGACTATAAATTCAATTTATAGGGAAAGAGCCAGCCCGCGGTGATGATGATCAGCTGCCACGTAACTACATCAGCGAGCAAGACGGAATATTTATTGATAATGAATTTGAAAAAAAAAAAAAAAAAAAAACAATTGGGGTTGTCTTTCCATGTTATCAAAGTCAAAACGTATTTAACTATATCAGAAACATTGAGAGAGGTGAGCTGACTTCTTCGTTTCCTTATAAATTAAGCGAAGTCTAATCTCTAATCTCTCCAAGACTGGATGACACGTTAATTTATGGGAGGATTTTATGTCCGGGTCCATGGAATTGTACAAGTAGTAGTAGTAGTAGAGCATTTGGCATAGGTTGAAAAATATTCTGACAATTCAACGGACGATAATCCAGGGTTATTTTGCTGGCATTCATGTTGTGTCTAAACATCCCTTTGAAGATAAGTTGCTTAATCACTCCTTGGGAATTATGATTAATACAGTACTACAACCCAGTAGGTAGTAGTAAAGTATTATAAGTTAACTTTCTAAGAACTGTTCATTAATGAACAGAATTATAGTGTATTAAATTAACATGCGAAGAAATGGTCATTAACGCACGGCTGTAGCCTACAGGTTTGTGAAAGTCCACTATCAGACCTTGCGTAGCTCCCTGCCCATCATTATATTATCAATTGAAAAACAAGAAATTTAATCGCTGGTCTTCTTCCACCTTCATATAATCAAGCATGCCTCTATGCCGCTGCTTCGTCACACCATCTCATCCCATCCCATTCTTTGTGGTTGGAGACTTGAAATGCAGCCATGAAATGACTGCTCGATCCGATGCTTTTCAATTCCTCCCGCATTTTTCAGACTTTGTGCACCTTCACCGTATTATTCTAAGCCCAGTATCATTCCCAAGAGAATGAAGTGGGTAGGTACCGTGTAAGATGGAAACCAAGTTTTCATATTGATTTGTCAACCAGTTGAAATGAAAGCCGACCTGATGTCATCTTGCAGGCTTCTCCCTCACCTTAGTCCCATGACATCATAACCAATAGACTAGCAAGTCTGATATTCTAGTTTTTTTTTTCTTGTGTCCTTTTTCAACTGAAAGTTCGACTTGATACAACTTCAACATCGTCTCTCTTCCCCTTTTTTTGGGTTTTCCAGCTTCTCCCTTTCGGTATAGTTTCCTGATATTATAATCCTTGGGCGCCATTTCGTCACACTGTAATGAAATATCCTGACTTCCTAAGGTTAGGGCGTTCCGGTCATCTTATGAATTAATTCCAACTTCCGACATTTAACACGGGAAATAAAAGAAAGAACTCAACGAAACTCCAAAACCTTGAAAGATAATCCAGTCCTTGAAAGTTGTTTGAAATGAAATCCAATACAGAACCTGCGGATCATTACGGTAGAAATTGCTTGTGGCGAGGAATGAATCTTTGTTGACTTGCCTCTTGAGTTGATTGGCATACTTAATCCAACCGGTGAACAGTCACAGCAGAAAAAGTCGTGTTTAACAATGGATTTGACTGTAACCACTTACGAAAAAAAAAAACTGAAAATCACGACATAACAAAGCGATAGGTAGAAATATCAAAATTTTCTAAAATTAAAAGAGTAGGCTATCATTCATTTTATTTCTATTATGCAAGTTGTATGTCGTATGGTATAACAGTTTCCTTTTTTATGTTACACAGTTAATCGGTCAGAAATCAGAATAATGGTTATTTAGTATTTTTCCGTTTTTTATTTTATCTACTAGGAGGTTAGGAGGTAGCCTCACATTGCAAGGCTAGTTTGTCGAATAACACTACTGAAGTCAACCAAAAATCACCGTTGCTTGACATGAAAGCAGGATTTGCATACAACAACTTTTCATGTCGTACAAGATTCCTAGTTTGTCTTTCAGCACTCACCTAATTAATCAAGTAGACGTTTTACTCTATATATCCATAGTTATTACAAGGTCAGATTTGGGGATCTCTTTTGTCTGCGAGGCTTCCCACCTTGCCCTTTCTTTCCCCAGCCGCCAGCGGCATTTGCGTATATCAATTGCCCAACGCATGCAAGTATCTATGTAGAAATATTTAAACAAACCATCGGCTTCCTTTTCTATAGATGGGATATCCACCCATCAGTCACATAATACGACTGCAGGAAGAGAAACTTGAAGAAATAAATTTCCATGCATTTACAGCTTTCTGCCTAATTTGGGCGGCGTAGTATGCAGTAATAAGATTTCCAGAGTTCAAAGACAGCAAATTAAGTAGCAAGGAACCGCATAAAATTTCAAGAACTCGATTACGCTAAGCAGATGATCATCCCCGAGAACTGAAACTGCTTTAAGTTTGCACGTCTCTCACACACACAAACATATACACACACGTGGGTATAATTGGGGGCGTGTGATATGACTACAAGCAAGCGCCAAATTTACTGCTGCTGCGGCCGAAAATGGAAGAAAGGCTATTCGCTTGTGGAGATTGAAAACCATTTGGCTATGGGGAAGAACATCATCATCATCCCTTGTGAAGTGGATTTGCCCAGCCCCCCGGGAGCAATCAGCAGTGTGGCGTGCATTGGACCGACCTTGTTGCTGAGTGTAACTGCAGGAGCTGGTCAACTCTTCCGCCCCAGATGCTGCCTGACACTTTATTTTGATCACTGGCTTCAGTAGCAGCCCAGTATTCAGGGAGCTTGAATTGAAGAGCTTCCAACCTCTATGGCCACTGGAACACGTTGATGTTAAGCTTGCTAGGATAAATCCTCACTATGGTTAAAATTAAAGGAGTGAATCATCAGACCAGGATGGATGGATGGATGGATGGATACTGCAGCATTATCATAAGAGATGAGGACACGTTTTGAAGAGGGAGGAGGAGACAGATGAACGTCAGAAGAATCAATCGTACTGACACGCATGGCAATGGTATTGGTCGATGCGAACTCGGTTTTTGGTTCCCTTTTGTTTATTTTATTTTGTTTTATTTTATATTTAATTTCAGCGATCGCTGATCAGCCGTAAGCTTATACATTAATTATACCATATATCCAGCCCCCTTCCCCCTCGAGGGGAATTTTTCTTCCACACACACAACCACCACCACCAACCCCCCCCCAAAAAAAAAAAAACCAAAAAACACATCTCCTTGAAGGCCTTTTAAGAGTTTTTACCCGCTCATAGTTTTTACTCTACTTCTGAGTTTGCTTTCAGCTAACTTCTGTATGCTGTTTGAATAGAAGTTACATTTAATTGCCCTTTTGGTGCTAATCGTTCGTGTTTCATTGATTAAAAACTGATTAGTTTATGGTTCAAGACAACTAGTTCTGATGATTTGGTTGTCGATTTTGAGGTAATTATTTGTAACTTTCTTTTCTTTTTCTAAGGAAATCCAGGCACAATTTATTTTTTTTAGAAAAAAAAAACATAAACCTACTTCTTTTGTGTACGATGCTGAGCATGGTCGAAAATGCTACTATCATTGGGGGAATTCATTCTTATTTATGTCCCAAAATAAATTCACGCAAAAAGGTTATACATACAGCACGTTCCTGATAGCCGTCGGTGCAGAGTCGCGTTCCGGGGTTGGCGCGGCCAATGCCTCCCCAAAAATCTGACGTTCATTAACGCATACTTAAAAATTTTACCACAATATGCCGTAAACGCACCAAATCAATCATATTTTTTCTCATGCTGTGCCGTAAGATCAAGGAGCCCTAATAAGTACATTTCCTAAAAGTTTTTTTGTTAGACATTGTGGTTAACGACTACATCGCAGTCCATCCAGCCACTCCAATGGCACTCCAAAAGAAGCTTTCGCAAAGACCTCTCGCACATTCAACCAATATCAGGACCAATACAGCTTGTGCGGCAACACATGATAGAGATTGAAATTTAAACAAAGCTGTACGAGCCCAGTTGAGTTTGTGATCATCCCAAGATATTTCGCTCTTTTTCCCCTGCTCGTGTCTACCATATATGTTATAACAAAACCTCAGTCATCTGGGCTTTGAATAGCAGCCCACGTAACAAAGAAACCTCGAGCCTGGAGAGGATGAAATTCTTCTCAGTACCGATCACCACCGGAAATCCACAAGAATTTCAGATTCCAACACATCCAAGGTCGGCTGAACAAGCAAAGATTTGTAAGTTCAATTGGACAACTCAGGATTCAGGTGTATTCTGCCTCATTATTATCTTAATACAACAAACTAGACATCCAGGTTTCACTACAAGGAGCATCCTAGTAGGAGAAATGTTTGCACAACAAGGAAATAAGTTGATACAATATATAAACCTCTTCTACACATCTATAGAAACTGGAATCGCCTAGCTCCCCATTCAGGCCTGGACAATGTCCCGCCACACTTACTCTTTTTTGTCAGCATCACCATCAGTTTTGCTTTCAACAGCTTCTGCAGCAGCACTTTCTGATGGACCTTCCTCTGTGGCCTTTGCAACATCACGATCAGAAGCTTCTGCAGGCTTCTTCTCATCAGCTGTAGTCTCAATGGTCCTTTCTGTAGCTTCACCATTTGCTGCGCCATCACTCACCGGCACAGCCTTCTTCACAGTTCCTACCTTTACGTACTTGCTCATGAACTTGTACTCCCAATCTTGCAAGGCCTCGAGCTCAAATACACCAAGGTCAGAGATATCACCAGTAAGATCCTTGTCTTCAAAAGACATCTTTGCAAGGGCTCTACTAGCATCCTTTCCAGCAAAAAGATGATAAGGTCCACCAGGTCCATAGAAAATCCTGCCAACAGAAAACAAGTATCAATTAAAAGGAGTATCCATTATACTGCTTTTTGTACTGATATGCCTTTGATAACAACTAATATAACACTATAGCAGATAATGACTACAATTGTGGAGCATGCAAATGAGAAAGTTGGTGCTCCAATCTTAATTAAGGAGATTAGCAGATGTGAAAAAAAACAATAAATGTTCAGAAAATATTCAACAGAAATTCCTCCATTGGAAAATTTTATGAGTAGAGTGCAGCTGGAACAGAAAGCGAGAAGGGATGGAGGGAAGTGCAAACGAAAGAGACAGGCAGCCATCAGATGAACGAAATCAGCTAACAAACAAAGTAAACTAGTATGCAGTCTTAACATTGATTTTTTCAGCTAAAAACTTGATGGAGGAATACAACAGAGTATCACTTCACATAGGCATAATGGCAGTAGATAGCTCTCAATACTTCATCTCATCCATGGAATTTCCCAAAGTGATGGTAGCCTTGACATGTTTTGATTAGCTGGTTCTAAATTTGATAAACACATCAGCAAGTCAAAACCCATCCAAATACCAAATCTATTGCCTTCTCTTTAATCTCAATGTCTTTGTCACATTGTACACCAAGAAAAGAAAACACTAAATCAATTGAAAGCTAAAAATCATCCGCACAGCCAAGCAAGGATGACCATGCTCCCTTTGGAGGCTTAGAAGACAGTTCCCTAATGATGAGAAAGCCTGGGCTTTGGACATTTGTACCCAAATACCAAGACATAAAGGAAAACTAAGCAATACACAATAATATTGAAGAAGCTTTTCCAGACAGCCAGAAACTTGGGAATGTGAACATAAGGATTTACCAAAAAAAACAACCCTAAGCAACACAAGACCCAGATTTTCGAATAATGTATCCCGATGCCATAAAATCAAATATGTGACACCTAAATATTTGAAAAACCTTTACCGATGACACAAAAAAAGAATGCGTGAAAGCAACTTAAGATGTTAGGAAAACCACTAAAAGGAAGTCGGGGAACTTCATGTCCCACAGATTCTATCTATTTAGAAAGCCTAACAAGGTTCGTGCTTCATCACTTTGGACTAGTCATAGTCTGAAAAGGCAACAAGGAGTATATCAATGAACTTTAAATTCACAGCGAGTGCACGAATGAAGCAGATCATTTGATGGGGAAAGTTAAAGAGAAAGCAAACAAGAATCCGAGAAAAGTGAGAACCCCCGTCGAAAGAATCATCAAATATATGACTATTCCAAAGTGAACTGAAAATCAGCAAGATTTACAAAAATCAACCCTAAAGCTTCAATCTTTTTCATACCGAGAAAGTAACGAAGCCAAAAGAATTTTAATATCAAGAAGAATTGATTAAAACATGCGAGGTCAACCCCAACCCTCCCAAAAAATATCCACAAAAAAAAAAAAAACACTTTTACAGAGAGAGAGAGAGACGGGAAGCAACAGAGACCTTAAACCCTGCAGAAAATATGAAATAGAAAAATACCTGCTCTGAGAGACATCATAGATCTGACCCTTGATTGCCATGAGCAAAGGCTTCTTGGGATCAGACCCATCATACTGCTTCAACACCTCGTCAGTTACTTCTCCCAGTTGAACTGGAGGGGGCAAAGGCTCCATCTGCTCCTCAAACTCCCTAGGCCTGGCGCGACGACCCTGATCAGACGACCCAAATAATCCCGAGACCATGTAATAAACGGCAAGACCCAGAGCACCCACCGTAAAGAAAGCTGCTGGGGAGAGACCAGTGTATGCTACGATCGATTCTTTGAGGGTCTCCCATAGTTGCAGGGCCATGGTCTTCGGTCTGATAGGATTTTGACAGAGGAAGAGAAAATATCCTCACCCAGAAATGGGCTATCGAACAGAACTAGGGAAAATTTGGAGATCAAAACTTCCTCGAGCCGATTAATAGGAGTATATATTTATAAATTGTATCGCGGGGAGGGTTGGGTTCGGTAGTACGTGGCACAGACCTCCTACCTGTAAAAATAATTATAGTATTATTAAATCCGTCCAAGGACGCCGTTAAAATATATTTTAAGTATCACTATATATATTTTTTGAAGAAATAGGAATAAAATAGGAAAGTAAATAAGTACAATGAAAGAAGGGTGGGTGAGATTAAATTGAGAAAATATAAAATTATAATTGTATTATTAAATCGGTCCAACTAATAGTGCCCTATACACACGCATTAAAATATATTTCAAGTGTCATATTTTTTAAAATGTAAGAATAATTAGTGAAAGTAAATAAATATAAGGGATGGTAAGTAATATTAAATAGAGAAAGTATATAAATATAATGAAAGGTAATAATTATTAATATGTATATATACATGATAGGTCAGATGAATTTTAGATATCTTAATGAGTGCCCTATAGGCGCCCATTAGAAAAACCCTTATTAAATTTATATTTTTACAATCTAAATTCACATTTTGTAATACTGAGAGTATAAATTATCAATACTTACCGTGCAAGTCATTAATAGATTAGGAGTGTCAATTTAGATTATGAATGTGTAAATTAGCTCATCCCCATACGTATTTATTTATTTATTTATAGTTTGTACTGCTCTTTAATGTTCTGAACAGATTAAATTTCTTTAAAAAAAATGGGAAATTTTGCACTTTTAGTCATGTGTTAACGAATTGAGCCCATCATTTTCCAAATAAGCAAAAGAAAAATATTTAGTCTCATATATCCGCTACCAAAGCCAAAGGCCCAGAAGATTCCAGATTCGATCAGGACAAATTAACAAGTAACACACCCACCCCTTGGTTTAGGAGAGGGACGGTATACCACTACTATAAAGGCGGGAGCTGCTGCTATTAAGTGCCCATTAATGTTATATGTTTTATGGCTTCCCTCTTTTTCCCGGGTAGGTGGTTGGGTGAACCTAAGATTGGCTGCTTATGCAGTCCTAGCCTTTAGGTACATGTCACCCAGAAGCACCTAACTTGCCTGAGCATTTTTGTTGTCCTGTTCATTTGGACGAGGTTGGGTTCGATTCTATTATCCCATTTTATTAATAAGTTCACAAATCGTAGTGACTCTTGATTTAGATCATTCTAAGGATCTATTTAATGGGTGTCTATTGGATACTCACGAAAATATATTTCAGGTATTCAATTTTTAAAATGGTAATTTTATTTATAAAAGTATATAAATGTAAAGAATGGTAATAATTATTAATTAGAAAAAAGTATATAAATGCAGCGGAGAGTAGTAATTATTAATTAGGTGGAATTTAACCGTGTTAACTCGTGCTTGTTAAACATGAAATATTAGTCTTATTGGAGTAATATTGCCAAGTACAATGAGAACGTATTATTCCACATATATCTACCACCCTTTCCTCTTTCAAATTCTCTTTCCCTTTCTTTCTCATGTCGCAAAATTTTGTAAATGAATTTAATAAAAAGACAAATTAGCTTGACAGGTGGTATTGGTTGAGCCCTCGGAAACTAGAGATCATGGATTCAGATTTCCGGCCCCCTTCATACTCCTTAAATTTCACCCACTCTCTATTGGGGAGAAAAAACAAACTTAACGAGTAATTCTAACAGTCTCTTTAGATGACAAGTTTTTTTGCCTGTTTTTAATAGATGAGTTTTTTTTTTTTTTCAATTTTATCTATAGAAACCCCTAAAAATTCTACAAAATTTTTAAAAATACATACTCAAAATATTAAAAAATATAGATTCATTTTCCTCTCCCACCATCGCCTTCTTAACCATTTCCACTTCCTCCCCCCTCCGTTGCCCCTTCCTCTTCCCACCGCCTACACCCTTCCCAGGGAAGAAATAAAAAGAAGAAGGTGGGTAGGGAGATAGCGGCAGAGATATTGGGATGGCAATAGTGGGAAAGGATAAGGGAGAAAAATAAGTGAAAAAGAAAGAAAAAAAGGAAAATTTATTAGACATTTTCTAAACACCCAACTATAAAAAAATTTCTTCGAATTTTACAATTATAGTAAAATTTTATAAAGACTCTCAAAAAACACACCTAAGTTTCCCAAAACATGTTGGTAGGAAGCATCCGAGCAAAATAATTTGACAGTTAAGTTTTTTGGGAGTTTGTATAAAACTCTATTGTAGTTTACTGTAGAAGTTGTAGAAAAAAGTTTTGGAAGTGAAGTTTTTTATGTGTTTTGGAGGTGTTATATTAAAAATTTTGGAAGTTTTTCGAGGATTCTTGCAGATAATGTAGGAAACAAACAAGTTTTATACAAACTTGCTAAAAATTTGTATTAAAACTTTGAAAGTTTTTTAAGATTCCTGTAATAAAAGTAGATAAAAAACTAGCAGCATACAAACTCAATAAAACTCAACTGCCAAACAAGGCCTAAATAACATCCGCCACTTTCTCTTTTACTTATTTTTCTTCTCTCTTTTCACTTTATTTATTTATTTATTTGGACACATGACGGAGGAAAGTTGTGAGATTCCACCTCCTAGACACAACTCAGCTTGATATTCTATTTTGTTTTCTTGTAACAAACGGCTTAAAGAAATTTGTCATGGGCGAGGGAAATTATGGTCATACAATACTTACTCACGAAGACACAGTAAAATGTTTCCGTATCCTATCTAAATTATTATACGGAACTTACCCTTCCATTCGTACCTTTTCTGGTTAAAAACCTAAAATTCCAAAGTCACTTCCATTTTTCAGTCTTTTGTTTGGTTTAAATTTATCACTAACAGTGTCATTAACTGGTTAATAGGGATAGGCCTTGATCTAAGCCCACAAAACTTTCGGTATTCAGGTATGGGTTTTGAGAATTTAGGTTTATCTTCCCTCCTTAAAAACTTTGACAAAAGGTGTGGGTTTTGAAGATTTATCTTTTTTGTGGTTTTCTATTTCTCCTTTTGCTTTCCTTCTCTCCTTTTTATTTTTCCTTTCCTTCTCTTCTTTTCTTTGGCCCCTTTTATTTTCTGCTTGCCCTCGTCCTTCACCATTCAACAACAGCCTAACGACGACAATAGTAATCACTTCCACCAGTGGTCGGATCTGTACTGCCCGCTGGAAAACCATTGCCGTGAGAACGCACCATTTTCCTCCCCTTTCATGTTCGATTCATTTAAAGAAGAAAAGAAAAGTATTTGATTTAGAACATGAAATGAAAAAATTCACGAATTTCAAAACTAATCAGATTCATCAAGTTATTGATACAAGAGTCCCAGCAAAAGTATAAAATTTCTCTCCTCATCATCGATCAAGTAATTTTTTCGTGTAGCCTTGCTGATGAGTGATGATACCTCCACTTCCACCACGCCAAACCCACGGGGAATTTTGGGAAAGGTCAAAGGCTATATACAGATGACATAGGAGGGGAGGAGATAGCGAAGGGCGGTAGAGACAAAGGGCGAGAGGGTTGGCAACAGGAAGGGTGGTGATGCGACGGGAGGGGACAAGATTTTCTCCAAGACATTAACTTTTTCCTTCTTCTCTTAAATAAAATGGAAATGGAGGGGCAATCAAAATGAAACCTGACTAAAAAGTAGTTAGTGATTAATCATTAATGGACCTATCATACTCATAGATTAACTGTAATTCACCATGAGCAGCCATTATCTATAACTGTGGTTGAAGTTGAAACTCATTCCTCAAACTGAAATCCATTTACCAAACATCTCCTTGTTTTATTTCCTTAAGAAGCATCACAATCATCGGGATCATTACCAAACATCTCCTTGTTTTATCTATAGCTGTGGTTGAAGTTGAAACTGATTCCTCAAACTGAAACCCATTTACCAAACATCTCCTTGTTTTATTTCCTCAAGAAGCATCACAATCATCGGGATCATTACCACTCTCACCACGGGCGGCAAGACAGGCAAGAAGAGCGAAGGAAGGGAAAAAACAAGAAATGATTTGGGTTACTACAGAGTGCGGACAGCAATAGAGAGGGAAGTCGAATGGGTGGATGATAATTGGTCCAGGCAGTGTGTTGGATAGCAAACGAGAAGATGGGAAACAATTAGGTAAAAATTGGAAAATATGTTCAGTTGGGCCTAATCGTCAGAAGGCAGTCCTGTTCTTGTAGCGCAAAAAAGCATTTGTTTTTACTTTTGAGCCGACTCTAAAAAGTATTTATACAAAGCAGAGGGGTAATTTCAAAAACCTCCATTGAGAGAATAACATTTGAAACCCATTTCAAAATATAATGTTAAAAAACTTATTTTGGATGAGAGGATATAATTCCATTCCAAGTTTACCCTTTTCTTTTGATTTCTTAATTACTATAATACACCAAACTTATCTCTTAATTTTTATAAATTGATGGATATAGTTTCTTAATGAATGTTTAGAAGTTGATAATAATATTAAAAAAATTCTTTAGTAGTTTTTATGTCATTGGTTTGGACAAACAATGTTAGATTACTCAAAATTACAAATAATTTATAATATTCTTAGAAATATCTTACAATAATTTATAACCATGATAATACATTTTTGCACATATTTAAAAACAATACAGAAAAATTTATATATATAATTTTAACATGTCATATCTTTTTTAGTTTTCAATCCATCAATTTGGACAAAAAGAAGAAAACTTAAAATATGTAAATGATTTGTAAAACTTCTTAAGTTAACTCAAAACACTTTGTAATAAAGAAAATATTATCTTTGTAACTTGCAAAATTCAAATATTAATACATGCTATATAAAAACACACTATATTTTTCCAATCAAAATAAATTTTTATTTATTTTGTTATTAATATACTTAGGTAATAAAAAGTAGATCAACAAAGGATAATTTTGGAATGAGATTAAATTTACTTTTCCAAAATAAATTTTTAATATTATATTTTAAAATGGGTTATAAAAGATACAAAAAAAAAAACATAAAGTAAGAGAGGCAAGTGAAATTTTTCAAAGTTTGAGGGTGTCAAGTGAAACTGTCAGAAATTTCAGTAGAAATTTCTAAAATCATCCCTTATACAAAATTAAAAGAGTTGGCATTCCAAAAAAGACTGTAAAATAATAATATTCCTAAACGTAGATATAAAGATAACAATCATTAAAATCATGTAGGTAGATATACCATTTTTTTAGTTTATTTTTTGTCGCTTAAGTCATACGCTTGATATAGGATTTTTTAAATTTAAGAAGTAATCCATTACAAAAGGTGGTTAAAAATCACGGCCCGAAAATAGAAATCTCTACAATCAAAGAGGTGAAGTATCTTTTAGTTTTTTTGTTTTTTTTTTGGCTATGAGTTTTTTCTTTAAAAAAAAAAGAGACGTGAATATCACCTTTTTATTAAACATTGCATGAAAAAAAAATATAAGATGGCCAAAATCAGATGGACCAACCACTAGTCCATTACTAATCCCATTAAATTAATTACATCAGGACCCAAGAGAGATGGCTGCCCATCTGACACGTTTAACAAAGTTACTCGTGGAATGGAGTGTGCATCACGGGGCTCAAATTAAAAATGTACAAAATGTGTGCGAGATTCACGATCTTATTTGCTGCTTCTCTACTGTCTCTCTCAGCTTTAGAGCCCGGATTTTTGCAACTGCAGAATTATTTTCCGCGTCATAATTGTCGTGTGAACTTCAGCAGCCGGCGCCTCATCATTCTTTGGAACTCATGTAAAGAGGGAGAGAAGGGAAGGCTTTTTCTTTTTCTTTTTTTTTTTTGGGCAAGAGAGGGGGGTGATGAAAGAGTCATTTCCCCCTTCTAAGTTCTAAATACCATTAAAGTATCAAAAGCTTGGAAGATTGCCATATCAATCATAGTAAGAGGACACCTCAAATCTCCATAATCCAATCCAATAGTTTAAAAACCCTTTAGGATTTGTTTCGTTCATGGGATGACACATGATTGAATTACTAATACCATGACATCCCATGTTTGATTGTATTTTACACATCGCATAATACATTTTATCCAACCGAATTAATCCCGTGTGAGAGATAAAATAATCCCATGGAGAGAGGTGGTATGAGTTATCTCGAGATGAGTAAGAGATGAGATGATGATTATTGAGACTTATTTATCACTCCAAAAAGAATAATGTTTTATTCGAATAACTATATAAACTTACCTTCTCTTTATAATATCTATGTTTCGGACTAATTTGCCCCCATTAATCATATAATAAAATATTTAATAAATTTGCCCTTATTAATAAAAATATTAATTTTTGGACTAATTTGGCCATAATAATGATATGCCATAAAATTGGACTGATTTGCCCATGCTATTAGTAAAACTAAATTTGTTACTCATTTTCCCATTTTAAGGAAATAAATAAAATGTGGACAAATTTGCCCCTACTAATAAAAAATATATGTTTTAAATAATTTGCCTATTTTATTGAAATTACTAAATTTTGGACTAATTTATCCCTATTATTAATAAATTAAATTTTTTGTCTAATTTGGTCCTGCTAAAATTTTAGATTGCAACTACTAAAACCAAGAGTAAAATTTATACTATTTTGACCCTACTAGTTAATTATATAGTTATATTTTCTTGGTCAATTCATAAAAGATTAGACATGTAAATTAAGATTTGTCAACCCATTTAATAAAGTAACAAAAAAACTTATATGCTAGTTTGAATTAGAATCACATAAACCTCATGCATATGCACACACGTGCGCGTGCATGTACACACACATGTATATATATATATATATAAGTCGAGTTTAGACTTGTCAAAATCTAACCATTCCCTAATTATAGGTCTGTTGAAAAGAGTACTTTAGTCTATAAATAAATAATCAAATCTTATCATATTTCCAATCAAACACAGGATGAAATTATTTTTTAAAAAATAATATCCAATATAAAGCTAATCAAATACTAGATAATAAGATCACTCATTTATAAAGCTAATCAAATACTAGATAATAAAATTACTCATTTTAGGATATATAACTCGAGAATAAATAATCACTCATCCAACCCGTTAGCCAAACGCTACTAGAAGGGAAAGTTGCACAAATTCATTGGATCAAACGCTTATCCAATCACACTTGATCCTCACAAGTAATTATCTGTACCTGCCTGCATTCTGAGCAGCGGGTCCATCAATTGGTGAACCAAGCCCTTGGAACGCCGGTCATCTTGTCCTGTCCTGTCCTGTGGCAGCCGCAGAAAGTCCTTGCAATGACAAGTGGATTAGCGGGCGACTCCGATGATTGCACTTCCACAGAGCGGACAAAAGAACGTGTTCCCAGATCTCCATACCCAAAATTCATTCCCATATTTGACCGTCACAAGTTCCCAACCAACAAAGATGTTTACCCCATTTTGATAATAACGCTATCTATATGTTGACAAGGGTGCACCAAGTTTGAATTGATTGAATAAATGAGTGAACTTAGACGGCCATGACTTGCCTATTCCCACGGACCCCACCCATTCCCAATGAGGGGAAAAAAGAATAAAAAAATATGTACTACCTATCTTGAGATTTTTTTTTTTTGGGAGGGGTAGAAACTACGTATCTTGAGATGAGAGAGAGAGAGTTCATCCTGTTGTGTCTGATACCCTAAAATGAGTAGAAGTGCATGCTACCATTTGCCAAAACAGAATCGAGATGAGGTACTACTACTATTTTTTCACCTGTCTGCCGCACTGTCATTTTTCTTTCCCTCGAGGCTTAGTATTCTGCTACTGCATTTTAGGACAGGAAAAGCAGTACGAATAGCTCAAACACCTTTTGAGGAGTATCTTATCAGCATGAAACGGCATACGGGAATGACAAAACTCGATACAGCACCTGTGTTACAAGTTGCCTCAGCAAATGAACATCATTATTAACCAGGCAAAATAATAATAATAGTAATAAATTGTCAGATGTCGACAAAATCAGGGGCACGGGAGTGTCATTCCCCTTTTGGGGTGGGAATGGAGTCAAGGAGCTAAGTAACATCTTTAGACATCAAGCACCGCAGATTCGTCACTAGACACAACATGAGGTTCACATTTACCACCAAGTTTGAACACGATCTGAACACAAGACAAACGAAATATCTATGTACAAGGGTAATACAGATCAACACAACTTTTGTCTTCTTAGAAGCTCACCTGCCGGAAAACTAGCTCCCACAGCAGGGCGCCACTCGGGGAGACTATGCATCCATATCCTATGATTGGGTAGACGGCTTCTATTTGCCTTGTAGAAGTTTATTGTGATTTCTTCAAGAATATGTCCCCAAACTACAACAAGACGTCCCTAATCTGGTCTAATGATCATCTCAGAATGCCATATACAGTCAAATGGCCAGAGATTTCACCTCATCTACTTTCCACATCTCCTCTTCATACTTGTACCACCTTATCAGCCCTTCATCATTTCTAGTGCGTTGACACATAATGCATGACTGGTTCATGCATGTTACAAAACTGCGTAACCTAGAAGCCTTCTGCAGAATTAACTCATCAATTTGACTGACAAGCTTCTTCGGTGCAGGAGGCGGAGGAACTTCAATTAGTAGGCAATGGGAGATGTTGAGCACTTCTAATTGGTGTAAGCCGTCCAGAAGTATGATCAGGGCATCCCTAAGTAGTATTGAGCACCGAAGACTGAGGACTTTCAAATTCGGAACAAATGCAGCTAGTGTTGATGCAAAGAAAATGTCGCAAGGACCCATAATTTTGAGCTCAGAAAATTTCTTGCAGTTCTTCGCAATTTCCTCCATGAGATATGGGGGATTTGCTATACTAGGCATAGTTAGCGACTCCAGATCTTTCCACATACGAATTGCCTTACAGATTCCTGTCTTTTTTATTTTATTCCAAGCAGGCATAACAAGGCGTTTAAGACGAGGGCACCTACAACACAGAACGAGACTATATTAGACATGCCAGATGTGCAAATTCTAATCGAGCTCAGGTTCAGTAAAACTTCTAAGCTAGATAGCTTCATTGCTCTGATGAAATATGTTACAGTGAAGAATTCCACCAGATGTATTCTCAAGCAGAAACCCCCGTCCAAGTTATTTGACTCCCAAGGAATTCACATACTAAGGCAACAGAAATTGAAATCACAATAGTGATGTTGTTATGACATAAAAGAAATTTAGTACCACCTAAAAGCATAGGATGCTCAAAGCAAAAGGATTGACTAGGGGGAAGTTTTCATTTCAGAACTAATTTTACATTTTGAAAGAGCAGCCTAACATATGTCTGCTTGCAAGCTGATGATTTCTACCAATTATCTCACCCTTCATCCTATCCTTAGCTTTCACAATCTTCTTTCAATTTGTGTCTGCCTCCTTTGTGCCTGTTCTAAACTATGAAACAATTTTGACCTTTCTGATGGCTTTCTAAACAAAAACCAACATGCAGTACCTTCATACTTTTCTGTCTCAATGCATGAAGGATGAAAGAAATTTGACTTTCTGGAAACCTAAGGTAGTTCACCTTACATTCAAATCAGAGCATAAATCTCCAATCACTAGATGAACGTTTGCTAAGGATGTAAACAGCAATGAAATCATCAAGGCAAGAAATTATGAATAATAAACTAGCATAGTGGTGAACCAGGTTATTATATTCTAAAGAATAGCAATTCTTTGTATTATACCTTTCAGCAGCATAGGTCAATTGATCATCACTGACATATAGATTATAATGGAAAATCAAAGTCAGTATATTTCCACGGCTGAGGTTCAAAGCAATCTTCAAAACTCGGGTTAATGCTTTATCAGACCGACCATCCACATAAACATATGGCTCTAAGGGAATCTTGATGAAATTAGACTTCAGCATTGACAAATCAAGTGTTCTCCACAGCAGAGGGTCACATGCAGCCAGACGCCATGTGCTACAAACTTGACCGATCCCAGAGGTCAACTGGAAAATGTCAAATGTCTGAAATATCTTCACGAGTATATCTATGTCCATGTCCTCCCATCTCCTCACATCAAGTTTCTCATCTTCCATTTTTCAAATTTGTCAAAAACTTTCAGTCGCGTACTAGCATATTACTGGACCAAAGACAAATAAAGACAGTTAAACGCTACCTAGCACTGATATTTTACCTTGAATCTTTAAAATAGAAACCAATCCACAACATTTTTATCAAAGATATTCCAAAAATTAGACAAATGCAGCTTCTTGTCACTAATGCAAGAATTACAGAGGTTCTTCAAGTACCTAGAACACAATGTTAAGAATAATGCATAGAGAGAAGAGAACTACCAGGAAATCGGATTTACCAGCAGGCAAGCGCTCAATTAAATTGAAATGTTAGAACGATTCCTGCCTCGAGTATTTAGAAAGATTCACATGCCGCTTTGAATTCGCACAGCGGTCCTTTATGACCGTTACAATTGTCTCTTCAAATCTTTCTGATCCTTTTTCATGTCCAGCAAAAAAATTTACAAAATCTTGGTGATCAATATTTCCGAAGAGAGGGTTCAAGTGGTAGAGCAATGACTACAAAGAAGCAAAAATTAGGAACTGATGATGATCACCCGAATCAAGGAAATCAAGAACCAGTATAAATAAGTCAACAGAAATGCTTTTCCAATTTCCATGTATCATTGACAAATGATTCATATTCCCTTTGCTCCCAATCATCATACAGAAAATATATATATATAGCGACCACCAAGATCCCAAATGAAGAAAAACCGATAGCTTGTCAAAACTATAATCCTTCAAAGAAGGATCTGTCACTGATTAAGGTGGATGCTTGATAATTCCCACAACGATAAATTCAGGCAACCCAGAACCCAACCAAAAACAAGAAAGACAGTTGCATGCATCAGACATTTTCAGCTGTCAAGAATCTCATACATTTGCAGAAGAAGAATTCTCAGTCAACTTTTTCCGCGATCTAATCTTCAAGAACAGACCGAGAAAAGGAGTTCAATTCTGTAACGATCATTGATAGAGGAGAGGATGTTTGTACCAGTGAAAAAGTGAAGAGGAAAAGAAGTGAGAATGGAGGAATAATAACAAGGAGCCATACCTTTCATCAGAGCATTTGCACCTTGGCTGGACCAGGGCGATGTCGAATATTTCTTTGTGTGTCCGAGAACGCACTGACCAGTCGGTGTGTATATCGAACAGCAGTAGAAACGGAGGTGAGGAGAGCACGTGAAATTACCTGTGAAAGCCCACTTTTTAACGAACCACCTTGTTGCCTAACTCTATCCGAGGGTCGGCCCATATAGGAGGATTTTAATAACACGTATATAATTAATTATATGAGGTTAGTAATAATGAGAGTGTGTTTGTTTTGAAGTAGAGAATTAATTATATGAGGTTAGTAATAATAAGAGTGTGTTTGTTTTGAAGATTAGTTGGAAAAGAATTATAACAAAACTATAGCACATCTGTGATGTGATGTATGTAAAATAAAAATAGAAAATTTCATTTTCCTCTCCATGAGAACCATTATGTGTCAACTCAATGTTTCGTTCTCTTTATTTGCAGGTCCTTTTTTTTTATTTCTTACGTACTCTTTGGGATACTTTTCAAGCCTAAACAAGTATACTACTAGACAAGATATATAATAAGGGTGTGTGAGTTCACTTAAAAAAGAGTTTAAGGCCCCGTTTAATTACACAATTTAGCACTTAAATTTAATGGATTAAGATCTTAACATGCTCAGACAGTCTGATAACTGAAAATAGAACATCTGAATGAATTAAGTGGCACTGAATTTTCTAACAAAACTTGTTTCCAAAAATAAGTGATGAGCTATTCGCTTATCAATATATATACATTCAAATGTATTAAATTTAGCACTTAACAATTCAATCACTTAATGATTTATATTTCAAATTTCAGATTTCAAACTTCAGTTTTATCAGACGCATCCTAAATGTCATTATCCCGTCTGACATTTGAAATATTTAATGTTTGACATATATTTATTTGGTACAGTTATAGACCGAGAACGAATAGGATAAGGAGTAATTGTGGACCATCCCAATTTGGATTGTTTTAAGGCGTCATGTACTTGGTTCCATAAAGATACCCAATAAGACTAGAAGAAGTGGACATTGTTATTTGTTTTGCTAAATGGTAAATGTGTTTTGTAAAGATGTTACAATTCAGACGCGGGTGATAATTTTAAGGGTTAATAATGGTCTTACCTTATATATATATATATATTTTGTGTACTTATCTGATGCCTTTTTGCAAACGTTAACTATGACATCATGTTAACAGATGGAATTAGAAAAGTAAATAAAGAAACCAGAAATATCAGCTGGAAGGTTATTTGGACAAGATTGATGTATGATCTTCATGAAATCCTGTTACACGTAATTTTGAATATATGATGACTTTTTTTTGTTTTCAATCTGGTTTGGAATCCAAAAATTAGGTCGAAGATGATAAGTCCCTTTTAAAAAATGCACAAGATAACCCAAAGTTGT
Source organism: Gardenia jasminoides (assembly GCA_013103745.1). NCBI lineage: Eukaryota > Viridiplantae > Streptophyta > Magnoliopsida > Gentianales > Rubiaceae > Gardenia > Gardenia jasminoides. Next base: position 108,237,859 of record CM023103.1, read on the forward strand.
TTTTGATTTTGCCAAAGCCAATATGTAATTTAATTAATTTGCTACATGTATATTTCTCCTTTTCTATTCAAACAATGAATATTTGTCATAGCCCACGAGAATAGTTTGTTTGGACACAAAATTAGCTGGTTTATTTCCCTACTTACATTATCAACACATTTTCTAATCACCTTTTCATCTCACATACATCATATCAAAAAAGTGCTACAATATTTAGATAACCAAATAATCTACTATCCAAGTGCTTACAGTTAGCATAGCAAGAATAGTAAAAGATGTACTAGTTTGCTTTCAAATTAATTTGGATGTTGTTATTCAGACAAATATACTTGGTTCGTTATGATTAATGATGCCATGATAGATCAAGAAGCATCTCTTGCATGGAAGAACATTCTTTTCCTCTATAATTTATCTCCCTCTTTTAGTGCTTTTTATGGTATGCTGGTGTTGGAAGAAATGGATAAATTCTGTCATAGTTTAGGCAATCATGCTTCGCGAGTGTGTGACGTTGTTGGGTGGAAACTGGAAAACATGCTTCCGATTGTCTCCCCTGTGTAAAATTCAAGTTTGCTGTAGGTCAATTGGCGAGACTCATTTTGTTTGGATAGGATTTATCTCCCAAAATTTACTTGTTTGCATCATCAACATATTTTTCAACTACCTTCTTATCTCACACATCATATCAAAAAAGTGCTACAGTATCACTTAATGCACTGTTTGTTTCGAGGGAAAGGAAACAAAATAGAGAGATAAGGAAAATGATAGGGAGAGAGAGAGGAATAGGATCGAGTTATTTTTTGTGAGATTACTTTGCGTTCGAATGTAAGTAGAACACCAAAATGAATAAATAATTTAAAATTTCTTAAAAACCTATTATGTATTTATAAATTAACTTTTAAATTATGAGTAAAAGAGTAATTAATAGTTTCATTTCCTTCCCTTTCATGGAAAATGATGGATAGATTTCAATTTCCTTCACTCTCCTCTCTCTCTCTCTCTCTCTCTCTCTCTCTCTCTCTCTCTCTCTTCTTTTCTTTTTTTTTTTTCACTAGAATCCGCTTCTTTCATTTGTTCCCTTTCCTTCGAGCCAAATGGTGTCTAAATTTATGCAAAGTTTTATCCTATTTGGAAAAAAATGAACATAAAATGACCCTTAAGTTAAGAAAATATCTTAGATGTAGCCTCATGTTTTCCTGGTTTCTTTTCAAGGTGACGTCTTACGTATATCCTTGTCTTTTATCAGTTACTATGTGAATTTCCATGTGGAAAGACTTCAAAACATGATAATATATTTTTTTAGTAGCTTGATTAAAAACTACAAAAAAAAAAAAAAACCGTGCTTAATATTATGCTATTATTGTATATTTTAGCATAATTTGAAACTATTTAGATGAAAATGACAATTAAAAAATTGTTTCACATATAAAAAAGTATTTTCTATAATTAAAGTTTAAAAAATTTAAATGTATATTGTTTGCACCTTGAACACAAATTTATTTGCTTACATCATGATTCATGAACACATTTTTCAATTATTTTTTTATCATACATACATCATATCAAAAGAGTTTTACGGTATTTTTAAAAAAATTATTCCAAATAATTTACTATTGTTTGGATTGGATTTTATTTGCAAAAAATGATTCGATTGTATCATCAACACATTTTCCAACCACCTTTTTATCTCACATACATCATATTGAAAATGTGCTACAGTATTTTTTAAAAAAAGTATCTCAAATAAACCACTATCCAAACAAATTTGCTCAAATGGAGCAGCTTATTATTATTTTTTTTAATAACAAAAGACAAATTCAGTGGGAATAACTTTTGCTAACTGTGAAATCAGCTGGCTTGAAAGGCGAAACCAACCCGACTCAAGAGATGGATCCGGAGAATCCGATTATTCATGTTGATTGAATTAGCTTTGGTTAGGGCTAAAAAGGAAAATCACCAGCAACAGAGTTCAGACTTTGGACTCGATAGCTAACACTTGACAGTCCCTGCAGAGCCCTTTTGGATCTCAATTCTCCATCAAGAAATCCTCCTACACACTCTGTGTGATTCACACCGCAGATAAGGACTGGGCAGAGAGCGGAAATGGCCGGCGGAGGAGATCACCACCACGTTGATGGGGCCACGGGCGCGGCGGAGCAGGCGACTTTAGGACCAAAGTCTGGAGCATGCCTGGTGGGCCTTACTGCCGCCCCAAGCACTGGAAGCGCAATACTGCCATTGCCATGGCCGGCGTCTTCCTCCTTTGTATCCCCATCGCCATGATTTCCGTCAAGCTCGAGGTCGCTTCATTTACCTTCTTACCCCATTCCTCTCCCCTGCCCCAAAATGTCGCACACTTTTCCGTTTTATTAGTATGATTCAGGTTTGGAGAATGTGTTATGATATGATGAATTTGTAAATGGAAGTTGCGAATTGGTATTGTTTTATTTGCCATGGTGATGATATGATTATTCTTTGTTAGAATTAGGTTCCAATTGGGGTTTTGGGGTTGTATAATTCAAAATAAAAACATTTCAATATTATTCTAAATCCGAACAGTAAGTCTGCTGCTCCGTTTTTGAATACGGAATGAAATTCTTAAACTGAACAGCATTGGTCAAATAAGCTGCAAAAAGGTTTTTATCAATTTTGAGTAACCTTGGGCTGATGGAACATACTAAAGATGTCTTCTTTTGTTTTGAACTGCTGATACGTTGGGATATCCTGTGTGAGTTTTCGCTATCCTACTGCATTACTGTTTTAACAGCTAATTGCAGTTCCTACTGAAAGTTACTGGTTATGTCACTTGATTCATTGCAAGTTAAGTTGGGAGGTATTTTAGGTCCAATCAGCAAGAGATGAACTTGTCATGCTTGAAAGTTAGTATGATGCTTGTCTGAGGAAAGTCATTTGGCAGTTGATACGTGCAGCAGATTGACCACCTTTTTTAGATTGGGTCATTTGTCCTCTATGGTTTCCATTTTACAAAGCCTAGGAATTTGGATGTCTTGGAGATTGTTCTTCTGAAATTTCCTCAGCTTCCTTTATGGACGCAACCTCACTGTCGAATCATCTTGCTTTTTGCGTCCGTTTTCTTATTCTTTCTTCTTCTTCCCTTCTTTTGTTGGGTGTGTCTGAGGGGGTTGGAGAGACTGAGGATCAGGCCTATTGCTTCCATCTCCTCTCTCTCTCTGATGATCATTTGTTCAAGAATTTTCTTGGTTGTAGATCCTATCAAATTCACATACATACACAACCAAATTTCGTTTTTAAATCTCATAAGTTCTGCCTTGACAAGTATAATTTTTTTTGAAAAGTTAACCAGTATCAGTTTTCAGTGTATAGAGATTCTGTCCAGTTTTAAGTGTGCTGTTCTGGTTTGAAGACTGAGTGCAAGCTGCTGAAAGACTTATCTGTTTCTGTCATGAAAGCGTTTTGTTTTGTTTCAGAACTTCTTGATAAACTTGGCTACAATTAACCTACTGTTAACATTTTAGGTTGACAGTTTACAGATAATTTTGTATACTAATGAGATGTCCATACCATGTCTGTTGCCCTTTTTTTTTTTTTTAAAAAAATCTTTTAGCATTATTTTTCTTCTTTTGGATTATGACTCCCTTCACTAGGATGGGAGATACTTCTGTGTCGTTTATCAGCATTACAGGCAGAATTATCTGTTGATAATGTACGTTGTCTTCCCTTGAAAAAGTAAATGTGCCCATCCGTGCAATTTTTTCTTTTGCTTAAGCATACTGATAATTTATTGCTTTCCTGCAGCAACGGCCGCATATGCCTGTTCGCCCAATTCCATCTCAGCTTTGGTGCAAGAATTTCGGGAAAAAGGACTACTAAATTGATGAATTGTAATAGTTTTGATAGTGATAACTGCAGTATTGTGCTTTAAAGCCAAGAACAAGCCTGCTTTCTGTAATAGACTCTGAATTGTCGTGTAATTCTTGGATGTTTCCTGTCTGAAAGAGTGGATATGACATCCAGTATGTTTGATTGAATAAGAATGACTCTGGGTACATACACTGTTATTTGGAATTTTACTTGGTGATGCGATTTCACGTTTTATTGATTTCTGCTGGATCTATAGCAGATAGCAGCATTTTGTGATTTCCAACCTGGAGTGAACCAGCATGAAGCTTTAGTAGTTGATAATAGGCGGTTTTACACGATAAATCAGCTGAGTACTAGACACAGCTCATTGAATGGATATGCTATTGCAACCTCATCTAGGCAGTTCTCTTACCTTGTAAAGGCGACCCTTGCACAAGCTTCACTTTCACCTGATGGTATTGTAAATGGTACAGTCATTCGGTGCACTGCTGACAATAATGTCCCTTGCTTTATCCTTTTATGTTGGGGAATACTTATCTTTAGGACAGAGAGAGAGAATACTTATTTTATTTCCACAGAAATATAAAGGAAAAAGTGTATTAGTACTTTTTTGAACAGTTTTTTCGGTGTTTATAAGAAACAATATATATGTGCCCTGAGAATCATATACTACTACTGCTTTGCCTTGATCCTTCAATTATAAAGGACCCCGCTGAGTTCATTCTTGCCGGTCACCATTAAACACATATTTCGAGAAGCGAACCATTGTGCAGAAAGTTGGGTATGGAACTTTCTGATGATTTATTTTGTGTGATTTGTTAGAACAGGTTGTTAAGGTCTCGTTTTGTAATTGATATTTGTTTGCCTTAATCTATATGCTCCGTACGGACTGAGAGCCGGTTTGGATTTGCTATTTTTTAGAGTTTTTGTGAAAAAATATACTTAATGATTGAATACAAGTGAGATAAAAAAGTGATTTAAAAATATATTTATGAAAAACATAAAATTTTAAAAAAATGATAATTTAAAGTAAAGTGATTGAAAAATATATTCATGAACAACATAAAAAATTTTTAAAAAAATGATAATTCAAAGTATTTTTTGGGGATGTTTTAAAAATATTATAATATTGTATACATGAAAAATTTTCACTATAATTATTTGTTGGTGTTTTTGAAATTTAAAATTTTATTGAAATACTTTTTAAAGATTTCAAAAAAATCACCAAATAACATCCCATCATCCCTCCCCTCCTCTCTTTTCAACCGCCACAGATCCCCTCCCCCCCCTTGCTCCCTCCTCCTCTATCCTCGTCCTTTCACCTCCGTCCTCTAGTGCTAGCCCCCTTCCTTTCCCCGCACCACCCTGGTGAGAAGGCAAGAGGAGGAGAGAGGAGAGGGGGGCGTTGGAGGAGATGGTAGTGGTTTATACTTTATAGTAATAATGAGTGGAGAAGTAAAAGGTGGTAGGATTTAATTTTTTTTTCTTTTTTATGTATTTTTATAAATTGTATTTGAGATACTATACGCTACGATATTGTTTTTAAAAAACAACTTCAACGTTAATCCAAACGAAACTAACTATATATTTTATAATTATTTTTAAGCGAGCTTCTTGTCTGTCACATTCAAAATCTCCCCCTCTCAATGAGGCTACCCCGAGTTCCTTCTGGGCACGCCACCACTGAAGCGGACTCCCAAATTAAAAGAAGAAGCGGAGAAATAAATTCTGAAAAGGAGAGGGAGGAGGGAAGAAAGAAAGGAATTCTCCAGGAGAGGGTTGTTTATTTGTTAACAATCCCCTGATGCTAATCAGGAAAAGCAGTGGCTACTGCATTTCAATATAAATTTGAAAATTCCATTGTTGGAGAAGCTTCGACTCTTTCCCATGAGTGTGCAAAATTGAGCTCTATCCCGTGACTCTCCTCCTTCTCGAGGGAACAAGGACCAAATATGGGCGTGAAAAATCTGTGGGACATCTTAGAATCTTGCAAGAAAATCCTCCCTCTTCACCATCTCCAGTAAGTTCTTTTTACTGACTGCGAACATATGACCCAGCCTCTTGTGCTAATATTACTGACAACCCATTTGTAATTTCAATTTTTCTGGGAGGGGATTGTTCTTGAGTTTTGATATGTTGCTGCTTACCAGTACTAATGCTACTTGTTAATTTGAAGGAACAAGAGGGTGTGCATAGATCTGTCATGCTGGATGGTCCAACTACAGAATGTGAACAGAACCCACTGTGCCATGACCAGCAAACTCTATCTCCAGTGTCTGTTCCACCGCCTCCGAGCCCTCATTGCTTTAAATTGTAGTCTCATTTTTGTTACTGGTACTAATTATACAGTCATTGCTACTCCTCCTCCTATTATTTCTTTCTTCTTGTAAAATTTGTCCTTTATAATCGCAAATAATTTTCATAAAAATTAAAGATCGATCCTTTCTTATGTTACATCCCATTTCTTGGCAATATTTGGCCCCATGTTTCATGATACAACGTGTCTTGGAATTGTATATAGTAGTGTTTTCTTCCTGATATCTGCTTAAGCATCTGTACTAACGAGGGTACCAGAAAAATCCGATTACAAGTTTGATCTCAATTATTTAGAACTTAATGTGCTACTGATTCATCTATACCTCTAACGGTTTGCATGGGGAACAAGGGTTCAGCATGCAGTCGTTGATGAGGTCAACTATTTTAACATATTACCTACTAAATGAAGACACCTCCTCACTGGAGAGTTTGCAGCATATGAAATCGCCTCAGCATGAATATGCAATTAGATAGCTGTCAGTAGATGCTGGTATTTTATAGTGAGTCTTGTGAGGCTGAATTCTGCAGGACTGTGGTTTTATTCTGCCAAATTGCTTATAGAACAGAGTTGTATTTTTTTGCCTTTTATGATTGCATTTGAAAATTACAAGTTTCATTTCCCTGACTGTGTGAACCATTTTATTGTGCTGTATGGATATAAAAAGACAAAAAAAGAAGGAACCTTTTTGCCTTTTGAACCTTTTGGAGAAGAGCTCTTATGGTAGGCTTAAAAGTTCTAAAGAACTCTGATGCTTATATTTTGCCTGACAGATGGGTCTATTCCTTCAATCAAGTTATCTACATATAGACGGCGATTAAATGTTGGGAGTGAGGTAGTATCTTCTTGGTAACCTCACCACTTCTTCTTTGCGTCCATTATGGTTACCAAACAACTATTTGCATTGTACTTTATGATGGATTTGTAAATTCAGGTAAATGTGGGGAAACAAATCCTAAGAAAGTGTTGTCACTAAGAAGGAACATGGGCTCTGAGTTTTCATGCATGATAAAGGAGGCTAAAAGTCTTGGCAAGGCACTTGGAATTCCTTGCTTAGATGGGTAATCTCTATTCTCCTACTTAAGTGCCATTTATCTTTGATGTAGCATTGAAGTTATAATAGAGATGCTAAGATTAATCATGAAATCCATACTTGTCGTCTTCTTTAGGGTTTTGTAATTATTTTTTATTTCTATACCATCTTCTGTTGGTCCTCCATCTAGTTGTGACTTGTAAGATCTTTAGAACATTATTATGTCTATCTTTGAAAATCTTCTTTGAGCTGCACTAAAAATGGTCTACATAACTTTTGGGGTCTTGGAATGGGAAATAAACAGAGATCTACTAATAATATGATCAGATACATCTATTTCTCTGTTATACCTCTTCAAAGTTAATAGCAACTAGTGTGCTTTTCTAATGGCTGCCCGCTGACATCCAGGGTAGAGGAGGCTGAAGCTCAATGTGCATTGCTAAACTCAGAATCATTATGTGTAAGTGGTGGGCATCATTTCTTTTCCTTTACTTTTTTTTTTCTTCCCTTCCATTCCAGTGGTGTGTTTGGGGTAAATGCAACATAAGATCTTTAAACACCATCCCATCGAATGTGTTTCTCCTACCACAGTCATCATTTTTACTTGTGATAGCATTTTCTTAACTATTGGAAATGGCCATCATTATTGAGTTGCTGTGGTAATCCAGCTTCTTATGATGATTGTAGGATGCATGTTTCACTTCAGATTCTGATGTTTTCCTGTTTGGTGCTAGAACTGTGTATAGAGATATTTGTCTTGGTAAGTATTTTAGATCTTTTTTCTGGGATAAGCCTTAATTATCTCCCTAAATGAATCATTATACTAAGACTTACAGAATTTTTCCTGTGTTTAGGTGAAGGTGGTTATGTTGTTTGTTATGAAATGGCTGATATTGAGAGGAATCTTGGCTTCGGGAGGAATTCCTTGGTACTTTTTTTACTCTTTGTTTACATTATTGCTGAAATGATGCTTTGAATCATGCTATTTCTTGTACCTAAGCCTTTGAGTTTGAGGTGTTTCAGTTTAAAACAAAATTGTGATACTTAGTGATGATAAATGAAACTTTAGGATTTAAGATCGCAATTATCATTGTCTTGAGATTAAACTTTCTATTCTTGTACATAAACTGTTTTGCCTAGTTGTGATTGGAATGAAATGCAGACTTTGTTGTTAAGTAAAGCTTCCTCCCCCCGGGGGGGGGGGGAGTAAAGCTATTTTAATCAGCACACTTTATATTCAGTTAAAATGACTGATCTCTAGAGATTTTATGTTTTCTTTCTTTATAGGAAGGTTCTCTCCTAGGAAAAGGTTATGCATGAACTTAGTTTTTTTTTTTTAAATGTATTCTGCTGTAACTGGCTCAAAAATTTTCTGATTTCTTAGCCAGCTGTGTCTTCTTTTATGACTACTTTTGGTTTAAAATCTTACTTTTTTTTGTGCTACAGGTTAGTATGATTTTGTATTGTATTCTTGGACTTCCCTATTAAAAAGTTTGGTCTCATCTTCAGATTACTTTGGCTGTTCTTCTTGGTAGTGATTACTCCCAAGGGGTGTATGGTGTCGGTCAGGTAAGCCTGGAAAGTTATTTAATGACAAAAGTTGGAGCGTCTATATCTTCCTGAACACAATCTATTTTTGCTGATATATAAGTGGTAAATAAATACTAGTTCTTATCTATGCCTGAAATAGGAGTCAGCTTGTCAGATCGTTCAATCAGTTGGTGACAGTGGTGTTCTTCACAGAATTGCATTGGAGGGGATATCATTTGCACAAAAGCCAAAAGTTTTAAAGAAAAAGGCATGCGGTTTGAGTGCAGATCATGAAAGGGATGCTAATGGTGAGTCAAAAGAAAGCTACACTTTGTTTGTCTTCAAAGACATCAATTCTTGACTTATATATATGTAATATTTATTGACATATTGAAAATTAACATTTATGTGCAAGGAATCATCTGTATACATCTTGCATGGATTTCTTTTCCTTGTTAATTTGGATGTAGAAGCCATACTTCAACTGATGTTACTGCTTTTACTGTAAGATGAATGAATGATATTGAATAATGACATAATCAGTAGATTCCTGACTATAAATGCTTTCTGAAATCATATTTGATGGTATCCTTTGGTCCTGCATACTCTATCTTACTGCAATAAATTCTGCAAAAGTTTGTTATGCCTTAAAATATCAGTTGCTGGAGATCTTCATGGTTGTCTGTCAATGAAGATCTCTGGCAATAGAATTTGTAACTTGAAGGTTTTCATTAATAAGCTATTTTCGAATAGGGTCTGACCCCAATTTCCAAAAGAATACTGAGTTCATGGAAGTTATCAATGCCTATTTGAAGCCAAAGTGCCACCCACCTGACTCTGATGCTGTGTATAGGTATTGTTCCATGATCCAGGCTTGTTACTTAGTTTGCTGTTGAAGTTGTGTGCGTTTTTGTGTCATTTAATTATTTTGACCATCATTCTCTAGACTTTTCCTGATATTAAGTGTTTGACAATCTTTATCAACAGCAAGTCAAGAATGACCAAAGTTCTGTTTCCTTCATTTCTTTCTTACAGGGTACTGGCTGTTTATCCATTTAATCGTCACCAACTTCAGCAGATATGTGCCCAGTTTTTTGGTTGGCCTCCTGAGAAGACAGGTTTTTTTAAAAAAAATATTTAAACATATGTGTACTCATCTGTGTGCATAGGTGAATGTCTTTGCTGCTCTTATGGATGCAACTATGAAGATCCCAAGCATTCACACAATTTAGTTTTTCTCTTAATCCAGCTTGGTTTGACTGGGATATCGCTAATGGACTCCTATGGACATGCCTTGAAACTGTCATCTGCTCTTTGATTAAAAATGACAACCTTGTTACAAGAAATAGTTACCATTGTTAACTTGTATTCAATCCAGTTGTAGGTTTAACATTCAAAATCTTCTATCTGTTAATTAAAGTTGAATATTTTTTAGACATCATTCACCAAAACTTCACAGATATCAGAGAGTATAAGCTACAATTTTTGACAAGTTCCAAATTAGACTTTCTTTGTTCTAGACCTAGTGCTGGAAATAATATATCTTAATGCAGGTTTAGCATCAGCTAACCTAGTTTTGGCATAAAGCAGCAGCACTATTAAACTTCCCATTTTTGGCTGTGGTACAGCATGCATGCCATTGAGCTTCTGCTTTCTTTATCACCACTGAAACATATCCCATTTTGTTTCTTAGATGAGTACATTCTTCCGAAGATAGCTGAAAGAGACCTAAGGCGATATGCTAATTTACGTTCCACTTCGTCAAACCTTGGAGTTGATGTTTCAATGGATGAGGTATTATTAAATTTAGGTTCTTATTGGGTTTATGCTTCTTTGTGTCAATGATTACTGGATTAATTTTTGTTAATTAATTGGATTTGATGATAGACTGCTAGTGCTGCACTACTTGGATCTTTCCAACTTTTTCTTCCCTTGGAATTGGATTTATTTATTGAGCACTATGGTCCTCAACATGAACCTTTTCTCTCTTTGAAGTACAGATGCCAGTGAAGTGTCCCATTTCAAGTATTATCAAGCAAAGAAAGCTTCAAGGGAGAGATTGCTTCAAGGTTTCATGGGAAGAAATGCATGGATTAAAAGCATCTGTTGTACCAGCTGATCTAGTAGAAAGGTACCGGGGTTCCTTGTTAGCAGCTCATAAGTGGTTTCATTGTATAAATTTCTATCATAGCGTGTCATCGTTCTTGAGGTTAGGAGAACTTAAGTGGGAATAGTGGTTGCACCCCCAAAAAAAAAAAAAAAAAAAGGAAAAAAGAGGGGTTTAGTGTTTAAGTATGAATTTTTTTAGTCTCTCATTTTAGCCTTCCTCACCCAAATATGCATACAGGGAGAGAATTAGGAAAAACATCTTTGACAATTGTGAATTTGTTAGACACAGAAAAGATTTACAATCATCAGGTTAGGTGCTGGCTGATTTACAAAGAGAGTTTTAATTTTTAATAGATATTCAAATCTTCTACAGATCCTCACGATGTTGAATCCTAGCTTGCAAGTAATGACCAGATGCCCAGTAATGCAACCATCTGTAATAGTCCCCTACTCTTAACTGAAAAGAATATCCATGACAACCAGGCAACCTAATTCATCTGATTTGCCAGCCCTTTGTCATATCATACATGCTTCACTTCTTGAAGATAAACATTTGACTTTGACCATGCATTTGTTAGATAGTCAGAAACCTGTTTAACGATTTAAAATTTTCTTCTTGAGTGTATACGTAGCCTGATTGTCCTATAGAGCACATAGAACTTGAATAAATAAGCATTTCTGTTGTCCTATCTGGTGGGGAAGGAAAGTAATCATGCATTGGTTTTGCTTTCCTTTGACTTTACAGTTTCTCCCTTTTCCTCCCTTGTGTTTTCTGCTACTTTTTCTTATTGTTGTTGTGCGATGTTAGGGCCATTGCAATGACCTTGTTCTCTTCTTCATTCCTACAGAGCCTGTCCTGAAAGGATAATGGAATTCCAGGAGAGAAGAGCTCAAGGAAAGAAAAGAAATCATTGCGTATCTAGACCAAAGAAACTTGGAAACGTGCCATCAGCAGAGGAAATTGATCTTAAGCTTCAAAGGCTGCTACTTGACATAGAAAATGAGAGCGAAAGCACCAGAGGTGCCAGCTTATCAGTAAGATCCAAACTGGAGAAAACTAGTGCTTTAATCCACGCTGATCTTGCAATTCAAGAACTGCACCTTGAGGACAAGTTGGAGAAAGAGGCCGACTCTGTTACCATTTTGGGTTGCAAGTCAGTAGCTCCAAGTCCTCGTGAAACTGAAGTCGTTGATTTAGTGAGCCCTTGCCAATGTCTGCTTCAACTTCAAAACGTCAAGTTGCAAATGTGGAGTGCATCGACTTAATTGAGTTGAGCGAGTCAGAAACTGAAATCTCACCTGATCATGCAAGAAAAGCTAGAGATTTAAGGTTGTTTATAGCTAATATTAAAGATGATTGATCTATGATTACAAGAAAAGCAAAATTGCTGTGGTTATTGTAAGGGAAAACACGGGTGGGCTGAGAAGTTAGAAAAAGAACGCACCTTTCATGTACGGATAATCGCTATTTGTATCGGGACGTCAGGAATTTTAGAAGCAGAAATGATAAGATGTAACATCATACTGGATAGCAGGTGGTGCGAGGGATCTGATCTTGTATCATGAGATAAAGACACTTTCATGTATGAAAATTTTCTATTTGTTTGGGAGATTAAGAATTCTAGATGTAGAAATGTCAAGATGTTGCATAAATTGATGATCAAAATTGTGTGTGTGTGTGTATATATATATGGAGTTGGAAGACATGGGTTGTCCAAACCAGCTACTGATGTACGGTCAAAGATTCAAGAATTGTATCTCGTTAAAAACAATGAACCCTTTGTTTCAGAACCGCGGTCGACTCCACCTGCGGTTTCATTGGTGATATTATTGTACATCACATGTCACTATCGACGCTATAATACAAGTACCCACTCCTAATGAGGGCCACTTTCATACTACCAAACATTATACGTTGAGCTGATGATACTGGGCATTCTCGAAGCATTATAAAATTGGCGAATATGACAGAATTGTCTTCTTCGCAATATGGATCCAGCACACAAATTTCAGCTGGCCCAGATGCCAAATTGCTTCACAGTGACATTACAGCAGAAACATTTCAACACCAGTATTCAGAGCTGCGAACCTTTTAGTTCATGTATCGTCAAGCAAAGCGAGAGGTTGACCAATGAGTATCACAATTCTGACAGGAGAAAGGAACGCTGAGTTGAACCAACAACAGATGGAGAGAGATCTTCAGAATCACTTTTGGGAAATCTGATGCCAGACAGGCCCAAAGCAGGTTGAGGAAAAAGGAAAAGCCGGGCCTAGACAGCTTACAAGGGATGATTGTGCTTGTGGCAGCATCCATGCAGCTGGGAGTGGTAAAGAAGCGGAATTGTCATCGGCCACACCAGAAAGCTGATGGGGTCCAAATGAAATAGTAAGATTGCTCGACGGCAAGTTATCTGCTATTGCTGGATCTGGATGCCCAGCAAGCCTTACGGCCAGCCTTTTGCCATTGAATTCATGGCCATTCATGTGTTCCACAGCTCCAGCTGCATCTGAAGAATTCTCGAATGTAATAAAGCCATAACACTTACTTAAACCTGTGATTCGATCCCTAATTACCTCTGCATCACTAATCTTACCAAACGGCGAAAACAGCTCCTTCAACCTATTCGAATAAAAAACCTGGGGCAAGTGACCAACATACAGGTTCGTGAAATCAATTTCTTCATGCAATTTGCTTTCATTTTTTGGAGCCAAAGAAGTCCCAAGTCCAGAAGAGTTCCATGAAAGCTCGCATAATTGAGATGACATTGGGCAATTTGACGTCGGATGGCAAAAACTTCCACATGAGTCGCAAGTAATCCCTCCAAAAGTAGTTTTTCGGAAGGGGCATGCGTATTCTCTGTGTCCTTGCTCCTTGCAGATGTTGCATGTATAATCGCCCTTGTAAGTTCCCTCCAATCTGGCAAGCTCGGCTAGTTGAGCTCTTTTATGAGCATTGACCCCATCAGCAACAGGAAGCAGTAGCTTCTCTATCATTGCTACTGCAGCATCCAAGGATCTTTTATTATCAGCTTCCACACGGACATGCAAGTCTTCATTGTCGGCTTGTCCTGATTTCTCTGAAGTCGTTGGAGCACCTTTGCCCCTCAAATAAATTTTTGCACCAGTTTCCTTCTCCATTTTCTTTTGTGTATTTCCTCGGGGACCAATTATAAGACCAATAAAATTGTATGTTGGATACTGTTTCACTGGAACATAAAGTTTCTTAAAAAGCTTGGTACGCTTTGGCTTCAAAGGAGTCTTAAATGCAGGGTTCTTCTCTACAAGCTTGGAGATAATACGTGTACGCTCATCTGAAAGTCTTTTGCGCAGCCTCACCTTGCGTGTGCTTATTCTTATGCCAAGGTTGTTGTACATAGGCTCTGGGGAAGCAGATCTTTCTTCCTCGGGCCTATCATCCTGAAGGTCTGAACTTCGGAGCTTGCTATTTATCTCCACAAGTTGCATTTTCAAATCGTTCATCTCCTGATCCAATTCAGACTCTTTGAACTTGATATAAAATTCAGGAAGATGCATGGGACCAAGCAATTTTATCTGAGAATCATCAATATCCCATCTGGTTTTCCTTCTTTTGTTAGTTCCATCAGTTTCACCTATTTCACTCGATTGTTCAGGAGCCCAACAAGTACGCCTCCGTTTTCCAGAACTCCCAGCATGCTCCTCCAGCAGATTTCTTTCACTACCATTCCGTGTACTCTTCAAAGCACCGCTTTGAGAACCCCCAGCACGCTCCTCCAGCAGATCACTTTCACTATCGTTTGGTGTACCCTTCAGAGTTTCACTTCCAATCTGAAAGTGTCTTATAGCATCGGTAAACTCTGATTCAGATTTAACATCTGCCTGGCTCCAAAACTTTTGTTGTAATTGATCAGATGGCTTAAGTGCCTCTACATTCAATGCCCTCTTTTTTTGGTTCAAGCAGCCATGATCATCCCCACAAAGGTTGGAGAAGGACTTGAGCCTGTGCTCTTGTGAAGTGTTTTCACTTTGATCTGCAATCAGTTCAGTAACATATTTATCATGGCATGATAGTAAGGAAATAAAAGATTCCCCCGCAGATTTTGTCACTGTTCTGTTGCAGAATTCATCTTTTGTTAGTCCATGAATTGATTGCACATCAAGTTCTGGAGATGGAGGAAAAGATGCCATCGGAAATTTGAATGTTGTTTGCTCTATTTGTCGGCTAAAAAAAGCGCGCATATTTTGGCCGGAATCTACTGTACCTGCAATTTTGTGGACAGCGAGTATGCTTCACTACCTTAGTAATACAATCATCACAATCATTTTCTACTTTGGGTGGGGGAAGAGTAGAGCAGTTACACGGGAATTAACCAAAATTATCATCTAGATTGCATTAAAAAAAAAATCAAAAAAGAAATGAGACGTTAGTAGATAACCCAATGATGGTATAAGAAATTGAGAATCTAATAAGATTTAAAAGCAATGTGATCTAAGAAAGAAAAAGTTATAATTTGGTCAAGAAATCCTTTCTCAGACCGCAAGAAACATCAACCACCATAGAATTACAGCAGAAGCAAAACACCAGGGAAGCAAGCCCAAATTGTCTAATATGTACTGGTAATATCTAGAAGTCAAAGAAATACAAGAAGCATCATAGCCCTTCATCTCTTCACGTGTTTTCCCTCGTCAAGAAACAAGAGAAAACGTAGAAATAAGGAGACTCCCAATGGGGTTCTCGAGCTCTCTCTATAGATGAGCAGACAAGACAATGGGCTTTAGACAAAGTAATCCAATGGATTTACGCAATCTATTTCATAAAATTCGGAACAACTAGAACGTGCAAGACACACTCACCAGTCACCAGCACCGTGGAATCAAATTGGAGTTCGGTGGTTCCAACTTCCGAAGGAAAAAGGGAGAAGGCCCCAGTCCCCTTCACTTTCTCAGTCGCCGTTGACGCGCTGGATCGTCGCTTTTACACCGTCTTTGTTCGGCTGTTTGTCAATTGTCGGCAGCTATAGATGCAGAGCAGGGGTGGGGCGGCATGCAATATAGGGGAAGCAGTAACTAACTAGTTCCTGCAGAAGCCAGTGCGAAGTTGGACTCAAAATCTGGTCCATTCCCCCCTTCTTTTTCTCATAATTTACATAAATTTGAAGTTTTATGGATGGATTAACTCATTCTCAAGGTTTGCATGTCAAGACTGATAAACAATCTTAATGTAACACACAAATCCTTTCTCAAAATTCAACAACGGAAGTGAATACTTGCTTTTATTCCCCCCCAAATTTTAGAAAAAATATAATTATGCAGTTAACCTAAAAAGCTTTTTTAAGAGAATTGCAGTTTTGATCCAAATGTTTGAGGCATGAACAGTTTTTGTCTCTAAAGCTTGAATGGAAGCAAATGTGAGTTCCAAATGTTTCATTTTCAGGGTACATCTGACCCTGTAGGCTAATTTTTGTCGATTGCTACTGAAATCCTTCTTGTGCCGCCACGTGTCAACAACTAATTTTTTGAATTATTTGAAAACATGAAAAAAATTATTTTTAGTCATATTGTATAATAAAAGAGGACTAAATACTCTTCATGTTGAGCATGTGAGCAATTAGTCTTTAGCCCAAAACCAAAAAAAAAAAAAAAAAAAAATCGATTGACAATATAAATTTTTTGGTTAGAAGATTGATTGCTCATGTGATCCCCATGTAGGTGATATTCATTCTTTCTTCCATATAATGGCTAAAGTTATTCTTTTTCATATTTTTTAAGATCTTTTCAAAAGATTAATTATAGTGATAGTCATTTTTTGTTTCGTATTATGGTTAAAATTATTCTTTTCACATTTTTTAAAAATCTTTTCAAAAGATTAGTTGCCAACGTGATCAGATTCTGGTACCAATTGACAGAAATCAATCAATTGGACTAAACTATGCTTAAAAATTAAAACATTTAAACTATGTTTACTTTTGTCGAAGTTTAAGACTAAAACCGCTCATGCTCTAAATGCTTGGGACCAAGCCAATAATCTCTCAAATTTTTACTAAACCATTACCAGCTTTGTTTATATGTTTTTAACACAAATTATTCCTGCACTAGTGCCTTGTATTATCAGCCTTAAATCTAGTACAGGGCGTAGTGTTTAAGATGAAAGAGTGTGCATTTAGTCTCTCACAGCATAGAAATCCTCTTAACTTGGCCAAAATGCAGAAATAACTCTCGGTTACACGAGGAATCAAAAGACAGCCGACAGCACCCAAGCAAGCATTTTGGGTCAAAGGCAATTGCAAAGACAGTTGTGGATGTCGTCCTTGAAACAAAACTTTTCTTGCACTATTAACATACGCCAAGAGGTAGGAGCCAAGTTCGCAAGATAATTAACTTCTGTACACATCATCTATTTATCAAGCTCAAGTGCAAGTCTTTTAGCAAGCGTTCAAATTTTGGAACCTTTCTGCATCATCACTTTCTCCTGAAATTGCAAGGCTCAAGTATGGAAAGAACTCCCTCCAAGCATCGCAAAATACACTCATGCCTTCGATCTTTCCAGTATCCAAGGAATCAACAGGTTTCAAGACACTCTCTGCTCTTTCATCTTCTCTCGCCTTTGCTTTATCACTTAAATTCAGTTCTTTTTCTGTGGCACATTTCATTGCTAGCCTTTCTCTTTCTCTGTTGCATACTGCTGCTTCCAATCTTGTAGCCATTTCAATGGCTCGTTCAATACAGGATGAAGGCAGCTGCAATAAAAAATGGCACGGCAATTATATCCTGTCAGCGATTTTTACACGAGAATATGTCAAGGATCTAAGCCAACCCAGCACTCAGCTGGTATGACTTGCTGAAAAGAAAGGAAGAAGATTATGCTACCAAAGACTTTGTTCTTGTGTCCATTTGCTAAACAAGATATGCAACTACTATTGAAAAGCAAGAAAGGGAAAAACATCTTTCCCAACGTTTCAGTATTGAATATAAAATCCTTATAATCTTAGTATCAAATTCTGCCACTGAAAAGTCAGTTTTAAATGTTATTCACCAATCTGGCGAGCCACTAACCTCTGCAAGCTGAGCCACCTTGAAGCCAAAGCTCCTTTCTGAAACACCAGGTACAAGTTTGTAAAGGTAAGTGATATGTTCTTGATTCATGCTGTCCATAGTCAAGTTAGAGTCTAGACCCAGTTGATCATGTTTCTGGGAAGTCAGATATGAAACATGATATGCTGCCACGGAGTCTGGAAATTCATTCTTGATATCAGCTATCTTTGGGTAATGGGTGACAAATAGGACCATACATCTTATATTCTGTAGAAGATACTGCAATGTGGCATAGGCAATTGCTACACCGTCATGTGTACTTGTCCCTCTGCCAAGCTCATCGATAATAACCAATGAGCGGGTTGTGCAATTCTGTAGTATGAGAGAAGCTTCACTCAGTTCTTCCAAGAAAGTGCTTCTTCCTCGTTGAATACTATCAGAAGCTCCCATTCGAGTATAAATACTATCTACCACATGCAGCTTTGCAGACAGTGCTGGTACAAAGGAACCAACCTATAAGGATGACAGCCAATTTTGGTTAAAGCAGTGATGTTAAAGTTCTCTTTATCACCATGAGATTTAAAAAAAAAAAAAAAATTTCACCCAGAAGATCACAACTTCAAATTGTAATAGAGTCAGAGTTTCTTTGATTCTTCAAAGTTTAATAGTGGACAAGTTAT
Source organism: Gardenia jasminoides (assembly GCA_013103745.1). Lineage (NCBI taxonomy): Eukaryota > Viridiplantae > Streptophyta > Magnoliopsida > Gentianales > Rubiaceae > Gardenia > Gardenia jasminoides. The sequence goes on from CM023103.1 coordinate 108,256,376, forward strand.
TAACGTTCAAGGGAATGTAAAGGAAAAACTATAATCATCATTTTATCCAAGCGTACAATTTGTGAAGTGGGCGTCACCAGAAAATGAAAATAGACTAAGAAACTACGGCAAATACACTTTACCCAGCACTCAAAGTCACAGAATATAGAATTAACAGCAACATAATTTTGTGCCTCCAACAACTGTATCTCACACGTTACTAGGTTGAAACAAGCCCCATAAGGTCTTAAATTAAACTTCTTGACCAGAAAGATCAGAACTAAAACTCGAAAAATACTTCATGAATGGCAATGATTTGGAAAACCAGCACGTTACTTGGCAAAAAGGAACCTGGAAATTTATAAATTACTGAAAGTTGCTTCAACCTGAGCCATGATAGCAATCAGAGCAACTTGGCGAATATAGCAACTTTTTCCACCCATGTTTGGTCCAGTAATAATTTGACAGTACTCTCCTTCAGCATGCAAATTTGTATCATTTGGGACAAAATTATCTTGTAATATGGTCTCCATAACCTGGAAGGCACAATATATTAGTATATTATATACATAAAAAATGAGCAAGTGTGAGAATATGAATCATATCATGTACTATGGATATCTATGATGCAAAAATATTGAGACAAAGAGACAAAATGGAATGATCAATAATAAATAATCTGATAAAACAGCAAAGAGCAAAAAATACTTGCAAATGCATGTGCAAACAGAAAAGGAAGAAGAAGGAAAGTAAACTCTGTTATTTCAGAAGAGCTGACAATACACTGTGCATAGCAAAGTGCTAAAAAGGATGGTAATAAATATACAAATCTAATGAAATAAAAAAGATCATGGGCTATGAGATGATTGAGCAACATAGTGGTGAAGCAGTGCTGTTAAATCTGACTAGCTGCAAGCAACGCAGAACTGACATGAGATGGAACATAGGCAAAGAACTCCATAAGCTTAACTTCGTAGACTATGCAGAACTGATATGACATGGAACATACGCAAAAAGGAAATCAATATTCTCCAAACTGAGTTCAACATGTAATACAAAACAATCAAAAGCACATACAGGATGACGGCCAGAAGATATCTGTATCTGAACAGGCTCATTATCATTGACAAAAACTGGACGCACATAATTCTGCGGCAGACAGGTTGAGAAGGTTACAAACGTCAAAATTTAAAAGATTATGGGCACTTCAAAATAGTATCCAATAGCAAACCTTATTCCTTGAAAGAATGGAAAGTGAATGCAGGCAATCCAAGGCAGCTAGAGCATGGACAGCCTCTTGGAATTCAGCATAATATCCACCAAAGGCCTTCAAGAAACTCTCCCAAGCAGCTTGGCAAACAAGAGTGAGCTCCTCTTTTGCCAAGGATAACTGGTCCAAAGCCATCAAAACCTCAGGAGGGTGATAGCGAATTGTTTTTTTGGTACTATTTACCTTCACCCAATTTAGAGGCACCTTCACAGTTAGCGGCAACTGCAGTTGATGTTAGATATAATTAGCAAATTCAAAACCGGTGCTATAAAACAGCATAATACCTCAGGGTTAAACAATGAGTTTCAATCCTTGATTGAATGAAAAGATGCGTATACCTCCAAATATATTAGATGGAATACTAATATCTTCACCTAATAGTCAACCAACTATTACGCCAAGGAACAATCTACTTCATTCCCTGATTTCTTCACACAGGAGGTAATAGAAAAGTGCAACATCAATTAGAACCAAGAGTAGAAATTTCAGAATGATCTGCTATATCTCATCACATCTTTAACAAACCACAACTATGAAATATTCAAATGCAAAACTTCATCCAGTTACTATTCTGAGCTTTTGAAAGGTCATTATGATCCATTTATATCAAAGTACCTCTATTAAATGAGTAATACCAGCAACACTCATGAACGTCAAACTGCGATCTTGCACTTGTTTACGATAAATGCTAATCATTGAATCCAATTTCTCATTAGCCAACTGAACTTTTTGCCTTGCTTCGGCAACCTGGGGACAAACAGATCATCGAAAGAAGAGAAATATCAATAGAGCAACATCACCTAAGAAGGTAAAACATCAAGATTTTGTGCATAAGACAGAACTCTTCATTGGAAACCTCTGGGAATTGTCCATCAGAGATGATGAATAAATTGTGAGGATCTTTTTGATCAGCAGCTTCTTTATTTAGCCCAGACAATAGTTTTGCAGCCGTACCAAGGATACTTGATGATGAAGCTGCCATTATTAACTTCCTCAGCAGGGGTGAGCGAACTGTGGTCTGCAAATTCTTAGCCTCCTGACCATGGAGTTGCTGAAGTTGCTTCCCAGCAAGTAGAATAGCTTGAATGACAGCTATAAACTGTTGATCCCGTAACCGAGGAAATTACATCAAATGTTGTCTACAAGAGTTCTATTGAAAGCAGATATTGGAGTACATGTATATCTTATATAACCTATAAAACTAAGTTGACTCGTAATAATTCATTAAATCTTAATCTGATTATTTCAAATGAATAACACTTAAATATGATTTTAACAAGAGGCTTTGAAGAGGAATGCATATGAATTCATTCAGGTACTTAGACAAGCCACTAAGTTCAACAAATTCACTAATTCAGAAATGTCCAACATCCATGAAAGTTCTCATTTTTGACCAAGAGATCAAAACCACCTTCCCCCTTGTTCCCTCCTTTTGAAGAACAGAAGAATATCAGAAAACATTTCGAGAATCCAAACAGTCAGTAACACTTCAAGACAGAGCGAAAATCAAATGCAAACTTATGTCATCATTTGGATTGCAAAGTGTCACTAATCAATGTAATCTGCACAGACATGGTGCAACAGCTAAACGAGAAGTGAATAAACAAAAGCGCGAGAAGTGTGCTCAAACATGGTAAGCTACAAAAGTTTCTCCACAAATACTACACATCAAAATGCTGGAAAAGCTAATCTGTTTCAATACCTCTGCAGCTTTGGCTGTTCGATGGAATATTCTTGTTATCCCACGTTGAATATCCGGTGATCTAGACAAATAGGTCAATACCAAAGAAAGAATATGATGAATTTCAGGCTGCATAGTAGTGATATCGGGTTCTTCCCATCATTTTCAAAATTACTAGAGGCTTTAAAGGCCCCCATAGATTCCACAATCTCAGAAACTGCATCAAGTCGAGCATATATCATGCTTCCATCACATAAAGGATGAGCCACCTGTGCCAGAAGGACTTGATCATGCACTGACATTTCTCTAAACACATTTGCATGTCTTCTTATGCATATATCAGTGAGACTGAACAGATTACGGATGAAGCAGATCTATTTTTGTAGAGAAAACAGAATCATTAAAAAATTAAATCAGAGAATAATTGCTGCATACCCAGTGCCTAAGAAGCCTTGAACCAAATATTGTAAGAGTATGATTCATACACTGCAGCAAGGTGCCAGACTCTGAACCATCAGCATTATTCTTCAGAACCTACAAGGAGGCATTGCATCAATCAGAAGCTTCCTTTCTACAGATTAAAGTTAAGAGTCCTTTTCTCGTACTTCCTGAAATACTTTGACTGGATTATGGGCATTCCTATCCACCTGCTATTGTATTTTCCCTTAAACATCTAATAGCACACAATGTGTTTGAACATGATGTCATCTCAATATTACGTACAGGGCACATGCACTTTAGTAATAATGACAACCAGCAACCTGGTCTGACACTGACTCCCATTAATTATCAAGTCATATGAAATATCACCAATTACCTCCAGTTGTTGAAGTGTATTGCCAGTAAGGGTCATCTCCAATTTGGTAGATAGAGGCCGGAATGAAGCTTCCAAGCAGAGAACTCCTTCAAGACCAAATTGCTTGAGATGACGAATGGTTAGACCTAATGCTTGGATTACCAAATCAGGCAGTGCCATAATTCCCTATGGATTGAAGTAAAATTTCGTGGCAGAAGAAAGAGTAAACATAATAAATTAGATGTAGCAGGGATTTTCATTCCATTCATGGACCGAAAAAGAATTTCATGACATTCATATTACCCATCCAAGAAGCCTAATCAACAATACTACTAAGTAGTATTATGGGTTAATAGCTCATTAAGTATCTGAGAGAAGCAAAAAAAAGATGATCAAACCTCAAATTTAGAGCAGTTACTGCCATTTTCTTTGGCCTCCACATCTTCCTGGTGATGGGAATCTCCTAGCTTATGTCCAGTCATCTCCTCAAACAGAGACTTCACTTCAGCTAGTGCACCACCATCGGTGAAGCAATCTCGTGAGGAATGTTCAACGCGGACACTTGAGGCTGGTCCAGCATATGCTAGGAGCAACTACAATAACAAGATTTCATTCCAGTGGCCAGTTGACGTGATTGAAGGAGGAAATACAAGAGGGACAGATACATTAAAGTTAGAGTAATATCTGTTCAAACTGAAACATAATAAATGCTGCAATCATAGTTAAATACTCGCAAACTGGAAAACACTTAATTTAATAAGACATACATTACATTCAAGAAAGTACCGCTATTAAATGGGGAGAGAAATTAGAGACAGAAAGGAAACATATTTAGAATTAGATGCACTGCTTGCATGTTTTGGAAATGAAGGCACGAGCAAACAGGATTATATTTCTTTAGTAACAGAAATACTTGTGACAGACGAGATTCATGCCCCTAAAGGGTAAACAACAGAAAGAGAAAAAATTCCTCCACGTAGAAGACTTTCAGCTGCATTTTCTTTTCCGTACAACTTCAACTGCAAGTAAGATTACCTTCTCTGTCTGCTTCGATAGTGGCTTCCCCAGAAGTAACTCTGCAGGAGACAAGTTTAAAACGATAGACTCCAGACCACTTCTCCAAAAATTATCACTGAACTCCCCATACACAACATCCCCAGTCGAAATTTCAACTCCAATAACGCCAATTTTCACGTCAGCCCCACTATCAAGGGCACCCTCCACAGTCTCAACCTCCTGCTCCACAACACAAACCAAATAATTATTACATGAACTACAGCCCTCCTCGCCACCTCCCAAATCTTTGGCAGCCTCCAAGGTGGCCTTGGTGTACAATGCCGATAATCCGCGGCAAAAGGGTCCCAATTTATTGGTCCCATGAGCCTTAATTGCTGCAGTTTCAGTCTGTTTCACCACGCCAACTTTGTACCCTGCACTCACAAGCCTCCGCACGTGGACATTCAGCCGAAAAGTGGGTATACTAGCGGTCAAGAAATTATGATCCATATGAGCATAAATCCCCAAAATCCTTGCAGCATTCTCCGCATCTTCACCAAAAAACCTATATTTATACCCGACTTCGACCATCAACAGGACATCAGGGTACTTGGCCTTGAGCTCCACCACTTGCTGCTCCAATGGGGTGTACTTAGGGATCACAATCAGCTGATTCCTGGAAGGCTCTAAAAGCTGTTGAGAGGGTTCCAGGAGTTTCTTTAAAAACTTCTCGTGAAGAGTAGGATTGGAGAGAGGGGGTATAGGATTATGGGTGTGGGGTGAAAGTTTGGGTTTTTTGGAGGGTTTAGGGAAGAGGGATTGTGGGGCGTGACCAGATGATGCTAGGGATTGAGAAAGGAGATGGGAAGTCCTGAGGCGTTTGGCGGGTGAAAATGAGACAGTGGCCGAAATTTTCTGAGGTGGGGTTGGCGGTGCTTGCGATTGGGAGGGGGGCGCCGATGATGAGGATGATGAAGGATCGGTGGGAAAGGAAGAATCCTCTTGGGGTTTGGGTTTGGGTGCAAAGAAACGAGAAATTACTTGTTGCTTCTGCTTCCCCATGGCGACAGCACCCTCAAAGCTCCCAGCTGGGCGTGAGGAGTGTCATCAAGTGTGGGTGCGGTTTTTTTGGCGGTTTGGAGCGCGGGGGAAAATGTACAGCATTGTACCATACGGGTGGCTTGCCGCCTTACTACCGCATTCTTAAAATTTTCAAGGAGACTAAAAGTTTGATGGGGACTGGTGTAGTCCTACATTAATCACAGATGATAGAAACTTTACCGGCTATTTATGTCGGATCTGATGATTTAGGTCACTACAAGTTACACCACCGGTCGAAACCGTCTCTTCCTCAAGGGGACGAGTAACGAAATCCCAAAAGGCATTCCCATACAAGTTCATAGATTTTCCACTCTGGAATTTGAGGATCAAACCTCTTATTTGCAACTATAGGTGTCAAAATGGGTGATTTGGGTATGTCATAATTGGGTAATGGGTACCCATTTATACCCATTTAATAAATGGGTATGGGTATACCCAAGTAATCCAACTACCCATTTATGACTTGTTTGAAATATTATTTATTTTTTAAAAAAATTTTGCATAGTGTTTGACAATAAATAATGGCATTTTATTGTTATTACATTGGTAAAAAATTCAAATTTATCTCCTTATCATTCACTAAAATTTTGAATAAAATGTGTATTTATTTTTAAATGGGTTAAATGGGCGAGCCAAATCAACCCATTACCCATCAACTAAATGGGTATAAATGGGTACTCATTTATACCCATTTAAAATTAATGGGTTGATTTGAGTAAATTATTAATGGGTTGGGTTTGGATGAGCCAATATAAATGAGTTGTGATTGACACCTCTATTTGCAACCGTGCGAAGGTTTGAATCTCTGAACTGCAAGCATGATTGCATTTTATATTTTGTTTAGTGACCAGCTCAACTAAATCGAGTTAATTTTTTTATATGCATATGACCTCTGTAAAATGTATAAGATTATTTTATATGAAAGTTTTAGTTCTGATATGGACTTTTAGTCTATATACATATATATATATATATATATATATATGCTATTATAATGAAAAAGATTTTTTCAAAAAAGGCAAACTATAAAATTTAAATCTCCAACCATCACACGTAAGATTTGAATGCCGACAGAAGAGAGATTTTCAAAACACTCCCTTGGTCCCTCGGCACAAGATGAGAAGAGTATGAAAAGAAGTATGAGTGTAAATAATAATAACAATATAGTTAGCCCATGAAGTGGGCTTTTTGCCACAGACAGCCCACCACAATTGGAAGGATGAGGTCACCATGTGTCCGTTATAGTGCAGCGTTGATGGGCTTTTCTTATGAGAGATGCTTCAGGATTGTGGGGTGTCTCGGCTCTCCAGAGGAAGTAAATTTGATAACTTCATGTAACTTGTGCCCAGTGGTAGTGTACTTTGTCGTTTTGTATCGAATGGATCGATGGTGCAAGATCAAATCCAAGCTATCGATGGATCGATGGGCTTTTTCTCTTCAGTTTCATGTTGATTGAGCTCAAGGTTAGATTTAAAATGAAAGTGTGTTTAAATTTATTCCCTTACTCGTTTTTATATTTTTGTTTTGTTTTCTGCTAATAAATGTTAATATCTCTGAAGTCAACTTACGATTTATGAAGAACCTTGAAACGATGTGGATATGAAAGAAGAGAGAGTACTATATGGTGTAGCATTGGGGGTGCGGGACGCAATTTGTAGTCAGGACAAAATATGTATCAATTTATAGTAAGGACAAAATATGTATTAGATTTTGAGAAATTGCAACAGTCATGAGTCATCTTGAATTGATGGTATGACAATGCCCTAACAAAACTTTCAAATCACTCTAAAGACTATCATGGTAACTGAAGAAGCCTTGAGTCACAAACGGAGCAGACTTGAAATGGTAAATTCCTTGGATTGCCATTTTCTGGATTTTTCATAAAAAATATATACGGTAGTAATTTGATGTATGTGAGGTAAAAAAATATTTAGAAAATGTGATCACCGAAAATGTAAAAAATTTTCTGTAGAAAACTCCAATCCAAACAAGGGCTAAGGCCCCGTTTGATAACACAATTCAATACTTAAACTTAATGGATTTAGATCTTAACACGTTTAGACCGGTTGATAACCGAAAATAGAACATCTAAATGAATTAAGTGGCACTGAATTTTCTAGGTAAAACTTGTTCTCAAAAATAAGTGATAAGCTATTCACATATCACTGAATGTAATATACATTCAAATGTATTAGATTTAGCACTTAACAATTCAATCACTTAATGAATTCAAACTTTAGACTTCAGTTTTATTAAATGCACCCTAAGTAAGAGTTCAGTCTGGTACTCTAATCTAATGGTAAGTAAGAGCTCGGTCTGGTACTCTAATGTCAGATCTTTGCAAATGTGAGGTCAAGGCAGTTTCCGATCGAAGAAAGAAAGTTGGGAGTTTAGAGGGAGTGTATTAGGGTTTTGCTGATGTACCTATATCTATAGGTGTAATCATGAGAGAGTGAATTGAGAGGTAATGTTGTATTTGAACAAAGATTGTTTCACCTTCTTTATGAAATTACTTGTTTAACAAGGATTTTGCCAATCCATAATCTATCATATATGTATTGCAGGGAGGGTTTTCTGGGAGGGGCTCCAGGAGTCAGGAAAATCCCAATCCTTTTTTCTAAGAATTTCTATTTAATTTAATTCATTAAATATCTCATGAGTCATGATAAAAACCGTTAATAACTCCTTATCAGCACTATCTCCACTCCTAACTCCTTATCAGCACTATCTCCACTCCTACTCACATGCAACTACCTTCTTATCAGCATTATCTCCACTCTTACTCACATGCAACTAACTATCATCTATCATTTATAAAGTTTCTAACTTTCTATTCTTTTGTTTATAGAGTTTTGTATTTTTTTTTAATTATCAAATATCCATTCATAGCTTTTGAATTTGAAATGTAAAAAGTGGCACTATAAATGTAGAAATTTGGATAAAGTTTATTCATAGGAAAGTAAATTTAAATAAAACATCATATCTCCTATTAAAAGTTAAAAGAGCAAATAATAATATTTTACTGTTTAACATAATAATCCTAATTGAAAGTATAAATTATATTTAAAAAAATAATATTCAATGGTCATGGATTTAAAAAAATCAATAGTTGTACTAATCCTAAACGTTAAACTACGAAATCACTAAATTAATAACAAAATCCTACTGGCACTTGAAAATGATATTTATTATTTAAAATCTTTATTTTTGATAAATAATAATAATAATAATAATAACAACAACAACAACATCAGTCCGACCAAAAATTTTTAAAAAATAACAATATAGTTTAAGAGAAAGATATAATGCATTTATCCGTAAACTATATCTACTCAATTTATATATATTTAATCTAAATTTTACTCTAATGGGATTTAAATAAGCGTGTAAAACCCAACCACTAAGAATAGTCTTAGGCATTATTGATTATTTTGTATATTTTTGTTATTTTCTTCAATGTAAATATGTAATACTACTATGTCATTTTTAGAAAAATGACTAAATCTTTTTTTTTGGTAATTGTTGAATGTATTACAAGATATTGTCAGTTTTTCATTTGCATTTCCAGATGCCAATTATTACAACTATTGTGATTAATTCTTGGTTTTATATAGTTTCATATTATGAGAGGTAAAATTAAATATACTCTAAAAATTACTATTCATCGGTTCTTCTTTCCCTTTTGCTTCAAGTGATATCTTTCAATTTGAAGGATAAAAAATAAGTATATTTTAACAGTTTAAAACTAAACTAGAAGTTATGAAAGTTTTTTTTCTTCAAATATTAACTTTTTAATTTGGATGTCGAATTATAAACACATTTGAATCCAATAAAATCACATATCCAAACTCATATTTGTTGATGGAGCAATCAAAGTAAATAGGTTATCATTTATAATTATAATAGTTGGATAGTATAGTAGAATAGGAGGTAAATGTGCTATAAAATTAGATTAAAGGAAGGACAACTAGGTAAGAATAATATAGGGTAAATAGAATATAGGATTTAGGGGCGGGAGAAAGGGTTGTAGGATTATGAAAATGTTGAGTTAAGGAGATAAGAAAAAGGGGATAGCAAGAATAGCAGAGCGGTGAAACAGGAGAAGTGACCTGAAGAAATGGTAGGGGTATAATACTATATTCGATGTACTTTTGGTATTTCTTTCAATGTTTCTATAATCATTTCCTTATATGTTTTTGTTTATTTTAAAGTTTTAGATAAGATACATAAATATAATATAAATTAGATACTAAAATAATAATCTTTTTATTTTTAACTTATTTTTCATATAACTATTACAAATAGTTCATTAATTATTATTATTATTTTCAATATAAACCCGTGCATAGCATGGGTCAGAATTCTAGTTGATAGTGATTGTCCTTATTAATTACCCATTCATCACATTTTTCATTCTCGGTAAATTTGGGGCTAATTTACTCCTACAAGTTCAGTTCTAGGAGCAATTCGATTAGGGCCTAGCTCCTCTGCTCGCAAGCCACGTGTTCGACATGCAATGCATGACTCTTCTTTTTTCTTTTTTTTTTTTTTTTTTTTTTGTCAATCGGCAACTATCTATTCTACTTTTACTCTATGGAGAAGAGGAAGGGGAGTCTAAAGAGACTTGTATCCTCTTCAATAACCAATTTTTGTAGGGTATCGCAATTCACAACAAGGAAGGGAACTCCTACCTCAATCCTACGTGACAGAATTAAATTCATAAACGAGGGAGTAAACTTTTTTGTTTTCAGCATTTTTATTTTTTAAAGAAAGATTTCAGACCTTTCCAGGGAGGACGAGGAAGGAAACAGCTTGCAATAATTTTTTGTGCCACAAGCTTTTTCCATATAGACATTTTGCAGGGGCAGTCTATGATCGGAGAGAAGATGATGGGTTATCGCCTATCGGCTTATATTACAGGCCTTGATGAAAAGTATCCTTTGTGGTCCATGCTGTCTGCAAGTGCTTATCTTCTCTCTATTGGGGACGATAACGCGATTCGGACAAGGGATGGAGATGCAAGCACTCGGACTCCCAACAAACTAGCATTAAAGTTATTAAATATTGACTTGCCTTTTTTTTTTTCCATTCATTTCTTTAAGAAAGAATGCAATGAATTTTTTTTTTTTCTGGGGAAGAAATTCTTTCTCTTTTTGATAGATTCTTGGAAGAAACATGATTCATTTCTCCAGGAAAGAGAGCAAAGTTGATGTATTTTCGAAGAAAGAGTGCAATGGTGCAGGGCTGTAGGCGAAGTATATATGACTTACTTTAAGCATTTGCCGAGTCCGACTTGGCCTCTCTCTTTGTATTTACTGTTCAGAACAATGACAGATTTGAAATTTGTAGACTGTGTATTATACGGCACAAATTCAGCTCTTGTGACGTTCTAGGCGTATTAAGTACTATTATTCCTCGTACTTTATTTGTTTTTGGTCTATAAACGAAATCAGTACATGATTTACTACTACCTTCACCGTATTAGAACGTGCATTCTGAGGAATATTGTCTAGTTTTTTTTTTTTTTGGAAAAAAATATTGTAGATTAAAAGGTTAAGTCTCAGCCCCACCATGGTTTATACGTTTAACATCTGTCTTTATTTTTTTAAAAAATTATTTATTTTGGATAAGGTAGGTGAAAGGTTACTCGTGTTGATACAGCCAGCCATAATGATATAACACTATAGACATGTCTATGAACATTTTTAGTAGACATAATATATTGAATACAACATGTGAATCTGATTTCTATCGGGGAAAATAAGAACAAAGTGATTTTGTATGACTCGAAAAAGAGGAATGGGAGCCAAATGTGAGGATGTGTGAAGGGAGGACAAAAGGCTTGCCTTAGACCACGTACTTCAGTGCCTGCAAACAGTCTGTATCCACACCATCTAGTCTATTGAATTGAGGTACAAAAGCATCCACCATTTCTTTTTTTCCTCCTCCACTTGTATAAGAAATAGCGTCAATAAATTTTCGACACACACCACCCTCCGCCCATTTGAGTCATCAACCATAAAATGTGCCATGATTTCCATACTTAATTTCATTCTTCCCCTTCTGAAATAACCACGGGAGGATAAGTTTTAGGATCTTTGCTCAACCCAATTCTAATAGTCAACGGTAACCGATTTTACTCATAAATCAAAGGAATGCAAGTAAAGCTGCTTAATTAGGATTGTAGCATATATATATGTACACTCGCATGGCACCTTAAATATTACATAATTAAGTTGAAATAATACCAGTCCACTTGGGAAAGAAGATTGATGCACAAAACACTAATTAGTTCGATTGCTACATCGCGTAAAAAAAAGAAAAAAAAAAAGGCCAAACAAGAAAGCACAAAGATCTCTTGTACATAATTGGAGTTCAGCCTAAAGGCATATAAGATGTCTCGATCCCGAATTCCACCGAGCAAGGATTTAGCCAAAAAATATTTGTGGGGTTTGAAGGCATTTCCGGTTTTGAGGAATTGAAAGATATGACCCAACAATGGCAAGAGATGAACTATCTTGTGCTACCATACATATTTTAATTAATTAAAAAAAGCACTTATCATACTTAGACTTGTATTTAAGCTTGTGATTAGAGATAAATAAACATCATCACTATATCACTATCTCGTGGATAACCTATATCATCTCAATAATAACATGGCATACCGAATTTTTATTATTGTCTTATTTGAAATTTCTCACTTACACTTTCTCTCATTCTTATGCCACCGAATTGTTGTTTGCTATCGGATAAATATATTCATTTCACAGGCATAATTGGACTTGCATATTTTTCCTTCCTCTTGATCATATATCTAATCTTCTTCTATCTGTCTAGACATGTCACATTGTTGTCACTACAAAGATGATGTGGAGAGATTTGAGTAACATATTTCTGAGTTGTGAACCACAAAATTGGCAACACAAAGAATGAATGCCTCGAAATGGCAGTATTGTAATACATTTGGTCGAGAGGGTCATTAGAAAAGAGAACAGTTACCTTATACTTTCTTTCCTGAGAAGGTGGACGAAAAGGAAACATGCGCAACCAGATTCTTTTGTCCATCTTAACAGCCTGATCATTGCAGTGGCCGGAAACCCTAAGCAAGAAGAATCCCATAGGATGATTTTGATTGGCTGCAAACCACAAAAGGAAAACTCCAACAACACTTCCACCCCAAAGGCCAACAACATTCTATGATCTCAATCACTCATTCACATGAATGGGAAATGAAAAACTTGTCTTCCCACTACTCTCCCCTCCAAAACCAACTGCTGCTGCCAAATCCCCAAACCCCAGAATCAAGACAAGAAGAAGAAAAAGAAAGAAAAGAACAGGATGACGTCGAACATCATTATAATGAAGTGGAGGAAGATATTAAAGCCAGATGCGAGTGGGATTTCAATCTCGCCACCGTTGTTTCTTCTACAAGCTGCTCCTCCTCCTCGTCCTCCCTTGGCGGAGCCATTTCCGATACCCTGGGAGTCATAGAATTCGACCCCTGTGATCGGTTATTAGCCACCGGTGGCATCTCAAGAAAGATTCGTATGTACCGCACCGTGTCTTTGTTGCCCCACGAAGGATTAAGTTCGTCGCAGGAACAAGCTGCGACGGCCGTGCTAGACCACGCCAATGCATGCGACTTCTACATTTGTACCCCGGCTAAGCTTAGTAGCCTCCGGTGGAAACCCGGCTCGGGCGGGGGTGTTCTGGGGTCTGCGGACTACGACGGGGTAGTGACGGAGTATGACCTGGAGAGGAGGTTGCCGGTGTTCGAGCGGGACGAGCATGGGGGCAGGCGGGTATGGAGCATGGACTACTCTCCCTCTGATCCGGTGCTGGGTGCGTCCGGTTCGGACGATGGCACCATGCAGGTGTGGGACCCACGATGTGAGGGAGGGGAGTGCTTGGGTATGGTGCGGCCCGGCGCGGGGAGGAGCCCAGTGTGCTGCGTGGAATTCAATCCATTCGGTGGCGGCCTGATCGCCGCAGGATGTGCTGACCGAAGGGTCTACGGGTACGACGTGAGGAGGATGGGGCACCCGGTCCTGGTCTTAGATGGGCATCAGAAAGCCGTGACTTACATCAGGTTCCTGGATCGCCACACGATGGTGACATCCGGCGTTGATGGGTGCTTGAAGACGTGGCACACTGCAGATCAGCGCCTTATTCGGACGTACACGGGACACGTCAACGCCAGGAGATTCGTTGGGTTATCCGTTTGGAGGGGTGGTGGCCTGCTCAGCTGTGGCTCCGAGGACAACCAAGTTGTTGTCTACGATAAGAGATGGGGTGCGCCAATCTGGGTCAGGAGATTCGAGCCACCATCCTCAGCTGGAGCTCCGCCTCCGGATCCAGCTGAATCTTCCGGCCGGTGGGAATGTGGCGAGCCTACAGATACAGGGTTTGTGAGCAGCGTATGCTGGAGGCAGATGGGAGAAGACCAATGCACACTCGTCGCTGGTGGCTCAGATGGGCGCTTGCAAGTTTTCAGCGGTAGAAGAAGAAGAAGCAGGTGATTCTTCTCGGAGTATTACTACTGCTACTAATTAACTCATGTTCCTAACGTCCACTCATTACTTCTCCCACGCGAAAACAATTTTAAGAGAATCATTCATACTAGTGCTAAAACTTATCATTTTAAGAGAATCACTCGTACTAATGCGAGATGGCTTCGTATGCTCCTTTCTATGTTTTTCTGCTTTTGAATTTATTGGAACTGAGGAAAGAAAACCGTTTCGAGTAGATGACTAACAAAATTTTGTACAATGTTTTATCAAACTACAGTAAATCTTCATACATATACTGTCTTATATATGCTGTTTTCTTCTTGATGATTTTTATGCTGAATAGTCTTAATTCTTGATGTGTTTTACGCGCTTATTATTTTACCTTCTACCAAGATTCTCAACAACAATGATCAGACTCCATACCAGCTAGTAGAATCTGTTCTTTCACATTATACGGTAAGATCTATGCATTGATCCAAACAAATGCTCCCATCTTAAGATAAAACCCTTCCTCCTGAAATAAGTCTTATGCGTATTGGCACAATCCCACAAGGAGCTCTTAAGTGCACCAGTTAACAGGAGTATGCACAGAATTTGATGCAATTGTTTCCTTCTTTTCACTGAGTGGTTGTAATGGACTGCCTCTAGAAATGTTTTCCTTCAAACAATAATGTGGCTGGTTTAAAAAAAAAAAAAAAAGGAAAAGAAACAATGTTCATGGCTTAGGTGAATTTTTTGTACACATTAACAGCATCTCGGGGACAAGAACAATGTTGAATTCAATCATATGATTTTTGTTCTAAAGGTAATTCTGATGTTTGAGGAAGTAGAAGTATGTTAAATGTAACAAGCATATTGATATGTACCAATATACACAGTACATACTAATAATTAGTAGGATCACTTACACATTTACAAGGTTAACCAAAGAAACAACTGATTTCATCTTTCTGCTTTAGCATTTTCTTCGCTTACTTCAAGGATAAACATAGATTCCTCAAAAAGAAAACAACGTACATGGAAAAAATAGATTCACTTTGTGACCACTGCAAAGAGCATATTAATTACTGGCACGAAAGACGTAAAATTTTGTCGAAATAAGCATCAAATTCGAGTATGGAACAGTAAAATTAAAACTATATGAGCTCGACTTAATTTTCACTATTGATAAAATTTTATTCAAATTAGGCTTGAAATAAATACATAGACTGAGAGTTTATACACAATTTGAAAGTCTTTTGGGAGGGAAAAAAAAGGTGCTCAACTTGATTTGGACATACACTCATATTTGTTGATCCGAAAACTCTTTGGTCCTCTGCACGCTCGACTCTCCACTCATCCTTTCTTGGGTAAAAATGTTATGAAAATACGTCTGTGAATGTTGTCAAGGCTTCCGAATTGGAAAATTGTCATAAAACATTTTACGGACATATCGAAGGGCAACATGGATTTTCTTTCTCACGAAATGAAGTGATGTTTTCTTTCACATTTTGAAATTGTGCCCATATGCAGCAGTATCTCAAAGGATATAAAGGGGCATTCCACGTAGAACTATAAGTTTCCTTTTGGGAAGATTAATTTTAAGTATAATGCTTAACTCATTGCACAGAAAGGCAAGTTAACTATAGAATTGGACTATAGTATTTTACTTCACTATGAGCACAATTACTATCGATATTGAATTAGTTTCATTATTCCAAATGACTTGCAACATATTTTATATCGTAATCACTAAGAAAACTGCCCAGGTGTTTGGTTGGTTTTCAGGAATCAAAATTGTAATGGAAATGGTATAAACCTCATCATCTGTATGGATTTTTCGTTGTTCCGTTGAGTTTCAATGATCAGCCTGAGATCCAAGTTCTCACAAGTGAAAGTATGACTGAAGACAAATTTTCACACTTTTAATTCTATAAAACATTTCAAATATTGATCTACTAAACTATAAGTTTAAGAACCACTAACTTGGATGTATTTCTAACCCTAGCACCTCCTTTGTTTGTGGTCGAATGTCGTGATTTTAGGATATAGTACACATGATGAACACAGCCCCATCCCTCGCTTTCCATGCCCTTCGAGCCATATCCTTATCCTACAATGTGATCAAATATGAGCAAACTATCTAATTGGCCCTTAAACTATCAAACTAATACACTTTTAGCCCTTCAACTATTTTTTTTATATATTTTTATCCCTGCAACTCCTAAGAGCATGTATGTCTAACCCTTTTATCCATTTAAACTGTTAAAACCAAGAGAAACTGGACAATGCACAATATACAAGTAAAAATCTACTCATAACAGCAAGATTCATAGAAATCTGAGTCCAGATTTAGAATTTATTCGCAAAACAAAATCTAAAAGTGTGATTTCACTTAAATTTGATAGCACTATAATAGTGGTCAATTATTGGTCAACAAGGACCAATGGCTGTTAATCGGGATATGGTAATTGCAATAGTATTGAGATGTGATTGGAGGATTTAAGATGATAAAAAATTTGCCACTTTGAGATCGATTTTACTAGGAGTAATGATTGAAATTAATAAAATGGTTAGAAATATACGTTTTTGGACATGAAAGGACTAATAGTATATGGATAATAGTTAAAGGGTGAAAATGTTTGAGGTTAACAGTTTGAGATCTGAGGAGGACTTTGACCCCAAAACTAATCACTACTGTCAGGCAGTCTAAGCTATCATCCGTAATCATGAAACTTTATAAAGGGGTGACGTACTACATCCATCGTGTACTCATTTGTGTTCAAAACGTTGCTATTGTCGGCTATATGCCAATTGCCAAGTTCAATTCTCATAATGGGCTGTTCTACGCTTTTTAGCACCCTTCCTTCCCCTTTGGTATAGAGATTGAGATCTTGGTAAATTAAAAAAAAAAAATGTGATTTATCTCATGGAGTAGTCAATACAAGTCATGGTCTGGTCTTCCCAATGGCAAGTTCAATTTTATGGCAAGAGAACGAAGGGGATTTTATGGCAAATGCAATTTTATCCTTTCCATAAATGAAGGCTAAAAATTGAGAATACACAAGAAAAAAAAAAAAAAAAAAAGTAAAAATGAAGAAAAAACCATAATTGGGGCGAATGGAAATCCAGCTGGGTCTAGCGGAGGCCCTCTGGGTATTAGGGCCCAGGTTAAGTGGTCATTATAATTCTGGTTCGACATCCAAACCAAAGCCCAAGACGCAAAATACGTTGAGAAGCTTCGACAAGACTTCACCTGCAGATTCCAGGGAGGGAAAAAGATTTGTGATTTGTACGAAGTAGTAGTTGTAGGCTAGTCTTACAGTCTCTGCAGAGCCGAAGAAGAAGAGGAAAAAGCAGGGCAAGGGTCGTTCGCCGGTCAAGGAGAAGAGAGAGAGATAGAGGGAGAGCGAGAGAAAATGGTGACGTCATCGGTGGTGAACACATACCCCCTGTCTAGTTACACCTTCGGGACAAAGGAGCCGAAGATGGAGAAAGACACGTCCGTTGCCGATCGCCTTGCTCGCATGAAAGTCAAGTACGTCGTTGCTCTCTCTCTTTTTCTCTCGCTCTCTCTCTGTCTCTGATTTGTCTGATATATTTTGTACGTTTCCATCGTTTTTTGTTTGATTTATGCGATTTATCAAGCAAAAACCCTAGTTAAACCTCGTCCTGGCTCAATTCTTATTTTGCAGCCTAAAACCCTAGATAACTTTCCAGCATCTTACTTTCTTCTCCTTTTCCTGGTGCAGTTATATGAAGGAGGGCATGAGGACTAGCGTTGAAGGAATTTTACTGGTAAACATTTTTACTAGTACTGCGTTTTTAATTCGCTCCTTTTCTGGTTATATATGGTTGCGTCTTGATTCAATTTGCAAGGAACTGTGCAAATCTTTGATGCTGATTACCATAGCTGAGCTTTTTACTTGCAAATGGATCGAAAAATATGGATAATCATACGCGAAAGGGAGGCTTTCCATTTTCTCTGATAGGGTCAGGTCCAGTCCTGAGTTCTTTCAAATACATATGTTTGGGTAAATAGCTTTTCGTTTGACTGTTAGGAACTTAGAATTTAATTTTGACCCAGAAATGTTAATAGCAAGGAAATTAATATGGTTTGAGCATGAATTTATTTGTAACCTAGTCCTAAGCAAGCAACCGGTCTTTGAACGTGTTCTTTGGCTGTTCATCCAGGAATTTAATCTCCGAAGTTGACTTTTTCATGTTGCACTCTTTGTAGTATGACCTGTGCCTGCCCACATCCAGGAATATCTTATGTATCTCTGTTTCTTCCCCCAAAACTCCCCCCTCAACCCCCAACCCAAACCAAAATTAAAGAAGAAGAAGAAGAAGAAGAAAAAGAACTCGTGCTGTATGAAATACTGGTTGTGCTGTCTTTATTGCATAGCATGATTGATATTCTGGGTAACAGTTTGGCATTATTACAGCCTTTGATGCTACTTTTACTGACTTTCGATGCCAGTGGATACTTGGTACTTTAATGATGAGAATCCATATGAATTAATAGTTATTTTTTATGATAAACTATATCGTTATATTAAACAATAACTTTCGATGGCTGTGACTAACAGGTACAGGAGCACAATCATCCGCACATTCTTCTTCTTCAAATTGGTAATACTTTCTGCAAACTTCCTGGTGGGCGGCTGAAGCCTGGAGAGAATGGTATGAGCCTTGAGCTTCTTCTCCTTCTTCCAATTTTTTTTTTCTCAAGTATATATTGATGATTAACTGACTTTTAACCCTTTAATGTATGTAAAAAAAAGGAAAAAAAATTGTATAACTGTTATTGTAGTATTACCAATATGATTGTTGTTTATCTGTCTATGTTATTTGTCATAGCATTTTTTGTCACTCTGAGCATGGTGATAGACCCTTCTACTGGTCTATTACTGAGAAATGGAAAAGAACATGAGAGTCCTTTTGAGCTAAAGTCTCAGAATTACCCTTTTGGATCTGAACAGTACCATTAGTTCTTACTTTATTGAACTTGAAAAACTTGTTAACGTGCAATGCAAGTCTAACTTTTAGAGATCATGGACAATTATTCTGAAAATGAGCATGCCATAGAGGAATATTGAAACTGCATCATACTTATTGTTAAAATTGCAGAAATCGAGGGACTGAAGCGGAAACTGTCTAGCAAACTTGCTGCTAATTCAGCAGCTCTTCAGCCAGATTGGCAGGTATTTGTTCCTTTGTTTTCCCTTTTTGTTTCTTAACCTACTTGATTGTCTGTTAGGCTATCCTTAAGTCTTTTATTTAGTTTATTGTTCAAGAACAAACTGTGTGGGAAACACAGCCAAATTTGCACGAGAGTTTAGCAAGGGACTGGGGGAAAAATTATGTAAAAGAAGGATATAGACTCAAGCCATAGTTTAGTATTTTGACATTTCAAATCTCTTATTACCTGAGAGATGCATATAACTTTTCAGTTTGATGCCATTATTTTTCTCCTCTTTACCTGTCCTTGAGGAAGCAATCTTCTAGGATATTATTTTTTTTCCTTCAACTTTCTTTGTGCTTACTTTTTTATGATTTGCCTACTTCATGTGCAACATTTCATTTCAGATTGGTGAATGTGTGGCCATATGGTGGAGACCAAATTTTGAAACAATAATGTATCCATACTGCCCTCCCCACATAACAAAACCGAAGGTAAGTTGGTTTAAACAACATGTTTCCTTAATCCCTGCCTAAGTCTTTTGTTTCAAGTGATCATTTCGCTTACCTATTTCTGGCTTTGCAGGAATGTAAAAAGCTTTTCCTTGTTCACCTTTCTGAAAGAGAGTATTTTGCTGTTCCAAAGAACTTGAAACTTCTTGCTGTGCCATTGTTCGAACTCTATGACAATGTTCAGGTACAAAAGAGAGAGAGTTATGTTGGACTATTGAAGCGACTTCTATTGAATTACCATGAGCCCACCTTGCTTCTTTCTAAATGATGGAAGCTCTGCACATACATGGAGGAGCTGATTGACTCATTTTTAACCTTAAATATTTGTAATAACTTTTTGTGGTTAGGCTTGTATCGAAATATACATGTCTTAGGTGCATGTGCTGCTGTAAGTCCACATAAGTGCTTCTTAGATTTCGCTTAATATAATTTTGACAGTATTTTTTTTTTTTGACAGAGATATGGGCCTGTGATCTCCACTATCCCACAGCAGTTGTCTAGATTCCAGTTCAACATGATCCATCCTTGATTTACATGGTTCTTACCTGGACAGTACCTACTGGACGATTGATGTTGATATGCCGGTTGCCAGTTTGCTGTGGCTGAAGCATGTCTGACTTGATGGTATGATCCATCTTCAGTTGGACCCATACTACTTTATTCTCTCACGGATATTTAAGTTATTTCTGGTTTAAGATACTCTGGACCTGCTTCGTAGGTGTAATGTAGGAGCATTTGATCGTATCTGGTGAATCAAAGACTTTCCAGTTAAAATTCCCTTTCTGGGGCTTCAGTATACTGATTTCAGACATCATTTTTTGGTGTTTTGTATTTTCACTGTTTTTGCCTTATGATATTTGTTATTGTGCATGGCCGAGTTGATGGATGTACCCATTATGGTGGAGATTCAGGGTAGCTCCCTCCGGTGATAATTCAACCTGATTGCAAGTATGGCTTAGAGTAGATATTCACACACCAAATTCTTGGTTGAATCTGAAAATCTTTTTATTTATTCTCTGCTGGTAAGGAAGTCCCTGGATGTAGCAACCTTACCTCCACAAGTAGTCTCCAGATAGATGCTGCATTGCAGTTCATATGTATTGAATAGATTCAGCTTGTACGTAGTAATATAACAGTTGTGTTCGGAAGTTGGTTATTAGTGTACTGTTCTGCTTATGGTTCTCTCTCTCTGTTTTGCACTTCTGAACTCCTCTTAAAAGTTTAATGGGCAAACAGAGTAACTGGCTTTCATTCATTAACGTCAGCCAGAACCATTGGCATTTTCGTAGCAGGAAGACGTCCATCCATATTAGAATGGCTCATTCAGCTGTAAGAATATAACCAGTTCTTTTAATATGGTAAAGCAGCCCAGCGCAGAAAAACAGCTAGAGACTTGAAGCAAGAGGGACTGAATGCGCACTTCCATAGGTTGTCATCTTATGGTGGCTTTAGATTAATAATGGCTTAAGATTGTCTATCGGACTTTTAGATTAATAATGTGCACTCCCGTAACTTTTTCTTTTCTAATTCCAATGGCAATGGACAACCGTGAATCATCATAATTTTTTCCTTTATTGGGGTACAATTGCAAAGGAGAGCCAGAGGCCCATCAAGTGGAAACAAAACGCAGCATTGCGACGCTGGCTTCGTCATGAATCAGCAGCCGTCTCAGAATCTCGCTTTTGATCCAATGCCTCACCGACAGAGCTGGACTGTTGTTGCGGGCTATTATCATCTGCATCTTTTGTTGAACTCACTTGGGATTTGGGAATCAGATTCTCAAACAATTTTCTGTGCTCTTATGACCTGCATCCCTTATTAGATTTAGGCTCACTTGGTAACCAGATTCTAAAATAATATTCCTCCATCCCCTGCGCCATGCTAATTGTACGACATGAATTGGCGCCCGAAGTTTGGCAACTATGTTGGTAGCAGACCGAACCAAGCTCCTCCTGTCCATCATCCCATGAAGTACAATCAATGCAATTGAGAATGCCTCGAGACATCGTGACCTAAAATTTTGGCAATGGTCTTTTTGTTTGTCCGAAGGGCCAGGCCTTCTTTCTTGGGGTGAAGCATTTGGTTCTTTGCCACTTTACTCGTTTTGTTTGGCTCTAATTTACAAGATCCTAACCAAGCTTAAACAAACTTCTTGAAGACGCCAATTTATTATGCCCTAATACATTTATTAGGACGCTAATACAAGATCCTAAACAATTTATTAGGGCCACCCGGATTAGAAAAGCAAGACGCCATTGTAATGCCTCGTGATGACTATCTGAGTTGTCTTTCTTTAAGCAACTGTTACGAGTGAGTATCACCATTGATTATTAAATTGCTGATCCCTGTCGTCTTCCATATGTTCTGCTCCTCCATCTTTTCTCTTGCACTAAAGGCCTCCAACCACTGACCGGCTGATGCATGAATATTTGATATAGTTACATGGACTCCTGATTCATTTGACTCCAAGTTATGACCTGTGATACTCTCTGCTAAATTTAGGTCGCCTCTTAACTTGCATCCACCCAACAGTGCACCCCAGATAGCAACATCAGGTTTGAAGGGCATCTCTTTCAACAGAACCAGTGCTTCCTCTAGCTGGCCCCTTCGGCACAGTAAGTCTACCAGACAACCATAGTGTTCAAGCTTTGGACTAACCTGAAACTGCCTATCCATGCTATGAAAAATCTTCTGGCCTTCTTCCACTAAACCTCCATGACTACAAGCAAATAACACACTGGTAAATGTGAATTCATTTGGCTTCAATCCCTTTTCTTGCATCAAATAAAAGATTTTGACCGCATCTTCTACTCTTCCATGAACAGCTAGAGACCTGATCACAACATTGAAACAGAAAACATCCTTGTTTCCAGTTTTGACAAAAATTGTAAATGCTTTATCAATATCTCCACAGTTAGCATACATTTCCACAAGGGCAGTCCCAACAATAACAGCTGCATTACCCCAATCCATTATACAGGAGTGCACCCATCTGCCAAAATCCAGAGCATTCAGGTGAGAACAAGCAGAGAGAGCTGAAACAAATGTAAATCCATCTGCTGCCACACCTTGGTTATGCATATGCTCAAAGAGGCGCAGTGCATCCTGAAATTTTTTATTCTGTGTGTAGCCCGACATCATACAGTTCCAAGAAACCAGATTCTTCTCAGGCATCATCTCAAAAATCTCTCTTGCTGTTTGGAGATCCCCAGCAGCAGCATAGGCCTTGATCATTGTAGTCCAGGACACCACATTCTTCTCTGGCATCCGTATAAATAAATCTCTCGCATTTGCTACGTCTCCAAGTGTAGCATAACCTGAAATCATCGAATTCCATGAAATGACATCCCTTTCATTCATCTGATCAAAGAACTCTCTCGCACATTTAACACCACCAAATTTCACATACCCAGAAATCAATCTGTTGCACAATTCTATTGGAACCCCACAAATTCCGTATAAAGTCCTCCTAGCATTATTTAACATTTCGTTTTCTGGAAAAACCATGTCAGAAGAATCACATATATCTGCATAGAAACTAAAAAGAGCATGAGCAGCTGAAAGCAGGAGCTGGAACCCAGTCTTTATAATGTGACAGTGCACCTTTTGGCCTATTCTAAACGAACCCAGCCGAGTGCAAGATTTCAAAACGTATGGGTACGTGAAGTTATTGGGTCTGAGTCCCCTGTGACGCATTTCATCAAACATTGATATGGAATTCCCTGGGACCATTATAGGCATAGCCTCTGATCATAGCGTTCCAAAGTGTAACGTCTTTGATAAGAAAGCCACCCATTTGGGAGAAAATGAGACCGGGGTAGTCCATGTCTCCAAATTCCGTGCTTCGCCTCAGAAATTTCAATCGAATTTGGGGGTTTTGGAGGAGGGACGAGGTGACAATGAAGGCGTGAATTTGTTTCAGCTGTTTGAAGGTGCATACTTGCAATAGGTTTGCGACATTCTGGTGCAGCGGACATGACATTGGGTATACAACTCATCAAAGAAGATCCAACAGAATTATAACTTAAGATGGGGCTTTTTTGGGCCTCTAAGCCCAAAACAATGTCTAATACAACTGTGCAAGTTTATATCGAGACCGTCTCCGACTTTACCCTCAGTTACACCTCATCTCTCTTGACTCAATAAATAGGCACTATATTCCTTACTTCATATTTTAGGACAAAAGTGTCCATTTTATTTTAGTTCATTTTTTGTTCCCCCCTTTTCTACTTGCATATGCTCAAAGAGGCACAATGCATTATGAGTTTTTTTTTTATTCTGCTGTATAACTCGATATCATATAGTTCCAAAAAAGATATAAAATAAAATGATAAAGGCACTTTTATCTTAAAATGCCAAATAGGAAGGTAAAGTGCTGTTATATCAAGAGTTCAGGAGTTAAAGCGCAACTAAGAAAAAAGTTCAAGGAGATTTAGTGTATTTAACTCAAAAAAAAAAAAAAAAAGATGCACCATTTGATGAGATTTACTAATACTTTATGGATTACACAAGTAATATATATATATATATATATATATATATATAATCCAAGTCCCAATAACCAGAGACTGAGAAACCTAAATTCGTAGGCTATGTAGGAAAGGAAAATAATTATTCTCTACATAATCTTTAGGGAAATAATGCAACATATACTTTGAGAACTAGAAAAAATGGTGGGGTTTTTTCTTGGGGGGTTTTTGGTTGGGGGGGAGCACAGTGGAGAGCGAAAGTAAGTCAGTGCTGAAAACCTAAGTGAGAAGCGTGGGCAAAATATTCATCCTAATCCTAGTCATGGAGATTGAAAAATCTCTTCTTTAACATAATAAGGAGGAGGATTGGGTGCAATGTTAGAACAAAAACGATGACTGACCGTTACGCGAGGTGGAATTATTAAATGAGTCCATGAAACCTTCTTTTTTTTTTTTTTTTTTTCCATACACGCCATCCGCAATAACCATCATCGTTCTTCAAGTGCTGTTGTTATTTTATTATATAGAATATAAGTGCCTCCTAATTTCAACTGATCACCGACAAAATGGTATCGTCAACGATCAAGGTTGTATTCTACTGGAGATGAGTTGAAATGTATGCGCATGAATAAAAAGGTGTACTGGAAATTTGCAAATTAGGTATGTTGTTGGATGAAGAAGATTGGCTGGGGGGATTGGACTGCGTAATGCACCCAGCATGATCTGTTGCAACATGAGAATGGTATATTATAATTTTGGACTCAGATTCTTTTGTTTAATTGATTTATTTTTGTGGGTTTTGGTTATTATTTTATGCTAGACATGACAGTGATTGTTGGAGTAGTAGTTTATAATTGTTGACATTCGAAGCTTCTGATGCTTGACTTGTATAGGTGTTTAAAGTGGTTAAGCTCGACTAATATTAATTACTGTTAGTGTTTTAATTCCCATGAAATATGTAAAGCGTTTTTATTTTATGATTTTGACAGTAGAGTTTGGTAATGATATCATAATCAATATTGGCAACTTAATTTAGTCAAGTAAATGCCTGCCTGAGCCCTGAGGTAGGTGAAATTACCCTTCCAACAAGTCCTTTTGCTGGTAAACTTGTAAGGGAGGTTTTGAGCTTTTGACCCCATACACGATGCACCCTATCCTATACATACTTTACATATCTAAAAAAGGAGTTTATGTGTGTGTGTTACCGTTAATAAGTTTTATTCTCTCCTACTCCCACCGCATTAATTAAGCTCCACCCTAAATTATTGTTAGTGGATAATTAAGTTAAAGCTAATTGTGTAAGCGTGTAATGCAGGGATATGAATGACCATTAATTTGCTAGTGAAAAGCCGATGCTTATAAAAAAATTTAGTACAATGTATATATATATTCTCATTCCACAGATAGTTTTCACTCCCGCATAATGCGCGGGGATTCCACCCATCAGGCAACTATTTATTTAAAGAGATGCTTGCAAGCCAGCGGAGGAGTATTTGAACGCTGGCAGTAAGTAATTGTTTGGCTATATTGATAATGTAATCTGTAGGAATATTCATGTTCCAAGTTCATCTACAGTGCAGGCCCCCGTATTTATTTTTTAGCCGTACGTTTACCTTTAGTAACTAATCCCATCTTGATTGATTGGGTGTTTAGGACATTTTTATTCATTTATTTATTTATTTTTAATGGGGTTGAGGGGCCATCTTATCTCTTTATTTTCTTTTTCTCCCGGAAAGGAAATAGTTGCGGGTATAATTCTAATTATTTTTTATAGAAAAGCACGAAGCTTCCACTAAATGAAAGAACTGGAATTTCCTACTTGTTTTGCAAAAATATGAGCCGATTTGATTGCAAAGCAACTCCAAGTGATCTCCATCTGAATTAGAGACCCAATTAATTTCCAGATGCCCTGACACCAAAGCTCCGTTTTTCTGATCGAACAGTTGATATATATATATATAGAGTTACACCTGGGATTTGCTTGGAGGCTGTTGGAGGTCGTTTGAGTGCCTTCTGGCATATTTTGCAGACAAATAAAGACGAAGACTAGGACTCAGGACTTAGGGGGGGAAGAGAGCCAAGTTTCCAGTCTTTGAAAAGTATTTCCATCTGAGCTAAACATATTTATCGAGAACCAAAAAAAAAAAAAAAAAAGGTGGTCCTTTAACTGTGTGGCGTGGCCTAAGTTGCGTCACCTTGTTTCTCCATCGTCCGGAGCATACAAATAAATTAACCTTCCACAATCCACAGACTTGTGCTCAATGTGATTCTGCTTGCATGGAGTAGTACCTTTTTGTGTCTAAAAAATTCTGATTATTTTGGAAGGAGGCCTGTTTGCTTTGTCATATTCTTGTTTGTTAAATCCAACTTGACTTGTTAAGGCAACCGATGACTTCTTGATACAAAAGAAGGAACTTGAATTCGTTTTTGATTTGCAGCAAATTGCACCGCCAGCTCCAGCAGATTGCTTGGTCCTGTGATATTTTATCAACCCATCGCACTCATTCCCATATCTAAAAACCCACTTACTTCTCTTTGAATTTTATGATTCTTGAGGCCACATCATTGATCATACACATGATGTATGTCCTCGGCAAAGGAGGCAGACCAAGTTTTCATTATTGAGAAGGAATATCCACATACGAGCCTTTTTTTTTTAACATAGTCAGTCAATTATGGTAGCCAAATTCTATAATTTTAAATCGAGATGGAAGCTGATGTCACATTATAATTAATTTGAAGGTGGTGTACGTATTTTCGCTTGTCTGCATCAGGGTCAGGTAAATCTTTCTGCTAACTAACAGAGGATGGTATGGAGCCAGTTTTAAGCTCTTTTAGTCAGCAGTCACTGAGATTAATTTGCTTTTAAATTATGGAGCTAGTTCTTGCTACTTTCTGATCAAGATTGCATGCATGCAGATTCAGTTCAACCAAGAAATTAACGGTTTTCAATGTTAAATTTACGTCTTGTTCAAATTGATTTATATTCTGAACAAAAAAAAATCTACATTTGACTTGAAACACATGCACGAAGCCATTTCGGAACGAGCACACTCATAACTTCCTTGCCCCTGATCCTCTTACAAAGCCATGCTGGCGTAGTCGAACACAGTGTAAAAACTAAACAAGTGTTTTTCACCCAAGTTGTGCCATATTTTCGGCAGTTTCACTTGAAACTGTTGTGGAGACGCATGCTTATTTGTCAAAGGTTGTGACATCCAACTGATTAAAGACATCGAACTGTCTTCTTGAGCTTGAGTATGATTGTTTATGATGATTAGCTATGGAGTACTTTCAGATTCAATCCTGTGCCGATATCGATGTAAAGGGCAGGCAAACTTGTTCATCGTAGCTAATTGTAAGTTGCAACATCTCCTTCCAGAAAATTGAACACCCCAACGCAATTAAGCTAGATGTGGAGGATATTCACTTTGATTATCCCCAGAGAAGACGACTTTCAAATACTTTTGGCACGTGTTTTTTATATTAAAAGCTTTTTCCACTCTCTCTCTCTCTCATTTTCTTGTTCTTTTCTTTTGGAGGTGGCGGGTAGTGGTTGGGGGTTTGAAGTAAGTAATGTAACCTAGCTAGTGCAGATAATAATTGTATTAAACGACTTAGTACTCCAATTATAACTCCAACTGGTAGCCTTTGTACTATGTTCTCCACATTAATCCGATGTTACATATGGGGGATTTGGGTTGACATTCCCTTACTAATCCTTCCCAAAAGTTTTCCAACACTGAATTAATTGGGTTTTCACTGATTCAGGAACCACGTGGAAACGCGATACACAGTACTCGATCGCTCTTTGTGCCTTCTTGGTCTCTTCTTAAAGGAGGACGAAGAAAAGAGAATTCCATTAGAGGTATATATAACTTGATTTTACACTCTGTCAATATCTTTAAAAAATAGTTGAAACAAATCATGCCATGCATCTTTGCTTTGCCATTTTAAGGGGTGCAATAATATGATTGACAGCACATTCATGGGAGTATTAGACCCTACGTCCATCTCAACAAGTTACCTCCTAACATTCCATCGGTACCAAATCTTTTGAGCAAAGACTTTAGCCAGAAAATGAAATTATACTTGCTTGTTTGTCGTATAAGCTTTAGTTTAATCCAATCACTAGCTGCTGATTGCTCAATCCTACGAATCGTATATGCCAAGTACTTCTTGTTAGGATCCTGCGGTTAGACAGAAAGCATCAAGTTGACGCGCTGCTAAAAGTTTTTGATTAGCATTAAATGAGAATCATGAAATCCGATTTTAATTGTATATACGATTGAGCTCTCAAAAAGAAAAAAATTCTTTTTTTAAGAAGTACTTCGTACAAACCTATGATTAGCATGAAACGAAAGAAATAAACGCATGACAAGCATGGATAAAATAGGACCACCTATATTAATGGTTAAAATGTTGGTTGAGTGAATCTTGATAATCCAATTCAGCATTTAAATTTAATAGATTCAAATCTTAACACGTTCAGACCGTTTGATAACCAAAAATAGAACATCTGAATGAATTAAGTGGCACTGAATTTTTAGGCAAAATTTGTTCTCAAAAATAAGTGATAAGCTATTCACTTATCACTGAATGTGATATACATTCAAATCTATTATATTTAGTATTAAACAATTCAATCACTTAATAGATTCAGATTTAAGATTTCAGATTTCAGACTTCAGTTTTAGTAATGATATGTACTCTTCTTTTTTTTTTTTTTTTTTAAATTTCCTGTAATTACATGACATACTATGCCCAATTTCTAATGAAGGTGATTTTCATTTACTACTGCATCCTTGAATTTTAATTGCACGGAAATCAACTTTAAGATATCCTATTGGAAGTTATAAAAAAAAAAAATCAATTAAGACTTAGCAAAAGAAGAAACAAATAAAACATATAAATAAAAAAAAACTTAGCAAATATCAAAGTAACTTCATCAAATAAAGGCGATTTTTCATGAACTATAATAAATTCCGCCACTATATTTCCATGATGAAAAGTTTACGTAACTTAAGACAGTAAGAGACATAAAAATGATCCCCTACTAGCTCGCTAGTTCCGCAAGTCCAACTGGGATTTCTTTAGCTCACAAGGATATCGATCCCGTTGGCTCTACTGCGTTAACTTTCGTCACTCTACAGCATATACAACGTCCAAAACCGTGCATGATTTTGATTGGGGGATGCATATATGATTACTGATCAGGGTTCACAAAAGAGACAACCTATGATTACTTAATTAAGAATTACAATAATGTTCACAAGGAGACAAGCTAGTTGATTACTCACTAAGAATTATTATTACAAGTGGATAAAGCCCGCCTTTTTTTCTTTTTTTTTTTTTAATCTCATCAAGCTAGCTGATGCAACTTAAGTTAATCCCAATGATTGAACTGGATGATGATAAACTATAAGCTAGCTAGTTTGAAACATTAATTTTTTTTCCCTACTGTACTGTGTCTTGGCTTTAGGTAAGAGTGAAATTTAAAATGCATGGGACCACGAAATAGGAATGGCTTGCATCCACGAAGGTAGGTTGAAGCCTGCTTGATGACACAGCTCCCGGTTCAGATGCTCAATGTATATTGGACTCGACTCACTGTATGTTTCCAGTTCCTTTTTCCTTTTTTTTTTTGCCTCTCTCTCACCTCCTCTTTCTCTGTTCGTTTGTTTTGTTCTATTTGCTGGTTTTGGTCCCCGAATGCTTGTGAGAAAAGAGCATACCCTTCTTTCCCTCCTTTTATAGTAGAAAATATGGCATACTTACCTTTTTTTTTTTTGGGATAAATAAGGATTTATTAGTATTAAAGAACAAAAATAACATATAATATACGTTTCAAATTAACAATTCTAACTTACATAAATTACATGCCATGATAATTCATAGCAATCTGAGATACTTTGTATACCGAATACAAAAGAAGTAACTACCGAAAATTAACACTATAGATTTTCAACTCAAATAAGTAATGAACTAGAGGGTTAATTTGTGACAAAATAACAAGTCAAGGATTCAGTTAGGCCCTATCCTGTTCTAAATTATTGTAGGAGTCGTGTGAGATTCAATTTTGTAGGCTAATCCGATGCAACGCCACAATTCCTGATACTCTAACTCGTCCTAATTGATGGATTGGTTAGTAGTGGAAGTAAGCACAAATTTTCTTTTTGGTTTTGCAAGGTTGAGCAAACAAAATGATATTTTTGTAATTGGTAAAAAATTCATTACAAGATGATCCTTTCTAAGGCGGAGATATCTTTACTGCAACTCTACAAGTAAAGCAAATTCGAACAGTCACCGTACTACTATAAAATCTTAAAAACTCCGGCCAATTCCACAATAATCTTCCGTACCCACCACCCAAAAAGGGGGGGAAAAAAAAAAGAAGAAGAAGAATAAAAAAAAATATTGCCAGCTTTCTCAGTTGCTGAGGGATGTTTTATTGAAATCTTCACCTAATCCCCATCACCCCTTTAAATTCCAAAGCAGCCTGGTCTGCTAACCTCAGCATCAAGCTTCCAATTTCTCTCGTATCTCTCTCTAGTGTCTTCCCTCCCTCAAATCTCAGAAAATCAAGCTCGCTGAATTAGTAGAATCTGAGATACGACGTGATCTCCGTCGCATTCGTATCCCTCGAAGTTTGACCTGAACGTTGCTACAAATTAAGAAACGAAAATGGGGTGTAAACCTGCAGACAAACCAAAGCAGAAGCACAGGAAGGGGTTATGGTCTCCAGACGAAGACTTGAAGCTCAAAAGCTACATCCTCAAACACGGCCACGGCTGCTGGAGCTCCGTCGCCGTCAATGCTGGTTAGTTCTAACTCATCAATATCCTCCTCTACCGCCCCCGTTTCTCGTCCCGCTTATTGTGCGTACAGTCAACTACGAAGTCCTCATCGAATACTGCAAAAAGTGCTCATTTATAGATGATTAACGATACTGCAATATTAATCTCACATGTTCAATTCTGATTCTGTGCTATCATTTGTAGAATGTAAATTTTGTATCTCACGTTAACCTGGATTGGTACGACGTCAATGTCGGCTCCATGTTAATAACGTAAAACTGCATCAGCATGTTGTTAAGTAGTGGAGGGAAAAATGGAGCAAGCTTTTATCCATGGCATAGGTGTATTGTTGACCTTAAACATTATCAGAAGGATCTCATTAGCCTTTGACTGCACTGATTTAATGTTATTGTCTTAGCAAGGAGAAAAAAACTTGCTATATTAAAGAAATCAAATTTCTGGTAAGCGTTCATAATTTACTCCAATGTTATTACAATATTAGTAGCTGCCGCTCCAGTTTAGTAAGTTGACCATAGCGAGGTCTCGAGAGCCATGGGCTGATGACTCTCCAGATTAATGAGTTTGATTTTGGCCACGATATTGGGGATTAATTTAAAAGCGCAAGTAGTGAGAACTGTGTTCTTACAGCTCCAAGTCAAAAGACAAGGGAATTTTCCGTTAAACATCCAAGATGTTCAGATGAAAGAGATTGACGTGTGACCCGTTCCACATGATTTCGACCAACGTTATTGGGGCAGGATGGTTGACTTGGTGTTTTGCTCTCTTACTTGCAGGTCTGCAAAGGAATGGAAAGAGCTGCAGGTTAAGGTGGATTAATTATCTTAGGCCAGGGCTGAAGCGAGGAATGTTTAGCATGGAAGAGGAGGAAACAATTCTGACCCTCCATGGCATGCTCGGCAACAAGTAAGAAGCTAATTGCTTTTGCATGCTTCTGTCATCTCCTGCATGCGGCCTGCTTTTAACAAACTATTTCTCTTCTGCATAATTGGCACTCACCTAAAATTAGTGTGTGTATGTTAACAATGTTGGTAAGATTGTGGTTGACTTCTGAACACTCAAGTGATAATATTGTTTTACCTCCAAGTATATATTACTAGTACATTTTCACCTACTTTGGCAGCATACCTGATTGAAATTGATTAATTCTACGGTTTTTTTCTTTTTTTTCTTTTTTTGCACTCTCTCTCTCTCTCGGATAACATAACATAAAGTTGATTCCATTAGCATTCTATTTCTGACAGATATAATTTATATCACGTATGCTGCTTCGCATTCTTGCATTATGTAACAATAATGTCTGAGGAGGAAGGATCTGACAAGAATATTACAAGTATTTTTTTTTTGGAGGTAGAAAGCAATGTTTTCGGAGATGCGAGTCCTGGGATAGGATGAACCTCAAATGTCTTGAGGTGATTGAATAGGGCGTAAACGTTGCGGGCATTTGCTCCATGCTACGGGGTGAATGCATGGGCGCTGGGCGTTCAAACCTTTGGGGCATTTTTTTTTTTAGTTTTGAACTTTGTTTTTGCTTTTCTTCCATTCTATCTTTGTTTCCTATCTCATTATTTCTTTAGTAATCTTAATGATTTCACTTTTTTCTTTCTTTGAAAATTTTCCAAAGTAGAAACATCGATGGCTTTGTTTCTTATACATTTTTCCTTTTCATTGATGTTAAGATATATTTATTTATTTTTTTACTAACAATACTAGATGATTAATGTATGATTTAGACTTTAAATTTTGATACTTTACGATTTTGTTTTCCAAAGAACATACGTTGTAGGTTCGAACAATTGAGCATTAGCCTTATAATTTGAACACTTTGTGGGCATGAAATCTCATAATTCCCAGCAAAATTTTATTAAAATTTAGCATAATGATTTTTCTTATAATATTTTTGTAATTTTCTTTACTTTTGTAAACCAGAGAGAGAGTACCCCAGGATGCGGTGAATTCTGAAATACACGAATTTTCGTCCAAATATTTTGGTTTGCACAGACACAGAGAGAGAAATGACCCTGTTTTTGAGTAGCGTAGAGTGAAACATTGAAGAATTCTCCATTCATTCTATTCGGATCTGTATTTTCAGGTGGTCACAGATAGCACAGCATTTGTCTGGAAGAACGGATAATGAGATAAAGAACTACTGGCACTCTTATCTGAAGAAAAAAGTGGCCAAAGTAGGTGAAACTGAAGCTCAGGCCAAAGCAGAGAAGTCAAGTTCAGCAAATCGTTTGGAATCTTCACCTTCTTCGATGCGGTCAAATCCCCCAACTTCCACCATCGAATCAATCGAACGATTGGAGAGCTCGTTTATGTCAGACGCAGAGCAATCTGTTTGTCAGTCTCAGATGGACTTTCCAAGAGAAGCTTGCAGAAGCAACCTGCCCAGGGTGCTGTTCGCCGAGTGGCTTTCGTTGGATCAATTTCGAGACCACAACTGTGAGAGTTCGGGAAATGCAGGGGTTGCCAATAGTAATTTGGTTGACTACAATTCCGACTTTCAAGATTCTTTCATGCATGACTCATTGCTCAATGAAGGAACACCTTCATTCGGCGGGGCAATCACCAGGGGCCAAATAGCGGCGCCATGGACGACATCCTCCCGCCGACACTCAAGTTTGAGGACCAAATTCTAGAAACCGGCTTTGTTGATTTTGTAAATGGGCATTTCAGTCTGACCAGTGATGACCTATATTTGTGAGGCGATGTTTGGTAATCCGGAAGCTGCTTTGATTTGAGGAAAGAAATAACTTGTAACTGAGCTTCCAGGAACCACCATGGACGGATTCAAATATACCACAGCACATGAAGCCCCGTTTAGCAATTTAGTCTGCACACTCAGAGGCAAGAAAAACAATAAAAGATAAGGATTCATCATTTGGCGGACAGTTAGGAACATGAAATAGGTCCAATTGGTAGGTTGTTGTTCCCCACGAATTTGCTTTCCATTTTTCTTGTAATTGTTGTACATGTGCAAATAAATTCTCTACGCAGTAATTTCAAACTCGCTTTCCTCTCTTAATACTAAGTGGCGAAGAATGATTTCCTGGACGAAAACACAAAACGGGTCTCCAAAGCAGCTAATAAATTTGGAACCCAAAAGTTGAGTAATGTGCTTAATTAATTAATTACTAGTTGGCAAGTCGTGTTAATGAGTGAGTTGGTAAGAGAGTTGGATAGAATTATCTCCATGTACTTCTATGAATCTAGAATGATGTGTTCACAACTATAAATGAATCGTGTAAGTACCAGGACAAAGATGAGAGAAATGAATGAATAAATGAGCCTTGACTCCAAATATTCTTATCAATTCTTGGCCTAGTACCCAACACAAAAAGCAAAAGAAACCTAACACATTACTCCTAAAATCCAGCAGCAAGGAGTTGGATAGAATTATCTCTATCAACTTCATTAATCACCGGAAATTGTAAACAGAGACTCTAAGCTCCTAAATCTCCAATTGCATATTGCAAATACAGAATCTAATATACATCAAAGTTAATATAAGAGGACTTCAGGTAAATGTCTAAGGTGTAATGCGCATTCAACACATATTGCTCTATGCATTTATCAGTACTTTCATCAGAGTTCGTTGGGTAAGTAAGACAAAAGAATAAGCTTCTATACACAAACATGGCAGTATGAGAAGCCACCAAAGGGATACAAATTACACAAATCATGACATTGTCTTCAACTGCAATCCCCCAAAGCTTTATACATGCCTGATCAAGGATCAAAACGCAATGAGTTCTATTCATCAGACTATGGTCGTAGACAAAATCAATAGTAATGAAAGATATTGAATTCAAGGCAAATAAGCATTTAAAAGGAATACCTCATGTTAGCCCTCCTTGTATCCAGACACTCCCAGGTCGTCTCTGACAATTAAGCTGGCCCATAAGAGAATTGCACCAACAAATGAGAGAATTGTAATTGGTGTCCATTTCAGTGCAATGACCTGTGGATTTTAGAACTTCTGAGTGTAAGAGTCCCAAGTAATAAGTATACCTCTGTCCAACATGACAAGCTTCTTACACCAAAGTCTTGTTAAAAATTCTTTTCTTTTCTATTCTTTGTTTTTGTTCTATTGGAGATTATATCCATACCTCAAGTTTTTTCGAACCCCAGATTTGTGAAATCTGCTTCAATTCTTCCGTTGCTCTTCCCACCAGGTCTGCTAATACAGAAAATCATCGTAGCTAATGGTAAATAATCCATTTTGATTGCAAATTAATAGAAGAAAAGAGAGAACAGATTCAATGACAATCTCACAGGATCTTTTCCTTCTTTTCACTATCTGTGACAAGTCCTCTGTCACGAAATCCACATTTTGCAGAGATTTAGCATTCAGCTTTGACAGATTTGTCTGCGTCCTAGTATCCACGTATTGCCTTCTAATATTTCCAATAATACTACCTGCTAGCAACAGCATGCAGAGATGGAAAAAATCATCCATCAACTTTAGCTCAGTTTCTTTTATTCCTCAGAGAAGCAAATAAAACTTTAAACGAAATGGAATCTGCCGGAGATTACCAAATCTAACGAAGCTGTATGGTTTTGTTATTCTTTCTACAAGCCTTGTATCAAACTTCTCAAATTCTTTAGCCAACTCCTGCAGATAGCAGTGTACCAGTTTCTGCGGATACGATGAATCGCAAAGTGTCATGAAACAAACTCCATGCTCCACTATATAGCTGCTTCAGACCACAATACCAATATAATTATTACTCCTTGCTAAATTTGAAAGAGCAACTAATACTACTGGCTAAACACTCTGATGTGCAATCTAGTTTCTCATGAGAAACACTACAGAAAGTATCTACATACTAGAAAATACGAATTAAATCCTTCTGAACATGTAATCATGAAGTTCTTTTTAAAAAAATGTTCAAATCTGAAATGTTTATGTCCATTTAGTATTTTCTTTTTATCTCAGCCCTTTGATACAGAACCAGTTAAATTGTCAAAATGAAGCTGAAAAAGAGCGAATTCTTTCCGGAAGAAAGACAATTGGGTTGCTTATATATAATTTGACTAACCACCAAAAACAAAAAAAAAGATGCAGAGGAGAGAAGGTTACGTACTGGAAGCAATGGTGATCAATGCGAATGGTGGTATTGGAAAGTGGGAGGGCAGCTCTTGAGATTTCCTCGAGAATGAACTCTCCTTGTTGCTTGTACGCTGAGAAGTTGTCATTCTCTTCTTCGTTAACGTATCTGGGGCCTTGCGCAAGAGGCAACCCATCACTCACCCTCCCAATTATGGTCAGCTTCACCATTCCCCGCTGGATATAATGGGAACTGAAGAAGAAACTAGAAATAGAAGGAAGGAAAGAAAAAGTGTAGAGGGGCTTTTCTTTCTTTTTGGGTTGACCAAATTTTGTACTAGGTTGACGGGCTCGAATGAATGGAGAGCTAAAAAAGTGGAGGTTTAGGCACTTTTTATAATGTGCTTGGGGGATAACCGGACAAGGGAGGCGAAGGAATTGGGTAAAATAAAATTTGAGACGACTTAAGGAATAAGTTATTCCTTGTTTGCTAAAACGATGCCCTTACGCGGTGGAGAAAAGCTTTAGGAAGCAATGGCGGCGAATAAGCCCATATGGAGTGCAACTAAGTCTAACAGCATTCATGATAAAAAGTTAAAAAAAGAAAACCCTTCATATGGCCTTGCATAAACAACACAATTTCTAACCATATTTTCATCTCACATATATCAAATTAAAAAAGTATGGTAGTATTTTTCTTTTTTTTTTTTATAAAATTATCCCAAATAATCTATTATCCAAACACACTCAATATGTCATTTACCGCTAATAGAATATATGGACCCAACCCTCAAAGAGAAATATATGGACCTACAAGTCCAATTACTGCTCGCCCAAGAATAATTTTAACAAACGTCTGATTGCGCTTGAAACTCAAGACAATAAATGCAGTATGCTGCTCCTGTTTAGTGCATTACCGCGTGGGAGTGACTGCGGTTCAAGTATATTTGCTCTTTGGAAGGATTCAAGCAAACTCAGAAATTATATGATTTTACTCTTTGTAAGATTCAAGCAAACTCAAAAATTTACGATATAATAGTAAATTTTACCCCAATTTATATAATTAAATTGGAGTAAAATTTACGATTATGCCAAAATTTCCGTAATTGTGCACATTCATGCCGAGTAAAAGTATGACCCCAATGGACCGATTCATTGCAGACACATTACAATCGTTGGGAGAAGTAGCCCCCGGCACACGGGGCCACGGACCGGACACAGGCCCAACGTAACGCTATAGCGAAACGAAACAAAAAATCTTACATTTAACAGTTTGCTTGGCTTTGGGCTTGGGAGCATTCTGTATCTGAAGGAAAGGGACTGAGCACTCGGTACCCAAACAATTGGGATAGTGAATAGTTAAATCCAGAGTAAATTTATTGGCTATTTAACATAGCATATTCTAAGGGAACAAAAAGAAGTAACTGTTCCTGTTGAATGAGAGTTAGCGACTGAACACCCCCCCCCCCCGGAAAAAAAAAAAAAAAAAAAAAAACCAACCAAAACCCCCAAAAATTACAAAAGGGAACAAGTACAATTGTCTGAAAAGCTCTTTCCACAACATGATCTGCAATAATTCACTTGCATGCCTGATTTTATACTGATATACAAACCACCATTTGAATTTACACACTTACTTCCCTATTAGAAATGCTTAAATAAATATATAACATGTACGTATGTCTATGTAGATGAGAGCAAAAGATGGCTCTAAAAAAAGAAAAAAAGATTATGGTTTGTACCCTAATCTTATGTACGTTGGTCCATATAAAATTAAGAGTCTGTTTAGATTACAATTTTATAGAATTTTTATAAAAATATATATATATTATTACAATTCAATATATATGAGATAAAAAGATAATTTAAAAAAAATATTTATAAATAATCGAGCAGAAGCTCGAGGGTAGCATGCATTCCGTTCTTTAAACATCAAATTAATTGGGAAAGAAGAAACAAAAGCAAAGAGAAAACCTTGGTCCCTCAAGTAATATGGGGTCCATTTGGATTAGTTGTTTTCAAAATAGAGCTAGTAGTGTATAGATTATTGTAAAATGAAAAACAATTACCTAACCTGTATTTGATGGTTTTTTTTATTTTCTTTTCTTTTCCTTTTCTTTTCCTTTTTTTTTTTTTTTTTCTTTTCCCTTTTTCTTCTTCCCCTTCTTCCCAACCCAAAGCGCCGATTGACAACTTTTCTTCTTCTCCTTTCTTTCTCTTCTCCTCCCTCCCCCTCCCCTTCCCCCTCTCCCTTCTCCTCCCCTCCCTCCTCTCCCCATCCCATGTGACCAAAATGGTCATCAAAATGGGGGATGGAGGGTGGGGAGGTGGGTGGAGGAGGGGGGAGGGGATGGAGGGAGAGGGAGGAAGAGAGAAAGAAAGAAGAAGAAGAAGAAGAAAAGGAAAAAAAAAAAAACTTGGTGTCAGTGGGTGGGTTAGCTTACTTTGCCACTGGCAAATGAGGGAAGAAGAGGGAAAAGAAGAAAAAGGAAAAAGAAAAAAGAAATGGAAAAGGAAAAGGAAAAAGAAAAAGAAAATATAATATTATGAAAAATAAATGTGTTATTTTTGGGGTTGTATTTACTGTAACATTTGATGTATGAAAAACAGTTTTTCAAAAACGGACCCGAAAAACAAGAATCCAAACGGACTGTTTTTTGTACCGCGTGACAGATTCCAGCCGTCCTTTTCCGTGTCAAGTCTGTCACCTTCAAAAGAACTTCATGGGCCAATTGGTAATTAAACAATATCTTAAGGGTCAGTTTGGGATTCTAGAAAAAGTCACCTATCATCTAACATTCTAACTGGAGGGAACTTGGCGCCACGTTGACATTTGTTTGATTCCTTTGGTATTCGGTCTCGTCTCATCCTCGTAAAGACATAAACAAATGCTGTTTACTATTGAGGACAAACCACTAACTAGGGTTACAAATGAATTGAGTTCACGAGTTCGGACTCAATATTGCTCGAGTTCGAGCAGCTCATTTTTTTACATGAGTTTAATTCGAGCAATCTTCTCTCAAAGTCGATAGTTTGCGAGTCGGTTCGAATAGTCTCGAATATATATATATATATATGTATATTATTTTTTATTTTTATTTTAATAGCAAAATTACATATGTATCCTAAATTTTATTATTTATTATGAAAAATAATTATTTTATTTTTTTTTTTAAAAAATAAAAAATATTTATTTTTTATTTTTTTGAACTCGACTAGCCTCGAATTCGAGTTTCACTTTGAGAACTCGTCGAACTCGAACTTTATTTTGAGAGTTCCTCGAGTTCGAAATCAATAAAAATGAGTTGAGACTCGAC
Source organism: Gardenia jasminoides (assembly GCA_013103745.1). NCBI lineage: Eukaryota > Viridiplantae > Streptophyta > Magnoliopsida > Gentianales > Rubiaceae > Gardenia > Gardenia jasminoides. Next base: position 108,296,042 of record CM023103.1, read on the forward strand.
TCGATTTAACCAAAACTTAATTTAACTTGACTCATTTGCAACTCTACCACTAACCCAAAAAAGAAAAAAAAAAAAAAAAAAAAGGTCAAAGCCAAGCCAACGATTCGTATTTCCCTACAAAACCACCATTGTGTCATCTATATCTCTCTCTTTTTAACATCTATATTCCCTTTTATTTGAGTCCAATCCGGAACTAAGGGCTTTTTTAGTAGGTGCTTTTTTTGTTAAAATATTTAAAATTCACTAAACTTATACTATATATACATATATTAACAATTATTATACTCCATTGCATTTTTATACTTTTCTAGTTTAATCTTACTTACCTTTCCTTATATTTATTTATTTTTTTATAATTAGTTTTATATTTTTTAAAAATATTGCACCTGAAATACACCTGAACAAATGTTCATACGGCACTCGTTAGCCCGACCACGAAACTAAAACTATTCTCAAATGAAACAAGTTTTACGTCTTCACACGTGTAAACAAAACCACCGCCCACCGACTTTGTTAAGGTTGCTCCATGGAAAGTCCAAGTGGCTCTAGGTAATTTTATCAAACCAGCCAGTCCCCCTAACAAAACTAGCATTGGCACTCTGATATCTGTGGTGTGGAGCAGTGCTTCACAATCTTTTTGCCACCTTTATTGGTTGACGACTCTAGGGGTCAAACAAAAGCAACATTTACTCCTAGTCTGCTCCGGCCACTAACATCAAAAAGCAACAGAAGAGCAACTTCCAACCCAATCACCACTCTCGTCTTCCTGGATTTTCCGGTAAGAATTCGATCATCACTATGACAGACTCAAGCACAGGACATGTTATGGAATACTATGCATGTATGTATTAGTAGCAGCATGCGTTCACAAATTTGTGCTGTGTGTTGAAATGGGATTGGATTAAAATTGTCTGCTTTGACTAAAGTTGAAACTTTGTAGCCATAATTAGTCATCAGTAAGAAGAATTCTTTGAGTAGTACTTAGTACTTACTAGCTAGAACGTGGTTCATGGAAACAAATTGATGTTAAGTATTTAGTGGTACAAAAGGAGTAAATGAAGAGGGGCAGAAATGAAAGAGAGAAATGTTGGTAATTTGTTGCTGTGGTCGTCCCTGGATGTCTGCCATAATGGCTTCCCTAATTGTGTAAATCTGATCGTCATGCATTTATAGTCTTGAAATTCCATTCTTGTGTTTAAAGTCCTTTCTTTTTTCCCTTCAATTATATCATCTGAAAGCCTATTGTCCCTCTTCCTTTTCTCTCTCTCTCTTTTTCTTCCTTGAGCACAAGGAAAAAGAATTTTTCCTTGCTTTTGTTCAAATGAACCAGTGGATGCAGGTGTGTTACTATTAACTTTTCGAAATGTGAAGCAGTGGCAGTAATTTGTTTGTGGGATCTCCTTCTGGGCTTTGGAGTTGCTTGAATGAGGATCTTGGAAAAGAAGAAGAAACGAGAGACGAAGCAAAAGAAGACGGGAAGATCACCATGTTGTGATAAAGAGGTAGTGAAGAAAGGGGCATGGAGTCCTGAAGAGGACAAGACTCTTGTTGACTACATCAACAAGAATGGTCATGGTACCTGGCGATCTCTCCCTAAACTCTCAGGTTATCTTCTTTTTCTTGTCTTTTTCCCCCCCATCTTTTAACTTTTTCTTTCTTTCTTTCTTTGTTTCTTCTCTGAGTATTTGTGACATCTAAGCTGACATAGGCCTGTCCCGCATAGGACTGTTTGATGGATCAAGTTGCATCTTGGAAATTTTCTTTTTGGTTGCCTCATGCCTGCCAATTCTCCCAGCTTGTTCTGTAGCCCAGATTCATTAGACAAAACATGAAAAAAAAATGTCTAGTTGGACAGAGGCGGAAAGGTCCATCTCCTTTTTGGCTTCTGTCATTGGGGATCAGCTAGTGAGTAGTGACATGAAGATGAGCTACTTTTCTCATGGACTTTTCCTTCTTTTGCTCACAAATTGAAATTTACACCGCGTTATTTACATAAATTCAGGACCTAATTACCAGGAGAAGACAACAGTTAAATTAGTGTGTTGGAGTATGTTAAAAGTTTCAATTTTGTGCTGGTATAGCCATATTATTTATCACCAAAAACTTCATGTTCCACACCTGAGAGTAACGCCGCTTTTCCTCATGCTACGCCTTTGTATGGAAATTTATCAAATTCGAGGACATTGCTTCTTCTTCACAATACCATTAGTTAGCTCTTGATTGCATCACTTAGAGCTAGAATGATTAGAGTTGAAACAGTAAATGATGCATTTGTTTCCTAGACTATCCGACTGTTACTTTCTTGGCCTTTATTTCTGGAGATTTAGTAGCGTCTGGTCAACACAAGTTACAAAGGAACTGTATACATTCACCTAGCCAAATAAAGGCCTAGAACAGGACACCCACGTCTATAGATGGTGTGTGCCTCAATGAAATGTATCTAACAAAACTGAAATGTTAATTCTGAATCTTTTATTTTAGGTCTCCTTCGATGTGGCAAGAGCTGCCGACTTCGGTGGACAAATTATCTCCGCCCTGATATTAAACGTGGTCCATTCCGTCCGAGGAGGAAGCTTCCATCATGCAGCTGCATGCCATGCTAGGCAACAAGTAAATGATAAATTAAGTTAATTACTCTCTTTCCACTCAGTTAATTATATTTTTATCCCCTTGAATGGTATGCTAGGTTAGCAAGTTAGGCTATGACTAGTTGGCTAAAATTGACATGCTAAATTTTCTGCCACATCTTATGTATGTTCAGTTTAGCTACATCTTGACACTCTTGTGTGTCCGTTCTTTGTGTCTGTTGCTTAATATTTTGAGAATTTGATGCAAATTACTCCTTGCACGGCACAGCCATACTGATTAACAAGCCAACATGACTAGCAAGATTTATGTACCCATCATGTTTGGAAAGCCAATACTTAAAAGCTTCTCCTCCTCTGTACCACTTAGATCTTTTCTCGGTGGACTATATTGATGTAAGAAACTGATCTCAGCGTTCTGCAACCTTAGTTGACTTGTGTTTCTGGTGCCAATATATACAATTACAAGCCATGTTTTTGTCTCATTTGACTTTGATTATCCTTTCTCAACTGAAGCACATAAGTGGCATGTTATTTTGTGGATGATCTAGCACTACAAGCTTGCTGATGGATATTATTGTTCTAAGAGCCATGATAATCATGACCTCAGCAGACTTGCTACCCTTGGATATGAATTTTTTCCACTAATGCCTTTAATTCTCCAGTAACTGGCATCTATTCCTTTTTATGGCTTTTCCTGAATAGCAAAAATTATTGATTCACTTATTTTGCCAGTTTGCTAGGCTATTTTTGTCAGTTTTAGTTGTCGCAATTCTTGACATTTTATAGCTTTGATGTTCTTTTCATCTTCTCAATTTGAATGATAGGTGGGCAGCAATAGCTTCTCATTTACCTGGAAGAACAGACAATGAAATCAAGAACTTCTGGAACTCCCATCTAAAGAAGCGTGTCAAAGCAATCCTCAACCAGCAGAGCCACCAGCCACAGTCCATTTTAGCATCTGATGGCTTTAAATTGGAAACTCCATCAACTCGCCACATGGTGCAGTGGGAAAGTGCCAGACTTGAAGCAGAGGCTCGGCTATCAATGGATCCTTTACTTCTGAGCTCATCGTCAGCAGCTGAAACAGAATGTGACTACTTCCTTCGTCTTTGGAATTCTGAAGTTGGGGAATCATTTCGTCAAGGAGTGGCTTGTCAAAGTCCTATGTCTCAGGTGACATCATCCGCAAAAGATGAATCAACTTCTGGAGTTACAACACAGACCGATTCTGCAATGATACTCGGCTCTAGTGATGCCACTGAAGATCAGAAGCAGGAAGAGCATATGAGCTGCAAGAATTCAGAAGAGCCGATTACCGGTTCTGATTCCTCAAAGTCACATGAATGGGATAGTTCCTCAGAATCAAAGATGCAGCTACCGCTAGATTTTCCGAATGGTAATGATATGGAATTCCTGCAAGAACCTATTGATGATGTCTCCATCTACCTGCAAGAACCAATTTGACCGACTGACTGTTATCCTTGGAAACAATTATAATTGTGGTCGTAGCAACTTCATCTAAAAAACTGCTGCAGCAATTATTTACTTGTTTTGCTAATCACAGCCGCTGGCTGTTTAAAACTCTAAATCAGGGAGCTCTAGTCCCAGAGGAAGCAAAGTAAATCAGGTATCAAACCAAACATTTTTGGCACTTTGTATCGACAGAACAATATTCAAGTGGAACTGTAACTTCCAAATTCTCGATGCTAATTCTTGTATGCGTCGTTTCCATACCTCTTCCCGTACGTGATCTAAAATCTGTATCCCTTTGAGAAGATATAGAGAGAGTTTGTTGATAAACCTGCCAGCATTTCTTGCTTCTTTTGCTTTGGTTTTGCCTCAAAGAAAGGACATTAAGAAAGGATTAATCTATTCTGAAGACATTTGTGGCACTGCCAGCGCTGGATTGTCTACCTAACCTAACCTTACCTTCTCAAGTTTGCGGCGTAAGGATTAGGATGAAGCTTTTTTAAACAATCAAAACCCAATCACCATTCACCACACGTGCAATAAAATTTCTTGGGAAAATTTTGGCACTGTCAAAAAAGAAAATGGATGGCATAGCTACAATGACAGGTGTAAATTTCTCCGGCAATCTTTCAATGACAATTTACGGTTTGCATTCATATTCTACCGAAAAATCGACCTTAACAGCTTCAACTACAAGAACGGTCTTCTTCCAAACTTTGCCGTCACAAATGCACGATTCCGTTATCCTCCACATACTAAAATACATCATTATGCACACCCAATAATGAATGCTAATTAACGTGGCACAGTTTTTGCACAACAAACACATGTATTAACAAATCAAGCAATAAAAATGAAAAATTTACAGATGCAGATTCCAACAGTTTTCATCATGTAGACCCCATATAATTATCAGCTTCAGAAACATCCGAGGAGTTTCTTTGGAGCACTCCCAGTGGCACGGTATTTTGCTGCTGTCTCTTCCGCCTTGAGGAGATCTTCCCCGCGTTTGTATTCAATGGCCGCCTTCTGTTCTTCTGCAGACTTGTGGAGGGCAGCGATCTTATTTTTCATCTTCTCTACATATTCTGCCTTCTGTTTCTCCAGTTTTTCCTGCATACCATAAAACCCATGTATATGTCGATAGAGATTGAAGCTTCTTAACTGGAATTCCATTTACTTGCAACATTGCCAATGGTTTACACACATTCAGACAAGTATGGGATCATCGACCTGTTAAAATTTAAAATGAAGTGGAAAACAAGAGAATGCCTTCTTGTGGAGCCACATAATATACTTCTTTGCAAGGTTAAATTTATGAATCACTCAAAAGGCAGAAAGTATTTTTAACTTTGACTACTATTCTTTCAATTAAGCAGCCATTTTCTTCAATGGCTCACAGAACTGGCTAGTAAAGCTTTTAAAACATGCTCTATTAACTTCCAAAAAATGGTTTTGAATTATGATTTGTCCCACAAAAGATGTGCTGCTAAAATGGAGACTTCTGGACACCTAAATCTTGCTGCTCTACGTTAGCAAAAAATATTAGTGAGAACTTGTTACCTCAATCTTCCTGAGTTCGGCCTCTATTGATGCCTTCTTGCTGTTCTCCCAGGCCCCAATGGCTGATATCTTTTTCTGAGCTCTGCCAGCAAAATTTAGATTGAATGTTGTCAACATTGTCAACTACCAGAACCCCAAACCCCTCCCCACTGCGTCAAACAAAAGACATTAAATGGAATGAATAAAGCCTTTTTGTAACCAAATTACATACAGGCATTGTTCAAATGTTACCGGTCAAAGTTTTCTGAGAGTTGTAGAAAGCAAGTTAAAAAAGAGGAGAGAGAAGGGGGGGGGGGCACCAAGGCCAAAGAAGAGAATGACCGAAGTACTCAGTCTAGTATTGCATTATTCTTAGACATCTTTAGTATTCAAAAGGCCATGAATGGACAATAGATGGGGAGTAATCAGAAAAAGCTTCTACTTGTTTTCAGCTTTAGATTTCTCACTTTCTTCCCATGCCCTGACTAAAGACAGCCTCTTCTCTGTTGCCACTCGTGCTAGCACTGCATCTGAGGGTGGACATTTCAAGCAAACTCAGTATATTTTTCCAGGTCCAACTTGCACATAGTCTCAGAATCAGAATGATACGTGTATCAATACTACACATACAAAATTATGTTACCTCGGTTAATAGAACCCTCAGCCGGTTTCTCTTCAGCAGGTTCTGGTGGCTCTGCCACAGACAGAAAGAAAATACAGACAATTAAAGCACAAAAAAGAGGAAGAAATCAGTTCTAATCCTTTGAAGGCCCCCGTAATCCAATTAGGTGGGCGATGAGAGATGATATCAACCCATATGGATATGAGGATAAAAAATAAAATCAACATGCAGGGAAAGACAAGACAAAAGTATCCATTTTCAATATGATCAAGGTTTTCCCGCCAAAAAAATAAGATCAAGTTTAGCATCACAGCTCAGCAATTAAACATGACTGATAAAAATCCATCTGGTACATACCCAGAAGAAAATCTAAATCCTCCAACCCCCCCTCCTCTCTCACCCGCCGTAGAAACTCTGCCTTTTAGGGACCATAAATTATCAACTTTTAACCAATAACTACACACTACCGACACAATAGTACACTCCTTGAGTTGGGAGAAAGGTAACAACTACGATCTGGTATTAGCATATCCTCCTGGGTAATTCAATATGGATAAATAGTATAAATTTCATAGATCGTCAATATGTTTGAATTCTGAGAGAGAATCATTTGAAAAGAACAATCTTGAAGAGCAAGTATGCAATAGAGATGGCTTATTTCTACTCAACCGATGGCCCAAGCAAACACAAGATTACCCCAAAATTAAGAATCCAATCACCTGAAATTACAGTTTGTCAATATTACTGCACTTTATACTGATGTCATCCGAGAACTGCTCCAGAAAACAAAAAGGGAAATCGTAAAGTGAATTGTACTTTACATACATACTTTGAACGATGGCAAGAGCTTTGGAGTCATCAGGCTTCTCCACAGGAACTGGGACTAGGGGTTTCTCCTCAGCCACGTCTTTAGGAGCTTCAGCAGGCTCTGGGGCTGGAGGTGGAGGCTCAGAAGAAACGGTCTCGGGCTCTACTTTTTTGGCTTCCTCTTCTGCCATGACTAGTAACTAGTCTTGTGCCAGCCCACCAGCAGAATTCAGAATAGAAGAAGATACTACTAGCACTGTACCAAACGAAAATCCTAGAAGAGCGGATTGAAGATTTGTGGAGAGAGAGAGAGAGAGAGAGAGAGGGGAAAGAAAGAGAGAAGGGGATATGAAGATATTATTGGGAGTTGGTTGGAGGAATGTAACTGTCTCCCTGAAATAGTAGTGAAATGAATGAGAACAGAAACCATGCCCTGCTGGCCCTTTGAATCATTTTTGGTGGTGTTGGCCCTACTCTTAGTTGGCACTTACCCACCTTATCAAATACTAATGCTTAGACCATCTTCACTTAATTTAACCAGGAAGAAGAATGACAGAAAATCTTGAATCTTTCCGAGGGCTCGCCCCTGAGTGCAACTCAGGACTATGTCTGGGACTAAAATTGTACTGTTAGTACAAAGATCATGTACACTTAATGCACATTTACAGTCTAAAATATAGTAGCAATGTTCAATTGTATCTGGAGGCATCTACCTTTATTGGAAGGGCATGTGTAAGGCCAAAAGATCAAAATTTGAGATATAACTTTCCTAATTGCATCGAAAGAGTTACCGTTAATTAGTTAATTTACTTTGATTCTAGTCATGATAAAGCTCAGTTGAGACAGCTTAAGCCAAGAACCTAGCATGTTTGCTTTCACAACTTTCTTTTACTTTTCTTTTCATTAGTTGGACTTCTATTCAGAAAAGTTATGACCTTAACCTGATGACCGTTTCTTGATGCTTTTCCTTTTCTCTCAAAAGCGATATTTGGCACTTGAAAGCAGAGAAAAGCTGCCCTGTTGATAATTGTGGGGGATGAGTTGGGTTCATCGCATCATCTGTCTTTGCTTGTAATGCGGTTTTATTGCTGGTGTGCTTGTTCTCAAATGTGGATCAACTTTTTGCTAATGACTATGTTGAATTTTTGGACCGTTTGGTTTCTTTTCCTCATGATTATCTCTATTGGGGAATGGAATTGGAGGGAACATTTATTAGAATTTACCTAGGATTGATTTTCCAAGGAGCTGCAATTATCTAGTTTTCGTCGACTCCCCACAAGAACGAAACTCACAAATGCGGACACGAAATATGGTGGTGGAGATTTAGGGTGAGAACTGAGAAGGGGCTTCACTCAGGAATGCTAAAGTAATATTGGTTTTGACTGCATTACCATTTTTTAAATTTTTAATAAAAAAATATATTGTAACGATATGATATATGTGAGGTAAAAAGATATTTAAAAAATGTCATCATACAAAATATAAAATTTTTTTGGTGAAAAATTGCAATTCAAACAAGGTTAATATCATCTTCTTAAATCCTAGACAGGGAGACCCGACGTGACATCAAAATTGAGTTGTTGGGTTGGCTTGACAGCCATTTCCAGCCACAAAAACAGATACTATAACATCATTCTCAATTCTGACACGATTAACAAGGGACACCAATGACCAAACTTGTGGATGCGTGTCCATGATGATCCTTCAGTCCACAAATAAATGCCACAATCCAAGTGGGCAGCTACGTCACAGATTTCAATCACCTTTTTATCTCAGATACATCACATTAAAAAAGTGCTACAGTATTCTTTTCAACAAATTATCCCAAAAAATCTACTATCCAAACATACTCTATCTTTAACAATCTCCAACATCTTTTAGAATGTGAGATGTTGCACTGTTTTTCTTCTCTGCTTTCTGTTCCCCCACGTTTGAGTTGTATATAAATTTCTATATCGTGGTGTGTAAGTATAATCTTTCTCGATTTAGTGGTCGTTCTCATGTTTCAATATAGAAAGCTAGTAATTAAATAAAAAAAAAAGGGAAATCGTTTCTCACAATTCCTTGCTATTTTCACCCCTTCTTAATTAGTTGCGGTGCTTTTATGAGATTCTTTGAGAATTCTCTTGGGAATTACTTGGTTGCTTTGAGAAGGTGGACATCAGTCAATTTTGAAGCCGGGTTCATAAAAAGCAAGATCAACTTTGATGTGATCAAGAATTTCTAAACTTCATAAGTAGAATAATACACATTGTATTCATGCAAGAAATGTTAATCAAACTTTAACGTAAAATAAATAAAAGTCTATTAGCCATTATGCATTCATCTACAAACATTAGAGGACAAAATTTGCTACAGTAAAATGGGACTAGGCATTCCAAAACCTGATTTAATTAGTTGGAATATTCGCCTGGTAATAGTAGTGAGATCCTTAATTTGAGTCTCAAGCCATTCACTCTCACTCTCTCTCTCTTGTAAGGGTAAACTTTTAGGGGAAAAAAATTGGAAGTGTGAACTGGGTAGTTTCTTTTTTTTTTTTTTTGGGTATTATGAGCACGTTATTTTAAAAAAGAAAAAATTGAAAGAGACTAAAAAATCTGCTTTTAGTAGAGGAAGATAAAGCATTTGACTTTAGACAGTGGATAAAAACTCGGGGGCAGCAGGAGTTTTCCCGACTGAAATGAAACGCCCTCCATTCACATGTGGACAGGTTTCAAACTATGGGAGGTGTGTGTCACAAAATCGACGCATGGAGGCCCCAGCGGTTCCGGGGTGACGGGTAGGCACGGGAGTGGGGACCCAAATGATTCTTTTTGTATTTTTAATTTCTGCGGCTGTGATCTGGCGGCTGTCCTATGGAGGAGGCACCATATGTGTATCACTGCCAACCACATTTTATTTTAGGAGATAAGTAAGATGGATCCTTACCTCAGAATGTAAGACAAGTGGACAAATTATTAAGTAGTTATGGTACTACTCTTAGTTGTAAGGATCGCGATCCGGATAGTGGGATCCTACGATCCGCATTATGATTTTTGATTTCAATCCGATTTTGATACAATCCTATCATTTAAAGATATTATGATAAAAATTTTAATAATTTGATCATAATTTTGTATAGAAAATTCTGCTAATTGTTGCATTAGAAACTAGATTCAAAAAACTTTAAAACCACATAATTATGTTATGCTAATTCCTTACCTATAAAAATTGATGAATCTTTAAAAATTGGTATTTAATTGTCTCATTAATAAATACTTAAATGATATACAAACACACACACACACACATATAAAGTCAATTTTTCCAACTACCTTGTCCAGTAATTGCATTTGGACTCAAAATTGAGAAAGAAAAATATTTTTAATTTAATCAGATTCATTTACAATATATCACATGTAGTTTCAAAATTTTTATTTAATTTTTAGATTATCCCAAATATTTTAGATAATATGATTTTAATCTCAATTAATAATACTATTATATTGATTGTACATGAGTTGCATTATTTATTGCTGTATATGTGAATTGCAAGCATCAAAATTACTAGTAAGATTATTTTTTACGGTTTTTGTAGGATCGATCGATCCCACGATCCGATCCTGCAAAGTAAAAAACGATCCAAGGTAGAATCCCGATTTTAAAAACCTTGGTACTACTAATGAGGGGTGTTCACATTTCGGGGTGAAAAAGAAAAACTAAATAATCAACCGGTCCAATTTAGATAAAAAAAATCAAATATTGATAAATCAATTAAGATAAATCAATCGAATATCGATAAAATGGAATTTAGGAAAATCGATTAAGATTCAATCTTCGAATTTGGTGAAACAATTTGGGGATAGATATTAAAATTTGATTCCTGAATTTCTTAAGATCGATCGAATTACCGAATTTCATATTTTCATTAAATATTTTATATATTTCATGCCTACTGATATATCATATTACATATTAATGTATTAGTCAATAATGTTATAAGTTAAAATTTATGCTCATAAAACAAATATTTGACCTTAAAAGCGTGTTAATTAACATATTAACAACTTTTATATTATTAATTACACATTAAATATACTTAGAAGACCAATATGAAACTTTGGATATTTTATCGAAACACTGACTATCCAATCAAAATCCAGTTACCAATATCCAATTACCAAATAAAACTTTGGCCTCTAATTGGATGTTGACCTTGTTAAAAAAAAAAAAATCAATTTTTCTTTTACCAATTTACCCATTACCAACCAAGGAACATCCTGGCACTAATCATGCAGTGCACTCCACTAAATGACGAATTACGTCGTTTGTGAGTAATGCTCACAAGCGATTCATGAAGACATACCTCACTTATATTTGGTAATTTGGTGGAGATGTTATTGATAGTGTGTTGCTATTGTTGTGGTAGCGATAAGTGTGTGATTGATGCACTATCCACACAACACACAGAGGTTGCCATTGTGCCAATTTTAAACACTGATTAATGTTTTGCTTTGCATGCCTATTATCTTATCCACTGATGACGATTGTGATGAGGAAAGATCAGGCCACACACCATACTCAACTTTCAAATTACATATAATTCTATATACAGTTTTCCTCAACCCCGGAATTTGCAATCCAGGACACTTGTGATATGAACTAAATTTGTTCAGACTATTGTTTCAACTGATGTATAAGTGTTAATTCGCGCTAAATATGAGGTTTGACTAACGAGAGACTCTGACACAAACTCAGCATAAAATTGTGATGTTGTCAAGTTACTTCCATTTCCTTACTACTATTGTGGTTCAAGCGTCCAAGGCAGCTAATCAAATCACTAATCTTGAGTTATGTAATAAGACTGTTGCCACCTGTCCGGGTGATGATGGGATCCAGACTCAGAAGTCCAATCCCACACTATTAGTATTAATATGAGGCTGAGGCTGTCTGTAGCTTCCTGATTGTCAATTTGTTATGTTTTTCGCACAAAGTGAACTAACTGGCGTGTGTTTACGTTAAATTAAAAAAAAAAAAAAAACACACACACACAATCACACATACATACCCATCTGGTGCGTGCTACTAAACAAATAGAGGGGGAAGCCACAGCCCGTGTGAAAAGAGCACTGCACTTCCAGGTTCCAATAATACACACAACCAAAGGGACTACTCCATGCAATTCCCGACTAGAATCGTCACCAGCCCATCCTCAAACCTGGTTTATTTACGTGTGATGTAAATCTGTTCTGCTTCGCCAATTCCACGGACCCCAAACAACTTAATAGTATCCCAATGAATATCATACACACTAGCGGTCAAAGCATACATCTACCAAGTGACAGTGTGATAATACATTTATACATCTGGGCTAGGCTTTATATGGCCGAGTAGCTATATTCATCTTCTGCAACAGGCTTAGAGAAGACGGTCAAGACAACGAAGGTCCCAAACAATATTGTGACAATGGCCGTGAAGTTGACAAGGAATGCTTCAGCCCCATATTTTTCTAAGCCTGAGTTCTCAAGGAACGTAAGCTTCTCAAGGTACCCTAGTGCGGCATTCCCAACTGCCAAGATGTACACAAACAGCCCGAAAACAACGTGCCACGGAAGTGACTCACGTCTGATTTCTGAAGAACCACCGGGGTAGAAGAACACCAGGAAACCAATAATCCACTGCAACAAAATGTCAATAATAAACAAATAAACAAAGCATCAAATGGTCATTGCTGAAAATGTCTCCAGGACTGAGCAGACTAGCAGAATACTCTTGCAGGCTTTAAGAGTTCTGACAGAACAGCCAAATGATTAGACAGATTGACTTGCCAATTACGATTAGAGTCCACTAAGTCTTTCCAGGCAGAACATAGTCCAACTACAACGGTCCAAGTTTAGGTCTAGAAGCAAGGCCAGCAACAATGTCACTATTCAAGCTCATATTTATATGTTCAAAGAGAACAAAGAGGTGTAGCACTAGACACAGCCTGGCAAAGCAAGGCCTCCGTAGTTGGAAATATATCCAGGTAATGTACTTTGGTACTTTGAGGGTATTGAGAGAAATTTTTTTTGGGGGGGGCGGGGGTGGGTGGGGGGTGAAGAGCAGGAGCTTAAGATAACTAGTGAAAGATAGGAGCCGAGAGCATTAATCGAGCAAGAAATGTTAAGGAATAATACAAGATTATCGACAATAAGCTGTGTAGGAGAAGAATTCAAGCTCGAAGGTACCTGGATGCCATAGAGAACAATAATCCCAATTCCAAGCCAAGAATGTAAACTATATAAATTGGCAATATTGCTCTCGTTATGAAACTTGAATGCCGTGTATATCCCGATGATACCAAGTATGAGGGCAATAGCATGCAAGACTAGATGTATCAATTTCTTCACTTCCTTCTTCAAGGTGAGAGTTTTGTAAGTTATAATGGCTGCATTAAAAGAAAATGGGAAGATGAAGAGAACATCATATAGCCTATTAGATCTATCTTAACTCAAAGGAAGAAGGAGAAGAAGAAGACCACTAGTCTTGATAAGACATCTAATTTACCTTCACCCCCAATTACAATCAAGCCAAGGAGCATGAGAACAGGATGAATCTGGAAAAGAACAAAAAGCGGCCATAGTTAAACCTTTAAGCAAAATTTCATTTAATGACATTCATGCTTAAATCGGCAAAAAGAACCTCAATATCTAACCTTCTGTTATATCTTAAAAGTGAATTACCAAACCTCAACTAGACCAAAATTAGTCTCATCAGATGATAGCAATCATGTGAAGGGACCATATAAAGTTCACTTTACGAAATGCTCCCATAACAGACAAGACAAAATGTCTTAATTGCTTCACAAATGTAACTGATAAGCTTCCCAGTTGTCTTACTCTATTGAGATAGGAGTACATGGACACTTCAAAATGCAACCATCGTTTCATGCCTCTTAACACAACTTCTCCACTGGCTCCATTTAATGCAGTTTATCTCACAGTATTTCCAACCACACCCAGACACTGTGCCTCAAAATTTAATTGGAAAGTCCAAACCAAGATAGCTACCTATCTTGAACGACTTTAAATGAGCATAAGGAACAATCAAGAGTTCAAGACATGCCATTGTACTAAAACAAATTAGTAGAGCATATGTTTCAAACTAAAAAAAATCATTCAAAGCAGTTTAGATATGCTAAACTTTGTCTAAAATCAAATGGAAAGCTATGCACAGATTGTATGTGACAGCCCTTTATCAATATCCACATGGTATAAGTCAGCGAATACAGATTGAGGGACGAGTAAAGCTTGTTCTCAACAAGAAAGGAAGGTTGGCCATGTGAAGATTAAGAAAAGAAGATCAAAACAATCAGTCAGAGGGTGTAGGCCCAACCACCAAATCCCAACCAGTCACAGGATCTACTAACCCACCTAATTGCTAGCGTTAGCAACATGACATATTCCGGACTTATATTTTCCTATTTCAACCAAAACATAAAAAGTATTAAAATAAGTAAGTGTTTGGTTGCATAATGATCGGATTTTAAGCCAATCCCATGAGGCATATATCCATCAACTAAAAGACACAGCTCATAGAGGGCCATGGCGGACTTGATACATGAATGCCTCTTATATTGTTGACCAGCTATTGTATGTCTTTCCGCAAGCATAAAGTTTCAACAATCATATCAAGAATAAATTACTCCTAGTATTATAATTTTTCAAAGGTGAAAAACTAGAATGGGTAGTGCGAAGCAGTCCACGAGAGAAACAGAGGATTGTACATCTGGATGTCAAAAGTACCGAATACCACATGACTAGTATGGCTCTCCTCTCGGCTTCCCTTCATCCACGAATCAGGGTGTATAGGGATATTAATCCGAAACTAAAAGCTCAAATTCAAGATGTCTTAAACCTTCCGCCGGACCCATACAAAGGTATACCCAGAACTCAAAGCTTTAAAAGTGACAACAGAGAGTGGTCAACACTTAATGCCTCGAGGCTTTGGTGCGATCATATTGATGTAGCAAAAGAAAAGTCTAAATCTAACGAACAAAGGAAAAGAAAAAGAAAAGCAGACGGGAACTAAAATTAGGAGAAAATTAGAAAATGATGAGTGACAAAGAAGTACATACATTGAAGATGAGATTCTTGTTGGCGCTTTCCCATGCTAATCCACCCCTGAAGCTTATGTTCCATATTAGCACCAGAATGATCCCAGCTATCCCGAGAACTTGGGCTACCGCAGCAAAAGGCACCGCCTTTATCCCAATCGCCATCCCTCTCTATTTTTTGGTTCTGGAGAGAAGCGGGATTTCCTTCTGTTCCTTGATAACTACAAATTACTCAAAATGAGCTGGTACTGGTAGTGCTCTGCCTCTCATCAGCCATTTAACACTTGATTGATGGAGAAAGCGAGAGCGGTAGAAGGCGTCTCGGGTGTGCTAGTGATGGGTCCTCCCTCTTATAATGCAGTTAGTTTCTAGGGGACCTGTCTATCTTGAGAAAATTATCGCTTCGAATTTGATTCAGAATTTTTTAGGTCGCGGGGATTTCCCTCATGAAAAAATGTGGGTCGGGTTCCACGTGTGAAACGACGATAGGGATGAGGGTTGAAGCCTACGTGGTTATAGGAATTTTAATCGTCGTGTCTCATTTCCCTCCCGTTGCTACATACTACTGTATATACATTACTCCTATTTGCTTTGATTGGTGACTGCTTTTCCTTTTTCTTTTCCTTTTCATTTGTTTATTGTGTGTTTCCCTATCAATTATCAAACTGAACTTTCTCGTGGGGACTTTCTAGTAAGTGCCCTTTTTTTTTGTGGTAGCATTAAACATGACAATAACGATGTTGATGGAGAACACAACAACGTACTACAGTTTTTCCTCCCAACTAAAATTAGCACTTGAAAAAAAGAGCTGGAGACCAGAGACCGGTCTAGGTACATAACATCATACGTGAAGGGTTAGCGCAACTAATTACGAGCCAGCAGTTTGACGCCATTAACGTACTAGACCGCGTATTAGTGTAGATTGTCACGCCTAATTAATCGCATTTGAAATGACAAATTTGTTTTGTTTAATTTTTGAATTAATTTTTTATACACTGACAGTATAGTGATTTTTTGCACTTGCGATGGCTATAAATGCATACAGCAAGTACATAATTTGAATTTAAATTTAAATTTATATTATTATGTAGTATAATCTAAATCTGGCAATGTTAAAAAAATTTGTATACTGAGAAATTGTATCGAATAATTTACTCTTAATTTTAACCGGATCTTTTACTAGTGAATAATATATTTTTCATTTTGAAGAAAATTATTCTAACATTGAAATAACAAAAGAAAAGAACATATTGGAACTCCGGCATTTCATATTAGTGAAAAGCTCATGGGAGCTGCCCCGAAGGGAGTAGGTTAGAGTTAATAAAATTGCTTGTATCTTGTTTTTTTCAAACGGAAAAGCCGATGAGGTAATCTGTGACGCAAATGCATCAACTAGGTGGACCTGAGTTATGGGAGAATCCAATAATGTCCTCTAATCCAAAATGAGATGACTAGGTGGGCCTTACACTGCCTTGTCTCCAGCCTGGGCTTTCTTTTTTTTTTTTCTTTTTCTTTTATATAAATAACAGGCATCCACATCTATTTTATGATATGTAACTAATCCTGTTTGAGGAACTGTTGGGCCCATTTATAAGGGAAGCTCTCGCAATTTTGTATTTTCCATTCTTGTAAATCTCGGGTTAAGAAATCTAAGTTCCTTCTACTTGCATAACATGTTGGTTCGAGTTTGGGCTTTGACATCACATGTACTAATACTCAGTTTTACGCCCTACACCATTGCCTTACCTCTTAGGCTACATGAATAAATCTGAGTTACACAGGCTTACAGCTTGCCTACGAAATTCCATTACCCGAATGAATCCGGAGCGTTGCCTGCCAACTCGAAAGTGATGGTGGAGTTGGAATCCTTATTTATCCTCCAAATAACAAGTGAATTATCTATTTGTTGTCAATCAAGGGAAGCACTATAGTGTCCAACAACACAAGATTAGCTGAATTCCCAGCAAATAAAGATAACCCCTTCTCGTGCCCGCGGTGTGCGTAATTTTCACTGCCGCATGGACCTGCTGAAAACTAAAGCAATTTTATTATCACTTTTCAGCCAGCGATTAGCGGCCAAAGGCCGGCTGACACACAAGAAAGGGTGCTTCAATTGAATGCAATTTAAGTTTGTCATAGAAAGTAGGGATAATATCAGATAAGGGTTTTAAAATTATCACTCACCTCCCTGGCAAATAAATGGATGTCAAAATTAAAGAGAATCAAAAGTACCCTAATTGTGATAATGTGGATTATGAATGTATCCGGCTCATAAGAAATTAGTTTTAAGTATATATAGTTGAATTGATACTAGTATATTTCTTTAAAATATCTTTTTTTTATTTTCAAATTTATATTTTTATGGATTATTGATTTGTGATATGGTGGTATAAGTAGCAAACAAAGTGGTTTAAGAGTATTTTTATTTAGCAAAATGAGCAAAAGGATAGTTTGGAGTTTTATAAATTTAACAAGATATTTTCAAAACCTTAGGGGTGCCAAGTGATATTAAAAAAAATATTAGGGGAGGTTTCTGATATTATCCCTAGAAAGTATAGTCCTGTCGCTTATCGCCGAATCCAAAGTGAGTTACCTGACTAATCGAATCAAACTTTAGATGTGTTGTCAGATTCAGTCCGCATGTGATCAGGGCTAGGTGACTTCAATCCTTGTTAGTAAGACACTCACGTTGTGCCTTTATAATACATGTCGACACAGCTGTATCATTCAAAAAAAATTTCCTACCTGGTATATTTTTAAAAATGTCCATACTTTTCGATTAATCCTATGAAACACATAATAAACTTTTGATGGTATTATACTTAATCAATTATACTTTAATTTTTTTGAAGAAATTCTAAAATTTGAGGAAGAATAATGATGTAATGCTAATATTCTAAAATTATACACTGGACCACGTTTTGCCACTGATCCTGGCACGACACTCATGCTGTAAAGTTCGATTACCGAGTCCAGCTATTAAATCAAAGACAAAAGTTCAGAAAATTCAAAAACAACTATAATTATGCAGCAGAACGCATTGATTTGTTTTAGGCCAGCGGCTTTTTAAAGGTTCCAAATAGTAATAATTGCTTTTAACCTAATATACCATTTTCTCTGGATGTTATACTTAGTACATTAATCAATCAGTATAGTCATCCAGTAAAATCTATCATACATCCTAGTTAATTGCGTCTTCAAGAGACAGAGTTAGTAGTTGCCACACTGTTATTAGCAAAGTCATTTGGCGGGGTTAAATTATTGATAAAATGAACAAGATAGACGTGCTTCTTTCTCTCTCATTTTGTTTGCCATCCATGCTTTTTGTCCTGCGCCAACGTAGTAAGACCTCTTGCAATGAAGATGATGCAATCGTGTGGATGACCTGAACCAAAACCCATATTTTGGTGGAATATCACTGGGAAATTAATTACTTCAAGGCTGCTTTGATTGTATGCATTTTGCAAATGCACCAGCTTAAGCACTCACTCAGCCATACTTGGTTACGATTCACAACTCCATCTTAATGCATTTTTACATCTGAAGTGTTATGTGCTGGATTCGTCTCATGCACGTACATTTACACGTACAGATTAGATAGCACATGTATTCACGTGACCGACACGCAGTTAGAGATCTGAAATTTGATGAAACTGTTCATTTCTTTAAAAGCACGGATGGCAGAATTTTTTCTCAGCAGAAACTTGTTAAAGCCCAAAGAGAGGAAGTCACAAATGTAATGAAACTAAAACTAAACAAAAGGACTGCAGTTACATGGAGAAAAAGTGTAGAAGTAACCCTTAATGAAACTCCATCATTATTTTCTACAGGATGATATTATAATATCTCTTGATTGATACTATTATCTAGTATAAAAGATTTTCTGTCCCACTTTTTATTTCACTTCCTATCTCACACTTCGTTATATTATCACTTTTTTCTTCACAAACATCATATTTCAATTCTTTTTAATTTCTTTAATTTCCAATAACTAACAACTGGGTTAACAACAAAATATAAAGGACAAAAAGAATACCAGAGTAAAATAGAATTTTTATTGTATTTTTTATATCATATAGTGTTGTTTTAACATGTTGGGTTTTATTATTTACTCTGTTAGTAGTTATTAGAACTCAAAGAAACAACACAAAAAAGAACTAAAATAGCATGTTTGTGAAGAAAAAATGATAATGCGATATAGGACAAGAATTGAGACAGGATATCGTTTGAAATTCTCAAGCAAAAATGCGTGCCATGACAGCAGTACTTCATTCCATTTGCTACCAGTGAAAAGTTGGGTCGTTAGTCATTTAGTTGATACTTTCCCCAGTGACAAGGTTGGTATCACTTGTCCCCACCACCGACGTTCGGGCACTGATTATTTCGGCGACCGCCTTTCGTCTTTCCTAATGCCAGTAGCATTATTTTTATTGTTTTGGCCATAACTCCTCGTGTCTGCAGCCACTCTGGTGTAAGGTGGCAACTCAAATATGGGAGAAAAATTAATATCCCCTCGACTTTCAAAGTCTCTGACTCGTAAGAAAGCTAAACTTTGTAACCAATATGAAAAAGAGTTGACTTAAGGTAATCTGCAGCACAGGAAATAATCTAGTAATCTACAGCGCTCTATGTCAGTACCACGTGAAGGCAGATAAGAAGATGCTCAACAAACAATTTAGCAGACTTGTACTTTAGATCTTTTTGGTAAACATTGTACATGAAATTTGAGTGCCAATGGGTAATATTTTGTTGTGTTTGTAGGCAGGCATGTATTGACTTTTCATAATGTTGCTTCTTAAATTTCAGGCAATGCAGGCCATTACCTTTCATTCCAGAATTTAACTCTTTATTTTTCCAACTTCCTCTTCTTTTTATTTTTCTTTTATTTTCCCTTTTTTATATATATATATATATATATATAAAGGAAGTGTAGAGTGGAGCGGGGTTATACCTGCAAACTTCCACCCAAAGAAGAGCATCTGACCTCTGAACTCAAAGGATCGCGCAGTGTTCTAGTCTCAGTACAAGCACAGCACAAAGGAAGATAATCAAAGTTGCACTAACCTGATAGTTGGGGGAAAATGTTCAAATCTGCAATGTGGAGAAGTGAAAGGAAGATCAAAGCTGTCTTCAAAATCCAGTTTCAGGCAACACAAGTATGTTTTCAAGGAAGTGTAAACAGATTCTTCTACTTTTCTGTTTCTGTCACATCTTAGAGAAGAATTTCTTGTTTGGCTTTATTCTGAAAATCCCACCATGCTTGCTCAATTTTGATTAATAATCTCAGGTGCCACGTCTAAAAGCAAAAACGCTGACGATTTCTTTGGTTCCAGCTGATGTCGGAAAGCCCACAGTGAGATTAGGAAAATCTTCAATTCATGAAGGAACCTGTTCATGGGAAAGTCCAGTATATGAGACTGTGAAATTAGTCAAGGAGACAAAAACAGGAAAATTTAGAGGAAAAATCTACCATTTCATTGTCTCAGCAGTAAGTAAATAAAAATTTCTCTCTCTCCATTGGAAATCTTTCACAAATTACCCACATCCTTGCAGGGATCATCCAAAGCATGTCTCCTGGGAGAAGCATCAATTGATTTTGTGGATTTCTTGGAAGCCACATACCCTGTAATGGTATCTCTACCCATTGAAGCAACAAATTCAGGTGCAATTTTGCATGTTAGTTCTCTCTCTCTCTCTCTCTCACACACACACACACACACACACGACAGCCTGTGAAATCTGATGGTATCAGTGCAGTCCCCAGATCCCCCCCCCCCCAAAAAAAAAAAAAAAAAAGACACACAAAAAACAAACAAATCCATGCAAACCTGACCGTGACACTAAGTTCATATACTATACCACATAAGAATTCCATGCACCATTAAACATTGTGTCCATAACAGGTTACCATTCAGAAGCTAGAACGAACTCTTGATGAAAGGTATGCACATCATCTTGTCTTCCACTTGAAAATTTATTTATGAAGTCAGACAAAGAGATTGCAGTCTTTCATCTTGGAACTGCAGATACATAGAGGAAAACGAAAGTCCAACAGCCAATTATCACAATGGCAGTTTGAAGATGCAACTTCCAGACTCTGAAAACTCACAGAAGATAAACCTTGAACTAGCTGAAGTAAGGTCTCAAATTCTCCACCTCTTCTAATGTCCCATAGTGATAGATAAGCATATAAGAACAGAGAAGTTAAAAGCTTCAAATCATCAAATTGGAAAGAAAGGAAAAGGTATCTTTTCCACAATGTCAAGCTCATAAGAGCTTAGATAAGTTGCACATCAAGTCCTTGAGTATGATATGAAGGCACTTTGATTGAATAAGGTTGCTTTACGTTGACATCAGGTTTATGACTTCGATTAATAAAACCTACGCAGTTGGAAATTCCTAATTTCACTCGATCATGCTTAGGTTCAGTTTAAGAATATAATCAAAACCATTTGTCATCTAAAATTTTCAATTATTCCACAGGGAGAACAACCCAATGGAATAACATCTCACTGCTCAGCGCAAAATGGCAGCCTCAAGGACACTCAATTTGATGATGCTAGTGCTTATCAGTTATACTCAACTAGTGCAAATAATATGCCTGAAAATGCCTCCTTGAATGCCGATGCCCCAGGACATGTGTACCAGAGATACTCAGATGGGTTATTCAAGGACACTTCAGATGAAAGTGTAATTGACACTACGAAAAGTCTACAGGAGAAATATGCCATAGACAAAATACAAGAAGCTTCTAACGATGTTGGAAGGCTGAACACTAGAATCAAAACGTTGGAAAGGCAGGGGGAAGTTTCAAAACTGGAATTACAATCCCTAAGAAGGCAAATGGCAAAAGAAAGCAGGAAGGTAAAGGAATTATCGGAACAAATTGTTGCCCTGAAAAAGGAAAGGGACATATTAAAAACAGAATGTGAGCAGCTCAAGCCTTCACTAAAAGGCATAGATCAGCGGGAAATTTCAAACAACACAGGCATGGAAACCAAAAATGTCAGTGAATTATCTGAGCAAATCAAGCAAGAACTACTCCTTGAGAAGCATTTAAGTAAAAAGTTGAGGTTTCAGCTGCAGAAGACGGAAGATTCAAATTCAGAACTGATTCTTGCTGTAAGAGACCTCAAAGAGGTTTTAAGTAGAAAGAATAAGGAAATAGCTCATCTTTCTGGTCAAATAAAGGCCAACCAAAATGATGAAACATTAAAACTTGAAGCAACTAATGAAGAGCAGAATAAAGCAGATGAAGTAGAACTCTTGAAACAGGAAAGGGCGAACCTATTTGTTGAAATGGAGATCTCCAGGAAAGAGAAAGAAGAACTAAGAAAGTGCATTCAGCAGCTTACTTTGGACTTTGAGAGTCTAAAGAAGGAAAAGGCAGATGTTTTCTCTGATTTGGAGCAAAAACAGATAGAAATGATGGAAATGCAACAAGAGTACTTACTTTCCACAAGAACTGTGAAGCAACTCAAACAAGAAACTGAAAACCAGGAATTAGTGTACTCAGAATGTTTGACTACGATAGATGAGCTCAAAACCAAAGTTCAAAGTCTGGAGGAAGAACTTGAGAAGGAGGCAAATTATTTTCAAGATAACCTGACAACAGCTGGTACGGCCATAATTGAGCAGGAGCAAAGGGCCACACAAGCAGAGGAAGCATTAACAAAGGCTAACTGGAGTAATACCAAAGCAGCAGAGCATCTTAGGGAGGAACTCAAAAGAAAATCCGAAGAACTGATATCCAAGATCGATGAGAAAGAGAAACTAACTGCGCAGGCAGTTGCAGAAGGCAACCAACTTCGCGTGCACATCAAATTTCTTGAGAAATTGCTTCAGAAAGTGAATAATGAGATCCAAGTAAGCAAAAATGAATATGAAAGAAAACTCCTAGATCTTTCAAAGGGAATCCATCTGGAAGCACAAAGCATGGGGATGGTACCACTAAAAGTTGATGGTATCACTAAAAGTGAATGGTATCACTAAAACTATGCCAGAAGTAGCATTTGTTTATGTGTGGACATACCTGATGCTCATATGAAAACATGTAGGTTTGTGAGCATAAAGATAAAAACACATATGCAAGCACATACATAAGTACACCCATACACACACAGACACACATATGCATATCTATTCTAACTTGTAGCTAAAAAAATCCTAAAGAAAAGGTCATGAAAATGTTACTTCAGGCATATAAAACTGACTAAGAACTGTAGTCAAAGGACTTCCAACAGAAGAGTTTTAAGTTATTTCTAATAGTTTCTTATCGAAGAAGTAACTACCTTCCCAATGCAAGCCTTGCCTGAGAAACTATTATCAACTGTTGGACAAGATTCTACCTGGACATGATTCTACTTGGGTAAATCAATGGCAGTCACAATCCAAATATAGAAATCATAAGTGCTTAATCATCTATTCTGAAAGCATGTGAATAATTTCCATTTATCTAAGGCACCAAAATATGAGTCCATTTGTTTGGATAGAGAGTATTTGAAATAATTTTTTGAAAAAAATACTGTAGCACTTTTTTGATGTGATGTGTGTGAGATAAAAAGGTGGTTGGAAAATGTGTTGATGATGCAAGCAAGTAAATTTTGAATAAATTTTGGGAGATAATCTCCTATCCAAACAAACCTTCTTTGGTACACGATCTTGATATATGTGGTAGTACATCCATGATCAGAAGGTAACTAAAGGCACTGCTTATCTTGATCTATAGGAGACTCGACCAGTTAAGGATGCAGTCATGTGTGATAAAACACCTGAAGAAGGGGTGCACAGTTTGGGCATGTCAAAAAGCAATACGTCAGAAATTGCAAAACCACAAAGGTAATTTGGCACGACTCATTGATTGCAGGATCTAAAGCGTTTTATCTGAGATTAATTCTGCCTCCCACCATGCATTCATGAGGAAGATCTGCAACTGAAGATTCGAACTACCTGTCTTTTCTGCAGAGATGAAATTAACTCACAAAGAGAGATGAGCCTGGGTAATTGTCATGCCAACCACATTGCTGATCTGGCCAAATTATCAAATGAAGTAACATCTCTAAAGGAACTGAATAAGCACATGGAATTTGAACTAAAAGAGATGCAAGAAAGATATTCAGAAATAAGTCTCAAGTTTGCAGAGGTAGAAGGAGAAAGGCAACAACTTGTTATGACATTACGCAACCTGAAGAATGGAAAGAAGACATAGTGTTCTGTCAAAGTAAGTCTTCTATGTAACTTATCCCTGAGTGAAAAGTAATCATTAGTAAGAGGCATCTACCAGCTTCTAATCCAGGAAGTATGCACACTGAGGTACATTCTTTCAGCATCTTCCTCATCTATGTCCATTTTCCTTACCAAACAGGAATAAAGCAATACTTAAACCGAATGCCTGAATGAGTTAGCTGCAGACTTTTAAACTTTTCTTCTAATATTCAACAAAGTCAGTACATGCATCAGCATCAATTCCTAGAAACAAATTAGATTTGTAGTTGCAAGGTAAAAGTAAGACGATTGTTAGTAAGAGGCATCTACCAGCTTCTAGTCCAGGAAGTATGCACAGTGAGGCATATTCTTTCAGCATCTTCCTCATCTATGTCCATTTTCCTTACCAAACAGGAATAAAGCAATACTTAAACTGAATACGTGAATGAGTTAGCCGTAGAATTTTAAACATTTCTTCTAATATTCAACAAAATCAATACATGCATCAGCATCAAATCCCAGAGACAAATTAGATCAGTAGTTGAAAGCTAAAAATTGTATAGCGTATTTGGAACTGGATATAGTATCAAAGAAGTATAAAGAAAAGGGCAAAATTTAGATCCAATTAAAGTCAGAATGAGATGTGTTCTCTCAAATTCTCACAATTATAACCAGTGGCTGAAAAAACCTAAAAGAAAAATAAAATTCTTAAACAGATGACGATCATGGGGAACAGAGACAAGGGACAAGCACCCAGTTTAAAGATAAAATTTATCTTCTCAAAAACTGCCACTTTAAACTTAATGCCATTAAGCATCTGACAATCTCCAAGAAAACAAGGGACATATCAGTGGGAGGGTCTTAGGAGGCCAAGGACTAAGAGTGCCACTGAATTTTGAAATTATTTTTGATTCCTTTCTTTAACTGATTTTCTCAACCAAGAAAACAAAATAAATGCAAAAGAAAAGAGATAAAGGACTGTACTTCTGCAGATTTGCTTTTGATAAGTGGGCCCTCTGCCCAATCCTGAGTTGGTTTTACCTGGGACAGAGTAGAAAGGGTGTGGCAAACAAATGGTCCAACAGTTCAATCCAATGAATTCTGCAATTAACTTGATGCTAGTAACTGCTAGCACTAATGATTACAGCATCTCTTCGTTAGAGCTAAACACAAGCTACATGCCAGTCAATGTTGTGATTCCTTAATAAGCTAACCTGTTGTCTAAATGCTTAATAAGATACCAGCATTCTATCAGTACTTGCCATTGTCATAATTGATGCATAATTTTTCTGCTCAAAGGAGGAGAATTCTTATCACTCCAGATAAGCTTACTCTGCCCTCCATTTCCAATTGTTGTGAAAGATAGAGTCTGCATCAGTTAACTAGTTAGGAGTATTACTGTGCAATTTAGATGAAATCCACAAACTACAAAGAAGTTAACTCACTTGCTTTGCTCTCTTGTCGTCAGGAGTCCACGAGGGAAGAATTGAATCTGAAGCTTTCTCATTCTTGGATCGACATGATGGTTGTACTGATTGCTTTTGTCTCCTTTTTTCGATCGATTTTTTCGGATCACCAATTTTTTGGTATTTGTAGTATTCTAGAATTGATGGGCTTTTCCTCTTACTTGCATTTGACTTGCTCCTGGAAGGCCCAAAAAAAGGAGGAGATATGCCGGATGGAAGAGATTGCTGACGTGTTCTACTTTTCTCCTTGATTCTATTTAGGAAATCCATAGTCCAAGGCGACTCCCTTAGTGGTGTTTGACCAGAGTGAATCCCACCACAATGAGCACTATCTTTTTCTTGCATTCGCTGGTCATAGGAATCCATTGCAGTTTTTTGTTGCATGCTGTTATGTAAGAGCCCATGTTGGTGCTTAGGAGAAAACTTGTGGATGTCAGAACAGTAGTCAGGAGCATTTTTATTTTTTCTCATTGAACTATTTTCACGAGTACTTTGACAAATCCAGACATCCAAGTCAGAGTCAATTTCAGCAGAAGTTGGGAAGCTAGCAAGGCTGCTTGAACCAAATGATAGTTTTCTTGCAGTTGTAGATATACCTGCTGCACAGTCCTTGTTCACCTCATGAGATGAGAAAGTTAAAGAGTTCAACTCTGAAATTTCTTTTCTCAATGTGGCAGGGAGATTAATATCAATAACTTCACCTTTTAAATCATCCTGCTGATTTCCAGATTTCTCTTTCCCAGGTCTATGAGATCTGTCTCTTGCAGCCATATGCGATATTTTGTCTACACCAAAATTCATGTTGTGCTGAAGATTATTTGGTTTTTGTCTCTCTTCTAATTTAGGTGGACCTTCTGTCATTCCAAATCCATAATTCCTCAACATATTTGACTTCACTTTCTTGCTTTCACTGAAAAATTTATCATCAAAAGAAAAACCAGGTTTTCCACAATCATCAATTATCTCTGAATTTTCTGACATCCAAATATTGCGTGGGGCAGATGCTCTTGGAGGACTCAATCTGACATCTGGAAATAGTGTGGGGTGTTCAAAATGAGATAATCCATTTTCGTAGATTTTAACTTCAGGATGATTTTCAGTGCATTTCCTCTTCCTTGTTTCAGAGTTGCTTCCTGGTTGAAACCTACCAGGAACATATGATACTGATGAGGAACTATCAGTCATTCCAGATTTAGAATCCTCTCGCTCGCCATACTGACACAATAGACCGAGTAAAGCAACACTTTCATCAGGAATTTTATGCTTCTGAACTGCATGAATCCTACGGTCATGTGACCATTCTAAAAACTCACTAAGTGAGCTGCTAGAAGACAATATGGCATGAGCTGAAAGTGGACTCATTGAAGGAAATGCAGTAAGAAAAGACTCTGCTAGACTTTCTGAGTCAGGCATTTTGGGACAGCGGCCTCTGGTTAGCTTGATTACAGCTTCAATGCAAGATAGTATAATCTCTTCTGTCATAACAGAAGAATAAGAACAAAAGATCTGCAGATCAATTCCCAGGCTAGCTGCAGCAGCATACAGCTCGTCTGATGATTCCATGATGCCAGCCAGGAAATGTTTTTCCCCCTCAAATACCTAGTAAAACAAATAGAAAAGGACCATATGTTCAAATGCATTGTTAAATACCATAAAAGAATCTTGTGCAAACATACATAACAATTCACATCAGCCTTTTGATAATTTCGCAAGACACAATAGATAAGAACAGAACTAAATTGTAAGCTCTTAAATTGTTTTTGTGACTTGTCATCACGAGTGACTTATTCTTGTGAGACAGAATATATGTACTTGAAGGACAATGAGATATCATCTCTAGCTAAAAGTCTTTTGAGGTATAAGCAAACAAAGTCACCACTAAAGAGACAAAATATACTCCTGTATTTCACTTTCTTTTTATGAGAGATGTGATGTGCTAAACTTTTACTAATGCTTAAACATTTTGGCTTCCTCTTGAACTGGATTGGGCATAGTTCACCAATTCAACCCATCATTGCTTGAGAGTTTGTTTAATTAGTGAAGTACGCAATGACATTAAACAAAAAGGATGTGGTCGATACTATGTATATTGATAGGTTTCATCTGTTTAACATTGCATATTAGCACAGACTGTAAATTTACTTCCCCCAACACCCAACGGAAAAAACTTCACAAACAGAAAAGCTTGATAAGCACTGTTCATTTTAACCTTTTGTCACAAAAAAGACAAGTTTCAAAAAACTGTGAAAACAGTTAAGGAAAACGCAAGCAGGTTTTGAAACTAGAATTTGGCATGAAGCACAATCTATGCTGCTATTTATCTGTCTCCTGCTTGTTGGAAGATCAGCTCAAAAATCAGTTGATAAAAATGTGCCAAACTTGTTTAGCTGGCTTAATATCCAAACCAAATTGTAACTCTTATGGAGTACAGGGTTCAGCTTATGAAATCAACACTATAGTACAAATGTAAATACAACAACAACAACAGCAATGTAAGCCTTTATCCCACTAAGTGGGGCCGGCTATATGGATCATACTTCGCCATTGTGTTCGGTCGAGACACATATTCTCGTTGAGGTTTAAATATAACATGTCTTTTTTTAATAGTTTCTTGCCAACTCGTTTTAGATCTTCCTCTTCCCCTTTTAATTTGGGTCAAGGATTTTCTATTTTCTACACTCCTAACTAGGGCATCTAGAGGTCTCCTATGCACATGTCCGAACCATCTTAAAGTGTTCCTCTTATTTTCTCATCTATTGCTGCTACCCCTACTTTCTTTCTAATACACTCATTACTAATTCTATCTAGTGTATCCGCACATCCATCTCAACATTCTCATTCCTATAATCATAAGCAAAAACTTTAGATAAACAAGCTAACGTTCCAAGATGTTTATAGTTGGTTCCTTGTCAAATTAGCACAGTATTTATCCTCAACTCCATTCATTCATTAATCAGAAGAAAGCTAAAACAAGCATCACTGTGTCTCTTAGATCACTTAAAGCCCTTCTATTTTGTTGGAAGTGGCGTTTGGGGTCTAGCGAAGTCAAATGCAGTTAGCATTATTAGAATTCAAACCAGCAACCAAATAAGCCATCAAGCATCTAAAGGTGTATTTATAGGTGATGCCAACATCATAAGCCCTCCAACAAAAATCCTTTACAGGTGATGCCTACCCAGAGTTCATTCACTATCATAAAGACATTTGAATGAGAAATTATCTTCAACATTCTTGATACCTAGAAAAGCAAATGGAATAGGCAGAAGTAAAACAAATGGTCCACCGAACACACACTCACGCACTCATATACAGAGAGAGAGAGATCATCTGGCATATAATAAGCAACCTCTTAATGCAATATGCAATACATTGCCGATATACAAATATATTCTAATCAGAACTGAGATGATTAATATAGTAATGATGCAAAATTCTACTTCATGGTACATATCCTTCATCTAACAAGCTATCCAAAATGCCAGATCCTATCAGTTCACTATTTAACTTATTCTGAAAAATCGAATCACAGCAAAATCCTACTTCATTGTACATATGCTTCATCCAAAATGCCAGATCCTATCAGTGCACAATTAACTTATTCTCAAACATCAAATCATGTGACTTCCTGCACACTGTTCAATAATAGATGTGTTCTACACCTACATAGCAAATACTCAAAGAAATGCATTTAGGCAAAGCAATAGTTTCCAGTTTTCCTAAAAGCATAGGTAGGATACTTACCAGAATGCAGCTGCTAAAAGCATAACTTAATGATGTTAAAATACTGGCTGCAATATTCTCAACATATAAGGATAAGCAGGAAAACGCCTCATCAGGAGCAGAAGATTTCTTTCTAATGTTCTTTAAGTCATACCACGCAAGGCAAATTGCAGCATCAAGTATAATATCAACTGGTAGATTTAGGTCACGCTCTACAACTTGTGCTCCCCCTTTCTCCAATGCAAGAATCTTTTGGTATAAGCTTCTCCTGGAAATTACCATATCCTTATCAAAATTTTTAGTGTTAACCACAATAACTGTGTCAGGAAAGGAAGGCGCAATTGTGGTGATCTGTTTTGATTCCATAGCCAATGAGACAGAATGCAAAGGTTTCAGATAGCACTCTTGATCCCTATTCACAGCTTCAACTGGGACTTTGTTGTGGTTCTCCTCAAGAGGTACAAAATTTAGCAGTTCCTCCATTTTATTGTTGCTCTCATTCAACACCAGATTAACATGAAGATGACCTTTCTGGCAAATGAGATTAATATGAGTAGTTATGTGGATCTACAATGTTTTTATGAAAACAAGTTTAAGTAAAACTCAGTAAAAATAGAATTACGACAATGAATTGCAAGGTGGTAGCATCCTGACAACTATGATTTTAAGACTTACAAAATTAACATGATAATTTACACTCAGTAAAATGAAAAGATTATACATGCTCATTAGAAAAAGGAAAATATAACTTTAGAGTGAGTCAAAGACATGGCAGATCCATGTGATTCCAGAAACAATATGCATGCCAACAATTACAAATTCATCAAAAGGTTACCCTAAATCCCCCAGCATGACATCATCAAAGAAGAATGCACCTCCTTAATTCTTTCTTCCAGTTACCAGCAATCATGTAGCAGAATACCAGTAAATGTGCAATTACTCAACGACTGCCAAAAAGAACCCCCAGACCACTGACAATAATGATATCGCATATCAGATCAAGTATATAAATGTAAGCCTAAGAAAGAGTAATAGCAATAACTTCACAACTGATATTACCAATGCAACATACTTATGAAAATAGCACATATACTTCTCTTTAGCAACCAAAGATTGACTTCTGAAAACAACAAGTTCTTGGAATTCTTCATTGTCAATCAACTTCCAGTAGCAAGGCATAAATTGGAAGTTGCAAGGCATAAATCACTTTTTCACCAAAACAACATATCAAGCATTGCTAATCTGGCAAAGTGGATTAGAAAGAAAATAATAAAAGCATTTTGAAATGGATCACTGCAATATATCAAGAAGAGTGTGGCTTCCTTACTAAATGACATCATGCTAGCTTATGTGAATACCTATATCATATCTTCTTGGAAAGATAACTAAAGAACAACTACATGTGACCGAGAAAGATAAGTCAAAGAGATTAACAACATCAACTCAAGCATCAAAAAAGAGACTTGCCTTTGTACTTCCTCTGAACTTGGGCATGTCAACACCATAACAAATCGCTTTAGGAACTCCTGATTCCTCCAGTTTCACCTTGAGGAAATAAAGACAAGGACCACAATCTAATTTGGAGGAGATACCGCTGACTCTAGATGATTCATGCGAACCACCATATTCCAGGATAACGCCAAATTTTCATATGGAAATGATGCAGAGAAATACCTTGAAGGTCCATAACAACATATTATCTATTGCTTTAAAATTCACTGCAAGTCTATGACATTTCTTAATGCCTTGATCCAAACCAAAAGAACTATAAATTTCAAATATAATAGAACAGTAACATGATTGCTTTTTATATGAACTCAGAAAAACATCACCATAAGCAAGCCTACAACCAGTGCCGCCATTAGGTTCAGGGGTGGATTTGACTTCCATGAAGTTACATACAGATTAGTTCACCTAAACAACTTCGAAACCCCACCTTGATCTGCTACATCTGACAGTAGCATAGCATGATGTGCTAAGTGTAAAATGCTAGACTACCAATAAAGCATTAGGGGAAAAATCCAAATTCGGTGAAATTCATAGCTCATTTCCAATATGTCAACCTTTTTAAGCCTTCTACTTCAAGTTTAGAAACATCCTGGCAGTATTTATGAATAAAATACTTTGCATTACTAAGATGGATAAAGAACTCTCATGACATTAATAAAATCAGTTCTTATTAATCCTATAAATGGTTTTATCATTGACCTGTGAAAACAAGCAACTTGCAGTATTGTTCTGGATCAAATGGACCTTCCTACCCTATCCTATTTATATAAACTTCAGGGACAGATCTAGCATGAGAAGTCAAAATGGCGTTAAACATGAGATGATGGATCTTCTAACACCTAGCTGACTGTTAGATAACATTACTACGATGAAGAAACCATTCTCTGATTAGCTATGTACAATCATATAGAATAACCACCAAACTAATGATGCATAAATATCAAAAGAAGGTGATGTTTTCTTATGGCCTGAAAATGCTCTGGATCTACAGTGATTTATGGAACTCGTTACTCAGTTAAGCACAACCTTATTTTATTATTAGCCTAGTCATGTGCAGTTCAAGCCATTAAGGCTGAACTCAAAAGATAGTAATACAGATGCCAAATACTTCATCTAAAAGTAACATCAACTTGTTCTCATAGTAAGTTAGATGGCAAAATGGCAACATCTATGAAAACAAATCTTGTTCATGCAACAACTTCACTTACTCGTGAGATACTAAACAGCAATCTGCTTGAGAGATCATACTTGTAGGATCAGCAAAGTCATTTATCTTATCCTGTTCGCAAGTATTTGTCGAAAAATTTTGTGATTCATTGTACGATATCTTCATTGAAGTCAATAATCTCTTTAACGGCCACCAATAAACTGGCTCTGCAACAATTAATACTTTGAGACCATTCTCACTCAAACTTGACTCAAGTACTTGTTTAACAATAGAAAGTGATGGGTGGAATATGGTTGTTTCTTTTTCCGCCTTTTTGCACATATTCTGAATCAAGCTCTGGAGGAAGCCGAATCTTGATTCTAAGCCCTGAAGGTTAGTAGACAAATTGTGAATGTATAGGTGAGCAGCATGCAAACCATAGTAGCACAGGTACCAAGCCATCTGTTTAATTGCACATAGAGCCACCAAAGACATGATATTTTCATCAGCAAGAGGAGTTCCTGTTGCACTTATCCTCTTAATGCGGTCCATTATGTCTTCTTTCCGCACCCGAAGGCAAGAAACATCGTCCAGATCTTCATGGGGGTAGAGATCCTTTATCAATTCAGCCTCACTCAGTAAGATTCCCTGAAAACTCTTCCAGAAATTATCAACAAGTAACAAAATTTCCTTTGACAATTCTACTTGGAGCATCTTGATATTCCATTTCTGCAAAGGCACCTGATTAATATCACACGCAGAAAGAGAATCACCAGAATGAACCACAGGTAACACTGTGTCTTTATAAGTGAAGCTTTCATATGGTTTACACTTATTCCTTCCTCCACCATGCTCATGATGAGAGTTCAAAAGGAAATCCATTTTATTAAATTCTGTTGTAGTTTCAACATTAATATTGACCTGTGCAGCCCCGTTCTTAGATTGTATTTCTCTGGTCACACCCTTTCTGTCATCATCATTCAGCTGTGTTTGAGAAGCTACTTCTTCATGAGAGATTGGAGGTAAAGAAATGCTGTGTAAATTTATCTGCAGTATTTCCTTGTTTTCTCTGAAATTTGGTTCATCAATAATGCCACCTGAGAGGACATAGTCCAACAGTAGCATCCCATTATCAATGCTGTTCAATGCAAAATCAATGGTGTATGTGTCTATCTCTTCGAATGCTTTCCAACAGGAAGAATATCTACTACAATTCCAGTAATCTCCCTCAAAAACATGCCAATCTAAATACAGACTGTCAAATGTAGAGGATGATTCTGCCTCCAAACCAGAAAATACTTTCTCAACCACCGACTCCAATGAAACTGTCCTTTGGCTGTCCAAAAGGATGGGCACAGGCAATGATCTAAAAGCATCATCAACAAGAATGAGCTCATTACAAGCAATTAAGTCATTAAAATTCTTAAATTTCATTGCTTCACTAAACATTGGGTCACATGCCTCTGCTATGCGCTTTATTGCTAAACAATAGAAGACTTCGACGAAATTATACAGATCCAAGTCAGGGAACTGAAATTCCTCAAATAAAACTAAGTTTCTTGAAGAAATGGACACATCCTGAGAAGTCCTGTGATGTGATAACAACATATGCCCAACATCTGGATATTCTTTGTCACTAGTGAAATCAATTTCATCGAGGAAATTTGAGCACCTCACACCTATTTCAGGGTGGTGCATTACAGAATGCTGATTCGACAGATATACTAACAAGTCAAATTCTTTAAAACCCAACTGCAGCTTGTCGTTACTTGCTATCTCATCTTCTTGTATCCATTTTTGAGACTCAATATTTTCGAAAATTATAAGTTCGTCCTTCATGGCTATGTCATTGAGAATACCCAGGCTTGCCTCATCAACTTCAAAAACAGGAAATTCTTGCACACAAGAACCAAGTTGTCCCTCAGTAGAACCAGAATCTTCCAAGAGATCAGCTTTTTGTTCCATAAAGTATTCTCTCGAGATATCATCAACTGAATACACTGCTTGGTGGATTTCAAGAAAATCCTGCATCCTGAGTTCAAGAAGGGGCATATCCTGAAAGAATGGGACAAATGCCAGGGCATAATAAGCATAATTTGACCAGAC
Organism: Gardenia jasminoides; assembly: GCA_013103745.1. Taxonomy (NCBI): domain Eukaryota; kingdom Viridiplantae; phylum Streptophyta; class Magnoliopsida; order Gentianales; family Rubiaceae; genus Gardenia; species Gardenia jasminoides. The sequence continues at coordinate 108,330,297 of CM023103.1, forward strand.
AATCAAATGTCAGACCTCCAACATTGTCCACATTATATGAGACAATTCCTAAATATGTAGTGATGACAAGGAAAAATAACTGCAGAACAAGAAGTAGCTTTTCCTATTTATTATTGGATGTTTGTCAATTATACCCTTATAATTAACTTCGGGTGCACTTAACGAATTTAACACCTTTCCATTAAAAGTTAACAGAGAGCAAGGTCTTTCTTCCCTGTTTCTCCAGCTTCTTCAAATTCTTTCATAAAGCTCAAATACACTAACACAGCCCCACATGCAAAGCAGCTATCCCTATGTTAAAAACAGACTATACTCTCCCAAATATTGCATTTCCCTAACATGCACTGATAAATTACTAATTTTCAATTTGCCTTTTGCCACCCAAAAGTGAAATTACATAGATAAAAACAGAAGCAGAAGAATTTTATATGGTAAGGGAAGAATTTTATATGCATACCAGATTACTCTCAAGTTGGGGAATATCAGAGAAAATTTTCACACTCTCGTTTTGAGGCTGAAGATCATATTTCTGATAAAATAGTCAATAAAAAGAAAATAGAACATTTCAATCACTTTATATACATATTATAGAAAGTAAGCAGCGTGTTAAATGAAGAAATTAACCATTTGTAAGAACAATTTGACCTCTGGAATTTCAAACTGGAAGATATTGAGATTATTGGTGCCTTCAATGTCAGAAGTGCTCTCATCTTTCTCCTGAAATAACATGAATTATTCCGTAAATAACGTCTTGAACAGAATTAAGTAATGGGGAAAGCATCTGGTAATTTTAAGTACATCAACCTTTGATAATTTATCTCCAGGATTATCCATCCCCTCCTTTCCCTTGCACAACATATTGTTGCATTTCTGCAATCAAAAGAAATGTGTAGGATTAAGTCCATCAAACAAAAGTCAGTAGAAAGTTAAAATAAGCTTTTATGAGTTTTAGCACATTAAAATGCGTCACTCTAAAAGACCAAATGTGGAAAGTGTAACTCATAGTCAGCATAACTCATAGTCTCAAAATCTACTTCCCGCGAAGATAATCAATTTTAACAGCAAAATACACACGCATTTTAAAACATTCATTAACATGAAGACTAATAAACCACTTGAATACTTCCAGTGTCTCTATGACGATTCATCATGAACAGATCCACAGAAGCAGCAAGGAAAAAAATAAAAAGAAACATATCATGTGCCAAATGGACCTTTTCTGAAAAATCTTTTAATCAAATTTTTACGAATCATTAGAAGGCATAAGGCCATCTCATCATGTTCCAGAATTCGTAGCAAGCAAAATTCAAAAGTTTAAAAAAGAAAACTAAAAGAATTACTGGTAATCTGTCAGTTATGATAACTTGAAATTGCTGCAAATCGCAAAAATGTCCACTGGAAAATCCTGTTGTAATAGTAGTAAGATTCCCTTACACGGCATAGACATTTGCTCATCACGTTTCAGAACTTCACATCATTATCAAAATACCACAAAAACACAGTATCAAATACTTCGATAAGAAGAGAAACAGCGGCTCGTACTCGCTGAATTATAGAATTTACCTGCGGAGCATCAACCTCGAGCACAAGATCAGCACAAAAACTCCACGGTTCACGAGAGCAAGCTGCTCCGGTGAAGGATAGATCATCTGCGGAATCTCCGATTTCAGCAGCATTGATGAATTGCGGAAGGACATTGGCTAAGAACTTGTTGAGAGACGTTTCTATCGGCAATTTTCGATTTCAAGAGAAACGCTGAGGGCGGAAATGTCGTCGAAGCACCGCAGAGGGTCTTGGTGAATTGAGGAGTAGGACTGAGGAAGGTGCGGGGGAGAACAATGGAGAAATCCTAGGGTTTCGGTGGCGGAGTAGAAGCAATCGGCGGGGAGGAATCGAGTGCGCATGTCACGTTGTTTTCAAATTACGGGTGAGGGAGAGAGAGGGGGACGAGGGGAGTGAGAGTGAGACAGTAGATGATGCAGGATTCTAAAGCTAACGGGCGGGTTCTTTGATTTGGTGAATGCTTTTGGCGGTTGGATGAGCGGGTCTTTTATACTGGGGTTGCCTGGGCTTTCATAATTGGGCTCTCTAGCAGGGAATTTTTGAAGCCTGAGTACCGCCGAAAACGACGTCGCGTAAACTATCACTATTACCCGAATGAGTGCAGGCAAGGGCCGGTGGTGCAACCGTGCAAAGCTTTCAAGATGTGGTATACAGATGAGTAAATGAGCTGACACCTTTTTTTTTTTTCTCTAATTTTTCCTTCTCTTGGGATAAGTAAGAAGTTTTGAATCAGAGATTTCTTGCTTACAATCCCTTCTACTTTACTATCTAATCCAACTTTACCCCCATGAGCTAATTCTAATACAAGTGTGTTTTCTTTTCTTTTTTTTTTGATAAAAAAGAATAATTTCATTCGCACTAATATTTTATGACACAAGTATTTAATAAAATAATATAAAATATATTTTTTTTACAGAGTAGCACAATTTAATTTGTAATGAATTACAACATTTTTGAAAGATTGTATATTTCTTGTCAAAAATAAAAAATAAAAGGATTGTATAGTGTTCGTTCCCCTTCCCAAAAATTTCACACTTGCTGGCCTTTTGACATTTGTAGTTTGAGCAGAGGTGTTATTTCACATTTCCTCTTCTTTTCATATAATTTTGCCGACTATATCTGCTGCTTCACTCTTGTAAACCGGAAAACTACGAGCTCTCCTCATTCAAAATGTCAGACCTTGCAGCTTGTTTTGAAGAAGGAGCGGAGTAGAGCATCCTCTTCTGATAATTGTCCTCAACTTGAGGACTCAAACATAATTTTGCCTTCAATTGCTGATAAAGGGTCGACATGGAAGTTGGTTTTAGAGCGTCACGGCACTTTGAACCACAGCTACTTTGTATCTTAGGGAGGTGGAAAAAGACGAATGTTGGATGGCTATATGTTAAAATCATTCAATCATGTGGAAATCTTAGAAGAATTTAAGTAATGAACGACCCGATTCATCGCCAAAGATGTGAAACAACACAATAATGCACTCGATACAAATTGGCAGTTGTGTACATTTTCTTCATGATACATTGTGCACGTTTCTTTTTGGTGTGTAGTGAAGGCTAATTTTGTTCTTTTTCTTTGGATTGGAGTTTATTTACCAAATTTTTTATTTGCTTGATCAACACATCTTCTAAATACCTTTTTATCTTATATACATTATATTAAAAAAAAATGATACAATATGATAATATAAAATCATTCTATGGTTTTAAAATAACTCACCATGTAATTGTAAATTGAATATTAACCTTCACTTGGACATGATTTACATATCAAATATGGATGTCAAAAAATGAAAGAAAAGAATCAAAAGTCACTTTCTTCCGCTTATCCAACATTCTTTTTTATTCTTTTTTTTGGTATGGCTCTACAATTTTTACTTAGAAATTGTAATAAATTAAATTTTATTTTTTAATTGTGATAATATGGAATATGAATGTAAGATTTTTTCCTTTGTTTTGAGTTGACTTTATAATGAATTAGTACAAGTTGTGAAGTTGTTAGGCAAAAAAAAAAAAGGCTCATAATGAATCGATTTAAATATATAAATTAAATTGGTACTAATAAATTTCTTTACAAATATTCTTTTTATTTTTAAATTTTTTATTTTATGAATTATAGATTTGTGATATAGTGCAGTAGAAATTATTTTTTAGGTAGTGAATTTTTTTTTAACAAACAAAGTGGTTAGAGTATTTTTATTTAGCAAATGTGCAAAAGGGTAGTTTGGTTTTATAAATTTTGTTACACAAATAACAAAACAAGGGAGGTAAGTGATATTTTCTCGACTAGGGCACTGCACACAATAGATAGTAAATGTTATACATAATACACAAATAAACAAAATGACTGACTGACTAACTAACTTGACGTAATCATGGGGAAAATAAAGGAAAACGTCAGGCAAATAAACGAAATAATTGCTTGAGGAAAAAGAAAATTCTTTTAGCTCTTGCCACACTCCGTTTATAGGGTAATATACGCTATGAAGATGGAAAGAGGCAGTAGCCAGCCATACACTGCCTGCCGAATTGAACGGCGGCTGGCTGGCTGGCTGGCTGAGTAATAATAGACAGAGACGTGCATATTCCGAAAAGGCTTGATTAACTTTTGGCGAAAGCCAGGCCTACCTCTTCTGATATACGAGTAATCTGTTTATGTTATTGACCGAAAATTTGAAGGCAGGGTCATGTCATCCCACTAGACTCCTAATCACATTCTCATCAGCAAAGAGAATAGTCGCACGAACAGGAATTGGAACAATAATTTGGCTCGATTTATTTATTTTCTTCTTTTTTCTCCTCTTTCTTCTCTTCTTTCTTTTCTTCCTTGGGTGGCTCTTCCTTCTTTTCTTCTTTCTTCTCCTCCTTCTTTTCCTCCTTCTTCTCCTCCTTTTTCTCTTCCTTGGCAGGCCCAACTGATATTATGTCTACCTTCCCAACCTTCTTCAATTTCTTCACTACTGCAACTGCATCCATCTCTCCTATCACGACTAGCTTTTGGTCCTTGAGATCAGCCACAATAGAATCAACTCCTGGTGTGTTATCAGCAAGTACTTGTTTCATTAGATTTAACTACTGTATAAAAATTTCTTATGGCCTTCTAAACTGAAATTGAGGGGAGCAAAAAAAGGGGAAAAAAAAATGTACTCATGAAGTTCAACCTTAAACAATAAAAAAAGAAGCAAAAAGAACTTGATTCTAAAGCTTATACCATGGATATCTGCTGCAGCTTCAATGGCCTTCTGCTTTGTCTTATCATCAGTCATGGTCATAACCTTCAAGACCACCTTCTGTTAATCAGGATCCAAGTGAAGAAGATATATTAGAGCTCAAAGTAAACTTTGATTCGTGCAAACCATCCATCCCTCGTCTTAACTGGTTTTCCTGTCTGTACTCTGCGTGTGTGTGTGTGTGTGTGTGTGAGAGAGAGAGAGAGAGAGAACCAGACAGACAGCGAGATCCCAGTAAATTGAAGCATTAAAGACTACCTGAGCCATTGGCACTGTGGAGGTATGGAGATTGGAGAGGCAGGAGGAAGTTATGGAATTTTGGCAAATGAGGGAAAGAACAAGAGAGAGTAAAGCTGAGATTTTGGTGGATTTTGAAGGGAGCGAGCGACTAGCGAGCCCCTTATTGTCCTGTCATGGGGGGCTCGCTTGTGAAAGCGTGCATTTTGGGAGAATTGCACAGAAGATAGTCCTCACGTATTTAACTTAATAATTGTTGGGAAGTTGTTCAAAACGTAATCAATCTCAATTTGTGACCGCTTTTTTCCTTGACGGCAGTTCCTCACACTACAAAATCTCCTTTTTTTTTTTTTTTTTTTCCCTCCCTTTTGTCAAACGACTATTTTCACACAGAGAGATCCACTGCAAGGGACAAAAACACACAATTCGTACTTTGAAAAGAAAGGCACATCTACGTGACCGTGTACTTGTTTCAACATTTTTTCTCACTCACCAAAACTAACTTTATAACAAGTACATGCTTAATGTGTTTAAGGTTCTTCACAAATTTAGAATGACATGCATTTTGGTGCTTATCAAACATTCGAAATGTAATAATCCAGTCTAATCACGTAGCCCCAATTTTTGACCCTTTTTTTTTTTTTTTTTTTTGTTGGGTGGCTTGGCGGCTATACCAAACTTATAAATCGAAAGGCCTGTCTTCATTACAGCGTACTTCTTCTTTCAACAAAAAGGTTTTGTAAGAAAGGGACCGTGGGCAATTGCTCATTTATGAACGGTAGAATATGGAAGAAGATCGTGTTGGACTTGTGAATAATGTTTAAAGGGTTAAGTTGTTTTGGACTCTGCATGCTAATTTTCTTTCTAAATATTTCATCAGAAGCTTCAATATGAAATTTTGAACACATAATTCCAAGACTAGAAAATATTATCTATGCACAAGGTCCTAAGTTTTTTTGAAGAATCATCCCTGTGTGACCGCTTGGTCCCGGGATCGATTCCTCTTCGGATTCCTCCGCACATGGCGTCTTGGGGTTGGGGAAAAAAAAAAAAAAAAAGGTCCTAAGTTTCATGTAGAACAAAACTCGAAGAAAAGTTGCATATCTTCCAAACTAGAAAAGGTTATCTATGTAGTCATGAAGACTGGACGAGTATGCTGTACCCTTTTTTTTCTTCCGATGAAGGAGAATATGTTGTACGTTGTACATTGGGACAGACTAAATAGATCTTTTTTACCTGTGGAGGTATTTCAGAGCTACGCATCTAGTAGTGATTTTTATATGGGATAATATCATATACCTCCCCTGAGGTATTTTCTAATGTCACTTGGCACCCTTAAGGTTTGAAAAATATCACTTACCACCCTTAATAATTGGAAAAAGACTATATTAACCTTTACTTGATATATAATTCACATGTCTAATAAATGGAGTTCAAAAATCTTTTGAAAAGGAAGCAAAAGTCACTTTTTCTCTTTCCCCTTTCTCCAACATTCTCTCTTGCTCATTTTTATTGGATGACCATGTAATTTTTATATTATAATAAATTAAAAATTTTTAATCTTTTACTTGTTATGATCGTGATAGAGTATGATTTCTTTATCTATTTTCAGTTAATTTTTATAATGATCAGTACAATTCAAAGGCTTGGATACGGGTTGGAAAAGAATTGGAAAAAATTTATAAGATTCATAAGAATTTAATTTTGAGCACATTAAATTGGTACACATGTATTTATTTGTAAATATCTATTTATTTTCAACATTTATATTTAAGCACTATAGTACTGTAATGTTATAATACCACTACAGATTGTTTTTTAGTTGATGGTTTTCTTGGAATAAACAAAGTAATTTAGGAGTATTTATATTTAGTCAGCAAAAGGGTAGTTTGGGATTTTTAAAAATTTTGTTACACAAATAATAAAAATAAGGGAGGTAAGTGATATATTTAAAACCTTAGGGGGCTAGGTGATATTAAGAGAAACTTCAGGGGAGATTTCTGATATTATCCCTTTTTATATATATTTTTTGGGTACAATAGTAGTGAATTTCAATGGGCTGAAATTAAAGTTGGAAAGCAGATTGGGCAGGCCATTCTTTAAAAAGGCTGTTCCGTCCGGTTATTCTCCTTTCTAAGATTCTTTTCTTGCAAAGTAGCAATTTTAGAAGGGACAAAACTTTCCCTCATCAAAGTACCATCACCCCGAACGCTACTGAGATGGTCAACTATGAACAGGGGCCAAATTTTTACATATTTATTTATCATTTTTATGCTTATTCTGTCTGCCTGACGAGAAAACAGTGCCTACAAGTTTAATTAGGGCGAAGGAAATTTTTATGGTTATCATTTTCTTGATGGACAGGAGATAAAAAAGTAATTGGGAGGATAAAAATACGTGTTAAAATTGTATTTATGGCGTAAAACAAGCAATAATATTTTGGCAAATAATTCCTATCAAGCACTCCCCCCTTAAAATTAGAAACATTTAGCACAACTGGCTTCAAGCCACAAGGAACTGAAAACGGAACGGCTTTCTTTACCTTTACTTTCTTTTTTTTTTTGCGCTTCTCAATCATTCGTCTTTGCTTTCTTATACTACGTGCAGAAAACAGAAATGTCATCCACTTGATTTTGAGGTGGTTTGATTGCTGTAGGAATTGAACTAGTGCTTTGGCTTGAGGTTCATGTATATTCCGGAAAGGTAGCCAGCAATTTGAAGCATCTCTGGCTCCTAAATATGTATTAGCCTCGCGTAGGTGGATGAGCATAGCAGATTGTCGTCGTGCAATGTTGTGTCTTCGCTGTCAACTGTACTTAACAAACGAAGAAAGAAAATGAGAAAATTTGGTGTTATTTTGTAGAGAACTCGAAAGTAAAACAGCTGGCTAGTTCTCGCAAGCCACCCAATAGAAAACAAAAAACTACTTCAAATTTTAAGAGCAAACAAAGGATTTGGAATACAATACAAGTGAACGGAGAGAAAAAGAGGGGGGCGGGGGTGGTAGTATCACATAATTGCACAAGCATGGGGATTCTCATCACTAAAAAGTGAGGCAACAGCCTCATCTGAGGCAACTGCGACCGAGTAAACCGCCGGAGTTTGGAAGAAGCTATGTATACTGGGAGCGGCTACATTTCTGGTTGTGTCGTAGTAGTGGCTGACTACGTGCGTAGGGTACTTGTAAAACGAAGCGAAGCACGAGTATCCTGGAGGATAGGGCCACGGCTCTGCTGCTTTTCCAGCTCTCCTAATGGCTTTCAGCACCCTCTTCTCCTCCAACCCGAACCCTCTTACTGTGATTTTCTGCGTCTCCATTTCCACGTCCACCTCTTCCACTCCTGAATTTTATTTGCCAAAAACCACTCATCGCTGATCACATACACCTCAATTAACATCACCAAATTGAAAAAATACGGGCCAGTCTATCAACATTCTACAATGCTAACGAACGTATTGAAGCAGTAACATACATCACATTTTCCGGCCACCAAAATGTGTGCGGGTAAAAAAAGTATACATATGTATTTTTTTAACTTTACAAAGTACTGTTCAGCTTTCATATCTGATCATGCTAAACTGCAACTAATATGCTACTAGGAGTGCGGAAAAAGTTGTACTACTACTAACCTTTTAGACAAATGAATAAAGACACTCGTTATTATGTGTATTCAAGTACAGTCTAGGGCCTGCTTTTCAGAACCAGCCCAAGGCAATGCTACCACCAAGTTGCAGTGCGACTGGGCATGTACAGATGTTTCAGGAATCCTGGACCACATCTCGGGATTCCTCTACTGGGTTTTAATCGGCTCCAAATTTCTTCAAGGAAGCTTTGCAGAATAAGACTCCTATGCAAGTTTTTTTTTGGAATAATCTCGTCCAGACCAGGCCCAACAGAGATGCTAGAATGTTTTGTGGACAAAAGACCAGAGAACAGGCCTAGTTGTTTCAGAAAATAATAAGTGCAAGAAGTGCAGACTACAGAGGAAATTCATCGTCCCCAGGACCCCAACAACGTAGGTAGGCTGTTTTATTTTATCCGTGGATGAAAATTGCTCAAAGTGCATGCGTGCAAGTAACTACAATAGTAATTATTCATAAACACATTTGCAACCTTGAAGTTATATGTTGGGCAGCAAGTTCAAGTTCGCTTGGATCTTTCCGAATTTTTTGAGGAACATGGGGCGGGGGCGGAAAAACCAATGTGCACTTATCAGTGCCTGAGCAGATGAAAGAAGCGACGAGCCAATGATGTGTTAAGGGGGATGACAACAAGGGACCGCAGGGCACTACCATGATCGACTAACCTTTGAGCTTGAAGATAGCTTTGCGTATCTTTGCTGCACAACCCCCGCAATCCAAGTTAGGGACTCTAACCTCCACCATCTGCAATTTCAAGGAAAAAAAAAAAAAACCCACATTTTGCATTTATAATTAGGAAGACTGAGAAGGGAACGAGGAAGACAGAGGCAGTACTTACAGACATCTTCGATTCTTGGTATCGATAGATACTACCACTACACTACTACTGCTTAGTAGTGCTGCGAAGACCGGAGACTGGGAGGCCTCTGTGTTCCTTTTCTTTTTTTGATATGAAAAAGAGAGCCCTATCTTAATGGCAATACTTGTTTGTATTTGGTTCTACCTACAGGCTACAGGTACATATACATATACATGAACGTCAATTTGCTGGAAGGGCTGAGAAGAAGCATTGGGCTTTGAAATCCCAGAAACCAAGCGGGGTTGTTCACGCGTGGACTAGGATGGCGTGATCACTTGATGGCTTTATCCCCACCCCGAAGCAAAATATCGCCTTTTTCTTTTTTTCTTTTGTCTCTCTTCTCTCTGTTTACTTGAACAACTGATGAACCCAACAGCTTTACAGCATCTATGCTCGAAAAATTCGGGTACAAAAGAACGCAGGTATCCTCTGACACCACTTGACAACTCTTGAATCCTAGCAAACTCCCTCTCCCCCCCGCCCCTCAGGAGAAAAAAAAACAAAAAAACCTGCCAGGTCCCAGCACAGGACGCCGGATTCCGGAATGCCTTTTTTTTTTGCATTGCATCGCATTGCATGCACACTCATTTGTAGCACTATCGCGTATACAATGATGACGGATGCACTAATATAGGGACGCTTCATCATGGATAATGGGATGATTGTAGCCGTTGATTATAATCGTTGACGGTCAGCAAAAGTTGTGATTGGAAGTTCTGCGAATCTATTGTTGAGTGATAGCATCAGCAGTTCAGAATCACCATTCAACACGTTATGATGCACTCCTACTGCAGAAGGCTGAAAAATTTTAGAATATGACATAAATACGAAGTAAATTATGAATATTTTGACTCCAAGATTAATCGAATGAGACAATATGTACAAAAAAAAAAAAAAAGGTTAACACACCAGAAATTCTGAGTCTGTCCGGACTACCTCGGTGGCTGGGTTTAAGTGGTAGGGATTCGTAATTCCAGTATTCAGCATGATGGGAAAGATCCTCTTATTTAAATGCGACTTTTCCATGCCAAACTAGGAAGAACAACTTTGTACAAGTACGTTGTCACTTCTTTTAAAATTTTCATCTCACGGAATTTTTGTAGACGAGTTTTAGTTTTCTATATATTCATGTATTTGGAAGAGAAATGGATTGAGTGGTACAAGAGGAGGAGGTAGTATAATTGAAAAGTTTCTGAGTTAGAAAATTTTCATTATAGAAAAAAAAAGGTGCTAAGAAACTCAACCCACATTTCAAAATCTTGGAGGTTTCATTACTTGCTTCTTTTGTGCTTCGTTTTCATTTGTCCCTTCATTATGTGTAAGAGCTCATTTGGGAGCATCATCATCGCAAATGTGATGATTGTTGGGAGACTGTCACGGCCGAAATTATCCTGCCGCTACAAGCATCTTTCAAACTGTCACTGGGTTGAAACTTAAACAGAAAATTAACCAAAAGTTACCGAGTATGGCTAACAATTTTATGGCTTAATTCTTAAGACAGCTGTTTCTAAGAACGAAAGAGAGACGACAAACCCAACTCCGAATCTTGGACAATCAGCCACAGATTTCGACCGCCATCTCCTTGCAACACTTTCATATAGAAACTCGAAACTGGAAAGCACCTCCATAGTAAAGTTGGGGAGCAACTGGCTGATATTTGAAAAATGAAACCAAACCTTCACTCTGTCAACGTATTAAGACTTCCTATTTATAGAGTAGATGAGTTGATAAACAAGTTTTACAACCACAACAAATTTTCTAATCAAAACTAATACTACCATAGCTTGGCTCCAAAAAAATTAATAAAATACTAAAACACTACTAAATAATAATATAGAAACTTCTATTTTTGAATCTTGATTTAATATGCTAACATTCCGCATGCATTATCTCAATATCCATGATCTGTGTTAGATATCATCAGGAACCAACAACCCGTAAATAATGCAGCTTACCTTTACTCTAAAAGACCAAAAAAGAAAATTGCAATATTTTTTCTTTTCTCTTGCCCTATCTTTTGCATTGGTTTTGATTTTCCTGGGAATGCTTAAGAGCAATCCATATTGTTTTGCTCGTGAGCACTGGTTAAGAGTGGTTCTATTGCCAGTATATTTGAAATGAGTGTTTAAATAAAGGAAAACAGAATTGAAACGCAAGGTGGAGAATAATTCCAAGTGTGTATTTGTATGATGCTACAAATTTGTATGTGCCAAACGAGTACCCGCCAGGACAAACCTGTTCAGAAAATCTAATTAATGAGTTTGGAGACTTTGGCAATTCAAATGTCTTCCCTTCATGCCATGTTCGGTAAATTGATGTGACATCTAAATGCTAACAATTAAGTAGAGATGGCAAATGGGCGGGATGGACAGGATTTATTTGGGATTGAAAAATTTGGATTATATCCAAACAGTTAGCCTTGGGACTAATATGGGCGGGACTAAAATGGATTACACCCATTTGATCCCGTCCAAGTACCCAAATTAATCCTATTTTAATTTTTTTTTAAGAAACACTCTTTTTTTTCTCAATCAAATATTTTGATATTATCTTTTCTTTTTATATTATTTGGTTTGTTTATTTAACTTTGCAAAAGTTCTACACTCTTCTTTATAAATTATGCGATAAATTCCCAAACTAAATAAATTTTTCTAAATACGAAATTTATAAAAGACCAACTTCATATAAGTGGATGATTCTTTTTGGGAATTCGTGTTGATTAAATAAAAATCTATTGATCACCAAAATTTAATTGTCCCCAAAATCTATCTACTCATCTACGTTATTTTATTTCTTAACTTTCAAGACCCAATCTAAAAAATTTTTCAATTCTAAGGCCATTCCAATTCAATAAAATTCTATCAGGAATAGAATTTTGTAATGATGGAATTTTGTAGTTATTAGAGAACACATGATGCATAAGTGCTTAGCTACCTAACATCTACTACAACCTTATAATATTAATTTACTAATTTTGAGAAAAAAATGAAAAGAAAGATTGTTTGTCATTTTAATATTATTTTAATAAATATCCATGGGAGTCCCAAATAAATCCCATACATACCCATATTTTAAATGGGTATTATTGGTGGGTATATCCCAATAATGCCCAAAACCCATATTCTAGATACCCATCCCGCCCAAATTAAATTTGGGTATGGGATCCTAATGGGTCTTGGGTAGTTTTGCCATCTCTGCAATTAAGCTCCGTTTGGTAAAATGGGACTATTACCACATATAGAGATGCTGACCATTAAGGATTGATTAGTTGCTCCTATCACATAGACTATAGTCTGGCTGTTCCACCTCCTTCGGTGTCTGGAATCGTAATAAGCCCTTAGCCGCGAATAATAAATCTGTGTCTGCATGTGCCTAAAAATTAACCACTGCCAGCGTCAGGCAAGTATTGCAATATGACAATTCAAGATTTATTGAATTTAATTTCACTTTCCAATCTCTAAAGCCCGATGACAATTTTGGTTCCAGACAGAGTACTGATCTAAGTTTATGTTATTTCCAACGTCGTAAGTCCAAACAGATTCTACCACTGATTGTTAATATTTCTCCGAGCAGAGTTGGATTACAGGTTTTTTTTTTTTTTTTAAATTAAATTGACATCATGCAAGCAATGACGGTTCTAAAAATTTAACACAGATTGTAGATAGTATAAAGTTACAACTCGATCCTCTTGGCGATGATTGAGCGAAGGTAGACATGCCAAACTCTTGAGCACGCAATACTTCTTTATGCGGCAAAGGTTATCATTAGCAAATTAATGGAAAACAAAACAGAAAGCCAAGTATGACGTGAAACAATTTGTATTCACAACAATTTAGAATGTGATGGCCAATCTCATGTGCTTTCTGTACTACGAGGAAACCTAAAGGAGAAACAAAACCATTGACGGATACTGGAATTTGAAGTAATGGAAGGATGGATACATTATGGTACCTTACTCCAGTTCAAACTAATTTTGACGACGTTTCAGGCTAAATCGTATGAAATTCTTGCACCTTGAGGATCCAAATTGGAGCTAGAGATATCTAATACCTTAAGGAAAGTGTTTTGTATTCTTAAATAAAAGGAGTGTTCATGTATGTCATACATGTGGCTGCTTTGCTTTCATTTTCATTTCTGGGCTATAAAACAGGTTCAAATGGAGAACTCCTTTCATGAAAAACATAATACTATATTTTAATCAAGTGGAGGAGTTCAAAGTACATCTGATTCATGAAGTGATTATCTACTTTCAACTTCCTATGCTTTTGTAGCCAGCCATCTATGCGCAGTAACTGAAGCCCGCCTCTCTAAAGTCTTAACGGCCTAAACCTCTCTGGTCCCTGTCCTATGCCATGTTGGTCAGGGCAGGGTTAAACTCTTATAGTCTTGTTGCATTAGTACCTATGCCGTTAGGTTTGGCTGCATCTCCTCACTTTCTGCACTAAAACTGGATACAAGTTCTCCAGGAAACACCTCGAGTACTGCGTCATTTGATTCAAACTCTCAATAATGTTTCTTAGTTTTGTAAGGTGTTTCACCTTATTTGATTTTATTCAGTTATATATATATTTTTAAGGCAACCTTTAGTTCAAGTGGCAACCAGTACCCTAGTAAGCAGTTTTACGAAGTGCAAATTGACCGGATCCATATTTTAGAAGATATTATAAAGAGGACTAAATAAAAATGCGGGAGCAAGGTCTGGGCAAGAATACTTTGGAGAGATCTTCAGTAGCGATACTTTTCTTGGTTCTTCTCTGCGTAGGCGCCTTCTTCACTGCGCATTTGCTTGATTCATCCTTAAATGTAAGTGCTCAAACCTTGTATATATGCATGTTTTATCAAAGCAAATCGCTATTCTAAATCCGAGACTCATCTTAACAAGTGAGCTAAAACGTACGCAGGTAGACTCATTAATAGCGCACCACTTTGTTGTTACCTCACATTTGCACGAATATTATTTACATTTCACTCCATCAACTACAGAATTCAGTTCACGTCAAATAAATTATTGGGTCCAAACAAAACAGCAATTGACCGTGAGGTTTAACATGCAACATAAATCAATCACAGGAGAGTTGTTCCTGGAGCTGATTTTGGCTTCATAAAGACATCAGGGGTCTTTACTCTTATGCTGTTTGTAATTGAGTTCTAGTTCTAGTTGCTTGCTCATGTAGTCGGACAATTGGAATAGAATACAAACATCCATATTCAGCAATTTAGTCATCTTCAACATCTACCGAACTCTTTGAAGACTAAAAAAACAGGACTCCCTACTTGTATTTCTTGCTCAATCTGCAGCCAATTCCCGGGAGTTCCCGACAAGAATCAGTGTTCTCCGCCAAAACCTCTGAGACACCGGAGGAACCCCTGAACCAGTCTAATAAACTTGAATTCCAGCTGAATTGTTCACTTGGTGACGAAACTCGGATCTGCCTAGGCAATTACTACCCATCCAAGTTTATGTTACAAGACCCTGACACTGCGTCATCAACACCGCAGTCCGCGTGTCCAGATTACTTTCGTTGGATCCACGAAGACCTGTCGCCATGGAGAGAGACAGGGATTACAGAAGAAATGGTGAGGATGGCCAGGGGAACAGCCAATTTCCGACTGGTTGTAGTTAACGGGACGGCGTATTTGGAGACTTTTGAGAGATCATTTCAGACTAGAGATGTATTCAGTCAGTGGGGAATTTTACAGTTGCTACGGAGGTATCCTGGGAAAATCCCTGATTTGGATCTAATGTTTGACTGCGATGACTCTCCAGTTGTGAGGAAGGAATTCCACCATGGCCCCGACGCCACGCCCCCACCACCAGTGTTCCGCTATTGCAAGGATGATGCAACCTTGGACATCGTTTTCCCGGATTGGTCATTCTGGGGATGGTACTAATGTCTAATCCGAGTTTAGAAGTTGAAGTAGACCTGCAACTTAAATTTATGCAAGAATTTAGCTCTCTCTCTCTTTTAAAAAAAAAAAATTCTTTCGTTTTGGACAACATATTTCAGGGCAGAAATCAATACAAGGCCATGGGCGCCTTTGTTGAAGGAAATAAAAGATGGGAACGAGAGGAGTAAATGGAAGGACAGGAAGCCATATGCTTATTGGAAGGGCAACCCTAACGTGGCGGAAAGCAGGGTGGATTTGCTCAAATGCAACGTTTCTGACAATGAGGACTGGAACGCTCGTCTTTATGTTCAGGTAATGGATTTCATAAACTCTGACGTGATTTGGAATATATTATTAACCAAAACCACGATCAAAGTAATACTAGCTTTATAAGCTCTTACCTGATCTGGGTTTTATGTTATTCATGAAAGGTATGACCAAATAAATTCGGTAGGCACTACAATACTCAGCATGATTGATATGTTATTTTACAAACCACGTACGCTATTTGAATGGAAACTGGAGCTGGGAAATGCTGGACTTAGTTCAGCCGTGAGTCATAATATTGCCTTAAAATCGTGATGAATTCCTCGCACGAGTATATTTTTGGCGTCGTTCACCCCTCCAGTTGCTGGTCAACTTTTCAAAAACTAACCTCACTTGTTGTAGTGGTTGATTATGGTGGAAACCGGTGCTACAATAAATTAACACATTGTAGATTTTCATGATCACTTTCACAGGACTGGAATAAAGAACAAGAACAAGGTTACAAAGAATCTGTCTTGGCAGACCAATGCGACCACAGGCATGATTCATCATACTTTGCTCTCTTTCTTACCAATTTATTCAGTTGTTGCGCCTTTCCTCTTCCTGTATGTCTTGATGATGATATATGCTTCCTTGGGCTAACTTCATTCTAAATCCCTCATTGTACAGATATAAAATATATATTGAAGGATCCGCATGGTCGGTCAGTCAGAAAAACATTTTGGCCTGTGATTCTGTAACTCTACTAGTGAAGCCACAGTACTACGAGTTCTTCACAAGAGGTTTGATGCCCCTGCAGCACTACTGGCCTATAAGAGCTGATGACAAGTGCAGATCCATAAAGTATGCTGTTGAATGGGGCAATAACAATGAAAAACAGGTGATTCATTCATCAACTTGACAACTAAATTCAACCCAATATTGATGGAAACATAGTTTTAAAGATACTATTCACTATTATTGGGTTGATTTAAGGATACTGTTCGCTATTATAAAGACGGGAGGTACACTTTTCCCTGGTCTCTAGATTTTGTGATGTCTTGATGGATATCCACCTCAATCCAAATGTTTGCATTCATGGTTTTGGAAGTTGTCTCCTGCATCTCATACTTGCATTCCAAATCTTCAATCCATACATGTTGTGGTTCGGCCAACCAAATCTCGATGAGATACAGTTAATTCTATTGTATTTACGCCTAAAGAAAGAATTCGTTCTTACTTGATTGACATCACAGGCAGAGGAAATAGGCAAGGCAGGGAGTAGTTTTGTCCAAGAGGAGCTGAAAATGGATTATGTTTATGATTACATGTTTCATCTCCTAAGCCAGTACGCTAAGCTTCTGAAATATAAGCCAAGTGTTCCTCCAAAAGCGATTGAACTTTGCTCGGAGTCGATGGCTTGCCCCGCACAGGCATTGGAGAAGAAGTTTATGATGGAGTCTATAGTTGGAGGTCCCAGCAATAAGGCTCCATGCATCATGCCTCCCCCATATGATCCTGCAACTCTTCATTCTATTCTTGAGGAAAAACAGAACTCAATACAGCTAGTAGAAGAATGGGAGAAACAACACTGGGATGGTAAAAACACGCATGCTTAGGTGTAGATTACCGTGTTTTCTGAGTTCAACTTGTTTATTATAAGCAAACAGAGCACAATGATAACCAAATGTACATTTGTACTGTCACGTTGTTAAAAATTGCCTTAAATCAAAGAAGGGGAACCAAAACTAAAGGTTTCTACGGCAAATTGTAGCCCAATTAGGTCAAGTATTGAAAACGAAGGAGCAAGCTTCAGCTTCTTCAAAGTGATTCTGTAACCCCCTAAAAACCAAAAAATAAAAGGAAAAAAGTGAAAAAGATTTTCTTGCCTTCTTTTCCAAGTTATAGAAATTTCCTCCCCTCTCCCTCCTCTCTCTCCAAGAGATAAAATACAGAAGGAGAAAAGAAAGGGTTTGAGAGTTGAAAAAGGAATTTTCACAGTGACTTATCTAGGTGACAGGCATCTCAATTATTATTTTTTCGGATTCAATGGAGACTCTAAATGTTATAAAGAAGGGAATAAGAATTGAACCCAGAATGTTTTAATTACTTGTCATTAATAATCGACCAATTGAATTTGGAAGGCCCATAGTAGCTTTGTTTGGGCCTCACAACTTTTTGAATTTTCGCTACTATAATGGCAAGATAGTGATATATATTTAGTTAGTAAGATGCTTTAATAATTAATGACCAACAAGTCACGAATTCAAATTATTTATTAAGCATTGAAGTCTCACTTTTGATCTTTTTTTTTTCTTTTTTTAAAAAGAGTAAAAGACTTCCATGTGTAAATCATCTTTATTTTGAATGAAACAAAGTCTCTCTTGAAAAAAAAAAAGGGAATTAGACACGTTATGGCATTAATGAAGTGTAAATGTGTATGTATCCTTTAAGATACATTTTATCAATTCATACGCTCTTACATTCATTCATACATTGATCTCATCCAATGATTTATTGACACACTCATTAGACTTTAAAATTCATTCCTTAATAATCAATTGAACACGTTATCGCTGTAATAATTAATTGTACACGTTAATCCCTGTAAGTGGGAGGCTTTGAGGTCTCATTTCCACAATAATTGGACCCACCAAGACTGGTCCGATGAAATAAGAAAAGAATTCGTACACTTGTTCTATCCTTTCTCCCAGTCTAGTCTACAATATTTACGAAACATATGATCGAGTCCACAGGATATATCATCAAATATACAACAAGAAGTACATACAATTTTTCTTTTTTATTTGTACTTTTGTAGCATACAGTTTATTCAAAAACAGGGTCCCACATATTTGGCCTTAAGTCTTAACTCCATCTCTCACACGCCCAATAAATGGGGCAGGAGATTTTGTCAATGCGGAAGTCCTCTATGTTTGGTAAAAGTTGCTCCATTACACAATTAACATCTGGTCATTAAAGCAACAATTACGCATTGATAGTCCTTCCATTCACATATGCAGCTAATCAGCTCCTTTCCGGGAGATCGTTATTGACAGACTCTAGCTATTCGGAAGCGAAACAGGAGCAAAGGCTACATCCAGTAAGTCAGTTTCTATTCATTAACTCCATTGTTTTCCGGCACAGAGGCCATACTCGGTGAATTAGCATAAGCAGATTTTGATGACCAATTTATTATTGTTAACTATCAACGATGCAAGTAAAGCAAAGCAGTTTAGCCATGGTAAAGTAAAGGATGGAAATGTTCAAGAGGCTAGGTTGAGTAGAAAACTGGTGGAGTTTATAGATTGGCATTTATTTTTTCAGCTCACTGGAGATCACACTTTTCGTAAATTTTCCATTATAGACATTGGATGACTCTGTAAATACTTTAGATAGTCGTGTATTCTCTGCGCTGTTGTTCATTCTTTTTTATTTTCTGGATGCAAAACAAATTCAGCATGAGATGTAAATTTGTGATTCAAAAATGTGATGGTATCGCATACTAATTACACCATAAAACAAGTTAGAAAACAAATTTAGGTCATCTAGAGAATGAATTTTTAGGATTTGGACAAAGACTGTTTAATCTGTAATGGACATTAACGGAAATCCCTAAAATTTGATTGCACGCGTCAGTTCTGAGGCGCATTACTTTTTTGTTGGTAATGAAAAATGATCGAAGCCATGAGTCATCACGAGAATCAGACCATATCCCTGTTCATTATTAGCTCTCGATGAGAAGAGTAACTTTTCATCGAAGCAATCCTTCCTCGCTTAATCCTCTTTTATAGTAGTGGATCTTTTTCTTTCTAGCTAGCGACAAGTGTCCGTGTAGCTGCTTCTTACCAGTTTCCCCACCCCCCCCCCCAAAAAAAACATTTCCAGATAAACTTAAAACCGCTGCAGAATTGTAATTGGCTTTTCCAGATCTCTGTATTTCTATCATTGGCTAGTTAGCCATACGCGGTCAACACAACTCTTCTCAGCTAAGAATCCAGGTTAAAGTAACCTGGTAGGAGCTTTGGAAGCTGAAAGGTTGCAGTGGCAAAAATAAACGAGAAAGTAAAGAGGGGGGGAGCAAGGGCAAAACATGCTGAATGGATCAGGGATACACAGGCCTTCCGGGGAGAAGATTTGGCTTCCAAAAGTGCTAGCCAAGAACACTATAGGGATATTTCTCTTGATTCTTCTATGCATCGGGGCCTTCTTCTCTACACGTGTGCTGGATTCTTCTCTTATTGTGAGTGCCGAATTTCCTCGACACTTCTAGTGCTTTTTTTTTTTTTTTGGGTAGATAAAAGTAGGATTCTTCTAGTGCTTCTATTAGCTATAGTTGTGTTCTTTCTTGGTACGGACTGCTTTGTGCTGGATATTAGCCTTTACTCTACTCCAATAATTTGTTGGATAGTAAAATTATTGTAACAAAACTTTTGCTGGGCTCTTTTTGATATGACGGACCACTTTTGACAGAAGAATTAACCAATTTTCACAAAGGAAGGTCCAAATCTACTAATATCTGGATAATCATTGTCAAGGGCATCGCAGCATTTTTTTTTTCTTCCATTTTTTAGTGTTGCAAATTTTGAGAGTGACTCTCCTGTTTCTTCTGTTACTTTTTATTTCCTCTGTTGACTTTTCATGTTTTGCGTATGTTATGTACAAGTATCTCATACTCAAATTTCATAACTTGCAGTTACTGTCCATAAGTTCCCTAAAGAAATCAACTTTTACCGCCACAGCATCACATAATCACCCCAGGAATAAAGAAGTCGAAATCCAGCTCAACTGTTCACTAGGTGATGCTACCCTGACCTGCCCAGCCAATTACTATCCATCACAATATCCAGCACAGAATCCTGAGCCTCCAACAGCAGCAGAGCTGCCCACGTGTCCGGACTACTTCCGTTGGATCCACGAAGATCTATCGCCCTGGAAGGAGACCGGGATTACGGAAGCCATGGTGAATATGGCCAACAGGACGGCCAATTTTCGACTGGTAATAGTAAATGGAACAGCCTACGTGGAGACCTATGAGAAAGCGTTCCAAACAAGGGACACTTTCACACTGTGGGGGATTTTACAGCTGCTGAGGAGGTACCCGGTCAACTCCCTGATTTGGACCTCATGTTTGACTGCGTTGACTGGCCTGTCATCGATAAAGATTCTCACTCTGGGCCCAATGCCACGGCACCGCCCCCTTTGTTCCGCTACTGCGCCAACGACACCACATTGGACATTGTCTTTCCCGATTGGTCATTCTGGGGTTGGTATGGCCTTTATTTATTTATTTATTTATTTTTGCATTGCATTGTTGTTTGTTGTGACTAAACTTCTGCGCAATCGATCAGAACCATAATTATTAATTACAGACAAATTTTAATTTCTCTGCTTTTAATGGAACGATTTATTTTCAGGTCTGAAATCAGTATAAAGCCTTGGGAGGCTCTGTCTAAGGATCTCAAAGAAGGGAATGAGAGGAGTAGATGGGTGGATAGGGAACCGTATGCTTACTGGAAGGGCAACCCTCAAGTTGCAGAAAAGAGGATGGAATTGCTCAAGTGTAACGTTTCAGACCAACAGGATTGGAATGCTCGTATTTATGCTCAGGTAATAACTGCGATTTACATACCTCGACGAGGTTTGTATTGTTATTAAGGTCACATTCGAAGAACTTATATGTATACATGGCAACTATTGTATTCTGTAGCCATAAATATGCTTTTATTAAGGTGATAGATCTCATTATAACTGTTAATAGCCAATAATAAGACTGGAAGCAGTTTGTACTTCGTATGAGTTAGCTGTTAACAGCTTTGGCATTTCTCCACATTCACAGGACTGGGTTCAGGAGCAGCAGCAAGGTTACAAAAAGTCGGACTTGGCAAGCCAATGCATCCACAGGTATGAGAGTTACTAGTTTAAATTAGCTCTCATGTCTCCTTCTTGACCTGGGAATTTGTTTCTCTTTTTTGTCATTTTCCAATTTCCATGTCTTCTATTGTGATACCTCTTCTTTTCTTTCTGTATATTTACTTGTGTGGTTGGTCCGCATTTGATGCATATGCATTTCAAGTATCTTCATACGTTTCTATGTGCTACTTTGTCCTCTCTTCATCAAGAACTGAGTTCATTCCTTCCTCGTTTGGATTGCGCAGATATAAAATCTACATAGAAGGATCTGCTTGGTCTGTCAGTGAGAAATACATTTTGGCCTGTGATTCTGTAACTTTACTAGTGACGCCACAATACTATGATTTCTTCACTAGAGGTTTGATGCCTTTGCAACACTATTGGCCCGTAAGGGAGGATAACAAGTGCAGATCTATAAAGCATGCTGTTGACTGGGGAAATAGCAATGTAGAAAAGGTAATCTCTTGATCCATATTATTTTCAAGATTTAGGGTGCAACTTGATTCATCATTCATATGACAGGAAAGTGTTAATCATTGGCTTCAGATTCTGATGCACTTTGATTGATCACCATCTGAAATCAGGGGTTAACCTCTGCAGATTTGACATCTTGATTCATAACTCTGATAATTATTAACTATTTGTCACTTTTGCTTGTGAGGACAAATAATCAGGCACTTCTTTCTTCACCTAGTGGGAAGAATTCTTGAGTTAATGTTATCCATACTTGTGTGCTTTGTGCCAATGTTGCATCCCTATCTGATTAAAACATCATGATAACAAGGTGTTGAGCAGATATATTGATACTATTTTTGGTTGATGCATATAACAGGCGCAAACCATTGGCAAGGCAGCAAGTAATTTTGTTCAAGACGAACTGAAAATGGACTTTGTCTATGATTACATGTTTCATCTCTTGCACGAGTATGCGAAGCTTCTGACATACAAGCCTAGTGTTCCTCCAAAAGCAATTGAACTTTGCTCTGAGTCGATGGCTTGCCCTGCAAAGGGAATGGCGAAGAAGTTCATGATGGATTCCACAATTAGAGGTCCCCGCAGTGAAACTCCTTGTGTCATGCCGCCTCCTTATGATCCTGCATCTCTTCATTCTATTATTGACAGAAAGCGAAAGTCAACAAAGCAAGTAGAGACATGGGAACGACATTACTGGGATCAAAGAAGTAAGCATGTTTAGGGGTAGAGTATATCTTGTTTTCATCCTTTTTGTACACAAAAATGTGCACGACACTGAAAATGGTGTATATTATCAGATTTATAGCAGAAGACGTGCATCACAAAGGGAACCAAAGTGTAGATTTCTTTGTTCATGCAGTTCTCCACAGATGTGGATCTTAACTAGGGGATGGAATACTAGATAGCCGATTCTTGATCTCATACATAAAGTGCAGGCAGAGATATGGATGTCCTCATTCCCGTTAATAATATATTGCCTCTCATAATAAAAAGAATAGAAATGTGTGAGTCTGCAAGTTCTTGGTTCCTTCCTGTCAGATAGTTGCTGGATAACTTGAGACATCAGAAAATCCTTGTGTAAGTGCAAAATGATATAATGTTAAGGTTAGTGCAAAATAAAAAAATTATAAAACCCATCCTTTGTATAAGAATGGCAAACAAGAGAGTTTTACTAGAATGTTAAGGTTAGTATCATCATTTTAAATGAACAAGAGAGGTGTGTGTATGTTTGAAATTTCAAGGGGCTAAGTGAAATTATTAGAAACCTAGGGGAGGCTTATGAAATTATCTCTTTTAGGGTTTTAGACACCAAATTCAGAAAATGGATCCCGCAATTTTGCCTTAACTTCATGTCTCACACATGTTTAATAAATCAGGTTTGGGATTTATGTGAATACGAAAGTCTTCTGTGTTTGGTAACAATTACTCCATTACAAAACCAACATCTGGACATTAAAGCCGTTCATCTGGACACTTCAAACAATACTGTTGATAGTTCCTCCCGGTACATGCACAGCTGTTCATCTTCGCTCCGGGAGATTGCTCTAAAATAGTATAACCCAGCTCTCAACGATTCCAGCAATAAGGAAAGGAAGGTGAACAGCGACAAAGCCCACATCCATCCTGCACGTCGGTTCGTCATTGTTAACGATCAAAGGCCATATCCCGTGAGGGTGAGTTAGCATTAATAGATTCTGACAAACAATTTTGTAGCGTTAGCCTCCAATGATGCAAGCACACCGTGAAAAGCAGTTTACCCATGGTCAAATAGATGATTCAAATGTTATGACCTTTGGGTTTCCCTAGGAATAGGTGATATATTTTCGGCGCATTGTACTGTTCGATTGAGTTTCACCGAATAGCTCGTGAGATTGCTTGGTTAAAACTCGAGCACAAATTTGCGTTAACTGAATTCGAGTAGCTTGAACTATTTGACGAGTCGAGTTTGAACTTAATATGTAAAGTTCGAAAGCTCATCGAATTTAATCAGTGTCTATTTTATCTCTATTTAAAATTATATAAAATATAAATTTATATTTCTTAAACTCAATTAGGCTCGATTGAGCTCGATTGGTTTCGATAAGTACGAACTTGAGCAATGCGAAATAAAATCGAATTTGAATTTGAACTCAATTTTCAAGAGTTCAACGAGTTTGATCTTGAATTCGAGTACAAATTCTGTAACTCAAATCGAGTTCAAGTAGTGCATTACTTGAGATCAACTCAACTTGATTACACCTTTAGCAGTAGGCTAGTGGTATATTCACTTGCAGATATTAGGTGGTCTTAACCCCCCACCCCCCCCCCAAAACAAAAAAACACTTTATACGATGCAAAGTGTAGTTTTATGCGTCTGCCTTTGTACTTTATTTTTGTTTATTTTCTGGATGCAAATTGGGTGTGTTTCGATAGCTAAATTTTTTTTGATAATATTTTGTTTGTCTCAGAAATATAATTTTCAACTCACCTTTTTATATTTCCAACCACCTTTTTATCTCACATATGTTATATTACAAAAAGTATTATAGTGCTTATTTTAAATAATATCTCAAATAGTACTCTATCCAAACGCATATCTTCCATATTTAATCTCAGAGAAAAGGTCTACGACAAGATTAATCCCCTAAAATATGAAATTTAGGATTCTGATTCAAGTTCAAGTGGTAACATCCTATAATAATGGCCTTGTTTTTTTTTTTTTTTTTTTGTCAACACAGGGGGTATCCCAACTTGACCAGACTAGTCCCATGCAAAGCCGCCCAGGATGATACAGTGGAGTCGGTTAGCAGTCTTTAACTAGGAAACCACTAACCATCCGAGTTCCGACTACCCTCAAGGGCTATAATAATGGCCTTGTTTGGCAACTGAATTTTTTGTCAAATTTATAATTTATTCAAATTCTGAGAAACAAGAAACTAGTCCTTAGGATCTCAACGTATGCTTCTTTAATCGATAAAATATAACTAGTAGGACCAAAAATTCTGATTACACGCGTCAGGCGCCGAGGCGCATTACAAATTGATTGTTGATGTGAGAAAATCAAAGTCACCAGTCATCACGAGACTCGCACCACCCGTGTCACGTTTACCTTTAGGGTCCTGTTTGAACTGTTATTTTAAGCTAGGGGTAATATCAGAAACCTCCCCTGAAATTTTCCTCTAATTATCTGACTCTCTTAAAATTTTTAAAATAACGCCTCATGCCCTTAGAATGACAACTATGTAATATTGACGCCCCTTATAGGAGAGAGAGATAATTTCTTACAAATTTGCCCCTCTAAAGTTGATTTTAGAGTTTTATAACTTGTGAAAAAAAAAATGAATATTGTTTTCTAGAATAACAATTAGGAGTACTTTTTTTAGATTTTATAATTTTTTGTTCCTAATCCTTAACAACAAGTTCAAAAAAATATCATCTTGGAAAACCAAACGAATGTTTAGTTTCCGTTCCCCAAATTGTTAAGAAATAAAAATCATTTTCCCTTTTTTAAATCTCTAGCAGGGGGTCATCATTTCTAAATATGCCAAATCTTAGATTGAAAATAAATAAGATTTTTATTTTAATACTGTTGATTAATCAATTTTTCAAAAATTTTGTTTAATAGTTGAACATCATTACATTTAATATGCATTTTTTTAAAATGATTTCAACTGCATCCCAGCTATCTCGTTTACCAAACTAATAATTTTGACTTATTTTTTCCCTCACATTTTCTCGATTAATCAAGATAAAAAGAGAAATTTGGAGTAAAAATGGTAATCCACAATTTTTATGGCATTTTTATTAATTTTTTACATAATTTAGTTTGAGAGTACCAGCTGTGACTAGGAAAAAATTTAAGAGAAGTTTCTAAAATTATCTAATGAAAATTATCGGTGGTAGTATTGTTCTTCCAAAATTTTTTGATGTTATGTCATAATATTAGGGGCGCTAAATGTGATTTTAAAATCTCAAGAGAGTCAGATGTGATTAGGAGAAACCTTCCTGAGATTTCTACCATTTTTGGAAGCCTCCCTTTGAGACTATCCCTTTAAGCTATCCTCCGAAATTGTTCCTACCATTTTGCTTAAAGCCTCTCTGAACCCAGTGAGTTTCCGGACTGCAAAATTTGAGCTCTAACTTTTCTTCTTCTGTTTTCTTTTCTCCGCTGTGGGGCACTCAGTTGCTGCCTAAAGAGGGTTGGTCCGACAACGAATTAAAAGAAACCTGAGAAATAGGCCATTAGCTTGGTAACGTCATCATAATTCTTTTTTCCCACCTTTTCCCCTTCCTGGGCCAGCTTCTGTAGAAAGCTGCATCTCAAGTTTTCAGTCTTCTTTTTCTTTCCCCTTGTTTACAAGCTAAGCTCAAAAAACCACTGCAAATTTTCCTTCTATTGGTGGTTACTGGTTGGAAAGGCAATTCTATTCAGCTCAGCAGTTCAAAAGAGCAAGGCGACGGTAGAGGTTTAGCTAGCAGAGAGGTTGCAGAGATAGAACTGTTCGTGCCGATTTTTGCACACAGCCGATTGGCCGATTTCCTTTCTACAACTTTGTGATGGCCGATTATTTGGGCCCAACAAGAACTAAGCACTGCAGGTAAACGATGAGGGAGCAAGTGCAGAGTGTGCTGAACGGATCAGGGCAGTACAGGCATTCCGCAGAGAAGATCTGGCTTCCAAGATTGCTCGCTAAGAACACTGTAGCCAGATCGTCTCTGGCGATATTTTTCTTGGTTCTTTTGTGCATCGGGGCCTTCTTCTCTACGCGTTTGCTGGATTCTTCTGCTACTGTAAGTGTAACAACCTGTCAGATTCCTAGTGCTTCTGCTATTCGAGTATGATTCTCTACCACAGGGTACATTATACTGCAGAGTAGTCAGTGATCTCTGTCTCTGACCCATATCACCCTGCAAAAACATTAAAATTTTGGAATGTGTTGCATTCACACGTATTTATTACCGTACCTGGAGTCTTTACTTCTCTACTCTTCTTCGATTTATTGGGCAGTAAAACTGTAAAAGCTTTTTTCCGGTGCCCTTTTTGGATATAAAAGGACTACTTTTCTGAAAAATTATTTGAAGTAACATTTGGGGTCCAAATTTTAGTAATGTCTGGATTACCATCATCAAGGTCATCACAATTCTTTTTTTTTTTTTAAATTTTTTGTTAAATAGAAGCTACCGCATTGATCTGATAACTAATTAACTACTCTAGGTAGTGTTTTGGTTTTAAATTATAGTTGTTAAAGAGGTAAGGTGCCCATATTTTCTCATCTTCTCTAACCTTTTACTAGCTTCAATGTTTGTTTTATTTACTTGCTAGTTGCTACTACCATCTCATACTCAGATTTCACTATTGGCAGTCACTCTCTGTAAATTCCCTAAAGAAATCAAGTTTTGCCACCATAGCACTACGCAACCACCCAAAAATCCCCCTAAACCCAATGACCATACACATAAACAACTTGAAATTCCGCTGAATTGTTCACTGGGTGGCGGTACCCGGACTTGCCCACCCAACTACTACCCATCAAAATTTTCAACACCAAACCCTCACCCGTCCTCAACCATAACCCAGCCCACGTGTCCCGACTACTTCCGTTGGATCCATGAAGATCTATGGCCCTGGAGGGAGACTGGGATTACAGAAGCCATGGTGAGGACGGCTTCCAGGACGGCCAATTTTCGACTAGTAATAGTCAACGGAACAGCCTATGTGGAGACCTATCAAAAATCATTTCAAAGTAGAGACACGTTTACGCTATGGGGGATTTTACAGCTGCTAAGGAGGTACCCGGGTCAAGTTCCTGACTTGGATCTCATGTTTGACTGCGTTGACTGGCCAGTTGTCAAGAAAGATGCTTACCATGGGTCCAATGCTACGGCTCCGCCCCCCTTGTTCCGCTATTGCGGGGATGATACCACATTGGACATTGTTTTTCCAGACTGGTCATTCTGGGGTTGGTACGAACTTTATTTTGTTCCTCTGCATTGTTGTAAGCGTTTCTGTGGTTACAACAGCACTATCAATCAGGATTCCCGACGAGCTAATTTTGATTTTCTTCAATGGAACTAACTATTTCTAGGGCTGAAATCAATATAAAGCCTTGGAAGGCTTTGATCAAGGATCTTAAACGAGGGAATAAAAGGAGTAGATGGGTGGATAGGGAACCGTATGCTTATTGGAAGGGCAACCCCCATGTTGCTGAAACCAGGATGGACTTGCTCAAGTGTAATGTTTCAGACAAACAGGACTGGGGTGCTCGTGTTTATGCTCAGGTAATGTTTATAGTTTTTGCATACCCGGACAAAGTTTACATCATTCATAAAGTTGCATTACAGAAACTGGTATAAACAGCTCTGCTTTGTGGCCATAGTACAAATATATTCTTGATTTGTACTATGATCAAATGCAAAATGGCACACTTTAAAGTTGAATAGTTTAGCTATGTAACTTAATTCTGGAAGGCTTGGGTTAAGAATATCCGCGAGGAAAGACACAATATAGGTAATAATTCTTGTGGATTTGCCATTTTCTAAGATTGGCCTCTCATATTAGGAAGACCTCAACCTGAACTTGTTTTATAACATGAATGAGGAATCATGACCAGAGATTCCATAGAAAGCACCATTCTTTAGTTTTACTGCCAATTTGCATCTAAGATGAAATTTTCCAGATTTTTACTCAAGATTCTTGAAACTATTGCTGACAAACTATTTACGCTAATATTAAGTCTACAAGCGGTTAGTGGGTGTTAACAATTTTGGCATTTCTATACTTTTAACAGGATTGGATTCAGGAACAGCAACAAGGTTACAAACAATCCGACTTGGCAAGCCAATGCATCCACAAGTATGATTGCTTTGATGTTTCCATTTTTACCTGGGAATTGTTGCTCATTTTTCCATTTCCAAGTTTCCCCCTCTTCTATAGGATATCTTCTCTTTCTAGGCATTGTTTATGTGGTCGGTGTGCATTTGAATGGATTGCTCAAACATATGCATGTCAAGCATTCGCACAATGATTTTATCACATATGTGCTGCTTCGTCCTCACTTAGTACAGAATTCAATTGATTCCCTCCTTTTTTTGAGCCATGCAGGTATAAAATCTATATTGAAGGATCTGCATGGTCAGTCAGTGAGAAGTACATTTTGGCCTGTGATTCTGTAACTTTACTAGTGAAGCCTCGGTACTATGATTTCTTCACAAGAAGTTTGATGCCTTTACAACACTACTGGCCCATAAGGGATGATGACAAATGTAGATCTATAAAGTATGCTGTGGACTGGGGAAGTAGCAATGAGGAGAAGGTAAGCTCTTGAATCAGACCATTTGCAAGATTCAATCTGCACCTTTTTTTGTACTATTATAGTTTATATGGGAGGAAAATTTATATTGATCGGCTTTAGGTTCTGCTGCACCTTCAGTTATCACCATTTTGAAATCAAGGCTGGCCTTTTGATATTTGACATGTTAATTGACTGCAGCTGTTTATCAGTAATTGTGAAAATGCTTAACTAATTTGACAGTTTTGCTTGGATCAGTTGGTGAGGTAAAAAATAAGTTATTTCTTCCATTTGCTTCACCAAATGGCAAGAATTCTGGGCTAATAATCGTGGAACTTGTGTCTTTATCTTACCATTGTTGTGTTCAATACAACAAGCTTTCGAGCAGATTTATTCAAGGATTCTGTTTGTTTGACGTATATCACAGGCGCAGACCATTGGTAAAGCTGCAAGTAAGTTTGTTCAAGATGAACTGAAAATGGATTTTGTCTACGATTACATGTTTCATCTCTTGAATGGGTACGCAAAGCTTCTCAAATACAAGCCTAGTGTTCCTCCAAAAGCTATTGAACTTTGTTCAGAATTGATGGCTTGCCCTGCAAAGGGATTGGAGAAGAAGTTCTTGATGGATTCCACAGTTAGGGGCCCCAACGGCGGAACTCCTTGCGTCATGCCACCTCCTTATGATCCTGCAACTCTCCATTCTATTATTGACAGAAAACAGAAATCAATGAAGCAGGTAGAGACATGGGAACAACAGTACTGGGATCATAGAAGCAAGCAGGTTTAGGGTTTAGAGAATGTTTTCTTTTGCATCCTGTTTGTATACAAAAGTGTGCATGATCATAGGAAATGGTGCACATTCAGGTATATAGCAAAAGATGTACATCCCAAAGCCAACCGAGCAGATTTGTTTGTTCAATCATTGCTGCTGCAGGTGTATATTTTTACAATTTATAGTGAACAATTCTTAGAGCATACAGGCCGAATTAAAGGTCCGCCCGTCAAATAACGGCCAAGGGCCAGACAATACGTGGATTTGTTGACTGTGAGATGCGATCTCGCTGGGACGGACAAAAACAGAGGACGACTTTGCCTGCTTGAGCAATGCTATATCGGGCGGACAGACGGAGACCTTGGTGGTGAATTATTTTTGAAATTGAGACTTTTGAGCCGGAATTCTGTGTAAATGGACCACAAGTAAGGAGGCCTATGGCTGTGGGCTGGGTGCACAACTGCAGACATTACGTGAAAGTCCCAGCTTCAGTACTCACGCGGCTGCATCCTCTCCATTTCTCTGAAACAAGCGGCAGTTGGGTCCAATGCCGGTAATCGGTAGTACCATTATTGCGTCTCAATCCTATTATATCTGCCATCTGTGCGTTTGATTGGAACTTGAAAGCCCAGACAGCTGTATTGATGTTCTCTCTTGTACCATCAAATGTAATATTTTGGACTCATAAATTGAGTCGTCTCTTATGTTTTTTTTTTTTTTTTTGTGCCCCCTTTGGGTATTAAACCACTGTTTCAAAAGAAAAGTAGGAATAAACAATTATTTTCTTCAGTGTTTCAAAACAAAAAGAAAAAAGGATATCTTTTCTTCAAGATCACGGAATTATTTATGGCCTGAGTGCGCTACCGGCCACGTGAAAACTCGCTTGACCGGAGATCCTGGGGACTCGTTTGCATCGTAGAAACGGGAGACGAGGACTGGAAGAGCAATGTATTTGAGAAACGAGATGCGTGGACTCTCTAATTTTGAATCCCAATGACAAAAGCTGTACTAAAATAAGCACTACTACTGTTTCTTCAGCCGCAGGACTCCAGAAAACTGATCAATGCATCGAGTCAACGTGAAGCTGGTTTCTTACTCAAAGATTTTTCTTCGAATTCAGGCCTCCTCTTTTCTTTTTTCTTTTTTCTTTTTCTTTTTCCCATAATTTCACACAGGAAAAGGGTCATCACTCATCAGTGGTGATATACCCGTGGTGATAAGATAACAACATATATCATTTTCTTTGCATGTCCCATCCACTGCCCTTATCATTTTCTTTCTGTGTCCTCATCCCCTGCCAATCATGAGATTTTACGTCCCGCATAGCCCGGTGGATGCCAAAGCTTCACAAATATGCTGCAACTAAATCAATCCCAAGTTCCAAGAAGCTCTCTATTTGTCCCCTTCTTCTTCAACCAGTTCCGATCTAATCTTTTTGGGCCTCGCTCGCTTGGCTTCTTCTTCCACTTTGCTACAGGACTCCAGATCCTTGTTTTCCCAAAAAATTAGTTGACCTTGCAAAAATTCTAAGCATGATCGCTCTGTCCGAAGCTAAATCTTAGATTCCGAAACCATTCAAATAGGTTAACCAAAAAGATATCGCAGAATATATATTGCAGGTGTTATAAGCTACTGGGTCGTAGTTGCAGAATGCAGGCAAATAAAGACAGAGCACATACAAAAGAGCATGGATATCGTCTTCGCTATCAGGATCACTGGCGATCCTCGGTACTGCCACTTCTGTTCTTAATCATTCTCTGCATTGCCGCAATTGTTTACACGCGCCTGCTTGACTCCTCCGTACGTAACTTTCTCATCATATACTTTATCTCCTCTTGCTGTTTGTACTTTTATGTATAAATACGAGGTTCTTGTGCAACTGCAAATCCTCCTTCCCTATCCCGAAAAGGGCCCCAACAAAAAAAGTGCAAATTTTCCTTCCTCGTTATAGAGAATCTCAAATGTTACCGCATTATGGTTGCCTTTTTTTTCTTTTTTCCCTTTTTTTTTTCAATCGTCTAAGCTAGCTACTTAAAGAATTTATGATGGTAAACTTAATTAAGGTTTAAGCTAAATTTGGAACTTGGATTTTGACTTTACAATTTTCTTAAACTTGTCCAGTCGATTGCTCAAAACTACGCAGAGCATCATCCCACATTCACAGGCATGACGTTTCCCAAGTACCATAGTAGAGAGTATACCAAGAACACCACCCAATCTGAAGAATTACCCGTAAAGAAAATTGAAATCCCGCTTAACTGCACAGCTCGAAACTCGAAGCGGACCTGCCCAGCAAATTACTACCCATCACAGCTTCTCGTACAAAATCAGAACCTTGCATCAGGTCCTCCTCAACCTACGTGTCCAGATTACTTCCGTTGGATCCACGAAGACCTTTGGCCATGGAGAGAAACAGGAATTACGTTGGAGATGCTGAGCATGGCTAGGCAGACAGCCCATTTCCGATTGGTTATAGTCAACGGAAGGGCTTACGTGGAGAAGTTCAGGAGGGCGCATCATAGTAGAGACACTTTGACGTTGTGGGGGATTCTACAGGTATTGCGCAGGTACCCTGGTCAACTCCCTGATCTGGACCTTATGTTTGACTGCAATGACCGGCCGGCTATCATGAAACAAGCTCAAAACGGACCAAATTCACCGGCCCCGCCGCCGTTATTCACTTACTGCCGAGATGATGCCACCTTGGATATTGTCTTTCCAGATTGGTCATTTTGGGGATGGTACGAATTACTTATATTTGGCATGCATCTACAAATTGTCAGATTTTTTTTTTCTTTCCCTAAAAAGGAAAGGAGGAAGAAGAGCTACGAAAGTACGCTGCAACAGATTCGTCTAATGATCACTACCCCTCTATTTTATTCCCATAATACAAAAAAAATTCTTGTGTGAAAATTCATGTGGGATCGAAGGTGAGAAATGCATCAAGAAGACTCTAATCCCTGAGTATTTTCCTTTTAGTTCTGAATTTTCATTCTAGGGGCTAGCTTTACCTGTAAAGAAGAACGTGGGGTTTAAGTTTGTTTACTCGTGAGGAAAAATGTTGTAGGCCAGAGCTGAATATAAAGCCATGGGAGACATTGTCAAAGGACCTAAAGGAAGGGAATAAGAGGAGTAGATGGGTAGAGAGGGAGCCACTTGCTTACTGGAAGGGGAACCATGCAGTGGCACCAAACAGGCTGGATATGGCAAAATGCAACGTTTCAGACAAACGGGATTGGAATGCTCGCATTTACTCTCAGGTACCACAGCCTCATTCTATTCGGTGGTGCATTTTCAAGTGTTAAACTGGGGTTACATGTTGCTAGAATTGAGTCGAATTTGGCAGTGTCACTAAGTTATCGTTCTTTTTCATTATAATTGATTTTAACATAATGGTCAATTGCATAAAGCTCTCACAGATGATACTTTTATAGGACTGGATTCGTGAGCAGCAGCAAGGTTACAAACAATCTGACTTAGCAAGCCAATGCACACACAGGTAGAGTAGACCTTTATGGTGATTACTTCTTGCCATCACTTGCCTTCGCTTGTGGGTGATCCCTTCTCTGTTACTCTGTACATGGTAATCATTAACTCTAGCTAATCACCAGTTTAGTTGGAATATAAGGTGCATAATTTACTCCAATTAAGGTGTGATGTGATGTGTGGATATGTGTAACATTTTTTTGCCACTTGACCCTTCGCTTTCAAGGTTCAATGATGGCTGCTATTTTTTGTCTACTTTGGTTAAACTTTGGTTCTGTAACTCCTAACTGCCCGAACCATATATACAGATATAAAATCTATATCGAAGGCGTTGGATGGTCTGTGAGTGAGAAGTACATTCTCGCCTGCGATTCTGTGACTTTACTAGTGAAGCCACGTTATTACGATTTTTTTGCAAGAAGTTTGATGCCGTTGCAGCATTACTGGCCGATAAGAAATGATGACAAGTGCAGATCACTAAAGCATGCTGTTGACTGGGGCAACACCCACCCGCAAGAGGTAATTGATGGCTTAATCTACAACATTGCCAACCTTTCTCATAGCACACCATCATTTACAAGATTCATATACACGGCAGGCACAAGCCATTGGGAAGGCAGCAAGCAGTTTCATACAAGAGGAGTTGAAGATGGATTACGTGTATGACTACATGTTTCACCTGTTGAGCGAGTACGCTAAGCTATTGAAATTCAAGCCAGGTGTTCCTCGAAAAGCGATCGAAGTTTGTTCCGAGTTCATGGCTTGTCCTGCACAGGGATTGTGGAAGCAAATGATGACGGAAACTTTTGTTAGAGGTCCATCGGATGCACCACCATGCACAATGCCTCCGCCTTATGATCCTCAGACTCTTCATTCAATATTGGAGAGAAAGGAGAATTCAATGAAGCAAGTTGAGACGCTGGAGAAACAGTATTGGGACGGTCGAAATGAACACAAGTAGTTAGGCTAAATGCATGTTTTTCCTTTCTGTTTATTCTTTTTCCACAAAGCGTTAACCAATTTTTTTCCCATCTAAAGTGAAACTCTCAATAGTACAATGGGTATATAATTCAATTGTAAGAGTGGTCGGTCATGTGTCGTGAGCTTGAGGAAACTTAGTCAACTCATTAGCTACTTTACGGTGCACAAGCATGGGCATGGTAGTAAAATTCAAAGATTAGATATAAAGCCAAAAAAAAAAAACCTTTAAAGTTTTAAATAGATGAATGGGTACCAAAAACCTTGCAATTAGAAGACCATAATATTTGACAGGTGTAATATCAATTCCGACTACAATAGTGAGAGATGAAGAGTCACGCTTTATAGATATCAGCAATCAAGATTGGGGGGTTACCGCATATTAAAGATATTTCTTCTTAGAAGGGTTTGCTCTTTCTGGGCTGGGTAGATTAGTAGGCTGAAGCTACACAGACCCCTACTTAGGAGCGACTACTGCGAATCACTAGTACTTAGGATCACCCTCTAGCCCAAACAACGTAACGGAGCCGGACAGTGGGCTTGGACTAAGTGATTCAAGATGACAAAACCCGATTGTCTGAGGTAAACGCGTCATGACAAGAAGTGGTCGCAGCACTTTTGGTTTAATCTCTAAAGAAAGTTCACATGTATCAGACAGAAAATTATTATTGGAGTATCTAGTTTGGATCTCGTTATTAAGAACATTATCCCAGAACCAAAAAAAAAAAAAATTCTTTTTAAATGTTACTATATTAATTGTTACTTTAAATCATTAATGTCTTTTTGTGAAGCCTTTAGTGTTGGCTGTTAGTCAAGGAGAGAAAGTATATAATAAAAAAGTAACATTAAGGAGAAAAGTGCAAATGACACCAAAAAAATAGATTACCCTTTTCTTTGAATTTTAAATTTTTATGTATGTGGTAGAACTCTTTATTAAAAATTGGAATGGTTGAGGATTTCTTGAGAAAAGAAGCAAAATTTTTCTTCAATAGTAAGTAAGTTTAATTACTAAACATGTAAATTTCCATTGCTGATTAAACTTATTGCTTTAGTGGATATACTTACCAATTTTCCTAATAAATTACCAACCAACACTAATATTAATTATTCTAATATGATACAAGAAAAGACACTAAAGAACCCGAAGTCTCCCTAAAGTCAGTGGAAGCGATAAACTATAGACTATAGTAGTGGGTTACCGCATTATCAGGACTTGCAATACTGTAGCAATGTCCCATATTTGATAATAATGGAAGTAGAGAATTAGTAGGCTAAGTTCCTCTCCATTACACTACACCTTAATTTTAAAAAATTATTTTCAAAAATAAATATTATTCATAATATATCTCATCATTTGTGTAAGTTGTGCATAAAATTTCATATGAAATTGACTAAATTTTGCTATTTGATTAATCACTATAAATTTTGTTATAATTTTAACTCATTTTTCGGCGTTCAAATATTTGGTATAAAGTGAATGCCAAAAAAAAATTCTCAAAAGAATATCATTTTTAGCATGTTGATCTAGAGATTAAAATAGAAGTGATGTCACAATTGAATGATTTTATAAAGTTACAATGAAAAAAAAAATCCAATGAAAAGGATCCTTACCCGAGAATTAGTTAGGAGCGGGGGTAACATTCAAGTGGCTACTTTTAAAGGATTCGAGTCTGGAGTTAGCTGCTTGATAAGGAAACATCACCGATTAGCCGTAATTTATTCTTAATGAGCCCCAAAGCTGCGATGCAAGTTAGTAGGCCATTAAGAGCTTCCATCCCTATATCGTCCACCTATTTTTATAGCTTAAAGTTAATTTAACTTCCTGGCTTTACATTCTTCCTTCGGGGGATTTAATCTTCAACCCAGCTGGGGAATCCCAATTCCCAAATCCTGCTCCCCCACCCCCCACCCTAAAAAAAAAAAAAAAAGAAACTTATCAAACAATTTTACAGAAGTCACACGTGGTTCATGCTATGGGAAAGTTGAAGCAATTCGACGAGGAAGGCTCTTCAAGTGAGGAGCAGAGAGTGAGCAAGAGTAGTAAGCTGGCCGGTGATCTAACGGCGTTTAAAAGAAAGAAGGCCTATAAGGAGAACGTAAAGATGAGAGATGAAGAGGTGCATCATCATGGGTTTGGGCGTCGTAACTGGCGATCTTGGCTTCCTTTGTCAATCTTCGTCATCTTCTGCATGGGTGCTTTTGCCTACTCACGCTTTCTCGACCCATCCGTACGTAAACCTCAGATCACTCTCTGCTTAGTTTCTGGTTAATTATACATGCCACAGTTCCGAATTTCTGGTTAAAGAATATGCTAGGATTTTCCTGACCAGGCCGAATGAAATGTTTTTTGATTTGTGATTCATTCCATTTGTCGACTCTCTCAGTTACTCGATAAATGTGCAGAACCACCTGCGAAAATCAACGTCTGCCAGCATGATGTTTGAGAAGAAAGTTCCCCACAACTACTATAAGAATACAAGTCCTCACAACTACTACTTGCAAAAATCAATATCAGCAGCTGCTGCTGGTTCCGCATTAATTCACCAGATCCCAGCGCCTAGTCATAACTACTCATCAAGATCAACTCTCGAGTGCGAGTGCCAACGTTTTCTCTGGAAAAAACCCTCGTCAAAACTACTCGCAGAAATCGACAATTTACAAAACCGATCGTCCTGAGACGACTAAGAACAAAGTTCATGGAACCCAATTGAACTGTCTGCCGGGTAATAGAACGTTGACGTGCCCGGGAAATGAATCCCCATCGGAACTTGGTCACTCTAAAAATCAAGAACGTACATCAAAACCACAGCCTACCTGTCCTGATTACTTCCGCTGGATCCACGAAGACCTATCGCCCTGGAGAGAAACCGGAATAACACTGGACATGGTGAAGAAGGTTAAGGAAAAGGCTGCTTTTAGATTAGTTATAGTGAATGGGAAGGCTTACGTAGAGACCTACTCGATGTCGCGGTACAACAGAGACATTTATACGCAGTGGGGGATTGTGCAGTTGCTACGGAGGTATCCCGGTAAAGTGCCTGACTTGGACCTGATGTTTCACATGAGGGACCGCCCAATTATTAAGAAAAATCTTTATCCTCAGCCCGGTGACAAGGCCCCTCCACCACTCTTCGGCTATGACGGAGATGATGCCACCTTCGACATCGCGTTTCCAGATTGGTCATTCTGGGGATGGTAGGATTCTCTCTCTCTCTCTCTCTCTGTCTTTTTCTTTTTTCGGAAGGCGAACGTAAGATGCAGATTACTCGTTGGATATGAAAGTTTCTGATTCTTCCTTCTCAAAATAGGAAGTTTCCTTTTTAATCCTTGGGCTTTTAAAAATCCTCATTATATTCCTAATTTATTTTTGCCTTGATATCAATGTATATAACTTACTCCGGTCTAGCAGTCTCGTTTAGGATTTTGATGGTTCCTTCGATAATTGAGCTTTGTAAGTTAATTATCCCATTTTTGCATGGGGTTTATGGTAGCACGAAAAATGAAAAATACAAAGAAAATGGTACTGATGAGCAAAGAAAGTAGGGCGCGAGTTCTAAATTCCATAGAAATGGGGAAAATTTGCATCCTAGCTATTTGATCACTGGAAAAAAAGAAATATATATATATATATATCAATATATTGATGCGACTCTGTTTGTACGTTTAAATATAATTTTTTTTTGTGGGGGGGGGGGGGGGTTCAAACCTAATGTGATTATTTTGTATCAGGAATGTAGGGCTTATTGTTGGTTCATAAAAATGTCGTAGGCCTAACACTGGTGTAAAGCCATGGGAGGGGTTGTTAAAGGACTTAAAACAGGCAAACGGGAGGAGTAGATGGGTGGACAGGGATAAACACGCTTACTGGAAGGGCGCTCTGATGTCGGCAGACAGGGTGGATTTGGTGAAGTGCAACGTTTCAGACAAACACGATTGGAATGCTCGTATTTACGTTGTGGTAACAGAGCTTCATAAATTTCTCTACGTAATTCAAGTGGTAGCGGAGTTTGGAAGTATTGCTAATTTGGAGCATATATATATATATATAAACTCTCCTTTTTACAAGTGATTCAGTGGAAGTTAATTAATAAGTAAATTTGATGAAGTGCTAATCCTCCTTCGAAAAAGATGAAGCAAGACCTAGACTACTAGTCTACACACTAGCATATCCAATTTTCTTTTTTTTTTTTAATCCTACTAGAGTTTATAGATAGTTTAACTTATTCTAGTTGTGAACGATTCACCATCTTCTTCGTTAATTAGAGGCTCATTTTTAAAAGTATTTTGCAGGATTGGGGTCGAGAATCAAAGCAAGATTTCAAAGGAGCGAGTTTTGCAGATCAATGCTCCCACAGGTACGTATATTACAGCTTTATATACAAGTAGTACTGCTACTTAAAAGAGTTCTGCAAATCAGTGTATGCTGTTCTAAAATTTTGGAAGTGGCTGCTGGGAATTGTCCCTGTATTTAATTCTCAATTCTCCTAAACATGCATTGTAAAAACTAAAAATAGTAGATGCGTAAGTATTGATTTGTCTCCTCCATTGCTCGAACCATGCAGATATAAAATCTACATGGAAGGAATTGGGTGGTCAGTGAGTGAAAAATACATTCTTGCCTGTGATTCTGTTACTTTACGGGTCAGTCCCCGTTACTACACCTTCTTCTCCAGAGGTTTGATGCCTTTGCAGCACTACTGGCCTGTAAGAGGTAATGACAAGTGCAGGTCTATCAAGTATGCTGTTGAACGTGGCAACCACAACAAGGATGAAGTAATTAATTGAATCTCTCCTCTAATCCTTTCTCAACTTCTCCCATGCGAATGCTTTAATAAGATATTCAACTCATAGTTTCTGGTGGGAAAAAAAAAAAACTTCCGATCACGCTTGCACTGCAGGCACAATCCATCGGCAAGGCAGCTAGCAAATTCGTTCATGAAGAAATTAAAATGGAATACGTTTACGATTACATGTTTCATCTCTTGAATGGGTACGCTAAGCTCCTCAAGTACAAGCCTGCTGTTCCTGCAAAAGCAGTCCGACTTTGTTTGGAGCCGATGGCATGCCCCGCCGCCGGATTGAAGAAGAAGTATTTGATGGACAGCATGGTCAGGTCCCTCTGATTCCTCCTCTCCCTGCTCCATGCCTCCTCCTTATGATCCTCAGGCCCTTCGTTCAATTTTGGAGACAAAACGGAACACAACAATACGAGTGGAGGCCTGGGAAAAACAATATTGGGAGACTCAAGAGAAGCATATTTAGTTACCTTTTTTTTTTTTTCCCCCCCTCCTAAACTTATCTTTTTCTTGCTTTCTTTTTTTTTTATTTATTTATGCGTATTATGTTATCTTATGCATGTGTTATATGCATTAAGTGCGTATTCGTACACAATTAATTAAAATCTTATGAATATATAGTCAACGTCAAAAAAAAAAAAAAACACTGGCAGAACAATACGTTTCATAAGTTGTTTCCCATCTATCCTTTCATGAAATATCTATTCGGTTTAATTATAAAATTTGCCCAGTATTATTCTCACTTTAACTCCTTTATTGTCTAGTTGGATTAATCAGCCCGTAAAGCTTTTAATCTTTTCCAATATGACGCTATCAACCCAGGATAAGCTCGAAACTGGATTCAAGTTAATAATTTTATATGCACATATTGCAAAAAAATGACATATCATGTGCCATCAGTGAAAGCATTAATTTGGGAGAAAACATGTAATTACACATATGTCGACATAAATGATATATATAACCTCCGCCAAGTAAATGAGAATTATGATCTGTGGATAAAGATTCCATCAAATACTGTGAATTATTGGTTTAATTTAAAGTGCATGGTGGTTTGAGTCTGATAGTTAAAATTGCAATCTCAGAGTTTTGGAGGTTTTGAATTCTAATTCTCCTTCACCCTCTTGACTCTTAAATCCCATCCCCTTCTTTTTTTTTTTTTTTTGAAATCAGCTTAATTTAAAGCAAATTTCTCCTTTCCTTGTAGTAGGTGCGCCTCGCATTACAAATCATATTCAATTTGTGGTAGGTGTCAATGCAGGATTGGGGGATGTGGTAGATGTAAATGCAGGATTGGGGATGTTAATCACTTAATCCTTCTAAATTCATCATTTTCTCAAAAAAAAGAAGAAGGGGAAAAAATGAAGGGTAGCTGAGTGAAAAATTGGTTGCTAGAAGTTTGGTTTCTCTCGAATCAGAAAAGTAAGAAAAGAAGAATATTAAATGAAATTGTTTTCAATCGACTAGAATCAAATTCTTCAAATACAAAATGATGATGAGGTGAGTAACTAACTAACTACAAATTCTAGAGAGAGAGCTTTCGCATTAGAAGATATATTTCACCCGATTGAAGTTTTAAATTCTAGAGAAACGAGAAGCTTCAAAAAGAAGTGTCGAAGTTGATACCCCAATGAAAAGTATCAAAAAATCAGAATAGACAAATGCTATACTTAGAGATTCCTTGGATTGCTATTTTCTGGAATTTTTGTAGAAAAATATAATGTAGTAGTAATTTGATATATGTGAAATAAAAAATGATTAAATAATGTATTCACAAAAAGGGTAAAATTAAAATTAAATTTTTTTGGAGAAAAATACCAATTCAAACAAAGGCTAGATTGATAACTAAGTCCTAGTCCAATATCTGAGTTATTCTTACAATTTCGTGTGTACCTAAATAATCTCTTTCATCTCATTTTGACATAATAGACAAAAACCAACGAACTAAACAACTGAATTTTTTCATCATAAAATGGACAAAATTTAAAAAAGAAAAGAAAAGAAAAACAACAAGCAAATAAATATTTCAGGAAAATTTAATGGCGAGTTCCTCAAGTTATCAATAAATATGGACAAAAAAACTAAATAATCCTCAAACTACATAGTTAATCGACTTTTAACCTTCCAACCATTAATTATATACTTTTACCCCTTAAACTTGTAAAATGATACTTTTCACCCTTTTGGCTAAAGACAATTTTAAAAACCTCTCTTGAATTTTTGATAATATCACTTGGCACTTTTAAAATTTCAGAAATAGCATTTAACTCCCATATTAATGAGGCGCCAATTAATCATTGTCATAATATACAAATTGACAATATTATCTTCATTATTTTAACAATTTTAAGGCAAAATATTATGAAAAAGAAAATTTTTAGACAAAATATATAAATATTATATTATAGTCAACTTGGTAGAAAATTTAATCTAAAACAACACAAAAGGGTAAATTTGGGAGAAAAATATATCTTTCTCATTGAATGATGGCTATAAAAATATTTTAATAATACAAGGGTGAAGTTGTTACAAAAAATATGTTTTAAAGAAGGTTACTAGTAATTCTAAAACTTTAGGGGTGCTATTAACGTGAATCTCTGGAAGGTTTCTAATATTATCACTAGCCAAAAGGTGGGAAATATACCTTTTCACAAATTGAAGAGGTAAAAATATGTATTTAATAGTTGGAGGGTTAAAAATCAACTAACTTAATTGTTTAAGGGTAATCCAGATTTTTTGCCCTAATAATATATATATATATATATAGTTAGCCCACACGTCCAAGCAATGCGGGTCAACGGGCGTATTGCACTGCTACACAAGAATTATTTGCTTCTCCTTGTTCGCGGGGCATTCTTTGCTCCCTCTTCAGCTCTACAAAATCGGCAACTCCAGAACCATGCTTTCTCTTCGAGAAACGCTCTGACCATGTGAAAGCTAAGCTAAGGCTTTTTTTTGTCTCTCCAATCAAAACAACTAGAATTCATTACAAAGAGTAGCCATCAGCTAGTACTGCAGAGTTGAATCAGAGTCTTCTAAGACGATCCTTCAAGAGCGCGACGGAGATCTAGTGAATGCTCTCTAAGCTAGTAGTGGAACTCGGAGATGCATTTGGCCAATGCAAAGATGAGAGATTCAGCGGCATTACTGCAAGGGATTCTCCAACGTCACTGCTCATCTTCTTTACCTACACTGTTCTTACTCATTCTGTGCATTGCGGCTTTCTTCTCGGCACGCTTTCTCGACTCCAGTGTAAATACCTACCTCTGTATTAACTTGTATTGATTTTCTCACCTAAACACTTCTGGATCTTCTCATCTTTTTTTTTTTTCCCCCTTTCCTAGGAGAAACTCCTGCTACTCACCTTAAGCTTTTTCTAATGTTGACTAAACTAGTCCAAGTTGAATCAGTATAGCAGCAACTGGAAGTTAGACTTAGATCCTTGCATCATAATTCCCTTAGCATTATTCCTGGTTCCGAGGTGCTATTGCTTCAAAAGTTTGACTCATTCAAAGGTCTTGCACTCTTACCTTTTCATATTTTAAGTTTCGGCCTGCAAGATATCAAGAGTCATATACAGTTGTTAATTAAGTACGTAGTTCTTTCTTTGCATAGATACCTTCCCGGATAATACGGGCTTTCATTTGGGCGAGAGGGTGGATTGCCAGAAGAAGAAACTTAGGGAAGAAAATCCAGAAGTAATTTTTCAGAATTTATTTGACCCTCAAACAGAATTTCCACCTTATTTCTAAAGCGTTTAGGAGCGTCAAGAGTGGGAGAAGGATTGTGATAGTAACCATTAGGAATCAAGTGTCGACTACATTCTTGTACAGGCTGCCGACAGAGGATCAGATGTGGACATTTTTTTTTTGGTGGTGGTGGTGGGGGGGGGGGGGGGGGGCTCTGGCATTTGGCTACCCATGATGTCGTTCTCAATGAAGGAAAATCCCTTTTGGTGTTATTCACGACTTTGCATTAATAGCAGTGTTAATAATTATCTGGCAGAATTGTTATTATCATAGTCGGCAAAGGTTATAGTACCATATTGACTATTGTAAGTGCAAAAAATTGAGTTCCTCCAACGAAAAGTCTGCATATGTTAGTGAAATGTTTTAAAATTACATCACCACCAAATTAATTAGGATGAGTCTTGATTTAAGAATTTAAGAATTTGACCCATAAAAGTTCAACCTGGGACTGGGACGAAACATCACGTCACACCACGAAATACAAAATTTTGTGCAGAAATCACTACTAGCTGTAACGTACAAGTTTCTTTTCTTTTTTTTTTTCGTAAGTTAAACAAGACTTATTAGTATAAACTGATGTTAATGCTAAGAAATCCTAAATCAGATGATTCGTTTGTTTATTTTACGTAACTTTTGGCTTGTGATATCTCGTACTGCTTGGTAATCTCCATATGTGGTCCAGTCGAATACAGGGAATTACTTTGGAAAATCATTATTATTCACTGACGTCACATTTTCAAAATACCCGCCTCATGATCCATGGACAAAGCCCAAGAGGAATCCGGTTCAAATCCCGTTGGGTTGCTCTGCTACCAACAATACCCGAACTTGCCCAGCAAGTTACTACCCCTCAAAGTTTTCAGCACGATATGAAGACCCGGCCGGTCCCGAGGCGGACGCGACACAGCAACCCGCCTGCCCGGATTACTTCCGGTGGATCCACGAGGATCTGTCGCCCTGGAGGGAGACTGGAGTTACGCTAGACATGGTGGAGGAGGCTAAAACAAGGGCCCACTTCCGACTGGTTATAGTGAACGGGACGGTTTACGTGGAGACCTATCGAAGGTCGTATCAGACGAGAGATGTTTTCACCCAGTGGGGAATTTTACAGTTGCTACGGCGGTACCCGGGTAAATTGCCCGACTTGGATCTCATGTTTAGCTGCGAGGACCGGCCGGCTATTGTGAAGGAATGTTATCCCAGACCCAACGCCACCGCCCCACCAGCGCTGTTCGGCTATGACGGAGATGACGCCACCGTCGACATTGTTTTCCCGGATTGGTCATTCTGGGGATGGTAAGCATTTCAAGTTTTAAATTATGAGCTTGGATGTTAGAGTCAGAAATCAATAGCTGAAATTGTTGGTATGTATTATTGGCTAGGCCTGAAATTGTTATAAAGCCATGGGAGCAATTGTCCAAGGAGCTGGAAGAAGGGAACCGGCGGATGCAATGGGCGGACAGGGAGGCACATGCATATTGGAAGGGCAACGCTAGACTCACGGCTTCAAGGATGGAATTACTCAAGTGCCGTCTTTCGGACAAGCAAGATTGGAATGCTCGTATCTATTATCAGGTACTTAAATTTATTAATCATTGTTCTTCTGCTTTGGGTAGAGAATGGAAGGTGGGAGTGGCATTTAATTAATTATCT
The DNA here is from genome assembly GCA_013103745.1 of Gardenia jasminoides. Taxonomy (NCBI): domain Eukaryota; kingdom Viridiplantae; phylum Streptophyta; class Magnoliopsida; order Gentianales; family Rubiaceae; genus Gardenia; species Gardenia jasminoides. Next base: position 108,375,051 of record CM023103.1, read on the forward strand.
GTAAAAATTGAAAAGAAATATACTCTGTTCGAAATTATAGGTTCATTGCACTATATTTTAGCTTGGGTGTGTAGCAGCATTAATGGAAGTATATGCCTTTTTTTTTTTTTTTTCTTTTTTGGGGTCCCCGGATCATAGATGGGGCACTACCAGTACAAAAACCTACTACTTCTCTCTCTTTCTCTGTTTTTTTTTTTTTTTTTGGTTAATTTAGAAAAGGAAAGAAAGAAAGAAAGAAAGAAAAGTTAACCAATTTGTAGAATCTTGTGTTCTTGAATACGAGGGCAAAGGACTAAACTCTGAGATGATTAACTTTATACTGAATTAACAGGACTGGAATGGTGAACAGCTACAGGGTTTCAAAAACTCCAACTTGGCAGACCAATGCATTCACAGGTAAGAACAAGCAAATCCTTTGACTAAAACAACAACGTATTCATTTAATTATTACTACTATCTTGTATAGCTTTCTGCTTAGGTGTGTAAAAATTTTGATTTAACTCCATCCTTGCACGAAACGAATGCAACAGATTTAAAATTTACATCGAAGGAATTGGGTGGTCCGTAAGCCAAAAGTACATTCTTGCATGTGACTCCGTTAGTTTGGTGGTCAAGCCACGTTACTACGATTTCTTCTCAAGAAATTTGATACCTCTGCAACACTATTGGCCCATAAGGGACAATGACAAGTGCAGATCGATTAAGTATGCTGTTGACTGGGGCAATAGCCACCAGGAAGAGGTAAATCGGTTGGCTTTTTAATCATATTAATTAAGGCTGCCATTCTTGCTCAGCCCATCATGCAATCTGCTAGTCAGTTCCAGGCAACAAGTTTTATCATCAACTCAAAGAGCTTTACATATATATGTATGCATATATATCACAGGCACAGGCCATTGGGAAGGCATCAAGTGATGGTATACAAGAGGAGCTGCAGATGAAATACGTGTATGATTACATGTTTCACCTCTTGACACAGTATGCTAAGCTTCTAAAATACAAGCCAAGTGTTCCTCCAAGAGCAGCTGAACTTTGTTCCGAGTCAATGGCTTGTCCAGCTGATGGGATGGTGAAGAAATATATGATGGAGTCTGTGGTTACAAGTCCCTCTGAGGCAGCTCCATGCACCATGCCTCCTCCTTACGACCCTGCTACACTTCATTCAATCTTGGAGAGAAAAGAAAGTTTAATAAAGCAGGTTGAGACGTGGGAAAATCAGTATTGGGCTACTCAAAACAATCACAATTAATTAGATGTGCTAACTTGTTTTTCTTCTTCTGGGTTGTCATAATAAATTTTCCTGCATCTATCCCCCCAAAAAAAAAAAAAAGTCTGTATACAATACAACAAGGACTTGTAGAAACCGGTTGCTAAATAAAATTAGCCATTAATGGCCAGCTTAACTTATATTTGTATGCTGTTTTCAGGTCTACCCTGCTTCCGTTCTATTTGGGTTACTTCATTCTTAGTCGTCGTGAGCGATGTTTCCACGGTTCAAACTTCATTTTTCCACCGCAAACTTGTCCTCCTCAAACCAAAATGCAAGTTTGACTTGAAAGGGGTAACTTTATCATTTTAATCAAAATGGCTGTAGATATAAAATTTTGGCTGTCACATCATCAGCTGTTGCAAGGTCCGTGGTTCTAATTATTCGGCTTTAGTCATATTTGATGTGGGATTTTCATGTTTCAATGCAATTCAAAATCTGTTCTCCTGTTTTCAAAAGACAAACTGTGTGTGGTTTTACGAGAACGGAAATATTCAATAGAAACACAGGGATGAGCGAAAAAAATATGTTCAAAGTTCAATAGCTAGGATACATACTGCCTTCCACAATCGTCCTCTAAAAGATTTGATCTAGGAACGCTGATTGTCAAAATAAAGATGATAATAATAATAATACTTTGATCTAGGAAAAAAGATCCTACGTACTCTTATAAAATCCCAACGACCAAAAGTCAGGATTTAAAACCAAAGCCAAAGTCAAAGATATGTATATGTACTAGTTTGCTAATTTCAAATACCAAAAAGCACTAAGAACCAAACCAAGAAAAACATATGCATAATTATCCTGCTAAATCAAGTATCAAAAATTGATTTCTTTGAGGTTATTAAAGGGCTTCCTGTATGCTATCGTACATGTAGAAGAGGCGATGCAGAACGTCAAACATGTGTTTTCAAAAAGGCTGGCAGAAAGAAATACATGATGGAACTACTATGGACGAAAGCAAAAATGGTACTGCTCTTTTTTTCCTTTCTTTCTTTTTCTTGGCGGGGGCGTGTGCGTGTGCGTGTGCGTGGGTGCTACTCTTTTAGTCCGTCTGTTTTCCAGTCAAGCAACTGACAAACCTCCCAAGTTTCTGCATCCTTGTTTTGATTATCCTTTGACTTTGATTTTTCTACAAATTATGACGGGCATTATTATGCATTTGTTGCCTCTTGTTCTTGGTCTTTTGTCCAATCTGTTACTTAGGCAGCGTTTGGATGGAAGGAAATGGAAGGAAAGAAAAGAAGAGAAGATTCTATTAGACAAAGAAAGGAGAGAGAGAGAGAGAGAGAGTAGAGGAAATATGAATCCATCCATCTTATTTGAATTACGGAAAGAAAGAAAAGGAAACTATTACGTGTTAATTATATTTTTATTCATAATTTAAAAGTCTAATTTATAAAAACATGATAATTTTTTTTTAGAAAATTTTAAAATTTTCCATCTCTTTCTGCCCACTTTTGGAAGGAAAAATAGGCTGACAAAAAATAATTAAATTTATCTATTCATTTCCCTTTCTTCCTCAAAAACCAAACCAAATATTAAAAGCCTTATTCCTTCATCTTCGTTTCTTTCCTTCCCTTCCCGATCTCTTAAAACAAATAGTGCGTTAAGAATTGGTAGTTTAGCACTCCCAAGAGACTGCTTAGCACTTGGCTTTCAGTGGTGGGTTTAACATTGACGTTTCTCTGTGGAGATCCCAATCCATGTGGTGCCTTATTATTTTGGATCAAAAATAATTTAAAACTTTTTAACAAATGTCCAAAGGACACTGGTCAGTACACCTTAACCACACTTAATTACCATATAAATGTATAGACATTATAATTATTGCTCTACTCTGTATTTATACGTTTCCTTTAATTAACTGTAGATTTTTTTTTTTTTTTGGTTTTAATATGAACACTTGAAATCGATCTTAATATCCGTCTAGTAGCTTATAAATAGTGCAGCTGGGATAAGTTTCAGCCTTAAAGTCCCGTCGGTAGCCGAGTACTAAAGCCTCTCGCGACTTTGTTTTGTTGCTTTAACAGTTTTAACTCCATGTATTCTATTCCACCCTTGTTTCTCTGCAGCTTTAAGCAATTGCTCGGTATGCCTTGGTGCTGTCCCATGATTTAATTCATAATTCGATCTGAATACAGAATCTGGCCGCTTTATATTATTTTGATTCTGTGGTTCCACAAGCTGTCCAAGTATAACTCTCAAACACGTCCCTGAAAATTGATATTTTGTACTTAAGTTTATTTGCATATATAACAAAAATGAGTCGTTCCTAATATATATAAAAAAAATAGTAAAGGCAACTATCTCTAATATTTAAAAGAATCAATAAAGGCAAAGTTATCACAAGAATTGTACTCAGATCACGTTTGAGTTCAAGAATGATTTTATATCTATATCCCGGGGGTTTTGGTCATCATTATTGTCCTCCTAAACAACTATTTCCCCTTACTTCTCTCTATAGCTTGCACTCCCATCCCTTATCAAACAAACCACCACAAATCAGTCTTCCCATCTTAATTTCTCTACTGTCTTAATCATCTAATACAAGTCAACGTCACATCACGACCGTCATCCTCTATTAATTTCTTAATAAATAAATAGACACAGATTTTTTTTTTCCTCCTCCTCCTGTGAATTAACATTGCATTTCTCTCTTCCTCCATTAATTTCTCAATGGACGCAGTTCTTTCCTTGTGCGAATATTGTACATCTCCCCTCTTTCTCCATTACTTCCTCAGTAGACCCGGTTTTTTCGTTCTCTGATGTAGATATTTTGTTATTGTATCTCTTCTCGACCTAGGGCTTCGTCTTCAACTATCTCTAGCAAGTCCCAACTCCTGTGTCTGTCGCTGCTTAAAAGTATTTCACCAGGCGAAGCATTTGACAGCATATGGTGTTATTTATATATACCCTCACCAAATATCTAAGCACTGATGTGATGTGATATAAACCAAAGGCAAACCAGTTCGTGCGGCAGTGTGCAAGCTATACACGTATACTTGGTTGCGGAGGCATACATATACAAACCAATAAAGACGAAAGAAGAACGTGAAGATGAGGGAGCAAGTTGCCCGGGTGCTGGGTATTCTCAAGGGGTTAGGGGTATACAGATACTGCACCGAGGAGAGGATACTGCTCCCATGGAAAGCTAAATCTGCTCTGGTGAGATCCTCCCTGGCCATGCTGTTCTTTATCATTCTCTGCATTACCGCTGTCCTCTGCACGCGTTTGATTGATTCTTCGGTGAGTTCCTAGTCTTCGTTCTAACTTCTATGGCTTGCACTCTTAATCTCTCTCTTTCTTGCCCTCTCACAGTGCTCTCTCACATTTTCTCTACTTGAGTGATACACAAGCAACCAAAGAAAAAAAGAAAAATAACGTGTGTTTTTGCTGATTACAATTTACAACAAGATTTTAGTCAATAATGTACACGCAGTCAGGTCAGTCTACAATGACAATTATTGTCAAAATTGGCATTATAACTTACAACTGCTTATAATCAAGTCTCCCACCAACGACTCATAATTAAGCCGTATTTTATTTCATTTCCTAAGAATTTTACGATTTTTATATCTAATTAGGAAAAGTATCTAAATGTAAACTATAATAAAAATGAGTTTGTGTATTTATCTGGTAAATTAAGTTATATACAGAAGAGTTGTAATAGTAGTTTTGCTGTAACACGATAATATCTAGGAGTTGATTTATGCCTTAACTATAGTCTTGCGCAGATGCTTTTGAGGATTTATATTGACTGAGGTTCATTGTAGCTTAAATAATTGGATGCCTTTTATTCACTTATAAATAACTGAAATCATTCAATATACTTTACATTTGGCATCTTGGTCATTTGAAAGTCGATCAAGAGTTAAGTGTTCAACTTGGTGAGATCCTATTTTCTGCGCACGTCAGTAATTGATTTCTTGGGGTGAATCACATGTTTTGTAGTCTGCCTAGCTCAAAGTGAACTGAAATTTTTGGGTTTAATATCTGTGAAAGGATTGATTCCCACCATCACATCATTTAAGTGATCAGCTTAAGGGCCTTATAAAAAAATAAGGGTAACTTATGGTAGCAGTCATTAATAATATGTATGAAAGATTAATTTTGTAGTATATATGCTAGCAGATACAGATGCATATCTCATATGTAAAAATTGAAATTCAAACTCAAATTAACATTATGTGGCGTGCATTTATAGTCACCAATATTCATATTATATTACCATTAGTGTATGCAGGATTTGTGTGTACATGATGAACTCATATAATAATAGACAATATTATCCAAGAATTGCAAATAGCACTAAAAAAAGATAGCAATCGAGCATCGTTCCACTAATATTACGTGTCTTTGACAATTAGTTTTGTACGCGAGACTATTCAAATAATTCCTAGTATGAGACAAAATAAGCTCATGAATCGATTTTTGTTTCAATACGAGAATTCCACGATGATGTAATATCATGAAGAAAAGAAGACTGGAAGTAGATGTGAGAAGGGAGCTTTTGGTTAATCGCTCATAGCTTTTGAAAATTGGTGCCCTGTACCTTTCCCACCTGTCTTGTCCTTTTAATCTATTTTCCACACGAAGAATTTGATTGGCACTACTGACTTTTACATTACATTCACTGTTACATCTGGCAGTCAACCGCGGGAATTTTCCAGCAAAAATCAATATTCGCCGGCATACCATTTTACAATTTACAAACGCACTCGCCCGGCCGCCGGGAAAAGGTTGCACAGGAATAGAACCGAATTCCCCCTGAACTGCTCGCTTGCTAACGTTACAAAAACTTGCCCAACAAATTACTACCCATCAAAATATTCGTCACAAGATTTTCACGAGAAGTCAGAAGCAGTGGCCCGGCAACCCCAATGCCCAGAGTACTTCCGTTGGATACACGAAGATTTATTGCCTTGGAGAAAGACGGGAATCACGCCGGAGATGGTGAAGGCAGCTAAGGATAAGAATGCTGCCTTCCGGTTGGTGATAGTGAATGGCACGGCTTATGTGGAAACGTATAAGCATTCGTTTCAGACTAGAGACATCTTTAGCCAGTGGGGGATTTTACAGTTGCTGCGGCGGTACCCCGGCCGACTGCCTGATTTGGACCTCATATTCACCTGCGGTGATCGCCCCAATACTGTGAGAGAATATTACCCCAATGCCCAATGCTAAGGCCCCGCCACCTGTATTCAGTTATGACGGGGATGATGCCACCTTCGACATTGTCTTTCCAGATTGGTCGTTCTGGGGATGGTAAGAATTACCTCCACTTTTAGTAATCTTAACTAATGGTGTTAAGGCAGCATGCACTGAGGTTGTACTGCGATTCATCAGTTGCGACAGAAACAGAAAAGCTGTCAAAGTGTAGCCGCGGCTTCTGATTAAGTTTCTCAAATCAATTACTTTGATGCAGTTTAGAGTTGGAGTACACCTCTAAATGTCTTGATTACCTATTCATCCAGCATGTTGCAACTACATGCGGTGAATTTTCATTGAGGATTTCACATCCTTAGAAGTACTCTAAAGAGGACAGATTTAGTGCTCATTTACATTGATACGAATCTTTCCTTTTTATTGATGTTGATAGAAATTTCCAATGCTTTAGGCCAGAAATTAATATAAAGCCATGGGAGCCATTGTCCAAGGACCTAAAAGAAGGGAATGAGAGAAGAAAATGGATGGACAGAGAACCGTTAGCATTTTGGAAGGGCAACCCTCATGTTTCACGGAAGAGAATGGATTTGCTCAGGTGCAATCTTTCGGATGAACACGACTGGAATCTGCGCGCTTATGCTCAGGTGATTTATAAATACTGCATACATTGTGCATCCAAAACCATCTCAGACACATGATACATGTGATGGAATCTGGTTCATCCTTTTCAATGTTGATTTTGTTTCCTTCAGAGCTTTCCCTACTAGGCTGCAAAGTTAGTATGGGTATTAAAATTTGTTGATCTTTACTATCACTGACCATAGCCCACATAATTCTTTGAATATACCATGCTATCCCACATTCTATTTTTGGACCCAAGTGTATATATATCATTTTCAAGATTTGCGTTTCATCTTTGAATGAGAATGTAGGTGCCCAGTTTTTCTCTTGTCCCGTAATTCATGAGCATTATTTTTTTTTCCCCGGGGGAGGGGGACTTATTAGCTGAATAGTACTCCTGCATATGAAATTTAGGGCCTATTTGCAGTCTATAACAAGTTATAGTTTACAGGACTGGATTCGAGAACAAAAGGAAGGTTTCAAAAATTCCGATTTAGCAAGCCAATGTAAACACAGGTAGAAGATTAAATTGACAAGTGGACATTTGTGCTCTCTCTCTCTAGCTCCTCCATCATCCCAGCTGTCATTTCTGCGGAAGCTAGGCGCTCAAACTTTTCTTTAATTTTATGCTGCTCTATGCCAGATCAAGTGAATTTTGATTATGACCTTCTCTCCTTTTCCGTTAAATGAACCGAACAGATACAAAATTTTTATAGAAGGAATTGGGTGGTCCGTGAGCGAAAAATACATTCTTGCCTGTGATTCTCTTACTCTGATGGTGAAGCAGCACTACTATGATTTCTTCACGAGAAGTTTGATGCCATTACAGCACTATTGGCCCATAAGAGATGATACCATGTGCAGATCAATCAAGTATGCAGTCAACTGGGGCAACAGCCATCGGCAAGAGGTATGCCCTTAATTCTCACCATTATGATTAACAGTAATCAGCCTGTCGAGCTACATTACCTCAATGGACAATTGTAGCATGTTTATAATGCATCAGAAAATAGCCAGAAGTTGGACAGCCTTTGATTATTAACTAATTCCGGTCTTGACACAGTTTTTGGTCAGTGCATCAACTCAAAATCGATATGCTTTCTAACAGATTCACGTCTGTCTATGCATGAACATTACAGGCACAGGCTATTGGAAAGGCAGCAAGTAAATTTATTCAAGAGGAGCTAAACATGAATTATGTGTACGATTACATGTTTCACCTGCTGGCAGAGTATGCTAAGCTTCTAACCTACAAGCCAACTGTTCCTCCAGAAGCAGTAGAACTGTGTTCAGAGTCTATGGCCTGCCCGGCAGAGGGATTAATTAAGAAGTACATGGTGGATTCTTTTGCTGCTGGTCCCACTGGTGTGCCTCCATGCACTATGCCTCCTCCGTATGATCCTGCTACTCTTCGTTCAGTTTTGCAAAGAAAAGAAATTTCGATAAAGCAAGTACAGACGTGGGAAAAACAGTACTGGAAAACTCAGAAATGAGCACAGTTAATTCTTGCCCTCACATTTGCATCAGGTTAATATCTGTCTATCGTTCTAAATTGTGCCTCTCTAAAAGCAAGGCATGACTTGGTGGTAATTGATGTGTTTCACCGTAGAAAGCAAGTCAGGAATTCACAACCATCATAATCAAGTATCTGAAATTAAGCTGATCAAGGCTGTTACAAGCCAATGTATATTAGGCTAAGACTATGAATCTCAAATTACAGAGCGGTTGCAATAGTATTACATTACACTACATGTTTTAGTTTGAAATTGAGGGAACCAAAACAAAAATAAGAATAGAAGAAAAGAAAGGAGACGAAGAATCGATAACATTGCTTAGGAATTATAGTACTAGTGAGAAGAGTCCGAGTCTCCGTGATGGCGATCAAGCGAAGGAGAGATATGTTCAGAGTGCTCGCCCTTTTACAATGTCAAGGCTCATTTCACTAGGATCTGTTGCCTGCAATTCCACTTGAATGCCATCCAATTCCCTCTTGAATCTATCCTTTGAGCTCGCATAAACCATCTTCATCCTCACCTTCGATGTGTCTGGGGACCTAACCATTACATCATGCCATACAAATTCTGTAACTTCAACACATCAAAATAATAATAATAATAATAACAAGATACCTGTATCTTGAATTATACTGTTCAATGATTGCCAATAAAAAATCGTTTATGAGAGTTTTCAGGGTCGGAATATTCAGCAAATGAAGTCTTGCGGGTTCTTGAAATTCAGAGGTGGCTTCAAACGAAAAAAGCAACGAGGTTGACTAAAGAATTTACCATGCAATGAAGAAAATCTTGCTTTTCTGGCAGTTCTCGTCGGTGATGAAATCAAAATCAAACACAGCATAGCGACACTCATCGGCAGGCAGAGAAGCAGTGAAATCTTCATAACTTTCTTCGGGACTCCCAAGCTTCTCCACCACCACTTGTTGACCCTCAATCTTGAAAATAATAAAACGGTAGTTTCTCTTGGCCTTTAACTCCAAAAACTTCAGCTTACACTCATCTTCCACAGCCATTCCAGATGTAGCATTCGCCTGCCAAATATGTTTTCATAATTGGAATGATTATGAAACACAACAGCTCATATTAATTGACAAATGTTGGAGAAAAATCACAATTTATGACAGTATATTATAATCTTTTCTATCTCTTTTTTTTTTCCCTTTTTCCGATGGACAAATAATTTGATTATCATAAATATTCACCAATGGCAAAAAAAATTACATCAGACATGCAACAGAAATGAAATTAGCCTGACCTTTGGGATCTATTTCTGAAAAATAAAGAATAGCATAAGAAACAGGACATGTTTACACGAACAAAGAGAACATTCACCATTTTCGTTTTGTTACCTCCTTCAACATTCTTATATGTCCTTCTCTTCTTAATTCTAATAAGGAGAATCCACTGGTAGCTCCTTCCACATTTCTATGGAATCGTATCAAACAATGAAAATGTAGTTGATTAAAGATCAATCTAGATTAAGTCCTTTACGGGCCTTTCAGAAAGCTCATTGGAAAGAGGGAATGATTTGCGAATGTCTACACCTTGAACATGAAAAAATTTTCTTCTACATGCGATGATAAGAATTTCAAGTTGGATGTATAAAGATCGGGTAAAAAGAGAAACGAATTTAATTTACCATTCTCTGCTCCAAAGGAAGTTTGAGTTGTTAATCTAATATGCATGAGAAAGATAGAACGTACCATGTTGTGATCTTCAAATAATGGGTAAAGGTACCCTGCAATACCAAAAAAAAACGAAAAGAAGAGAGGAGAAACAAGAACGATGGGACAATAGGAAGGAGAGATCCTTGAAAATTGAAATGATGAAGATATTGGCAGTTTTAATAGAGGAGAAATTTGCGGGGAAGAGTAGAATTTCCAGGAAAAAAATGAGGGTTGAGAATTGTCTCGCCCCTTGGGCTGATCATGTCCACAACAAACTCTTTATTATGTTTCCCCACGTAGTCATTGCACAAACTGGCATGCTTGCATGACCATCAGCTTTCCCCTTCCTTATCTCACAATAATTACATCCAAAAAAATAAAAAATTGAAATCATGGTTACCGGTTAGGATATTTTTCCCCCCTTATGGTTAGTTTCAATTTAACTTTAGCTTGGAACTTTGTAATTTTTTTGGATTACCTACTTCAATGGCATAATTTACCAATGACCATTTTTAAGCATTTTTGCTACTGGTTTAGTTTACTCTTAATTTCAGTTTTCTTCCATCCCAGAAAAGAAATGCCTGTTTCATTGAATAATGTGATCTTCCTTTCGGTTTTTACCCTTTTTTTTTTTTTTTAAACCATGATGCATATTTACAGCTGAATGTCGTTCTCTAATATAACTTTCAGATAGTAACACCACTCGACTGAAAATAACTGCAGATCCTCTAATGTCTCATGCTTACGAGTTACAATAACAGAGTCTTTGAGGGTAACGCATTTTCAACTCTCAACCGTGACACCTTCCGTTCCCAGGTCCAGCTATTCAACGCACACACTTCAGCAAGTTTTTGGGAGGTGTTATTTTAATCCCTTTCAAAGTATATACCTATTCCATACGAAGTCGTATCCAATTAGCCAGCTAGTGAGGGCAAAAGAACATGTCCTGCGATCCAGGTCTCCGCCACCTGCATCTGGCCAAAACAGTAACAATCCCTTGGTATCATTCAATTCGACCTTTTATCAATAACAAAACCTCAAACCGAGTGCTCAGGTAACCACGGATCAAAAAGTAAGGGCCAACACCATATCTGTGAGGCTCTGATTAGCTGCCTCTCAAACTTGGTAAAAAATGGAGTTTAACTGATTAAGTATGTTACAAACTGCAAGATTATGTGGCCCTATTACTATCCAAACACTTGCTAGGTATTAACCTACAAAATTCACAACCTTGGTTCCTTGTTTTGTCTTCAATTTTACATTCTGCTTTGAATCAGGTGCCAGAGTCTTGGGCTCAGAGGACGTGTCCTTGTTACCACTAATTGTATCCCCTGCCATGAAGTCATCTTCAAGATCATCACCGCTGATAAACTTGGTGATTTGTCCTCTAGGCGTCTCTTCAATTTCAGCTGCCCATGAACGAAAAGTTGAGAATATCAGTGTTCGTTGACTGCCAAACATTAAATTAGGTAGTAGCAGAACAGAGAATGAACCTAGCCATTTATCATAACTTAAAAGCGCAACATAGCATACACAACACCAAAGTCGCATCAACTTCATCTCCCACAAAAGTTCACAAGAACTTGACTTTAAAGTCGTGAACTCACAAAAGGAACAGCCAAGGCCAAATGCTTATAAATCACTTGTACACAGTTCCCGGCAGTTTTGATCACTGAATATTATATTTCTCACTTGAGGAGAAAAATGCACAAGGTCAAGCCTCGTTATTGAGTAGGCTAATGGATTATCCCAGTGGCAGGGGACCCTTACTTGATACTATAAAAAACTTAGACTGTTTTACTCCTGTCTTATTTTTATATGATTAAGTTACTACTTGATTCATCTCTTATTAGACATATTAAACCACTACTGCAGAAGAGGTAAGCCTTGTAGAAAAGTAAGGTTGCTGGAGTGAACTAGGAATGCAAGGTTTTTATACATGCAAATGACCATTTAATGGCAAGCAAGGTTAGAAACCTAAGCCGGCAAAGGATTTGCCTTTTTCTTGAAACTGTCACATCTGGAAGAAAAAACAAGGTGAACTTTTGTCCAGGAATCTCCAAATCTGTAAATGCATTTAGAATTAGGCAAGGCCAATAGGCTAGTGGAGGCATGTTCATGAAGATGTGGATAGTAGTTTAGTGAATGTACTTTAACAGTAAAACAAACTCCTTGAAGTGCTACTACAGATAGAAACATTACAGCCAAGACTTCTTTAAATTGACCTCAACCAAGATAATTCTCAGGGAAAGTTTTGATAAAACAAATGAAACAGAGTAGTTGTATGTTAGATGATTCCTATCTGCATTAATCAAGACCGCACTCATGGTTTAAGATTAGATAGTAATAAATTAAAGCACATTGTGACACAAGGAAGTTTAAGCACAAGATCAGGTGGAGTCCAGCTACTCTAATCACGAGGGTTAACAGCTGACTGTGGTGGATAACTGTTATAGAACACGTGGCAACGATCAAATTTTTGGGAACTGACCCTACTACACAAACACACACTGAGACTTACAGTATCTCTAACATAATCTCAATATATGCTGGAAAGAGGGAACTAGGCAACAGCCACCGTCATAGTCCAGGTACATTGACCCTTCATTGAGTGTAACCAATATTGTTGAATGAGTGGAACCAAAATAATTTTTTTCAAAATACTAGCTCAAAATGAATGCTTGTAATACAAAGACAACTTACGTGCTTTGCCAGCTACTCCAAGTGCATTAGAAGCTTTGCTGCTTTTATTCGGACAATCTTTAGCCAGATGCGTGACACCACCACAGATTTTACAGCTGCCACCCTACAAGTAAAAGAACTTTATAATGTTTGCTTTTAAGACAGCTATTTGATCAATCAAACACCAAGCTATCATACGTCTACCTTTGGGTAAATTCCATGGGAATTTTGTGGACAGTTCTTACTCAAGTGCCCTTGTTCATTACAAATAAAGCAATTGGCAAATCGTGTTCCTCCTGCATTTTTAAGGGAAGAAAATCAAGAAGATAGTCAATGATAAGACAATGGCACGACTCTTTAGTTTGATTAAAAAATGGGAACAGATGAAAAAAGTTAGCAACTAGGTGAACAGGGCTTATTAATTGAATCCTCATACATTTAACCCCAGAATTCTAATCTTCTAAGTTTGCAAACCGACCAAAATATAATTTTCCTCAAAAATTTTTGTGTTCACAAGTAGCTCTTTGAATTTAGTCGGGGAGTATATCTGATGGAGCATAAAAAATGCACTAAATGAATGAATGACAACCTCGAATACAACATTATATTATCTTGAACTTACCACTCACAATCTTAGATACTGCATTGGGCACGACTATGCATATCTAACTAGCTTTGTTTCTCTCTGAGTCTCTAATTCCTAATTCTAGGTCTACAGGCAGGATTGAGTCTTAAAAGTTCATCCAATTTACCAGGATGCGGTGGAGAGACTGAAAAGTCGGACACAGAACAAAATTCATCAACCGACCAGGGTAACCTCCAGAGTGGCACAGAGATAACAACTTCAAACATAATCGATGACACTTTGTGGTCATTAAAAAGCAAATTTAATTAACAAATAACAAACCAAGCAATGACCATGAAGAGTAAATCAAATCACATAAAAAATGCCACTTGTAACATTGAATAAAGTGCTATGGAAAAATAAAACTTTGATCGAATAGAAAATGCTACCATCTTGAAGAGGCTGTGGACACTTAGCAAGAGAATGCCCCGTCTCCCCACAATTATAACAGAACTTGTTATCAGTGGAATCATCCTCCTTCTTTGAGCAATTTTTAAGACTGTGACCCCGTCGCCGACAAAACAAACATATCTACAACCATCGAAAATCCCATCACACAGTGTTCCGGACTACATGAATACTTAATTTTATACATACATTCGTAAGTACGTTGAAGACAACAGACCTTATTCTTTTCCCACTGAGCTTTCTGGGGGCAGTTCTTGGCAATGTGGTCGGGTGCTTTGCATATGAAACAGCTGTCGCCAGGCTTCATACCTGGAATTCTAAGCGGGTGCTTTTTTCCCTTAATGGATTTCTTGGGATTATTTGGGTTATCAGGAACTGCTCTTTTCCTCTTGAATTTGGACAAGTTCTTCTTCTTCTTCGCTGAGTCTTTGGGAGGCGTGGGGTCTGTCTTCGGGAAGAGCTCAGGGTGCTCTTCTTTAAATCGCTTGCGGGCCAATTTCTGCCTCTTGCTCACCATTCTTTTCTTTACTAGTACGAGAGAATGTCTAAGATAGTGAAATTTTGGTACACTGTAACCGCAGGTGAAAGTGGTGGAGAAAGTGGGGAGAAGGAAGAAGAACAATGAAAACAGGCAGCAGCGAGCAGGGGCAACTTCGCGTTAACGGGCGGTCAAGGGTTTTTCATTTTTGCCTGTCGAAGGCCGCGCGAGATTCCGACCTCATCTCTTTCGCGTAAAAGCGCAAGGACTTCTGCGATTTCCTCAGTGAAAAACTTACGCCATAGCGCTTTCCTTCAAACTGAGTTTAGTTTTTTTTTTTTTTTTGCCCTTTTGGGTTAGGGGAGAAGTTTCGAGCTCAAAACTTATTATTTACACTCCCTCTCTTCGTAGCACCCAATCCATCTCTCCCCCCAAAATCACTTTATTGATATTTTAGGAACCTAGTATCTATGCACCATTTTTAATTTCTTACACGCGGGTACAACTTTATAATATGCAACGAACTAAAAATAGTACATTAACTTATGCCTTGCTTAGATTGCTATGTTCTGCGGACAAATTATTTTATTTTTTATAAATATATTTTGTAATCATTTTTTTATTTTATATACATCAAATCGTTACAGTTATTTTTCTACAAAAACTCTAGAAAATAGTAATCCAAACATCCTTTATTATTGGTTTCTTTTGCAGTGACGTGTGGATCTTTTGATAAAACACTGATGTGGTTGCGCACTGAAAAATTTTATGAGTCCGTCTGAAGCGGATATGGATAACAAATCTTGTGCTTGATGAAATAGAGGGAAGAGTGTTGGTCAAACTTTAGTGATGGAACAAATCAGCACTGAGTATTCTTTTTTTTTTTTTTTTTTGTAGATTAGAAGTAAAAGAAACTCGGGAGAGGATTGAGTTTGATAGTGAGATGGAAAGAATCTAAATAAGTGGTATTGAATTCAAAATCTCCGAGAAACAAAAAGTAAAACAAATTCACTATTGTGAAAGCAGAACAAACAAATTGCAATTCAAAGTAACGCTGTATTAGCTAGTTTTCAGGAAGTAGATTTTGATTCGTGATGACCCGAGTGCTAGCTTTGACCTATATATATGTATCATAGAAGCAGAGCTATCCATGCATGCTCCACCTCCCACAAGACCTGTTCCATTTATTCTATCTCAATCTTTAATTCTTAGAAACTTGATGCATCAGTAGTTAATGTAATGAGCTTGATCTCTCTACTCTTGCTGATTTATGTATTGAGAGGTCTGTTTTATCGGTCAAGTTCGGTAGTTCAAAGTCTCACTAGAATGAGTAGTTTCTTCTTGTATTATTTGTGAGTCAGTGCATAGTTACAACTGAGTAGCATACGTACAAGCAAGCAAGCAGAGTACAGAGACATTAAAAGAGTGATAAAATTTTGTGTTAAAAAATGAAAAAGAAAGAAAAAGGTTGAGGAATTAGCAGGAAGGTGAACATCAGCACGTTGAGAGAGAGCAAAATGTGACTTGTGGATGGGGCATTCTTTCTTCTCTTGGCTTGCTTCCGAAGGCTTGATGATGCTTACTTGGGCACTCATTTGATGACTCGTTTGCTTCTGTTCAACATCATCTGCAAGCGTGTGTTTCGACTAGATTTGAATGGCTTTTCTTTTTTCTTTTTTTTTTTTTTTTTTTTGGGGTTTTCTTTGGGTGGTTTTTTTTTTTTTTTTTTTGTGGTCGCTGGTTATTTGTAGCAGCACTTGGAATTAGCAGTATCGTCCATTCTGCAGCATTTGTTGGGCCACTGAGCTTCCTGAGTGTTCCGTCAGGTGAGAGCTGATGCTTTTTTATATTCCCGCTGCTCCTATTTATTTATGCCTGGATAAAGAGTGAGACGCACGTTGGCCAATGGGCCACATCCTGAAATACGCATCTGCTACATGTTCTTCTTCTACACAGGCATATTTCGTGGGCCTGATAAAGACTTGCCCTCCCCGCAAAGTATTTGGAATGCAGGGACCGGTGTGGGCTCGTTAATAAAACAAAACCATAATTTCAGAAACCTCTCTTTTGACAATTTCACTTGACCTCTTTCTACAATATTGGACACCTCCCCTATCAGAGTATTATGTCCCAATTCTTAAATTAGCTCCTGTGAAATGATATAATTACCCGATACTTTGCAACTATCTTGACATTATTACTTAAATAATTAGCTAGTAGGTTTAATTGAATTAACAACAATTTGGAAGATAAAATAATTTCTAATTTGCCATCACAAAAGGACGTCAATTCTAGGTGCCATTTTCTAATTGATGTACGTGACTGAAGCAATATATCAGACTTTAGTATTTATTTAGATCTAGAGAAGTAAAGCTTAAATAAAGCTTTTTAATTAGGTGCCATTTTCAATGAAGCTTAAATGGAATATATGACATTGTATAGTTTTACTGCTACAAAAGCTTTTGACCCCCTTATTTGTTAAAAGGTGATTGTCAACTATTCTTCTATTGTAATGCTCGTACTAATATCACCTTTTAAAAAAGGACGAGACTCCGCACTGAAAATGCAAATGCAAGCAGCAATCCAGTATATTATCAGTACGTGTAAGGAAGAGGAATGAGGGGAGCTTCTACAATTGTGAGTACAATGTGTGATATTTATTATTGATCGGGAGTTCTTTTTAAACTCAAATGTATTGATGGGACAATTCTTATAAATAAAGGAAAAAAAAAATTGTTGTTAATTTTACATTGATAGTTGAACCCCCATCTACTTTTGCGATAAGCATACTCTCTCTGTCTTTTTTTTTTTTTGGGTATATATATATATATTAATTTTGATATCATTTCAGGGCTAGGCACATGCACATTCCCCAGATCACGTGCCATCAGCATCATCAGACATTAGCACCACCACCCAGTCCTGTCATTCCCCCCAGTTTTGTACCCTCTCACGCTCCATTTCAGCGCGTAATAAAAGTACTCCTGCTACCACCACTCCTACAGTCTTATTCGTACGTATATAGTCGTAGTATTTCAAGATTGGGCGAATAAACATTATAATATAAAACAAACAAATCTCACACAAAATTAGCGTTCACTCTCTCTGCCGAAATTTCAAAATTCAAAAATTCCCACTTGAGTAACACCAAACTCCCGGCGCCCCACCCAGACGCAGCATCCCTGAAGTTATAAAGACCCCATCTCCCCTCACTCCTCTCCTCCTCTCTCCAACTGAGAAAATCTACGCTGGTTTCTAGCCCTGCTCTCTCTCTCTCTCTCTCGTTTCAAAATTTTGAAGGAAAAAATGCGTGAAATTCTGCACATTCAGGGAGGGCAATGCGGGAACCAGATCGGAGCCAAGTTCTGGGAAGTCGTGTGCGCCGAGCACGGCATCGATTCCACCGGCAGGTACAAGGGTGATAACGATTTGCAGTTGGAGCGAGTGAATGTCTACTACAACGAGGCCAGCTGTGGGAGGTTTGTCCCCCGCGCCGTCCTCATGGACCTGGAGCCCGGCACCATGGACAGCGTCAGATCTGGGCCCTACGGCCAGATTTTCCGCCCTGATAACTTCGTTTTTGGCCAGTCCGGCGCCGGAAATAACTGGGCTAAGGGCCACTACACCGAAGGCGCTGAGCTCATTGACTCCGTTCTCGACGTCGTCCGCAAAGAAGCCGAAAACTGTGACTGCCTTCAAGGTACTTCACCCTTGTTTCTGTGTTTCTTTTAAGCCTTACCATCAGGTGTTATCTGTGCGATTTTAGTGGATCTGCTGCTGGTTTTGTGAATTCATTAGTCAGTTTTTACTTTTCTAGTCTGGGATGTCTTTATGCCCTCTTTTACTCCTCGTGTGTTCATCCTGATTATCTTGTACTAGTATGTTTCTGGTTGTTTCCACGACTTGCTTTAAGTATGCTTGCTTGGTTTTCTGGAGACAGAGGGGAAGAAATATAAAAACACAACAAAAAAAAAGCAAAATAATCTAGATCTGATGAAATATGCTTAAAGTTCTCCAGGTTCTTAACTCGTAAGCCTGGCTGGCAATGGCCTCTTTGTTTAGCTTAAAATTACTTTGTTGGTTCAATCTTGGATTGACAAAGATTTTTCTGTGCTTTCTGGGTGATTTTGTTGGATGGTTAAAACTGACGAGTAACGTATTTGTTGATGTATCAGGTTTTCAGGTGTGTCACTCGTTGGGAGGTGGAACTGGATCAGGAATGGGGACCCTTCTCATTTCTAAGATCAGGGAGGAATATCCTGACAGGATGATGCTCACCTTCTCTGTTTTCCCATCTCCTAAGGTGTCTGACACTGTTGTGGAGCCCTATAATGCAACTCTCTCTGTGCACCAGCTGGTTGAGAATGCTGATGAGTGTATGGTTCTGGATAATGAAGCTCTTTATGACATTTGCTTCCGCACACTTAAGCTTACCACCCCCAGCTGTAAGTCCATTGCTTTTTTTTTTGGCAACTACAGATCTCATTTAGGCTATTCGTACCTCCCAAAATTTTATGTCATTGCATATGCTGATATGGTAATTTAAGCTTTTGGTGGTTTGTTTGTCTGTCAATGAATCTGTATGTTCCTGTTTCACTGTTGACAGAAATTCATGCAACGGGAGACAAATGAATGATTTCAGAATCTATGTAGAAGTGTATGAAGAATCATTTTGAGTTCATGACACCTCATCTGAATCATGATGCTTGACGTGTTTTTTAGAACAAGTGGATTAAATTCAGTTACCTTTGTAGCTTTCTGTGTCATTTTTACTCAATTTGTTTTGTTGATCAACAAGATTGTTCAGAGTTGTTTGTTGAGTTAATTTTCTTCTGCATATGAGCAATGGTTTTATACAAGAGTTCCATCCTTACTCTTCACCTCATAAGTATGAAGCCTAATGCTTAGATACTACTCTTCAATTCTAGCAGATTGCTATGTATTTTTAAGCAATTTGTGAGTGATAGTTGAGCAAGTAACTAAGTTAATATTGCTTTCTGAACAGTTGGAGACTTGAACCATCTGATCTCGGCCACCATGAGTGGTGTAACTTGCTGCCTTCGGTTTCCTGGTCAGCTGAACTCTGATCTTCGCAAGTTAGCTGTCAATCTTATTCCATTCCCTAGATTGCACTTCTTCATGGTTGGGTTTGCTCCACTCACATCTCGTGGGTCACAGCAATACCGAGCTCTCACTGTCCCAGAACTCACCCAGCAGATGTGGGATGCAAAGAACATGATGTGTGCTGCTGATCCTCGCCATGGTCGATATTTGACTGCTTCAGCTATGTTCCGAGGTAAAATGAGTACCAAGGAGGTTGATGAGCAGATGATTAATGTGCAAAATAAGAACTCATCCTACTTTGTTGAGTGGATTCCAAACAATGTCAAGTCTACAGTCTGTGATATTCCTCCGACTGGTCTGAAGATGGCTTCGACTTTCATTGGGAATTCCACTTCAATTCAGGAAATGTTCCGGAGAGTCAGCGAGCAATTCACTGCTATGTTCCGCAGAAAGGCTTTCTTGCATTGGTATACTGGAGAGGGCATGGACGAAATGGAGTTTACTGAAGCAGAAAGCAACATGAATGACTTGGTTTCTGAATATCAACAATACCAAGATGCTACCGCAGATGAGGAAGGTTATGATTATGAGGAGGAAGAGGAAGAGGTTCAGGAAGTTTAAGTAGTTTTAGCATTATATAACATGGATATCAGTGGTTTTTATGTTGGAAGATTTCTGTTGTTTACCCTTTGAATACCTGGTTTTGGATTGCAGTAGTCTTGCCACTGTTGTGGCCAGTCTCTTGTTTGCAGATTAGTACTTTTCTCAACTTACCTCTTATCTGGATTTGGATGTTATGGTTACCATCGGAGGTTAAAGATTTTACTGAAAGTGACGCTCACGACAACAATTGTTGCTGTCGTGATAAATGATTTGCATGGTTAAGCTCTAATGTTGAGGGTTCCCATGAAGTTGAATTGAAACTTCAAATCTGTTTGAGGTAATTTAACTGTCTGAGATCTTGGAGTAAATGAAACACAAATAAACCACACAAGCCACCTGTGTCCTGTGGCCGTTGTCTCGTAAGACATGCTTATTGTAGTAGTCCGACAAGAGTAATTTTCATCTGATTTTGAATGTCTTAATTTACTCCTCCTATAACAAGAGTGGATTACCTCCATCTGTTTATCTTGTAGTCTTAATTTTAGTACTGGCGGGGAAAAAAAAAAAAAAACCCACAAAATGACCAGAAGTTTGGAAGTTTCTGACTCCAACGTGTTAAGTCTTATTTTTAGTACTCGTGGCAAAGCCCACACAACGCCCAGGCAGTTTTGAAGTTTCAGACTTTCAGTGCTCCTGCATCATGTATTCTTATTTCCTTTTCCAGAATTTTGGTATCTTCATCATCGCTGCTCTTTTAAGTTGTTCGATCACGGCTCACAGCAACGTCTCTCACACACACACATTTAATATAATTCCTTTAGATGTTGCAGTATCAGCATTCGGAACGGTTAAAACGACCGGGACAAATATAGTAATCAGACTAGACAAGAAAAGGATATCCATCAGCATCTGTCTATGCTGCAAATTAACTCTCAAAAAGTTGGGATTCAGTTCCACGTTGCATGTTTCTCGATCAGAGTTTGCCGGGTCTTAATTCAGGTGCAGCCGCGGGCTACCTGGCGCGGTAATGCCTGCTTTATCATTCCGCACCTTGGGGAATATGCCCGGTTCACATTGCAAATATTCTTTTTTTTTTTTTTTGGGTGCTTGCAAATATTCTCATTTTAAGGAAATAAAAATGTACCATTCCTGCTATCCGACAAGAAGAATTCCACTGTCACTATCCGATAAGGTCGGTCATTATTACAGTACAAATTGTCATTTCTGCATCTTAATGCGAACCGATACTACACAGGGCCTATCCATCAAGCAGCACCCAACCGGAGCCTTTTCACAGCTGGGATTAGAAATTACCTAGACAAAGCTAAAATGTTTTTTCTTTTTTGGCCTTTGTACAAAAAAAATTTCATTCTATGGCAATCTTTAATTGCTTCATCAACGTATTTGTGAGGAAGGAATTTGAGTCCTGATTTCAGTAGTCGGCAGGGACATTAGCCATACAAGAAGAAATTCTTTAGGCTCCAAACTTGGGGACTTTAGCAGTAGAAATCTGTGCGAGGAAATGCTCTGCTACAATTCGCCTTTGGACTTTACCTGTGGCAGTCTTGGGAAGAGAATCGGTGAGAAAAACCTTCTTCGGGACCTTGAACGCTGCAAGATTCTTCTTGCAGTACCTCAACACCTCACTCTCATCAATGTTAGCCCCTTCTCTGACAATTACTGCGCAATTAATCTGGAAACACAATGGGGAAAAAAAGAATGTTATTAGAAGAGAATAAGACAGTACATGGAAAACTCAACAACTTCACAGACGCAGGGAGCATGAATTACTCTACTCCTGTATTATTATTTTTTTTTTTTTAAATGAGGGAACAACTGGAGGGAAATTTTGCATGCAACCAAAAAAATTGAAGTTCGATTGAACATTCTATCCAAATACATGACAGCCATTATATGACTAGCAGATGGCATCTTTTGATTGAACCAGATATATGACAGACAGCCATCACACCGTCATCATTCTAAAACATCCAAATCAGGCTTCCAGCAGAGTCAAATTTATACCGACTTGACCTCATAAACCCGCTCTCAAAAAAGGAGAAAAAAAATTCATCAAAAATGGTTTACACAGTAAGAAAAGGAAAGACGGAGCAAACAATTCCTCAAAAATGTTAGATGTTCTACGATGGAGGGCAGATGTTGACATTGTAAGATACATGCTAGATCGTCAATTCGCTGGAAATGGCATAAACAGACTACAGAGAGTAGATACTTATGAGGCTTTGCTAGCTTATGACTGCAACAGGGATTTCTACTATTACTGAAGCATTCTCAGAAACTATAAAACATACTCAGATGACAAAAGAAATTTGACAACTCAATTTTCATCACGACGCCAGAAGTAATCAGTCATGAATGCAACCACAAGTCACTCTTGAGTATTTTGACAAAAGACTTCCTGGGAAATTCAAATAAACTGCCAAATGGGGACCAGACATCACCCAAGTTGCATACTTTTTTGTCCTTGGCTAGCTATAGACAACAACAACTAGGCGATCAAAGATTGAAAAGTGACTCAATGATAAATGTCTGACATTACCTCCTCCCCATATTTGTCATCAGGGACTCCAAAAGCCACAGCTTGTGCAACATCTGGATGAGATAACAGGACGGCGTCCACTTCAATTGGTGAAATTTTCTCACCTGAAATTGTTTATGTGAAAAACACTCAGTTTTTTCTTTTTCCTTTAACGGAGTGATAACAATAAATTCAAAATTAAAATTAACACAACCATCGGTTGTATCTTCCTCATCAGTAAGACATACTACCAGATCAGGATAGCTGTTAGCAGGTCCAATCTACAAGCTAAGACATAACGTCCATAGTTTTTTAATTCAATAATTTGAAAATCAAGGGCCACTTTGGGGGTGGTAAATTAAACTCCCACAAATGAAAGCTGACCCAAATCCCACTATTCTGTCAAGGTGACAAGTTCATCTTACACGAACTGAATTCTGTTAACACTTTCCAAATCCCACAATTTTCAAGGTCTTTTGTTTTGGGCCCACCAGCCCTAACTATGCCACACCTCCTGCCTGCCATAACTGATATTAAGAAATTAATGATTAAGCTTTAGCAATCACTACCACATGCACCAGGAGTGGCCAACCTTCAACAAAAGCTACATGGTTTTTTTTTTGGGGGGGGGGAATCTCCTGCTTACACAATACTCGTCTATGATGATACGAACTCAACTGACTGTGATAACATCATCCTAAAGGTGTCATATCATATGCACTGTACTTGCATAAAAGAACCATCAGCGGGATGCAATTGTCTGGGTATTAGCACTAATGGTAACCCCACCATGAGCATCAAAATCGAAATAATTGCATTAACTTGTGCTAAATACCAAATCTAGGAGGACAAATCATGTATATTTGCAAAATTTTACCTCCACGGTTGATTAACTCCTTTATCCTGCCAACAAGATGCAAATAGCCATTCGAATCCAAATATCCGAGGTCCCCGGTGTGGAACCACCCGAACTGAAAAGCAGATTTATTGGCCTCGGGGTTATTCTTGTAACCTTTAGTCACATTTGGGCCCCTGATACACACCTCACCGTGCGCATTGGCCTCCTGCGGTTTCCCATTTTCATCCAATATGGCCATCTCTTGACCCACGGGTTTCCCCACCGACCCGGGCACATGCGGCCCGTCCTGGGGTAACGGGTTGGAAGCCATCAAATGGGAGGCCTCAGTCATGGCATACGCCTCCAAAACAGGAGCCCCGAAGGCTTCTTCAAGTCTAGCAAGAATGCTAGGAGCCAGAGCCGCGCTGCAGCTCCGTACAAACCTTAACCTTGGGTAAACCGGTTCGGGGTTGTTGAGGTGGCGGTCCAGAATGATTTGGTGGATAGTAGGGACAGCCGTGTACCACGTGGCGTTGTAATTCTTCATGTCTGACCAGAAAGTTGAAGCTGAGAATCTCCCAGCAGCAGGTAGGGTCACGGCTGCGCCGGCTCCGATAGAACTCAATAACCCAGCCATCAACCCGTGCACGTGGAAGAGAGGCAAAACAATCACTGTGGAGTCAGACTCGGTGATTCTGTAAACAGATTTAATGTTGTTTACGGAGGAAACAAGGTTAAGCTGGGTTAACGGAACGCCTTTAGGCCGGCTGGTGGTGCCGGAGGTGTGGAGAAAGAGAGAGACGTCACCGGGGTCGTTGATGAGCTTGGATGACAAGTCCAGGTTCGGGTCCGGGTCCGACTGGTATTGGGAGAGGGAGGAAGAAAGAGCAACATCCGAATCCGCATCGGGTAGCGTGACAGTGACGTGAGGAATGCGGAGCTTAGACGCGGCGGCTTGAGCCGGAGCGTTGCCTTCTTTTGAGGTGAGTAAGATCTTTGAGTCGGAGTCCGACAAGTAGAACTGGAACTCGTCAGCCGTGTAAGCCTGATTGAGCGGAGCCGCCGTCGCACGTGCTCGAATTACAGCCAAGAACGCAATCACGAACTGCAATCAGTCGGAAGTCAACAGATTGATACTATTATGATTTAACCATCACAGAAATACGAAACGTATAACTAATAAATACTAATAATCCGCAGCAGAAAATACGAGGACAAGGGCACAAACAAACATTAGTCAGTCATAAAAACCGCGAAACGGCAAATGAATAAAATAATTATCACCAGCCCATACATGATACAACCAAGCAAGCGGACAATTATACCAATTCTTCTTGTCTGCGGAGAAGAGAACCGATGGAAACCACAGAATTAAATGTTTGAAGCCTAGCTCTTCAAACATTAATTTAATCGTATTCTAAAAAATAAAATCAATACAATATTGCAAGATCTTGTCAATCTTTTAGTTGTCAATTTCAAACTTAATCTGCGACGGGGAGAACAAGAAGTGGGAGCGGAAGGGAAAAGAAACGGACCTCGAGGGAGTTGGGGAAGGTGAGAGCAATAACGTCCCCGGGCTTTACACCGGCGGCAACAAGGCGGGAAGCAGTACGTTCAACAAGCTGATGAAGCCTTGCATGAGAAACATCGAACCTGCCCGGAACCGATATGGCGCGGCGGGAGGGAAACTTTGCGGCGACGTTTATCAGTAATCCGGAGAGAGTCGAATTCTCCATGGACAAAGAAAGAATAAGAAAGAAGGTCGAGAATAGAAGTGACGAAATGACAAGTTGGGAAGAAATATGGTAGCAAATAATAGCGTGTTAATGGAATCGGATGAGACGATGGCGGCGATATTTATGCATGGAGATTCAGCAGTCCAATGGACACTCATGTGGACGCGGACGAGTCATCCGTATAAATACCAGTATTCCATACCCTTTTACTGTTTACGCTTTGGAGTGCGGAAGCGGGGAAGGCGAAGCCCGTGTAGGTTAGGTGCTGCCACAGCCCACAGGTGGCACTTTTTTTTCTTTTCTTTCTCCGGGATTGGTGAATTTGTTAGATCCGAGGTGGCAAACTCAGCATGGACGCGTGGTCTGGTCACTCTCACCCACTTGTTTCCTATGTCGAGGATCCTGGCCTGGCCTGGGTGACGAAATGTAGGGGGCCGGGTTCGTTGCACGCAGATGGGGTTTTCCTGGGACTCTTCCCAATGGGCTAGAGACAAAATAAAGGTACCGGACGGACGGGCAGTTTTATTTTTGCTCCTGCGGGCCCCCACCTGCATGCATTGGATTGAAAAAGTTAACATTAATTCTTTTTTTCTACGTTCACCATTTGACATGATAACTAATTTGAAGTTTAAAATTTTCGGACTAAATTTCAGAATTTTGTATTGAATACGGGACATGTGTGCGGACAAAATTCGATGGAACCAAACTGCTTGCCTGCCTGCAAACACAAGGAGGGAGGGATAAAACACGATCGCAGCTCGCTGCCGACGAGCTTTAATGTCCAAGTCAGTGAGGGTGCGGGTTTGGAAAATGTGAGTAGGATCCTTGGGTGACCTCACGACCCAAAAATGGATGTTTTTTTTATGGGAAAATGAGCCACGTTATGATCTTTAGGAGAATTCACAGGCCAGCTTTGTGAATGCTCTTACATCAAATTCATTATTATCAAACAGATCCGGTGCATTTTGCTGAGCTCCTATCTATCAAAGCATCCACGTTGTGACAGTTCTTGGGAAGGTATATATGCCAAGAATATTTCGAGTCCCAACAGCATGTATTACTCCTGTTACTGTATATATTGCAAGAAAGAATAATCCTTTCTTCTCTATTTTTTTCATGGATATAGTATGTAAAAAGGCAAATCCTTGTGGCTGTTCTTCATCGATAACCTCGTTAGGAAAGCGTACGCAGGCCCAAAAACATAAACTACTTTAATTGATGGCCAGAAGGAAAAGAAATGAACCAACATCCCTTAAATGAGTTTGTCATCAAGTCAAAGTATAAGGTGGAGGCATAACTGCAGGTTGAGGGTTTAAATTTCTACATGTGCAGTAAAATCTAAAGGTATGCAGCAGTACATTCTTTTTTCTAACCCCTCTTGGCTCATTAAAGTGGGAGTAGTAGTAGGAATTGCCAATTGAGGGGGAAAAAATTGACCTAGTTGAGCCATCTCCCACTGGAAGGAAAAAAAAAAAAAACTTAAAGAGATTAACTTGCTAAAAAAAATGCGTTATGTTTGGCATTAGCGTGACTATGACATAAGGACTACAGTAATCTATCTCGGATGCATCACAACTTAACAAAACATTATTACTTAAGTGCGTGATTTGAGGGCTTTAAGTACAATACAACTGGACTTTGCTTGACGAAATGTTTCAATTGACTTTGTGCAATCTTTTGACTTACGGAAAATTTCTCCAATTTCTCTGTCCCTCTTATCTTCTTTAACTTCTCCGTGCCTCTCTCTCTCTCTCTCTCCTTCCTTAACATATATTGCTATTCAAACGGTAGTCTATCCCTCCCCATAGATTCCATTTTTGTTTTATGAGAATTCTTTGAAGGGTTCTTAATGAGAATTTTCCGTTTTCTAGATTTTTTTGTACAATTTTGTGGGTTTTATGTCTATCTCATAGATATTTTTTGTATAATTTTGCGGGTTTTAAACCTATCTCATAGATGGTGTCATTATTGGATCTTAAAATATTCGATTAGTAGATTTGATTATTGCAACATGCATAAAGAGCTGGAGACTCCTTAAAATTTCTTATATTTTTCATATCTATTCACAATTTTTCTGATTTATATGTTATTTTTAGTTTTCTACTACAGGTTTATCCTGTCATTAGTGCAGATTTTTATTATGTAAATCAAATCTCGTTGAATGATTCTCAGCTGCTTCTTTTGTCAAGAAGAAAAACTATAGAAACTTCTTTTGGTCTTCCTTTTTTTTTATGTCTCCGGAGCTTAATATCTGCTCCGGTGTATAATGAGCATGAAAGATCAAACAAGAGTACGCGTGGGCTGCCAAATTGCACAATGGCTGGCGTGTGCTGGTAGGCAAGCGGGTTTGCTGATTCCTGCTGAAGTCAAGACCAACTATACCTTGGTCTCTGACTCTCTCTTGTCTCTCTGCTTTTCAACAAATTGCAAGTCGTATGCGCTTGCGTCTGCGTGTGCGCTGTCGGCGGGCGATTGAGGAGTGGTGTATAATTTGCCACAGACCTTCGCCTAAACAACGAAACCTTCAGCAGCCGACAGGTTGCAAAAGCTTAAAAACAGTGCCGATGCAAGTTGGCTTAGTTAGTAAGAGCGGATAATTTCCTCATAAAAGATGGTGTATTCGAATCTGTTACCGCAGATTTGAGGACTATGTTGATGGGTGATTTGTAAGTTATTTGTGGTCATTAAAACTTATCTTGATCCATGATGATGGCGATTCAAATCCGTGATAATGACTAGATCCGAATCTATCCAAACTTTTTTCTGCCAAAAAAAAAAAAGAGCTAAAAACATCCCTCGCATTGGTCTGGGGTATTAGGCTTATGGGCCTTTGGCCTTCCATCTAAGAAAGCTTACGAACGTAACCCAAAGCAGTTCTGGCCTAACTCCAATCTTGGGCTCTCCAACCAAAATATGAAGAATTTCATTTAATCTCTCTTTGACCCATACAAAGAACATTCACTAAAGAGCAACCCAATTTGAACTTTTCTTTTCAGCCCAAAATTTTGGAGTGCTACAAGACAAAGGATGGGGAAAATCTCCTTTTAGTTTCTGGAAAGGCTCCTTTTTGTTTCTTACATATTCTCAGAGTGTACTTGCTATTTCGATCCCAAATCCTATTTTGGGCCACAATTCAGTGAAAAAAATGCGCGTCCAACTCACATACCTTTCGATATAAGGGCAAATAAATAAATAAATAAATAAAATCTCTATTCTTCTTTTTTTGGTTTATGAAATGATGCAAAAAACTATAAAATATTCTAGGAGACAAAATTGCCTCTTTATAAGTTTATCGGTAGGTTTTCCTATTTTGTCTTTTCAATTTGTTCAATTTTCTGTACTCTTAATCAGTCTTAAATGTTTTGTACAGTTACTTAATAAAAAATTCTCTTAATAGTGATGGTTATATGCATACCGGGTAACTATGGATTATTCAGTAGTTCATGAGTAAAACACTGCCCTTTTTCTACGAGAATATTTTTCTTAAAATGTTCTAAGGCATCATAGTCAAAAGTATAGAGGTTTCTACAAAATAATGCAAAATTATAAATTTCAATGCATTTGGAGTAATTTTGGCATTTAAATTGTCTGCAAAACTAGGTTATGGGTCTTTCTTTCATTTTCAACAATAATGAGCAAGGGATGCTAGTGTAAGTGAAAGGGGTTTGCATCCCATGTCATGAGAAGAGCTTTCCCGTAAAGGAGTCGATACGATTCGAACGGATGTGGATGTTTATGATTTATACAAAAAAAAGAAAAAAAGAAAAAAGCCAACATCATTAGTATGTACTGTTAAAAATAGTAAGTTGTAATATGGATGCATCTTATTGGGTGCATTGTTGACGCCGAAATCATCTCCTCCCCATTCCCCAGTTGCGGTGTACAAAGACAGGCTGATGAAAATCTCCTTTCTTGTCGAAAGATTTTATGGCCAAAAGATCGAAGGGAAGAATGAGCAATCAATGCTGAAAGAAAAAACAATAATGATGGTGTGAAGCCATTAAAGAAAGGAAATGCTTTGGAGGAGACAGACGATTTTGTCTGTGCCAATGGACACCTCAACTTTGACAAAGTTGTCACGATACTGAGCAAGGAAGGGAATTTGTGTAACTGTGACAGTAAAGATTATAATACTTACTTCGGATTAAAGGTGAAAAATATCCTAATTAAAAAAAAAAAAAAAAGAGTTCAAAGTCTGACGGTTTAAGATTTCTTATGCAACATCAGCTATTAAAACCCTTTGATTGAGCAAAGTTAGGAGTGAACTGATTAGAAGTGCATGAAACAACAAATATCCCGAGATTGACTGAAATCTAAAATTAAAGCAGCACTCGATTGTTCAATATCATGACTTTCTATTTATTTCGTTTCGGCAAACCAAAATGGTCCACGTACCATAGCGGAGAACAATGCATATTGCATCTAACTACTCGTACATCTCTGACGGAGTACACTCCACGCTAAGAAAAAAGAAAAAAGAAAAAAGAAAAAAGCACACGCTATTATTCTCTCGTACGCTTTAGTGCTGTTGTCCTATTCCAATACTGTGAGGAATGCGGAGAGAAGAGGATGGGCTTCCAACCCATGCAACTCACTTCCCACTCTTATTGACGTGGTGCAGTAGTACTATGTAATTAATTCTCCAAATCTACTTCATCTAACGTGTTTTTATTGCGCCCCCCGCCGCCTTCTCATGATTACAGAGGAGGGAGTGCCGGAGCAATGAAGAAGCTCACGGCCTTCACACCGTCTGATTCCGGTCCTGGTGCCACTATTCCGGAGCTCTTAATTTCCGCCATTTCTCGGCGTGCATGAGCCTTCTGCCCTTCACACAGTTTCGGAAGATATACGCCTACACATATGCATGCAGATCAATAGATGGAAAGATCAAACGACAACAGTTAGTTAGTTAGTTAGTTAGTTGGCGGCCGGCTAATGGGAAAGAAACTATTTTTTTAAGTGATTTAAATAATAATTCTTATGTAAGGATGGAATTGTATGTGTTGGCAGCAAGGTGGGAGATCTGGACGATAAGACATTACCTTCACCGGCAGCAAGGTTGAAGTAGAGATCGACAATATTGGGGCAGCTGCGGTAGCAGGGGGGAGAACAGAGCTTCTGGGTAAACTGAGGCTCCAGGAGAGAGTCAGATGAAATCCCAAGTGCGTGCCTGTCGAGCCCGCACGCTTTAATGCATTGATCGGTTTCGATCCAGTCTTTCAGCTTATCAGCGTCAATCTCTGATGCGCGGCATGTGAACTTTTCCTCCCCACTTCTTCTGACGTGCTTCTCCAGCACGCAGCGCTTGCCCGAGGACGACACTGCATAGGCGCAAGAATCCTCCTTCAGATCCTCGCAAGCTATGTTTCCTGCATGCATTTAGCATCACACCATATATATATATATATATCAATGTAAAGTCTTTGGTACGCATAAGCATTTCTTGTACCTATCTATATTGTGCAACGAAGTTAGTCAGTGAATATTGAACTACTATATTGCAGGAGATAAAACTGACTGACTGACCATGAGCGGTTTGCACGCAGAGGGCAAGTGCAAGAGCAATGAAGGCGGAAGCAATCAGGCGGTTACTCGAAGCCATGGCAATAATTAACTGACTTGTATGCAGAGAAGTGGAAGGAGGGTTGGCTGGCTTCAAGTATGTTTGTTTCGTTTGTTGTGGTGAGGAGGGAGGACTGGTGAAGAGATTCACCAATGGGGTAAAGCTATTTATAGGGGTTATGAAGTGTAACCCTCCTGTTACCGAATGATCACATAAAACTCCACTTCGGATCCTCGGTGCCAACTCCCAGTGCCAAACTCAGTGCCAGCCCTATATTTGTGCCATGTGTACTCCTTCATTAAGTTATCATGTGTGCGTTCTAATCTCTTCTACCCGGTTTTGGTTAGTTGGCTTGGTTTGACCTATGACATTAAAACCCGTAAGCCTCATCTTCAGTTCCTGCTTTCCTATCCTTACTCCTCCACCACCGGACGAAATAGTACGAGACTCCACTCTCAGAAATAGTTGAAACTTCTGGGGGACCCAGAAGAATGGTGCTTATGACTTTTTGTTGACTATCCCCGTTGAGAATAAGACTTTGGTTGGCAGTTAACGGGTTAATAGACGCCACCATTAATGGCGTCCTCAATAACTGCCCACTGATCTAGCCTACTTAGATCATTAGACTATTAGCAGAGTGGGGGTTGTTGCCTAATTATGGTGGAAATCGCAGAATAGCATGACACCCCACAAAACAAAAAATAAAAGAATTTCACTTCACCTTAAAGAATACTCCTAGCTTGGGGTACATGTGACTAGAAGTTCAGACCCGGGGTCAAGATTTTCTCCTATTTGTGAGGAACGCATTGGAGGTCTGGAAAATCCTCGTCGACCGAATTAGGATGACTTTGGCATGGCTGAACTTTAGACTTGGAGACCACTTTGCTTGGTCTATGCCACGTTCGTCGTGACCGACGGCACGCCGCCCTTATTTAATAAGATGCCATAGTTAATTGCCATGGCCAGGGGGTAAATTAGCTATGGTAACTAGCAAGGGGGTGTTATGATATCCTTTGCTTCCATGGAGAAAGTATCCTTGATTAATGGTCATGCTTCCAAACATGTGAATTTCGACATGATTATTGAAGATGGTAATCCTTAATCATTCAGGTAATAATTGAGCTTGAGATAACACTACTACTGTCATATAGGAGTATGTTTTAAAATTTAAATTAGGTAGTCTTGACACATGTAATCTCATCTTTTCAATATCGGAACACAGGGGACATGTTTTCCCATCAACCTCAATAAATTAGTAGTATAAATGACTCATTCCATCTAGATAGCAATGGTTCAATTGAAGTTGTACTTGGTTAGAGACGAATAGGTGGACGAATGACTAAAGAGAAAGCATTAATTGTTAGGAGCCAAATCCTCAATTTTAACGACGAGAAGAAAACTAGTATAATATTCAATTTGTAGCTTTGACTGCAAAATGAGTTGATTTGGTCTGGAACGATCAATAATGTAGTATGATACTGATGGGATGGGCAATGCCCGATGGAGAATACACTCTGCATCTTCGGGGAAAAGAATCCAGGATTGCCGGTCCTCCTCATGGTTCGGAATTCCAACAAACATTAATAACCAATTCCGTTGAAGGTTGGTGAGATTTAAGAGCAGCAGGTCCTCGACGGAAGAATTGACTGACTCATCCCGCTTGAGCAGAATTTAGACACTTTGGAAACTCGATTGATTATTGCTTGATCAAGTTTACGGCGTCTAACCAAGCTTTCTGGGAATGGGGTCAGTCTGTCCGCCGTTATTTGCGGGGCTGAAGTATTACTGCGACTGTTTGTTAGGTCAGAGGCCACAAAGAGCGGTCCTTCTCCTGCAAACACTTTGTACATGGATTTTTATGAGTCTAAATAGTACCCACCCACGACCAATCAAAGTTCGAAACGTAGGTTGCTGATGTTGTGAAATCTCCATGCGCTTTTGCTGGGACTCCAAAAATCAGTGGCCTGAATTCAGGGGGAGAGAGAGAGAGGAAAAGAGGGGGATGCTGTGTGTTTTCATTTGAATTGATACCTACCGGTGGTGTGGTACAGCGTTTCAGTCACTTACACGTTGCACGGACTGAGCTGTAGAATCGGTTGTATTCAATATTCATCATCATTGAAAGCGAGACGTCCATTGCCACACCCACCCAAGGCGCTTTGCTCCCTAGCCGGGGAG
Source organism: Gardenia jasminoides (assembly GCA_013103745.1). NCBI lineage: Eukaryota > Viridiplantae > Streptophyta > Magnoliopsida > Gentianales > Rubiaceae > Gardenia > Gardenia jasminoides. The sequence goes on from CM023103.1 coordinate 108,408,003, forward strand.
AGCCGTGGATCAATAAAGGTTCAAATCTAGCTTAGTGCATTAAGAAATATTATAGTGCTTCTTTTTTGTCAAAAATTTAAAAATGTGGTAATATATTTTTAGTAGTAATTTTAGGTACTATAGCAAAATCTTCTAGGTCTTTCTACTCCTAACCAATAAAAGAGAAGTTCGAAATTATAAGCTAGATATGCTTATATAATCAGTTTCTACTACTTTCTACTTAGACAAATTCTCAAGTGTCCAAGTAATTAGATACTTTTCTGTGGAAAATTTCTAGTTCCCATCCAGGAAATATAAGCTTACCAGAGCTAGCAGCTTACTATATTGTTAAGACGGTTTTCTGGGTGGTTGAGTCTGTTCCGATAAAAGTTTTTTTAAATATTTTTCCATTTACATCATAAATACATTTTCACTTACCTTTTTATACTCCCAATCATATTTTTATCTCTCACACATCACATCGCAAAAAGTATTACAGTATTATTTAAAAAGTAAAATGTTCAAATGACCTCCTATTTCAAAAAGTGCTACTATATATATATTTTTATTTGGTATATCTACTTGAAAGTAATTTTCAATATTTATAGTGTGGAATAGAAATGGATGGTAAAAGGGAAAAAATTACTTTAAAGTATAGAATAAGACATACATACTATTCTTTTTTTTTTTTCTTCAATAACTCAAGTACTAATGAACTAATACAATATTAGGTATCCTTTTTGCAATGGCGTGCATTTTAGTGCAATATTGTGTGTTTGGATAGTAATTATTTGGTCAAAAAAATTATTTACTTTTATCACTAATACATTTTCCAACACACTTTTTTTAATACTTCTAATCAACTTTTTAACTCACATACTTTATATCGTAAAAAAAAAGTGTACAGTAATTATTTTAAATAATTTTTCAAATAATCTCCTATCCAAATACACTCAGCACAAGTTTAAGGACATCAATCATTTTTTCTCCTTTTTTGTTATCCATAATTGGGGGTTTTGAAAAATTATTAGTCTTCAAGTGGAGTAGTGGCCAATTAAACGAGGGGGCAATGGGAGGCACAGGCTCTCGCTATCCCCAAAATTTCCCTTATAACCCACGTAGTTTAAATAAATTATTGTGTTCGACCCCACTAAAATGATAAGAAATGAAATGTATACTAAATAACCAAAAAAGTTTTTAACTCTGGGATCTAGCTGTTTAGTTCACTTAGAAGTTTTTCACGACGCATGATTCATTTGTGATATTTATCACTCATTTAGTTCCCCTCAAGCTTTGTATAATTTATCATTGATCTATTTAGAATGTTGGACAAATGGTTTACTCACATGGAGAAAAATATATTTTGTGGTGTTGAAAATAAAAATAATGAAAATCATCATTGAAACATAAATATTCATCGTGACAATTATAAATGAATTTGTATGTTTTTTCAAACCATGTTAATTATATGCATATATTCGAGTATGCATTTACGTGTTGTTCGTTACATAGATATATTGACATGTTCATTTAAGGAAAATAACAAGTAAGAAAAAGATATTTTGTGGAGTTGAAAATAAAAAGAATGAAAATCATCATTGAAACATAAATATTCATCGTGAGCAATTATCAATGAATTTGTATGTTTTTTCAAACCATGTTAATTATGTGCATATATTCGAGTATGCATTTTCGTGTTGTTCGTAACAGAGATGCACCGTAATTCGTATCTACTCCCTATATGAATATTGATATGTTCTATTTTTTGAATTAAAAAAACAAGAACAAGGAAAAGAACAAGCAAGAAATTCTAGCAATACCTTTGCCCCCCATTGAGAAATTTTTTTTGGCTCCACCACCGGTAAGGTGGGGCCAAAATGCATGATAAATTACGTCCGGGGAGTGATTTGAAACAATTTAGAAGATCGCTGTATCATAAATGTTGGCAAAAAATGCAGATAAAAAATGAGAACTCATGTAAAACAGCACACAAACAAAGCACCAAAAAAAAAAAAAAAAGGTGCAAACATTAAAGGAAAAAAAGAATAGAAAACAAAGTACGGGGAATTGACACATAAAAAAAAGGGCCCAACCGGGTTCGAACCGGTGACCTCTTGATCTGCAGTCAAATGCTCTACCACTGAGCTATGGACCCTTTTTGCGTGTGGCACGCTTAGCCCATCAATGTTCTACGTCTCCGAATCCTACAGCTCCCACTTTCACTTACCCGCGGCAAAGAAAGGGAAGTAGGCAGTAGGCCGAAGCGCCGCCGAGATGGTGTCGCAGCATGGCATCAAACTTGCCGTTTATCTCGTATCCTCTTTCTATGGAGATCACAATTCTGTAATATAAAACACCTCTCTTGCTGACTTGCTTCGTGCCTTTTCAAGTAGCACTTTGTAGTAGGAGTATTAAATTTCTGTTTTTTTTTTTTTTGTTTTGCTCCCCAACCCCCATTATGATAATTAATGTTGGTATTCTAATATGGCAGAAAGTTTGCGATTGTCTTCTCCGGAGAGGAACCCTAACCTTAGCGCAAATCATACGGTTCACTGAACTTAGTCGAGAGATTGTAAGGCATTGTTTACTAGCCTTAATCCATCAAAACTGCGTTCAGGCCTTCGCAATCCAACAAGAAGGTCGTACTCCTACTTAAATCCTAAGTTGCTTCTTTTTAATTTCCTGTGAAGTTAAAAGTTTTGAAAACTCGAATTTCAATATTCTGTTTTTGAATGACATGAATTTAGGTGCTTTCGGAGAGGCTCCAAAGGTTGTAACACACTACATGGCTTTATTTGACAACATAATCCACCACATGAGGTTTCCAAAGTTCATTGCAATTGTAAAAGATGAGCTTGGCGGAGAAGTTAGTTACCAATTTTATGTTTAGCTATTTCATTTATTTTTGTGTTTAGATTTATTTGTCCTCTGTTTTTGTGTTTAGATTTATTTTTGCAATTTTAAAAGTTGCTTTTGTGGTCTGACAGTGTGAAAAGGTTTTTGAAGCTTTACTTCAACATGGTAGACTTTCTTTCGATCAAATTGTTGACAGAGAGAAGCAGACTGTGAGTAAAGAAGGTAATGAAATTGCCTTTCTGCAGACTTGTATGATTTCCCTTGAGTATATTGTTTACATTGGCTTTCTGTTGTTCATTTCTTTGTTGCATGCTAAGGGAACATCAAATTTGTGCTTCTTCTTTCTTAAGCGGAAGGTTCCCATGCAGTTGCTTACTTGTTATTGGAAGTGAGTCTGCAAGTAATTGGTGTAGGATTTGGAGACGAACATCAATTAAGAGGACAAAAGGGAAGATTGAATAACTTTAGGACATGCCATATTGCCTAATTACTGAGTTTATAACTTGTATGTTTGAAGCAGTATGTAGAGGGATGCTGAACCTAATCATCCAAAAAATGTTTTAAACCAGTAATTACTCCGTTAAAAGTTCTGCTATTAATATCCTTTAAACAAATATATGAATTACATTTTTGAACTCTTACAACATGAGCAATCGTGGACTAGATGCGTACTAAAATTTATCATTTTTTTCTTGCTTCCTACATGGTTTTTTTTTTTCTTGAGAGGGGGCCGGGGCTGGGGGGGGGTGGGGGGGGGAGAGGAGGGGGCGAGATGGGGCAAGAACAATACTAGTGGTCAGGGTTGGTTTCATTTCTTTAATTTTTTTAATTTTTAACTGCAACAAAATCAAATGGGTTTTAATTGTTTTCCAGAAAATTTTGATGTGGACCATCTAAAAGAAAGCTTTAATAAACTTGTCAATGGCCGATTTGTGGAGCGGTGTCCTGCTCCTGAACCATTTCTTGCTCCACCCTCTGAAGAAGAAACTCCTGCTAAGAAGCGAGGTGCCAAGTCCGCGAAGGTAGTCATGTTCACCTTTCAACCTAGCGTTTCATTTATAATACTTTTTACTTTGTATTTGAATGAAAGCTGCAAGGTTGAAGGTCTTGATGTTTGTTATACTTTTTCATTTGTTTGTCCCTCATATTGAACTCTTAAGATAGTAGATTTGCTTATCTGACCTCTGAGCTATCTGCTAATGTCAATAGCTCTTTCCCAGAAAGTGAAAAAAGAAAAGGATGGGTAGTCTAACTGCTGCATAGATATTCCATCTCATTAGTTCACCTGTGAACCTTGTATTTTTAACCGAGCTTGCATTAAGAAACAGTATATGGTGAATTTTAATATGTTTGGAGGAGTTCCACTTTCTCCTAGTCAATCTGGCTAATGAATCTCTGAAATAAATACAGGTTGGTGATGTATCTCAGAGCATCGAGCAACGTGCCTTGGCAGCAGCAGCTCCAATGGAGTCACTGAGATTTTTAGTTGAAACACACAATTGGAGTGATTTTTCTGACAAAAACAGTGAGGAAAAGTTTACCTCTGTGAAAATTGGGGAGAAGGTCAGTATAGTAGTTTTCCCTTGCATACCCTGTTTCATCATTTGCTGACCTTTTATTTTCTAAATCTTAGAGAAAGCAAGATTTTCTAGAGACAGATGGTGGCCTGCTGGATCAAGACGAAAAGAAAGAAGTCCTTTGGCGTGTCAATTTTGAAGAACTTATACGACGTTTGAGGCATAAGGTTGATAACTTTTCCTTTGCGAGTACATCAGCTCATTCAATTGCTCATTAGGTCAGATCTTATTGTTGTGTGGCTAATTGATCAGGCACTGGAAATGATTCAGACATAAATCTTTTTTTTTTTTTTTCTAACATGAATATTCTATTGGTCAGAAACCCTGCTGAAGATTTGAAAGATGCTGCCAGATTTACTGTTCCTAGATTTATGAAGTGTTGTTCCTTTTTGGGTCCAAATTTATGTATTATATTTTCTGTATTGGTGTAGGCTTGCATTGCCAATGTAAAATCCCGGCTTAATGATGAATGTGGCATTATCCTTGGTGCAATTCTAGAGTTAACTAGAAGTTCAGAGAGTAAAGTGAATATTGGAAGCACAGGTGACGACTTATCTATATTTGTCCATTGCTTTAAACATCTTTTTTAGTTTGATGAATTTAAGAACTTTAAATATATGATGCCTGAGCTTTTGTATTGTCATCAGTGTGCCTGAGACATCATTTTATGGTGTTTGAGCGTTTTCCATGTTGTCATTCTTGGGTTTCTGAACTTCTTGTTCTCTACAATTATTTCATTATTCTATGGTGTCATCTACTTGCTCAGGTGATGTATTTTTGATCTTTACTTGCAGCTTCTGTGTTGATAAATGCCATTTACGATGAGGTGATAAAGAAGAAAGGGGGTCTTGGCATGAACTTGGAACGTATAAGAGCTTCGCTAGTCGAACTGGGTTGTGAAATGCCCATGATAAAGATAGATGAAGAATATAGCATTGGTACGCTATCTCCATTAATCTTTTTGTTTTGACAAAAAGTAGAATTGGCGATGCAAGTCCATGTGAATTTCTGTGAGTGCCATGGGGAGATTGAGATTTATGTGTATAGTGAAAGTCATACTTCTGGAAAGATTTACAGATTTAGTTTTGTGTACTGCTAAATTCATATTTTGCTTAACAGATTTGAAGAGCATAATTGAGATGGCTCAGAATGAAGAGGTGCTTTATCTGTAATTTACTAAGTTCGTTTTAGTCTTCATGTTATTCAAGTGCTTTAGTTACACTTAATAGTATTTTGAGTGCTGCAGGTGGAATCTATTGTATTGAAACGGTATGGAAGAGAGGCCTATAGGATGTTCAGGTTCCTTTCGAAGTCTGGCCGTCTTCATGAGACTGATAAGGTATCTATGCGGACATAATATGATCTATTAAATTATCTTAGCTCTAGAGGTTTCTGAAAGATAAAATAAAGCTTCATGTCTTAATGCATAGTTGGGGGTGTGAAATTCAGCCCTGCCATATTATAGGATCTGGTTGCTGTATGGCTACCTGACTGCATAACAACATAGTTCAATTGTTTTCATGTATAGAGTCAACTTTCATGTATAGAGTCCTATCTCCCCCTTCTTTTTCTAAACTTAATATCTGAGTATCGATGAAAACGTTGTTGTTTCTATTAACTTTTGATATTCAGGATAGAGGTCACTTGAACAGTGTGCAACTGGTCTTACTAGATGTGCTGAAACAGTCTGAAGAATGTTTGCACAAGTTGTTTTGTTGATGTTGATGACTTTTGTTAAAAATGATCCTTAATGTGGTCTAAATTTCAATGTAACCACAAATTTTTTATTTCAGTCAGTCAACTTTCTGGATCTTGGTGCTGCATTCTCTAGATTGCTAGAGCACCATGACTTAGAATGAGAATTAACATGTCAGAAAAGGGAAAATAACCCATCCCAAATTTAATTTCATTGAATATATTAAGTTTTTTGTGGTTTTGTTATATAGATTGCAGATACCACATTTGTTGAGAAGAAAGATGCTATCAAGATTCTTTATAAGCTGTGGAAAGATGACTACTTGCAGATGGAGGTACTTAAAATCAACTATACTTATCTTATTTTCCTTTATTCCTGAAGCATTTTGGGGTAATGTATGCCATTGTGAATAATGGACTGAAGGTAGCCAAATGTTTATATTGTCATCTATCAGAGTTCTCAATATGTGGGTAGCAGGAACTCAAAATGATGGGAAGTGGTTATTACAGTTAATATTATGCAAGTGATACACTTCTAGTCATAGAGGATAGCCTTATATATATTTAATTCAGCACAAGGCTGATTCTTCCCATTGAGATTAAGGATCTTGATGTTCCTTGTCTGAACGGTGAGATTTCTTGTATTTCTCCAAACTTGATGAGAATAAAAGAAATTATGAGATTTTGGAAGGGGACATTGAAGTTTCAGATATTTATTGCATTTCTTTCAAGACCATAGATTTTCTGCGGCACTCAAAAAGGTCTTAATTTCTAAGTGATTGTTGTGCACAAAGTTTTGATCCTTCTATTATACCATAATAGTTGGTGTGCATAATGCATGAGGTCTATTAAGTTTTTAGTCCAAATTTTGGCATTTTAAAGCTGGTTTCACCTTTATGGGCAATTAGGTGAATTGGATTTTGACTTATTGACTTTGTTGCTTTTAGAGCTTGAATGCTAAACAGATAAATTGATTGACAACGGAAAGGTGCCTAAAGAATTTTCTACTGCTTTCCTCTTACAAATGTTGGCCAATATGCATTGGAATTATTGTAATAGTAATTGTCCGAAATTTATATTATTTTCCACCGGACGTCTTCACAACTATTCCAGTTTGATGTAGCTTCAATCATGGTTATTGACTTGTTGCAACTTCTAATTCATGCTACATATTGTGGTTTTTCTTATCAGAAAGTTACTGTGAATGGAGCTAGACAGACACATTTCCTGTTGTGGAAAGTCAATAGGCAGTCTCTTTGCCAACATGTTCTAGATGAAATGTACCACGCTGCTTTAAACCTGAGACTCCGTATTGCACACGAGCTGGACCAAGAAAAAGAGGTTTGTGACTAAATTGGTGTATTTAAATCTCTATTTGAATGTTGAAGTGAAAGCTTTGGAGGGATTTCATGCTGATGATCTGAAATTTGGGATGTTGTTTTGGAAATAAAAGATTCTGACGGCTACTTTTCTTTTAGTCATCAAATCCTTTTAGGCAATAAAATCTTTTGTGAGTAGTTCTGGAGGTTTCTTTTTAATCTGGTGTTGTAAAATAGATTTTGCATACTGATCGTTTCTATAACCTTTTGCCAGATTCTTCAGATGCCTAAAGACAAGGTCGGAGAGGTAGAGGAATTGCGCAAAAGATACATGCGCTTAAAGAAAGTCAGCATTATTTACGAATCCTCCTTGATGAATCTTGATGATGCACTGATGCTCTTTCATGACTTCTAGATGCAGGACTTAATCTTTCTTTCTTTCTTTTTTTTTTTTTTTCTTTTTTTCTTTTGTTTTCTTTGTTAAAACTTACCGTGGGTTGGGGGGTACGACAAATACTTACATTTTCACATATTATTGGGGCAAACAGGTGGCTGGTCTATCAAGAGACGATCGGACATTCGGACCACAACATATGTGGATTTGATTCGGACTGGGTAGATGCCGACACAACTGTTAAAAATATTCAAATTCTGGAGTTTAGGTAGCAAAGAAATATATCAGTACGTGCCGAAACTAAAACTCCAATTCACAAAGTTTAAAAGCAATCTTGAAGGAGCAAAGGGAGTACCGACTGCAAGCGATTCCAGTTTGAATTGAGTTTGACTTGAGAAAAAATAGCTCGAGTTTCATGTTAGTCGAGTTTGAACTTGATTCTCTTCAAAGTCGGCTTGAAAACTTGAATATATATATATATATATATATATATTTATTTATTTATTTTATTCTAATAGTAAAATTATATATATCCCTAATATTTTATTATTTATTAAGAAAAATAATTATTTTATTTATTTTTAAAAATAAAGTAATTTTTTTTCAAGTCAATTGCTTTTAAACTCGAGCTTCTCGTCGATAAGGGGGTGGCTTTAGATTGTAAGTACATACTTCTATTTTATTGCAGTTCTATGAAAAATGGAGAAAATTTTCACGCTGTTCCATAGATGAGCATGATAACGATTCCCCCACAGACCCCTGCCGGTCCCAACCCCTACCCCAAGCACCAAAAAAAAAGGATTTTCCATTAGCAATATTTTGGCCAACAACAGAAACAAACAAGAAAAAAAAGAAGGAAAAACCCTCCTAGTCTCCTACATTGAAAATATGCAAGAGGATCACAAATAGTACAATGACCACATAACCTAGTTAATAAAGATTCATACTACATCTGTATGATACAAGAAAAAAAAACTTTCATATTTTGTACATTTTAAAAATATTTTAAAAATGTTCTTACAGTTCAATTAATCATATGTAATATACTTTTGGTATATTATACTTGACGAACTATATTTCAATGTTAGAAAATTTTTTAAATTTTGAATAAGGATAATTATATAATTCTGAGTTATATACCAAGTAAGAACGTCATATTTAAATTTATATGTATTTAAGTAATAATGTGATAAAATTTTGATAAGTTTAACATTTCATATAGAAAAATAAGTTTAAAACTTGTATAAATGGAGCACAGTCTTTAAAAACTATAGTAGACTATCTGTATTTTTAGTTCCGTTCTTTTCAAATATCTTTGTACTATTCACGTGTGAATTTAAATGCATAATTTTATTGAACAAGTAGTTTTATACCCGTATAATATGTGCATGTATAACATCTCTTACTATATCCATCTAGTATTTTACTATGTGACATAAACATGCTTCTTAACACCTTGTCCTCTATATATATATATATATATATATATATCACATTATAAAAAAAAAAGTTACAATATTGATTTCAAAATTTTCTTTCCTAGATAATCTTTCATCCAAACACACACTCAATTTTGTTATCCGAAAATGTCCGGAGAGGACAGCTAGGACCACGACAGAAATGACTAAACCTTAGCCAGGAAGAAAAGTTGTTTGCTGTTATCTACGAGGGTCAACAGTCAACATTGTGCTATCTTCATGCAAATCATAAATTTGGGTAGAAATAAGGAACGCGAACCATTGAATCCATACTTCCTATGGACGGGCATGTGCAAATTCAAATTCTGATCAACTGCACATGTTAGTTGTTACGAGTTTCATTTGCCAACATTTTCCTCTTAAGAATTTCCTCTAGTGATCCATTTCTTAAAAAAAAAAGTGATCTACATTTCTTTAATTGTAGTTATGCAAATAATCATTTTTCTAAAATACATTAGTTTCAATTTTTTTTCTTGGAGATATCTTGTGAACTAATTCACTCTCATTTTACATAAAGAGTGCATAAGGAGGATGTGCAGATTTCGATATATATATATATATAAATGGAACGTGAACTAGCCTATGTGTTAGCGTCTTTACTTCGCACTAAGTATATTCCACTCGAAGCTATATGTAAAACGTAAAACTAACAGTAACATATGTGCACTAAAATATGATCAAGGAAAATCCTGCAAAGGGTAGTTTTTCACTGCTTCACGTGATAAATATTAAAATGATCAATCTGATTATAGAAACTAGAAAGCCCTCCCTATTATTCGGTCCAAGCACGCAAGGAGAAAGGTGAGCCCCCACCTTTATTTATTTATTTATTTATTTTTTCAGGTAATAAATCACGATTCTAATTTAAAAGGGATAATTTTAGAAACCTCCCTTGAGATTTCTGACAATTTCACTCACCTCCCCTGAGGTTTAGAAAATTACACAAACCTCCCCTGAGGTTAAGATTTTGTAATAAAGTTAGTCCAAATAAAAAAAGTAACATTAAAAAAATACTTTGAGGAGAGAGATGAAACTTTTATTTCATAAATACCCTTTATACTTATGCAAAAGTTATATTATAATGGAATGAAAAATATATTAATAAAAGTGAGGAAAAATAAGTGTAAATAGTAAAGAACCAAAAAATAAGTAGCAATTAATTTTTTCTATAAAACTAGATCAATAACTAGTACTGAATTATAATGGCTATTTTTTTTTTTAGATTTTTACCATTTTGCATAGAAAGGCAACAAGAAACATTAATTTGTCATTTTCATTTGAAACAATAAAATTTAAGGTGGGAAAACAGTGGTTAAGATATTTAAGGGGAGGTTTCTAAAATTATCCTTATTGAAAACTAATATAGGTAATTAAGTAGTTAGGACACTAATTAATTGTTAGTAATTAATTAATGAAAATAGTTGTTGATGATTTCTTTAATGATGAAAGATTATTTGCAATTACAAAATGGTAGCAATTGATGTACCAAATATTTGTTTGCTCTTAGAAATCGATATAGCAAATAGCAATTTGTTTAAAAATTTCTCTAAAAATATTACCAAATATTTTCCTTATGATTATACTTGTAGTATTTGTTATTTATGTTAAAGGATATTCATAAATTTCATGACTTTGCCCAATATATTGACAAGGAGTTTTTGCACCTATATTTCATATTCAATTTGTGAAATCAACAGAAAATCACTATTTTGCTACCTTAAATTTTGTAGTTTCAAATGAAAAAAAGATCTATCTTAATATTTTTTGTTACCTTTATATACAAAATGACAAAGATTCAAATAAGGAGGATGTGTAGATTTTGATTGATATATATATATATATATATAAATGGAACGTGAATTAGTCTCTGTGTTAGCGTCTTTACTTCGCACTAAGAGCATGTCCAATGGAGTGTAATATGGGATTGAGTACCTCTCATTACACTCGAGCATGGCACGGCCTCCCATTGTGGCCGTGTCATGCACATGATATGTATTTTCTTCCTTTTTTTTAACTGACGTTTAAGGTTTTTGGTCCAATGTGTTTTTATCTGTCGTTTTATAAGCCCCATACAACATTAATTATTTTTTCACAATTTTACCCTTTTATCTCTCATTTTCAATATAGGGTTCTTAATTGCTTTTGGCCTAATAAAACAGCACCATTTAATACTCTATTGAGAGAAAATATGGGTGAGTTGGACAATTAATAAGGGTACAAAAGGAAAGTAGTGTATAGATTTAAGCAATGAAAAAATTTTCTTAATTGGTGTGCAAAACCTTAAACGTTAGTTAAAAAAAAGGGCAGGAGTATAATGCAGATAAGATGATGTAATCAAACTAAAAGTTATACGTGGGCCCAAATGTGGAGGACATTCATTGGCAATAATACATTTATTTTGAAAAAGTAACTATAAAAAACATGGACATTTTTCACTATATTAAAATTTATATTTTGTTTTACTTAAATCATGTAATATTATGTCATTGAGTTAAATTAATTAGATAGCATATTATTCATTAAGTATAGATAATTATGATATTTTCGCATTTGAAGTGCCATGTATTTGTTTAATCTCATTCATAATCATTTTTTAAGAAAATAACAATATATTATCTTTGAGAGATACAAGAATATATAATATTAAAATTCATAAATTAATAATATTTTTTATAGAATAAAAATCAAATATTAAAAATTTTAATGAAATTTAATAATTTATATTTCATGGATAACAAAATTATTTTTAAAAAATATATTTATATATTTACGGGATATGAGTTACGTATTGTTAAAATAATAGTTTATTTTGATTGTGAACCTATACTATTATACTATGTGAAGTGTAATCTATTGTGGGTGAAAATATAATAAAAAAAGGGGATAGTGAAATGCTGATATGGTACCACTATGGATGCCCTAAAAGTGTATTACGCTGGAAGCTATATGTAAAACGTAAAACTAACAGTAACATATGTGCACTAAAATATGATCAAGGAAAATCCTGCAAAGGATAGTTTTTCGCGGCTTCACGTGATAAATGTTAAAATGACAATCTGATTGTAGAAACTAGAAAGCCCTCCCTATTATTCGGTCCAAGCACGCAAGGAGAAAGGTGAGCCCGTCTTTTTTTAAAGGTAAGAAATCACCACTCTGATTTAAAACACCCATGCCATGAAGCCAAAAGAAACTCTCAGTTCTTGGCACGGTCCCAATCTTTTAAACATGTTTACCATGCAACCCCCACCCCCCCCCCGGGGGGAGGGGGTCCCTATCTATCTGGTGGCAGCTGGTACATGTTTGTATCACATGCACCAGCCTAGCTAGCTATCCAAATTAGCAAACCACCAACACAGCACCCTGCTGCTTAGTACGTACCGCCCACATAATACCCTTGTGCCACCCAACAACAAAATGCTACTAATTGACTGAGAGGATCGATCAATAAATGCATGCATATTTCTTTTCACGAGCAAGATTCGGCATGTATGTTTCTTTCTTTCTTAATGGAAGCATAAATTCTAATTCTTGCCAAATTAAGACGCCACCAACCATAAAGGTCTGCAGAAAATAAATCTTCTCTTGTGCGACGCCGTGTGCCAATTTGCCATGTGCTTCTCAGATTCTCTGCATAAAGGCCCGAAATCTAATTTGGGGGAGAAAACAGAAAAAGAGAAAGGGGTTTCAGAACCTGTGGAAAGGGTATTTCAGACAACAAACAAAAAGGACAAGCAAGATTTTAGGTAGTTGGATTACAAGTAGCCCAAATTGGTGTGTTTTTCCTTGTACATCCTGTGTTTAATTTCACTGCGTTAATCAAGTGCGTGGCCTATTATATAAGCTTGTGTCAGTATTGTTTCACCAGGTGTGGGAGTTTAACTTGTAATCTGACTGAATCATGTGTAAATGTCTTTTATTAAGTAGTTGATTACACAACAATGAGTTATATGCGTAAACTGCAATAGTATTTTGAAAAACAAAAAAAGTGCATGGTTTATGAGCATGTATGTCTCTGTGTGTGTGTGTGTGTGTAAATTAATGTAGTAGTAGTATTGGTCCGCAGAGAGGCCGGCAGGATGATAGATTAGGCTTCCATTTCGCAACAGCGTCCATAGTCTGTCTATACCATTCTTTGGTGAGTGGGAAATGCGCTTTTGTTCGCATGCATGTTAAACAAGCAAAATAGGAATCCCAAATGCGTGTTTATGCCAACAGTACTACTGATCAACCGACGGAGCTCATAACACTACTAAGGCCCCGTTTGATAACACAATTCAACACTTAAATTTAATGGATTCAGATCTTAACACGTTTAGACCGTTTAATAACCGAAAATAGACATCTGAATGAATTAAGTGGCACTGAATTTTCTAGGCAAAATTTGCTCCCAAAAATAAGTGATAAGCTATTCACTTATCACTAAATGTGATGTACATTCAAATGTATTAGATTTAGTACTTAACAATTCAATCACTTAATGAATTCAGACTTCAGATTTCAGATTTCAGACTTCAGTTTTATCAAACGCACCCTAAGACTCGGAAGGTCTTATGATGCCCAATTTAAAGATTATTAATTCTGGAAGGTCGATCGTAGCAATATCCAGGAGTAGTTTCTCAAGAATCTGCATGGCAAACCGTCCGTCCGTCCGTGCTAATAGTTACTCCCACGTTGATGGATGCTCCATACAATTGAATGGTTCAGAAGCGGCGGAGGAAAAATTCACGTGGGAGAGCGTTTGCGTCCGGCCAATTTAACGTACTAGTCTCTAGTAGCGGCGTTTGTTTATCTTCTCCTTTCTCGGTCGGTAGTGCCCAGCCCTCCTTTTTAACATTTATATGATTACTCACTTCGTCTTCTGACAATGACTAGCTACAACATGATAATATCCGATTCTTATCCAGATCTATCAACTTCTTGCTGAAACTCCAAGGTGCTTACGGACCAAAAAACATCAAAATGAAAAAATCATTGTTAATGCTCCCCCCCCCCCTTTTTCTACCCTCCAATTAAACTAATTACAATCCATGAGCATAACAAATGAAATGTACGCGTGGAAGTTAGCTGTTGACCCTTTTGACAATGGCATTTGGCACTTCACCCAGTCTTCGTTGCACCCGGCGCAGAGACGGTTATTGGAACCGTCCCTAAACAATATACGGCTCAAATAAAGCTAATAGTGCAAAAATTGAAATGTATAGTTGAGATAACGTTACGTAATTCTGACATAATAAAAAATTAAAGACCCACATGAGCAGTACTCGAATGTAACATTTCTGTAATAAAAGTGTACATTCCGTTTACAGTGAGTTATAGTCTATAAGAAAACTGTTACACCGTTCAAGAACGGTTGCACTACCCCGTATTCGTCTTGATTTTGATTTTGCATGTGACCCTCCCCCTTGGGCCTCGAAAATTTTTTTTAGTATGCATGCCGTAGCAATAACAAAAATGAATATTATTTTATTTCCCTCAAAAGTAATTAAATTTATAGAAAACATTTTTGTAGATTATATACAAAAGCCTGCCTCGTATCAAACAGTTGCAAAATTCTATATTTCTTTTGTACTTGCCGATGGGAAATATAAATCTAGTAAATGGGTAAATGGCCAAAAAAGTGACCAAACTATTAATATGTCCTGAATGTGATAGTTTTCTTTCTATCGAAAAGTAACTATAAAATGCACCCGTCAATTTTCCGTTGCACATCTTCGAGAACATTATTCTCAAAAAAGAGAAGAGGTGTTTTGCATGTACTAAGGACGTTAAGCAAACAATTTTACTGAAAATAGCATTTCTACGGCGTCAGGCCTGGATACTACCATATAATTGAACTTCCAATGATATGTTCGTCATATTTATATTTATTTTTGATTTTATTGTATAAATCACAGAAAGGTAGTTTTATAAATGGAAAT
Organism: Gardenia jasminoides; assembly: GCA_013103745.1. NCBI lineage: Eukaryota > Viridiplantae > Streptophyta > Magnoliopsida > Gentianales > Rubiaceae > Gardenia > Gardenia jasminoides. The sequence continues at coordinate 108,423,219 of CM023103.1, forward strand.
TAAAGAACTCAGAGACAGACAGTTGAAAAAAAAAAAAGGGATACGGAGGTTGGTTATTTTTTTGTTGTTCACTTTTCTAGACCAGAAAGAGGACGCAGTGCCATTATCAAAGAGTAGAAGCCCAGTATTCCAACTCTTCCATGCACTTTTGCCTGAGAACAAAGCTTGAAATATCTCCTGAGAATTTTGTTTTGAGTGAAACCTTCTTAAATTATTCTCGTGGACTATTATCCTAATTTATACGTGTTCACAAAATACTTTTTCTTTTTGGGGGGCTGCTGTCGATCGATGCCTGTGGCTTACTTATTGAATCCAGTTAAAGTATGTCTGTGTCAGGAGTGAAAGCCAACATTTCGTTCAAATTCATGTGAAGTTGTAGTATATACTATTCATCATCGGTTTATACTAAACAACACTTGAAAAGAACCACAAATATGTCGAATGCTGAGTGGAATACTAGACGTTTTTGGCAGGACAAGAAGATAGAGAGTTGAGAAAGTGATGGTATAATTTGGTGAACGTATCTCCTGAATGCACAAGGAAACAGACGCTGGGTTTCTATTTTTCCGTTCAACAACAAAAGCTGCGTGTGTCTCTTGACCTTCGTAATCGCCAGCACTTGAATCTTCGACCCTATTCCGACGTCCAAAGCTGGGTGCCATTTACCTTTGTTATCTCTCTCTCTCTCTTTTCTGTCCCTTTTTAATCGGTTCGGGGAGGTGAATCAGAATTTTTCCGACTTCGTTATACACATATTCATACTAAAACGACGGCCATGCGTGTTAGTTTAATGTGTGGACATTCAAATATCAAATATGTATTACTATGTCCACTAATACTACTATTTAATGATCGGAAAATCAATTAATATCTGTTGACCTTCTTCGTACTAGTGCTTGTTAGGATTATCTGATAAATTTGTTTGTGTTTGTCCTCAACTTTAGGAATTTAGTTGTTTGCTTAGTCAAGTAATTCAAGTATTATCTGATTGATTGTTTGTTAAGATTATGGAGTTACTACTTAATTCTTGATTTCTGCGTAATTGAGAAAATAAATCAAGATGTAGTTATAGCAAAATCTTCACAACTTTGTTATGCAATTTGCTTGTATAAAGGCTCTGGTGTTGATGAATAAAATACAAAAATTCCCTCCCTACTTTCTTCTTCTACTTCTACTTCTACTTCTTCTAACAAAACATTAGTTAATAATCGAGAGCAAAAGTCCCACCTTGGTGAATAAACAAAAACAAAGGTCAATCCTTACGATCGCTATATGGTGGACTGGACTGCATCCATCAGGTTCATTTCAAAAAATACACTGCGGCTGATTTACCCTTCACTTTTCCACGAGTTCCTATAAATTCTGAGCTTTAAATTAAATTTTTTAGGCGTTTATCTTTTGTTGTTCCACTGCAACAAGCAAATGACTATTAAAACAAAATGCAAAATAAACATAATATGCATTTATACACAAGTGCGGAGGATTGAGCTATGGGAATCTCACTTTCTTTAAATTGATTCATGCCTTGACCCCAAAAAAAAAAAAAATCAATTTCATTGTAGTAGTTTCTCTAACTTGTCATCTCCAGGATATAAACAAAAACAACCCAGCCAAACTTGGTGGTTACTCTTAACTAATCTACACATTAATTGAATGAGTATAACTCCTTCTTTTGCCCCAAGTTAAAGATAGAAAAGTAGAGAAGGAAAAAAGAAAAAAAAAGATTCTTTCTTCTAACTCTCCAAACACGAATACTTTTATTTTCTATCTCTAGCGACACTCTTGTATTTAGATAAAGCTCAAAGTTAACAGTTACAATGGTTACAACACGTAAGTTATTGGCTAATTTAACTATAAGCTAATCTTTAGTCTCATACAGCAAAAAACTAGTAATTAATCAAATTGTTCAAGTACCAATAACTCCTCAAAAACCATGACCACTTTTCTTTCCTTGGAACTTGTGCATTTAATTCAAAGAATTGATTTATTTTACTAAAACGTTCCAACATCTTCTAAAGTCAGATACTTTGGTACTTAAAATCTCTTTCACGAAAAAAAAGGATCCTTAAAAGTCAAAATCCGACCCTAGATGAGAACCCATATACAAGCAAGTGCCTTCATAATATGCCTACAGGAAGTGTTTGAAGATCCGAATGAGGGAGAACATGGTGTAGAAACTTGACATAATTCACATTAATACTTGAGCATGTTCACACTTCAATTTTGATCCATCAAATTCATGACAGAGTGAAGTCACTGTGTGAAATGCAAATTGACCATATGTTTGAATTTGTTACTCCGCTAATGACTTTGCGCTCATATAGGTGTGCATCGTGTTTTATCATCTTTAGGGGTTTGGTGTTGCCACCCTGCCCCCGGGGTCCCCGGGGGGGGGATTGTAGACTTTTCTATGACCATGATCTCTAACTAGCTGGAAGAAAAATTACTGAGTTTCGAATGGTATCAATAAAATAAGATAACAAAACTTTAGGTCCAAACTAAACTTTCATATTGGGGACTATAATCAATATTCGACCAACTCGATCCGTCAACAAAGTTCGGAGGAGGCTTAATAGGACTTTTTGAAAAAATTGTTAGAACAGCAATAAAAAAAAATTAAAACACTTGACCGAATTTTGTGAAATCCGATTTTTATTTTTGAGGATATAAAAGTTGATGGTGTTGCCTGGCAACTAGAGCTGGTTCAATACGGCCACTGAAATTATTATTAGGACGGCTCCCATCAGATCATTTGACGCCGTTATTTAAGTTCACATAAGCTGGCAAGACCACGATAATCACCACGCAAGATACCAGGATAAATAATTTCCACGGTTACACTTTTAGGAGTCCCCACGTCCTTGAGTTCGTACGTATTACTCATCAATACCCAATGTCCGACTCCGAAACCCAACAACGATTCCACATCTCGATGGCTAGCGGCAGCACTTTCCTAAATTGCTGTCTCTGCCGAATCGTTTTTGAATAATTGTACTAGCGCATGTAGTCCCGGTATATGCCCAAAACACGCCTATCCTGCGTAGTACGAGTGTGCGGTCAACTCGCAGCCCTTCAAATGTCTTTTCTAGTATTCGATGGACCACAATAGCACTTCCAAACACGTCCTCAAGGCTTTCCTCAAGTCAAGTGTACTAAGTGTGGGTTGGTTTGAACAGTAGATTATTTGAGATAATTTGTTAACAATTATCTATAACACTTTTTTGATGTGATGTATGTGAAATAAAAAGGTGATCGGAATTTGTCGATGATGCATGCACATCCCTGTGTATTCTATGGATTGCCCAGTGAGTGTCTAAAATATAGCTCAGATGTTAATATTTTTCAACTTTCGAGAAATTGTAACTAAATGGAAAATCGTATAAATACAAGATAACATAATAGTAACAATTGGTGCGTGCTTTCATGCGAAAAGTTAGACGTGATTAAATAACTGGCAAGTGTAATCGACCAAGTATCCATTAAAAAGGAAAAAAGAGTATGATACTCTATTTATTGTTTTCATGAATTCATAATAGGACTGTCAAAGGATCGAGTCTAGACTTGAATCTGACTTGGACCTGGTCCGTTTTTTTCGGATACGAAATAAACGATAGACCCATTAACCCAGATCCGATCCGAATAAGTTTTATCTATAAACTAAATGCGTCGGATATGAATTTACACGTTCCAATCTATTTTAAATCCGGATCCGGTTATTAAAATAATTATACATTTCATCAAAATTGCTACTTATCTACTTATTTTTAAATTAAAAAAGATTTTCTATAAATCAAATGATTGTTAGCATCAATATAATTCTATTGTTAATGTTGTATTGATAAAATTTATGTATAAATAAAGCTCTAAAATTATTTAAGAAATTATCATACTTAATTGAGCTTAAAAAAGCGATTATACCAAACCCGCATCCAGATCCAGATTCGGACCCATATATTGTCACCCATTTGGATCCGGATCCTTTCATTACATATCAGATCGGGGTTTGGAATTGGGAGTTCCAGACTCGTATCCAAACATCCCTAATTCATAATAAACGCTCCACAGATTGAGAAATGATTATGCAGAATCTAGGACATTAACCGCATGTGCACTTACTTAGGCCTTAGGGGACCCGACCTGCCTAGCTTGTCTTATATTTGGCGTTTGGTTTTTGCTTGGTGAAGTGGGCTTGGTGCATCGGCATTCCTGCATAGAAAGACAAAGCGTAGAATGGATGAGAAAGAAGGAAGGAGTCTTTACTGAGTACCAGCTATTAAGGCTTAATTATCAACATGGGAATGCCAACACCCAACAGGCAAAGGTGGAATCAGGAAGAAAAATCAACTACTGGAAAAGGTACTACGCAGGCTTCCTAACGTAAGAGCACATGTCATCTCCCTTGTTCAAGCATTAATTATCCTTTCTACCTCGTTTGGTAACAGCAACTCAGATTAGAAAAATAAGAAAAGAGAAAAATACGTGCTTTCGCCTGTAATTGTATGTCAACAAGGAAAATTCCTTCGGTTTCTGAGAAATGGGAGTATAAGAGGACACCAAGACGAACTCAGAATTTGTCAAATAATTAAGATGGGATAAGCTGCTGATGATGCATACACAGGGATTAGTCGAACATCTTTAATTGACAAAATAAACTATTTTACCCTTTAACCAGGAAAAATGAAAAAAATAAAAGGGACAATGAAGAATTTTGAAGCTGGATGAAGAACATCCAATTTTCAACTAATTACTAATATCTTTGTGGTGCAAAGACAAAGAACTTACAGTAGACTTGCTAGGGCCAAAACATGCAAGTAAAATGAGTAATATATCGTGTAGTGAGTCCATCCAAGGCTAAAAAGTGTAAATGGCAAATATAGAAATGATTCAATGAACGCTACTCGATGTCAGTATCTGCTCTGTATCTTCTTCTTGCCGGTGATGATCGTAGACTTTTAAAATCATGTCAACCAGTCAATTTAATATTCACGAAATCCACCCGAGGCAGAAATAAAACTACGGACCATACAGAGGGCGCATATGATCGTGTCTCTGTTCATAATTATATAATTTATAGTCTTGTATGTAATTAATAAACAATTGACTCAACTTGTAAGTGTGGAAGATTTCTCTGCACTTTGCTCCAACTGTCTTGTTTATTTTCTAGATTTTCTGTAGGAAAGTATATGTTAGTGATTTGATTCATGTGAGGTAAAAAAGTGTTTGAAAAATGTGACTACTAAAAAAGCATAAAAATTAGGATTAACTTTTTATACACTGTCAGTGTAGTGTTTTTTTTACATTAGCAGCTTTGGATGCATGCCACATGTGCATGATTTAAATTTCAAATTCAAATTTGTATTATGTGGCATAATCCAAACCTGCTAGTGTATGAAAACTTATACACTGACAGTGTATAAAAAAATTATCCTAAAAATTAGGGATAATTTCAAAAACCTCCCCTATGGTTTCTGACAGTCTCACTCCCCTCCCCTGTGGTTTTCAAAATATCGCATACCTCCCCTAAAAGTGAGTAGGCATTGTCAAATCTAACCCAATTCAAAAAGATAAATAATAAAAAATTGGAAGCTGGAGAGAGAGAGAGAACAAATTTGTACCCCAAATGCCCTCAAGTCTTGCATTAGTGAG